>OY744481.1:382450625-384850625 GCA_963556165.1 Tipula helvola | reverse complement strand
TACAATAAATGCAAAACGCCTATCTGTAGTGACCACCTAATTAAAATGTGTGCCAAATATAATACTTAATGCAGAAACTTATCCTTCATTTGCTTACTAAAAACGTGTAACGAAGTAATAAATATAATAACATTGATTAAAAGCATTTTTTTTATCCTTTCTTGAAAATATAATCCAATAAAATACAGGGTGCTCAGGCATCCTGGGTAGGAAAAGTCGATGTAAAATATGAATAGGGATCTAGAGTTAAACGAGGCGTCGATTAATCTAGACAATCTCGAATTACTTCATTAGCTCGATTAATTTAATAATTTAAAAAAATCTGAAAATTTCGAAAAATCTCGAATACAATTAATTGCCATGCAAATTTCGAATAATCTCAATTAATCTTGACTTGCTTCAAAAATGTTGAATATTCTTTCTTATATTAAAAAAATTCAAGAAACCTCTAGGTACCGATCTCGAATATTCTCGAAAATCTCAAATTAATCCTGAATAATCTTTAAAATTTCCAAAATTCGTCAACAATAGCTACGTTTTTTTATTCTCTCCCGATAGCTGCTATCGAGAGCCGTCATTTTTCTATACCTAAATTTAAATTTGACGCGCTATTTATTGGTAAATTACATTTATTTAACTTGCACTTTTAATTCTATTGTTTCGTGAAAACTTAATGCAAAAAATATTTGGATCCACTTTTTCTATGCACACTCTCGATAATTTGTGCTTCAGTTCTAGTAACCTTTGAAGTTTGAACTGTTTCATACATTGGATTCGATATAGCTTAACACGTAACTGACGGGTCTTCTTTTTCGGCGCGTGCGCCGTGACGACGGGCTGTTTCGCGAGAATTTCGCACAACATAAGAGTTAAAATAAAAAATATAACTTTTGAATTAAAGAGAATTAAAAAACAAAAATTTATCAAATGTTCTGAATATTGTATCGGTACAAATGTTAAAATGATCTTATCAGTGGTTTACAATCTATGGGTCGCAAAATACAATAATTAAAATAATGAAATTGTTTTATTCTACTTTATTATTTATTTCTAGTTTAAAAAATACTTACAAATAAACTAAACATAATAATTATTTAAAATCAATATAAACAAAACAAAAAAAAAATGCTGGTTTTCAAGATTAGTGGACGAAATCCGTTGATTTTGTTTCCACGAAAAATGATACGTCGCGCAATGGGTTCTAAAGGAAAAATATGAACGTCGGTTACCATCAGCTGACGAGGCCAGTAGATACTACTCGGCCCGTCGGTTAAGTGTTAAATTGGTGGAAAACTACCAAACTTATTCGGTTTAGTTTTCTATAATGTTAGACCTGAAAATTGATTTTGGTCGTAAAATGAGACAAGAGCGTACTAGGTACACAACAATTATTTCTGTTCGAACACTAAAGTTTCATTTTACGACTAAACCCGTACTTTGAAGTTACTGGATTTTACAATACCCTGATGTACACTACGTATGTACTGGGAATTTAATGTTCATTAGTATGCACACGAATTGCATTCAGTGTACAACACGAAAATTAATTAATTCTGTGTTATTAATTACAGCTTTGATTTAAATTTTAATTAGCAAGACAAGTAACTAAGAATATTATAACGCGAACTACGTGACGTTTACTTAGTAAGGGATTATCATACTAGAAAGCTAGACCGTATACGTTTTAATACTAAACGGCTCCACTATATCTACAAATAAAAAAAAAACTTTCTTTAAAATACACAAAACCCTAATATGTATACAAAAACGATTTATTTATTTTTTTTTTTTTCTAATATTCATTCATGTCAATGTCTTAAGTCGCGTGATTCAACCGAACTTAATGCTGTAACTGTAATTATCGAGCAAAACGAGCAAAAAAAAAAACTAACACAATAAACCATTACACATTTGCTTTTTTTTGTGTTTGGCATGGTGGATGGTGGAGTAGAATCGGCGGAATTCGAAACAAACACAAAAAAAAAAAAAATTGGCAACATTCCAAACTACACACAACACACAAATGTATGTACCATGCACACATATTTTAACGAACGAATCATATTTTTTTTTTGCGTTTGTTTAAAATGTGCGAGACGCGCGAGGTAACAACCATGATGTGGATGTGGATTTGGGTAACGATTAAATATTTTGTATGAATGTACATGTATATTCAAAAACTGGACGGAGCTACATGCGCGATGCGATGGATACAAAACTGGGGGAGAGAGGGGAGCCATGTACATATTCGTTTCGTTTTAAATACACATTTTGTATTTCACGAACGGAAAAGACAAGGAATGCAGATTATGTATACATATATTGAATTGTGACGTCAACCTCGTAATTGAATGTTTTTTTTTTTTTGATGTGTTGTTGCTTTGTGTGTATTTGATTACGCGCTTGCGTATTATGAAATAATATTAAAAATATACGTGAAGAATAACAACATACAATTTTATAATACATAATTACATGACGTAATTTTTTTTTTTATTATGATTAGATTTTTTTTTAATGTACCTACATACATACTATTTTTACTATTTCTTCGCTTAATTAAAGTTTTTCTTACTGATCATGATAATTAAATAAAAAATCTAATGTAATGTAATAAATAAATAAAAAAACTATTAAGGTCATAAAACGTGTGTATAATAATATGTCGTATTTTTAAAGAAAAAAATTTCTTGCTGCTGAGAAGAAATGAGACAAAAAAAACCAGTCTGCAACGTCACATTATTTACTTTTTTCAGTTGTTTTTGTTGTATTTTTGTATAATGATTTGCGCGCACATATGGCAATACGCGGAGTTGTGTGTGTAGTTTTTTGTTGTTGTTTTGTATATTTTTATTTTTTTTGTTGAAAGAAATTAAAATTTATTATTATCTTAAATGTATAACGGGTGAGTCAAAATATATAATAAATTGAGATAAAGTCATGTATGTGTGTTGTTGCGATAAATCAATCCATTAGCGTACGTTTTGGGTTACCTACTATATAAAATAGTTATTTTATTAATTTATTCTATTTGGCTGTTTGGCAGCCTTTCACATACAAATATTGTGATGTCATGAAACGTGTTTACCATTTTATCCACCTTTAATAATATCGAGGCTGGTTGTGTTATTTATTTGAGTTGGATAGTATACATAAGTATGTATATAGTAGTAATTAATATCTGGGTAAATAGCTACATTTTGCTTCATATAAAAAGCCAATGAATTATGAATTGACAACAATAAATTAAAACAACTTAAAATAAAACCATTAGAAAAATGTATTTGTGTAAATAAATTGAATTAAATAAACGATTAAAAATAAAAACAAACATCTGGATGGCATTCTATCGAGATGTAAACAAAACGCCACTTTATAGGAATTGCAGCACTGTTTGAGAAAATTTAATGGTCTGAAAAGAAGTGTACACAAATTTCTATGGGATTGTTTCATAGTTTTCCAAACCGGTATGCCATGGATTTTCGAAATCAATCGCAAAGATGATTTATTTTAATGTTTTTGTACTTGAAATAAAGCATAATGCAGAAAAGAGTACCACTGAGAAAAAAACACTGAACTTCAGTAGTAGTCGACGCGAGCATACAAAATAAAAAGTTCCCATGATATTTGATACGGTTTTTAATGAACGCCGTAATACGATGATGTATCTGCCTGGTTCCAACATAATTGCGTTTACTCAATCTGGAGCATCGAGCGACGCAAATCAACAGTTGAATAGTACTCCTTAGTTATAACCACAGACCCAAAATGTCCCAAATAGCCAGCCAAATCCGAATAATTTTGAAGACAGTAGATTTCAACACCAAAATCCACTATCAAATTTATCACATTGCGCACATACATATATTAAATAACGCTGGGAGATAGTGTTTGCATTACCGGTAAACCGGTTTACCGGTTTGCCGGTAAATTGCTCAGAAAGGCTATTCAGAAATACCGGTAAATTAATATTTTTTCACCGGTAATTCGGTAAAATTGAAATATTTTAATTTTAGTAGTTATTTAAGATAAATTAATAAATTTACCAAAAAATATGTTGACAACGTAATAATAACTACGTCTTTGGAACAAATGTAAAATATCCGTGTGTACGCCAATGTTGTAAATATTTACACAGGCATTGATTTATGACTCAATTCCATGGGAAAAATTGACTAACAGTCAAAAAAATCGAAAAGAGAAACATAATCTGATACTCCATATAAGAGACAAAGGCAACGCTTTTTCTGTTTAGTATTTTATAGCAAATTGGCTATAAAATAAGAAAACACGTTGGCTTTATCTTTTATATGGAGTATCAGATTATTTTTCTCTTTTCGATTTTTTTGACTGTCAGTCAATTTTTCCCATGGAATACAGGCATTACCCAAATTATAACCATTCGCCAGACTAGTGACGAATCGTGCTTTTTCAGCGGCTGGTATAATCTGTAAGAAATTCAGATCAAATTTAAATGACGACAGCATGGATACAATTTGTTTTTTAAGAGCCTATTTTAATAGCTAAAAGGAGATCTAGGCACTTAAGAAAACTGAAAAAGTTGGATTTTATATTTTATTTTTATTAAATTAATGTTAAATTTAAATTAATTTTATTGAATTGCTAGAAATGAATTAAAACTATGTAAATACATATATTTTGGAATAAATCATTATTGATTGCGTTATCCACTACTTAGTTTCCGCTGTTTTTCATCTGTTATATTAGAAATAAAATTAGATTTAGATTTACCGGTAAAAACCCGGTTAACCGGAATTTTAAGAAACTTTTACCGAATTACCGGTAATACCAAAATCCGGTAATTTTGCAAACTATACTGGGAGATCTCTCTCGAAATGAGATATTCATTTTAGTGATTCGCCTCCAGGTATACATCAAGAGGCTTCTTGTTAGAGTTGAACATCTTACCAAATCAGAATATATTTCAGAATTCCGGTTAGTCAATGAGTTGCACTACGTTCTTCAGGGTACAGCTGTCGAATGGTAATGGACGATGGTTAGAGCGAAATATAGATATTTGTTGGTCTAATCTGAAATCCGACCAGAAAAAGCGCTTCCAAGACCGTCGGTTGGACTTTGATATTGAGATTGTTGAGAGAGTTATAGCGACGTTACGTGCGAGGACATGTATTTTGATAGCTTTGAAGCATCATTTGTAATTACCTAAAGAAATTAATAAATGTATATTAATAAATAATAAGTAATTCAGTGTATTTTAATTAATATTAGAAAACAAAACAGTCATCAGGTTTAGTTCAGAAAACAAAAACCACGTGATAGTTTCTACGAGTTTTATAATGATCTGATCTCTCTTTCTCTCCAGATAGAAACTCCATTAAGTAATTTCCAGCTTATATGCATATAATTCGACAAAATAGCGACCTGGGGTACAGGATCAGTTCATCGTTGCGTAGCTCACGAAGACACTTGGAACAGAACCGGGTTCGTTCCGAAATTATTATGCCACCAGAAGCGATATAAGCAGCTGCTCTTCAAGGTTTCTTCAAGGTGCCCAAAAAAATGTCAAACCTATGGTTGCGCATCGCAAAGGTGTTGTGTTTCACCAAGACAATGCTAGAACACATACGATACAAGTTTGGTCACTCGTCAAAAATTGTTGCAGCTTGGATGGGATATGTTACCACAACCACCATATTCGCCAGACGTGGCACCATCAGGCTACCATTTGTTTCGTTCGTTGCAAAACGCCTTGAATGGTAGAACCTTGCCTGAAAGATGGCAAAAGGTAATCGAACAAAATGGACAATGGGCCCGATTCTGCAACGATAAAATTCATGTTATGTTATTTTATTTCCCCGCTTCCTATATGAATTCGTATTGAAAAAACAAAAATAACATAACATAACATAAAATTTTGGAAGGCAGAATCGGGCCTAATAGGCCCGATTCTGCCTGCCAAAATTTTATGTTATGTTATGTTATTTTTGTTTTTTCAATACAAATTCATATAGGAAGCGGGGAAATAAAATAACATAACATGAATTTTAACGTTGCAGAATCGGGCCCAATATATTGTTTAATAAAATTTTTGATTTCCATGAAACATTCGCCTTTCATTTACACAAAAAAAAAACGGAATTACTTTTTGGCCAACCCAATAAAAATACTGGACACGAATTCCGGTTCGATGACAAATTCGTCATATGGGTTTTATTCGTATAAAAATCCTAAAGTTATAAAAACTCAGGAAATGTAATTCTGCTTTAATAACAAAAAATAAAACTCATAAAGAAACTCTCAAAAAAAACCCATGGAATATTTTTCTATGACGTGTTTTATTTAGATGATAATTATAACATTGATGCACAATCAGAAACAAGTTGTTCCTATTTTTTAATTTTTAAAACCCAGAAAGAAAATCTAAAACCTAAAATTATTGTGTTGTGTGTCACAATTATCAAAAACTAGATTAGCTAGATATAGGTTAGATCGCTGAACGCTGAATTAAAATGAAAGTCAAGATGATTCTTTCAGACCGTTTAAACCGTTTGCTTTAATTCAACTTGTATTTTTTTAACATTAGAATTATTTCTAGATTCCAGCTACTATCTTTCTAAATAGCGCCGAATATGGGTCAATTATTTTAAAGTGAACAATCTACATCAGCTAAATCTGCGTATTGCTCGTGTCTCACCGTTCATATACGAACAAAAACATCGGGTTTAAGTTTCTTTCCGAATTACAGTAGTACCACAATAACTCTTTAACTATGTAACATTTTCGCCAATTGCTGCCGAGTCTAGCTCAATAATAAATAATCTAGGAATATCTGAGTAGGAAAGATTTTTTCAAAATAAAACTTGTCTTCAAAATAAATATTACCAGCTTCTAGATAGCTATCGTTCAAAATGGCGCCCGACATGTGGTAATTATTTTAATGTGCTCAATATATGTATGTAGTAATGTTGTTCTTGTCTTACCTACCGATAAAATAGAAGAAAGAAAAAAAAACATTGACTTTAATGTCGAAGGACTGAATATCAAAAAGCCGAATCTCAGAATGTCGAAAGGCCGAATAGGTCGATTATAACCACAATCGACTCGTGTTTGTCTCAGCGACACTTTTTCCCGTTTAAACGATAGCGTCCCAAAAACGAAAATCATCATAGGGGTGAATGTTTCGAAGTGAGACCAGCTTATTAGTTGTCATGTTTTTGTACTTCAGAAAAATTATAGTAGCCGGATTATCACCAAAAAGAATATCTACAATATAAAGTGGTGAAACCCCACGAGGGATCATGATTTCACTAACTAACAAAACCCCAACTGAACTTAAATCAATTCAAGCTAATTACTCTGCTTATTGAACCCTAACTCACACAGCAAATCGATCCCGAACTCACAACTCAATCCTTAAATTAGCTTAAATAAAAAATTGGTCAACGTTAATCGAAAACTTGTTAATAACCACGTGGCTCGCCATAGGGTCCCATAGGGTACCCGATCCTCTTGATGTACAGGTTCCAAAAGCTTTTCAACTCTCCGCCTTAACCTAGAAACAGATTGGCAAAAATAATTCCAAATTGGCGACCTTCAAGACGTCATCAATAAAAGTGGTTTTGGACAAAAAAAATGTTTGACAGGATTGGTTATTGCGGACATTATGTAAAATAAAATACATACGCGAAATTTTTAATTCAAAATCTCCGTTATGAAGATAAATCGAAAACATTCTATGCTCGACTAATTTTATTTGTGAAAATCGAATGCATAATAATGTAGTATTATGCTTCACCTTTCTATTCTACCGACATGTTTATTTAACCCTACCTCCTATGTCCCCAGAGCTTCTATAGATCCCCTGGGAGGACTAAGCGAGGATGGAGTGGGGCGAAGCAATAATCCTGCGTGCCTACGGGTACCATCGAAGGCTTTAGCTACTGCCTTCTAAATTCTAGAAATTTATCAATATTTACTATGGATTATTCATATTTACCGCTTACTGGAAAATGTGATAAATTTCCGAAGATTTATAATATACTTACCAAGTTTAAAGGGGATTTTGTATAATCCCCGATATTATGTATGATATTCAATTCATATCGAAACTGAACATATCTTTGTTATTTTAAAACGATTTTCACCGCCTCTTTTTATTTAGTAAAAAATAAAATATTTTGAAATTTGGCTCTTTATTCAGCCGCTAACTTGCTCGAAATATCACAGGAAAGCGAAAACAGTAAAACTAAAGGTTGACGTTAGGCCTTCATATGTTCAACATTCAGCCCTTCGATCCTTATTTAATTTCTTAACGTTAAAATGATTATTATTTAAGTGCGAATTGTCTAAATTGTATCGTTTCTCTTTTATAGTTCAAAGGTGTAACAATTTCTCCAACTGTTGCCAGGCACATCTCATGTTATAGTTCAATTAACTGATAAGTGCTGATCCAATGAAAAATGCAAACTGCAGATGCTAAAATACGGTTCGAAAAATGAAATCTTCTGCTTTGATAACAAAACAATCCGGAACCATGTTCTCCAGATGTTAGAAACATTTCTCTGGCTAAGTAATTCGAGCTTACTAACTCCTTATCTCTGAACCAACCTATATGCATTTGCATTAAAAAAAATTTGAATACTCACGACTGTTTTCTATTACAAAATAGAAATTACAGAACAACTTGATAACATGTGCTTATCAGAGAGTATAAAAAAACTAAACCAACAACAGTAAAATAAAACAACTGAAACAACAAGATAACAACAAAATTATTAAATGGCTTCCTGATGAAGCCTTATTTAGAGTTCGAAATAAATGAAACAGGATTTATTATTTTTCAACACGTATCCAGTCTTGTTTTTATTGTATTACAGTTTTTCATACGCCCGCTTTTCTCTTCATAAGTACTCTGACTATATACAGTTTGTAGTGGCTCTTAAACAATTGAGGTCACTTACTTAACAGTAAAAATATACACTACATGTATTTCTTGTTTTTTTAACTTGCACATTTTTTTGCCATCCATTTTATAATGTTCGAATGTACATGTACCACGTCGAACGCACACTTAAGTATTCGTGCGACGCTGTGAAATTGTATAAAAAAAACCAATCAAACGTTGAAAAAATGAATCAGTTTTGTAATCGTAATCGTTTAAATTGTACTTGTATTTACTAGTGTTTGTACAAACATTTTGTTGAATAATTTATTTGCGTGTGTACACTATACAGATGTATGCAGGCAGTAAAACGTAATGAATGTTGTGTTACAAGAATAAAAATAAAATAAAATGCAAAAAATGTGTATTGATTTTATCCAGCCCAGAATAAAGGGTGTTTCGGTTGGTATACGTATGTTTTAGTCTAAATATACCTCAGCAAAAATCCCAGATGCGATAACACATGCAAAAATTCCCAAAAAATCTAAATACGTATGCAAACAACACAATAAACATGACCTATCTCCATTTTGGTTTTTATTTTTTAGTTTGCCTAAGCTCGACGACCACTTTCATTGTGACGTAAATAAAATCACGAAACACAAAATGCCCTTGAATATTATTTAAATAAACAATATTTAACGTCAAATCATATATAATCAATGTCACTAGACATCTCCATTTCTTACAACAACAACAAAAAATGCAACGCATTTAGAAAAAATATTCCTTATCAGCTGAACGTTTAAAAATAACTGCTGTAATCTGAGATTTAAAAAAAAAAAAAAGTGTTCTCTGTTCCAGTGATATAGGGGACCAAATAAAATAATTCCTTTTACTGGCATAAAAAACGTGTGGCGGTTATCTCTATCGCTAAAGTGCTAACTTGACATAAGTCGACTTTCGTTCATTATTAAATATTGACAAATTGGTATTTTGCTCAAATTGCTGTCGAATATATTTTGGTACACGAGTATTTCCCAATCTAATCATTAAAAATAATTTGTTATCGCGCGCGAAAATTATCGCGTTTTTTTTATTTTTAAAATTTTATATTTACACAAACACTCGATTGTATAAACAATCTTTATCAAATAATTAATTTATATATAGACCTTGAAAAAATTCGTGTAAAATGATCATCGTCACTCCGCGCATCATCACCATTCATCGGCAACATACATACTAATATTTGTAATTATTATTACAGTTAAATATTTCGTAAATATGTATTTATTGTTAAGCAATGTTGCTATAAATATAACTTTACAAGTATACGATGATTAATTTATTATTTATTGATATAATTGATTAGTAATAGATCGCGAGTCTTCTTGATCACAGCCAGCTTATAGCTATAATATAAATCTGAAAAGCGTTTAAAACTGCTTTTTGTTGAAATTATATAGCAAGATTTGACCAAAATTATCTTAATTAGATTTGGTCATAAAAGGCGTTTTCAAATTAGTCACGTACATATTCTGCAACAAAATTTGCAGTAATAATAATATTGACGTCAAATAAACACCGACGCATTTTTGTAACTAATAACAGTTATTAAGTTTTTAGTTTTGAGATCGCAAATCAAAGTTACGTCAACCATATTGTTCGCAGCTGTTAAACCTACGTCCTACATTAGAGCTCATTTATATATTTCATAATTTTAGGATTACCTATTCTTTTGTTTTGAATAATATCTCGTTAAAACATGTATACAGAATTTGTAAGGTTCGAGCAGGTTTGGAGAATTATGAACAGCTAAATGTATAACAGATTTCCTTGAAATTTGGAAGATCACCCGTTGGAATACCGCGTGTAGTACTAGAATTTTGTATTAGTATTGGAGAAGGCATATGCACTTTGTATCTAACAGGAATTTCTAAAGAATGTCCTATAAATGCAATTTTTAAAATTCGCCTCGAAAGGAAACTATCTCTACGTTTAGAGTCAAAATTCAATAAAAATATCAGCGATATCTAAAAAAAGATTGCATTTTATCTTAAAATTAAAAATTGCGTTGTTATTGGGACACTCGTCCCGGATATCCCGCATCCAGAAAGCACAGGCTCTTTAATGTATAATAAAAATAGTCGAATGAGACATTTAAGACAGTAATGATAAATTAAGTTTTGCTTTGTGTTGTAACTGCTATAGCTAGTAAAAATAAAATCGTAGGCTGTAAACGGGAAATACATCCAGTAAAACCTTATAGACAAGTCGAAATGAAGTTTTAGATTGGTGAAATAAAAAGCTAGAAATTGCTTTTACCACATTTTCTTGCATCTAATTCTGTATTGATATTTACTGTGAGAGGCGGTTTTTCACTCATTTTTCAGGATTATTCACTTAATATTCACTCAATATTCAACATTATTCACCCACTACTCACACATTATTCACTCATTTATGCACTCAATATTCATTCTTTTATCAATCTTTATCTACTCTTCGTTCACTCAGTATTCTCTCATCATTTACTCTTGATTCACTGTTGAATGATGATCATTTAACGTATGAATCACATTATTCACTATTTATTCACTGATTATATACTGATGCAGGATGAATAAAGATTTCACTCATTACTCACGGGCATTATTCACCATGTATTCACTTTTTTCGCGAATATTCTTACAGAGCATTCACAATGAAAAAACTTTTTACTTTTGACTTACAGGTTTGTATGAATTTCCAACATAAAGAGCAAAAATTTTTGTTCGTCAAGTTGAAAATTCATACAAACCTGTAAGTAAAAGGTAAAAAGTTTTTGCATTGTGAATGCTCTGTTATTCATTCACTTTTAAGTCATTATTCACTCAATATTCACTGATTATTTACAGGTTATTCACTGATTATTCACTCTTTATTCACTGATGAATGACGTATTAAATCATTATTATTCACTAAGTACCCATTATTCACTAGTATGCTATCATTATTCTTTGATAACGAAAGAATAATCAGTGAATTCATCAGTTCACCAGAATGATGAGTGAATAATTAGTCAATAATGACTGTTTAACTGTAATCAGCATGGGTTGAGTCTTGCAGACTCATTTTAATTTTATTAGCTAAAAAAAAAATCGAAAAATAAATTTGGTAAGAAAATTGAGCTTTATGGATTCTAATATTTATTATTTATGATCTAGAATCACCTACTAATAATTTTTTGCTTGTACCGAATATGTTTCTAGCCGGCCCATTTTCAAAAAACAAACATAATGTAAATGCATAATGGGCTGTTTCCGAAACCGATACTTATTTTGTGACACCTAACTTATTTAATGTAATTTCTTATGTAATCCGTTAGGTTCCACAAAATAAGTATCGGTTTCGGAAAGGGTAATAGACTCAAAATTAGCAAACGTTTTCATTTTCAGAGAGACTCATCGCATGCTTTTATGTAAGTAAAATGACCCATGCTGATTAAGGGTAATGAGTGTCCAATCAATCAATCCAGAAAATAGTCGTATTTTATTTGAAAAGGAATTAGATTTGGAATTGGAATTCGATTTTGGCCAAATAAAATAGCCAACTAATTCTCATTTGAAATTTTGTACAAATTGTGAAATACAATAAAATATTGGCATGTGGGTTTGTTTACTTTTAGCCTGTGTAATAAATATTTTTTTTATTTAAAACATTCAAAATAAAAATTAATTTCAGAAAGCCCATAAAACTAAAGAAACGCGAGATATGGAAACCCTGTTTTTGAAAATACCAACTTAGCAAGAATTCTACGAATTCTTACTGAGGAATTAGAAGTGCTATTGTTGTTGTAATTTGGCAAAAAAATACGAATATTAATTAATTATATAGTTCTGTTGGCAACAGCTACTCACCTTTACAGGTAAGTGTGAAACGGCATATTTCGCAAAGTTGTTATGATGCACGACTTCCTTTAGAGACGACAAAGTCTTTTATCAAATTTTGTAAAAATAGTTTCCTATGAGTATTTAATTTTATCTTGTTCCAGCCAGCACCCTGATTCTCTAAAAATTAGCAAAGCTTTCTTTTATTAGTTTGCAATTTTACGATTTTATTTGAAATAGTAATCAAATCGAAAAATCGCGAATTCATTTAAGTAGGCCTCTGTTTTTGCAAGTTTACACGTTTACCCATTAACTTATTTTTTAGAGAGTCAGCACCCAGGCAAACCACTTCAACCAGATAACCTTTACATATCCGCATTTATTTTAACAAAAAAGCATGACACATTTGATCAAGCGTGTCTATGGCAACATCTATTTGATCGCTATGATGCGTGCGGTTGATAACAGGATCGCAGCACTATTTTTTCGGTATATAGCTACCATGGTTACATTTCTGTGAATTCCAAACATATTACTTTCATTTTTTTTCCTGTTATGTGGAATAAAGTTTATAGGAATCGTGGGATCTCTTATTTTTTGCGTAATGTACCATCTCACTTATGTAAGTCCCATAGATAGCAAACCCTAATCTAGTTTAAAACTAGGAAAATAATTGTCGAAAATAATGTTTCTGTTTGTCCATTCAAAATTTATCTGGCTTTGATAGAATACTAGGTGATTTGAAAAGTTTGTGTAACGTTTTGAACATAATTTTATTCTTCATTCATTTATCCTATCTCTAAAGCTATAACCTCGTAATTCGATGGAAAACGCTTTCCACGCAGAACTCTTTTGTGGTTTTGGAACAAATGGAAGTCAGAGTGACCCAGATTTGGTGAATAAGATAATTCCTTCAATTTGGCCATTGCAAGAACATCTTACCGAGGTTTGTCTCTGTATAATTTTTTCATCCAGTTCATCCAAAAGGTTTGAATCAAAAAAATTGTTGCCATAACTTTCTTTGCCAATTTTGACCTCTTCGACCGTTGCGGAGCAGAAGTACCAGGCTCAGTCCCCTCTACAGTTTGTTGTCGAAATCTAGGGGCATAGTGGTAAATCCAATGTTGTTGACAAAATTGAACTCGAAGTCGCTTTTGATCCGAATTTAACAAATGTGGCATTCGTCTTTTCAACAGCTTTCTCAAATTAATTCATTTGTTTAAATATGAAATACCCGGTCAGTTGAGATGCCCATGGCATCATCAATTTCTGGATTAGTCATTCTTCTGTCTTCCATAACCATATCATGTACAAAATCAATCATTTCATCGGTAGTATAGCATTGCATCATTTCATTGGAAGTCCAGAACGAGGATCATCTTCAAGGCTTGTTCGAACCCGTTGAAATTCGGAAACCATGAGTTTTGAAGGAGTAGCATCAGCTAACATATTAATTACTCATTTTAAAAAGATACAAAAACACGTCTACTCTAATCAACTGTCTGAACAAAACTATTTGACAGATCGACATGAAATTTTATTTGTGCCATTTCAATCAAAACTAATTTATTTATTTAACATAAAACTTAATTCACAAAATCACTTATTATACTCCATGTATGTACAATACTCACAGCAAACTTCTATAGTTTCTAGCTATATGCTTTTCCAATGAGTATTGTCTAGTGCAATCTAGAAAAGTTACAGCATGAAAAATTTTCATTTTAGTACAGTAAACTTTGCGCTATTAATTAACTTATTCTATTCTACCCTAGGTGCTACCGTAACAATAAGAAGAGTGAATGCGTTCAATGTAGTTATAGGTTGTATTTTTACCAGTAGAATATACAGTTTCATGAAATTTTCAAATCACCTTGCATATTGGTGAAATGATACACTACCTCTCTGTGGCTCCAACTGCTCATCTATGGTTAAGTTCTTCCTCAGGGTGTAGTACTTTTCTAGATTTATAATGACCAAGTTCCCTACATTCTTTATTGGTTAAATCTGCGAGCTGTTCATGTCGATTAGTTATCAAATTTCAAATAACGTAATAAAATAAGGCAATGAACCAATTTTTTGATATGTACGTACGATAAAATTTTGAGCTTCAAAATAATGAATCTAAAAATTATTCGTAATTTGTCTGCCTCGATCAGTAAGCCTCATAAATGCATGAATTTCCACTAGATCGATAATTTTCCATTTTGGGCTAATTGAATTGTTTGCTTGTTGTAAATTGTACCATTAAATTTATGATTCCATCTGTAAGAAATAGGCTTCAGGGTGATTTACATATAGTATATGTTTTCCAGGTGGTAACATCACTTTATGTTTTGGCCTCTGTGATATTATGAGTAGCAATTCGGCTTTGTGTGTTTGGTATACACGACCAGTTCCATCTTAACTGACTAATACATTCGCAATTTCAATCATCACTAATTAGGGGTCTATCATGATTTTTTTCCTGCGATCCCATCGAGAATATCTATCATTCAATTTCTAACAGCTATTATTATTTTGCGTATAAAAGAGCCTGATTTTCTAATTTCATGAGAGGGCGAGAATCACTGCATTGACGCATAAAGAACGGTGTTTTTTTCAATATCATGATAGAGCGATAATTCGATTTAATAGAACGATTCGATATTGACAAATTTCATGATAGAATCCCTGAGTAATATATCGACTTCACTATCTGTTAACTTTATCATTACTAAACTTACGAATACTTTATCACTTCGTAATTTTTCACTTGAAAAAAAGACAGACTGATTCAAATGCCAATACTCGTCTCGCCGCAAATGTACAAATCACGATTCGACACGACTGATCATACAAAGAAAGTGTAAAACTAAACAACAATTGTAAAATGAACACGCCTTTTGTTTATGTCTGTCTTTTTTTTGTGGGCCTTATGTCCAAGTCTGCCTTATGTCCAAGTCTGCCTTTTTGGCCTTTTGTCCAGATACACCGATAAAGTGAGACTATCTAAAATATCTAATTTATGAATATTTCATCAAATTGACAGGAAATGTCAAAGAATTCAAGATTTTAGCTAATTTATTAAAATTAGTTTCAAACCAAAGTTGAATAGTTTCGGGGAGGAAATAGAACATAATTATAGATTTTCTTATATCAGGGTATCTTGAAAGTTACTTCAAAGTCAAAATAATTTTTAAATGCGGGATGTTGTATTTTTGCCAACATTTTATTCTACTATCCCAAAGAAGAACGAGGAGCGTTAAATATTATATTAGATTAATAAGTTGCATTTCAAAAAATATGTTTAAATTCGGTTGAGTGCAAACGCTACTCCAGACATGTCCTGTATTTGGTAAATAAAATATACCTACGAATTTAAATAATGAAAAGAGTTTTAGCCCGAGTAATGTGTAAGCGCGCATTTGAGACCTGCACGTTCTGTCTTCGTAAACACGTCTAAAACAAATATCGCACAGCAACATCATACAATTTTTACGATTCTAATTAAAACTCATATATAATTACATTTATAAATAATATTGTTCGTGTTATCTTATCTTGCACCCCATAACAAAAATAAAAATAAAATTTCATGATATCCCTTATCAAACACCCAGATGACGAGGCAAAGAGGCAATAATTATCATATAAATGCGCAAGATAACGTATAGGCCGCCACATTTTCATTATATGTACACAAAAACGAGCACAGTGTGATTATGGAAATAATAAACTGCATATGTGATTGTGTGTGTATAATAAAAATATATCAGAAGGTAACAACCCGCAGCTATTCGCTGTGTAAAACATCAACAAAATTGATAAAGATAAAAAAAAAATGTATTTACAGTTAAATGTGTGATAAGATAAGTAAATAAGTTGTAAATCATCCGTTTTTGATAACAAAAAAAAAATTTTATAACGATTCTATTGTTGTTATCGATCATGTGATCGCGGGCGCGCAATACAAACATGTCGCCCACATTTTTCGACGTTAAAATTTTATTCACACAATACACATATGCGATGTATTAATCAACATACCCAATTTATCGCTCGTCTGCCTTATCTAATCGCGCAGAAGATATGCGACCGAGTGTTTGTATGTACACAAGCAATCAGGTAATTGACAAAATGCCGTTGACTAAAACAACATTTTTATTTTTTATTTTTTGTGTTCCATCGTGACTTGTTCTGTTGACATTTCTCATGCGTAGTATGGTCGCGCGGTTATCAGATGTCTGTTTATCTTGAATGTCGGATATGGATGGATATGAAATTATTATACGTGGTATCATGACTGGAATGTTTGGTGTGTGTATGTGTGTTTATATGTGATAATTTCTTTTGTCAATATGTATATGAAAATTTAAATTTTTTGGGAGAGCGCAACCCGCGAGTTGGGTTTTAAATTAAAGTTTTCGATATGTAATGTACAGCCAACTTTTGATTGAACAGCTGCGTTATTCTTTTTAAAATCAGCGTTTGAATATTTATCGACATTTTGAACTAACCTTAGCCGTTTTTGGCCACACATGTTTGAAATTAATGATTAATAACGGTCAATCTGCAATCACGATGGTCTTTATGTTTTTGCGCGTTCTATTACAAAATCTAAACTAAAATGAATAAGTATAGGCTCTGGACTCTGTGTAATCCAGAATCATAACATAACGAACATTTGATCGAAAACGTCAAAATAGTGTTACGCTGACAACTACGTTTAATACAGAGAGTCTGCTAAAAGTGTTATAATCAGTGGTGACTTCTGGCTTAAATTTTCACGCATCCAATGGTATTCTGAAATACTATAATACGCTCTAAGGCCCGATTGTACGAACAATAAAGATATATCTTCATACACGTATTTGATTTATATTACATTTTATCTTTTATCTTTATTTATACAATGCAAATGACGATGAATCCAAAATTATATCGTCTAACCGCATTCGTACGATAGGGCCTAAATAATTTTAATATGAAATAGCTTGCTAAGACCCCGCCGCATAACTGCCGAAAACATTACTGTTATGGAAATCAAAACAGATTAATGTTAAAAAATTAATCTACATTTTTCGGTTAATCAATCCGATGTTACCCGATTTTTGCTGAGCATAATATGTATGTTTACTGAATTATTTATTAAATTTTGTGAGGGAAAAAAAGTTCTCGAAAGAATTAGAATCCGTATGAGCAATTTATCAACCTCCTACTGCTCTTCCTTTACACAGCAACTTTTAATTAATTGTAATCTATCCACATTTCAATTTCATCTGTGGCAAGACTGGGAAGTTCTATGCCACCCGCAGTGTTTACCAGACATAGCTCCTTTCGATTACTACTTATTTCGGTTGATGCAGCCCTCTCTTTCTGAACAGTGGTTCAGTATTCGCGCAAAGATCGAAAATTGGGTTAATGATTGGATATCGCCTCCAAAGACCAGGATTTCTTCAGAGACAGAATCCGTATATTGCCTGAAATATAGGCACAAGTTGTAGCTGCAGTTGAAGCATACTTTCAATAATTAATTCTTTCATTTCCTAAACAAGCAAATTTTAACAAAAAAGGCCGGAGTCGTATTCACACACCCAATAGTTTTCAGTCGAAAGTAAAAAATGAATGAATAAAATCAGCTTCTAGAGTATTATGTCTGGTGATGGATTGCATTGATATGACTTGCCAATAGATGTTGCAGGAAAACAATTCAGTTCAAGTTTCCCGTGGGAAATCTGGGAAAACTCGATTTTCCAAAAATTATTAGAAACATCATTAGACAATCCATCTCCAGACATAACACTCTAGCTAGATGCTGATTTTATGCAAAGTCCCACGGGAAACTACAATTGATATTTTTTCCAGCGAGGAACATGTTCAACAGTGACACACCATAAACTGTGACATACGCCAAATTTCTCTGTCCGTAATTTTTTTTTTTGGTTTAATTTACTTTCGCATCCTCTGAAAGTAAGTTAATCCAAAAAAAAAGTTCCGTGCGGGTGGGAAAATATGGCGTGTGTCACAGTCTATGGTGTATTACTGTTGAACATGTTCCCCTAGCTATTGACAAATCACATAAAAATGATTCATCTTAAGATATACACTCTAGCGACAGATTTTATTCCAATTTTTTTTTGATTCTTCCACATAACATTATTTACAAAAGTTTTTATTGTAATCTATGTATCCTGTTTACTTTCGGCTGATACCCACTAAATTTTTTATTTTCGGCTGGAATGTTATTGTTATAACGGAATCTACATTATCGACTTTTTACTTTCGGCTAACTCTAACAGGGTTATTCTTTGGCAATGACAGTACCAAATCATATTCAGTAACGTGCTGAATTATCGATTTGGAATCACTATCCAGGATGTCGTTTTGCGGTCGCAATATTAGTTGTCGCAAGTTAACCATTTTGCAACGGCGGAAGTTAATATTTTGCGACGGAATGGACCTCTTAATATACTTTTGTTTTCAGAATGCAATTTTATAATATGTGTTTAATGGAGATTATAATTGTGTTAAGCTACGAACAAACCACTACCTAGGTGTCTATAACCGAGTCGATTCTTTCCTTATACTAACAAACTTTCCATGTGGGCTCGGCTTCCTCCAAAAGACTTGTTTAATGATTGGCCATGCAGTCAAATCAATTAATCGAATTGTACTGTTATTTTACCGCATAATCCGTGCCGTATAGATATCAATAAAATATACGGAATTGTAAAATAACTACAGATGTAAACATCTTCTTTGAAACAAAGAAAAATCGTTGCCGTTTTTTTGCCTTTGGGTATGCAATCGATTGAGTCGGGCCGGGCCACTTTTTAAAATTTTTTTTCTTTCGAGTCGGACTAGCTCTACTGTTTGAATTTGTTTTCGGGTTGTTTATCGTCGTGCATCAGTCGGTTATCGTTTTCATATGCGCTTGTATTGGTGAAAATATAAAATGCTGGTATAAATATTAGATCGAGAATTTTCGATCTGTCAGTTTATCCAAATTTCGTTAACGCCAAAAGATTAGGAAGAGGCATCGGTATTTTTGGGTTTCGATGGAACGGAAAATACAAGTATTTTAAATGTTATTTTTGTTGTCATGGCTTTATTTGGGCATCCTGATTTTCCGAACGATGGACATCACTTTTGTTTGTACGATCACAAGAAAACCCAGTAAAGTAAATCACTTTGGTTTGCTTAATGGTTTTTCCACGCAAAAAAATAATGCTTAATCAAGATAAAGATTCTGTTTTTTTCCTTGCTTGCAGAAATGCGAGAGGCGGCTTGCTTTAAATGGCTCCAAAGGCAGACTAATACACCTGACAGAAATTGATTGTTTCGCCTGTTGAAAGACTCTATAGTCGTCAAAAATAAAATGGAATTTGCTATGGGGATTTTACGCGGTGATAGGAGTAAAAAACAATTATATACCGCATCCGAGCAACCGATAACTTTGGTTAATTTACTTGTGGCGGTTTTACTTTTCGACCTCTTTGACGTTGTTTGACTTTCTGCAATCTGTGTTTTAGATTCGATGATAGAAAGACAAAATCAACAATTAAAAATTAAAATGGAATATTTATTATTTGGCAAAGAAGATCTAAATAATATTGGTCAACCAACGTTGCCAGTGAATGAAGCTCGACCTAGTTGGATGAATCCTTAAATATCTAATTGTGCCGCATTTCATATTGTCAGAAATTTACGTTTATTAGAGGCTGCAAATTAGGCAAATTATTTTGATCTTATACCAACGACTTCGGAAGGAATTCCAATACATTGCGATTTTCCCGTCGGGCCAATGAATTGGCTAACATTGAACGAAAATTATTCTGTCTTTTGGCTTTCATCAACTTTCACTCTGTAAAACAATTCTGAGAGTTCCCTCAAAATTAGATTTTGGTATCTAGAGCAGGACAAATTTGGCCTTTCGATCTAACGTTCTTCGGTAGACGAAGGTTTGATCAATCCTTAGATTTGATCAATGCAATAAGACGATTTTGTACAGTAAATCGACCCAATTCTGACCTAAACCGAGAAAAAAAATTTTACACTATTTTGCTACAACCCTGGTGTTTTGCAAACGTTTTGGATTAGTAAATTATCATTCTGGATAGATATAGAAAATAATTTAATTAATTTTTTTAATCGAACAATTCGTTAATTTATGAAAATACATACTTTTAAATTTGGTACTGCATGATTCAATTTTTGCTGAAAATTCCCTTCCCTTGTCTCCCTCATTTTAAAATACTTCATGGCCCCATGAAAAGGGCTGCAACTGCAATTAAATTTGAATTTCACCAAAACAAAACTTTTCCTTAAATCCTGCAAAATTTCCCTACGATATCGAACTGGCTACAAATTTAAATGTTTATTTATAAAGACTTTTTAACGAAAAGCTCTACATCTCTACAGAACCAAAATAAAAAGCTTGATTAAAATCTCTTTATGAAAAGCTCAATAATTTTGAAAATTGAAACAATCTAAGATACAAATTTATGAAAGTTTGGATTTAAATCTTAATGTGTAATTTATCGGAGAATAAACTGGTTCAGCTGCGTGAAAGCTTTATGATAAACTTTTTCAAAAGTTATTATTTATTTGTTAAGAGCAATTTTCTTTTACTACTAAATATTTAGAACAGTGAAAGCTCTTTATTGAAGATTTAAAAATCAAAAACAGGAAGCTGAAAAATCATTTTGTACCACTAATTTGTGGATGAATTTGGAAATGTCTGATTTCAATTAACAAATAAATCAAACAGCGGAAATGTAGGCTAATATAAAACCAATCCAATCAATTTTAATTGATTTGATAAACTAAGTAAATAGGTCAAAAATATTGAATAACGCACATAGCAAATCGGTTTTTACTCAAACCAGTTCGAGCTAGACAATTTTTTTGATTTTGGGTTATATGTCAAATTACATTTATAGCGCATACTTATCTATATTGTTATCTATTACATTTTGATAACAGAATTACTTAATCCATAAATTGTGATTGATTTTATAATGTAGGTATGTACACAAAAATGGGGTACAACAAAATGTTAAATGCATTTCCAGGTCGACCAAAATAATTCGCGATGTACCCTGCGTTTTTTTTTAGGTATAACATTGATCGATTACCAAAAAATATCAAACCGGAAATAACATATTTTTGCACACCTTGAGAAAAATCGTTCATTGCCACCCCATTCCACCAGGCGCACACTTATATATAAAATACCACATTCGCTATAAAGTATAAAAGTAGCCTCTGCGAAGCAACAAAACATAAAAATGGGAGAGCAAAAATAAAAATCGAAATTCGCAAGAATTTTCATTCGTTTTAGAAAATAACGTTCGTCCGCGCCCGCCTTTTATATTGTTATGTATATGTGTACATCTCCAAATATCTGTATGTTTTTATATACCAATTTTCACTTTATACAAATAAAAATTCTCAAGAAAAATGAATTTTCAGAATAAAATGAGGTTAAGTTTTTTTTGTTTTTCCTTCTAGAGCTAGGAGCATGAAAAATGTAAAAAGAAAAAAAAAATTCTCTGTTTATTGATTTTTCCTCACAACAGAAGGGTGTGACGTGTATATTTTTTTGTGTTGTGTACTCGTATAAACCAGTATTCCTTTTTTTTTGTGCAGAGCTTTTCCATTTAAGTATGTAAGTATATATGAATGTGTACAAAATTGAATTTTCGCATGATGAGGAAAATTTTTTGTTTCGTTTGGTTCATTTTCGGTGTGTGGGTATATACAACTTATGTTCCACGAACAGAATATTTATGTACATACGTGTATAGAAAAATTGAAAGTTTGGAAATATACAATTTTCATTCATGCTATAACCGAACAGTACACATATACATATATGATGTGGTACCTCGACATGCGCCAGGAAGTATATATGGACGGCGCGCAAAAAGAGGTTAACTCCTATAGAATTTTGAGTCCTGCATTTGTTGAAAATTCTGATATTTAGGTTTCACCTGCGTTTCCAATGTTATTTTATAGGGCAGAGCAGCTAATAAAATCGTTCAAACGAAATCACTTTGACTGTCTATAAAGATATTTCTCATTGCAATTTCTATCAGTATATATATTATCAGCCTGCAAGCCAGGTATATGCATATATCTTTTAATACATTGTCATATACGCCCCTTTTGAAGAAATCATAATCCGTCGGAGTATCCCAATGTTCAGACCATCGAAATTTTAGAAGTTTCATACTTTCCAAAATTTCTCGAATTATTTTGTAAATTTATTTGAATATGTATGCCCGCAAGATTCAGAAAAATGCACACAATTATCAGCGATATTTCGTTCGATGCTACGAGTATGACGATTTCATAAAACCAGTTGTAAGTAGAGACAAAACTACTTTCAGTTTTGATAAGGGTTGCGTGATATAAAGCCGAGGAAACCAAACCCGAACGTTTCACTGGAAATGTTAATGGGTGTTTAAAATTTTGTTAGTGAACGTGTTTAGAGCAACAAATAGAGAAATTCAAAGATTTGATTTTTATCGAAAACCGTAGAACTCCAAAAGTTTCCAAATGGACAAAATGGATAAGAGCCTAAAATCAAATAATTAAAAGGGAATGATTCCACTCTTTGACCACCGTGTAATGGTGAATTTATTATGTAGAAAGCGCATAGAGTATTGCCAAATCAGAAATCACCAGAATAAACGAATAATTTGAACGATTAGTGATTCCACTGGAAATCAACATTCCCTCAACCATAAAATCATATATAAGGTAGCGCTAGTTTCATCATGGAAATCTCAACTCCTAATTTAATGAAACGAGGTTTCTCTAAGAACTCTCTATTTATTTATTTTTTTTATTTTATTTCAGGAAAATTAATTAAAAACACAATCTTAAACATAAATAACAAAAAAATACAATTATTTGGGTTGTACATACGGTTAAGATCATAATACTAAAATAGCACGAAACAAATTAATTACTAAAACTGTTTTTTAATGATTGTTTCATTTCGAATTTCGTCATAATAAAGTCGACATTGAATTTAAAGGCTCGTCACTTCTATAATTGTTTCTATGAGAAACTATTTGCAAGAGTGTACGTGTTCGAAGATTTCTAGTTACTATATACAGCTTCAAATGCAATAACAAGTACGAACTTGAAAAGCGCCGATTAAGTAAATTGGAAATAAAAATAGTTCCAGGGTGCTGACGACGAATTTCAAGAGGCACAATTTTCAAGGATTTGAATAACACAAAATTATAGAAAAGATTTTTGTACTGACCATAAGCATATTGCATATTGAAGCTGTGAGCAAATAAAAAATTGATAAAGACAAACAAAAACTCTAGGATCATTAAACTGTGTGTCATAGTACGTTTTAGGAATCCTAACATAGAGTTGGCTTTAGCACAGATCAATTCGAAATGACGATTAAATGATAAGGTTGATATAAATGTATAACTCCGAGATCCTTTATTTCATTTACACTGGTCAACTTATTATTCGCAATATTGTAATCATAAATAAGATGCGATGTTGAACGTATAAAAGTCATCACTTTTGTCAATTGCACTTTGCTACATTTAAATATAACAAATTGTTCTTACACTAATCATGAACCGCGTCTTTGTATATCCTTTTGTATCTCCTCTGCACCAGATTGAAATTAAATTGTTCTTACACTAATGATGAACCGCGTCCTTGTATAAGGTAAAGCGGGGGAATACGCCAGTGTGGGTAAGACGCCACTTTGCTATATTTTCGTTGTTTATACACAGATGGCAATAAGTGTACGATTAGAATTTGTATTATGATCAGCTGACTATGTTGACCCCGAATTACCGGTTTTTCATTTTTATTTTCAGTTGATTTTCGAGCGTTGTTGAAAACAGTAGAGCCTGGGCCACATCCCTCCTTAAAAGACATAGGGATTTAATTATATCATCTGTAGATGTGTGAGGTGTATACAAGCAAGTGCTGGTATAACTACCTTCACCACGTTCATACTCATCAATATTAGTCCGTTTATAAACATTTTCAAAAAACGAAGCAAGTTAGCAATATCATCAGAATTATTACCAGTCATCACTCTTGGAGAACTTCCACCTACGATATAATTTTTTTACGGTTTTGGAAATTTATTAGGTCGTTGTTAAATCAAGGAAGATTGTATTAACCTTTTTAACCGAAATTGGGGCAAATCTTTCGAAGCCAATGAATAAAATGTCATAGAGTATTTGCACATCACGGTTAATGTCCACCAACGAAAAACACGAATCCGAGTCAACCAATTTGAAATATAAAATCAGCAAGCCTAAAAGTTGATATTGGAATTAGACAACAAAAACTCTGATGTGTTTAAATTGATTTCCATTGATTTATGGTTGACATCGTTGATGATGTATGGAATTGGTGCCACATTTATCATAAATATATTAGCTGAATATGCGAAAAATAAATCCAGAAATATTTCATTATAGTTGGGCACATTATTTATCTGAACAAGAACATACGACAAATTAGAATCTATACAGATAGATTCAGCATCCGACATTATATTGTGCAGAATAACGCAGTATATGCCATCATAAACCAGCTTTTAACCTTTAGTAAGTTGAAATCACCAAGTATCAGAAATCAGAATGTTGTCCTCCATGTTGAGTTTGGAAATCTTATTATGTAAATACAAACAGTTTGTATAATGTCGTATAGACTTCAGTTGACGACCTCGGTGGAATATATAAGCCAATAATGTAAAACAAATTTTTGAAGATATTCACCTTAACACATAAAACTTCTATTGTTGGATCACCGTCAACAGCCACACTTACAATAGACGAATGCACAGTGATCAGTACGCCTCCCCCACTTGTTTTGACACTATTTAGTGGGACTAATTACGCCTGTACACAATGTGGTATGCAGCAAAATATATACTCAGAACAATATGTGTATATCAGGACTTAAATTGCTTTCCATAACTACTTATTCTGGAAACATATACATAGAAGCGTTGACAGAGCGATCAAATTCAGCAGATTTTGGGGCAATGCCGCAAACATTTTGAAAATAGATAAAATTGATGTTTTACGCGTTGATTTGTTTACGGTATCCACTGAGGGAGTTAGTGGCCTTTCTGAAAATTTCTTCTCTTTTGGTTGAAATTGAATTCCTTTATAAGTACGGGTTCTGCATATAAAATTTAAATTTCCACACAGACTTTCTTTCGAACTAATAAAAAATGTCAATTTAAATTCTCATTTCATCAGAATCTATGCCCCAGACCCTTGACAAAATTTCCATAATTCGCAACCATCTTAAAAGCCTCTTCATATGTAGACCTATGAAGACCAGTATTTACTAAATTTACCTCAAATTTAGACTTATGGATAAATTTTCTTTAAAAAGTATCTTTTTAATCATTAAGAGTCGTCCGTTATACTTAAAAGGTTGTCAGTATGAGTAAAACAACAAGCCGCAATTACGAGAACTCATGTCTTACATAATCGCGTTTTGTCACAATTTCGAAAAAATTCTCGCAACTCGAAACTCGTATTGCTTACATAATCGCACCCCAGGGTAGCCAAGCTTTAGCATTTTAAGTTTAACCCAAAAGGCTATAGGGAATTTGACCTTAAAGCATCTTAGTTGGTATAAAGTTATTGGTTGATTGGGGAAATGCACCTACATATACATATGTTCGTAATGGAAAAGGAAACAAAAGGAGATGATATTTAATTTCCGGATGGCAAAAAAGAGTATAGAAATCGGTGTAGAGACAACCGGACGAGAGTTTATAAGAAAAAAATAAAATAAAGTAGATAACTAAATATGTTAATGTAATAAATTAACAAGATAACCTGTTGTGTGCATTTCCGAAAAAAATTCAAAAAAATGTAAAATCTGTTTTTCCCTACATACATAATTTAAGAGATAATTTTTCCCATGTGTAACATCATTACTTTTATACGCTATACGGAAAACATATCATATTTTCACGTGGATCGGCCTCAATTGTTTAACTGGACAATGAATGTTTCATAAATGTCGCATGGTGTGAAAGTGCCTTAATTGGTGGAAAATCGTACCCCAGTTACCAAAAATGGTGATCACAAAATTATGTAAGTTTCGTTTTGTCACAACACAAAAAAAAAAAGCTGACGGTTTGGAACATATTTGTGTCTTATAAAACGTAATGCATTGATTTTATCGATAAAAGAAAAAATGATTTAGTCACCAATTGGTCATAGAATTTACGTTATTTTTGTGGCAAATGATTGGTGACAAGTTTTCGAGAAAATTATTGCGAATTATTTGTGACGAAATACATATAAATAATATTTTTTATATGAATTAATTGTGTAAAAAAATATAGTTGGTCTCACGGAAATTTTTAAATAATTACCAGCTGTATAATTAACTTACTGTCAATTCAATTTGGATGTTTTTCTGTGCAGATTCTGTCATTGTGAGACGCATAGCTTCAACGTTGTGCGATTTGCATCCGGTATTTGTTGTACAGCTAAGGAAATAATTTGTATCCTCAATTATATTGTCCTCAAATTTGATTAGATTTCGTTATCTATACGTAAAACCATACAGCGAAGTATTGTTTTTGTGTTTACAACATTTTTATTGCTCAGTTGTGCAGCAATTGTTCCATGTTGCTCGCTTGGTACGAGTATGTATGAAAATAGGCGCCTTTACTGGTGGTGGAAAGTTACAGTTTTCTTTTCTTACCATTTCAAAGTGATATTTAACACCGAGCTTATAAATATTATTTTAGCATGGTAATAGTCGAATTAGCTTTATAAATCCCATTTTGGTATTATAATGGTGGTGGACATGGTACACCATCATTTTTTGCATGTTGCATTAGTTTTATATGTATACTATATACCAGTTTAATTTCGGGTTTTAAATTTAACTTTATAATTGAAACTGAGGGTTGAAAAGGTATACTGGGGGGGGGGGGGAGTGTTTTGGAGGTGGTAAGGCGTTATAAGGGGTTATTTTTTATTCTGAAGCAAACCATTCAGAGACCCAATTTTCCATTTCTTCGTGCTTTTTGAAGTGCTGCCATCGATCGAAATAAGTGGTAATCTGCTGGATCAAGGTTTGGTGAATACGGCAGGTGGGTTAATTGTGTTGTATCTGTCTTTAACTAGTGTTGAAGTGTGTGATGGTGCATAACATTGACATTGGCCCATTCTGGTTTTATGGAAAAAGCTTGGTTCAAATTGATTATTTGTTGACCTGGACTTCGTTGTCTTTTACTTAAAAATCCCCACTTTTGAAGCGTTTAAACCAGCGTTCACAAGAATCTTGAGGCGGAGTTTGTTCAGTATTAGCTTCCCGAAGAATGCGATATCTTTCAGCAGCACTTTTCTTTAAAATGAAATAATGAATTTAAACTTCCCGCAAATGTTCTTTTTTCGCACGAAATTCGACATTTTCAGTGCAAAAATATCTGTAATGTAAACATCTCATAAAAATTTGACAGTCGAAATTTTTAAGCCTGCTGTCAATGAAACAAAACGACGTACCAGTTGTTTCGCATATATATCAACACATGTGTAACTCCATCTAATGAAAAAAATCCGCATAATTAACCGGTGAAGCTGGTTAAATAACTGAAATGGTGGATGTGTTTTAATCGAAATGAATAAAATGTAATCAAGCATCGTAAAAGAAGGATGAGTATGACGTTGAAGGTAAAAATAAAAACAACAACACCCTACGCATCTTTATGGTATGATGAATAGGATTAATTGAACAAAATTAACCTAATATGTTGGTAACCGATCTAACACCACCTTATATCTTGTAAAAAATCAATATGTTACCAATACATACGAAATTGCTTAAAAATGGTTCATTGTAAACATCTCAAAAGAATGTGTTTTTCATATTCTGGTTGACCATTTAGATATGAAAAAGATATCGGTAAGATAGAAACCGTGTTTGCTCAACCGCTACACCATTTCAAAATGTGTTTCGACATTTTGAAGCGCCATCCAAACTAAGTTTCTACGGCCGTACGTAATTTTTGAAGAAATATGAATCCTTCAAAAAAAAAGGAAACAGATGGACCAATTTCATTAATCTTCCGCCATGAAATACACTAGCCCAGACGTCTACAATTGATAAGACAAAAACTGTTGTATTACGCTTCGACTCCCGATTTATCAGCTTTCTTTTTCTAAACTCTAAGAAATGGCTCGATGGAGAAAGATTTTCATCGAACGACGAGGTCAGCGCTGATGCTAACGTCTATTTTGCAAAGTGCGAGATACAGTATTTTTGGAAGGCTTACGAAAATTGAAAACCCGTTTGGCAAAATATTTCATGCCAAAAATAGACTGTGTTTTGGTTACCCAATATTTGAAACTCTCAAGATTAAAATAAATATTTATAATTTTTGCAATAATAGCTTCAATGATACCGTATGAACCGTAACGTCATGATTGAATGAGTGAAAGTCATACACACTACACATGATACATGCATAACGCCTAGCATGATCACAACGATTGTGATCAAGCTCAATATAGCTATGTATATAATTTTCATAAAATAAGCGTTCGCTACAGGCGAATCGCGTATGCGCGCATTTACAAAGAGAAATCACCATGATCACAAAGTCAAAACCAGCATTAAATAAAAAAAAAAATAAAAAATTTGTCTTTAAGATTTTTCATTCCAAATTGAATGAAAGTTGTATTTAAGTGTAAATATAAGAAAAACAAAAATAACTGGACACGTAATATCAACCACAGTATGGATTGCGCAACACATGATTTTTGTGTGTGAAAAACAACGAATTTACACAAAACTGGTACAGATTTTTGTTTTGCTGTTTTTCAACGCAAAATTCCAGATAAAACTGATTCGCGTGCTTCTATATTATAAAGCGACCTGTCCAATCAGATTTCGCGTTTAGTATTAAGTGTTGTTAACGCAAAAAATTAACATAAAAAATTTGTATTTTCTTAAAATTCTGTTATCAGCATAATGTTTGTTGTGTATAGAATATTTATACTTTCTCTCCAAAATTAGCATAATTACTAGACTTTGAACTTCGTACATTTTTTAATTTTTGGCGAATATATAGAATATGTTTAACAAATGCGGGTTGCAGTCACATGAATTTACAAATCGAGTGGGTGTTTGAAATGTACACACAAATTACACTTTAAATATCAATTTATGTATCAATATTGCTATATAGTATCTTATCTAATCAAAAGACCCACAACTGTATAAATATCAATAACCTTTCTGTGTATCGTGCGCGCTATCATTGCTACACACAAAGTAACATACAACTTTATCAGTTAACTCATCAAATAGAATTTTTTTTTCTATAAACCAACATATTTTTTGTTGTTTTGGTATGATGTAATCGCTTACAATTATAGAATTACCTATGTATATCTAGAGTAGAGTCACCCGGCATGTATATATGTACATGCGGCCCAGACACATTATAAATTGATGATTTCATCTCATATATGGAAATATAATTGCGCCACGATTTAGGTTCGTGTCAAGCGCTATATCTCATGTCTAGCGCAACTTTAAAAAAAAAAAAAAATATTTTGAATTTTAATCGCGCACTTTGACTGTCCAATGATGATAAAGAGCGACACATTTTAATAAAAAAAAAAACAAAAATCTGTTTTTTTCCAGTCGCCTTCTCTGAAAATCGGGCTAAGGGCAAATTGGTTATGGGATTCGTGTTATCAAACACCAAAGTCTAAAGAAATTTTATTATTTAGTTCGACAAAACGATGTGTCATCTTTAATTAGATTCGTTTCATTTACACCGCCCCACCGCAATTTATATTTAATGTGTAAATATACCCGATCTAATCTAAAGAGCATATACAGATTTGATTACAACAAAAATTTCACGCAGTCTTCCAATCCTCTTATATTGTAAATGCTATTCCGCGCGCAATAATTTTTTTATCGTATCTCTCATCGTTTATATAGGTAGCAGATACAAAGAAAATCCTGAGATTTAATAAAATGAAAAAATTAAATTTAGAATTTTCTTCTTCTCTTTTTTGTGTATATATAAAATTAAAATTATTGATCCAAACGAGAGCAACAACAATGTATCCGCATGTAAAAAATATTCATGACAATTTTCTCTTCATTACGATTTTGTATAATATATGGATATACATATTATTATGGTATTAGTATAATATTCGTGCATACACTAACTATCACGTATCACGCCAAGTACAATAAATTTTCCAACCCTCGCGCGCGTCCACCACACAACATTTTTCCACTTCTTCTATACTTTGGTTTTTGTTTATTTTTATATTCTACACAACTAAAAGAAAATCGTTACGATATCGATTAGAAAATTAAAAAAAAAAAAAATTATTCGTCACACCCTCAATTTCATAATATTTTCATTTTTCACAAAGACAATCATATATAATATATGTATACTTTTCCAGAAACAGCCACGTTATAGTATATAACACTAAGCTTTTTTTTCCAATAGCAGCACAACAACAACAATAGTGGTAGAAGAAACAATGTTCATTCTATTTTTCTTTTCACAAAAAAAGGTTTTTCCCAGTTTTCCTCTTCTCTATCTACGTTGTACACATCACATAATACATTATATGAACTCTCCCCGCCAAAAAACATTTTTTTTTTTTATATTTTGATTATAAAAAAGGCTGCGTCGCACGAATGCTTGAACCCATATAGGACCCGAGATCTGGATATAAAAAATTTAAATTTTATATTGAGACATCCGATTGTCTAAGCCCATCTAATTGGGATTTTTTAATTTTAAAATCGCCGAGTTAGAAATCACAAATTATATGGAACTCAACTTTACCGACCAATTTCAAATTTTCAAGTTTCACAGATTCTCCGCAGGAACACAGGTTTACACAGCATTCACAATGCAAAAACTTTTTACTTTTGATTTACAGATTGGTATGAATTTCCAACATAACGAGCAAAAATTTTTATTCGTCAAGTTGGAAATTCATACAAACCTGGAAGGCAAAAATAAAAAGTTTTTCATTGTGAATGCTGTGTTATTCACACGTTTTAATAAAGAAAGCAGATCAATTAATTAATATACTTGAAACTAACCGAGAAAAAAAAGGAAGAGAGAAAGGTAAGTAAAAGTTAGTAATGAAAGGGATAGATGATCTGTAGATGCTAAGAAATGGAGGTAATTGCAAGACAAGTGACCTTCAAATGGTTGAAATGTAGGATAACAGGCTGGTGGAAGGTCAATACTGCTTTGCAGTTACAAAAACGAAAATTAATGTGACTGTGTTAAAATACTGGAAACACATGAGCAGAATTCTGTAAGCAGCAAAATTAGAATACACAAGTTTAAATGAATTGAAATACATGTATTCTGCTTATCATGTAGAATTCTGCTACAGGTCTCTATTTCTAATTTTGCTGCGAATCAGTAGCCTATATTACATAAAAGATAACAAATCTAGTACAATTTGTATACTTTTTATTTTTTGCAATCAATTTTTTTAATTTGTTGACAGAAAATAAGTTTTGTGTGACAAGTGCCAAATGGAGGATACAAATTAATTAATTTGTAACAAAATAATGCATCATTCATTTAAAAAAAATTGTACATTAAAATTAAATATTTTTATTTTATTTTATTTATATTACGACTGAGTCTTGTACCCATTTAGTAATTTACATTGCATAATAAAGTATTTGATTAGTCGGCACAATCATATGATTATCCCCCATTTCGTGTAACTCAGCCACTGGATTTTCGCCACAGTAAGTCTACTGACCTCCTGGTCGCGATAAGTCCAATGGTTTTATTCTTTGCAGTCTTCTTGTTGGTGTGGTAGTCAGCATACAGCGTATGTCCAGATTTTCATGCTGGTGCAGACGTTGTAGGTGTTTTGTTGCATGATGCTTAATTTCATCCGCGACAAGCTTGATCTTTAGAGCTCGATGGAGGTTGTCATTTCGAATGTACCACGGTGCATTAACGATACATCGCAGGATTTTATTTTGAACTGTTTGTATGATTTTAATATTTGTCCTCTTGGCACAACCCCAGAGTTGGCTATCGTACGTCCATACAGGTTTCAGGATTTGTTTGTATAACAGCAGTTTGTTATGGATCGCTAGTTCAGATTGTCTCCCTAAGAGCCAATGCATCTTTCTAAATTTTATGTTTAGTTCTTCTCTCTTCTTTTTTATGTGTTCCTTCCATCTAAGTTTAGCATCTAAAGTCATTGCCAAGATACTTAGCAGTGTTCGCATGCGGTACTACTATAGAGTTTATCATTATTGGTATATGATTAACTTTTAGATTTGTAAAGTTCACTTGGACTGATTTTGCTTCATTTAATTTAATTCGCCATTTCTCTGTCCATTTACATATCAGGTTAGTAGCCTTCTGTAATTTACTAGTGGATTCATTGATGTTTTTTGCTGTTGCAAGTATTGCCGTGTCATCGGCAAAAGTCGCCATTTACACAGTTGCTTCTGTAATTGGTATATCTCTAGTATATAGGAGATAAAGGATCGGCCCAAGAATACTCCCTTGTGGAACTTCTGCTGTTATTCTTTAAAGTTGGGAGTATTCAAAATTAAATATGTATCAAATAAATGCCATAAAAAAACATTCTGCTTATCAAAAACGACGCTCATGTAGTTCACCCTAATTTCTGCCGGCAGCGATCCTAGCAGAAATTCTGCTCATGTGTTTCCAGTATTATTCATTCCTTTTCGTTCTTACCTAAAATTTATTTAAAAATTCCAATTTCCTAAATTTTCTAGCTTCTCAATATCCTAATTATGTAATAAAATCGTAATTTCCGAATTTTCAAAATGTTTAACTTTCTATATTCTAAATTTTAAATTTCAAAATTGATGAATTTTTTTCTTTTCAAATTTTCAAAATTTTTCAATTTCTTTATTAGATATTGAAAGCTTAATTTTGGATGTTTGAATGAATAATTAGCTCAATTGAAATGTTTTTGTTAATGTGGATTTCTAAATTATTTAAACCCAAAACTATAAATTACCATTTAACCAAGTTTGATGGTGCCAAGTGCCAACCAGAATTGCCACGAATAAATTCGGGTGATACAATTAAAATCTCACCAACCATAAGAACACGTTGTCCATCTGATCTGTTTCGCATGTTCCGTCATAAAACAATAGATATTTGTATATTGTGTACTAAGGGCGTAAAATATATGTTTTTTGCACGAGATTGAAAGTTCGTAACAAAAGCGCATACAATTTATTTTTAATTTGGAATATTTTGTAGTTAACAGTTTTCTGTAAATCTAATGTGAGATATTTGCAAAATAAATATTCTGGTCGACTGAAGTTGCTATTTCCGGTTGGTTGGGCGAATTTCACAAAAATTCAATAGGACCTTCTAATTTAAGAAAAATCTTAAATATGGTGAGGTCTTAGTGAAGAGAGGACACAGACATAGACACCACTACGAAACCTAATTTTTTGGACTCCCAAATGGTTGAATTACCAAAAACCTCAAGGTCAAAAATGTTCATGATTATTAAACTTAATTTTATTAAGACCATGTGCGAAACGGTTAAAAAGTTAAATATTTTATCTGTGGTGAAAAGATTAAAATTTACGAAGAGGAGAAATTGTTAAGAATTTTGCAATTTAGTTTCGATTTGCGAGCATTGTGAAAAATAAATCATCTTTTAGTTATCTCATCAGGCTATAGGGACTGAACTGCTAACCTTATTGCTCAGATTTAATCTTTTATTATATAGAATCAACCAGCATTACTACAGGAAGGCTATAAATAAAACTGGAGGGTGCCTGGTATCCAGGGACCCTATCATGATTTCCGCCGCGGAAGAATTTTTTCACGATATCGTGAGTTTGGAATTACAAAACACGATACTTTTTCGCCAGCTATTCGATAGCGAGAAAAATTCCGCGAACAAAAATAAGGCGGACAATTTTCCGATTGATTTATTGTTGAGGATTGTGACAGGTCACTCTTTTGTTGTATTTTGCGTCTAATCTAAACTAAAATCAAAACTAGGTAGTCTCAAAATAATGCCGCGTACACTGACAAACGTCATTAAATGAGTGCGTTTATTACGTTAAATTTATGTGTTTACAGCCTTTTCGATAGTGGAATTCATAATAAGAAAGTTGAAGCGGGTTGAAAAGAACAGATCGACATTTTTTAAGACTCGCTGCGGAAATCATGATAGAGGCCCAGAGTCCGCTTACTTTGGACTGATTAACCTATCAGCCATTCATACATATATCGGCATATGCTGTCCTATCTTAGAATAGGGCTTTTTGCCAAGGATTTCTTCTTTAGCACTGTATTTTAGCCTATGCCAAATAGCCTCAGTAACGTTACTGGGGTTTCCACGAGGAGGCAGCACGTACACTTGCGAATCGTGACCTGGGTGGTCATTCTATGGTGCTATATCACATTTGTGATAAAAAAGTGTGATATAAAAAATTGTCGCAGCTTACTGCGGGTAAATTATGGATGAATTTTGTCTTGTCGTATATTGATGTCAATGAAAGAGAACACAACATCTTTTGTTTCAATATTTTTTCAAATTTGTATTTCAATATATGTATTATGTTTTTTAAACGTCATAACATTTTGTCATTCCAGATTTATGAATTTTCCTAATTTCATAAAATTTTTATCCACCCATATAATCCAAATCACAATTATAAATTTTACTTTATGAAAAAATATTAAATAACATTGCGTTTAACCGCATTTTATTTATAAACCTACCGTTTTATTAAATTCTTTTTAAATTCTTTAAATTCTTTTATTTAACTTACACGGATGTGATCAAATCTTGCATTGCAAAATTTTAATGCTTAGACTTTATCAATCTTGATGAAAATTGGCACGCATGTGTAACTTCGGTGACAATACAAGTTGGTCGTGTTCCCTAAGAGAATCCACCCCCCTCTCCCCCCATCCCTTATTTTTCCACCCACGCATCGGTTAAATCATCGTTTTGTCAATTTTAACATATTTAACAGATACAATGATAAAATTTGATTGTATTTCGAGGGGAGCTACCCCCGCACCCTTTATGTTCCACCCACAAATAAAAACATTTCATACAATTTTTTTTTTTTTCTTTTTCAAATTATTTTAAATTAAATTATATCACAACATTTTCATGCTCTTCATAAAAAATTTCATATAATGCATTTTTTGTTTACGTAGAAACGTCAGTTTATTACTTTTTGTTCATTATTTCCTCTTAAAATTCATTTCGTAGGGTTGTACGTGTAGAATTTTTTGTTTACATTTATATCACAAGAAAAGTCTCCAAATGTGATATAAAAAAGTGATATAACACCATAGAATGACCACCCTGGGTGGTCCCTGGTTATCCCTGTCACAATTGTTCCCATCACACAGCTGCCTAATACATGACCAGCACAGCATTTTTATGCGGTATTTTTTTCAAACAGTTTGTTATAATACACAAACGAAATGTTGAAACTTTTTCGTGTTGAAAAAGCGATGTCGTGTGATTTGAACAAATTTGATTATGAAAATTGTAATTTGACCGTTTGAAAAATTTGTAACGAAATCCGGAGAAATGTTTCAACTCCAGAGCCTCGGAGATTTACCTCTAAATCCGAAGAATTCGGAGTAAAAAGTTCGAGTTGGTAATCCTACTTGTTACCATACTTGTCGAATTATTATTTTATTTCTAGTTTTTTCCACCTGAATGTTGGTAACATGCAATACATTTTCTTTACACTTTATTTGCGTCTTAACCCTCTAATGCATGAATTTTTAATAATTTTTATCAAAATTTTGACTTCAACTCGTAGTTGTTGAACAAATGGGCATATTACAATAACAAAAACCAAACCGTTATGACGAGAGTACCTTAAAAGAGAATACCTCATATAAAAACTAAAGAAAAAAAATATTCTTCTTAACGTAAAGTTAGACAATTCAAAATAACGTAAAGTCCGCCTTTAGGCGGAGTTATGCATTAGAGGGTTAAGGTGCTTGTTTACTCTAATTTCAAAACTGACTCATGCTACAGATAAACATAAAAGGCAAAAAGTGTGAAATTTGATGTGTCACCGATTTCGAATTATAGGTTCTCAAACTGATGAAGGTCAATGAGGAACACGTTCCATATTTATGTAGCCATAACTATTAAACTAAAATCATCTTAAATATTTGATCATTTCAATGCGGGTATGTGCGTGTGTGTATATGTGTGTGTGTGTACAAATTGATTGGGTATGAACGTCCCGTACGTTTCCAGAATTCTAGAATGTCCCTTTTTCTTTATCACGTCTTTATGGGTTTTCTGTCGATTAGTATTTTTATCACAAACACGCAATTTTTAACATTTTGTTTTACAGTAAAAAAATTGTTTTATAGCGCACGCACACATACACACAATATGTTATGCTAATCAAAAATAATTGTGTGACGTCCTCGCCGATGACGATGCCATTTGTGCATACACACAGTATAATGTAGAAGCAATAAAAATTGTTATGCTGCTTGCTATATATTCTACATGATATAATGTAAGCTGTATATCGTCTCTTCTTCTTGACTCATGCCAATATGGTTTTAAAGAAATTCTTATACATTTTACTCATTGAAAATTCTTGTGTTCCCTCCGTGTTCGTATGTGCGCTGGTTAAAAAATTTGGTTCGTATATATTATTATTATTATTATGTGCTTGCCTTCTTCTTATAATGGCCTTTTGTGTGTATATGTGTTAAAAAGAGTTTTCGTTATGATTATAGAAAAAAAAAAAGTTTTTATTATTATTTTAGTTTTTGCACTTCCAGTCACGAATTATTTAGAATATTTGCAATTTTAGTCACGTTTCTACTAGGCTATGTATTTTCTTCGTTTTCTTCTCTTTAATTCTGATATAGTACAGTTTATCATCAATGGTAATTTGAAATTTCCAATAAAAAAGGAACAGTTTTTTTTTTTATTTATGTGGGTATACATATTTATAAACAACATAAAAATTTATTGAAAGGACATTACAATTTGGTGCACGATTCCTTTTTAAAATTTGACCCGTTCATTTGGCAAACCAGTTAGTAGATATAAAGACACAAGTTTTTATGGTACGGCAGTTAGTAACATTAATTTTAGAAATATAAATTAATACATTTTACGCTTGGTATCGTAATCCAAAATAAAAAAATCCCAAAAAAAATAAAAATCCCAAAAAACCAAGTTTTTTAAAAATTACAAATTTTTGAAATATTATTTTACTTCGTTTTATACCTTGGAGGATGGCGGCTGCCTCCCCAAACCCTCGCCTTGACAATTTTTTGAAATTCTAATATTCATAGTAATTGAACCATTTTTGAAAAATTTGCATTTTTTAATAATAAGTCACATACTAAAATAGAGAACTCCCCAAAGCCGCTTAGCATTGGACCCTTTGCGCAAGGATGACAGGAAAACGTCAGAAAAATTTCAAAAATTTTAACATTTGTAAAAATATTTATGTTTGTATTTCACATACAAAAATAAAAAACTCCTCAAAGCCGCTTAGCATTGGTCCTTTCCGCGCAAGGATGACATGAAATTATGTAGATTCCTTTTGTTTTCATATTTTACAACCTAATTTGGTAATAATATAAATTTAAAATCTTTAACTTGATTGGACTTGAGATGGTACTTCGTTTTATTTGCGTATTTGGAGAATCCTCTGAAAGCTCTTGTGATAAAAGCAAATGAAAACGTTCGTCTGGGTCTCGATGCGAGGAAGGCGAACTCGGTTACGGCCAAGGACGCTTATCTTTTGCCGTTGATCGAGGGGTTACTAGGTAGATTAGATAAAACACGTTACATAAGCACTACCGACCTAAAATACGCCCTTTTGGCAAATACCCCTCGATTCTTCGTCAAGAGATAAGGCGGTTTTTTCCGTTCCGGGTCGTCCACCCTACCAATTGCTTGTCATGCCGTTTGGGTTGTGCAATGCAGCCCAAACGATGTGTCGATTAATGCACAAGGTAATTCCTCACCAGATGCACGATCACGTGTTTGTTTACCTAGACGACCTATTAGTGGTACCTGCAACCTTCGATGAGCATTTATCGTTATTATCTGAAATAGCTAGATTGCTAGCAAATCTGACTATAAATATACATGCTCCTATTAAAAATCTCCTTAAAGATGGTAAACAAAAATTTTGCAATGGTCAAGCCCAGGAAGCATTTTAGCAATTAAAGGAAGCACTTGTGGCAGCCACAGTTCTGGCTAATCCGTGCTTTTCCCGTTACTATTATATTCAGTGCGATGCGTTCATAACAGGAATAGGAAGTGTAGTACTTCAACGATATAAAAATAGGGATCCCCATCGAGTTCCATCAGATTATATGATTAAGACAGACATGATTTTGATACCAGCCTTGAAGGAGGATGCTTTTGTTGCTTTGTTCATCGCCGTGAAAAATTCACTTATGGCTGTACGCATTAACATCGGCATTTCTTATACCTTCGTGGTCGCTGTATAGTTACTTTCCCTGCGGATCAACTTAAGAAGTGTATAATTATCTGGAATTTATTGACCTTTTCAATGTGATGTCTTCAGTATGTATTGACGAACAACTCATGATCATTAGTGATTTCAATCTTCCTGATATGTGCATAGTGTTTTGATGCTCTCATCAAACGATCAAAAAGCATTACTCGTCATCGACTATTTTGCTAGTATGTATCAGGGGTACAAATTGAAAATGCGGGATTGATAACAGATGGCGTTACTAACGCTATACGCATCAGGCAGTACTGTGACTATGTTCATGTCAAAGCTACGTCTTATAGCTTTAATTTTCAGTATGTGTCAATTTGTCGCAGTGTCAAATTCATAGTTTTTTTGAGCTCTCAATATGTCGAGTTTCGTGCCAACAAAACAGCATTTGCGGGAAGTTTTAATTTACTTCTTTAATTTGAAGAAAAGTGCTGCTGAAGCACATCGATTGGTCTCCGAGACTTATCCGAGTCATGTTCCATCGGTTTCAACGTGCGAGAGATGGTTTGTGCGGTTTAGAAGTGGTGATTTTGACGTTGAGGACAAAGAGCGGCCGGGCCAAGTGAAAAAGTTTGAGAATGCTGAATTGGAGGCAATACTCAATGAAGACTCGTGTCAAACTCAACAAGAGCTCGCAGATTCATTGGGAGTGACACAACAAGCCATTTCCCATCGTATAAAAGCCCTCGGAATGATCCAAAAGCAAGGACATTGGGTGCCGTATGAGCTGAAGCCGAGAGACGTCGAGCGCCGTTTTTTTGCATGCGAACTGCTGCTCGAACGGCAAAAACGGAAGGGTTTTTTGCATCGCATTGTCACTGGTGATGAAAAGTGGATCCATTACGATAACCCGAAGCGCAAAAAATCATATGGTTACCCCGGCCATGCATCATCATCGACGGCCAAACCAAATATTCACGGCGCCAAGCTCATGCTCTGTATTTGGTGGGACCAGCTGGGTGTGGTGTATTATGAGCTATTGAAATCGAACGAAACCATCACAGGAGCACTATACCGAACTCAATTGATGCGTTTGAGCCGCGCACGACAAAGTAATTTTGCAACATGACAACGCTCGGCCACATATTGCAGCGCTGGTCAAAACATACCTACAAACGCTGAAATGGGAAGTCTTACCCCACCCGCCGTATAGCCCAGACATTGCTCCTTCCGATTACCACCTTTTCCGATCGATGACACATGGCCTAGCTGACCAGCGCTTCCATTCTTACGAAGAAGCCCATAAATGGGTCGATGACTGGATAGCAGCCAAGCCGGCCGAATTTTTTCGCGACGGTATCCGTAAATTGCCAGAAAGATGGGAAAAAGTTGTGGCTAGCGATGGACAATACTTTGAATAATTCATTTGTTACCATTTTTTCAGAATAAACGTTCAAAAATAGAAAAAATCCCGCATTTTCAATTTGTACTCCTGATAGTATATCAACAAAGCAGTTGATCCGGATAAGCAACAGTCGAGCAAAATTTTTGAATTTCGTGTTTTCATCGGATTTATGTACATACTCGAATATTTCTTCGTGAGATGATTTTCATGGATGTGTGAGCGTCTACTATACTCCACTACTAACTTTCCCCTTAATAATTCATTCTTTCTTCTCATTTTGATTTTAGGCATGCTGGTTACATTTCTTTAAATTTTCTTGTCAACTCTGATTGGGAGTTCCTTAGGCGTGAAAAATATTTGAACGAAACCGTTTTATTGTTCAACGAACTACTCAATACCGGTATTGAAAGGTATGTCCCTTTAATTAAAAATGAACGTCGGTTTCGTAAAACAGAGTAACAAATTTCATTCATTGTATAGGCTACATGGTACTGAGTTTTATTCTAGATTCCACGCAGCTCGAAAGGAACTTAAAATTGGTTCCTACATAATAACTACATTTTGCAGATTGAAGTTGATTTAACGTCCAATCCAAGAAAATTCTGGAATTTCGTAAACGGTAACAGGAAAGTAGTGAGGTTTCCTTCGCCGATAATTTTTCACAATTCATTCAACTCTCTGATATCTGCAATTCTGCTTGTTCGCCAAATTTTTTGAGTTCGTTTACGAACCACGTTAGTTTCATCACAATACAACTATGCAATTTATGTAATCATACTGAATTTAGTCTATTTAAATTTACCGAAACGGAGGTTTATGATTGCTTGTCCTTTCTTAATGTAAATAAGGGGGCTGATCATGTTGGCATTCCATGAATTATTATTAAGAACTGTGAGATGGAAAATATCTTTCATTTGTCAGATTTTTAAATCTGGTAAAAGATGTGAAATTAGCAATGATCGAGGAATTACTATTCTTTCCGCCATATCCAAACTTTTCAGCCATGGTGCAGAGATTTTTGCTTTTTCATGTGAAATCATTTATTTTGCCTGCTCAACAGGGATTTTATCCGGTAGATCTACAATTACCAATTTGGTCTCTTTTTTTTTTTTTTTTTTTTTTTTTAAATGCTGCCAATGGCTTTATTCTTGAATCTTTCTACATAAGAAACTAACAAGAAGTAATCAAATCTTAAGCTAAAATTATTACATATTTTAAGTCTTAACCAATGTTAATACTTATTGTTGGTGCTCACAATTTAATTAATTTAGATTATACTTATACATACATATGTATAACATCAACATTTAATAAATTTACAGGTTCACAGGTTCATCAGTCCGAGTGGATCTGTTCTTTTCAGTCGCCTAAATCGTGGCTGTTTTAATATATCCCTGGCCAATTCGTTGGGATGCGCTTCTAGTTTTGAATAATATTTAGAACTGAATTCTTTAATTGTTTCTTTAATGGTTTTAATCCCAAGGTCATCATGTATATTACTATTTCGAATGTACCACGGAGCATTAGTAATACTTCGAAGTATTTTCGCTTGAGTTCGTTGCAGGAGCTCTCTGTTTGAAGCGCTGGTGGATCCCCATAACTGAATACCATATGTCCATATGGGTTTGATAATCGCTTTGTACAGTAAAACTTTATTGGCTAATGACAACTGAGATTTCCTTCCCATTAGCCAATACATTTTGGCAAATGTCAGTTTTATTTGGTTGCGCTTAGTTTCAATATGGGTTTTCCACGTTAACCTTCTATCCAGGTGCAAACCTAAGTATTTGACCTTCGTTTGTTGAGGAATATTTGTATTGTTTAATTTCACTGGTGGGCAGGTGCGTTTGTTCAGCGTGAATGTGATGTGAGTTGATTTGTTTTCGTTCACTTTTATTCGCCACGTCTTTAGCCAGTCCGCGATTTTGTTTAAATGATTCTGCAACTCCTTTGAGGCAATTTCGGGATTATTGTGTGACACCAGGATGGCCGTATCATCGGCAAATGTTGATATTGTTACTTTGTTGGTTACAGGTAAATCGGCTGTGTACAACAAGTATAATATTGGCCCTAGAACGCTGCCTTGCGGGACACCTGCATTAATATCATTTAAGCAAGTAGTTGCGCTATTTTGTTTGACAATGTATTGCCTTTGAATAAGGTAGTTTCCCAAAATTGAGTGAAATTTCTTCGGAAGAAGCTCTTTAATTTTGTATATTAGCCCATCGTGCCATACTTTATCAAATGCTTGGTCTCTTTCTGAAGAAATTTATATAGTAGTTTGAGGGTTGGCAACAAGTGGATGTAGTTTACAAAAGCTTCATCAAAAGCTTTTGATAAAATGGATCATTCGACTCTTTTCTAAAAGCTAGAGAAACTAAATTGTGAGTTCATCCGTTTCAAGTGGCTGCAATCATACCTTTCTGGAGTACGGCAAGGTATACTCACATTGGTTCACTTCTTTTCTCGTTATATATTAATGATCTTGTAGAGTGTTTTGAATTTGCACATTGCCTTCTTTACGCAGATGATATGAAAATATTTGCTCTGATTTTTACAATTTCTGATTGTATAAAATTACGAAGAGATTTGGAAAAAATTTGAATGTGGCCAATAATGCATAGGTTATTTCTTTCTTTCGAACGTGTTCACCTAATCTTCACCAGTATTTTCTTTATAATACTGAGTTGAGCTGAGTACATGTCTGACTTGGGTATAATCTTACGCTTCATTAAGCGTAATTGTAAAGAATTTAGGGACCCGCTTACACCAAAATCTTTATATGTCTCCTTTGTTCGTTATATTCTTCTCTTCATTGCCTACCTTCTCAGCAAGTGAATAACTATGTTCTCATACTTTAAAAAGATCACTGTATAGTTTATTAAAATTACAGTGGTCACTTTGCGTTGGCGCATCTGCTATCTTTGTGCGCGTTGTTTTACCTCACGTATATTGATTGTGATGAAATACTTATGCGGTTTAATTTTTACGCACCAATGCGTTGTTTGCGTTGGTGAGATGGTTTCTAACATACAATATTGATTCTGCCTCCACAGACAACGCACCTTCTGAACCAATCTTGAAAATGTCCTGAATCTTTAACTCGGTTTTTGATATTTTTGATTTTAATATGTAAAGAAATTTGTTTAGGAATGAGTTGTCTAAATTTGCTTCTTTAATATTTTTATTATATTTATGTAGTATTAATACGTATTTCTAATTCTTTATTATTACCAATTATATGATACTTTATCAATAAACAAATAAAATTACAGGTTGAAAAAGAGTATCAAAATCAAGTTAATTCTTTGAAATTGAAAATAATTAAAGAAAATTCCAATCAAAAAAATGCATCCATGGGACGAGTTACAGAAGTCGATAGAACAGCAAGACCGTGTAGGCCGCTGAAAACGGGGAAACAAAGCGGGTTATGAGTCAAATAAGAAATCGTCACAAATAAATGAAAAGGAAATAATGTAGTAAAATGTAAGATAGAACTTTAGTTAGAAGGGTCTAAGAAATCAAGTGCAGAATCAAAACTATCTAAGCGGCAGCAGTTTCAAATAGAATAAAGCAGAAGTCAATGAAACAATCAAATGAGGTATCAAACAAAACATAGCTTTCCAAAAATGCGTGGAAGTGAAATGGGCAAAATATGCACAATAATCACTGAAAAAAATACGACGATCCACGAAAGAAAACCTACAACAATCGAAGAATAAAGAAAGTTCATTAGATATATCAATGGATTATTACAATTATAAACTACACCATAAGGAAACATGCAGCCATACCAAAAGAAATTATCTAAGCAAGGCCTAATAAATTATTCTGAAAAGGTTCTTGTTACGAACGACAACGTTAGGAAAGTAGGAAAGGAAAATTGGGATGTAACCTCTTTACGATATTTCCTTGTCTAAATAAATGCTGTAAGAATCATTACATTTATGTAGCTTCTTTGGTACGGCGCAAATATTATATTCAACAGGGTTATAGTTAACAAATTTCGAAATTTGGGTTACAATTTTTTTTATTTCATGCAACCGAACAACACAGGATCTCAATCAAAAGCAATGACATTCTAGCGGTTATTTTTCGAGTTTTCATTCTTTGGTTGACAAATATAAAAGCAGAGCTTCACATTCTGTGAAAGACTGTGAAAGCATTTAACATAAAATTGTTTGGACAACTAAAATTATTAAGAATAGTTAAAACGGCTAAGCCGGTCTTATTGAAAAGCTATAGAACTCTTAACGGTTGCCAATTCTGGTTTTGAAACCAGCAAAAACAAATAACTTTATGCAGTGAAGATAATTTGGATAGTTGGAATACTAATTAAATTACTAATACAATATTCTCAATGGATGTCATTTGGATGCAGTTCATTAGAAAATTGTACGCTGAAATTAAATCCAATAAATTTCAAAAAGTGTATAGCCAAATTCTCTTGAAGCCACAAATAAAAAAAATCCTAAATATTAAAGTTGTCGCATAATTTAAACAAATTTATTTCGTTATTAGTATGATTACTATATATACTACTATCATTTTCTCTATTTTTTTTTTATAAATTTGATTTTCCAGTTCCTCATTTTCCATTAAAATACTGATCCAATATTATTGATTGCGCGCGCAAAATACACCAAAAAACATTTTTTATTTCTATACATCGTCCTCTGCTTTAAATGTATGAACACATACGTATAAAACAGCTTTATATAAAAATGCTGGGAAAATATTAAATTTGGAACATTGAAAAAATCTCGGGAAATCTGTATGTGCGAAAAAATGCCTTTTTTTTTGTTGTACTCGTAAATGAAACGCAATAAAAATGTATAAAAACGAAATTACGGAAAAGGAGGCAATCCCGGCGGTAACTATGGCGACCGAACATATTTTTATTTCCAATATGGCGAATTGTGAATTATAAAAAAAAGAAAATTAAAGGAAAACTCTACCTGAGTAGACTCTAAACGAAAAATCTATATTATAATTATATAATAACAACAGTTATAGCACAATACATGCACAAGTCTGTGTATGTGTGTTGTGCTGCAAATTCAAGTATCGATTGAAAAAGTTTTTCATTTTGGATTTGTTTTGTTTTATTTTTCATACAAGTTGGCCAGGGTCTGGGACGTGCTTTTTCTTTTTTTGCGTATGTATTTGAATCGTGCTATCTCTGTTAGATTATTTTTTTTTTATATATTTTGTCTATCCTATTTATTTACCATGATTTTCAGAATCATGCGCTGAAAATATAATCCAAACATAAATAGAGCGTTTTTATTTTCTATTTTTACTTTGGGATGAAAATACAAAAAACAAAAACAAATGAAAAAGCAAAATAAAAATAAATGAAAACCAGGAAAAATTACTTCTTGTACATATTTTATGTGTTTTTTATTTATACACGATATATCCTTTCTATTTTAATTTAATGCAATGTTTTTATGTATACATATAGATTTATACGGGCTGAGTCGTGAGAATGTTGCGGTTAACCGTCGCTTGAGCGAAAATTTTATTTTACTTAAATGAACAGTAGGTATCTACCCGGGTAGATATTTTTATAATATCATGTGAATGCTTCCATATATCATATGTTTTTTGGAGGTTTCATTGGGTTTTATTGCATGTTGTGTGGAAATTATTGCCTATCGTGTGGATTTGTTGCACACACAAACGTATACATACATCTCCCAGACACAAAATATAAGGATGGTGTATGTAAACTTTTGTCCATGAGTGTAACTTAACGACAATTTTCGGAATAGGGTCGAAAGGCCGAATGTGTCAAAAGGCCGAATGTGTCAAAAGGCCGAATGTGTCAAAAGCCCGAATGTGTCGAAAGGCCGAATGTCGGATAGCCGAATATGTCGAAAGGCCGAATGTTGAAAAGCAGAATGTGTCGAAAGGCCGAATGTCGAAAGGCCGAATGTCGAAAGGCCGTTTGTGTCGAAATTGATTTTAATTTTTAATTTTTTTATGAATGAAAATTTTCAAAATTTATATTTTAATGAAAAAAAAATTATATTTTTTTTTTCCGACAAAATTTGATCACATTAATATGCTACATACACAGGATTTATTAGCACGTATTTTCAATTTATTTAAATCATTTTACATTAAGAAATAAATTCAATGGGTTTAAATATTGCTGTCAATCAAGGAAAATGTGAAAATTCGGCCTTTCGACCCAATCGGCCTTTCCACAGGTTGGCCATGTATCACTGTTTTTCAAAAGACTGTTTCTAAAATTTTTTCTCCAAAATCTTGTTTTACAAAATCTTGTCTCCAAAAATCTTTTTGGAGAAAATCTTGTTTCTCAAAATCTTGTTTTCAAAATACTGTTTATTTATGTTAATAATGTTTTTATTAATCTTTTATAGATTTTACATTAAAATAAAATGTCATCGACTAATTTAACTTAGAATTGTAGAGGCTAACGGTTTCGGTAACTCTCACGGGCATGCGGTAGGTCGTTGCGTCCCACCTTCCCTCCCCCCCCCCCGCCTCGCGTACCCTCCAAGGGGATTTAGATTTGAACTTTGGGAGACGTAGAAGCCGGAATCAGCGAACCTGTCGCACTGCGTGCCGCACGTAGGAGCGGATTATATAGAATTTATTAAAGACACCTACTAAAAAGAAAAATAATTGCACTATTTTGTTATGCAAGATTTTGTAATTGTAAGATTTTGTAGTTGCAACATTTTGTTAATGCAACATTTTGAAACGCAATATTTTATATCGACCGCAGAAAAACTATTTCACAAAATGTTATTATTTCACTATAAAATAATCAAAATAATTATTTCGGACAACAAAATTTTAAAAAACAAAATCCGGAAAAAAAATCCAGAAAAAAAAATCCAGAAACAAAAAATTCAGAAAAAAAAATCCAGAAACGCAATTATCAAAGTGCGGACAAAATTAAAATTTCGACATTCGGCCTTTGGACACATTCGGCCTTTGGACACATTCGGCCTTTCGACCCATTGGGATTTTCGACATTCGGCCTGTCGACACATTCGGTGTTCGGCCTTTCGACATTCGGCCTTCCGACATTCGGCCTTTCAATATCGAACGCAATTTTCCTTTCATCTATTTAGTACGATAGAGTAAATTGAGAATCGAGAAATTATGAGAAATTACTCAAAAAACATCTGGTTTAGGTGCATCGGGCATTTGACAAAAGAGAAAATACCTACATATGTATATAAAAAATGATTTCACTGTTTTTATAAACTTTCAATGTTTCGGTTGGGTTTTATGACTGGTAATTTTTTGAGCAAAAATAGCCAAAATAAAGGGAAACAACGAAAGTGATTTTAAATTTCTTTTAAAAGCAGCTGTATCCAGGTATTTATTTTTAGTTTTAATGAACAAAAATTTAAAAACTAATTTTACAAAAAATTCATAAATGATTTGATATTTGTTGTAGATTATCGTATGAGGAAAGGCAAAATTATTATGCAAAAGTGCTAAGAGCAGTTGACTCCGATGACGACGGAGAATTAGAAGAAGTTGTTACAGGTTGCGGCTCCGATGAGGATTGTTTCCCTCAGAAGGCAACTGCTGATTCTGTTGTTGAAGAGAATAATGGAGAAGAAATTATGGAAATTGAAGATACTGATTCAGAAACTGATGACGAGGAATGTTTGCAAGACGAGACCTTCGAAAACGGTGGAAGTGAAACTCATTAAGAAGCTAATGAATTTTTTACTAGTAAAGATGGAACCGTGTGGACAAGAAGCCGCCGACGGGACTGCAACATCAGTTGACGCATACTACAATATTTTTCGTAATTCGTCGTTTGTAGATTCAAACCCAGTTACTAAAAATATAACGGAAAAGAACACTTTTTACTGCTTAATGTATTTCCACACAAGACATCATTTGCAGGCCGAAATATAAATAAAAGAGCCGAAAATTAGTACAACGAATGGAATAGCCAAAATCAAATAATAACAATAGAAATCAACTGATATGGAAACCCCTAAACAAGGAAGAATTTTCGGCTTATTTTTTTACAAACTCAATTCAAACTCGACCCTAAACTAAGCCCTCAACTCAACCCCAAGTTTAACAAAACCCGACTCAACTCTCAACTCAACTCTCAATGCAATGCTCAATTCAATCCCTAAATCAACATAGTCCGAAAACTGCATGCGTTCACGAACTCAACTAAATCTTAACTCAATATGTAGCTCGACCTCTATTCCCCACAGAAATCCCCAAACGAACCATTGACTCTACCACGACTAACCCCAACTAACCTCAACCCAAACCTAACCCAACCCAAACTCGACAACCAATTCTTAACCCTACCCCAAACTCAACTCATAACTAGACTTGCCACCTTTGGAATCTCGAAAAACGGGACACGGGTCAAAAATCGAATGTTAAGGGGTAATGTTAAGCACGTTTAGCATTGTTTAGCAATGTTAAGGGGCAATAACACCTTGTGAGAGCGAAATCAAGGGTTCAATTTTATCAAGGGTTCAATTTTTAACAGGGTTACCGAATTACAGATAAAGCGGGATTTTCGATTTATCGACGTGTTTAAACGTATACTCGAGATTTGTTAAGGGTAGTGGCAAATAGTTACTAAGCAATTTTCTTAACAAAAAAACAAAATATTTGCAAACCAATTTTTATCGTTAGTGTTCAATTTGATTTTTTTATTTTATTTACGAATCCGAAAAATTGTTAGCTTACATATATTTTTTGGAAAACAAACAAAATCTGGAAAAAATTAAAAATTGAAATTAAAGGCGCGTGATCTAGTGACGTAAAAAACTAATCTAGATAAAATAAACTGAGTTCAATTTCTACTATGAAGAGTTCAACATTTTTTGATTCAGATTTACTGTTTTTCATTCAATACGAGTAGAACTTGACATAAAATTTGCTTGGTAAAATTGATCGATAAAGTTAATTATGATTAAAAATGGTTATGAAATTGAATTAAGGAGTTCTATTTACTATGTGATGAGCTGAGAAAGAAGGTAAGGGTCTACTAAATTGTGTTACGTGTGGAGCGGAGCAGAGGTGGGAGAACGAGCCATTCCGCCATGTGGCATTCGACATGATTATTTCTCTGGCCTCCCTGTTCTGAAAGTATCGTTTTAAAAATAATATTTTTTTTCTTAGTCGTCTTCTTTCTTCACCTCCGTGGTTTCAACCAACAATGTGTCTATTCAAAATTAGTGTCCGGCTACATCAGGGAGGGGCGCTCCAGCGGATTCCGGCGCTTGTGTTGGAGATACCAGCCATTTCCACCCTGTAGTGTTTATTGTAGCGGTTCCTCGTCTCGGCGCTCAGTGGCGCACCCCTTAGCTCTCTTCGTTCCAATTTCCGTTTTCTTCTGGTAAGGTGGCCCATGGTTTGCATGAAATGTATTATTATTTGATATCTCTCCTGCCAATACATGGGCGGTGCACTCTTTCTCCTTCATTAGATCTTATCCTCTATGCGGTCAAATTTGCGGTCCCACCCCCAACCCTGAGCTTAGCCTGCCAGTGATACTGCGCTGGACCTCTAAATTCGTGTTCTGCTAACGTAATCACGGTCCCTTATCGTCGGAGGATAAGTCGATACTTTGCAAAATAAATTTTCGTTACAATTTAATAAAAGTGAAGTAAATGTGAAGTCATTTAAAATATTTTACGACACATTAGTCACAAATTCAGATATAAAACTGCATCGCGTTTTACGTTGCTTGCGGTTAGATTAACAGAAAGCAGGGCGACACAAAACCAGTCGTTTAATTAAAGTTCAATTTTATGCAAAATGTTTATAGTTTACAACTGTAAATGTACGTTCTCTGTTTATGTTTTGTACGTATGTATATTCCTTCAGCTTTACGTTTACCACAGATAATGTAGCTGCTGGTAGAAGACAAAGTTTCATTTAATTTATTTTTTTTTTCTTAAAAAACAAAAAATAACTTTTACGTTTTAATTCTTTTATTCAGCAACTCTAAATATACATATGTATATTACAGTTTCTTGAATCTCAACAAGACACAACATTATAGTTTATAAATTATGTATATTAAAAAATTAACTTTTAAATCCAGTTTTTTCTTATAGAAATTACGTAAAACAACAATTTTTCAAACGAAAAGAAAGAAACATAACCGGTTGAAGTACACAACTTTTTTTTTTTTGCGCGATCGCGATCTCTTATTCACCGTCTTAAGATTTTTGTCTTATATATTATAATACTTTACATAGTTGTATACGTATAAATACAATGCCTTGATGACGTTGGTCTGTGGGAATGATTTTAAAACGCGATAAAAAAAAATATATGTATTTATAAAATTCATGTACTTAAAAGTCAATGGCAGGCGCAGTGTAAAATATATACAAAAAAAACACTTGATCGTATCGCGCGGCTATTTAAAATAATAGCCGCGCGCGTATCTAATAGGTAAAACCATTTTAATATGAGCGTACGTCAATAAATGAAATGTGAGGGTCGCTGATATCTTATCAGCTGTGTGTGTGTGTTATTTATAAATACGTTTAAAAAATTCCACGCGATTCTTAGCGTTCTTATCTACACCCGCTTTGTGACGTTTTAACCCAAGCTAAATTATCGCGTATCGTTCATTTTTTATTTATTTTTTTAAATTTTATAAATAGCTCACATTTATCATAATATAAACGTCGGGATTTTTATCACACGAAAAATGGCTTTTAACGTTTTATAAACCGCCATATTGTATTCTGTTATCTCATCGTATTATTGTTGAGTTTGTATAATAGGAAAAAAACTGTTTTATTGATAACCGAGCGCTCGCATCGTTAAACTGCATGATTTCATCATAATCATCATGAGCGCCAGTCGAGAGATAGATAATACGCGACAAAGTACTCATTCCCGAGTTTGTTATCTCACATTACAAAAAAAAAAAAATTATAAATAAACAAAAGCTGATTGTGTTAATGTAAACCAATATTACAAAATATATTGTATGTGAATTGTATATCAATCAGGTCACTTGCTGATAATGCATGCTTATCAAACTTTTTTTTTTTTTCTAAACGAAATGCCAACGGCGATAAGGCGAATTAAAAATTCAAAAATTATTGTTTACTCTCCTCAGATCATAAAATACGTAGTAGAATCTATGTATGTGTGTTTGGTTAAAACACAACTTTGTGATTAGAGTTTTCTGATTAGAGTTTAAAAGAGGAATGAGAAATACAAAATATCAAAGAAGTCAATTTGAAAGTATGCCCTTGGCAATCCGTGCCTACACCCATAAAATCAATTATGTTTCGTTTTGCAATCCATCAGACCTCTTATTCATAAACATAACATGCCATCTATTATTCTGTACCTGTATGCTTTCAGTGACTCTTAACAATTGCGTAAATACGGTACTAAATTGTACTAATTTTTGGTCTCGTTTACGTTTTGAATGTCTGAGTGTATAACCTGTTTTGATGATTAATGCTTCGATATAGTATACAGTGTTTTGAAAGCCTGTGAGGTAACTAAAGAGTTTGTAAATATTATAATCTCTAAAATTAGCTCGTCAGGGATAAGGCCTCTTGTGGTGAACGAGACGATATCGAAACTGTTATTGAATTAACAGATTTAATATTCCTTCGCCCAATAACGGATTGGCAACAAGTTCAGTTTATTAATATTTTTTTATTTTAATGAAAGTTGGCAAAATGAAACTAGCCTTATTCACGGTTATTTGTGTTCAAGAACTTCTTCGCGGAAATGGTCAGTACCCGTGATATTTAGATTTTAAAAATGCCAATTTGTTAGTATACATAATTATACTGAAATTGTTATTTTAAATGATTTGGTTATTAATACTATTGACATCTAGTGGCGGGATGACTGTATCAGAAATCTTGAAAAATAAACCACTTCCTGACTTTATTTTGAACTTTATATGATAATAATTTTTTTTTTTTTCTTGGGTTGAACTTTTTTACACTTTTGAATGATCTTAATTAACTTTCACGGCGAAGAATTCCCTCCGGTTAAATCACTCCCCCAATTTTACAAATGTAAAAATATTAGACAGAGAAACCAATTTCAAAAAACGGAACATCCTTGAGATGATTCACATAAAATCGTCCAAAAATATTATGAACCGACAAACAGACAGTCTTCTTTTAACCGATCTTTACAATAACATTATTTGACACAATTGTTTTTCGTTTCCCAATTATATTAAATAAGGTTAAATTTCAACCCTCCGATTTAAATAATTGTTTAAGCTTTTAGTAAATATTTTAGTTAACCCTCCCACAATATCAGCAATAATTTTTACTTCTCCCCCAGTGTAGTTTTTGTTTGTCAACATTCTTGTTACAATTGTCGTACTAACTAGTAAGCTTTCAATTTATACGGATAACACATTAGAATACATAGTTTTAAGCCTAGTTTATGTTTAATAATTTTAAAGTTTTTTTTTAAATGTGATAAAATATATATTGTTTAAGTTATTATGTAAGTATAATATATTTAAGTACAATAGTTTACCAAATAACCATAAGTTTTTTAAATTTTCAATATATTAATGTTAATGTTTTCATTTTGTTAATAGTTAACCTTTGATAATGAGTTGGATGTCAGCTCGAAACGTTAGGTGTAATAATTAAACTTAATTAAATAAAAAAAATTATATTTTGTTAAAAACCAAAGTGTAGTTTAATTGAAACATACCTGGGTTCTTCGCCGTGAAAGTTAATTAAGATCATTCAAAAGTTTATTTTGAACGTTTGTTCAAGAACAGTGGGACATTAATCGATGCCTCAAAGTTCACCATAGGCCAAAATCCATCAAAGCCTAAAAATCTCTGGTTTGATGATGATTGTATTGGTGCTATTCGGGACAAAGATCGCGCACGACAATGAAATCTATCGCAAAGAACAAGACAATTCCATAACGCCTACATGATTGCGAGGAGAATCGCTAATCGGCTATGTATACGGAAGAAATGGGAATGGCGCAGCATAGCTGCTTGTATTATAAATCAACCCAGCAATTAGCATACGCTGACGATATTTGCATTTTGGATCGCAACATCATCTCTCTGAAAGAGGTCCTCCTTCCATTGGAAATAACAGCCCAACAAATAGGCCTTCAGATCAATGAAGCGAAGACCAAATACATGGTGACCGCGAGAAGGCAGACTCGTGGGGATTTTATTTCAGGAAATATTCAATATGAAAAGGTGAATGAGTTCAAATACCTAGGATCACTGATCATTGAGCAAAACTCCGTTTCTGTGGACATTTCATCGAGGATCGCAGCAGGCTACCGAGCATTTTACGTCAATATCAAAATGTTCAAGTCTCCTCATATATCGCGAAAAATAAAATTGAACATCTACAAGGCGCTGATAAGACCAGTTATCACCTTTGGTTGCGAGTCTTGAACACTAACAGCGCAAAACATCCAGAAAATCGCTGTAACTGAGCGTAAGATCGTAAGAAGAATTTTCGGTCCCATTAAAGAGGAAGCCACGTACAGAATGCGAATGAATCACGAGATCAGATTCGTTCACAAAATCGGACCACCAAATAGGCCTTAGAGATGGCACCAACGAAAGTAGAACCTCGTGGGAGACCACCTACCCGATGGATGGACGACGTTGAAAGGGACCTATACACACTTGGTCACCGTGTCTGGCGGATCGAATTATTTGGAGGAGCATTGTTGAGGCGGCCAAATCCCTTCATAGGATGTAGCGCCAGCGGAAGAAGAAGAAGAATTTAAAATCAACGATCTTTAGATAACTTGGAATTGCTCTCATAAAATTACAGTAACAGAACAGAGCATTCACAATGAAACAACTTTTTACTTTTGACTTACAGGTTTGTATGAATGTCCAACATAACGAGCAAAACAAAAATTTTTGTTCGTCAAGTTGAAAATTCATACAGAGCTGTAAGTAAAAGGTAAACAATTTTTGCATTGTGAATGCTCTGTAACTCAGATTCGTCTAGAGGCATAGAGCTCATTAAATATTAAAGTACTATCAAAATTCTAGCATATAATTTAAAAAAAATTGTAATTAAAATACTTAAATAATATAAAATTCACTGAACTTTTTTAATTTGTTAAAATTTATTTAAAACTTTAACAACATACTTACCGTGCGATTCTGACGTACAGTCACAGAGGTCTTAACTACGAGATTTCTGTTACTTAAGACTATTTTGCGATTCTGTACGTTCTCTTATAGTTATAGTTATGAGAATCTCTTAAAATAAGACATACGAAATAGGTGGTCTTCAGCATCACAACTTTGACGTTTCTCGTAGTCGTATTAAAGAGAAACAATTTAATAAATTGAATTAAATTTGAGTGAATAAATAACCGTAGTAAGTTTCATTATTAGCTAGTTATTGTTTGTTTTAAAATAATCATAAACCTAAAACTTGATTTAAAAAATAAAAAAAATGTGAAATATTTTATTGTTAGCTATATTATTAATTTTTATAAAACTTTAATTAAAAACTTAAAATATTTTATTTTCCAGTGATTTTTATTTTTTTAATAGAAACGGTGTGTTGTTCTACGCTTGTACTAGAGCCCCTGTGTTTAGTGTACATTTTCCAGATATTTATGTTCTTTATAAAAAATAAACGTATTTAAATAAAAATTACTAAAATTCTTCTAAAATCCTCCAAACATGTATCTCGAAAAACTGCAAAAATTCAAATTGAGAGGTCTCCAAATATTTTCCAATATATTTGAAGAGTTTTTAAGAGATAGTTTAACAGTACGACAGAATACCAAAAAAAAATCTCTTACCAAAATTTCTCTTAGCTGTGATACTCTTAACCGTCTTAACGTCAGAATCGCACGGTTAAATACCAGAAACATTAAAACATTTTAAAATTAAGAGAAAACCTAAATATTGGAAAATTTTGAAATTTTGTTAAGCAAGCATTCTTGCATCAGTTTTTTTTCTCATACCAATTCTCCTTTAAGTTTCAACTAAACATTTATAGGTAAAGCTCCGTATGCAGCTCGCGCTAAGATAAATTTTAACACGGTCTCCACAAGTCTCCACTAAATTACAGATAAATTCACAAGCTAAAAAGATTATGTAGAGATACATTTTTACATTTGCTTTATTTATCCTACAACAAAAAAAAATATAGTTCGAGCGAAAGTTAAATAAAGTATTGAGCGACTTTTATCAAATGGATTCAAGTGACGAAGACAATATTATTATTGGTGCCGCAGCTATTGTCTAGATCTTCTTCACTGTACTCCATTTTGCGATTTAAAAAAAATAAATGTTTATTTTTTAGTCGCTGTCAAAATTTATCTCAATTTTATTGTGCTAGGCAGATAAATTGCTGCGAAAACTTTCCACTAGCGCAGTCTGTATTGAATGAGATAACTACAAATTTTTCACGTCAGCTGCGTACCGGATCTGCGAAATCGTGAGCTAAATATTATTTTGTTATTTCGCTAGCTAAATTTTACGTCAAATTTGTATGGAAAATTTATCTTAGCGCGAGCAGCATACCGAGCTTAAATAGAAAACAAACAAGGAAAATTTATTGCATGATTAGGCGTATAAACAGGCTAAATATGACTTTTACAAAAACATAGAAATATTAAACGATGAGGTGTATAAACAAGTTGCAATTTTCACAATATTCTTCACAATTTTCAGCCAATATATTTACAAAACCAAATTATGTTTATTTCGTGTTCTTTGATACCCTGGATTGTTGGAGGGTCGAAAGAGCATAGGATAAGGTTAAATCACAATGCATACAAAACATGAATAGACAAGAAAATTCCAAAAAAATCACTACTTACCAAAATTCTTCAATTCGTACGACTTTATATTTAAAAATGCGCAATAAAATATTCTTTATTGTGATCGAAGTCGATACTTTACACTTAATTAAATTATAAACTATATTTATAAATTATTCTAACACTAAAATAAATTGATTTCACTAATTTAAAACGAAATTTTGGTCAAAAACTTTAAAACATGATCTAACAAAAAACCGATACAGAAATGACGTTTTGAAATAATTGAGTAGATGGATTACAGTAAACATTTTTGAATTATTCCCGTAAAATTTGAGTGAGTTCGTCAAATATAAACTGTTCGAAAATTGGTTTGAAACTAGAATTCAAATTGCAAGATCAATAAATTTAAGAAATTTTCGTTTAATTTTAAATATGTAGAAATATCAGAAAGTTCAATTAATTTTAGATTATAAATTTATAAGTATAACAGATCGTTATTCAATGCGAACTCCCTATTCAAATTGAGGTGAACAAAGGTTAAAGTTCATTTAACATTTCACATTTATTGCAAGCTTATTTGTTTTACATACTATTGGAGTGATGAATCGTTTTATCTATAGATCAAGCACAGTAAACAAGGCCATCTTTAAGGGCTGCAGCCCTAGGGCGCCGCATTAATAGGGCGCCACGAAATGTCCAAGATCTAGTCAATTTTAGAGAGAATATTTTTATTTGAACTGCATTTTTCACATCAAAGGAAATGCCGCCGCTTGGAATACACGAGTCGTGATAGTTATTTTATGCATTGTAAACCATCCCAAATTTAAAAACTTGTTTTCTGCTAGTACTGTTAGTACAATTCTAAAACGCTGAAGGGTTGCTCAAACCGACCACGACGAAGAATACATTAAATAGTAATTTGTTCTCCGAAATTCACGTCAACAAATTATACTACGTGCACTCTCCAACAAAATGAGAAAATAATTTTGAACTGGCGAGATATGTAACAAGCCCTCGACTAACTATACAACATTGATCTGAAGAGTTTCAGCTTGCCAATAATAAAGGAAGGAACTAAAAAGATATACAAAAATCCAACGATATGTTGTTCTTAATAATTTTAAGCCGGTGCCGGTAATTTTATTCATAAAATTACCCACTTTTCACTTTCTGTTCACCAAATAAATTATTTGGATTCATTAATACTTTACTGTTAAAACCGTCATTTAATTTTCAAATTCTGATTTGTGTTATAATTTTGTGAATTTTTAAATCTCTTGTTAGAAAACTTAAAATTGAGAACATTTTAATTTTCAATTCCTAAACTTTATTTATTTAAACATTTTTCTGTTGGTCTCGATTTACAGAGCCAATCGACTTTCTGTTACGAACAGGATCACGATTAACTCGTTTTTCTCGTAATTAATGCTACAGTGAAGCTTGGTTTATCTTTATCACGTGGGGCTCCCGGATTTATTGGGTAGTATTATTAGGTGTGGTTTCACAATTTTGTTTTTTTTAACCGTTTAAACAAAAGTTTGAAATTTGAATATTTACTATACAGTTAAAGTCTGTAAAAGATTTACGTTTCTTGCACAACGTCCAACTTATCCCAAACGTTAGGCCGCTTTTACATTATTTTGATGCTAATTTGACTTGGTCGTGAGTTAAATAAATGAGATTTTCTACGATGTGGCCGCCAGTTTATTCTCCCTGTGTTCCGCAACCTTCAATTATGAATCACTGTATTTTTATAATTGACGTCGTGATTAATTAAGGCGTTATTATAGTAAGCCCATGGGTATTTCAACTCTTTCGTCTTGTTTATTTTTTTATTTTTTTCTATGTTGTACACACATACAAGACATGACTTTTGATGATTAGTAACCAACTCAAGTAATCAACATTTAATTTATTTTTTATTTTTTAGTCTTTCGTTCATTTCGTTTCAAACTTCCAAACCCAACAACCAACAAACAAAAAATTGGTAAAAATTACTCATATATTCGTTAATTCAACTACCATTAATTTGATCACGACATGAATATAAAAAATTAAATAACTCGGAAACATATACGAGCGTATATAGTATATACACATGGTATAATGTATATAATACACGTTCTTACCTACATGAAAATGTTGTGAATTTATAAGACGTTCGTATATAATATATAATGTGTATATATACTTAGAGACGTGCTTCTTGCAACAAAAATTGTTTATAACCGCAAGGTAATGATATATTTAACATTTCTCCATATAATACTTATAGTTACTATACAGTTTAAACGAGACGTTAAAAAATGAAAGTTGGTAACCGCACGTTTTCGTGTGTAAATTGTTTAAAAACTAACGTTTCCGGTACATTATGTACATTCATCTATAATACAACTGTAACGTATATACATACATTACAAACGCATATTTTGATCTCGAGACATTTTGAAAATATAACTCCAGACATTTGAAATTCGAGTAGGCGCATTTTTCAAATATTTTGGAGAGATCAGTATGCGATGACCGCGTTTAATCGATGGCGGAGAATGTTGGAATTTAAATTGTTTTGTATATTTAGCGTATATATGGATAACGTGACTGAATGCTTATGACCAGATTAATGATTAGGTAGAGCGCGCGCGTACGTGATTTTAGACGAAATTATAATACAGAGACAGGTATTTTTGTAATTTTAGCGGTTTTTTTTAAGATCACTGATCGTAAATTTGATTATGAAGGTCGATATTTATCAACCGGTGATAGATCACTCAATTTATTTAATATGTTTTTGTTATTTGATATTCGATACGACGAATTTAAGATTATATAGAAGAAACAATACACATTGTGCACATGTGTACATCATGTCTGAGATCTACTGCGTAATTATCAAAAATTGATCAATAATTTTTTTTTTGCGTTCACAGCACTAAGCAGTTTATTCCGTCTAGTCTAGGACCAGTCCGTCTTCAATACGTCATTTTACATAGGTCAAACAAAGCGTTTAATTTATTAGTTTTGTTTATTGAATCAGTAATCTTGAGTTTTGCTTGTCGTTAATTAATGAAACACTTTTAGAACGTGCTCGGATGATTTTTCGAATTTTGATGTGGGAATCTCGTTTTCTGAGCTATCGTATCGATGAATCTTTATACGTTCACAATTTATTGTTCATGTTGAATCAATTCGATGGATCACGTTTGACCTTTATTCACAAATAACACAACTAATAAACAGTTAATAATTATACACATACTGACTGGCTTCAATTATATGTATTCATCACTGTACCACAACATGACAAATTTTTACGATCCAATTTACTTAAATTGCAAATTCTTCCATATTACAAAACGGTTCACATTTCTTTATAAACATACGGTGGTTAGTTCTTTCGTTAGTTAGGCGAGAGATCACACCATGACCATTTATAATATAAACCAGTACGAGTAGCAAAATGAGCAGAAAGGGGTCAGGCTTGCGATAAAAATAATAATTTATGATTCCGTTTGAGTGCCGCATTTTTTATGTGATTGCCTCTTCTTGTTATTGTTGTTAGTGTACGTACTTGTATATTATTATAACAAACCAATATATTTTTATTCAATTTTTTATTAATAAAATATTCTTGTCATGTCCAGCAAAGTTTCCTTACGTACGTCGTCGTCGAGTTGATTCATAACGTTCTTTTTTTTTGTGCACAACTAAAACTTTACGTGAAAAATGGAAATGATTTTTTTTTTACTTTTTGTGAGATTATGATGAGACGTGAAGTATGCACGAGGGGGGTCGGTCATAAAATCATACTGCAATATCCAAAAGGGCTGTGTACATCCTTTGGATCGATATAATCATGATGATTATTAAGTAAGTATGAGGAGGAAAGATGTGAGTATCAAAAAAGGAAAACTTTTTTTTATTTCCTTTTTATACATGGGATAGGATTTCGGTTCGTAATTTTCGATTAAAATTGTAAAACGAGTTCGCATAATAAGAAGGATGATATACTTTATGCCTTTATGGTATAATGCGGGGAGAGGAATTTTCTTAATTTTGTCGTAATGAAGTTTGAATTTGTTTTTATTTATAATACTGTATAATGAGAATGACTCGATAAATTTGTTGATTTGAAAATTTGGGTAACCCTGCGTGTCCCATAGTCATCACATAGGCTATATCGTATGGCTTTCATCTAGTTTCAGTGCACGAAACTCCCCTTCTTTAGTATAAAATAGTTCCTTTCTTTTTAGTTAACCCTTCAAATGTTAAGACGTCTTTTTATGTTTTATCGATTTTAGGGCAAAAATTAGCATATTCATACTATTTTTAACAAATGAAAAAGGGGTGATGTTGAACTTTGTACAAAGGTTATTGTAATTTTGACTTCGGTATATCTATAATTCGATCCAAACTTGAGGTAAAATCTGCTTACAATGGATTCTTTCTTTAAGTTACGCCATATTCTAAAGTAGCACAAACTAAAAATCAGTTAAAATAGGCCGCCATTTATAAACCCAAAATTCTAAATTTACCGTCCGTGCGGTATTTAAAATATTCAAAATGACTAAATTTCTACAACCAAAACACTCAATCAAATATAGAATAATCCAATTCTGCTCGTGTTGTTTCAAATATATTTAAATTCTTGGTTTATTTCCACATTTTCATTCCATCACCGTTGTTTCTTCCCGTTTTCATATGTTAGCTACATTTTTACCATGTTCATCCGGATATTTTTAGAAATCCATAAAGAAAAAAATACATTGCATTTTTATCATCACGTCTATAATAAAATAAATACAATTTTCATTTTAAAACTAAAAATGGAAATTTTATTTTTAGAAAAATAATTTTCTTGCGCCATTTTAACGGAAATCCAATAGTCAAATAGTGACATCTATTATGATAAATAAGCAAAGTATTTTACCACAAATGCCTAGCGGGATAAATATGTACTAGTTATATTCACCAATTCCAATATATGTACATAGATCTGTCAAAATTTTGATAAGTTTGTTTGTCGCCGATGACATAAAATAGTAAAATTGAATAAAAAGTTTATTTAAATAGTTAAACAACATTATCAAAACCAATTTTAATACTAGTCTATTGCAATGAGTAGTTTAATAGCGCGTACTCCATTTTTGGAGGGAGCAGCTGCACTATTCACAGATGAAAAAATCGCAAGTGCGAGAAGTAAGGTTAGGTTTCACCGAATTTGAGCTCAATAATTGTAATTTTCTAATAGTGTTTTAATTTGTATAGATTATCGAATGGTTGAATGAGGCTGCAGTGGGTGATTCGAAGACGGTCGTGGCCAATATATCTAAATGCCAAGAGTTGCTGATACATTCTGATGCTGAACTATTGGAAGAATATCTCGACGATATCCTCGCCTTCTCCCAGAAGAATGTGCAAGATGTGCGACGTGCTGTGATCGCATTTATCGAAGAAATCTGTAAACTACATATACATTTATTACCACGGGTTATTACGATCCTAGCCATGTTTATCCGGGATGATTCGCCTCAAGTTCAGAAACGGGTTATCCAAGGATGTGCTGCCGTTTATCGAAACGCTCTAAAGTGGATATGCTCATCGCCAGAGATATCCGACGAAATGGAATCCGCTTGGAATACACTGTGCCTGATGAAGGCCCAAATACTTGATATGATCGATAACGATAATGACGGAATTCGGACTAATGCCATAAAATTTCTGGAAGGAGTTGTCCTTCTACAAACCTCTCCAGACGAGGATAGCTTAAAACGGGAAAATGACTTTTCTCTAGAAGATATTCCGCTTACATTAAAAATTGTGCGACGTCGTAAACTGGAGGATGAGGCAGTCAATATTTTCGACCTCTTGATCAAATTTCATGGAGCTTCTCACATTTCATCTGTAAACTTGATCGCTTGTATGGGGACTCTGTGTACCGTCGCCAAATTAAGACCCACATTCATGGCTAATGTTGTGGATGCCATCAAAAATCTTAACTCAAACCTTCCACCAACCTTAACCGACTCTCAAGTCAACTCAGTTAAGAAACACATGAAAATGCAACTGATCAATATACTTAAAATGCCCGCGGCATTTGAACTGCAGCCCATTATAGTTCCCTTGTTGAATGATTTGGGTATTTTAAATCAGGAGATAGCTAGAGCACTTCCAAAACTCGATAAGCAGGAACAAGCTCGTCGTTCAAAACGTGCTGCCGAAAATGCAGCACTAGCGGGGGCACAAAAAAAGCAAAAATTGGATAGAGAAGATACGCAGATTAGATCATCGTCTCCACAAATCGAGCGTCCAATGGAAGTTGATGTAGATGAAATCGCAGAGCAGCAGAATAAGTCGACTCGAGTAAACGAGAAGTTTATTCATGAAAATTTAAAGTCGACAGATCTCGTGGTGTCGCTGGTCATGGCTGCAATGGATCATCTACCAAGTGAACAACCACCCGATTTTTTCCTCACAAATTACCATCCGATTCCGAATTTTACACTCGCCAGCGTTAAGAAGAAAATTGCTGAGTTACTATCCGCACAGTTAACCGAGGCTCGAATTGGACCGGGAGCCTCATGTATTTCTAAAGAACCACCGATGCGGCTTAAAGTAACCCTTGAGGAGGAAAAATCGATAATTCAAGGAGTCAAGAAAACTTCGGATTTGGTGGCTGATATGCTCAACAAGGACGAGCAAGAAATGAATTTCGAGAAAAATATTGATGAAGAAGAAATTCGAAAGGATGATCCGACAAAAAAATTGCGTGAAACTCTCGAACGTGTAAAGGGGGAGCAATCGATAGTTCCAAAAATGAAGCAACGTGTCAAAACACTTAAACTCCAAGAAGTTACCAAACCACTCAGTAAAGCCGCCAAGGAAGAGTTCCTGCAGAACACAATCAAACGGATTCTGAACTCGGAGAAGCAGTGTATTATTGGAGGAGTAGCAGCTAAACGTCGGCGAATTGTGACCGTAATCGCAGCCTCATTCTCAACCGAAATTCGCGAAACAATAATTAATTTCATCGTCGGTGACCTCAAAAATCGAATAGATTTGGCATTCGCTTGGCTCTATGAGGAGTACAGTCTTTTGCAAGGATTCACGCGACATTCGTACATTAAATCCGAAAATAAACCGGAGTTTGCTTATAACCAACTTTTGGATCAGATGATTTTAGGCGTGCTGGAAATCACGGACAGCAAAGAAAAGGAAAAACTTTTACGGAAATTATTTTTAGAAGCGCCCATCATCTCAGATGAAGCTACGAAACATTTAGTTTCAATGTGCGAACTCGTCGAGCTCTTAAATTGCGGAATGGAACTGCTAAAAGATTTGGTAATTCGACGCCCCGCAAAACAAGAAAAGTTCCTTTCAGTTTTACTACGCTACTCGGTCCATAATAACGTAGAGATTCGTGAAAAGGCGATCGAACATATCTGCTCTCTGTACACTGAGTTTACAATCCAGACCGAAAAAATCAAAAGTTTCGCCGTCGAATGGTTACATTTCCTCGAAAAAACGAGTGTCCCCCTATCGATGTTCAATCGTGATTTTGGTCGAAGTGACATTGTTAATGTTTGGACGGAGGATTTAGCTCGTATTTGCCTCACCCTTTTCCTAACCCTCCTTCCATATAATCCAGAATTAATTAAACATTTAACCCAAGTCTATACATCAACAACCTCTGATATGAAACGAATCATTTTGAAATCAATCGAAATGCCGATCCGTAAAATGGGTCCAGATTGTGATGAGCTGTTAAATTTAATTGAGATCTGTCCGAAAGGTGCGGAAACCCTTATCACTCGGGTGGTTTACATATTAACCGAGAAAACAGAACCAACACCACATCTCGTTTCGAAAGTTCGTGAGTTGTATACAAATAAAGTACCAGATGTCCGCCTTCTAATACCCGTACTAAGTGGCCTTTCGCGTAAAGAAATTCTGAATGCGCTACCCAAATTCCTTAAGCTAAATCCGGTCATTGTGAAAGAAGTTTTTAATCGGCTCTTAAATCTCGGTGCGGATCCAACCTCATCCCAAATGCCAATTACCCCAACCGAGCTGCTAGTTGCACTACATCAAATCGACTCAAAAGTTGATTTAAAATTAGTAGTCAAAGCGACCGCTTTATGTCTAGCCGAGAAGGACACCTATACTCATGAAGTACTTGCCGTTGTACTTCAGCAACTGGTCGAAATAGTTCCATTACCCACATTACTTATGCGTACTGTAATCCAATCGGTAACTTTGTATCCGAGGATGGCCAATTTTATTGTCAATCTACTGCAGCGGTTGACACAAAAACAAGTATGGCGTCAAAAAGTTGTGTGGGAAGGATTTTTAAAATGTTGCCAAAGATTACAGCCTCAAAGTTTATCGATACTGATGCAGTTGCAGCCGGCCCAATTACAGGACGCGATCACAATATGTCCCGAATTAAAAGCGCCACTACTCGAACAGGCCAAAGCTATAAATGAAAATCAAATGGGACACATTCCACCACAAATCTTGGATTTGTTGATGGGGAAAGAAGCGGGCGTTCAACATCATCAGACCGCGGCAGATGAGAATTCAATGACGAGTCGCGATAGTGAATTTGATGATGGAAATTCAAAAATATCTGAAGGTGGTGCGGCTAAAATTGAAGATGGGGATTCAAAACCTCCACCACCACCGGGTGATGAATAAAACAAGCCACAGGTTTTACTTTTTTTTTTTGTTTATTTTAATTTTATATTATCGAAGATAATACACGATTACAAGATTTAAAATGTTAAGATTGTTTTAATTGTGAATAAAAATTACGTAGGGTCTAACGAAAAAAAATTCGTAGACGGTATGATAAAATGTAATATTTGAAATGTACTGTAAAATTGGAAAGGAAAAAATATTCCCATGCCGGGAATCGAATCCGGGCCTTCTGGGTGAAAGCCAGATATCCTAGCCACTAGACAACATGGGATACAAGTGAAATTGTCAGGCAGCCAACTTTAGGAAGAAACAAGATTTGAAGGGTGAGTTACTTGTGCGCGAATTTTTCAGGTGTCCAACCGATCGTAGGCATTCTTGAAATTCACTGAAAAAAGTCGTTGGTGAATTTACATTTTTGACAGAAATGACGTATTTTACTGACTTTTTTCGAATGAATTTCAAGAATAGGTGGTTGTGATGCTATTCTATACTGCCAAGAAGCAAACCATTACAAATTTTGAAACGAAATTACTAACAAAATGTAAAATTCTCTTTATGCTTACGTGTGACTACATTTTTAAAATCATCCACCGATGTCAGACACTTTGCGAAATTAGGCGAGTAGCATAATCATCAAGTTACAAACGGTTTTGATAATTAACGCCAACAATTCATTTTTGAATGTAATCACCTTTTCGAATATTTAATCACCTCCTCCAAATTCTAAAATCACGTTTCATTAGTCAAATACATACGTATACGAATCGCACTACACATGTGGGGAATATAAATTTTGACAGCTAAGCTTTTGTGTCTTTTGTTTGTGTACCTCGTATTTCGTATATCGTGGTCGTAATTTGCTTCAATTTTGTAATTTTATAAAATGATGAGATGAAACTCGTCTATAAATGGATAAATAGTTTATTATAGTTTTAGTTGTAATATTTATAGCAAATAAGTGTTTATTGTTTACATATAAAATGTGTAATTCTGTGTGATTTGTGATTTTTTTTTTGTTTGAAAGTTTTGTGATGTACAGTGCCACACAATAAAAAATCCTTTAGGGAGGGTCAACAATTATATTTTGTTTATTACCAAAAATTTGTGTTAAATTCATATCCATAATGTTTTTTAGTATATTAAATGTATTTCTGTGGAAAAATATAAAACGTGTGTTATATTTTAAGAAAACTTTCATATTTATATTGGCCATCTCGATTGGTTTCCTGTATCTGGTGGCTGCGATTGGTAGTTTATTCGCTGTTGGCACATACGGCGAAGAGGATTTGTTTGAAGAACAGTTTGAGGTATGGAGTGCTATTTTGTATTTTCTTAGGTTTTATTATGCTGGAGTGCGATTATGTAAGCATTACGAGTTTCGAGTTTTTTACGAGACATTTTACGAGTTCTCGTAATTACCAGTTGTTGTTTTACTCGTAACACTTTTTAAGTACGACAGACAAAGACAACTCGTAATCGTAATGCTTAAAAAAATTTCAACAACATTTTTCGTGTTCTCATAACTCGTAATACGAGATAGATACATACATAATGATAATCGCACCCCTGGTTTGGTTTTGTGTGTGTACCAATATATTTCTTAAATTTTTAGCAAACAAAAGTGGCTTGATAAGATTTTTGCTTTTTGTGTTGTAGGTGTATATAAATTACGTCAATTAAGCTTAGTAAACTGCTTATGTAGTATTTCAGTTATCATCTCGGTCTCAGAAGTTGTGGAATTATCATTTCGTTTATTTTCCTTGAATCCGGGATCGTCCTCCGCGTGCACACACGAGTCAATGACGGTCATTTGGGACAGCAACCAAATTATTATTACACTAAGGGTGGGCAACAACACCCACCGCCTGCTGATTGTGTGCATGTTTTACGTTGGAAGGTAGTACAAGCGGGCAATTGCGTACAGGTTTTAATAGGGGTCAAAACCAGTCGTCCTTTTTAAATGCTGGTGAAGTAGAAAAAATCTTTCCTGAATACAATCCAAATAATATGCCATTGACAATCTTCGTGGAATAGCTTCGATGTGGTATCAATCCGTTACTGGCAGCAGATACTGGTACGATCTTCAAGAAGGTCTTTTATCGGAATTTTGTAAAGTTGGCAGTTCGTGCGATGCTCACCAGTCACTTGCGAGTCGAATTAAAAAACAATGAATCCTTCGCGGATCAAACGTGATCCAATATGCTATTAGAAATATAGGAAATAGGAATATGTAAAAATAACTAAGTAGGTAGCGCTATTAAGGATCACAACAATCTTGGATTTGATTCAAAGATTAAACTCATACGAGACCACCGATAGCCAGATGCCTTGTCCCCAGCCATCTCCGACTAGTAGTATGGTTTGCGGCCAGATAATTCAAATTTGTTTGCATTGTCTGCTAATTCAAACGGTCGAAATAATACTCGCCGTTTTGACAATCCTGTAGCTCGAAACAACCTGTCTACTGGCTTCCACGGTGCTTCGATGGACCCTACTATTAATCCACCCGCCGTATGTTATAAATGTGAGATTGCCAAAATTTCGTCGAAATTGTTTGTAGTTTTTGTCGTGAGTTAGGACATTATAAATTCATTGTCACAAGAAAAATATAAAGAAAGTCATAGAGCATTCACACAAAAAAAATGATCTTGCAATAGATTTTACCTTGACAACTCCTTGATGCGCAAGTGATTCCAATTTCGTCTGGCTTCGTCAGTGAGCACAGCGATACGGCTGATTGTGAAATCAATGGCTCTTAACTCTTCATTTATTTCCGAAAATTGGGATCAATGGTGGAAATGATCACAGAATGCCTTTACATGGGTTATCGTAGTCGGGCTCGAAAAGTCGGAAAATCATCACCACATGATTTGTCAGCATGTTCTGAATTATTCTGCTTCATTTCGTCGATTAAATTTTGGCTATGCTTCTGTTTTTTTTTTCTTCGATGCTGTATCTACGGTACATGCACCTCGGAAATCGGCTTTCATTTCTTGCTATGGAGATCATTCTGTTCCTGCCCCGATGGCAGCCCCGAAGAATTCTCTAGGTTCGATCTGGTTTAAGGGATCGATATGGTTAATAATAGATGAATACCTGAGTTTCACTTCACCGATTCATTTGGATAGTTTCTCCATCGAGTGTCTGTATTGTTAGCCTTCTTTTCTGACAGCACTCTCTAAGCAAAGAATTCATTCGCTTGTTCCTTTATAGATCATAGCATTAACGCATGATTACTCGATGCTTCTGATGAGGTTGACTAACTTTGCTTTATCTTTGATGAAATATTAGCTACGGATTCTGGGCGCATTTTCGCCCATCTGGTCTCACTAATTGAGTGAATTCGAAGCCGACAAATAGTAGTCACCCGACAACACAACCATGCGATCATTCGATTGGATCGACCCCTTTCGACAACACAACCATGCGATCATTCGATTTAAGTTAACTAATGGTAAAATTTTGTACGACCGTCTGTGTCTTCTGTTTACCAATTTTTTATAAATCAAATATCTGCAAAAAATGTATTAAGATTATGTTTGTATGTTAGACGCGCATTTAAATGAATACAATACAATCTCTGTTGGGGGATAAAATAATTAAAAATTCCCAATCTATTTAAATGATGCGTCACATAATTTTTAATTCGCATATTTCCATATTGTGCTCAAGCAAGCGTTTTACAATAACAAGTATGGATTACCAAATACCGCTTTGTGAGATTATCATGAATTTTGGCGGTGATTTTAGGCGCCAGTAAAACAACAACATTTTTGTTTTTTATGTAAGCGGAAACTTAACTTATACTAAATATCGGTCGTTTGTTAACCTGGTTTTCATAATTTGTGTAATACTTTTATTATTATGCTGACTTTATAGTTTACTAGTTTACCATTTTTAAAATGCTGAAATGCTATAAATTGTTGTAAAATGCTAACATTAGTTTTGCATATTTTAAATATATGACGTGATGTTTTATTATATTCACATGATGTTTTCGAGGTCTGCCAAGTTTATCAATAGTTTGGATCAAGTTCAACGATGTTTAATCGAAAATGTATATACGTTATAAGTTTAGTAGATGACAAACACACACACACACATCTCTTGCTAGTTATTTCCTTTTATAAAGTAAATAAAAAATGAATTTTATTTTAAATACAGAATGAATATGTACTATAAGTCATGAATGAATGAATAAAACAAAACTATTAGTTTAAATTTGTGTGTATATGGTTGTGTCACCACACCCGATTAAGTTATTAGGGGAATTAAATTTTCTGTTTGGTAGATAGTAACCGTCGAAGACTGCGGTTTAATAAATCCGATTTAGCTAAACTGGTTCAGAAACTCTATGAAATAAAACGCGATTAGCAAAAATTAGCGTTGACACACTACGGCTAAGTTCGAAAAATTCACTAAATCCGATTTATTAAACCATAGTTTGTCTAGGGCTTTAGCTTGAGGGTTTTTATTCAGTATGTTTTTGTATCCATCGTTGAATGCCCTCGATATGTTTTCTTATGTCGTTTGCGATTGACCAAAAAAACTAAACTCAGTGGGTGCAAAAAAACTAAACTCGGATCATTTTCTACTACATACATACTTATGTCGAGTTTAGTATTTTCTGCACTGAGTTTAGTTTTTTTGGTCAATAGAAAACGACATTACAAAAAAGGGGTGTGTGCAAGACGCAACATTGGGTTTAGTCAGCTATTCTGTGGAATAAAACAAAAACTGGATATGTGCGGAAACCACAATAAAGCTTTATAAAATACTTATCAGATTTACTAAGATATCAGATTTTGTTATTTGAAATATTGTTTTGCATAAACCAGATAGCGATTTGATTTTGGTCATAAAAACAAAATCAGCAGATATTGCTTTATTCGATGTTTTATTTATCGTACTTTTGTACAGTCACTCATAAAAATCTACCTTCATCCAAAAAATTTGCAAAATTGCGTTAAATTCAAGGACACTGTTTAACTGTTATTAAACGAAGTAGTTTATTTATGACAAACTAACAAACAATTTAAAAACTACAAATATTCGTGTGACGGAGTGTAAACCTTCAAAACAAGCAATAACTTGTAGTACTTCAAAATCTAATGTTAAACAAAATGTGTTATTATCGACAGCTTTAGTTTTGGTAAATGATAAATTTGGTGAATTCCATATCTGCGGAGCTATATTGGATTCAGCAAGCCAATCTCATTTCAGTACCGTGGAATTGGCAAATAATTTGGGAATCGACCAAGAATCGATAGATATTCCAATCAGAGGAATACAAGAGTCAAAAAGAGTCAAAATCAATCATCAATCGTAGCATTACAACAGTACAAAATCTAGAATATCTAATATCATCAAAAATTGGATTTTCTGGTATCCAAGGTCATAACTCGTCCCATTACAGCCGCAGTTATTAACATTTCACAATTGACAATATATCTAATCACATTCGACTGTCAGATCCATATTTCCAGATGCCAAAGCACGTCGATTTACTACTATGTGCGGGTATATACCTTGATAATCTTAAACCAGGTAAAATAAGTTCAACTAAATTGATGCTAAGTAGGCCTTCAAAATTTAGTTTTTGGTTGGATATTAAATGGCACCTTATCATGAATCCAATTATAGTTTACATGTCACAACATCAGAAGCAGATGATATGATTGGCAAGACACTTGCAAAATTTTGGGAAATTGACACGCCAACGGGCAACGGCCACATTGATGACTAAAGATGAACAAATAAGTGAAAACCATTTTATGGCGACTAATCGTCGTGACGAACTTGGCCGGTACGTCGTTTCTTTACAGTCAATTTCTTTAAAACAAATTAGAACGTAGTTTGGAATTAAAAACACAGTACATTTGTCGAAGAGTACGTCTCTTTAAACCATACGCATTTATGCCCAAATCAAAATGATAGCCAAGAAGACATCGACAATCTAGCGAAATGGTGTGAGTGTAACCTTCTCAGTCTCAACATCAACAAGTGTAAGAGTTTATCGTTCCATCGGAAAATTAACCCTGTTATACAACATTATCAAATTAATGGCATACTTTTACAAAAAGTATTCGTAATTAAAAACCTAGGGGTTACTTTTGTTGAAAACATGTGCTTTACTAAGCACATTGAGCAATGCGTCGCTAGAGCTAATTCCTTGCTTGGTTTTATTAAGCGTTGGACGAGAGATATTTATGACCTCGAGACAATTAAGATCCTGTGTTATGCTTATGCCCGATCTCAACTTGAAAATGCTGTAAATGTCTGGTGTCCTTTTTACGATGAGCATATTCAAAAATGAGAGTGTCCAAAAAAAGTTTATACGGTTTATAACGTGGAAAGACGGATGGGATTTTGGCCATGACTTACCGTACCACGTTAACCTAAAGCGATTGCCAGTTGCCACCATATTTTATTGGATGCAAATCCTATCAAATGACAACATTGGAAAATAGACGAGAGCTTTTAAAGTGTTCGTTTGTTGGAAATATTTTACTATAAGATCAAATCGATGCACCGTCTATACTGGAATCAATTAAAATAAAGGCACCGAGTAGGAATTTCACTGGAGCTTATGTCTCGTTGTTTGTTAGGGCAGGCCTAATGACCCGAGACTCCATGTCTGCAATTTCCGGATTTTCTAGGGAGCCGGACTCTTTGTTGTTTTTTTATTTCTAAGATCGTTCATATTATGTCCCACGAGTAACGGAAAAAATATGTCCGTCTGTGCAGAGATCTGGAGTAAATAGACCAGGCTACTTCATCCAAAGGGCACCAGGTATCCGCCGTTAGCGACTGAGCTAGTTTTTAAACTAGTTTTGTTTGGCTCTAGTTTGGTTATTATCGGCACGGTACCAGTACCACCTTAACCCAGCCCATCGCTTTGTTTAACGTTGACTCCTGTGTTTTGGCCTAGAAACCAATAAATCAGCTATATTTTGTAGTTACCAGCGGTCACCACATGGAGGTAACACGAGCAGTTGCAGAAGTTGCAAGTTACAACAAGTGAAAATTTGAATCCCCCAGGCAACTTCACATCCGACCACCTCAAAACGTATTAAAATACAAAATATTTGTTTTTATGTTTACATAGTAAATACTGCCACACTTTACTTTCAAAATAATAAAATAAAAATTTGGGCGAAGGAATTCTTCTATGTGAAAATGAGTTATGTTATGGTTTTAAAAGGGCCCCATCCAGAAAAATAGCTTAAGCTCGGTTCACTAATTGTCTGAAAAAGAAACCGACAGAATAAGGCTAAATATGAAAAATCGAAGGCAAATAAGTATAGATCAAGAGATATGAAAAGTTCATAAGGAAGAGAAATTTTATGAAAAGCATTTCACTTACAAATCCCAATCGCTTGGCTGTTTCAAATAAAAATTTTGTATTCGACATGGCATGTATAGTGTTGTCTATTTCTGAATCTTTGCATAATTTATACACGATTTTGTAATTTTGTTCACGCAATTTTGGCACATGGTCAAATTTTTCGTTACAAAATAATAGTAACAGGTTGTAGGCTACTATTATGATGCAATCTAAACTAAAATATATTTATTTTTTAATTTTAATTTGGCTTTGCGTAAACCGTAACGTACTACTAATAGATAATTTAATTCAATGACTCCATCTTTTAAATTCAGAATATTCGATTTCTTGCTATAAATGAAGTTCTGTAGTCATTTGTACCAAATTCAAAATTTACCACATTTAATCTTTAATGTTTTTAGCTTTAGTCGCTGCTGTAGTCTGATGCTTTCTAGCCGCTCCGCTAAACACGGCTATATTTTCATGACGCTGATCTTTCAAATATTTTAGTTAGTGAAAATGACTGTAGTTACTAGAATCGTCGTATCGAATGATCGAATGAAACACCTCTTTCTTTTTCAGTGAGTCTAGTCCGTATTCTTATAATACCAAAGCAAACGTTTAGGCGGTGCAGGAAACTGCGCGATATTGGCCCACTCGGAAATTGAGGTAAATTCGTTTAGGTAGGAGGCGGAAAAATCTGATTAACATGGTCATGTATTAAGCAGCTGCGTGATGGATACAATTGCGAATATACGTGCTGCCTCCTCGTGGCAACCACAGATAACTGAGCCCATTTGGCACATTTTGGTTATTAGGGACAAGCTATAGTACGGTGCTAAAGGAGAAATCCTTGAATGGCTGATTGGTTAATCAGTCCAAAGTATGCGAACTCTGGATACTAGGCACCCTCCAATTTTATTTAGCCTTCTATAGTAAAGCTAGTTGACCTATAGGCGATTTTCAGTTCCCGTCTGAATTGTCAAAATTGTCTGCTCCGACTGCTACGAAGCGGAAGCCTTCCTTGCGGCACCTGTAACCACTGTATCGAAGGGCAGGCTTATGTGAGGGCTGTGGTAACAACATTTAGGGATATTTTATCCTATATTCAGCCTAGGTCACAGCATAGTCGCTCAACTCGGATAGCCTCTATTCCGGATGAAATATGTACTTCATTATTCCAATCCCGGGGGGTGTATAAATTGTATTAACAGTTCAATTATTTTATTACATACATTTAACAAAGATTTTGTTTTTTGTATTTTTGTTTCAGAATAACCTGCTACCGCGATACACAAGCTATGGCGAAAGTAACCGAATTGTATTTACACCAAATACGACTTTTTATACGAATGTGATGGAAGCGGCTGGACTAAAATTAGAAATGTTACGCGAGGGTAAGGTACCCAAGATACAAATTTGGTCAATTAATTAACGATTTATTTTTTTGTAATTGATAGATCTCATTGGATTTCATAATCTAACCGATATGGAGGATCACTTGCAATTAATGGATACAAATTCACGCAGCACCGCTGTGATATTCAATACCCCAGAGGTGAATAAACCGCGATCCCTTAACTACATCATACGAAAGAGATCAATCGGTCACTTGGCTGATTCGATATTTCATAGTACGGTGAAGCTAAGTAAATGTAAGTGTAAACCGTGTATTATACATTTAAGATTAAATAAAAATGGGAAACTGTTTATCTTGTGACCGCAAGTTTTTATTACCGCAAACTATTGATTAATTGATAGGCGCGTTATCAGTTTGTCTTGTTTGCGGAAATTATTTTAATTCTCTCTGTTATTTTTTAATTTTTTTTTTCGTTACAGATTCAGAACCGTACACACCATTTATTGCCATCGAGCTTGCAATTGAAAAATCATTTATGGAACTGCTGATAAACAATTCGCTGAATTTATTACCAACCATTTCGACTCGACACAATCCGATGAAAATTAGTAAACCGGGCTCGCCGTTGGATTTAGAATTTTTCTCTTTTGTTGTGTTCGTTTCATATTTAATGCTGACAATTGCGTTACTCCTTTCGGCCATAGTCGAAGAGAAGCAGGATGGTATAAAGGAAATCCTGAGTATAGCGACGAGCTACAGCTACGTGAATCAAGTTGCCTTATTTTTGGTAATTTTTTTGATTGCACTCATCTCGATGCTGGGACAATGCGGATTTGCGTTGTACTACAACACATTTGATTGTATGAATATCGTATTCCCATTTATCCTAATGGTCTTGTACGTATGTGGCCTCATGTCGTACACATTTTTTGTGAGCGCATTTTTCGATTCGGTAACATATTCCTCAACTATTGGAAGTACATTTTATATAGTTCCATACTTGATCTGGGAGTCGACAACCAATCCTTTTCTGTTGTGGTTTAGATGGTTGTCTCCGATTAAATTGTATTCAGAAGGAATGGAAATTTTTAGCAATTACAAAAATACTGAAAGATGTTTCGCGCTAGAAGATATACTGGTATCTGAATACCCGGTAAAAGGATACAGCCTGCTGGCAATATATTTAGGACTTGTCGGGGTTTCATTTTTGTACCTAATTTTGTATTACTATCTATCGAATGCGTTCCCCGGCAAGACAGGAACGCCACGATCGGCATTCTTTTTGTGTATGCCATCTTTTTGGCGATCGAATAGGGTCGATGAAACTGAAACACCAGTATCCATTGTGGTGAATGATCTAAGCCCGCCAAATAGTATATGCAAAGTGCACAAACTGAGCAAATCGTTTAAAAAATCATTATTTAGTGAACCGTTTACGGCAGTTAAAAATGTTTCGTTTGAGATACTGAAAAATCGCGTCACTATACTGCTCGGCCATAATGGTGCTGGCAAAACAACAACCATGTCAATGATCACTGGTATTGTGCCACCAACGAGTGGTGGCATATCAGTTGATAACGAGGCAGATGTGAATCGGTATCGATCTTGTATCGGGTATTGCCCGCAACACGATGTATTCATTAGCTATATGAGCTGTCGAGATCATTTAATATTATTTGGACGATTACGTGGTCTAAGCAAACAACAAGCGAACGAGGATGCGGATACAATATTAGAAAAGGTACGATTGACGAAAAATGCTAATAAGCCGGCAAAAACTTTGTCACGTGGTATGAAACGTCGTTTATGTTTGGCGTGTGCTGTTATCGGCAAAACAAAGTTGATTATATTGGATGAGCCATCGACTGGTTTGGATCCAGAATCGCGTCGTGATTTATGGGACGTAATTCTGCCGTTGCGTAAAGAAAGATCACTGCTGCTAACGACACATTCGATGGAGGAGGCGGATGTATTAGGCGACAAAATTATAATCATGGATCACGGGAATATTGTGTGCGAAGGTACACAAATGTCGTTAAAACGTCGTTATGGATCGGGCTATCGTTTAAAAATTTTAATGGGTAAACATTTCGAAATGAATGATACGCTAAACTTGATAACAAAAGACATTAGTGAAGCCTCAGTTAAATCGGAAACACATCCAACGCTAATGATTTCTCTGCCTTATCACGAGATGAGTAAATATAGTAAAACTCTTAAGAAGCTTGAAGATAAAAAAGATGAGTTGGGGATTGAATCGATCAGCTTATCGCATTCCACTATGGAGGAGGTATTTTTAAAGTAAGTTGTGACATTTTTTCTGTTCTTTTATATTTTGTTATAATTCTAAAAAATTACAAATTTCAGTTCGGCAACAACCGTATTCGATCCAATGGCACAAACGGATTCGGACGAGGTGGACTCGAAGTACGTTAGGCTCGAGAATCAAGACGTGCCGGAGAAATCACAATTTCTGTTCTTCAACCAATTTCTCGCAATTTTCTATAAAAAACTCATTTTCATTAAACGATCAAAGATCAAATATTTGATCCACTTTATGATTCCAATCGTGGCTGTTCTACTACTGCTTTGGCTCCAATTACATGCAAACAATGAACAGAACATTGTTCCGGAGTATGATGCATTTGAGCTGAACGCGAATAAATTGAATAATCCGGATGTAATTTTGGTGATTAATAATCAGACGAATCGCCAATACCGTGATGTTACCGATAAATTTATGAAATTGGCTAAGGATCATAAACTAAATCCATCTGTAGTTTTTAATGGTGAGATTTATTCTGTGTTTAAAGATCGAATGAAAAATGATTCGATTTATTATAACGAAAAAATAATTGGTGGGATTGAAGTGGATGATAAGACTTCGCATCTGACCATTATGTATCAGAATAATATCGTGATTAGTCAACCGTTTATGGTGAATTTTGCGAATAATTTGATTCTTAATATAATGGGTATGCCGAATAGTAAAATTGTGGTGTCGAATCAACCAGTAGCGAGTGCTTACAAAATGGATACAAGTTCAGTGTTTGTGTCACTTATATCGAATGCACTTCCAATTGGTTTATATTTTTATGTTTTGGTATATATGGCCCTACCTCATATGGAAGAAGTGACCGAGTTTAGGATTATTCAGCGGATTTCCCCATGGTTGTTTTGGTTTGCGACGTACTTGTTTGATATTATGTGCCACACATTGCTGTCGATCGTGCTTATAATAACTATTTCGATGTGTGCCGGATCGCAGCTGGGTACCCATGTTCTCTTCAACATGTTTTGTACCATATTAGTGGTCGGTTTTGCGTATATTCCTTTGCTTTATATTTATGCCAAGCTATTCAAAAAATTATCGACCGCATACGCAATTCTTTTCTACGGATGTTTTATATGCTGGATAGTCTCTTTCATGTTTTCGTCGGATCAGGCCGTTGTTTTATTTCCCGTGACTTTCTTTATTTTCCAATTCCATCCAGAATTTGCAATTCGATACCAATTAATGCTATCCACTATCGTGTATAATGAGAATCCGCAAAACTTCAATATCGGCCGTTTACTTGGCGTATATATAGCAGAATCGTTGGTTCTTCTTGTGATTATAATCTTCGTTTTCGAGAATATTTATGTGCATACGGCTGTAACTAATTTTATGGCGCTAATAAATCCAATCCGGTGGATTAAACAAGCCTGTAAAAAGAAAACGGAGTATGGAGAGCAACCACTATTACCGTTAGATTCTTATGTCGAGGAGGAGAAAGAATTGGTTAAAGCGGTTATTAACGCAGCTGACTTAGAATCATATGCGCTGGTCGCGTCAAAACTCAATAAAAAATACTTCGACTTTCCAGCGGTCAAAAATGTTAATTTCACAGTTAAAAAAGGTGAATGTTTTGGCCTGCTGGGTATGAACGGGGCTGGAAAATCAACAATCTTCAAAATGATGACGTTGAACAGCTCGATAACCGGTGGCGATATTTTCATAAATGGATTTCATGTTAGGAAGCAAACAAATCGATACCAAAAACAATTTGGATACTGCCCTGAGGTAGATGCCCTTATTGACTGTATGACTGCGTTCGAGCTGCTTAAGTACATGGCCATGTTAAAGGGGACACCTTTTTCGCATTTAAATAATGAGGTGAGTGAGTGGATTACTAAAATGGATTTAAGCAAATTTAAACACCAGGCATCGGGAAGCTTTTCGGGTGGAACAAAACGTAAGCTAAATACCGCGATTTCCATGATTTCGAATCCGAAATTGATATTTTTGGATGAACCAACATCTGGTGTGGATCCAGTTTCGCGTCGATTTATGTGGAAATGTATACGGGAGTTCCAAAAAAATCAACAAACCGTTGTCCTTACATCACACTCCATGGATGAATGTGAAGAGTTATGTAATCGCCTGGCCATTATGGTAACGGGCGATTTTAAATGTATCGGCAATATTCAGAAACTGAAATTAATTTTTGGCACTGGATTTACTCTCTTGGTAAAGATACGCGAAACGGCATCTCCCAAGAAAATTGATAAAATCAAATCTGGGATCAGTGATTTATTCGAATGTCATTTGCGAGACGATTATGCGGGTACGTTGGCGTACAACGTATTGGAGAAAAATATCCAGTGGTCTCAAATCTTTGGAGAAGTATACGATTTTTCACAAACAAATGCCGATGTTATCGAAGATTTTGCGATCAATGAGATATCGTTGGAAGACATATTTCTACAATTTCGCACCGAGCGTAATGAACCGCTCGTAACTGTTGAATCAAGTCATGTATAATTTCATGTCATTCTTAGTAGTATTATTACTATTGTCTCGTAATTTATTTATTTATTTTCTATTTTGTGTTCAATGAAATAATAATAAAGCTTAGCCGTGTAAAATATTGTGCCTTATCATCAATATAATTCTAATTCCTAAACAAGATGAATATATCACGCGGCTGCGCAATTTTGTATTTTTCTTGTGTACGAAAACCTTACAATTCCTTAACTATAATATTATATTGTGATCTGTACTTTGTACTCTTCATTTGAATTAATCACCAACAAATAAAGATTTAATTTTATATTGTAAACATATTTAATATGATTTTAAATAGTTATATAAGCTAAGTATTTAAGAGATAAAAACACCACAAAAATTAGGCTTTTGTAATGCTAACTGTATTTGAATATTAAATCAGGGAACCCCTCTTTTAGAGTTAACACTGGGCGAAGTGATTTTATTTCGTACTAAATCGATTTAAACAAATATTTTTAAAAATGCTTTTGATATAAAAATAAAAATTAAATATTTGTTAAATAATTTTATTAATTTACTATAAATATTTACAAAAATTTGAAGTAAGTAAAGTAAAAATTATATTATTTTATAAAACACGAAAAAAGCTCCGCATAAAAAATATGAAATTTATTTTTCGGGTAGGAGCCACTTGCAAATTTAATTGAGGGGAACCAGTTTGTTTATGTTAATTGAAATAAAATATTTTTTTTTTTTTGAATAAATGTATATGAATAAATAAAAATAATGTAAAGTATAGTGAAAATAATATCTCAGCGAAATTCTGACAGCTCTCGCGCATCAAAACAAATGGCGTAAACACAGCGATGTATTTAGGCTAATTTGTTTACATTTTGAGGTTAGAATTTGTCTATTTTGAATTATGTTTTTCCTCAAATTAATTCATAATAATTAATGTAATTTTAATTTAGATAACACCCTAGCACTAGAACTTTTGATAACATTTAAGATAATTTTAATGTCATTAGCTTGCCTCGAACAAATTTAAATTTAAAATCGAGTTTTTTTGTTGTTTTGCTTTAACACGAAAAATGACATTTCTTTGTAAATATGCCTAGTTCGTACCTTAAATGGGTATAACGTTATATATCCAGTGGTGTTGTTAATATTTTTTATATTTTTTTAATTTCGCATGTTATTTTAGAATTTACCTATAAAATAATGAGAATTTTTAATATTTTCTAATATAAATTACATTATTTAATGGAATCAAATTTCACATATCTTTATTTATAATTTTTTTTGTTTTTAAAACTATTACTCAGCCGACCCTTCTTTGAATTTTTAATTTATTTTAACTGCTTCACTGTTGGCTGCGCACAACGATGTAAAAATGAGTTTCGCTGAGATATTATTTTCACTATAAATGTGTGTGAATAAATAAATTTACTTGCTATTTTATAAAGCTTAAAAGCCGACTCCGCTCAGATTATGACATCCGAAAGGGATATGCATGAGGATAATCCACGTTCATACAAATGACCAAACCTCATTAACACAGTAATTTTCAATAAGAACGTATACTGCAATAATAATTGCGTTTGTCGATAAAAATGTAATTTATATTAATCCATATTGGTGACCCCATTTTTACGGGGTCACCAACTTGGATTGAAATTTGTCGCGTTTTTTATTACTATTTTTATGAATAACTGTAAATATTCTGATTAATAATTCAAATTAGGAATGATGCAAATAAATGGGAGTCAAAACGGTTCAGGACAGGCCAAAACGAGAAACCATAAAAAGGATTATAAAAAATGTTTTGGGTTGAAACGCTTCAAAAAGGATTTTCAGGTCAAAAACAAGAGGAAATGTCATGACCCAATTTTTTCCTTTTTATCGCAAGGTGGTCCAATTTCAAGTTTCAACAATCAAAGGTGATGGCAACAATCTTTTGGGATGCTAAGGGAGTTTGTTGATTGATTATATTTTTATATGATTCAAATGACTACAATCACAGGTGGTTACTATGTAGACATTACGAGAAAATTGAAGAGTGCTATCAGGGCGAAACGTAACTGCAAAGTTAGAAGGAACATTTTGCTTCACCACGACAAGAACAACAATCCAACCTACAAAGACAGAATTTCCCGCCTAGCGATTACATTTTATTTTCAAATTTGAAAAAATCTCTTAAAGTTTCGTTTTCATTAGTCCAATTATTTAAATTTGAGCTATTTTGCTTTAATTCAAATTAATCTTACTTGACTTCAAATTTGAAGTAAAGTAGAGGACCTTTCAACTTTTGTATCAAGTTGAGCCGCTTGAGATGAAAGTATTTTATCAAAATAGTGAAGTTTGGTGGAGGTTTCAACCTCAGGAAATGGTGCAGGACGATACTATAAGAACTTCCAGAAAACCTGAGAGAAACTGATCTTCATACAATCGAATTTAATGATAGAATAAAACACTTGGACTCCACTGGAACTCTTCACAGACGCTTTTCAATTTAAAGTATCTTTGGCAGAAGCTAAAACAACAATCCAAACGAACAACCTTATCAGAGGCAATAAAGCTTTTCAATCTAAACAGATGACTAAACTACAAAATGGAATGAACAAAAATTTTTGCTCGTTATGTTGGAAATTCATACAAACCTGTAAGTCAAAAGTAAAAAGTTTTTTTCATTGTGAATGCTCTGTTACTCTAATCAAGCGTTTGCTGCAGTGGTATAAAGCAAAATAAGTTAAAAAATTATGCTACTTTCTAAATTACTCAAAAAATGTCGTATATGGGCGTTTAACATCAACAACTTATCAACATTTTGTTGGAGCGATTCCACACTGTTTTAGACTAATGGAACGGCGCAACATCACAAAACTTTTGTGGCCAACAGAATAACAGAGATACAATCCCACATCGATCCTAGTCAATAGCATTACGTTACCTGCACACTGTTCATCTCGAGGATTAAACCCAGTTCAATTATTAATCCACATTTGGTGGGAAGGTCCAACATGGCCAAAGGGTCCAAGGTATATAATAACAAAAACTATGGTAGTGAAGAAATGGAAGTAGAGGCAGCATGGATCGAAAATCAATAAGAACATTTTGAAAATCAAAAACCTAAAACATCTCCCATTTTAAACCAGAAGAACTGAACACGTCGCCAAGTGCAATAATTTGAGTCGCACAGAAGCTTTTGAACCAGAACTAAAGAAATAAAAAGCAAATCAAAATTCACCAAGGAGCATTACAATTATAACGCAGTACAATTAATTTCTAGTTGGAAATGGTCTGCTAAGAGTCGGGGGAGACTAACAAACAAATTCTAATATATCATTTGAAGAAAAACATCTACTAATACTACCCAGCGGTCACAAGTTGTCAAGAACATCAGAGAAGCTCATTTAAAAACACTACATGGTGGCAATCAAGCAACATTACAATTGAAAATGTAATCCCATGAATCCCCCAAAAGAACTATTAACACCAGCACCATCGTTTACAAATGGTGGGGTATAGACCATGTATGCCCAATTAACATAAAATTATGAGTACTAGGCCGCTGTAAGAAAACAATAAATTGCTACAGTGCCATATCCATATGATTTGTAAGTGATCTGTCAACAGATGCCTTCTTAGCCGCATACCGACGATTCATTTCAAAAAGAGGAATTATCGAAAAGAGCAGACAAACAACTACAAAGGTGGACAAAGCAACAGAAGTCCTCACTTTGTCAAGTCATCAAAACAACACCTCAAATAGAGATATACTTCAACTCTAGGTCACTAGCTCCACCCCCTCCTCTCTCAAACGACTCAGGTGATGACTGGCTTTTAACTATTACTAAAGATACATGTTAAACCGAAAGTGATCTGACTGAAAACGTCTGAGTTAAATTCAACATGGAAACGGTGACTTGACTGAAAGTTATCTGAAAGTAGTCTGAGTTCGGTCAACTTAAATTTGGTTGGTTGAGTCAGTTTGTATATTGAATTAAACATGTAAACTTTAATTTAGTTGAACTGACAGATTTTTTCATACTGGCAAAAGGTTTTATACATTTTCGAAGTGATTTTTAAATTATTTTAAATAATTTTCTAATAATTTAAATATAATTTTAGAACAAAGTGACATTTAAAATGTCAATTCAGATCAAATAAAAAAATCCCATGTAATCACCAACCCAAAGTTTCAGTCAGATCACTTTCAGTCATAACTCAGTCAATCACTTTTGGGTTTAACATGTATCTTTAGTATATGTCACATTTCCCCCAGCGAGAGTCGTTGTTGTAAAACTGAATAAACAGCTCACTTACGAAAAACATTGTATTAAAATCAACTAAGCTGTATTAAATGTCGTTCTTTTTCTTAACACTTCTAAATAAATTGTTTTATTGTTGTAGAAATAAAACACGAATCCTGGAAAATCATCGACGCTGTGTGCTCCGAAATTGTTCTGTGTGAACAAAGGTGATTTTTAATTTCAATTTTCCAAATCGAACGCGTGCTATAAATCGACATCATGGGAAACAACAATAATTTTTTGAGTTACATCGATAAGTAGAAAAGGCTCTGAGAACTTTAGCAAATCGATCGAAGGCTATGAAAATGATGCGAGAAAAAATACAAAGGTGCGAATGACTTTAGTACTTTCTGTAGAGCCGCCAAATTACATTCATATTCAGGATGCCAAAACAGTCAAAAAAGAAATTTGGGAAAAATTGGTGGCGATTTTTGAAGATATCACCGATTTGGCTTAATTCAACAGCTAAGTTGGCCGAAATTGGATGAATGCAATTCTGTGCATCAAAGCTGAAGGCATTTTGTGTATTCAGGACTTAACGGCGAACTTATTATTTGTAAGCCAAATGACAAAACATGGAAATGTCTTTAGTTTATTTTCAGATCGATGCAAAGTCCGTGATCGAAATCAAAAATTGTTGGCCAAAGCTACAATGATCGATGGGCGTTATTGCTTTGTAACGAAATTTTAAGATTTCGTTATCAGAATCATGAGGTCAGAGGTTTGGTGCGGTCTTGGTAGCTGACTAGAGCTCATGGTGCGTCGTGGGGTTTTACAGACATGATCCCATGCTTGTATAACCGCATGAAGAAAAGGTAAATCAAAACGAAGTAAAAAAGAAAAAAATAACAAAGTCTTTGCCACGTCCCCAGTAGCTAAAGCAAATAATCAGGGAGAATTCATCTGTGACGACGCCTTCAACCCCCAGCGATCCCCGCCGTGTATGCCACACAGGCCCCCTTATCATCGTCCCCTCGGAGTAGAAATCGTCATCACAAAACGAATATCACATGTGTCGTGCCGCTTCCCGCATCAGCCAGTTCCGAGAGAACGAACGGCACGTCCGGAAGGAAGTGGTGAAACCGGCCCTTCATCGGAGCCTACCTCACAAATATCCGACCACACCAGAGGAATTACTCACTCAAATACTCTTTTCGGTTTTCCTTTTAGAACTGTCCGATCTAGTCCGCCGATGCAGGAACACGACGCAGGTTCCCCTCGCACCGTCCTCGACCCACCGCAAGGTCTACTGCCACAAAAAAAAAAACACTTCAATCACCAATTCTGACAGAAATACTTTTCTGAGTAGAGATTACCTCGAAGGCCGTTGATTTCAGTTATACAACAGTTGTACTTGCCGTGATATGGCTTAAGATGAGCAACGTATCCGAAAACACTTATTACTTCTTTACTCACAACAAAATAAAGTGCTACGTGGTTATCCCGCAAATGCGTTGACGAGGCAACCAACACGGATTTAACACCAAACTTACTTTTAAATTAGGTTAATTTGTTCTGCACTATGACAATTTTCACCCACATCAGAAGCAAAAAAAAAAAAAAAAATACTCAGAAATATCGTCGTTTTATTTTTATTTTACTTATTTATTTTCCTAATATTTCTAGGATATCAAAAAAAAGAGCACATTTTCTTATAATTATTAAACATTTTCTTTCTAACTTCAATCACAATATACATAGTTAATTTTGGTTTTCTTTTTCTTTATTTATTTATTACACAATAGCAAAAAATATATAATGGCTGACTCACAATGTTCGAAAATAGTCACCATTAAATAAAAATAAAAAATATAGCTAAACTCCAGTAAATCGAATCATCATCTGCCAAACATTTTTGTTCGATTTAGAGATACATAAGCCCTCGTCACGAGCTTGCGTATTTCGTAAATTTGACGTTTCTTTTGATTGGTTGAAATTGTTTCCCCTAAATAAGCAAGAAACGTCAAAAATAAACACGCTCACAGGCTACTTTTCTTCAGCGTATTTTGAAAATTGTGATTACTTGTGATTTTTAATAAGTAAAAATAAATAATATGGATCAAAGTAAAAATCACATAAATATTTACATATAAATGTAGGTACTACTAATAAAACAAACCTCTATTTCTAAATTATTTTGAATTATTTTTTTAAAATAATTCAATATATCCATCTCTTCCTCTTCCTCCCATTTTTGGGTAGACATGACAAAGCAATGTGCAAAGAGTTGATTCACCTGTTACAGTTTGTGGCGATATTCATGGGCAATTTTATGATTTGAAAGAGTTATTCCAGGTGGGCGGTGATGTTCCGACACACATTTTATTTATTTATGGGCGATTTTGTTGATCGCGGCTACTACTGTGTTGAAACATTCTTGCTGCTTTTGACGCTAGAGGTGAGTTTATTGATTCCGATTCAAACTTCTTACTAATATTTATATTTTTCTTGTTTAGGTACGTTATCCCGATCGAATAACCCTGATACGTGGTAATCATGAATCACGTCAAATAACACAGCGAACTACGATCTTACCGAAGCAATACAAAGAAATAAAACCAAACAAAGCAAAATAAAACAAGATAAAACATGAAAAGATTTTATCGCATATACATATGATTCAACGTTATTTTAGAAAAATAAAAAATAAAAATAAAGATTTTTACACAATTCATATCACTTATATGTATGTATATAAACCAATGTTAATATGAAAATACCTGTCTAACGATTTCTGGCCAGTACCGTTAATAATTTTTAACCACGTTTTCCCACTAAACTAGCACATGCCGTGTTTTTTTATAAGTCTCGATAGATCTCTATAAATTTCCTCCAGACTTTCCCTATTTTTGTGGTTGAATTGCAATTAATTTAATTTAATTTTATCCAATAGGGCTTTTTACGCTACATTTTATCGTTTTTAATTCATTTCCTTGAATTACACAACTTATTAATTATACTTGACTTTTTATCCAGATATTCTATCGAGACTACCACTACAGATTTTCCCTTATATGAGTAAAGACACACATTAAAAATTTGTATTTTAGCATGGAAGCATACCAAAGTCAATTTTTAGTACATATATCTATCAGATAATTGACGATTTTCCGCGAAAGGGTTGCCATCTATGATGAACTAACATTAGTCCGTGTGTTCGCTGATGGCTTTTTGACAGAAAATACCCGAGTTTTTTTGACAGATTTTACCCCCGCAAACTTCACATCAATAAAAAACTCGGGTTTTTTTTGTTGGCATCAGCGAACAACTTTTTTACTTGACAAATAATTTTGGTGTTTTAAATGTCAAGATTACATTTTCTTTTTATTATTTTAATATTTTTATTAATATCATTATGCAAATCGAAGCATTTCATATTATTTTATTTTAAATTTTTCAATTCAAAAAATTTTTGGATTTTTTTTCGCCGATAAAAGAAATAATTTTCGGTTGTCAAAAAAACTCCAATAAAAGTACAGTTTAAAATACACCGACTCTTTTTATGCGTTCGTTTTTTTTGCTCAAAAAAACTCCGATCTTTTTTACCCCGGTGGTCATCAGCGAACACTAGGAGTGCTATACAATTAATTTGATGTTTGATTTAGTATATGAAATAAACATTTAAAGATATACAAATGAATTCAAATGAATAATAATTTAATTTTAATAAACAAAATTGGACCTACCAGCCATTTCATACTAAAACATTATAATCCACTAAACGTCAAATTTGATTTATCCATAGCAGTATAATAGCACTAAACCTACGCGACATCTATATCAGTAAAATCGTCAATAGGAAACTAGTAGATGATTTACATTTAATATTTTGCTCTATTTTAAAAGACAGAAGATGTGCGATAAAAGTATATTAATTTTATTATTATTTCCTTTCATTATGAAGAGGCATATTCAAAATGTGTTATTTAATACTATTTACCGTAATCCACAAGTTTTTTTTGGCGAAAAAGAATGGAAAAAATAGAAAAATGAACCTGTTTATCATTTTTTGTAAAAGTTGCTCAACATTTAAAAGATCTTTCTCGTCTCATGGATGAAATGTATTCGCACTTTCCCTCGTATTTATGCTTTTGGGATTTCCATAGAGGTAAAAGATATAGAGGTGAAACAAATAAACGTCAAGTGTCTAGTTATGACTTATGAATGACTTATGAGACCAATTACGTAGACGAAACGAAACGAAACGAAGAAATTGATTCAATTCAATTTGCTTTCGTTTCGTTCTTCCGGTAATTCAATATCGGTTCTGTTTTTTTGCTAGCCCTTAAAACATGTTTTTTGTTATTTTTTTAATTAATAATAATATGTACTAATAAATAAAAGTCGGTGTATATTCTTTTTTATTAAAAATTTATTTTATTTGAATAATATTATAATTGCACGAAAGTAAATTCTTAAAATAAAATAAAACCGAATTGCCAAACGTCAAAAAACGAATTCGTCTTCATAACCATGACTCTTTCGTTTCTTGTTTCAGCCCGTTGGTTTTATTTTTTTAATTTGCTCAAGTCGGCTCTTTTCGATCCATAAGACCGAAGCCAGCCCGTTTCGTTTTCGTTGTGTTTTCGTCTATATAACTAGCCCTTAAGTAAATCGGTGGGAAGAAGTTATAGAGGTAAAATAGAACAGGACCATATTTAGAATTTTATTCAATGGAGTGGGTTGCTTAAAATAAAACAGATATAAAGTTTAAAAAATGTTTTTATTTTAGTTGTAAATACACGGATATGTAATTATTATTTAGTTGAATTTTTTAATAAAATTAATTTTATTATTAAAAAAAACCTTTTCTAAAAACGCGTCGTATTTTACGCTTTTAGTGCGGGCCTGGACAGCGATTTTGGTCGCAAAATGAGGGTTGATTTGAGGATTCCGGAAGGCAATAGTATTGGTGAATTGTTTTGGTGTCGAATGTGAGTTTTTTTTAGTTTTCCATTTAAAATGTTGCAAACAAAACAAGAGAGATAAAATAAGAAGAATAAAAGGGATATAATTATACAAATAAGATAAATAAGCTCAGAAGAGACCGATCGAGAGAATATATAAAAATATTGACTACACTTTATTATGTTCTTATATACTCGTACACATAACTAAAACAACAAATTCTAAAATAAAAAATTAAAATATTACGAATGGGGCCGACGAAGAATGCATAAATTAAAAATCATTTATTTATATTGCTTTTTGTTTTTTTTTATTGACGAGAATTTTTTTTGTTTACGTATATGTATTTTGTTTTAGTTTTTTATTAACGAAACCAAATGAATGTCGTCGGTTACAACAGCGATAGAGACAAAAACATGAATTCCTCATGTTAGAAGGAAGGGAAAAATGATTCAATGCGAGCGTAAACACCAAAAATTTGAACCGATTTCACCCGCTTCGCTTATTTTTGATACTTACCCATGAGAAAACGCATGAGAAAATACACTAATACAATAAAAATATTTGACGGCACACAATAGCAAAATGTATATTATACGCCGTGTACATATAGAAAATTCTCAATCCTCATTTTGCGATCAAAATCGCTGTCCAGTAGTGCGATTTTATTGTGTACATAGGAATTTACTCACAGGAAGTTTTGTGTAAGGAAAAATTATTTTTACTGTGTGTTGTCATTTATTTTATTTGTGTTCGTATAGTATTTGTACGAGTGATTGAATCAGGTGAAATCGGTTCAAATTTTTGGTGCTTATCTTCGTATGAGAATATTTTTCCCCATGGTTTTTCTATTGGGAATATGAGAGTATGTATTGACATTTTGAAGTGTACGTAATAATACGTATTTATGTTTATTTAATTCACTTTTTAAGCTTTTTTTTGTTATAATAAAATAATTTTCTTTGGTTTTTAACTTAATGTTTTATTTATTTTTATTAATTATTTAATAAAAACCCGACGTTTCGACGGTACATTCCGTCATTCTCAGGGGCATAATTTTTACTAAAAATAAATAAAACATTAAGTTAAAAACCAAAGAAAATTATTTTATTTATGTTTATAATTTTTTTTTTGTATTATTATAATATTTTGTTTTGTTAGACTGAGAGTGTGAGACAAAATTAAATTAAATGAATCAATATGGTAAGTATTTAGTAAAACGCAACAAGAGAAAGCATGTCTTTCCTTATTGAGCGTCTAGGTCCACTCGTCAGTCATCTCAGTTATGACATTTTATAATAACAAAAAATCACGTGCGTATTATGTACATATCAGCATTCAGCACAGGCCCGATTGTATGAACGAGGATAGAAAAAATAAAATCCGAGAGTACAGATATATCTTTATCCGAGAATTTTATTTTTTTCCTATTGTATGAACAATTTAAAATATTTTTCTATCCTCTGTTTTATTGCAGTTTTAGAGCAGTAACACTTTTTTCTTTGACGTTTATGTAATTGAAAATAAATTTTCATATTTTTCCTTTTTCATACGTTTAATCGGTGGATTATTATTTGACTCTATCTTATCTCTTAAGTATAATTATTAATTAATCAATGTTATCGTCACTATAACACGATAACAAACTGTGAACATTTTAAAATGTCAAAAAAAAAAAAACAACAACAACATTTTGTATCCTCTGTTCTATCCACCGAAAAGAGAAGATAGAAACAGAGGATATAACTCTATCCATGAATTTATTTTCTTGTTCATACAATGCAAACGACGATAAATCCGAGGTTATATCGTCTATCCGCGTTCATACAATCGGGCCTTAGGTGCTTATATTTTTTTAAATTAAAGGAACCTATCCTTAAATGACATTTCATAATATTTTAAACATCAAATTGGGATATCTCGTTCAGTTCCAAATTTCTCTGTTACGTGGTACCCACGACCCTCCAATCGTCAATTATTTTTGTAGTATATGCGGCTTTAGGGGGGGTCAAAAATTAAATTTTGTGTATTATCAAAAATTTGTGTTAAATTCATTGCCATAATGTTTTTTAGTATATTAAATATATTTCTGTGGAAAAATATAAAACGTGTGTTATATTATAAGAAAACTTTCATATTTATATTGGCCATTTCGATTGGTTACCTGTATCTGTTGGCAGTGGCTGGTGGTATGATCGTTGGTAGTAAAAAGGACCAAAATAAAATCTTTTCAGAACATTCTGAGGTATGGAGTAAAGCTATTTTTTATTGTTCTTCAAAGCCCTACACACGATCCAATTTGGTCGGATGATTGGTCCAATTTGGTTGGAAATTGGTCGTATGTGTTCGATGGAAATTTCCATCTAACCAAGCACCAAATTAGATCGTATGTATTGTGAACGGTTTACATTTATTACTACATTTATTTTATTAATAAATTATTTTTACAAATTACTTATTGCGGAATGGATTACGAATCCCATAATGTACATTACATATTTTCGTCAATAGTTTTATTATTATTACATAAATTTTTTATTTTTAATTATCTGTATTTGTTGTTATTTCTTATTTGTGTGTTGTCCTTTCTTGTGTGCCGTGTACCATATTGATCTTCTCCATTGTTCGTAAACGTCTGCTGAATGTTTCTTGTGACACATGTCATGCTTCTGCTAATTGCCGTTGAGTTTGAGTTGAGTCATCGTCCAATAACTCCTTCAATTGCTCGTCTTCGTATTTTTTGGTCTACCAGAGCGCTCACTGTCTTTCACATTGAAATCACCACTTTTAAATTGTCGAAACCATGTCTCACATGTTCTAATCGATGGAGCGTGTTTACCATATGTTTCTACCAGCAAACGATGACTAACAACAGAATTTTTCTTTTGATTAAATAAAAAAAGCAATGCGGGCCGCAAATGTTCTTTTTCAGGCACAAAACTCGACATGATCACTGAACGATAAAACAAAGACGCTAATTTTTGGCGGACTCAACTTGTGTGTGTTTGTATAGTTTAATACCCCTATTATGGTTCTCACCTCACCGAGAAATACTATGCAAATGTGACTTGATTTGTATGAAATTTTTCGGTGAGGTGAGAACCATAATATGGATATTATGTCAGCCGAACAAAATGACGTACGTGTCAAATTAATACGCGGCGTACTTTTCACTGGCGCCATCTCTTAGTTAAACCGGAAAATACTTATGCATACACATGGTAGAGGCACCACAAGTTCTTTGCAAGGTTTAAAATTCTCCAAGGCCCGGTATTCTATAAATGAACCTAAAAGAAATTGAATGGGATTTCGCTCTCGGGAAGGACCCACTAGAATCAGTAAATGCTACTGGCGAGAATGTATAAAACCTGCAGCTTACATAGGAAACAGATTTCTGACAAATACAATGATAAGAAACACCTTATCAACCCAAAATCTTGTTAAAGGTATAATTGTAGGTTACACAGATATGGGAGTGGAAAATAAAGTCATTGTGAGTCTTCATGTGAGATTTGTGGAAAAAACAAAAAACTACACTAAGTTCACTGACGAAAGTGATTAACAACTTTTGAAAACGTATTAAACTACAAACTATTTTTTTTTTTATGTTTAATGGGCGAAGGAATTCTTCTATGTGGAAATGAGTTATGCTATGGTTTTAAAAGTGACTCATCCAGAAAAATATCTTAAGCAAGGTCGGTTCACTAATTGCCTGAAAAGGTAACCAACAGAATAAGGCTAAATATGAAAAATCGAAAGCAAATAAGTATAGATCAAGAGAAATGAAAAGTTCATAAGGAAGGGAAATTTTATGAAAAGCATTTTACTTACAAAACCCAATCGCCTTAAATTAGTTTTGAAGGATTTGGTTGTTTGAAATAAACATTTTGTATTCGACATGGCATAGTGTTGTCTATTTCTGGATCTTTGCATAATTTATACACATTTTTGTAATTTTGTTCACGCAGTTTTGGCACCTAACAGGTTGTAGGCTACTACGTGCAATCTAGACTAAAATATGTTTAGGTTTTAATTTTAATTGTGGCTTTTCCGTAAACCATAATGTACATACGTACTACTTACTAACTAGATAATTTAATTCAATGATTCCATCTTTTAAATGCAGAATATTATATTTTTTGCTATAAAGTAAGTTCTGTAGTCATTTGTATACAGAATTCAAAATTCAATTTCTTTAATGTTTTATTAGCTTTATTTGCTGCTGTAGTCTATGCTTTCTAGCCGCTCTGCTAAACACAGTAAAATTTTCATGACGCTGATCTGTCAAATATTTTAGTTAGTGAAAATGACTGTAGTAGTTACTATGTAGAATCGTCGTATTATTTGATTAATCGAATGCCCGAATGAAATAGCCCGCCATTTTTCAGTGAGTCCAGTCAGTATTCTTATAATGCCAAATCAAATGTTATAGCAGTGCAGGAAACTGCGCGATATTGATCCACTCGAAAATTGAGGTAAATTCGTTTAGGTACGAGATGACCTTGAAATTACATAAATATCAAGGTCAAGGTAATTTTATGATTAAAGACCTTTGATTTGTTTAAGAAAAACTAAGTTGACCTTTAGTTACGTTTCCTCTTGAAAATCAATCAAGTTCTTACAGAAACATTTTTTTATAATCCTTTATTTTAGGTTGGTCAATATATGTAGTCCATCGTTATTGCCACTAGCCAACTTTCGTAGACTTTCTACTTTCTAGTAACGGTAAGCACGAGTGCCAGATGCAAGACTCTTGATAAATTCCACTACTTTCTTATGTTCTAAGCGCGTCTTAAACACAATAGATCTGTTCGGTTTCTTACCATATAGATAAACTTTAAACTTCTCATTCTATTGATTTGGATAAATCAGTCTCTTACAAGCATACATAATAACATACATATGTATGTAACATATATACATTTAACAAAGATTTTTTTTTTCAGAAAACCCTGATAGCGGCATGCACAAGCGATGGCGAAAGTGTGAGAATTATATTTACACCAAATACGACTTTTTATACGAATATGATGGAAGCGGCTGGACTAAAATTAGACATGTTAAGCGAGGGTATAGGTACCCAATATACAAATTTGGTCAGTTAATTAACGATTTTTATTTTGGTAATTGATAGATCTCATTGGATTTCATAATCTAACCGATATGGAGGACTACTTGCAATTAATGGGTACAGAATCAATCAGCGCCGCTGTAATATTTAATAACCCGGAGGTGAATGAACCGCGATCCCTTAACTACATCATACGAACGAAATTAGTCGGTCACTTCCACTTGGCTGATTCGATATTTCATAGTACGGTGAAGCTAAGTAAATGTAAGTGTAACCCGTTAACCGTGAATTATAAATTTAAGATTAAATAAAAATGGGAAACTGTTTATCTTGTAACTGCAAGTTTTTATTACCGCAAACTATTGATAAGTTGATAGGCGCGATATCAGTTTGTTTTGTTTGCGAAAATTTTTTAATCTATTTTTGTGGAAAATTCAAAATGCTACCTATATCTATATACCTACACATACAAGTTAATAAAATTTTTATTTTTTAATTCTCTCTGTTATTTTTCGTTACAGTGACAGAACCATACAAACCATTTATTGCAGTCCAGCTTGCAATTGAAAAATCATTTATGAAACTGCTGATAAATAATTCGCTCAGATCATTACCAAACATTTCGACTCGACACAATCCGATGAAAATTAGTAAACCTGGCTCGCCGTTGAATTTATTACTTTTCTCTTTTGTTGTGTCCATGTCATATTTAATTCTGACAATTGCGTTACTCCTTTCGGCCATAGTCGAAGAGAAACGAGATGGTATAAAAGAAATTCTGAGTATAGCGACGAGCTACAGCTACGTGAATCAAGTTGCCTTATTTTTGGTAATTATTTTGATTGCACTCATCTTGATGTTGGTACAATTCGGATTTGCGTTGTACTGCAACACATTTGATTGTATGAATGTCGTATTCCCATTTATCCTAATGGCCCTATACGTATGCAGCCTCATGTCGTACACATTTTTTGTGAGCGCATTTTTCGATTCGGTAATGTATTCCTCAATTATTGGAACTACATTTTATATAGTTCCATACTTGATCTGGAAGTCGAAACACAATCGTTTATTGTGGTGGTTTAGATGGTTGTCTCCGATCAAATTGTATTCAGAAGGAATGGAAATTTTTATCAATTATCAAAATACTGAACGATGTTTTGCGCTAAGAGATATACGGGTATCTGAATACCCGGTAAAAGGATACAGCCTGATGACAATATGTCTAGGACTTGTCGGGATTTCATTTTTGTACCTATTTTTGTATTATTATCTATCGAATGCGTTCGCCGGCAAGCCAGGAATGCCACGATCGGCATTCTTTTTGTGTATGCCATCTTTTTGGCGCTCGAATAGGGTCGATGAAAATGTAACACCAGAATCCATTGTGGTGAATAATCTAGGCCCGCCAAATAGTATATGCAAAGTGCACAAACTGAGCAAATCGTTTAAAAAATCATTATTTAGTGAACCGTTTACGGCAGTTAAAAACGTATCGTTTGAGATACCGGAAAATCGCTTCACTATACTGCTCGGCCATAATGGTGCTGGCAAAACAACAACCATGTCAATGATCACTGGTATTGTGCGACCAACGAGTGGTGACATTTCAGTTGATAACGAGACAGATGTGAATCGGTATCGATCTTGTATCGGGTATTGCCCGCAACACGATGTATTCATTAGCTATATGAGCTGTCGAGATCATTTAATATTATTTGGACGATTACGTGGTCTAAGCAAACAACAAGCGAACGAGGATGCGGATACAATATTAGAAAAGGTACAATTGACGAAAAATGCTAATAAGCCGGCAAAAACTTTGTCACGTGGTGTGAAACGTCGTTTATGTTTGGCGTGTGCTGTTATCGGCAAAACAAAGTTGATTATATTGGATGAGCCATCGACTGGTTTGGATCTAGAATCGCGTCGTGATTTATGGGGCGTAATTCTGCCGTTGCGTAAAGAAAGATCACTGCTGCTAACGACACATTCGATGGAGGAGGCCGATGTATTAGGCGACAAAATTATAATCATGGATCACGGGAATATTGTGTGCGAAGGTACACAAATGTCGTTAAAACGTCGTTATGGATCGGGCTATCGTTTAAAAATTTTAATGGGTAAACATTTCAAAATGAACGATACGCTAAACTTGATAACGAAGGACATTAGTGGAGCCTCAGTTAAATCGGAAACACATCCAACGCTAAAGATTTCGTTGCCTTATCATGAGATGAGTAAATATAGTAAAACCCTTAAGGACCTTGAAGATAAAAAGGATGAGTTGGGGATTGAATCGATCAGTTTATCGCATTCCACTATGGAGGAGGTATTTTTAAAGTAAGTTGTGACATTTTTTTTTTAATAATTAGTCGAAATTCTACAAAATTACAAATTTCAGTTCGGCAACCGTAATCGATCCAATGGCACAAACGGATTCGGACGAGGTGGACTCGAAGTACGTTAGGCTCGAGGATCAACACGTGCCGGAGAAATCAAAATTTCTGGTCTTCAACCAATTCCTCGCGATTTTCTATAAAAAACTCATTTTCATTAAACGATCAAAGATCAAATATTTGATCCATTTTTTGATTCCAATCATGGCTGTTCTAGTCATACTACGGTTTCAATTACAAGCAAATAGAGGGAACATTCTTCCAGAGTATGATGCATTTGAGTTTAATGCGGATAAATTGAATAATCCGGATGTGATTTTGGTGATTAATAATCAGACGAATCGCCAATACCGTGATGTTACCGATAAATTTATGAAATTGGCTAAGGACCGTAAACTTAATCCGTCCGTAATTTTTAATGGTGAGATTAATTCTGTGTTTGAAGATCGAATGAAAAATGATTCAATTTATTATAACGAAAAAATAATTGGTGGGATTGAAGTGGATAATGAGACTTCGCATCTGACCATTATGTACCAGAATAATATCGTGATTAGTCAACCGTTTATGCTGAATTTTGCGAATAATTTGATTCTTGATATAATGGGTATGCCGAATAGTAAAATTGTGGTGTCGAATCATCCGATAGCGGATTCTTACCAAATGGATACAAGTCCAAAGTTTATGAAACATATACCGGATGCTCTTCCAATTGGTTTATATTTTTACGTGTTGGTATATATGGCTCTACCTCATAAGGAAAAAGTGACCGAGTTTAGGATTATTCAGCGGATTTCCCCATGGTTGTTTTGGTTTGCGACATACTTGTTTGATATTATGTGCCACACATTTGTATCGATCGTGATTATAATAACTATTTTGATGTGTGCCGGATCGAAGCTGGGTACCGATGTTCTCTTCAACATATTTTGTACCATATTAGTGGTCGGTTTTGCGTATATCCCTTTGCTTTATATTTCTGCCAAGCTATTCAAAAAATTATTGATCGCATACGCAGTTCTCTTCAACGGAAGTGGTATATGCTGGATAGTCTTTTCCAAGTTTATGTCGGATGAGGCCATTGATAAGTATCCCAAGACCTATTTTATATTCCAATTCCATCCAGAATTTGCAATTCGATACCAATTAATGTTATCCACTATCGTGTATTATGTGAATCCGCATCACTTCAATATCGGCCGTTTACTTGTCGTATATCTAACAGAATCGTTGGTTCTTCTTCTGATTATAATCTTTGTTTTTGAGAATATTTATGTGCGTACGGCTGTATCTAATTTTATGGCGCTAATAAATCCAATCCGGTGGATTAAAAAAGAGGATGAAAGGAGAACGTTGCATCGGGTGCAACCACTACTACCGTTAGATACTTATGTCAAGAGAGAGAAACAATTGGTTAAAGCGGTTATTAAGGCAGCTGACTTAGAATCATATGCGCTGGTCGCGTCACGGCTCAATAAAAAATATCTCGACGTTCCAGCGGTCAAAAATGTTAATTTCACAGTTAAAAAAGGTGAATGTTTTGGCCTGTTGGGTATGAACGGGGCTGGAAAATCAACAATCTTCAAAATGATGACGCTAAACAGCTCAATAACCGATGGCGATATATTCATAAATGGATTTCATGTTAGCAAGCAAACAAATCAATACCAAAACCAATTTGGATACTGCCCTGAGGGAAATGCCCTTATTGACTGTATGTCTGCGTTCGAGCTGCTTAAGTACATGGCCATGTTAAAGGGGACACCTTTTGCGCATTTAAATAATGAGGTGTGTGAGTGGATTACCAAAATGGATTTAAGTAAATTTAAACACCAGGCATCGGGAAGCCTTTCTGGTGGCACAAAACGTAAACTAAATACCGCGATTTCCATGATTTCGAATCCGAAATTGATATTTTTGGATGAACCAACAACCGGTTTGGATCCAGTTTCCCGTCGATTTATGTGGAAATGTATACGAGAGTTCCAAAAAAATCAACAAACCGTTGTCCTTACATCGCCCTCCATAGATGAATGTGAAGAGTTATGTAATCGCCTGGCCATTATGGTAAAGGGCGATTTCAAATGTATCGGCAATATTCAGAAACTGAAATTAATTTTTGGCACTGGATTTACTCTCTTGGTAAAGATACGCGAAACGGCATCTCCCAAGAAAATTGATGCAATCAAATCTGGGATCAGTCATTTATTCGAATGTCATTTGCGGGACGATTATGTGGGTACGTTGGTTTACAATGTGATGGAGAAAAATATCCAGTGGTCTCAAATCTTTGGAAAAGTATACGATTTTTCACAAACAAATGCCGATGTCATCGAAGATTTTGCGATCAATGAGATATCGTTGGAAGACATCTTTCTACAATTTCACACCGAGCGTAATGAACCGATCGTAACTGGTGAATCAAGTCATGCATAATGTAATGTGATTCTTAGTAGCATTATAGCATTTCCCGATCCATTTCATATTTTTTCTATTTCCAAATTATTCTTTTCTTGTTAAAAATTATATTTTTTCAAATTGTAATTCATGCATTTTAATTTTAGGATTATACTCTTCAAATTTTATTCAAATTTATCAATTTAAAGATTTGTATTTTTCAATTTTTGAATTTATATTTCGAATTGCACTTTATAAATTTCAAATTTCAATTTAGAATTCACAATAATAAATTAAAAATTCAGAAATAAAACTCGTTTAACTTGTTGAAGTTGTTAACACCAGAAATTGAACAGACAATAGAATCGATCGAAAGACAAAATTTTCGAAATCCACAATTTGCGAGTATCAATATAGACAATTCGGAAATCATTGTCTACCATTAAAATCACACTTAAAAGAAGCTCTTTAATTAATGATCGAGTAAATGACGACCAAAGATCGAATTTGCGGAAAGAATATGCCAACAACTTTATGATCAACGGATCTATGGAAGATAGAAATAATATTTTTGTAGACGAATCTGGATTTAATTTACACCTGCGGCGGAATTATGGAAGATCAAAGAGCGACTCTAGGGTTAGCGTGATTGTTCCAGCTGTTATAGAGGCAGAAATATGACCTTTATCTTAGCCATAAATAATTCCAGTGTATTCACAGGAGGTTGTAACTTTGACAGGATGATTACATTTCTTAAAGAGTTAGATGAAATATTAACAGGGCAACACGGAATTTCAAACGGTTTGATTATCATGGATAACGCAACGCCTCACCGCTAAGTCGCAACTACTAATTCGTTTAAAACTTTAATGAATAAAGCGCATTTCTTGTCATCTTAAGCCGCGTACACATTGAGCGAAAGAACACCGAATTTCAAGCGAACAGCGAACTCCGAACGCAAATTCGCTTAATGTGTACTATGACGTAACTGCAAACCGAATGTTCGATTCGCATTCGCTTGCGTTTGCTCCAAGAGCGGAACATCAAAGGAAATTGATGTTCAGTATGGACGATAAAAACCCAAAAACAATTCAACGAACGACGAACACAAATTTCTTGTACAGAGTAGGGCAAAGTCAAGAACGATTTTTAAAATTTAATATCTTATAATTTAATTTGTTTTTTGTAATATAATTTTTTATTAAAAAAAAAATACAATTTTTTTTTAAAAAATTGTTTTTTTAAAAATACATCCACACTCTTGTTCATCCATTAATTTTGCAAACGAACAGCGAACATGACAGATACGGCAAATTCGCTTTCCGTTCGTTTGATGTGTACGACACTCCAAATCGTCAATGAAAGAATAACAAACATTCGTTGTTTGGTGTTGATTCGCTGTTCGCTGTTCGTTCGCTCAGTGTGTACGCGGCTTTATAGTTACATTCTCAACCCAGTTGAGTTTGCCTTTTCAAAAATAAAGACCGCTGTTAGGTCCATGCTACCTGGGGAACTAGAACGCCCTTTATCAACCAGAAATAATTGACTCGGCTGTTCAATCCATTACTTGTGAAGATTTAAATGGATATTTTAATTGAATGCGGAGGAATTGTTCATTGGCAATGATTAATTTTGAAAATTATAATGTAAATTGAAATAAATAATTGCATAAATTGAAAAATACAAATCTTTAAATTGATAAATATTAATTAAATGTGTTATCTACAAAAATTTACTTGCAATTTTATTAAGATTAAAAGCGACTCCGTTCAGAATATGACATCCGAAAGGGATATACATGAGGATAATCCACGTTCATACAAATTACCAAACCTCATGAACACATTAATTTTCAATAAGAACGTGTACTGCAATAATAATTGCGTTTGTCGATAAAAATGTAATTTATATCAATCTATATTGGTGACCCCATTTTTACCGGCTCACCAACTTGGATTGAAATAAGTCGCGTTTATTTATTACTATTTTTATGAATAACCGTAAATATTCTGATTAATAATTCAAATTAGGAATGATGCAAATATATCGGAGTCAAAACGGTTCAGGACAGGCCAAATCGAAAAACCATAAAAAGGTACATATATAAAAAATGTTTTGGGTTGAAACGCTTCAAAAAGGAATTTCAGGTCAGAAACAAAAGGAAATGTCATGACCCAATTTTTGTAAAGTGGATTGCATCTTATTTAGTAGACAGGAAGCAGTTTGTTTTATTGAATCACATCAAATCAAATTTTATCTATTGCCATTCGGGTGTTCCTCAAGGCTCCTACTTGGGCCCAATTATCTTTCTTTTATTTGTGAATGATGTCACCGATATATTTAAATTTTGTAATGTTCTATTGTTTGCTGACGATATGAAGGTTTTTTTTGCGAACTCGGTCTTTAGTTGATGTTGATATACTACAGTCTGAAATAAATAGTTTATCTAGATGGTGCTCTGCTAATAGATTGTTTGTTAATATAAGTAAATGCAGTGTCATGTCGTTCTATAAGACTTTTAACCCTATAGTTTTTCACTATTATTTTGACGGTAATCAACTTAGCAGAGTAACTTCAATAACGTATTTGGGAGTTATATTTGATACCAAAGTAACTTTCTGTTTACGTATTGATAACATAATACGTAAAGCTAATTCTATGTTAGGCTTCATTATTCGTATGGTATCCCCACCATGCAGTACACATCGATAGATTGGAGTCAGTTCAGAGGCGATTTACCATTTATATTCTAAGGAAACTCGGGTTTCTCTCTGATCATAGTCAGCCTAGGTGGAAACAGATATTTGACCTGCCGTCTTATGTTGGTAGGTGTCATGATCTTCGTTTTGACACTTTAGAAAAACGTCGTAAAATTGCCGTGGCTATGTTTGTGGGAGATTCTTTATGTGGACAATATAATCGAAATCAGTTGTTTGTTCCCATGATTTCCTGTCGCTACTTATAACTACAATTTAGTTCAAATACGTGTAGTGTTTCCGCCAAGTCTGCCATTAATATTCTAGGAGTTATCAGGATCTCCCGATAATTCTAAGAATTTTTGACGCCGGGCCCACCGTACACCCGTTTTTACATTTGCTGGGAAGGATTAGATAGGTTATTAATATAGGATTGAGCTCGACTCGCTTACAAACACCTTGACGGTACACTTTCTTAAAAATTAGTTTTTTACTACTTCCAATCCTTGGCATCCTAAAGTCAATATTAATTAGTTAGCGATTTCTCCTTATATATTTCCCCCACCTTACCTCTTACGGCCTTTTATTATTAAATAATTTTAAAGTTGTAAATAATATATTACTTATCTGCAAGGATTGCAACCGAAATTCTAAACGTATAGATATCCAAATCCAAATTAGCATATCGGTAACCCGAACGCAACATCCACCACCTCCTGCTGCTACAGTCTCCCGACCGTACCTCTCGTGATAGATTACAATTCTTGTTGCAAAACTAGATAATAGATAAAGGTATAAATGATTTCCGCCATTCTATTCACTATCGCAACTTAGAGCTGTATTATAGCTCAAGCTATAATCATAGCTGTAGAAATACCCAAACCTGCCACTAAGATTATGGCAGTTCGCCCTGTGATGCACACTGTCCTGTAAGGCGTTACATTTACTATTACCCGTAATCAAAATTAAATGATAAGACTCTAATAAGTTCACAAAATATGAGCTGGAATACTTATAAATTAAGAAGCTGGTTCGTTTCCTATTCAATACAATCCCACATCTAATTGTCTTCCCATTTAAATTAAATTAAAAAATAACTGAGCCGCTAACATCCTAAAATAAATTAAATTCGGCATCTAAATTGAAAGGTCAGCAAATTAATCACTAAATTTAACAAGCCTTAAAATAATATTCTACTTGGATTAAATTTGTCTCCAGCATAACAATAAAATAAGAATAAGTCAGCTTTAATCTTGTCCGGGTTACAAACACCTAAGTAGTCAATACCTCTTTAAAATATTAGTTTTTATGATCATTAATATCTCTGAAAATTTAATTCAATTAATCAGTTATTCAGTTAAAATTTACAGAACAGTAGCTCAGAGACGACGCAATGTAATAGACCCAACCAGCATCAGCCACCCACTCAATAGGTCCCCGTCACACCAGTCACCATCGCAACTCAAAAGTATAGTCGCCAACCTGCCACTAAGGTAAAGATGTTCGCTCCTTGATGAAAATATGATAAAATGTGATAAAAACAAATAAATTAGAGCAAAAAGAATCTAAAAGAATATCACAAATTATATTTTTGCTGCAGTCGTTCCATGATTTGACCACAGCTTTTCCATGCCCGTCACAATTTTAAACTACAAAAACCGTAAAACCAAAAAACCAAAACCAATTATTGTTTATCAAACAAAAATCCGATTTCATAATCCAGATCATCCATATTATTTCTTTTTACTTATTAAAAATCACAACAAATCACGATTGTCACAATACGCTGAAGAAAAGTAGCCTGTGAGCATGTTTATTTTTGACGTTTCTTGCTTATTTAGGGGAAACAATGGGCGTATCCAGCACACAGATATCTACTTTTGAGATATTCTCAAATGTAGAAGTCTCAATTGTAGACTGCCAAATGTGCTGGACGTAAAATCTACATATACTCAAAGATATTAGTTTTGGTTTGTGTCTTAGATTATCTGTATAATTACCTTCATTGTTAATGATCCATTATTATTTATTTTCTAATTTCAATTTAAATAAATTGTTTCGAAAGATTTCAAATGTGTATAATGTGCCGTTGTCTTTCTAATATGTACTCGTATAACAAAATTTTGCATTCAAAATGTAAAAAAAAAGCGAAGATAGATACAAATCAAGAAATATCTACTCAAATGTAGATTAAATTTTTTTGCCTCATTAAATAGTGAGAATATCTACATTTTTCTAGTGAGATATTTTGCATCCAGCACGTCAGATCTGAGATATCTACTTTTTTTAGTGAGAAATCTATGTGCTGGATACGCCCAATTTAAACCAATCGGAAGAAACGTCAAATTTACGAAGTTACGAAATACGCAAATACGCAATCTCGTGACGAGCCCTTATGTTTTTTAAAGTTGGTATGGTGGGAAAAAAATTTACCGAAAAGTTTATGTCCGTCAAGTTCTTCTGTTGTGAAATTAGAGTTACTGAAAAAACATTTACTTAAATGACATTTCATAATAACAAAAAATCACGCGCGTATTATGTATATCAGCGCACTTAGGTGTTTATATTTTTTTAAATTAAAGGAACCTATCCTTAAATGACATTTCATAATATCTTAAACGTCAAATTGGGATAGCTGGTTCAGTTCCAAATTGCTCTGCCACGTGGTATCCACGACCCTCCAATCGTCAATCACTTTTGTAGTATTATGCGGCTTTAGGGAGGGTCAAAAATTAAATTTTGTGTATTATCAAAAATTTGTGTTAAATTCATTGCCATAATGTTTTTTAGTATATTAAATGTATTTCTGTGGAAAAATATAAAACGTGTGTTACATTATAAGAAAACTTTCATATTTATATTGGCCATTTCGATTGGTTACCTGTATCTATTGGCAGTGGTTGGTGGTTTGATCTTTGGTGGTGCAACTGGCCAAGAAGGATACTATTTTGATGAAAATTCTGAGGTATGAAGTAAAGCTATTTTCTATTGTTCTTCAAAGCCCTACACCACACGATCCAATTTGGTCGGACGATTGGTCCATTTTGGTTGGAAATTGGTACGTGTGTGTGCATGTTGATTGACAAAAATTGGTCGGATGTGTTGGATTGAAATTCCCATCCAACCAGCCGACCAACCAATCACCAAATTGAATCGTGTGTATTGTTATCGGTCGATATTTTTCTAGTCTAGTCAAATTTCATAGATAATGGAGCTAGAAAAAAAATTTAAAAATTTAAAATATTGTTTGTTTGTTTTTAAATTTGCTCAGGCCAGATCTTTCGATCCATAGGGCCAATGGTTTATAAACAGCATAAAGTTCCAGAAACTTCTCAAGGAAAGTCCTGGTATGCCGAATTTTTTTATTAATGCGTAGTATTTAAATAACGGTTATTCCAGAATCTTCTTAAAAGAAGCCATGGACGTCCCCGAATATAATTTTTATTTTAATTATTATAAATTTATTAATTTCACTGAGTCACAGTTTGTGATACCTTCGACTTGCACGAAGATTATTGGCCTTATACAAAATCTTCTACAATTCTCTCTTGAGAAAGCCCAACCAAATGTATGCTAAGACATAGTATATATATACGGTTATGATCTCAACTGGAAGTAGTAGTTGGTAAGAAACGAAAAAATTTGAATTTTTTTTATATTGTTTTTCGTAGCGACCAATACACTTGCCAGTATATATTTTTAAATATGTGTAAGAGAGCTATACAACGCAGTCAAGCTTTCTCAAGAGATAATTGTAGAAGGTTTTGGCCTTATACGATAATACGCAGTACCCGGGACCACCAACTTAATAAAGATGTTAACACTTCAAGATCTATATTGCGACTCAATTTATTTGTTACCATTGGTGTTTTATTTTTCAAACAAACGTCAAAATCGAACCAAACAAATTGAATCATCTGTCTGTACATTCCAATTGTATACACTGTAGTGTTTGGACGCTTTTTTTTCTCTTAGTTTTGAAAAAAAGGGCTTACAAAATAATTGGAAAATTATAAAGCAATTATCGTGCGAAGTGGACAATTAAAATAAGTTAATACAAAGTTGTGAAAATTAATAAATATAGTGGAAATAAAACACATAAAATAAGAGAAAGTGAAGATCAAACGATGCCTAAATGGCAGACCGATTCGGTGTAATTGCCGATGACAGGGGTGATCATTATTTTAATTGATTAAAGAAAATTGAATTTACGTGGTATCTAAATTTTATTTTGTTTGCATTCAACTCATTCATAAAATCGGTCATTAGGTTTTTTTAAATGACATTCGTCAATATTTTAAAAGTATTAAAAATTACCACAAATTAATGAATGATTTTTTAATGAATAAACATTTCGAATACATTTTTATCATTAATTAATATTTTTTTTGAAAATTTTGGGCTTTTTTAAAGGAAAAATTGCTATCCGTCAACACTGGACGATTTTTGACGGAAATTTTCCGCGAAATCGGTGTTCATGATACCGGTTTTTGTAAAACCGGATGATTTCCGTCAAAATTCTATAGGTATCAAATTTCATGATACCGCCACAGTTCATGAAATAGAGCAAAATTATTGCTTAGGTAATGATACAAATAAGAAAACTTAACCTCCCGATTCTGACGTTGAGTCCTAAGACTGTCTTATCTAAGACATTTTTTGGGAAGACTCTTTGTTTAAGATTTAATATTATATTGGTATTCTCATCACAGCAGTCTTAATTGTTTGGTTGTAATTTCTCCAAGATGTTTGTAGACCTGTCAAATACCAATGGTTTCCTTTTTTCCTTTAGTTTTTCAGCTTTAATTTATATTTTGAGATATTTTCACTATTAGAAAATAGATAAACAAACACATTTGAATGCATTTATACGGATACACAACAAACGGCTGTTTGTTGTAAAAGCAGCATCACTTTGTTGCAAGAGAAATGTCAAATTAAAACCATTAAGACCATCAAAATTGCCGGTCTTATTTCGTAAGACTAATGACAACTAACAGAGCATTCACAATGCAAAAACTTTTACTTTTTACTTGCAGGTTTGTATGAATTTCCAACTTGACGAATAAACATTTTTGCTCGTTATGTTGGAAATTCGTACAAACCTGTAAGTCAAAAGTAAAAAGTTGTTGCATTGTGAATACTGTGTAAGACTACCAATAGAATACGAAATGGGTCTTAAGGGGTCCCCTAGTATCAATTAATTCTCTAAACCATTCGGCCATAACGGTTTCATCGACGTCCTTACTTTGTTACCACAAACCGTATTATGGCTAATGTGAAATCGGTTTCTAAAACTTCTCAGCCACCCATTCGATGCCTTAAAATTTAAAATATTCATTTTTGAAGCTATTTTAATTGATTCTGCTTGAATTATCGGTCCGGAGAATGGAACATTTTTTGATCGCGCGACACAAAATCATTGGAACAAGACTTCATTTACACTTTCATTCAAAATTAGATTTTCTGAACCTTTTATAAATGTCACGTGTAAACAGAGTTTTTCAAAATTTCATCTTGTTTCGGCAAATAATCATAAACCGTAGTTTTCCCACATTTAAATAAATATGAGCGCATATTTCCTTTACGGAATTTTTTTTTCTTTTAGACGCATGTGAATCAGATGTTTTTTTGTCATAACGACAAATTAATATTTTTCTTTGCGGGCATTTTATTTACAGGACTAAAATCACTGTATGATTCTAAATGGTACGTATGAATGTCGCAAGTTTTACACACATTTATCACAAAATACGATTTTAAATAAAATTTTAGTAACTTTATTGCACTTGTTATTATTTTTTTAACTAATCATAGTTAATTTTTCATGAAGCTATATGAGATTTTTTTAACGTCAATAGCAACCATTACACGGTCAATAATAATGTCATTACTTTCTGATAATGACATTAATATTGATCGTGTAACTTGAAGTAATGACGAATGATGGTCGGTAATGATGAAAATCCGGATTTTTTAGCAACCATTACACGATCAATATTAATGTCATTACCAGTAATGTCAATACCTGCATCAATACTACTTCAATATTTTTTAACCTTACACAATCATTATTAATGACAGTAATTCCATCATTACTAAGCTTTCATTACTGCTACCGTCTTCTCTCGAAAAAAAGGACCAGTCCCTTTTTTCAAATAAACGGACTAGTGGTCCGTTTATTCGTTTAGAAGGACCGGTTCTTATATTCGTGTAAAATGCAGCAACTTTTTGCTAGTACATACTTGAAATTGAAATTAACGATTTTTTTTCTTATTTTCTCTTCTAAATTTCGATTTTTGATGCAAATTTAGTTTTGGTCATATGGTACAAAAATGTTTACCCAAATGAATTTTGCGTAATGTTTGTTCTTGAGAACAAATTTCAATTTAAAACGTCGCTTCTTAACTTCGAATAGAAGGACTGGTCCTTTAATTCGAAAGTCCTTTTATTCAAATTATTTTGCCAACTTCTAAAATGTTGCTAAAAAAAATGATCTTGAATAGAAGGACCGGTCCTTTTGTTCGACGGAGGACGGTAGTAGAAGCATTTTTTTTTAAAATTTTACATGGATCCTAAAGAAAAAGCGTGTATTGTATCTGTATCCTCTAATACAGCGTTTCCCAAACTATGTTCCGCGGAACACTGATGTTCCGTGGACGATAAACAGGTGTTCCGTGAAAAATTCTAAATATACTAAAAATTCGAAAGTAGATGATAAAGTCTCCAACGTAATTTTGGAACTTTTACATGGTTTACAGTCAAGCATTTACAATATTTTTCAAAGTCCAATGAGGATAACTCTTGGATTAGGGATCCATTTGTAATAACAGGTAAGCCAAAAGGTTTCAACGCAAGTGATTATCAAAACCTAATTGGTTTAATTGCTGACTCTTGCTTAAAACAAAAATACAATGAACTTACAAAAAATATATTATTAAAATTCATTAGGATCAAAACAAATTAGAAAACCTTAAAAAATAAAAGTATATATTTTAAAGACTTCAGTAGTCACCATCCTCACTATTATATTCCATTCCAGTTGACCATTGCATAATTTCGTCGTAAAAATACAGACACTAAGCAGGCACCCTAATACTTTTTGCAGGCCACATATTTTTTAATATTTATTACGTTTACAGTATCAAACGCTCTTTGGGAAGGTAATCTTACCTTCTTCATAAAGAAAAAGCGTGTATTGTATCTGTATCCTCTAATACATAAAACATATCATCCAATTTGATGAATTTTTACTATTTATTTACAATTTAATAATTATTACTTTTTTTATATATTTATTAAAAAAAAATAATTACGTAGATAACCTCAAATTTATGTAATATTTAATAGTAATGACACACAGTAATGACGCGAACCCTACACTATCATTAATAATGACAGTATCCCCACCACACATCAATAATGATGTCTCGAAATCAAAAAATCCGGATTTTCATCATTACCGACCATCATTCGTCATTACTTCAAGTTACACGATCAATATTAATGTCATTATCAGAAAGTAATGACATTATTATTGACCGTGTAATGGTTGCTTTTGATTTCGAGACATCATTATTGATGTGTGGTGGGGATACTGTCATTATTAATGATAGTGTAGGGTTCGCGTCATTACTGTGTGTCATTACTATTAAATATTACATAAATTTGAGGTTATCTACGTAATTATTTTTTTTTAATAAATATATAAAAAAAGTAATAATTATTAAATTGTAAATAAATAGTAAAAATTCATCAAATTGGATGATATGTTTTATGTATTAGAGCAGCGTTTCCCAAACTTTTCGGACCGAGGAACACTTCGCATAAATAAAATTACTGGAGGAACACTTTCGTTTTTTATATAGGATATTAGCACAGATAAGAATAGACAGATGGCGATCTTGTATGGGCCATATTTACATTCCAAAATCAATACCAAATTCCAATCCAATCTTTTTAGAGCAGGACGTACATTTCTGTCTCTTTTTATCTTTTTTTACGTATGGCTATTTTGATTATATCAAAGCAAACATAAACCAACTTCAAACAAAATTTTATTTTATAATATATACGTCCTGCTCTAAAAGGATTAGATTGGAATTTGGTATTGAAATTTAGAATGTAAATATGGCCCATACAAGATCGCCATCTGTCTATTCTTATCTGTGATATTAGTTTGTATTTTCAAAATTGTATACCTACATGCATGTAGGATTTATAAATAAAATAAAAAGCATATTTTTATGAAATTTAATTGAATCGTTTAGTATTGAAAGGGCTAATGTCCACTTTTTGTCAAAATTAGTATTATGACGATTTTGTACCACAGACATGTACATTATCGCTTAAAAGTCACCGGAAGATTGGTTTTTGTGTTATAACTTTTTTGAATCAAAACCTTTTTTGACAGATTTGTCAGATATTTCACATAATTTTTTTTTGTTGACTGGTCAACGAACATATTGAATTCGGATCTTCAATTTAAATGCTCTTTCGCAAACTTCAAATGGGCTGCGCGATTATTTTTGGAGTTCAGCGGTTTTTGCTTGGACGCCTTCCATGAAGTGCGACATTATTCAGACGATTTTTTGTGGTACAAACGTAAAGATTTCTACTATAATTAACGTTTAAATCATTCATTATCGCTGGAGCGAACGGTCTCGTATTTGCTAGTGACTATCTTACAATGATAGAATCTTTCCTTTTTGTGGTTTTGCGAGGTCGCCCAGTTCAATCCTTGCGCTCTAAGGTCTTACGTAAGCGTTGATTTGAACACCACTCGTGTACAGTTCTGTTTGGTGTATCAAACAGGCGACTAACTGCCGATTGACTATTCCAATCGGCAACACATTTCAAAACTGCCGATTTTATCTCTAGGGAAGGCTCTTTTCTTTTTGCCATATTTTTTTTTTGCTAGTAAATATAATCACAATTATTATGTAATTACAATTTTTTCTATTATATTATTTACCAGCTCAAATTTGTAGTTTAAAAAACGCTGCCCAACTCTATTGCATCGCTCCGTATTACAAAATTTGACTTAAAAGTTTTTCGATTGCATATGTTCGAACCAAATTATTCGCGTTCAAACATGGTAACATTATTTACAAAAAATTGGGAAAAAAAATTTAAAGGTACACAAATATTTAGAAAAACTGCATCTTTCGGTGACTTTTTAGCGTAACTGTATATATGTTTTATGGCAAGACGACATTACCATATGGTTAATGAAACGGCACCTATGTACCTTGCAAAAAAAAAAATCATTTATTCTAGAAAAGGCACATGTTCAGGACATACTCCCATGAAATTTTTTACTATCGGCAGCTTTGCGTGAATACTTTTTATATTTATGATTTGAAGAGGAAATGTAGCGAAATGTACCTTTATCACGAAGGAATAGCAAAAGAAGGGCAAATGAAGACCTATGCTCTTTGATCAGTGATTTCGTAGACAAATATTTACCACCTGAGACTACCGAACTCCATATTTTTTCTGATGCATACCCTGGTCAAAATCGTAATAACACGGTATTACGATTTCTAATGGCTTTTTGTTTTGAAAAAAATCTGACCAAAATCTACCAGTATTTCGGCGATCGAGGCCATAGTTTTCTACCTTGTGATCGTGTGTTGGAGTAATCAAGAGAAATTTAATGAAAATTGACAGAATTTATTTGCCAGAGGAATATGGGGCCCTGATCAACCGATCAAGTACACTACAAAAAATCAATACAAATATTTTATAAAATAATGATAAAATATTAAACTTTAAGGATTGAAGGCCTACTTTTTTAAAAAAGCAGATAATTGCTGTTCAATCAAAAGGCATAAAAGCAAAAAAAAAATCAAATTTAAAGTTTCTGAATTGTCACATTTTGAAATGACCAGCGATGAAAATTTGAAAGCCCGGAAATTTATTGATAGTTTGGAAAATTTTACGTTTAAACTTCTACGGTTTAATACTACCGAATTTATGAAGAAGGTAAGATTACCTTCCCAAAGAGCGTTTGATACTGTAAACGTAATAAATATTAAAAAATATGTGGCCTGCAAAAAGTATTAGGGTGCCTGCTTAGTGTCTGTATTTTTACGACGAAATTATGCAATGGTCAACTGGAATGGAATATAATAGTGAGGATGGTGACTACTGAAGTCTTTAAAATATATACTTTTATTTTTTAAGGTTTTCTAATTTGTTTTGATCCTAATGAATTTTAATAATATATTTTTTGTAAGTTCATTGTATTTTTGTTTTAAGCAAGAGTCAGCAATTAAACCAATTAGGTTTTGATAATCACTTGCGTTGAAACCTTTTGGCTTACCTGTTATTACAAATGGATCCCTAATCCAAGAGTTATCCTCATTGGACTTTGAAAAATATTGTAAATGCTTGACTGTAAACCATGTAAAAGTTCCAAAATTACGTTGGAGACTTTATCATCTACTTTCGAATTTTTAGTATATTTAGAATTTTTCACGGAACACCTGTTTATCGTCCACGGAACATCAGTGTTCCGCGGAACATAGTTTGGGAAACGCTGTATTAGAGGATACAGATACAATACACGCTTTTTCTTTAGGATCCATGTAAAATTTAAAAAAAAAATGCTTCTACTACCGTCCTCCGTCGAACAAAAGGACCGGTCCTTCTATTCAAGATCATTTTTTTTAGCAACATTTTAGAAGTTGGCAAAATAATTTGAATAAAAGGACTTTCGAATTAAAGGACCAGTCCTTCTATTCGAAGTTAAGAAGCGACGTTTTAAATTGAAATTTGTTCTCAAGAACAAACATTACGCAAAATTCATTTGGGTAAACATTTTTGTACCATATGACCAAAACTAAATTTGCATCAAAAAATCGAAATTTAGAAGAGAAAATAAGAAAAAAAATCGTTAATTTCAATTTCAAGTATGTACTAGCAAAAAGTTGCTGCATTTTACACGAATATAAGAACCGGTCCTTCTAAACGAATAAACGGACCACTACTGTCTTCCACCGTAAAAAACGCTTAGGCGCTTTAAACGAATAGTACGCCTACTGGGCGTTTTATTCGAATAAAACGCCCAGAGCGTTCTATTTAAGTTAAATGATTTAAGTTAAAATAAAATTGTTTTTTCGAAATTTTAAAAATTCGTCGTAACACTGCGGTATTTAATTGTAAAATGTATACATAGATTAACTCGAAAAATTCATATATTATGTGTATTAAGTAAGATTATTTTTTCGAATGAATGTTCAATTGAAAAAGTCAAATTAAAATCAATCGATTACATATTCATATTTTCTAGAGCATAGTTTATTTGCTATCGAATGGAACCCTTGTTTTATATTTTATGCAATGTGTTATCCATTATATTTTGTGTCCCCAATATACAAATAAGAATTACAATGCTTTTGTTATACCATAGAATAGAATGAACCACTAGCGAAGTTACATTTCCGTATAAAATTGTAAGATACACCAATACCTCGATTTGCGGCGTTTCGATTTGCGACGTTTCGATTTGCGACGTTTCGAATTGCGACGGTACATTTGTTACTACCAAATTTCAGTTTTGCGTCGCTTAAATTATTTGTTGCATCGTTACTTAAATGTTTTTGTTCTGGAAATACGTCAAGGTTATTTAAGTATGTTGCAATTTTATTTACAAGATGCATTTTTATGAAACGAATTACCGTCGCAAAGTGAGGTATTGGTGTACGTTGTCTCCAACATCTGCAGCGCAAAGTAGCCTTGTGACCGATCCAGTAACTATAGCAACTTATGCTTGGTTCAGTTATCGGATCGCCCACAAGGCTGATTTGCTCTGCAGATGTTGGTGACAGTTAAAAGCCATTGCTGGCGGTCCATTCTATTTTATGATCTAAGGTTTTATTAGGTTTTTTTTCGAGGTGCTTGAAGGGTACCTTTCTATGAAACATCAAATTTTGGCGCAAACATACCTTATATTCGCCCTTGTTTTACGAAAATAACATGATATTTATGTTGAAAAAATTATTTTTATTTTCTTGGTGGTATTCGAATTTCCAAATACAGCGCTTAGGCGTTTTATTTGAATGGGCGTTTTATATGATTTTTTTCCTTCATTTTCAAAATGTTCGTATTTTCAGCTACTCCCGAATAAAGCGCCTAGGCGTTTTTTACGGTGGAAGACAGTAGTCCGTTTATTTGAAAAAAGGGACTGGTCCTTTTTTTCGAGAGAAGACGGTAGCAGTAATGAAAGCTTAGTAATGATGGAATTACTGTCATTAATAATGATTGTGTAAGGTTAAAAAATATTGAAGTAGTATTGATGCAGGTATTGACATTACTGGTAATGACATTAATATTGATCGTGTAATGGTTGCTAAACTGTTATCGTATGTTCAAACTTTTGAATTATTCTGGTGTATTCCAGATTGATAAATATTTAAGAAGAGGCTTTGACTTTCACGTCGGTCGGACGATTTTTTTTCCTTTGTAATTTATTTCTTTAAATATTTTTTATTTCTAAATTATTATACATACACGAGAAAATTGTACAAATTGCCACATGGAGCCCAGATATTATGAGGAAAATTGATTCTCAGCGAGTGACATAATTGTAAAAATAAAAAGTCATATTTACAATGGTTGGGTGACACAATGGTTGGACACGTATTAAGGAATATTCATGCGAAGTTGAATTATTTCTAAATCCTTATTAAAATTTACGAACTAATTGTGTGCATCTCAAAATTACGGAATCAAGAGGAATTATCGAAAAATCAGATTAGTTCGGCAAGTTCAGCCGATTAAGAGAATCTTCTTCGTGTATGATGTCTTCTGACGATTTTGAGTTTCTTAAAGAGATTCAAGTGGCGATTTTGAGTTTCTTAAAGATGATGATTCAAGTGATGTTCCAGAATTGGCATTATCCAAAGTTGATTAACCAACTGGCTATCAACCAACAAGCCGTTTTTTAAATTACATATTAAATTATCCATCAACATTATCCAATTATTTGGTACACTTTATTGTGAATGAGCCGATATGCTCAAAATACGGTGTACCAAAATATTTGTAAATTAAAAAGTCAATAAATTAATTAATTAAGATTCAATGAGGAGAAATTGTTAACTGAATTGCAAACTCTTAACAATTTCTCCTGTTATCGTATGTTGGAAAGTAAAAAAAACTATTTTTGTTTAAGCCGCTCGCATCAAATTTGACGTTGAACTTGTTTCGACATTGACAGAGTTAAGGCAGTGATGCATGTTCAATTTTTGCCTTTAAGGCAAATAAAAATCTTCTCGCTGATTGGTTAACTTTTTTTGTCTTACACGGCATAATTGAAATTTATTATTTAACCTAAAATTTATTCAAATCAAAATTTTGAAATTGACGGTTGCCAAGTTTTAGTTGGCAGTGAAAATGAATAAAATGCAGAAAAGAAAGCAATGAATTATAAATATCGGTCTTTTAAACTTATTTAAAAAAAATATTGAAGAAGAACTAGAACATATTTTTAAAAGGAAACCAAAGACTTGATGGGTTTCACCTATATTTTGAAGCCTTAATGATAGTGCGGAGTTTCTTCTCATGAAACCATGCACTTATAGCATAGTATAAAACTACATATAAACACATATAGTATTACCACCGTCGCTTCACCGGTGAAGTGTTAGATGGCGATACCGATATCGTTTTTAATTTTTCAACAAATTTTTATTTTCAAATTCGCCTAACCTATATCAAAATTGCCTAAATGTCTTCTATTATTTCTAATCTTTGATTGTAGTTGCGTCGAAATTTTCTGTTTTCGTCCAACCAACGCAAAAATCATATTTCTTTCCTTTGTTCTATAAAAAAAAAAAAAAATGAACGAAACGTAATTTTATCAATGAACAAAACAAATACATACATCCATAATGAATGAATGAAAAATAAAAATGTTTTCACAGCCATTATTTTGTTGTAAAAAAAACCGGTTTTAATATTATTTTTGGTTAAACATTTTTATTCAAATTCGGTTTCTCTGTTTCGTTTTGTTAACAGAATGCCATTTATTGATTTTGCACGTTAAATTAAAATTGATTTTAAACGATGGCTGTTAACATGTTAGAAGAAACTTTTGGAACAAACAAAAAAATTGGTTCATCGAAATACAATATTATATGTACATGGGGCATTTGCATTTAAATCTCACATGTTTTTGTCCCCAGGCATTTTTTAATGAATTCGATTTTTTTTCTAAATATTACACAGATAATTTTTAAAGAGTATAAGTTTACTTATTGATCACGATACAGAAATTTATGAAAATGTATTTTTTTAAATTATTTTGGACTTTTATCATCATGAACGTTACTTTACTTTTCATGAACGTTTCTTTATGTACTTATTTTACATAAATTGTGAAATTCAAAAACCTAAATTTAATTTACCGACGTTTATTCACATTGGTGATATGTCGTCTACTTCCGGATGGTATATTAATCTTTTGTATTTTCAAATTAATAATTTTAAAAATAACCTAATAACGTATTTTTAAGTAACGTTCATGAAAGAGCACAAAATACTAATAAAAAAATGCAAAGCACAAATCTGCTCACACCCAGATTTAATAGAAAAAGAAATATGACTCAAAAATTATATTTTAATTTCTTTTTTTAATTCGTTTATTATAAGCATGAAATGCAAATGATCCACATACATTCATTTGAACGTATATGGTATCTAAACCCGACAATATTTTTCTACAAGGGAATTTTTTTTCGTTGCGTTGATCAAATGCATTGTTTTATTATTCTTGTATTTCGCATTATAGGTAATGTACAACACATAGTTATATATGTAAATACATATACTTATCTTATTTAAATTTTTTGGATTAATTGTTATTCAAATGGAAAGCAAAACATACATACCTCCGAATCAAAATCTAATTAATATTTTAGAAAAAATTATATTCCAAAAAAGTTTCAAATTTGTTACAGGTAGTTTCAAATATAAAACATGTAAAATAATATTAAACAATAGACTTGTAGATTAGTTCAAAAAAAAAAAAAGGAAAAAATTCAAATCATTTTAAAAATCAAAAAGCGAAAACCAAATAGGACAAAATCCAAATGGGACAATATCCTGTATTTGACATTGTATTTTTTGTATTACAACTGGCGTTTATAATAAAATAAATTTAAGCTCATTTATATTTATTTTATGAAAAATCCTTCTTCAAAATCCATACAACGAAACACGCGTTTTCGCGTTTCCGTAATGAGTTAACTTCACAGATTAATACGAATTTATTCCTTAAGAACTTAATTCATTTTCAAAACGAATTAAATGCGATATATTAAATTTTTAAATTCGAATTAAATTTACAAAATATAAATGACTAAATTTCTATTTAGTCAAAAGTATTTTAAAATTTTTCGGGATTCCACAAATAGTTGCAATATGCATCAACAATATGAATCACAAATATTTTTGCATCAAGTTCAATTCAGTTTGAAAGATGAGTATTCTTCATAATATCGTCTTTTTCCTCGTTTCTGACCTGTATATTTACCAACAAACTAATTTTAGCTTAAAGAATGGTATGAAACGAGGGCAAAAATCATGCAAAGAACACACGTCTGAACTAGGGTTTCTCAAACAGGATACCGGTCCCAGAAGTATGACCGGGAAATTCCGGGATTTCTCGTTTTTCAGTTTATTTAGTGTTAGTTGTCTTTAAATAAAATCCGCATAGGAAATTAAAGAATTCTCAAGTGGAATTCTGGGATCTCGATTTCTGTTTCAAAAGTATGACCGGGATTTCCCGGCTTTCGATTTTTTTATTCATATATACTGGTTTAACTACAGTACCTGGCAATTGAATTAGAGCCACCTTCTGATTTTAGTATTTTTTCAAATTTATCAGAAGCAATCCTAAACAATATTAACAATATAATGGTTTAATTTAATAGAATAGCAGGTACATATTTACATTCCAATCAAACAATGTTTTAAATTTTAATTCTAGGAAAAATTACAGTTAATTTAGGTTTTCACCAAATTATTTATGCACGGACATTTTTTTGTGCAATATGGAAACAAAACGGTAAATCAATTAAATTTAAAATTATTTTTGGTTAATTAAATTGTAATTTAGTCACTTATGTGTATTATGCACTTGGTCAGTTTTTGTTGCGCCTTGGCAACATCTCGCAAGTCGTTCCAATATTTGTTGATAAATTCGCCTAGAAACTTATCCCACTCGGTTTTCTTAGCACTCTGCTATATATTTTTGGTGTTGCTAGATCGTGAATATTTTTCACTTTAATTTTAACCGCTGGAAGTTTAATTGAAACCAAGCCCTGGCCGAGACCACAAGTTATGTTCAAGATATTTCATTAATTTCATGGAAATTGCTCTTCTTATCTAAGAGAGAATTATTGTGCTGAACAGCTAATTGAGGACCGACTAGCTTATCATCAACCGAGAATGTTACCTTATTCAATAAACCGAAATTGAAGTAAGGCTCTTTGAACAGTTCTAGTTTATAGGGCATATACACACAAACGGAATATGATCTATCGTCAGGAAACAAAACGAGAACGGCATCATTATCTTGCCCGTTGAAATTTGAAGGACTGTTTTATGCCCAAATTAGCGCATTTTTGTCTTAATTTGAAAATAGTGGAAATATTTTTATTATAACATAAACATCGAGTATCAATTATTGTGGATACTGCTTCGTATTAGTTTCTCTTGCGTAAGAAATAAAAGTTTATGCGGCTGTGCAACCTATAACTATTCAAGGACAATGTTTAGTTTTACTTTATTGAATGAGGTGACATTCCTAGTTGATGATAAATACCCGGCGCTCAATTTACTGTTCAGCACAATGATGGTCCCATACATAAGAAGAGTCATTGCCACAAAATTAATCAAAAATCTCGAATATACATAAATAGTGGTCTCCGCCAGGACAGGGTTTCGATTTAATCTGGCGGAGGTTTAAATTAAAGTGGAAGATACTCACGATCTACCAACACCAAAAATGTGTAGCAGACTGCCAAGAAAACCGAGTGGGATAAGTTTCTAAGTGATTTTATCAACAAATTTTTGAACGACATATCAGATGTTACCAAAGCGCAATAAAAACAGATCAAGTGCACACAAAACATAAGTAACTGAATCACAATTTAATTACCCAAAAATATTTGTTTTCATATTGCACAAAAAACTTTGGGTGTACAAATAATTGGTGAAAAACTAAATTAACTGTAATTTTTCCTAGAAATAAAATTTAACACATTTTTGGATTGGAATGTAAATACCTACTATTCCATTAAATAAAACTATTATATGTATAATATTAAGATTGTTTAGGATTGCTTCTGATAAATTTGAAAAAATACCAAAATCAGAAGGTGGCTCTAATTCAATTGCCAGGTACTGTACATAACGGCATATGAATAATATATTATTAATTAGGGACTGTCCAACTCTGATTTCCGATTGCCCTTACACCTGAATGAAGAATGTTTAAATATCCCGTATACAAGTTTATCCATCAATAGAATTTTCAAGTCAAATTCAGGCCGATTAGGAACGAACATGGTTATTACTTAACCAATTATGATGAAATTCAGGATGCAAAATGGAAATGGGATTCTAAAATAATTTTGCATAGGTAAAGTTCTGGAAAATGGCTTATTAGGAAGGAACATGAACAGTTCTTAACAGATTATGGTGAAATTTGGCATGCACGACGGAAATGGGGTTATTTCAGAAATCCATTATAAAAATTATTTTAGAACCCCATTTTATCATAATCCGTTAAGAAATGGCCAAGTCCTTCCTAATTGGCCATATTATAGAACTTCATGTAAAACTGGTTTAAGAATCCTACTTCCATCATGCATCGTAAATTTCATCATAATCGGCAAAGGATCGCCAATTTTCATCATTATTAGCTAGTTTCCAGAACTTTGAGTAAAAATCATTTTAGAATACCAGTTCCGTCGTGTTTGCTGAATTTCATCATAAACGGTAAAGTTCCTTCTTAATGGTCCATATTCCATAGAATTTCATCTAAAACTCATTTTAGAATCCCATTTCCATCATGCATCCTGAATTTTATCATAATCGGTTAATAAATAACCAAGTTCCTGCCTAATTGTTCATTTTCCAAGTGTTTGCAAAAAAAATTTTAGAATCTCATTTTCATCAAGCATGCTGAATTTCATCATTATCGCGAAAGAAATAATAATAATTATTATTATTAAATTTATTTATTTTTATCTATCAAATTTAATTGAAATAATCATACATTAAAAATGTTAAAAAAGAGAAGAAAATTGATAAAAATAATAGGAACTCCCTGAAACATTACAACATATATATTTTGGAAGCTCCGACGAAACAACTAAATACAAATGTGAGGTGCATAATCATATTATTATCAAATTATAAAAATATAATTATAACAGAAATAGATAGAAACATTAGTAGGTATTTCATAAGGAACTAGAAATATAGTGGCAACAAAAAAATTAATTAAAAAATAATGATGAAAGTGACCAAATTCCACACCAAATGAAAAAGAGAAATTCAAATTCAAATTTTCATTTACGGTTTTATAAATTTTATTATATAAATAGGGAGCAATAAACGAATAAAATCTTCTACAAGCATCAATTCTTGTAAAAGGCACGTGACACGGCCCACTTTTACGTAGAGTTACACTTTTGATTATTTTATTTTTTGTGTAACCACTTCTTTTGTAAAACAATTTTAAAATTTTACAAAATTCGCAGATTCAAAATATGAGATGTTCTGAATAATTCGAAACTATGGTGACGCGAATTTTTAAAATTAATACTTCTGACAGCTGATATTTGAATCTTTGCGGTACTCCGCTATCAATTTTTTTTTTTCGGTGGCGCTACATCCCCTAGAGGGATTTGGCCGCTTCATATTGAAGTTTCGTAATCATTTTTTAACGGATAATGAGTGATTAATTCATTGATCCTACATAATAACCAGCCGTAATTGTTTCATCACCCGCCGGGAATCGAACCCGGGACCTCCGGGGCTTAAAGCAAGCATGCTAACAACTGTGCCACCGGGGCGGCGATCAATTAGTAAATACTTATTATATACGTCGTGAACCCGAACACACTGAGTGCAGTCAGATAAATATGACTCAAGCAGGGAATAGGAGGTACCTCTAGACCCAGCGTGCCTCAATTTTAACAGTAATGTTTTGTGTGACACAGTGTCAAAAGCCTTTGAAATATCCAAAAACCATCTTAAATAGGGTGCAAAAAATCTATTAAAGCATCCTCTGTTCCAATTTTACACTGATATCCGTACTGGCTGTTGCTAAAAAGGATTTTTTTTTTAAAGAAATGCTATAATTCGTGATTTAAAGCTTTCTCAAATATTTTTGAAAACACAGAAAGTAAGGAAATTGGTCGATAATTTGATACATGAATAAAGGAATTACAATGACTGTTTTCATTTTTTTCATTTTACTTGGAAATACACCGGAAACTAAAATCATCAATTTCCTTCCTAATTGGCCATTATCCAGAACTTCATCTAAAACTCAGCTTAGAATCTCATTTCCGTTGTACATGCCGAATTTCCTCATAACCCAGTAGTATAATGTAGTGCTCAATCAGCGCATAAACAGCTCTCAATTTGAGCACTCAATTTTGACCTCAACCTGATGGCTCTAATTCCATTAAATTCGCGTTTGATTATACGAATATATTTAATTATAGCCGATTATATGTTTACATACTTATTTATACTATTCACCACCAGGTGAAATAATTTACATAAAATAAATTATTTATAATATTCTTCTATAGATGGCAGGGCACACTAATAAAAAGATTTATTTTTAAATTTAAAAAGGATAATTTTATTTGGAATTCACATTTTGTAAATATTAAAATTTATGTTTATTATACATATTCATTTATTTATTTTTTTATTATGCCGCCGATTGTGGGCTTTTTTAATTTCCGCTTTAATTTTCGACTGGAAACTCCCTAAAGGGTCAATTGGTGATTTCCAAGCAGCTAAGTAAACATGCATATGTATGTATATAATTTAAATAAGTTTAAAAATAGCCATTTAACGGCTTCCACAATGGAAAAACTTTTTAGTTTTAACTAAAGGATTGTATAAATTTCCAACATAACAATCAACATTTTTTTTTTGTTGTGTTGGAAATTCATATAATCCTGTAACTTAAAAGTAAAAAGTTTCTACATTGTGAAGATATTAGGTTTACCAAAAAGTAGTTTAATAAAATTTGGAAATCTTTTTATTGCGTGTTTCCTCTGCGTGCCGGCCCAGTTGTACGTAAAAATTAGGTCATCTACGAATATGCTTTGGAATTCCGTTGACAACCCTTTGCCAAGGTTTACCCGCTGGGTTAACAATACTTTCTGAAATAATAAAATTGGTTTATTATGTGTTATATATGACGTATTTAAAAAACTAAATTAAGTATACACACCATTTCTTCCTTAAATTTTGTATTTTGCAGCCTGGTTTCCGTCTCTTCCAGATTTGTAGTAGATTTTAAGGGAAATGATTTTTCAGTGTCGTCGGAAACATTAATATTATTTATTGTTGTTGTCCAATGTACTTGGCTTAGTAGCGATTTTACCAAGTATAATATTTTATCAATTTTATTTTCTATCCGTTTTTGACTTTTCTCGAGATGATCTTGTCGTTTTATTAAGTCATTAATCCTTTTTCCGCAATCACAACACATTCCTAATATATGTATGCCCATCTCCATCAGTATAGTTTGCTGTGGTTGGTAATTCTTATTAAATATTAAGAAACATGTACACAAAGTCAAGTAACAAACATTTATTACTTACCCGTTAACAATATTTATTATTCAGTTTTTACTGAAATTATTTGTTGAAATTATTATATACGTCTGAAATTGATTATTTACGCCCGGCCTACTGGCCAGAAAGAAGTAATACAATAAAGTGAAATGCAATTTTTATTACTAGATTTTGGTAGTTCCGCTATTTCCCCCCAGTAGTGGTGTAATGTAGCGCTCAATCAGCGCATAAACAGCTCTCAATCGCAGTACTGGGATGGTGCGTTATATACAAATAAAAACCGAAGAACAAAATGTGTTTTTTCTCACTCTAACCCATTAAGCTTATTGTTGCTATACCATTCTGCTCTCAGTCATTGTACTACTGGGTACTACTGGGAATCGGTTAATAAATAACTAAGTTCATTCCTAATCGGCTTGAATTTGACTTGAAAATTATATTAATGGATAAATGTACGACTACGAATACATATTTAAACTTTCTAGATTTAGATCTAAGACACAATCGAAAATCAGAGAGCTGCCAATCTCCAATTAGGCTATTAAATTGACTGAACCGCTGAATGAATATATCTTTATTTATAATTAAATTAAATAAAAAAAAAGAAATTATAAAAAAAGTATTGATTTTATATGGCACTTTAAATGGTATTTTAAATTTTTCTAATCCAGTTAACACGTAATGCAGTCAACAATAATCTTCAAAACAGATTTTTACAATAATGTAATGATCTAATGACATTGACAATATATTATTGTTTCATTCATCCTTCATTATGATTGTATTTTTATTTTGCTGTGCGTATTGCCAAAACCAACACAAATGTCTTATACAAGCCATATTATTGCCATACAAACGCAAAATAAAACCTACTATTTCTGTAAGTATTAGCGTCATAATACAGTATAATCTTTACATACTTTGATTTTAAATTGTAGTTTGTATCAAAAACAGTATAAAATATCACTAATACTTACAGAAAATAGTAGGTTTTGATTTAATAATATGCGTGCGTCACGGAATAAATAAGACATTTGTGTTGGTTTTGCGGTTTTGTTGTTTGGTGTATTTTTTTTTTATTTTTAGAAAGTACGAAAAAAAAATTGTGAATGACTGACTACTATCTCGCTAATCTAAATTTTTAGTATTGGCGTATCAGTCATGGATACACACAAAACCAATAAAAATGTCTATAAACATTTTTTTTGGTTTTGATTCACAGCATTTCAATAATATGAAATGTGTTAGAGTAGGATAAAACATGTACACGTGTACAAAACCAATACAAATGTCTATTATTGTTTGGTTTTGTTTCTTGTATTAATTGGTTGATCTCGCATATATTTAGGCGACTAACCGCGTTTTATCCTAAGTGTTTACTAGCGATCGACGCGACGTCTAGAACTTCACCGGTGAAACATTTTTTTCGCATGATGGTAGTACTATATGTGTTTATACTATGCTTATAGCAAACTCATAAGCCAGCTGTCTTGTTTGTTTGGATGTTAGCCCATGGTGTAGCTTGCTGGCTTTAATTAAATAATCTTTTAGCATCGATTCTTCTTCATTACTAAATATTTTAGCTTTTGCATAATCTGGCTGGTAACAAATATTATTTGGATTTGCTTTTTTAGCGCGAACATATCGTTTCAGTGTCATAACATTTAAATCAAATCGTTTCGCCGTACCTTTTAGGGATGCCCATCATCAAGAACGGAATTAACAGCTTGTTCAAGTTTAGTGCTATCAATCGGAGTTCTGGCCTTTGCTTTTCTGTGTATAAATAAAATAACTTAATGAAGAAAGTATTGTAATTATAACCCTGAATAATTAAAAGAGACTTGATCCCTCAGGAACAAATCTCCCGTAGTATAATGGATCAAGTATCCCCATGGGTACCTTTGGAATACTTACTTAGGTCTTCAAATTATCACTTACAGCACTCACAAAATAATTCTTGCTACAATTAATCAGAAGTTTTAACTACCACAAATGTAAATAAAAACCGGTTTTTACTAAAAAAAGAGAACATGTCAAAACACAATTAATATCTCATCTGCATTTATATAGACGTCCTATTTGCGACTGAGTGGTTTACATTATTCTATAATCATATTAGCTATGCGGTGTTGCCACACTCAATATTTTGATTATCACAATTCCTCGAAATATATTAAGTGAACAAGTCTCCCAAAGGATCAAGTATCCCCACCCTACCTCAATTGAAATGTCATTCAAAATATTTTTTTCCTTTGCACATTTTTTTTGTTTTCTGTATTGCGAGTTCAAAAAGTCACTCGCAATTTTTTTTTATTTTTTGCTTGCTAGGAAGTCGCAAAAACGTTCGAGCATACCAAAAAGTCATTTTCAGCTCGCAAGTTGGTAATTTGCTTGCTGGAACGTATCGAGCATCTACCCCTTAGTTACGTTTCCCCTTCAAAACCAATCAAGTTTTCAGAAACATTTTTTTAAAATCCTTTATTTTAGGTTGGTCAACATATGTAGTCCATCGTTATTAATATGTATACTATACTAGCCAACTTTCGTAGACTTTCTACTTTCTAGTAACGGTAAGCACGAGTGCCAGATGCAAGACTCTTGATAAATTCCACTACTTTCTTATGTTCTAAGCCCCTCTTAAACATAAGAGATCTGTTCGGTTTCTTACCATATGGATAAACTTTAAACTTCTCACTCTATTGATTTTTATAAATCAGTCGCTTACTAGCATACATAATCATTTTTTTTTGACTTTTTTTTTTTTTTCTTCAGAAAATCCTGCTATCGGAATGCACAAGCGATGGCGAAAATTGGAGAATTGCATTTACACCAAATACGACTTTTTATACGAATATGATGGAAGCGGTTAGACTAAAATTAGAAATGTTCCACAAGGGTAAGATACCCACAAGATACAAACTTGGTCAATTAATTAACGATTTTTATTTTGGTAATTGATAGATCTCATTGGATTTCGTAATCCAATCGATATGGAGGACTACATGCAATTAATGGATACAGATTCAACCAGGACCGCTGTAACATTTAATAATCCGGAGGTGAATGAACCGCGATCCCTTAACTACATCATACGAAAGAAATTAATTGGTCAATTGGCTGATTCGATATTTCATAGTTCGGTGGAGCTAAGTAAATGTAAGTGTAACCCGTTAACCGTGAATTATAAATTTAAGATTAAATAAAAATGGGAAACTGTTTATCTTGTAACTGCAAGTTTTTACTACCGCAAACTATTCAGTTTGTTTTGTTTGCGGAAATTTTTTAATCTATATTTGTGGAAAATTCAAAATGCTACCTATATCTATATACACATACAAGTTAATAAAATTTTCATTTTTTAATTCTCTCTGTTATTTTTCGTTACAGCTTCAGAACCATACAAATCATTTATTGCAATCCAGCTTGCAATTGAAAAATCATTTATGGAACTGCTGATAAACAATTCGCTCAAATCATTACCAACCATTTCGACTCGACACAATCCTATGAAAATTAGCAAACAAAGCTTGCGGTTGCATTTATCATTTTTCTCTTTTGTTGTGTCCATTTCCTATTTAATTCTGACAATTACGTTACTCCTTTCGGCCATAGTCGAAGAGAAACGGGATGGTATAAAAGAAATTTTGAGTATAGCGACGAGCTACAGCTACATGAACCAAGTTGCCTTATTTTTGGTAATTTTTTTAATTGCACTCATCTCGATGTTGGGACAATGCGGATTTGCGCTGTACTACAACACATTTGATTGTATGAATGTCGTATTCCCATTTATCCTAATGGTCCTATACGTATGCGGCCTCATGTCGTACACATTTTTTGTGAGCGCATTTTTCGATTCGATAGCATATTCCTTAACAATTGGAACTATATTTTATATAGTTCCATTCTTGATCGGGAAGGGGACAACTAACCCTTTTCTGTTGTGGTTTACATGGTTGTCTCCGATCAAATTGTATTCAGAGGGAATGGACATTTTTATCAATTATCAAAATACTGATCGATGTTTTGCGCTAAGAGATATACGGGTATCTGAATACCCGGTAAAAGGATACAGTCTGATGACAATATGTCTAGGACTTGTTGGGATTTCATTTTTGTACCTATTTTTGTATTATTATCTATCGAATGCGTTCCCCGGCAAGAAAGGAACCCCAAGATCGACATTATTTTTGTGCATACCATCTTTTTGGCGCTCGAATATGGTCGATGAAAATGTAACACCAGAATCCATTGTGGTGAATAATCTAAACTCGCCAAATAGTATATGCAAAGTACAAAAACTAAGCAAATCGTTTAAAAAATCATTATTTAGTGAACCGTTTACGGCAGTTAGAAACGTATCGTTTGAGATACCGGAAAATCGCGTCACTATACTGCTCGGTCATAATGGTGCTGGCAAAACAACAACCATGTCAATGATCACGGGTATTGTGCCACCAACGAGTGGTGACATTTCAGTCGATAACGAGACAGATGTGAATCGGTATCGATCTTGTATCGGGTATTGTCCGCAACACGATGTATTCATTAGCTACATGAGCTGTCGAGATCATTTAATATTATTTGGACGATTACGTGGTCTAAGCAAACAACAAGCGAACGAGGATGCGGATACAATATTAGAAAAGGTACAATTGACGAAAAAAGCTAATAAGAGGGCAAAAACTTTATCACGTGGTATGAAACGTCGCTTATGTTTAGCGTGTGCTGTTATCGGCAAAACAAAGTTCATTATACTGGATGAGCCATCGACTAGTTTGGATCCAGAATCGCGTCGTGATTTATGGGACATAATTCTGCCGTTGCGTAAAGAAAGATCACTGCTGCTATCGACACATTCGATGGATGAGGCCAATGTATTAGGCGACAAAATTATAATCATGGATCACGGAAATATTGTGTGCGAAGGTACACAAATGTCGTTAAAACGTCGTTATGGATCGGGCTATCGTTTACAAATTTTAATGGGTAAACATTTCAAAATGAACGATACGCTAAACTTGATAACGAAGAACATTAGTGAAGCCTCAGTTAAATCGGAAACATATCCAACGCTAACGATTTCGTTGCCTTATCATGAGATGAGCAAATATAGTAAAACCCTTAAGGAGCTTGAAGATAAAAAGGATGAGTTGGGGATTGAATCGATCAGCTTATCGCATTCCACTATGGAGGAGGTATTTTTAAAGTAAGTTGTGACATTTTTTTTGAATAATAAGTCGAAATTCTACAAAATTACAAATTTCAGTTCGGCAACCGTAATCGATCCAATGGCACAAACGGATTCGGACGAGGTGGACTCGATGTACGTTAGGCTCGAGCATCAAGACGTGCCGGAGAAATCAAAATTTCTGTTCTTCAACCAATTCCTCGCGATTTTCTATAAAAAACTCATTTTCATTAAACGATCAAGGATCAAATGTTTTATCCACTTTATGATTCCAAACGTGGCTGTTCTACTAACACTTTGGCTTCAATTAAAAGCAAACAAACTGAACATGGTTCCAGAGTATGATGCATTTGAGCTGAGTGCAAGTAGTTTGAATAATCCGGATGTGATTTTGGTGATTAGTAATCAGACGAATCGCCAATACCGTGATGTTACTGATAAATTTATAAAATTGGCTAGGGATCGTGAACTAAATCCGTCCGTAACTTTTAATGGTGAGATTAATTCTGTGTTTAAAGATCGAATGAAAAATGATTTGATTCATTATAACGAAAAAATAATTGGTGGGATTGAAGTGAACGATAAGACTTCGCATCTGACCATTATGTACCAGAATAATATCGTGATTAGTCAACAGTTTATGATGAATTTTGCGAATAATTTGATTCTTGATATATTGGATGTAACGAATAGTAAAATTGTGGTGTCGAATCATCCGATAGCTGATACTTACGAAATGGATAGAACTCCAGTGTTTGTGAAAACTATACCGGATACACTTCCAATTGGTTTATATTTTTACGTGTTGGTATATATGGCTCTACCTTATATGGAAAAAGTGACCGAGTTTAGGATTATTCAGCGGATTTCCCCATGGTTGTTTTGGTTTGCGACATACTTGTTTGATATTATGTGCCACACATTGCTATCGATCGTGCTTATAGCAACTATTTCGATCTGTGCCGGATCGGATCTGGGTACCCATGTTCTCTTCAACATGTTTTGTACCATATTAGTGGTCGGTTTTGCGTATATCCCTTTGCTTTATATTTTTGCCAACCTATTCAAAAAATATTCGACCTCATACGCAATTCTTTTCTACGGATGTTTTATATGCTGGATAGTCTCTTTCATGTTTTCGTCGGAAGAGGCCATTGAAATGTTTCCCAAGACCTATTTTATATTCCAATTCCATCCAGAATTAGCCATTCGATACCAATTAATGCTATCCACTATCGTGTATTATGAGAATCCGCATGACTTCACTATCGGCCGTTTACTTGCCGTATATCTAACAGAATCTTTGGTTCTTCTTCTGATTATAATCTTCGTTGTCGAGAATATTTATGTGATTACGGCTCTATCTAATTTTATAGCGCTAATAAATCCAATCCGGAGGTATAACAAAGCGCGTAAAAGGAGAACGGTGCATCGGGTGCAACGACTGGTAGCGTTTCATTCTTATGTCAAGAGGGAAAAAGAATTGGTTAAATCGATTATTAACGCAGATGACTTAGAATCATATGCGCTGGTCGCGTCACGGCTCAATAAAAAATATCTCGACTTTACAGTGGTCAAAAATATTAATTTCACAGTTAAAAAAGGTGAATGTTTTGGCCTGTTGGGTATGAACGGGGCTGGAAAATCAACAATCTTCAAAATGATGACGCTAAAAAGCTCAATAACCGATGGCGATATATTCATAAATGGATTTCATGTTAGGAAGCAAACAAATCAATACCAAAACCAATTTGGATACTGCCCTGAGGGAAATGCCCTTATTGACTGTATGTCTGCGTTCGAGCTGCTTAAGTACATGGCCATGTTAAAGGGGACACCTTTTGCGCATTTAAATAATGAGGTGTACGAGTGGATTACCAAAATGAATTTAAGCAAATATAAGCACCAGGCATCGGGAAACCTTTCGGGTGGCACAAAACGTAAGCTAAATACCGCTATTTCCATGATTTCGAATCCAAAATTGATATTTTTGGATGAACCAACATCTGGTGTGGATCCAGTTTCGCGTCGGTTTATGTGGAAATGTATACGAGAGTTCCAAAAAAATCAACAGACCATTGTCCTTACATCGCACTCCATGGATGAATGTGAAGAGTTATGTAATCGCCTGGCCTTTATGGTAAAGGGCCATTTTAAATGTATCGGCAATATTCAGAAACTGAAATTAATTTTTGGCAATGAATTTACTCTTTTGGTAAAGATACGCGAAACGGCATCTACCAAGAAAATTGATAAAATCAAATCTGGCATCAGTCATTTATTCGAATGTCATTTGCGGGACGATTATGCGGGTACGTTGGTTTACAATGTGATAGAGAAAAATATCCAGTGGTCTCAAATCTTTGGAGAAGTATACGATTTTTCACAAACAAATGCCGATGTCATCGAAGATTTTGCGATCAATGAGATATCGTTGGAAGACATCTTTCTACAATTTCGCACCGTGCGTCGGTGAATCAAGTCATGTGTAATTTCATGTGATTCTTAGTAGTATTATAGCATTTCCCGATCCATTTCATATTTTTTCTATTTCCAAATTATTCTTTTCTTGTTGAAAATTATATTTTTTCAAATTGTAATTCATGCTTTTTAATTTTGAGTAAATATTTTTCGATTTTCGAACCATTAATTTTAATTTTCCGATTATACTCTTCAAATTTTATTCAAATTTATCAATTTATAGCTTTGTATGTTTCAAATTTTTGAAATTATGTATTTCGAATTTTAATTTAGAATTCACAATAATAAATTAAAACTCAGTTAATAAAACTCGTTTAACTTGTTTCACCTAATACCGTTTTCTATAAGAAACTTTTTTGATAGTTACTCCTATAATATATGCGTTCAATCTACTAGTTTATTTAAAAATGTCGGTAATTAATAAAAATTTCGAATTAAGAAAACCGAGTGACTAAAAAGGCGAATATGACCAGAAATTGAACAGACAATAGAATCGATCCTTGATCGATTAAACGGAATTAAAGACAAAATTTTCGAAATCCACAATTTACGAGTATCAATATAGAGTAGACAATTCGGAAATCATTGTCTACCATTAAAATTACACTTAAAAGTAGCTCTTTAATAAATGACCGAGTAAATGAAAACCAAAGATCGAATTTGCGGAAAGAATATGCCAACAACTTTATGATCAACGAATCTAAGGAAGATAGAAATAATATATATTTGTAGACGAATCTGGATTCAATTTACACCTGAGGCGGAATTATGAAAGATCAAAGAGCGACTCTAGGTTAGCGTGATTGTTCCAGCTAGAGGCAGAAATATGACCCTTATCTTAGCCATAAATAATTCCAGTGTTATACACCACGCTGTATTCACATGAGGTTGTAATTGTAACTCTGACAGGACGATTACATTTCTTAAAGAATTAGATGAAAAATTACTAGGACAACACGGAATTTCAAACGGTTGGATTATCATGTACAATGCAACGCCTCACAGCTCAGTCGCAACTAATAATTCGTTTAAAACTTTAATGAATAAAGCGCATTTGTGGCACCTTATAGTTACATGCTCAACCCAGTTGAGTTTGCCTTTTCAAAAATAAAGACCGTTGTTAGGACCATGTTACATGGGGAACTAGAATGTCCTTTATCAACCAGAAATAAATGACTCGGCTGTTCAATCCATTACTTGTGAAGATTTAAATGGATATTTTAATTGAATGCGGAGGAATTGTTCATTGGCAATGATATGCATTGGCGATGAATAATTTTGAAAATTATAATGTAAATTGAAATATATAATTGCATAAATTGAAAAATACAAATCTTTAAATTGATAAATATTAATTAAATGTGGTATCTAAAAAAATTTACTTGCAATTTTATAACGATTAGAAGCCGACTCTGTTCAGAATATGACATCCGAAAGGGATACACATGAGGATAATCCACGTTCATACAAATGTCCAAACCTCATTAACACAGTAATTTTCAATAAGAACGTGTATTGCAATAATAATTGCGTTTGTCGATAAAAATGTTATTTATATCAATCCATATTGGTGACCCCATTTTTACGGGGTCACCAACTTTTGATTGAAATAAGTCGCGTTTATTTATTACTATTTTTATGGATGACCGTAAATATTCTGATTAATGGAATGATGCAAAGAAATGGGAGGCAAAACGGTTCAGGACATGCCAACTCGGAAAAACTATAAAAAGGTATATAAAAAATGTTTTAGGTTGAAACTCTTCAAAAAGGAATTTCAGGTCGAAAACAAAAGGAAATGTCATGACCCAATTTTTTTCCTTTTTATCGCAAGGTGGTCCAATTTCAAGTTTCAGCAATCAAAAGTGATGGTAACAATTTTTTGGGATGCTATAAGGGAAGTTTGTTGATTGATTATATTTTTATATGATTCAAATGACTACAATCACAGGCGGTTGCTATGCGGACGTTACGAGAAAATTGAAGAGTGCTATCAGGATGAAACGTAACTGCAAAATTAGAAGCAAAATTTTGCTTTACCACGACAACAACGACACTCCTGTCTATAAAGGCAGAATTCCTAAATTTGCTGCCCATAGCGATTAGTTCTCATTACCAAATTTAAAAAATCTCCTTCTCGTAAGTCGTGACTTGTTTGGTCAAGTAGGTTCAAGTTACTTGAATTCAAGTAATTTGAACCTACTTGACTAATATGAACGTGTTATTTTGCTTGAATTCAAGTAAAGTAGAGGACCTTTCAACTTTTTTATTTAAGTTGAGTCCTCTGAGGTGAGCCACATTATAAAATTTAGTAGAGTGGAAAGTATTTTATCAAATTAGTGACGTTTGGTAGAGGTTTCAACCTCAAAAAATGATCAGCTACGAAAAGGCGATATTAGAAGAACTTCCAGGAAACCTGAGAGAAGAACTTCTTTCGAGAAGACTCCCCTGGAACTCTTCGCATACACTTTTCAATTTAAAGTTTCTTTGCCAGAAGCTAAAACAACAATATCCAAGCGAACAATCTTATCCGAGGCATTAACGCATTTCAATCTAAACAGATGACTAAACTATACCTAAAATGGAATTGTTAGAGGAAATTAGAATTCACCGTTGGATAAATTACTCTAATCAAGTATACACGGAAAAAAATAAACTGGTCCTCAGCTAAGAAAACGGACTTTCAATTCAAGAAAATGTACTTTTTCTTGATTTAAAAGCTAATTTTCTTATTTCTTTTGAGTTTTTCTTCACGTGAGAATTGTGTTTCTTGAAATGAAAAAAATTCGAAAGAAATAAGAAAATTAGCTTTTAATTCAAGAAAAAGTACATTTTCTTGAATTAAAAGTCCGTTTTCTTAGCTGAGGACCAGTTTATTTTTTTCCGTGTATGCTGCAGTGTTATACAGCAAAACAAACAATGAAATTACATTAGTTGCTGTTAAATCAAAGGTTGCACCGTTAAACCAAATAATATTTCTACCAAGATTGGAGCTGAATGCCGCATTGCTACTTTCTATCGACATTTTTCTAGAGCGATTCCACATCTGTTTTAGATTGGATAAAAGGAAAGCCACAACATCACAAAACTTTTGTGGCCAACAGAATAACAGAAATACAATCCAACACCGATCCTATAGCCAATGGCATAGTGTGGTTTCTATTGAGAATCCTGTAGACTTCATCTTCATAATCTGGTGAGAAGGGCCAAGAAGGGTTCGAGATATCTAATAACAAAAATTGATAAAGGAATGGAACAAGCAACAGAACAGAACATTTACAACAATAATGAAAAAACCAGTGATTGAATTGGATCGATTCTCGTTGTTATTATAACGGTACGTTCACAGCATTGCATACCATCTACGATTTTGATCTAATGAAAAATCAAGCTAATAACATCTCACATTTTAAACCAAACGAGCTGATCAGGACGCTAAGGGCAATAATTAGAGTCGATCAGCAAGAAGCTTCTGAACCAGAATTAAACAAATTAAAAGCACAATTATTAACAAATTCTAATCTATCATTTGAAAAAAATATCCAATAATACTTTCCAGAGCTCACATATTGTTAAGATTGCTCATCAAAGAAGTTCACGAAAAAACGCTGCATGATCACAATCAAGCAACATTATCACACCTGAGCGCAGTATTGGATAATAAATACATGACTGCATAACTTGTAACAGAGCAATGAAAACGGCATCACTCCAACTAATGGGTATGTTACCAAAATAACGATTGCCACTAGCACCACTATTCACAAATGGTGGAGTAGACTATGCAGGCCGAATTAGCATAGAATTTAGGATAGGCCGTTGTAATAAAACAACAAATTGTTAGAAGAGGATAGGACGGAAGGAGAAGAGGAATTTATCTGAAAATATTCTGTGATTGTGGCACAAATTTCGATGTAGCATATACAAACAACTACAAAGTCCTCACTTTGTCATTCAGCTCAAATAGAGAAATGCTTGAACCGTAGACAACTTGCTCCTCTATCAAAGGACTCAGATGAGACGGGCTTTTGACTCCGGTACACTGCTTTCTGATAGGAAGGGTCGTCATATCAACGCCCCATGGATTTTACTGTTGAAACCCGATCAAGGATTTTGAAAAATGGCGTACGGATTATCTTTCAAACAATATATATAGAAATAACACGTTTAGAAGGAATATTACTAAAATATGCCGTCTACTCATAACTAACGAGCCAAAAGACTGCCATTGCAAGAAGGATGATCTTGGTTTATTCAGCAGTAGTTAAAGATACAAACATATCTGCAGCTAGGAACCTCACAAAGCCTAGACGAAACTGTATACCAGGGAGCATAACCACGCAGAGAGATAATCCGCAGTCTATATGGAAAATAGACTACCGCTCGTCGTAAAGAGCACGCTCAAGCTCAGGTTAATATTGCTTCTTCATTTAACTACCCGACAACAGTGGCATCTCAACTTGATCGCAGAAAATGATTTCCTATTAATGGTGTGGTCTGGCAGGCACAACATGCCTGCTCTTAGGGGAGACGTTGGGAATTCTCACCCATAGTGTGAAGCCAACCAGTATAAAACCCAATTTGAGAATATCAATAATAACGAAAATCATCTAATGGCATTAATAAGAAACCAGACGTCAATAATCGATAGTACAATGAAGCAGATGAATCACAATTCTAACCTCACAATGATATCATTGAACTATCTGATAAAAGATCAAGAGAGATTAAGATTGTAAAAGGATTCGAGGGCTTCACCTAATATGAGTGATCATGATGGAGTTGATTTTAATTGTAAAAAAAAGTCGATAATCACACCGCCACAATTAAAAGACCAACTGCAATTCATTCGTCAACACACACCATTATCAGTAGTCATGGATAATTTAAATTATCATACGGCTGTCCCTTGCAGTGGATTATAACCTGCTAGCAGTAATCCCAGTTCCTGACATCTATCGTAACAACACCCAATCACACATCACAACATTAACAAAATATCTAGCAGTGGATAATCATCAAGAAAATGTTGCCACTCTAACACAACAGAAGAAGTGAACCATTTTCAAATATTCCAGCCTATGCAATTTATGCGAGATGTCACCAGTTTTCAATGCAATATGCATTAACTAACAAAACCAAGTGCGAAGTGTTATACTATATAATAAAACTGCATGCTACAAATCAACGGATATACGAAATTTTCAATAAAACGACTGTTGCTATCATATGCGGATCCTGCATCGACTCATACCGCTTTCAAATATCTGAATTAGTGGCGATATATCGTCGTCCTAATTGTAAATTAACGTATCTGACATTTTTTCGAATTTTTTTTTTTTGATACTAAATGGTTCGTCCGTCGTGAGAAACTCTGTCCGAATAGTATCAAAAACGATATGCTGGTTGCACGCTAAGCGACGAGAATCTCTACATCATCGTTAACGATCGCGCACAGCATATTAACAGTATTAGTAAATTTTTTCAAGACTTATCTAACATAATAAATAGAGCCATCAATCTAAAGGAATTAAGGTTTACAAATAAAAACCAAAACAACAATAAACGATAATCTTGAATCGATGTGGAATGGGAGCTAGAAATGATAAAGGAACACGCAACGGAATTTAATAGTACACACATTTAAAGCACCGTATAGATACAGTAAACTTATAGAAAAAAATCGATAGAGAACAATCCCAGTTTTAATTAGTTATTTTTAGAAATAACAATAAATTTAATTGGTCACCCAGCAAAGAAAAAATAATCAATCAATCATCATCACTTCCCCACGAGAAAAAATTGCAAATGATTGTTGTAGAAAAAGTGTCTCTGTATCATATGAATAGCAACAAAACATCAATAAAAAACTAAAAATCAAAGAAACACTTACATACGTGCACCTTGCAGCATGATTAAGTTATTCCGAATGATGGTGGTTGGTTGTAAGGAACGTGATGCTCACCGAGTAAAAATTTCACACTGATAAGACATGTTATGTCGAGTTATGAATAAAATAGCATCAATCCTCAAAATTAAAACCCAATATTTTCACCACTGTCCAAATTCTAAAATCACGTTTCAATTGTAACACATATGTACAAGAATCGCACCACAAAAAAGTGCGGGGAATACAATTTTTGACAGCAGAATCCCTTCCTAATCCTTTTTGTGAATTTTTGTTTGTGTACTAATGCGTCTTCGTCGTTTCTTACAGTCGGCTTATTTTGTGTAAAATGATGATGAGCCAGATAAAATTCGTCCACCAAAATGGTTAAATATAGTTTATTATAGTTTTTGCCGTAATATAGTAAACACGTGCTTAAAATAATGTTAAAAAAATAAAATTTATTAAAATGTATAATTCTGTGATAGTTAGTTAGAGGGTGGGTGTAACGAAAAAAAAAACAATTTTTTTTTTTTGAAAGTGTTTAGTGTTATTTGTTGTACGGTGTCACACAATAGAAAGGCCATTAGGGAAGGTCAAAAATTATATTTTGGATATATGAAATATTTGTGAATTAAATCGATAATGTTTTTTAGTACATTAAATGTATTTCTGTGGAAAAATATAAAACGTGTGCTACATTTTAAGAAAACTTTCATATTTATATTGGCCATCTCGATTGGCTTCCTGTATTTGGTAGCATTAATTGGAGAATTGGGCCCTCGTATTCAACCTACTGAGGCGATTTTTGAAGAACACTCTGAGGTATGGAATAATCTTATTTTTATTTTTTTGTCGGTTTTTGTAGGATGATGAATTCGTTTTTGGGTGTGTTGGCTTTAATTTTCATTGTGTAACTGGCGCCGCAATATTTTGGTTGGTGAGATAAGATGTATGATTTTTCGGATGTATGAATTCGGCATGAAGTAGTTAAATTTAGAACGTATACATATTAATTGATCCAAATTGATGTTTTTTGTTCACCGAAATTCAAGGGAAATTTTATTGCAATTACGGAGTTGTTTCCAGCTTAATGTAAATTTCGAAAATAAACAACATCAGAAATGAAAAATCTTAATAAATTTTGTTTTTAGTTTAAGTTAAGGCCCCTTACAAATACTTCAGCTTAGAAAATTGTAATTCATTAATTGTGTGATTGCAAGAATAACTTATGATTTCTACATTTGTTATGTATAGTCCCAAATTTTTAGTCTCCAAAATTTGATTACGTTTTAAGTGAAATAAACTTTTTCCTAATTGTTCGGCTGGCGTTAACTCACATTTGGACTCAAAATACTTTAGTTCAATCTATTTGTTTTCAATTTGATGAATATATGGCCCTATCTGCGTCAACCGTTAACTGAATAATTTATGACGTGTTACATGGTTAAAAACAAATTTTGACTTCTGGCCAATTTTGAAGCATTGTCGTTGAAGCAGTGACATAATGCATAATCCATTTAGTTATAAGGTTACGACATCATAAACTCCCCATCAAATCACACCATTAATACTAATTACTTAAGTTGATTATTTTTGTTACAATCTCACTCCTCGTTAAATATTGTAACGCGTTGTCCACAACAAATAATTTTCCTCGTCCTCCCTCTCTATCTTAAATTAAGCAATCATTTATTTTTATTAAGATTAAAAATACGACGTGACTAAAAACTGAGATTTTTTACCAAATTCTCAATGACTTGATTGGAGGTCCGCATCAAAAGTGATCATTTATGCTTACACCTTTAGCAAAGAGTCGATGGTTATTGGATAAGATGGTGACTTTGTGGTCAACCAAATATCTTTCCCCAAATAAGTTCAAATTTATTTTAGGCTTCTGAATAGCTTGACTACAACCACAAGTCGTTCACTGGAATTAGTTACACGAATTAGGTAAATGGATGATGATGTTTCACGGTCAAGATATGATTGTGTGCTACTTCACTTTCAATTTGGATGACTCCTTGGTAATGGAGTGCAACTTAATTAATCAGAATGCTGCATTAATTTTATTTGTGCCCTGATTCGCCTAAACCTAGGAAATGATAGGAATCGTCTTTGATATTCGCCTTCTCAGATGGGGTCACCATCCCATCGTGGTTCATTTCTAAATCATTCTCTTCAGCAGCTTTAATGACGATCTTCAACTTAACCAGTGCCTCATTGTAATTCTATTATGAAACACTGCGCACTGACAAATTAACCAACATTTGCTGGGCTAAGATACTCCGTAAATGGCGTCTTCTTGAATTGAGATTTGTCGTGATGTATTTTTGCTTGAATCGATCGCTGGCTCTAGAAATTATGAGATCTTTAGTCGTGATCTAAAGTCGTAAAGGCCTTCGCCCACATATTGTAACTCATCACCTTTTTCGTTTTAACAGAATAACAGTATTTCTTTGATATAAATATACAAGGTTACCACAGCGCAGGAATATAATACTGTTACTCTCTCGAAAACGCATCGAAGCGAAAAAGTGATAATTTTAACATGACGGCCAGGTTTTAATCGAGCGGCACTGGAGAACGGTTTTTCTGAAGTTTTTTTTATTCAATCCAAACTCAATGCAAACTCGATAACTTGATTGACAATTAACTGCATTATTTACAGTCATCCCGCAGATAGCAGATGATTTAATTTTAACGTCTAATAAAAATTATTTTAACTGAAAAAGGAAAAATTAAAAACTGAATTTCTCATAAAATTTGCTTTAATGGAATTTTGTTTGTCAAATTTTTTTCGTTTTCATAAAAATTTTAATTGTTTAAATTTGTAGAGCTGCAGCAGAGTTGTGACTACTTTGAGAGAAACTAACTTTTCAGATCTCGAGTGTAGGATTACTGATGATTTCTCGACCATTTAGATTTATCCAGCGTTATGTCGGCGATGTTATATTCAGCTGTTTCGGTAAACTTTGCTTGTTTGGCGAATAGGTAGGTGGTACCACTGAAAAGGCGCAGGAGTCTTCGGACATGGTCCTAACAGTGACCAGAAAAAAACGTATAAGAAAGAACCGCCCACGAAATTTACTCATAGAAGAAACCGCCCTAATTAAGCATAAGTAAAAGGTGTTTATGAAAAATTGCTCACACAGAAAAAACGCATAAGTAAAAAACGCACAAGAAAAAACGCACAAGAAAAATTTGAAATTCGTTTTTTAATTTGCTGTTTTAACAAGAATAAATTAAAGCTAAACACAGCGGGAGTTTGGGGGATTTTGGAGAAATTTTTAAAATTTTAACAAAATTCTGTAAAATCGGTCATTTTTAGAATTTAATCCTAATGTTGGCATATACGTATTTCCATAAATTCTAAAATTTCTGTAAAACCAGGAAAAGCGGGAGATTAAAAATATTAAATAAATTTTTTAAAATGCTACGCAGTTTTTTTGGTGAGTGTTTTTTTGTTGTGCGCTATTTTATTGTGTGATGTGTTTGTATTTGAAAGCTTGCATTTGAATTCACTTACTACTCTCCGTTTCATTTATGTAGACAATTCTTTAGCAATAAACTCTCTTGGATTAGAGCGTCTATAGAGCACCAATTATTGCTATAAGCAACTGTTCCTGTTGAAACCTGTTTCAACTGATATATACTGCATCATAAATTGTATTGTCGTCTAAGTTCAATCATGTTTCAACGTTGAGTTACAAACAACCCACCTAATCAAAAGAGAACAAATATCTGAACTATAAATGTCAGTCTTTCTCTTTTGTATTGTGTTTGTAATGATAACCGTTATTATTGTATACCAGTGGTATCCAGAACGTGTATAGTCTTGATTGAAATTAGATCGTGTACAATTGGTATTAATAAAGAAATATTAATAGTTTGTAAAATTATAACCTCTTGTTGTTTATTATCACTAAACCGCATGTTAAAAAAATGTAGTGAAAATGCGCCGAAACGAAATCGCAAATAAAAAAATATCGCGTCCACGTGTGTGTTTAGTGAAGTAGATGGCAAAAACAAAGCGAAAAGCTGGTTGAGACGATGATTAAGGAACAAAAATTGGATTACCATCAGTATTCGTACCAAAGTTTCATGCTTCCGACAAAGATAAGATGACAACATTTTATAGCGAACAAAATAGAAGAAGAGATGGTGAAATGAGCATTTTTCCTCGCAAGTGTACCATCACTGGAACGGCTTCAAAAACAACTTCACAACGTTTTAATAAAAAAAAACATTTCAAGATTTAACCAATCGCTAACCGTTGATTTTGCGGAAAAGAAACACGTGCTCGTGTCCAGGTGTAATTTCTACAAAAGTCGCATAAAGCCAGAATAGTTATATGCAGCTAGATGTAAGGAATCTTACACAGAATAGGAAATTAGAAACATGCTGGTTAAACATACACCACATGAGGCAGGACGTAATGCGGCATTATTGAAAATTAACACCTACACTGGAGGAAGTAATCGAAATAGCACAAGCGTATATTATCCAAGGAGTTCAATATTCCGTTTCTAATTCAATTACGTAAAATCAACGGAGGGTCGTACTGAATAGCGGGCAAATCAACGAAGAGGCTATATCTGGTCACGTAAGTCTAGTAACAAATTTTATCCTAATTGACATCTACTTCTTAACGGATTTCAGTGAAATTTGACATCCACGATGGAAATGGGATTCTAAAATGATTTTTAGATGAAGTTCTGATACGTGACCAAGTAGGATGCAACTTGGATATTCCTTAACCGATTATGATGGAATGGCCAATTAGGATGGAACTTGGCTATTTCTTAAGCGATTATGATCAAATTTGCCATCTGCGTTAGAAATGAGGTTCTAAAATGTTGGATAGTAGATTAAATTCAATTAAATTACTAATTAGTATTATTGCCAATAGATGGCGACAAAGGTAAATTAAGTTATACCGATAAGTAGTTTGACTTTTCAGTATGTATTTTGATTTTTCAGTTTACGTTTCCTTGTCCATAGAAAAACTAGTGTAACACGCATTGTGTTTATCTAATAAAAGTTACTTTGTTTAATCAGTAAAATATTTTAAACATCGGATTTTTTATTTTTATACTCTAGGATAAAAGGATTTTTAGATGAAGTCCTGTATATGGCCAAGTACGATTTAACTTGGCTATTGCTTAACCGATTATGATGCAAATTCGACAAATGGGTTAGAAGCACCATTCTTAAATGATTTTAAAATGAAATTCTGGAACGTGATCAATTAGGATATAACAAACCGATAATGAATTTTGACGTTTCCAACAAACACAAGGAAATGTGACTCAACAATTATTTTTGAATGAGGTTATGAAAAATATGTCAACATGGCTTCTATAATCTTGTCTGTTGAGGTTTCTTTGAATCAGGCAGCTGTTGAGGTTTTTTGAAACAGTGTAAATATACTATTCAAATTGTTAAACGATCCAGATTAGATAATCTAAGAGTGCTAACACCTACTAAAGTAAAAACGGTTTTTGTGTGTGAAATACTTTGTGTAGGTAGTGTTAACGCTGCTCAAGGTTGGTTTGGCGGCTATCTCGGCATTTATGTTGTGTGTGCTTGAAACCATCTTGTCCTCATGTTATGACTGATGCTAAAATTTTAAAATATGAAATCATACGGCAATTTTAGATTAATAAGTTAGATCGAATTAAGGCATTCGATCATATATCAGCGATCACGCCGCACGCACTTCAGATCATATGAGCAACTGTTTTGGTATCCAGCTTATAATCAAGCCATCTGGTGATAAATTGTAGGAGTTAATTAAACAATTAAATACAAACCGGCGTTCTCTAAAATCATTGGAACACCTCACACAGCATCGGGGTGGAACCAGTAAATACACTACCTACTGTTGTCGTAAGCCTTCACGTTCTTCACACTCAGCGACCGTGGTCTCTTCCACAAACCCAACAGTCGCTTTTAGATTTCTTCGTTTATCGATTCCAAACCGACGTTTTTGACGCCTCGGCGAAAACTGCTTCCGAAAAGGCTTGAAAGGAACGACATTCTTATGGTGGGACCTGTATCGCAACATGGATTGTTCTCTATTTTGACTAGGTTCAGAACCTACTAGTACGTGTTCATTGTAGACATCTGGAGAAAAACCACATCAGAAACTCTAAACATTTTTAGATTGCTTACCTTAACCTTCGGTACAGCCAAGTTAGCTGGAATTCATCAGGAACATTCTCCGTTAGCATCGCAAGTCATAAAGCGTCACGTAAACATCGATGATATACTGACTAGCAGCAACAATTTGAAGGAGGCTACTTCAGCTTGAAAATGGCGATTTCATCAAGACACTTGCAATGTAATGACAGCCATCATCGGACGTTTTTTAACAATAAAAACAATAGAGGACGAGTTATGAGAAGACCAGTTTTGTCGGACATATGTAGTTCGCATATTCGATCCACTCGGGGTCATCTTGCCAGTCATTACACATGCCAAAATTTATTTACAAAAAATATGGATGCTTAAGAATGATTGGAATCAGTCGATTCCACAAGATCTATTTACTGTTTGGCAAAATTTTCGAAATCTATACTCACATTTTTAACGAGGTTCACGGGTTTGCCGACAAAGAAAAGGCAAAATGATAATACCATGTCTTGAACTTTATGCGGCTATAAAACCGGCTAAGAAAGGTTATTCCAGTCTTAAACATCAACATCCACGAAATTTATTTCTGTTCAGATTCAACCATCACATTATCCTGGCTGACTTCGAAATCAACCACATTAACAACATTTTACGGGAAACAAGTAGTAGCAAAAATTCAAAGATTAACAGCAATATCTAATGGGCAACAGATCAGCACTAAATTCAACTCAGTAGATCTATGGTCGAGAGGATGATCGCCTTAAGAACTGATACGGAATTCATCGTGGCTTACAGGGCTCATATTTTTGCAAATCTTAGATAGTAGCGGAAAATATTCGATTTTATTGCACGAGCCGTACCAGTTATTCAAAACTCAACATTTTAACGACGAGATTTTGCACATGTATCAAGGCAGTATGATAAAATGGCGTTTTGCTCCACCGTCGGCCCAAAATTTCGGTGTGATCTACGAAACTAATACAGCTTTTAAACAAGTAGATGCTGTACACTATTTTCGGACCCGAACGATCTTGAGGCAATTACTCCCGGACATTTCCTGGTCGAATGACCTTTCATAACAATCTTGAAGCCAAATGACATCACCACTTCTAGTCACGTTGAACTAATGAGTACCTCTTAGGAATGGAACATCGAAGAAAATGGTTATCAACATTGCGGAACATTGCTGTCGGTGAACTCGTTCTCATCAAGGAAGACAATCTGCCACCTTTGAATTGAAAAATGGGAAGTGTATTGGAGGCTCATCCGGGAAGCGATCGGGAAGTCAGATGGAAAAATAAAAATTTGTGAGGATTTTAAAGTTAGAAAAATTGTTTCATAAGCATTAAGAAGGGCACTTCTTCACGAAAATCGACGTCCATCTTTAAGCCGAGTTGTCTGAGGAGTCCAAGCAATTGACGGTAATTAATACACCCATTGACCTTTTTCAATACCTAAGTTTACCATTCGAGGCTGCCAGCGCTCCTCGAATTTTTCAAAGATTGTCTTATTAAAAAGTTGGTTCAAAATGGTTTTACTGCTTGCGATCAATTTTCAGTTCAGTAGAGCCTATCTGATTGTTCTGTTTCCCAGTTTCACCTTAGAGTTTTTATGTCGCCAACTGTCGTCTAGCTTAAAACACTTTTTTCTGTGATATACATATTGATTTTTGAGTAAGATCCTAGTCTAGACTCATTACCAAGCTACTAACAACAAAACGAACAATAATAAACAAAATTTTTTGTATTTTGATTTCAGCAAAACCTGCTATCGGAATACTCAACCTATGGCGAAAGTAATCGAATTGTATTTACACCAAATACGACTTTTTACACAAATATGATGAAAGCGGCTGGGATAAAACTAAATATGGCGCACGATGGTAAGAAACCGAAGAAAATAGACTTACTCTATTATTTGGTCTATTTATCACGATTTCTTTTTTGTTATTGACAGATCTGATTGGATTTCATAATCTAACCGAATTGGAGCATTACACGCATTTAATGGATAATGATTCGCTCAGTACTGCTGTAATATTCAATAACCCTTGGATAGCTAAGCCACGTATCCTTAACTACATTATACGAAAAGGATCAAGAGGTTACCTTACTGATTCGATATTTCATAGTTCGGTGCGTGGAAGTAAATGTAAGTAGGTTATATTTCGTGAATTATGAATTTATAATTAAACAAAATATGTCCTATCCGTTTGTCTTGTTTGCGGAAAAATGTATACGCCAAATAGATAAATTGATGTCATCGTGTAATTAAACCAATTAAGGATTATATTTTCTTACAAAAAATATGTTTTTGTCGAGCCAAACACTCACATTACAATGTACAAAAATTCGGCCTCGATGCGTCACGAGCATGCGTATCCAAAAAGTATTGCAACAATTAAATCGAGAAGAATAAAGAAACAAAATCGTATAGACATTTTGGCGGCCTCATTCTTCCTTTTTTAAATCTCAAGATATATTTTGTTGAAGTCATCTTTATGGTTTTTCTTTTTTTTTTCGTTACAGATTCAGAACCACACAGAACATTTATTGCAATCGAGGTTGCAGTTGAAAAATCATTTATGGAGCTGCAAATAAACAATAAGCTAAACACATTACCAACCATTTCGACTTGGCACAACCCGATGAAAATAAGTAAACCAAGGTCCTCATTGGAATTAGAATTTTTTACATTCGTTGTATTCGTTTCGTATTTAATGCTGACAATTTCGTTACTCCTTTCGGCCATAGTCGAAGAGAAACAGGATGGCATAAAGGAAATCCTGAGTATAGCGACTAGCTACAGCTATGTGAATCAAGTTGCCTTATTTTTGATAATTTTTTTGATTGCACTCATCTCGATGCTGGGACAATGCGGATTTGCGCTATACTACAATACATTTGACTGTACGAATATAATATTCCCATTTATCTTAATGGTTCTGTATGTATGTGGCCTCATGTCGTATACATTTTTTGTGAGCGCATTTTTCGATTCGGTAACATATTCTTCAACTATTGGCAGTACATTTTATATAGTTCCATTTTTAATCTGGGAGTCAGCAACAAGTCCTTTCCTGTTATGGTTTAGATGGTTATCTCCGGTCAAATTGTATTTAGAGGGAATGGAAATTTTTATCAAATACCAACATACTGAACGATGTTTTGCGCTTAAAGATGTACTGGTTGCAGAATATCCGGTGAAAGGATACAGCATGTTAACAGTATATTTAGCCTTTGTCGGGATATCTTTTTTGTACCTATTTTTGTATTATTATCTATCGAATGTGTTCCCCGGCAAGACAGGGACGCCACGATCGGCACTATTTTTGTGCATGCCATCGTTTTGGCGATCGAATAGGATCGATGAAACCACGACACCAGTATCGTTTGTGGTGAATGATCTATGCCCGCCAAATAGTATATGCAAAGTGCACCAACTCAGCAAATCATTTAAGAAATCGATATTTAGTGAATTGTTTACGGCAGTGAAAAATGTTTCGTTTGAGATACCAAAAAATCGTGTTACTATACTGCTCGGTCATAATGGTGCTGGCAAAACAACAACCATGTCAATGATCACTGGTATTGTGCCACCAACAAGTGGTCGCATATCAGTCGATAACGAATTGGATGTGAATCGGTATCGTTCTTGTATCGGATATTGTCCGCAACACGATGTATTCATTAGCTACATGAGCTGCCATGATCATTTAATATTATTTGGACGATTACGTGGTCTAAGCAAACAACAAGCGAACGAGGATGCGGATGCAATATTAGAAAAGGTACGATTGACGAAAAATGCTAAAAAGCCGGCAAAAACTTTATCACGTGGTATGAAACGTCGTTTATGTTTGGCGTGTGCTGTTATCGGCAAAACAAAGTTGATTATATTGGATGAGCCATCAACTGGTTTGGATCCAGAATCGCGTCGTGATTTATGGGACGTAATTCTGCCATTGCGTAAAGAAAGATCACTGCTGCTAACCACACATTCGATGGAGGAGGCCGATGTATTAGGCGACAAAATTATAATCATGGATCACGGGAATATTGTATGCGAAGGTACACAAATGTCGTTAAAACGTCGTTATGGATCGGGCTATCGTTTAAAAATTCTAATGGCTGACAGTTTCCAAATGGACGAAACATTAAACCTGATAAAAGAAGACATCATTGATGCCTCAGTTAAATCAGAAACTCATCCAACGCTAATGATTTCGTTGCCTTATCACGAGATGAGTAAATATAGTAAAACCCTTAAGGGGCTTGAAGACAAAAAGGATGAGTTGGGGATTGAATCGATCAGCTTATCGCATTCCACTATGGAGGAGGTATTTTTAAAGTAAGTTGTGACATTTTTTTTGTACATTAGTCGAAATTCTACAAAATTACAAATTTCAGTTCGGCAACGACCGTAATCGACCCAATGGCACAAACAGATACGGATGAAGTTGACTCGAAACACATTAGAATCGAGCATCATGACGTGGCGGAGAAATCAAAATTCCTGTTCTTCAATCAATTCGCCGCGATTTTCTATAAAAAAATCATTTTCATCAAACGATCATGGATCAAATACTTGATCCACTTTATGATTCCAATCGTGGCTATTTTCCTACTGCTTTGGCTTCATTCCATTGCAAATAATGAGCAGAACGTTGTTCAGGAATATGATAAATTTGAGCTGAACGCGGATAAATTGAATAATCCGGATGTGATTTTAGTTATTAATCAGACGAATCGCCGTCATCGTCATGTCGTCGATAAATTTATGAATTTGGCCAAGGAATTTAAACTAAATCCGTCCGTAGTTTTTAATGGTGAGATCAATTCTGTGTTTAAAGATCGAATGAAAAATGATTCGATTCATTATAACGAAAAAATAATTGGTGGGATTGAAGTGGACAATAAGACTTCGCATCTGACCATTATGTACCAGAATAATATCGTGATTAGTCAACCGTTTATGGTGAATTTTGCGAATAATTTGATTCTTGATATATTGGATGTAACGAATAGTAAAATTGTGGTGTCTGATCATCCGCTGGCGTATACATTTAAAATGGATATGAGCTCCATGTTTGTGACTCTTATACCGAATGGGCTTCCAATTGGTTTGTATTTCTATGTGTTGGTGTATATGGCACTGCCGCATATGGAAGAAGTGACTGAGTTTAGGATTATTCAACGGATTTCACCATGGCTGTTTTGGTTTGCGACGTACTTGTTCGATATTATGTGCCACACGCTACTATCAACCGTGCTTATAATAATTATTTCGATGTGTGCCGGATCGATGCTGAGTGCCCATGTTCTCTTCAACATGTTTTGTACCATACTAGTGGTCGGTTTTGCGTACATCCCTTTGCTTTATATTTATGCCAAGGTATTCAAAAAATTGTCGACTGCGTACGCAATACTTTTCTACGGATGTTTTATATGCTGGATAGTCTCTTTCATGTTTATGTCGGATGAGGCCATTGAAATGTTTCCCAAGACCTATTTTATATTCCAATTCCATCCAGAATTTGCAATTCGATTTCAATTAACTCGATCCACTATTATGTATAAAGAGAATCCGCAAGATTTTAAAATCGGCCGTTTACTTGGCGTATATCTAGCAGAATCGTTGGTTCTTCTTCTAATTATAATTTTCGTTTTCGAGAATATTTATGTGCATACGGCTGTAACTAATTTTATAGCGCTAATAAATCCAATCCGGTGTATCAAAAATGCGCGTAAAAAGAAAAATGATTGTGTAGACCAACCAATACAACCCCCAGATTCTTATGTCGAGGAGGAGAAGGAACTGGTTAAGGCGGCTGTTAATAACTCAGCTGTCTTAGAATCATATGCGCTGGTCGCGTCACAACTCAATAAAAAGTATATCGACTTTCCAGCGGTCAAAAATGTTAATTTCACAGTTAAAAAAGGTGAGTGTTTTGGCCTGCTGGGTATGAACGGGGCTGGAAAATCAACAATTTTCAAAATGATGACGCTAAACAATTCGATCACCGGTGGCGATATATTCATAAATGGATTTCATGTTAGGAAGCAAACAAATCGATACCAAAATGAATTTGGTTACTGTCCTGAGGTAGACGCGCTTATCAACTGTATGACATCGTTCGAGCTACTTAAGTACATGGCCATGTTAAAGGGGACACCTTTTGCTCATTTAAATAATGAGGTGAGCGAATGGATTACCAAAATGGATCTAAGCAAATTTAAGCATCAGGCATCGGGAAGCTATTCGGGTGGCACAAAACGTAAGCTAAATACCGCTATTTCCATGATTTCGGATCCAAAATTAATATTTTTGGATGAACCAACATCTGGTGTGGATCCAGTTTCACGCCGATTTATGTGGAAATGTATACGAGAGTTTCAAAAAAATCAACAAACCGTTGTGCTTACATCACACTCGATGGATGAATGTGAAGAGTTGTGTAATCGCCTGGCTATTATGGTAACGGGCGATTTTAAATGTATCGGCAATATTCAAAAACTAAAATTAATTTTTGGTACTGGATTCACCCTCTTGGTAAAGGTACGCGAAACAGCAACATCCAATGAAATGGATAAAATAAAATCTGATATCAGTGGTTTATTCGAGTGTAATTTGCGGGACGATTATGCGGGTACGTTGGCTTACAATGTGTTGGAGAAAAATATCGAGTGGTCCCATATCTTTGGTAAGGTGTACGATTTTTCACAAACAAATGCCGGTGTCGTCGAAGATTTTGCGATCAATGAGATATCATTGGAAGACATCTTTCTACAATTTCGCACTGAACGTAAAGAACCGATCTTAACTGTTATAGACGTTGAAACAACTTGCGTATAATTATTGTATGGCTATTGTCTCGTAATTTAATAACTTATTGCATGTTCTGACAGATTATCGTACGGCTTCCGTTTTTCTTGTTACCGAAAACCTTTCAATTCCTTAACTATAATAACATGTTGTGATCTCTGTACTCTCTTCATTGAATTAATTTATTATTTGATAAAAACTTTATATTTATGTTTAATATAAAACCTTGTGTATTTTGAAACCCTGTACAGATTACGCTTTTGTAATGCTTACTGTATTGAATTTTAAAAATACATAAAACAGTTTGTTTATTGTTAAAAGTGAAATAAAATATTTATGTAAAACAATTTATTTGATTTTTTTGTAGACTCTAGAAGCCGACTCCATCGATCACTTCCAACACATTCCCCAAACGATTAAAAGTAAAAAATTGTACACCCGGAATGCGAAAATCTGGACTCTCCTCAGTATGCTGCTTTAATTCGCGAACCAATTCCACAATCAATTCATTCATAACCCTCTGAAATTCTATACTATCATCATCATTTTGGAATGGTTCTAATCGCGTTAACATTTCATCTGGAATCTTAATTGGTAACCAAGTAGTAACTAGTTTAAGTTGTTTATACGATCGTGGTACCATTATGCCAGGGATTATTGGAACCGTAATATTTAAGGCGCGCGCTGCATCGATAAAATTAATAATTTTTGTGGCACTAAAACATATTTGGGTTATAATAAAATCAGCACCCGCATCAACTTTTTGTTTTAAGCGTAAAAGATCTGTTTCGAATGTGTCAGCATCACCATGTTTTTCAGGATATCCACCAACCCCGATTGAACTATTGTTTTGTGTTTTATTTCGTATTGCTTTGACTAAATCGACAGCATATTGATATGCTTGCGATGTATGATAGCTATCGCCACGAATCGCTAATATATTTGTAACGTTATGCGCTAGTATCGTATCCAAATTTAATTCATCTAAGCTAAAACATGTTAGGTGCATTAGAGCTGGATGTTTGCCATTAATCTGATTAAACATACGATACGATGTGACTTGGTCTAATTCTGATACGTTGTGCCCAAAATCTCGACCTGTATGCCATGTGATCGAAGTAAATAATGGCTTTGTCCGTGTCCCGTCGAATACGTTATAATTTAAAGTGAAATTTGGTTTCGGGGACACTTCAATGGCGTAAAAAAATTGTCGGTGTTTGATTCGATCGGTGATCAAATCGATTATCTTCATATTATGATTGTCTAATGCGTCATCGAAATGAATAATTTGAGAATCTCTAGACTTGTCGTCACTGTCTGAATGGAGTGGCATGGGAGCTAAAAGGTTACCAGATAAATTATAAAATACAAATGTCTTATCCGATTTAGTGAGTACAAAGAAAAAATAATACAAACATGTTGTTAATTTGATCATCTTGATTATGTGTGTGGCGCACTGTACTTAATCCAACGAACTGATTCTTGATTCCTTTTAAAATGATTAGAAAACAAAGGAGACACTGATTAAATGCAGTGGCGGCGCCATTAAACCGAATTACGCTCCATAGATTGCGATGTATTTATTACAAATTCTCTGAAAAAAAGTTTGGATTGTTGTTTAACAGCAATGCGCTTTTTGATAAACTCAAACATCACGACTGTTGTCCATTTGCATTTAGGTAAAACATAAAATTTTTTTATTAAATAAAATGACATTTCTACGACACTAGAAAAACTGTCATTAATTTTTTCTCGGTACAAATCCATAGAGGTAAAAACTATAGAGAAGAAATAAACAAACGTCAAGTGTAAGAAAATCGGTGCAAAAAGGAGAAAGACTAAAATAGTTTAGGGCCGTATTTAAAATTTTATTATATTCAATGTATTGAAATGAAGTGGGAAAACTTTGTTTCAGGACTAATATTTGTATGTCTATGGATATATCAGAGAATATATTTATCAGATTTCGATATCTTATCTATCTGTCGCTGTCCTCTCTTATTTCTGCGACATTAAAAAATACACACCCATAATATGTTGGCAGCAAATGATGCTAACTTCATACAGATTTAAGCTCGATTTCGCTGATTAGTATATTTTACTGAAAACTATAGAGGAGTTAAGACAATCAAAAATTCCATTAGAGTGACAGACAGTAATTTCTTTATAGCAACATTTTATGGTTATATTTTGACAGATTTTTGTTAACATAACCAATAAATTTCATAATTTTTCGTAATTCATTGGGTGTGTCATTGTTTTTGTATTTTCGATAAATTATTTACTTTTGTGATAAAATTAAACTTTGATTTGTGATGGATAATTTGGAAACCGATTTAATGGATTATTTGGATCCCTTAATCATTATGTTTAAGGCCAGAAGAAGCTGGGCAAAATGAAGCTTCAAAGAAAAAAAAACATTTATCACAAAACTTTGTCAACATTAAATTTATTTGGAGTTTTTTTTATCCAAACGTCATTTTTTATACCATAAAAATATCGAAGTGGAGTTAACTTCGTTTTTTGATAGTATTTGCTCCAGTGTGCGAGAAAAATTTTCTATCCTTACACTATCTGTAGGTAGATGTAGGTACTGTAAAATACTGAAAAAATATATACTTCGCATCATATTTTTCTTCAGTAAATTATGGTTATACACTAGTAAATTATGGTTGCATAGCACAGTAAAACCAATTTTTTTCGAGTAATGAATAAAAAATTTCCCTCTCACGCCTCAAGTAAATCTATATTTTTATCTCGCTTTATTTTTACTGATAAAAATACTTTCGTAATGGCTTTAAAGACATGTTCTTGATTTGACGTTTACAAGTGATGAAGTTTCTATTTAAATTTTTTTTTTATAAAACGCGTGGAGAATTAACTGTAGCCTTATGGGTAATGGAATATTATAAGAAACATGAACAAAACGTAACCCTAAAGTCCTCGGCATTCGCCATATAAGAAAATGTGTTATGAATGCAATTACTCAGCTGACTGCACATATTACTTTGGTTCCATACAGGGTTCAACCTAGGTTGAACCTAGGTTAGCGTAACGGGGTTGAGTTGAGTTTTCGTTGAATTAATTTGAACTCAACGAAAATACCTGAGTTGAGTAGAGTTGAAATTCAAAATGGCGCGGCGAATAAATATTAAGGATTTTTATTATTAACACCATACAAAAATATTATAATATTTAAATACAACAAAAAAAAATTGACAACAAATAAGGGATGCAATAAAAAATCCTATGTATATAATATAACTGGCTGTTAAACAGAAACAAAAAACTTTCAACTCAACCTAACTCACTTCCATGGAAACGATCGACGCCATTTTGAAATTTAACGTAAACCTGATGATAAATGTTAGCAGTGTTACAAAAATGACCACAAGAAATGTTACAAACCATCCGCTCCACAAGTACATCAAAGGAAAAGATAAGTACCAAACATCCTTATAACTGTAATAACTCTAAATAATTTTTTCCCGTAAATAACATTGATGTAATTTTCCAAACGCAAATTTATATTCGTCAACATTAATGAAGTTTCAACAGTCTAACTGTTCAGTGTTCACACGGTTCAAATGGCATTAGATCAACCAATTGAACTTTAAACACGTTTTTATCAAAACATCTTTGGTACAGATTGGATTGAAAAGTTCAAACTGTGCGACAATAACAGTACAATTTTCATCTAGCACTAAATGAAGACATTCTTGCAAACATTTTTAATGGCGTGTCAAGGCTGTGTGATATATGCATAGTTTTTGTCTGTAAGGCATTACAAATTAGCGCGCTCTTTGGTTAAAATAACTTTCACATTTTTTAGGTTATGGTATTTTGCCGTAAAAATATTTTGGTAAATGCAATGCCTTTCCTTATTCAATCAATTGGATTTATCCAACGTATTTTCACAAATCACAAATCAACAGGATTTCTATTTGATGATAATGGCACAAGTTCCCATATACGCAACAGCTTTCTATGCTTTCTCGGCTCATGTTTCTTCGGCTCAACTTTGGTGACTTCGTCAATGAGTTTTTTCGGTGGAACATTTTTATTCATTCGACTCGAGCTGTGCCTTATCATACTATATAACCTTTTCCAATTTGTTGTGTCGTAAATGGCGTCGTTCTTTGACACTGGATTCCCTCTTTCACTATGAATTTCAGAAAATTTTGATTAATTTACTCACCACATTGACCTGTTTAAAGAACCTTTACTTTGTGGCCAAACAATTTTGCATAATCGCAATAAACTTTGAAAATCTTCCGAATGCTTAATTTTTTCTTCAGAAGATAAATCACAGTGTATCTTGAGTGATCATCTATAAACGTCAAAATATATCGCTTGACGCTTACTAGATGGCGTTTTTGTCTACATTGGTCCGCAAACACTGGCATTGTTCCTGTTGGTTTATTTATCAGGAAATATTAATCTTGTAAAATCACAAGGATCAGATGTCAATGGAAATAGTGGTCGTGTAAATTCAGGTATGCTTCTATTTGGCGAACTATCGTAATCATTCCTTCAAACTTTAAACGTTGCTCTCCGCAATTATCCTATGCAAATGGTGTTTGATGGAGTTAACTGCTAATTCGGCGGCCAGGTGGGAAGTTGCTAGGGGGATGCAAGCCGATAGGCTCCGTAACTAGCAGTTTTCCGCAAGTGCTCGTGTTACCTCCTCGTGGTGGCTGCTGGTAACTAGATTGCTTTTTCGGCTTCTAGGCAAAAACACGGCGCTAAAGGAGTAAACCTTAAACAAATCACTGGGCTGGGTTAAGGTGTTATTCGTACCGTGCCGATAACCGGCCAGGCTGAGGGCCCAGTTTAAAAACTAGCTCAGTCGCAAACGGTGGATCCGGATACCTGGCGCCCTCCGGATTAAGTAGCCTTATCTGTGTATTGCGGATCTCTGCACAGATGGACACTCTTTTCTCCGCTACTCGTGGGACCAAATATGGGAGACCAAAAAACAAAACAAACAAAAGAGTCCGGTTCTCTTACAAAACCGGAAGAGGTAGAGAAGGAGACTCGGGTCTTTAGGCCTATCTCTAAACCTGCCAATAAACAACGGGACAAAAGCTTAGATAAGGCTGGTCCCTCCACTCGGGTCACCAGGCCTGAGCAAAGAAGTATAATTCGGAACCAAAGCACCAATGAAGCTGGTTCCTCAAAACCAACATATAATACTAGGAGAAAGGCGTGGAGGGCACTGGAGAAGATAAATAAGATCCCTCCAGAAGACAGGTCGGAGAAAGACAAAGCTACGCTTGTGTGGGCGAAAAAAGTCACCGAACAGATGTCGGAAGGTCCTTCAGCTGGCTTAAAGATTAAAAGGAACAGATCTCAGGAGGAAAGTCCTAAGATCGCAAAACGAACTAAGCTCCATGCTACCGAAATGAGGCCTTTTAACGAGGTACTCAAGGATCAGCTGGTAGTGGCAGTTGTTGACCAGTCCCAGGAGGATGGCAGTATCACGCCCGCCAATTGGAGAAAGGTGGAAAGGGCCTTAACCACCATTTACCTGGATATCCTTGCAGAAAACCCAGGACCTGCTCCGACTTGTCGGGATGCGGGTTGGCACAGGAACCAGGTGAAACTGACTGCATGTGTGGATCAGAGATCTCTTCTGCTCTACAAGAAGGCAGTGGAAAGACTAGGCGAGGTATGGCCCGGAGCCAGCCTTGCTGTTAAAGCTAGAGATGAAATCCCCTGTAGGCCAAGAGCCAGGGTGTGGATTCCTTCGGAGCCTAGCGATCCAAAGGTGATACTCCAGTTGTTGCAGGTTGGCAACCCAGATTTGCCAACGCACAACTGGAAAGTTGCTAAGCTCGAGGAGCCACGGGCCGACTACAGGTCGGCCGTCATAATTCTAAACAGAGAGTCACTGACTGCGCTGGAAAAAACAAATGGTATGGTAAGCTATGGTTTCAGTGCAGTCACACTCAAAATCTACAAGAAGGATGCGGACAAGCCGGATGCTCCGGAATCTGAAGAAGCTGCAGGAAGCTCATCTGGGCTCCTCCAAGAGGGGAACAGCCTGGTGGAAACCATCTCTACAGATACGGAGTTGATAATGTCCTTGGAGTCATTAAGAAGAATCTCAGAGGACTTCACATCATCAGGGGAGGACTCTGATGATACATTGGTAGGGAAGGAAGTCTAAGAATGGTGACGTTCTTGCAGATTAACCTACACCACTCAAAGGCAGCATCAGCTGCTCTACTTTTAAAAATTGGAAAGGAAGGGACGGATATTGTCTTGATCCAAGAACCTTGGGTTGCTGGTGACCGGGTACTTGGACTCAAGACACCCTGTTATAGATTAATGCACACGGAACAAGAAGGTAGGGTTCGGTCGTGCATTCTCGTTAAAAATAATATAAATTGTTTTCTGCTATCGAATTTCAGCAATGAAGATGTGGCAGCGGTCAGCATTGAGGTCAATAAACGAAGCCTCTGGCTAATATCAGCCTACCTAGCCTATGATGCAGTGAACATTCCACCAGTCATTCTGGGTGAGGCAATTTTGGAGGCTCAGAAGCGCAAGGTTGGAGTCATCCTGGGGAGTGATGTAAATTCTCATCACACAATCTGGGGAAGTACGGACACAAATGAACGAGGTGAGTTACTCCTTGATTACATTCTAAGTACTAACCTTCATATATGTAACATAGGCAATAAGCCGACTTTTATAACTAGAAATAGACAGGAGGTATTGGATATTACACTCGTCTCAAACTTCTTGACGACTAGTCTATTAAATTGGAAAGTGTCGGAAGACCACTCTTTTTCTGATCACTGTTATCTTCAATTTGAAATGAGCTTGGTCTTTCCGAACAGCCCTCTCTACAGGAACAGGAGGAAAACCGACTGGGATATTTTCAGAACTATTCTGGGAAATTCACTACCAGTGCAGGTGCCTGAACCTCCAAAAACTACGGTAGAACTCGATGGCTTAGTGGACGAACTGTCCAGCGCTTTTAATGAAGCGGTACTAGGCTCTTGTCCTCTTAGTAGGCCTAGGGGCAAATCTCGGCCACCTTGGTGGTCAAAGGAGATTCAACAAATACGTCAACGGTGCAAGAGACTCTTCAAAACAGCAAGGAAAACAAAAGCCGCTGTAGACTGGGACTCCTATAAGGAAGTCCTCAAAATTTACAAATATCAGCTAAGAAGCGCAAAGAACAGATCTTGGAGACTATACTGTGGTAAAATTCAGGAGACATCAGAGATGTCCAGGCTTCGCAAGGTACTATCTACTAGCCCTTCCATCCCAAGCTTCCTTCAAAGGCCGGATGGAGCATGGACCACAAATAGTATGGAATCGCTGGAACTACTATTGGAAACTCACTTCCCTGGTTGTTCCGAATCTGCACCTACTATATCAGAAGGTAAAAGGGCTAGTAGCCTCGCAGGCCAAATTATTAGCAGAAGAAAGATTCTGTGGGCGATAAGCAGTTTTAAACCATACAAGTCGCCAGGACCTGATGGTATTATCCCTGCGGATATACAAAAAACTACTGATCTAACCATTCCCTGGTTAGAGGTAATTTTTAGAGGCAGCCTAGAACTATGTCACATTCCCAGTAAATGGACGGAAGTGAAGGTTGTCTTCATACCTAAGGCGGGAAAACGCTCACATTGCAGTCCCAAAGACCTTAGACCGATCAGCTTGTCTTCTTTCCTTTTCAAAATACTGGAAAGACAAATAGAAGCTCATATTAGAGGCACGATTATGCTGGAAAAGCTGTCCAAATCTCAACATGCTTATTGCAAGGGGAGATCTGTAGAAACTGCTCTTCATTCTCTCACATATTTTATTGAAAAATCTTTCGAATATGGAGACTACGCGATGGTAACCTTTTTGGACATTGAGGGAGCCTTTAACAACGTGCTAACAGTGGCTATAACTCGGGCACTTTCGAATCTAGGAGTGGAAGATTCTCTTAAGGACTGGATAGATCAGATGCTAAGAGGCAGAATCATAAATGCCAGTCTGGGGAAATCCTCCGCCAGAAGATTTGCAAGCAGAGGCACGCCGCAGGGTGGCGTACTGTCCCCCCTTCTCTGGAACTTGGTCATAAATGATCTATTGCTGAGGCTGGAGGATACTGGCTTCAAGGTGGTTGCCTATGCGGATGATGTCGCTATTGGCGTTCGGGGAAAATATCCCGGGACACTTAGCGAGCTTATTCAAAATGCTCTGGGCATTCTTTCACTATGGACCAATGGTTGTGGGCTAAATGTGAACCCACAGAAAACCGAATTGGTTCTCTTCTCTAGGAAATATAAAATTCCTCATGTCGATCCTCCTACTTTAAATGGTTTCAACTTGGCTTTTACAGGTGAAGCAAAGTTCTTGGGTCTCGTCTTAGACAGTAAATTAAACTGGAAACCGAATATTACGGAAAGGGTAAAGAAAGCTACGGTAGCGCTATACTCCTACAAAAATGCAATTGGGAAAGGTTGGGGGCTGGATCCCCACATGGTCCTTTGGGTATACACAGCAGTAGTTAGACCCATTCTTCTGTATGGGGTAACAGTTTGGTGGCCTGCTCTGGACAAAACTGTCAACCTAAAGTTGCTGACAAAAGTTCAGAGAACAATCTCTCTGTGGATCAGTGGTGCAATGAGGAGCACATCCACTCAGGCACTGGAGACTCTGCTATTTCTAACTCCTCTAGATATCATGGGAAAACAGTGGGCAGCTAGCACTGCCATACGACTGAAATCCACCTTAATGTGGACCTGCAATAACACAGGGCACTCATCTATACTTTGTAACAAAGGGCTTCCCAAGACCACCGACTATACTGTCCCGTCACTATCTTTTGATAGAAAGTTCCGGACTATTATACCATCTAGAGAGGACTGGATGATGGATACAGTTTTGGAACCAGGAGTTTTGAACTTCTTCACTGATGGTTCAAAACGGGATAGAGGAGTAGGGGCTGGGGTGTTCTGCGAGGAACTCATGTTAAACCTCTCCTTTCGTCTCCCTGACTACTGCAGCATTTTTCAAGCTGAGGTAACTGCGATAAAGGAAGTAGCGGACTGGTTGAGGTATAATGTAATATCGACTAGAGATATTCGCATATATGCGGACAGTCAGGCAGCCATTAAAGCGCTTCAATCACACCTTCTCACGTCGAAAGTAGTCCAGAGCTGTCTCTCATCTCTTAACGAGATGACAGATCAGTTCAACATCCATATCATATGGGTGCCAGGACATTTCGTTAGTACGGGGAACATGAAAGCCGATGAACTGGCTCGACGTGGTACAACGGACCACATTTCAAACAGCAAAAAGGATATTGAAATTCCTCTTGCGGTATGTAAACTGCTGCTTCAGGAGGAAGCCAGTAAGTTGACGAATGACAGATGGTCAAATAGTACCTCATGCGTAATAACTCGGCAAATCTGGCCAAAGTTGAACTTGGCGAGATCCAAACAGCTGATCTCACTTCAGCGGAGTCAGATCAGTGTGGTTGTTGGAGTGATTACGGGGCACTGTCTCATAGGCAGACATGCAAGTAGACTTGGTTTCTTCTCACATGACTACTGTCGTAGTTGCGAGGACGAAGAGGAGGAAGAGACAGTACTTCATCTTCTTTGCACCTGTCCTCGTCTGGCACGAAACAGACTGAATTTTCTAGGGGCACACCTTTTCAACGACCTGGCGGAGCTCAGCGAGAAGGACGTCAGGAGTATCCAGCGCTTCATAGCAAGCTCAAAGTGGTTTCAATGAGTTGGAGGAAAAATTTTTAATTTGTGGTATGGCTACGGACCTTTTTGTGTCTATGCCTGGTCCTGGTGGACCGCCACCCAAACCTAACCTAACCTAACCTAACTGCTAATTCCCAAAGTCCGCCCATATGTGTTTCTCTTGGTAATATATAACGCCATGATGCACCATCTCTTGCAAGCTTTTCTGATCATTTTCCCGATAGTTGTTTTAATGCAAGCGTGAGTTTTTCGCGAATACAAATAATAAATACACATGCACAAATTTAATTTTTATTTATATAGCAGACGCCGGTGTTAGATGGCATAATAACACAGCCTGAGCCAACGGTTCCAGAAGTATTAGAAAATCGTCTGAAATATTGGCAATAACTATAGCGAATGTACCAAGAATTCTGGAAGTGTTGGCAGCAGGAATATCTCACTTTATTAGAAGCACTTAGCAAATGCGCACATATATTAGACAGCTAATTAAAAATCAAAGCCCTCGGTCAGCCCAGAAGGTATGCCAGCTAATTTCAGAACAAGAGGAAGTTCCAAAACCATGCTGTTCGCCATTGTATTTCTGTTGCTATTTTTCTGAGTGTTTTATTCGTGCCACAAACATAATTTTATACACCGGGTAAGGTTGCGGCAGTAGTTGCAAATGGTATATGGCTATTATACTCCATTGTATGGCTTTCGTTATAGGCGGCACGGCATAAAAGTCGAAGCTCTCCTCGATAATGTGGATGAAGAAGCAGAAGCTATAAAATAAGCCATGAGTTCTCGAATATTCTTCTCCGGGGTATTTCCCGTGTTATAAATCGGATTGCTTTAATTCTAAAGTCATCATGAGCTTAGATTGAGAGATATGTTAGATATATATGATCAAAAACTAGAGAAATACCTCAAGGCTTCCTATGTCATAAAATAAATATACTCAGCTGGGGTACAGAAGTAGCAAAACATAAAAAAACTATTTCTGTACCCCAAGCCGCCGACATTTGGTTTGTATGACATAGGAAGTTTTTATATTCTTTCTATAGTTTTTGATATGATATATGATGTAATGCTTTGGCACAACAGTTCGAGAAGAAATATTGGACACGTTAGATTCAGGAATATTTGTCAGAGTTGACACATCGATCTATTAAGGAAAGGAAGGGCAAGTGCGCGTAAGGATACCATCCAAACGATTTCTGGTTTATATGATGGGAACGGCAGTGAAACTTTCCGTTTCTGATATCATGCGTATTAGTTAGGCTCGAAGGAGAATCAATACTAGAAAAGCTTTTTGCTAGGGATGTTTTGTGCCCTTGCCCCAGAAGGTTAGAAATACCAGGCAAATTAATGTCTCAATCTAATTTCACTGCCATCTATAACGACTAAATCATAAATTAGACCATTAGTGGATTGAGTAATTTGTTGAAAAATTAGCTCAGGTTGTAGCAACAATTAAAGTACCGGTAAGCTGATTATCTCTTAGCTTGATGGTTTGAAATTTGAACTCCTGCGTGCTAGAAAACACGTAACATTTATTAACAAGTCACTATTAACGACAGAATAAACCGCAAGTCGCATGCCCCAATTGTAATATCTACCAGGAAAAAACAAACCGGGCAAATTCCTAATTTTCTAACTATAAAATTGGCCGGTCCATTGCTTTACATAACTTAAATAGTGTCCCCTTGGCGCAGAGGATAGCGCGTTGGACTTCTAATCCAAAGGTCGCGGGTTCGATCCCCGCAGGGGATGTATGTTTTTTTTTTAAATGAGTTTGATTTTATTTTTTTTTTTAAATTTAATATATCGAGACCTATAATCGAACATAAAACTTAATTTATTTAACAACAAGAGTAACAAAATCTCATAAAAAACTGATTAAATGGAATAACATACTGAACACAAAATTGTAAGCCAACATCAAATGTCAAACTGTATTACCGACGCGCCTCATATAAAATTTGAATATGAAGCAACATTCAGGCGCATTAATATCATACATATTTAAGACGTGAGACATTCTAAATTATTGCCGCCGCCAAATCAAACGACTGCCGACATTATAAAACATAATGCATTCAATTGAATTAGATTTGATTTGGTCTCATATAGAGGGAGGGAAGTAAATCATTAAAACTGTGCCATACACGTTATAAAGTTTTTTTTTGATAGGTCGTTAAACTATCAATGTACCTACAAAACTATTTGTTTACGAAATTGAATTAAATTCAAAATCATATGTCGTGATTTGGGAAATACCTAGACTTTTGAACTATTGTAATGTTATGTATAACGTTCGATACGTAAAGTAATTCGCGCACACTTTGCTGAGCAAATATATTATGTACGATTTACGATTTATCCACTTACGAGCAAATTTATTTACACACCGCACTTTCAGTAAATTCCTTATCAATACTTAATGTAACTATAATTTGTTTTACATCACTTGCCTCGAGGAGTGTTTAATTTGAATTTATAATTATCTCAAGATGAATTGATTTTACCGATTGTATTACAATTATCTTCCCTCATTGAATCGATTAAAGAGCTGTAACAATGTAATCAAATTGAAGGATAAGGTAGAATTATTGAAACAAATTCTAATGCTCAACATTCATACTTATGTTTGAATTTGCGAGGTTTCGACCAGGCTTTGTTCAATATTAGATTTCCTCTCTAGTAGGTCAGCTCACCTTCTTATAGTGGGTTTTCCTTATCCAAGGCCATCTTCCATTCATTCTAATTCTCACAGTTGTGATAGCCAGTTTTCAGAATAAACGTTTTTCTATCTTCTATTTGGGACTTTTATTTTTCTTGACAATCTTGGGTGAAACATTCTTGACCAAATATCCTCGTAATAGTAAAATTCTTAGACTGTACTGTGGATACCTGTAGTGGCTAAGCGCTGCACCTTCGTCGTGCTTACTTTAATGCGATGAACAAAGCGAAGTGACAATTCTTGATTCCCACCAAAGTCAGCTACCGTATGTCCTACTCTAAAGCTCAGTTTGCCGTACTTCTCTCGCAACTGATTATTGCAATGCCTGTAAACCTGATCCACTTTTGTGTAACAGAGCATTCACAATGAAACAACTTTTTACTATTGACTTACAGGTTTATATGAATTCCCAACGGTCAATAAGTAACTTATACAGTTATAGAAACGTTAGAAGTTAGATCATTTTGTGGTCTGGTAGTGAACTATTTTGGTAAATTTATACAAAGTTTGTTCACAAAACTGTACCCAATTTACAACTTACTAAAAGAGGGCGAAGGTTTTGGATGGAGTAAGGAATGTGAAAAGGCCTTCTAAGAAATTTAAGATACAATTATGTCGTACAGAGTGTTGGTGAAGTACAGTCTAGAGAAGCAATTAGTACTTACATGAGATGCTTCCAATATTGGTATAGGGGCGGTTCTATCCATAGATATTAAAATAAAGTTGAAAGACCAATTGCGTCCAGAATCCTGTCTGATAGTGAGATGAATTATGGAGTCATCGAAAAATAGGCACTTGCAATTGAGTTAACGACCAAGAAGTTTATGAAATATTTGATAGGAAGGCATTTTGTATTAGTAACGGACCGCATAAGCCACTTATAGCCATTTTTGGAGAGCATCGTGGAATTCCTCAAATGTCGAAAAGGCAGTTGACAAGCAGCCAAAACTTCGTCAAAATTCGCTGTTATAATTGCAAGCAGATTGGACATAAGGCCATGTGTTCAAAACCACCAAAAAATAAGAAGTCTACTGATTGACCACCACATAAACTTGCATGCGTCAGTCAACGAAGAAGTAACAGCCAAACATCCGGTGCAAATGAAATAAATTTTCCACTGAACTGTGCTTGTGCATTGATCATTTAATCAATGATGAACAATTATTGTCGAACAAGAAGAAAATAGTTCCATTTGAAATTCAAATCGCTAAACAGGGTGAAATACTGAAGGTTTCTACAGCTGGCACTTTACCCGTGTTATCCTTGCTGCAAACTGGTATGCATCCTGTGACAATTAGTTGTCGAGAGCACTATGCAAATGCTACATTTGGTAAAAAGGAAACAAGCATTTTATTGGCACCGTCGTTTGGCCACCTTGGAATGTCAAATGATTGCCAAATGTCGAAAGGGTTGGTCAAGGGAATGCCAAGTAATATTTCCGAAATTCCTGTGGTTTGTGAATGTTGCATTAAATCAAAACAGACAAGACAACCGATTGGTGGAACCAGGCCACCAACACAGCGCCCGTTCGAACGAGTACGGTTATGGAAGACTTTACTCACTTTTCCGTTATCTTCTTATTGAAGTTTAAGAGCGAGTTATGTAGTGTATTTAAAAAATATCATGCAATGGCCAATGCGAGATTTATTCGTATAATTAAACCGGATTCTGTGTGAAAAAGTCCGATGACAGCAAGCTTGATCGATTGTTGTGGGGGTGAAGCCGTATTAACAAGAATGTACTTAACAAACCGTTCACCAACTGAGGTCATTAAAAACAAAACTCCGTTCGAAATGCGGTACGGCTGATCACCACTTTTATCACATCTTAGTGTTTTTGGATCGAGAGCTTTTGCACATATTCCGAAACAGAATAGACGAGGAAAGCTTCTGATAGAAGTTCCGAATATATCATAGTTTGACACTGATCACATATAGTTGCGAAACGTCAAATAGTCTTCGATGAAACTAGCGGGCGGAATTCTAACTACAAATCCAAAAAACCACTATGTGTTTCACTATGAAGAACCTACAAACAATGATTCGAGAAATGTCGAGAATACTAATGTGGATACGAATCCGAAAGATCAGCTCACCGTAGAAAACTCGTCGTGTGTAACTACTAACGCAAATGTTTGTGACACCGCACACCGCAAATGAAGAAACAAATGAAGCTATCATGTTAAATGACAGTCCAGTTATGAATAAACGAATAACTCGAATACCGGAATATCACAACGATTATGGATGCGAAAGGCACATATTCTAAAGTAATTTCAATTGAGAAAAATGAGACTTATGGGATGTTATTAAACCTGAGCGTGGTTCAAAGGAAATCAGTTCAAGATGGATCTTTGAAAAGAAGCCGGTTGTTGCTGGAAAACCAACTCGATATAAAGCCAGATTGGTAGCAAAAGGCTATATGTAAAAATATATGGAATCTCTTCTGAAGGTAATAACATTCCCGAGGGTAATGTAATGAAGTTGAAGAAATCCTTGGATGGGCTGAAGCAGTCGCCGAAGTGCTGGAATGACCGTTTTCATTCATTCATCACTAAGCTGACTACTTAAACAGGTCAAACGCTGACTACTGTCTGTACACTCAAACTAATAATAGTTCCACAATATATCTAATTATTTATATTGATGACATGATAATTACTGGGAAAGACGAAGAGCAGATAGCTGATATTAAAAGACATTTTTTCGATGAATTCGCTATGAAATATCTGGGTATTGCTAAGCAGTTCATGGGTCTGAATATAGAAGTTGATGTAAATGGAAGTACATCTCCTACACAAATGATCAAAAATTTAGTACTCACTCATAAGAGTCCTGAAATTTGGTTTGTACTTAGTTACATAAATCGATTCCAAAATTGTGCAACCGACGAACATTAAGAAACTTTTTGCCTTCGTATGGCATGAAGCATTCGTTGACACCGACATATTTTCCTGCTACAAATGTGGCGAAAACTGTCAATAAAGGCTTTGTATACTGGGGGGTTTGATAAAAGTCCGGGAAATGTAGACAACATGTTGTGCAATTTTTTTGTCCGATTATAGAAACGTAGCTCATTGTACGACGAAGGTTGCTCCAACGTCATTGGTGCTGAATTTTAAGCCTTATATGAAGTTGGATTTGCCTGTTACCTAAATTAGAAGTCAAATACGAAATGAGTTAAAGCAACTATAGAGAAACAGTCTGGACCAAAAATATATGTGTGTCGATTGATGAATGGCCAGATGATACGTACACATGTGAATCAGATTAGAGGAAGTGTTATAGAAGCTGTAATGTCTCAATAATAAAATGGATATACGAGAATTTTAGACGATGTTGTGGAAATTCATAGAATAGTAAACAAGTTAATAATATAAAAATAAATAATTAAAAAAATTCAACGTGTTTTAATCCTGAAAAGGAATTACCATCAAGCGTTAAATACGTCACAAACAGCAAATCGATCGACCGCAACGGTAACGTCACGTTTCAAGACTCAAGACAACCTGAACCCGAACCCTACCTTGAAAATGTAACTTCGCTTTTGGCTTCAATTGAACATGGAAACTAGATTGCATTTTTATCAACTGTGTTACAAGTTTTTTGTCCAAATTGAAAAACAAGAATTTGTTAAACGATTAATTTAAAATAACGATTACATTCCAAGAAATTATGTTTTTCTAAAAGGTAAGAAACTACATGGGCTGAAAAGTTTTCTGTATTGACACATAGATGGCGCTGTCTACATTTTAAGTCGGATACATTTGAAATTCATCGTGCAATTCATTATCTTTATTTGGAAAGAATGGATCTAACTTTGGACAAATCTACACCATTCTAAGAAATTGACCGTTTTGAATCGGTGTCAAAAGGCAAAACGAAATCATTTTGCGAGGAAAACCATTCTCTTTCTTCAAGACAATACACCGCGCTCATACTTTGAATTGGTTCCTCATCTACCGTATTCTCCAGATCTGGCACTTAGCGACTATTTTCTGTTTCCAAAATGAAAAATATGGCAGCAGGGAAACAGTCGAAACAAACGCAGGAAACTTTTCAGCCCATACATCGAGAGAATGATAAATGATCAATGACGCACATAGCTGATAAAATATGATTTTATGGAGTTGCTACAACAAATCGACGCAAGTCCGGATTATTAAAAAATGAGTAATTATTATGCCGATAGGTATAATTTAGGGAAACTTTTTGATTTAATTTTGAGGCATCCTGATGCCACACCAGTTTTTTTGTTTGTTTAGTCAGTTACATATTATGTATGTATATACGTATGTATAGGCAATATTTTGGTAAACCATAAAACCTATTTTCTAATAATTGTAAAACACGTTTTCATTTTTTTTTTTTTATAAAATACCAAAACTAAATTATTACGCAGTACTATGCGGAACAACCAAAAATTTGAGGCTACATGATGATTTTGGTCATATCGTCACCAGGACATGCAATCGTATAATTAAAAAATGCACTAAGTGTAAATACATCATTCTCAAATCGCAATGTAATAGTTGAATAGTTGATTAACCTTCACTAGGCGTTCTACTTGTTCTTAAAATATTTACTTTTAACATGTCCACAAAATCGCGGTAAATACAAAAAAACGTTTTTCTTTTAAAATCAGATAACCGTTAAATGTGGAACAAGGTCGCCATCGCCAAACCAAATTGATTGGTTTCATCTAGTATTTAGTACAAAATTTACTGGTATAAAGATAAAACTTTGAAGCAGAAGAAAATGTTGCACCATTGGTGGGATTTAATGATTTAGTCCACCCATATAGAACGTAATTGTTAATTGCATAATTTTACTACTGCGAAACATAAGAGATGGTTTCACTTCTAATTAACGATGTTCGAATCGTGACGATAGCAGCATTCATGACGGATTTTTGACGGATAGATTTTAGCTTGACTTGGGCCAAGCTGTTCTTTCTGTAGAGAATTAAGAAAAATTAAGAATACGTTATATGGCATTATTCGCATGGAAATCTTAATTTAAACTTTAAAATTTCAACGAACAATTTTAACAACCATCAGCAGACCGTCTTGGGTTTGTTACTAGTACTTGTCTTTGGTGCGTCTTGGTCATGGTGAAATGCAGATGATTGAGGATTATTTGGTAGACTACAGTCAAGAGTTAAATGAAGACGTAGGACGTTTTGATTGTCAGGATATCGCATCTACAAGTAAAAAAAATGGTACAAGGCAACCCATTACGGCAACGTTATTAGGCTAGCGGCATGAATTCGAGAGTGGGGTTTTGGATTTGGTATTTGATCGCCCACCGCTCTTTGATTATACCCTCCCGATCAAAGTGCGGCCACTCGGGATAATTAATCGACTTTGGGCGGAAGCCCATGAAGCTATTAAAAATAATATTGCCGCGATAGAAGTCGATACAAATTTTATTAAATAAATCTACAAAAATCTTCGAAACAGTTACACCAGTTTCAAAAACTTGTAACGAATAGACCTTGTGCCTATTCCCGGTTGCCAAAATGTTGAAGATAACTAAATGGTGTGTATCTTCGATAATTTCCCCTTGGGTTTGAGGCTGTGCTGATGATGTGTGAATCAGAGTGAATGGGTCAGATGGCGCATTTTTGTTGTTGGTGTGTGGATTGATCGTTCGGTTTGATGGCGTGTATGTCTGAGTTGAGGTGAAAGAAACAAAAACTGAGAGGATAAGAATTTTGGATGTGACAACAGAAAGTACCAAAATATTTAAGTCGAAAGAAAAAAAAAGAATTTTAATTAATTAAAGTTGATAAACAAAAAAATCCAAAATAAAATAAATAAAACGTAAAACAATTAAACAACTATTTGGAGTCAGAAAACCCGACAGTCTGTGCATAACAACTAACTAGAATACAGGAGCTTTGGATGATGGAAATTGGCGAATAATTTACCCCAAAAATATCGAATCCACTTCAATTATTCCTGTTGTAATTGGCTGGAAGTGTAATTACAATCCAACACGAGATTGTATCGAGTAGGTAACAACCAGAACGCGAGACTCTAGAACGCTGTGCAACGGGGGTTTCCAATAAAGACCCAGGAAGGGCACCACCACAACCCCACACCCCAGACTGTGCGATTTCCGGCATAATGCCGAAGGTGGTGACTATACTGGGCATCTGTTAGCGGATATTCGCAAGGTCGGCTATTCGTTACAAACTTTCAGGATAAAGAATAAACTATTGGAAATAGCTACAAACTGGTCCCCGAACCTAGACATGTGAATACATTGCGGCGCTTGGATAGTGTTTTAGTTAAACATTCGTAAGTAATAAATAAACCAGCACCAAAAGATTATTTGTAAACTGAGATTAAGACACAAAAGTAGTTTGAATCTTGTAACTCCCACTAAGTATGATTCTGATTCGAGCTCCCCAGTTCCTTCCATCACTCTTACAGGCAATAAACATTATAATACATTTACGTTTGCATGTTTTATCTCTCATTTATTTTCCAGAATCAACCGGCACGAATTTCCCTCCTATAAAATGGTTTCGCTCTCCCAGTTTCCCATCATCCACTTCATCAACCTCGGCTATTGATTTATTAAAGCCATTAAATAAAATAGTGGACAGTGTAAATGCGAGGTGGCTGTATTTATAAGAGGTTTAAATTATGCGTCATGTGAATGACATAGTTCAAAATAAAACAAAGAATTAAATTTAAAATAATTTTCATTTAATTATAAAAAAACAATTTAACTATTCAAAGTCCCATTGCCACGGAACCGAGTTATCCATCATAAAGTGCTTCGCAAGGACATTTCAGACCTCCAATGCAGTAGTAGATGCATTATAGCTACCCTGTCTAGAGATTAAAGGTAACCTTTATTGGTGGTGAAGGGATCCTCCTCCTCAGTGAGCCAAAAGTTATGCAGGCATGTGGCTGCTTGGATTGTCCGATCCACCTATTCCGTAGAGATCGACTGGTTCCGTAGAGGTCCAACAATTCCAAGCAGTTTATCAAATGACACTGGAGACATTCTTGTGTAATTAAAAAATAATTCTTGATCATGGCAATTAAGTTATGATTACCGTAAATATTCGTTGCTCCTTCAGTGAATATCGGACGAATCTACCACCTGGAAATAACTAATGCAATAGCAGCGGTACTAACAATTCTAGCATAGTGTTCATCCATATTTAATTTTATATTTACACAAAACAAAGCTTTTGAACATAAAATCTGTACCTACTTAGCTTTCAATTTTTATAAAACGTCAAACTAATTCTAATACACGAGGATATCTAACTTATACAATTAAACAAAAAAAGAAATTTCCCTTTGTAAAATTTACAACCAACTTCACTGTCGAATCGTACACTTTTTTTTCTAATCGACGATTGGAAAGAAATGCACCGAATAAAAAACACAGATCGCTTTGGTTTAGTAATCATTTTCGTATAATAAATAATTGAGTAAACTAAGCTTACTACGAACCTTTTTTTGTTCTACAAAGCGTACGGTTCAACCATTTTTTTAGTGTTAATTTTATGACGGATTAGCGCAAACTATTCGCATAGCTAAATCGTTCTAGTTTCTATCACAATCAAAACCATAATTTTGAAGGTACAAAATCACATAAAAATTTGTAATAATTAATTAAATTTTGTTAATTAAATAATTCAATTTACAATTCAACATTCAATAAATTTCACTTTCAATAAAGATTTTACGTGAAATGTCCTTCATTCAGTGTGGCAATTTTGTAAAACCGGCTTTTTTTTTTTAAATTATCTTTTGTTTCTTATTGATTGTCAGTTGTCATTCAGATGTGAGTAGAGTTTCGCTTCAAATGGTTTGTTATGTATTTAGAATTTATATCATGTACGAATTACAAGTGTTTATGCAAGTCAAATTATTTTTAAGGCTATTGTGTATAATTCATTAGTACTCGTGGAATGCGCCGCAGTAAGTTACTATTCGCTAATTTTCTAATCGTATGATTCTACTTAAAAATAATCTACGACTATGGTGTTTAGACTTTGTTTAGGCCAATAATGGATATACCAAAGTAAAAATTAATGGATTGTGTAAATTACTACCAATAGTTCAGGTACATACTGTTAAAACGTATATAATTATGCTATTTTCAAACATTGCGCAGTAGGTACATAAACAAAAGTCTGAAGTAAGTATTGAAAAAATTTGTCAGATGTGATGATTTATATTTTTGATCAAATTTGTGCTTAAGATCTTTCATCAAAGTTTCGAATTTAACTCTGAAGGCACATAGATTGAAGAAACTTGTTAGAAACTGAAATTTGTTGAAACCAACAACAAAAACTAAACAATTTTAGTTTGGATCAACATTTTGAGAAAATTCTGATCAGATCAAGCATCAAGCAATGCAGGTAATATTGCCACGGGAGTAAATGACTTTTTTTTTTATTTTAAATTCGTAATACTTTTCAGGTGCCTTGTTTGATTGATCCATGAGATTTAGCCAAGAATTGTATACATACATAAAACCAAAATACATAATGATGATGATGCCTGAAGAAAGTTAATAAATATACAAATCAAAATTACCACCTAATTAACTTTTTCGAATGGAACTTCACATTCAAGTGCTTATCAGTTGTATATACACATAAATTAGCAAGAGAACAATTTTGGAAGATCACAATACGACACGATTCGCAAATTATATTTATGATTATCATAAAACGCATTAATTTATATTAATCTACACTAGATATACATAGTGCAAGAGTTTTTCAACCCCTTTTTATGATGATGGCTTGTGCGTTAAATAAGTATAGTGTGATGTTAGTGCCCACTCGCCGAAATATATGAGTTTCATTGAATTTAACCCAATTTATATTATTCATCTATTTTATGATTCCAAAATTATGGTTTTCACGCAATTATTCAATTTATGTTGAAAATGTATAAACAGTTATGATGCTACTTATTACGTATATGGAACAAGCCTATAAGTTATATTCATACATATATGTTATAAGAAACACCATAGTGCGATTTTGTTATTTTGATATGAGAAATCAGCTGGAATTAATTAATATATATTGTTCCTGTTATATACAAAATTTCGTGCGTCATAAAATCAACAAAACGAAAGATATTTCCAAACGACAAATACCATATTCCTATACCATATCGCTTATTTCTAAAAAAAAAGAAAACTGTTTGCAATAAATTCATGTCTGTTTTATATCGGTGGTTTCCTACTTAGAGATAGAAGCAAGAAACAAAAGTAGGTAAATAATTTTCATTATCAAGACCAAGGTGTGTGACATACAACTTTTACTATACAGTTCTTGTTGTTAACATAAATAATGAGTATTAACACATAAGAAATTTATGCTTGTGCTAAAAATTTGACTCAAATGACTTAAGGGGCCCGCGTTCATACAAATTTGCGTAAATGTTTATGCGTTTGTGAGTATTATTTGTGCAGTGATATATTTGCGTAAACTTAAAAAAAAAGATTGGTCAGGTTAAATTTCTTTTTCAATTAACCTTGAATGGTTTTGTTCCGAATTTCACCTAATTTTATACATAATCTTTAATTCATTTGGGGTCACCAATATTGATTGAAATAGGTCACCAATTTATGCCCAACCAATAAATTTCCAGTGTATTTTGGTATTATTTTTGCAAAGCATAATACTGTGGCGATTGGCATTTTTCAAGTTTTGGAAAAGAATAATTCCCAACCAAAATTTGAACAAAATAACCAATTGCCACAGTATGCTTTGCAGAAATAATACCAAAATACACTGGAAAGTTAGAATAAGTCAATTTCCAATTCTCAATTTCCTTGAAAAACCAGAATAGTACCACAAGCACTCTAAACTTTTAGAGTTTGAAAATGAGTAATCAGTTCTTTCTGTTTGCCAAGAGTTCACTTAAATAATTCTAGCTAACTTGTAATTTTCTTCTCACCTAAGAGGTAGGTTCCTTGAGCAAATTTATTAACTGTTTCAGAAATGCTGGCGGCAAGTATAGCTTTGTAGAGTTTTGTATAGCTATTCCTCTGCTACATCAACATTTTCTCGTGTATTTAGTTGACTGATTCATGACGGAGATGATTTCATAAATTAGGTAGGTTCAGAAAAATTACGTAGATATGTCCAACCCAAGTAATCTAAGAATAAAAGATAGGAGTACGATTTTGAACAGTTTTCGAAGAAATTAGTTAAATTTAACTTAACTTGGAATTAATACGTGGCTCAATACAGAATAGTATAGAATTAAATGTAGCTAATAAATTAGTTAAACCGGAATAGCTAAGACTAAGTACAACAAACTGAAACTAAAAATATGAATTTAATGAACTGATGCCAACGGCAGAGGCGCTCGCTCCGATAGTTGTTATTGTTAAGAGGGGTTGTTTAGAGAAATTCATATATGTATTAGGAGAGTTCTAATAACGAACTTCTCGAGCCTCAAAAAATGCTCAAAATCTAAAATCAATAACTCTTCGAATTTGCGGGAAATATTTTTCGAACTAAGCCGTTGGTTTAACAAGCCAAATTTTTGTTAAATAAACGTTTAAACTAGAGTGGCTGCCTAGTTTACTTGAACAAACAAAATAGTTGTCTAACTCTCAAAAGATGTCATCAATTTTAACTATCGGCGCAAGCGCCTTTGCCTTCGGCATTGGGATTGTACATTTCGGCATTCGATTTTGGGGTGTTTATGAAGAGTTTAGGATTTTCGAAACAAAACAACTATAAGTCAAATACAACATGCATTTTTGGAGACAGATTTTTAAACAGAATACATTGATATATCCAGAATAAAGGTTTTAAGCGATCGGATCACAAGAATAACGGAGGAGGGGTTTATTCGGCGATTTGAACGAAGGCCGATTTAGCCCAATTTTTAGTAGTTTAGAGTTTGAGAATATCTAATGGTTCTGAAACTTTAATGGAGAAGCTTTCGATATTATAAATTTAAACTATTCAGTATTAAAGCCGTTCAGGTTAAATTTGTTTAAATTTTAAATTTTTTGTATTTTTTGTAAGGCAAATTTTTTATTTTTTCATATTTAGGTTATGGAGCGTCATTCCGCGACCAAATCTGTAAGGTCATTATTACACTCCGATCTGATTTTTACTAATAGTTTGATCTTTTTCAAAATACATACCTATTTACAGTTTTTTGGATTTTTCTTAGCGGTCAGGCCGCTGAGTATGTAGAGGGATAAAAACAAGTTTCACTTCATGTGCCGTAACTGCACAAAACTTCAGCAAGTGCTCACACTGAAACTACACCGTTAAAGGAGTAATCTAAAGTGTGGGTTCTTTGTTCGTGCTACAGTTGGTTAGCGTTGGGTTAGCAGCCCAACCTGTAAAATTTTATTGTTAAAAAACCATCTCCCCACCTCCCCAGTCGCTACGGATTAACTCTCTGTCACAGCACTAAATAATATGGATAAACATGATTTTAGCGTCGGTTTCTTGATTATCAACCGATGTCATTAATTTGTGACTGGCTTCATGCCCTAGAAAGTTTGTTTCCGCAAATTGTCAGCCTACCGAACTTCAATTGCACGGCAAATTGTAGTTAACTTAAATCCAACGACATTTCAATTTCACCATGCTGTAGGGTTACCTGTGTCTATTACGTAACGCTCATATTTTGGCCTGTCGATTTTGTATCATTGCCGGGCTTCGAAAACTCAAAATATTCAAAAGTCGCAGTTGCGGAGAAACGTGATTATGTCGTTATGTTTTGAAAATTTTTTGAGAGTTCAAAGCTGTCTCAAGCGCCCACTCGAATAAAGCGCCTATAGGAATTTGAAATTGTTAATATTCGAAAAATTATTTTCGGTCCAAAAATGATAATGTTTTAACGCTATACGTATCAAAGTATCAAAGTGGTGTTGCTAAGGAGTATATAGATAGGACTTCCGATTGTAAAACTACTAGACAGGGCCAGTTAAACTTCAACAAAATGGATGCTAAAGAGAGAACTTTTTGCCAAATCAAAAACAATTTTCCTGTTATCCTGCTATAAAAAAGGTTCTAAAAGTTGTGATGTGTTGCACACTCATTTTTGAACCAATCATCAAATTAATGATTTAGAAACAAAGCCAATAAAATTGCAGTTGCATGTTTTCAAAAAATCTTTCAATGTTGGTCAAAACGTCAATGACGTTTCTTCATTTTCCAAAATTACAAATTAAGTCAAGTTTATAAATGTTTATGGAATGGAACGCCAAAGGCGCTTTACTTGAATAAAAAGTCTATAGTAGCGCCTAGGCAAATATATTTTAATTAATATTTCCTAATTAATTAATTTTGAATAATTTTATTAATTTTTATTTTGAAATATTTGTATTGTACTTATTTACGACAAAATGTATATGACACATACAAAAATTTCATTGCCTTGAGCGTCGTACTTCACAGAAGCTTAAATTTACATTGCATTTCCTGTTCGCACTATTTACTGACAATTTTAAACCACAAAATGTGTAATTAATTCACACGAAATTTCAAAATTAATCGGAATATATTTAAACATACAAAACCACAGGACAAACCAAAAAATTGTCCGTCACGAGCAGATTCTTTAGAAGGAACTTATTCATCGAGTAAAAGGAGCGTACCTATATGAAACGATTAGAAGCCCCAACGTAGCAAAAATATCAAATCTCATTTGTCCATTGATTGAATGTTCCAAACTTAAAGGCTTGGTTGTCGACGAATTTATTAAAGCCTCGCAAGTTAGACATTAAGCATCATATACACTACTCCACAAGGCAGCTACGATCAACATGTCATCTGCTAAAGCAGGTTCTTTGTTCGTTGATGCAATGCTTGGTTATAATTTAAACCAAATTAACGTCATGGCTAATAATCTGGGGAAATTTTTAGATATTGTCTTCACTAATGAAGTAGATGCGTTTAAGTTAACTGAATCACTCAATCCATTTGTCGTACATGATATCAACCATACATTTTTGGAAATTGTATTTGACACTACAGACTGTATGCCGAAATCCAAACACCTGAATCAAATCAAATACAACTTTAAGAAGGCAAACCATACTGGTCTGCATGTTTTTCTGGAGATTCTAAATGTAAGGGATGTGCATGAAAATATCGACACATTGAACTCCATGTGCATATTTTCAATCATCAAGTATTCACCCTCCAAGTATTCATCTTCCATGGTTCGATGATCGGCTTATAAATCAAAAAAATCGTAAATGCTAAAATGATGAAATCAAGTTTGGAATTTGATGTCTATTTCAAATTTAAGTACAAGTCAACTAATCCAAAACAGTTCTGGGAATATTTAACGTCTATAAGCGTGAAATCGAGGGTACCCTGTCAATATGACCTTCAACAATGTCAGCACATCAAACGCCAAAGAGATACCGGACATGTTTGCTGCTTTTTGCCTATCGACCAACCGCTAGTACTGATTACTTTGATAGAACAAGCAATAGCAACATATCAATCACTCCTCCAGTCATATCTGAAGAAGACATTCTAACAGCTTTGAAGGGTTTTGGAGACGGATGTGGGCCAGATGATGTACCTTTCGCAAGTATTTTGATAAATCCGTTGTGTAAACTGTTCAATTATTCCTTAACCACTGCTGTGTTTTCCGAAAAATAGAAATCTCTAAAATAACTCCAATCTTTAAATCTTTAAGTCTACATCTACTAACCTGGTTGAATTAACCAGCCAAGAAATAAGGAAGATAGAAAAAAATCATCAAGTAAACTTAGCTTATACGGATTTCAGTAAGGCTTTTATTCTATATGTCATCATAAAGCACTCCGAAAACAGACGTCTTCTCCTGGATGCTGCTTTTATCGGAAACGTCCTACTTGGCCACATCGATTCAGCTTTTATATTGGAAAACATATCCATAAATGTTCCAAGCAGGACATTCCGTAATCACCGATTTTTGGCGCTACAACATCATTCCACCAATTATGCCGGTAACAACTCAATCAATGGATTAGCAAAACCATTCAATAATGCAAAGGATCATTTTGACTTTAATCTTCTTGGTCATCTTCCAGAACCTTAAACAAAAATCATTTTAGAATCTCATCTCCATCGCCGATGTCAAATTTCACTAAAATCTGTGAAAATTTTAATGAAAGTGTAAAAGCTGCAGTACTGTACATATATCTACAAACACATATCGATTGTTCAACGGCTCACCAAATCCTAATCCAACCCCAACTCAACTGCAGTTCAACCCGCGAAGCGAACCCAACTCAACACTCAACTCAACCGCAAACTTTACGCCAAACTCAATCATCAAACCGCAGTATATATAAAAAATTGTTCTATTGTACACAATAAACGAATCCAATCCCAACCCAACTCCAATTCAACTTCTACTCAACCCGCAATTTGACCTCTAGCTCAACCATCAACTCAACCCCAAACTCAATGCCCAACTCAATATTCAAACCAGCATAATAAAAAATTGGTAAAAACAGGTTACTCGATTCTCTTGAAGTACCGCATGTTCCAAAAGCTTTTCAAATATCCGCCTTGATCACAGAAATTGATTAGCGAAAAAAAATCCAAATCGGACCAGCCATTCTCGAGATACTTTGGGTACAGATATCCAGACATCCAAGCGTCCAGACAGACGGACGGACATTCGGACATTTTTTTTTTGCCTTTTTCAGACTCAGGGACTTTCAAAACGTCGAGAAATGTGGTTTTGAACCAACCAAATTTTTGTTCATTTTTGACAGGATTTGAATACTTTGGTCTTTTTAGAGTTTTAGACCGAAGTAAAATATCAATTTGAAGTGTAAAAGGTTCAATTTGAAGTGTAAAACCGGTACAAAAGCTAAACTTGGCATGTGTCAGTTTTGCCGCTAAACAAATTGATTTAGCAATTTAACCCTAATCAGCATGGGTTGAATCTCGCATAGACTCATTTTAATTTTATTAGCTAAAAATTAACCGAAAAATATTTTTTTATGAAAATTGAGCTTTATGTATTCTAATAATAATTATTTAAAATCTAGAATCACCTACTAAAAGGAAGTGACGTTGTTTGGGTCACTTAGGCCAAAACCTTGTATAGTAGCAACGTTTAGCACAGACATATAACATATGTACATAATATAAGCTTTTTTTGAGTTTATTGATTTAAACGACCTCAAATGGTCAAAAACAATTTGTTTTCAAAATTTTTGTTCCATAATAACAACTTTGCTTCTTTGAATTATTTCTTTTGGGAACTTTGAAAAATTTTCAGTAAAACCAAAATTTCTCGAATAATTTGAAAAATCTGCAACAATTTCGAAAAAACGTCTAATCTCACAAATCTTCAAAAATAATCTCGATAACCAGCAACCCTGGAAAATTTGAAATATTTCCCCAAAAATATGTCATCTATGTAACTCAACATCCTCCACGTTAATCAGTCTATAGCACCATATTATGAAAATTTCGGAAAAATTCACTAATCATGTAACATGGCGCAGTGCACACACTTGTAGATTTCGAAAAATATTGAGAAACCCGAAAAATTTCGAAATGATCGAAAGATCTCGAAATGGTTGAATCGTTTTACATTTCTAGAAAACTCTAGCTCAGATAATGACAAACAATTTCAAATATTCCCAGAAAACTCGAATAAATTTGGAATCTTATAATAATCTTGAAAAACGAGAAACGACTAAGGATCTCGATTAATCTGAAAAATATTAAGCAGATTTTGCAAAATCTCGAATATTCTCGAAAATATTGAATAATAAATGGTTATAATATTGGTGTCAAACGCCACTTAACACTATTCAATAATAACACTATTCATCTACTATGTACAATACACTCCGTGCCAAACAAACCACAAATAAGCTAAAATCTTTCTATAAATCCTATAAAATATCAAAAATCTCGACATAAATCGAACAGACTCGATTAATCTATAGAATAATCGCAATATTCTCAAGCAATTTTTAATATTCCGAAAATCTCGAATAAAATTAGAATTCTAGAGTAAATTTCGCTTAATATCTCATATAACACCCTAAACAAATCTCGAATAAGGTTAAAAACCTCGAAGAATCACATAAAATATCGAAAATATCGATGTACCTGTAAGTCTACTGTTAAAGTTAGCCGAAAGTTGCCAGCCGAAAGTGAAAACTCGATAATGCAGATTGAATTACTCCAGCCGAAAGTAAAAAAATCTGTAATGCAGATTGTGTTATCCCAGCCGAAAATAAAAAATGAAGTCGATATCAATCGGTAGTGCTTAATTTAAAAACTACTAAGGAATGTAAGGATGTATGATTACCATTGAATACCTTTTTTAATATTCCTATATGGCAAAACCTGACTGTAGTTCCTCGTGAAAAAATGTGGAAAACTCGAGAAACCCAAAAAAAAATTTTAATTGGAATAAAAACAGCCTCTAGATGTTATGTCTGGAGATGTATTTTATTGATGTGACTTGTCAATAGCTATCGCAGAACATTAATTCAGTTCAAGTTTCCCGTGGCAAATCTCGGAAAATTCAATATTTTTTTCGTAAGCTTTTATTTCAATTTGACCAGAATTCTGTTTTTATAAAAATTTTACGATTATTGATTTAAATAAATTAATTATTACAAGAAAATGAAAATAATTTTCATAAACAATGATCATATAATTATGCTTAAATCCGAACATTTATGAAAATATCTCAAAGACCATGCATAGTTAGTTTAGAATTTGTAATAATTTCATTTAAAAATTGGACTTTCGGCTGGAACGTTTTTCAAATTTACCGAGAATTTCCACGGGAAACTTGAACTGAATTTCTTTCCTGCGATAGCTATTGACAAGTCACACCAATAAAATATATCTCTAGACATAACACTCTAGAGGCTGAATTTATACAAATTTTCTGATAATGTTTGGAAAATCGAATTTTCCGAGATTTCTCACCGGAAACTTGAACTGAAATTTTTTCCTGCGATAGATGATTGGAGGGTCTCGATTTTTATGTATCCGCTTCATTTTTGCTATTTACCGCCGAAGCGCTGATAACATATTTACTATGGTTGTGTCGCAATTTGTAACTTGTATGTATCCGATCCACTTTTTCTATCTTCCGTAAGAGGCGCTTTTCTTACTTTTACAATCGTCAATTGACAAGTCACATCAATAAAATACATCTCTAGACATAACACTCTAGAGGCTAACATTCATTTTTTACTTTCATTTTTCAAATTTTCCGAGATTTCCCACGGGAAACTTGATTAGTTTAAACAAAGTTTTCCACGTAAGACTCTTTACAAAATTGTTTATTACAAGCCATGTATCCTATTTACTTTCGGCTGATAACCACAAATTTTTTTATTTTCGGCTAGAATATTAATAAGGTAATCTGCATTATCGATTTTTTACTTTCGGCTGGAAACTTTCGGCTAACTTTAAAAGGGTCTGTAAGTCAGCAATAGTCGTATTTCCATGAGAAAAATGAATTCAAATTATTTTTGAATTATTTTTTCTCATGGAAACAAGTCGCGAATTATTTTTTCGAATTGAAATAAAACAACAAGTAGAAAGACCAAGTTGGCGTCTGGTGTCTGGTGGTATAACTAAAATTAGTTATTATAACTAAAACCAAAAGTTTGAATTATTTAATTCGTATCGCGAGCAATTGTTGTTGTAAAATTCTCATGGAAATACGACATTTCGAATAATCCCTTCTAAGACAATTACGTTAATTCGGAAAATGGACATCTGATGGTGTGTTTATTATTATGCACATACATAATTAAACGAGTTTACAGATTTTTTTAAACAATTTTTTTTACAATTGAGTCTTTATAAATTGAGTTCTCCAAATTCGTCGCTATGTAAAAACGAGAGATATATAATCGGCATTCAGAGGTTACTGGAAATTTGATTATTGATTCTAATTCTTTTGAGAAATTATTTTTTTCACAAAATTTAATAAATAATTCAAAATACATTTTAGTCTCGGTAAAGATCGGTTATTATCGGATCGATTAAATGAAAAGTTTAGATTAATTGGTTAACCTTAACCGTTTGTGAATTCTCTATCTGTTCGAATTCTTTCGAATTAGATGCCAAATAAAAGGCTAACTAAAAAATCAAATCATTTCTGCAGAAATGTTTTCAGCCATTAGAAAACAAAATCAAACGTTGCCAATATTTGCGTAACAATTTCAAAAAAGCCTTTTTCCCATCACTAAATTTTATCTAAACTTGACAAATATGAAATGAAAATTTGGTAGATTTGCGATAGTTCATCAACTAATCCATTGAATTTCCGACGAATTCCTTATTTTGAAAATACAACGAGCGTCTTCAAAAAATGAAGAAGAATAGTCATTGTAACGTCATATTGCAGTAGGTTAAGTAGTTTCGAATTTGTAGAGAGAGTGTTGAGTATGGGATTTCACATACTTTAGTAGATTTTGACAAATTGAAAGGCCTTTAGGATTTACTTCTCAAGCGTGCAAGCCTATTGAATGAAATATTTTCGGTTTTTCAAAAATTTAGGCTTGTTCAAGAACAAAATGGAGCCAACATTTTATTTTATCGATTTTTTCGGTGACATTTCTTCGAAAAAAACCTAATCAATGACGATTACCAAAATATTTCTTGTAAATTGAAAACGAGAATTCGTTGAACTAAATAGAAATAAACGCAGGTCTCTCAGTTCTTCAAGTCTACTTCACTAACAAGGTGTTAATGCAATAACTTACAGAATGCACTTACTGACTCTTAGTATAATTCGACCAACCAATTCACATACTAAATTTTGTGGAAATGTTATGCGACGATTATTTGGCCTTTATAGTAAAGTTACATATAAAATGGTTAAGTGGTACATTTTTGATCCAGCACTTAAGAAGGTTCGCCAGCTAAGTAACTGCCAAATTTAATTTAATTTTTGGTTATTGTAAATATTTTCAATAATGTTACGTTTACGCAAGTAAAATGACTTATGCTGATTAGGGTTAAATTACACTGAAACTTTAGGTAAACAATGCAAGACTCATATTCAAATCATAATAATTTACAACTAGCCTCCATATTTCGACAAAACTAAAACAAAAAAATGTCATAATAATTCGGCTCTCACTGTAAAACACACAAACATAATACATTGTAATTTGAGTTAAGTATGTATACAGTAGAGCATGGTTGATTAATCGTTTCTAGAAAAAAACGATTAACGATTAATTGTTCGTTTTTTAAGTCGATTAATCGATTAATCGTTTATATAAACAAAATGAAGTCGTGGGCACGCTTGTTGAATTTTTTCCAACATATTAGTTTGCACTTTAATGTGCCCAAATAGCATCATTTCCCTTTTTATAGATTCTAAATTGTTCGTTTTCGTACCGGACCCGGTGGTCTGGATAACTGCGTTTTTTATCAGGAATACATCAAGCTCTTCCGCTGTAAAATATTTCATTCTCTTTTGACATTCAACAGTGCCGCGTTCATTTCTTTCCATTTCTACATCAGATTCGATTAGGGTGTCAGAATCAGCAGACAATAATCAATTATAAATTTCTTGGTTGTAAGAGCAAGTTCATTTTTTGTGGGGTATTAAAAACTGAACCTAGTGTGAGAACAAGATATTGGATACTTAGTAGGATTTTCTAAGCAATGTGGCAATCCCTCTAGGTCTACATTTTCGAGTTCCTCTCTTTGTACTGATATATAGTGTCTTGCAATTTCAAAAGCTTTTTAAGCTTGACAAGTAGAATTCCATCTCGTGCGGACGTCTAATAAGGTCAATTCTTCCCCTATTTTTGCAATTCAAGCTCTCTGCAATAGATCGTTCTTAAAGGGTAATAGTCAAAAAGAACGGTGTTATAACCAACTCGTTGATGTTAAATTCTGGAACTTCATCTATCAAATACTGTAAATCATTTTCTTCATCATTCACATTTTTATCTAAGTCTAAATTATTGTCACTTTGATAATCTATATCTTCAGAGTCAACTTCGGTTGAGGTTGTAGACAATTTTTTATAAGCACATCCACAACTGCTAAATGGATTTCATGGGAGTGACATATTTGATGATAAACACCCATTGAGTCGACCCATCTTTTTCATTACACGTGCGCCATCGGTAACGACTGCAACAATATGCTTATATAAATCGATGTCATTTTTGTTGCACAACTTCAACTGTGTTTGTAGTCGGCATTGAGCCGTTTATTATGATTATCCCTAGTCCACAGTTTATATTTTTATTTTTAAAGAAAACTAGAATATTTATTATATATTTAAAAATGCAATTTTTAGAATTTTTCTGAAAATTAATACGAGAACCGATTAATCGACAGCTTTATAAATTAATCGATTAATTGAACATTTTTTTGATTGACCGATTAACCGATTAATCGATTAATCGAACCATGCCCTAGTATACAGTCGCGGAGCACGTTTACGTTCAATTTATCCGTTAATTCGTCGTTATTTTAATATTTAACGTTTCATTCCAACAACAACGTCTTAAAGAAAATAAATAATTGTTAAATAAAAAGAAAACGATTTTTTTTTTTTTTTTTTTTTGTACACTACAAAACCAATCAATTTTAATTCAAATTTTTTTATTCTACTTTGAGTTGTCGATTGGATCTTTACCACTTAAGACATAAAAATATTTTGTGTTAACAAAAAAAAAATTAAATAAAATATTTATGATTTATAGTGAAATAAAATATACTAGAGTGTGAAAAACTATAAAAAAAAATCCGCGGGTTTTAGATTATTTTGGTTAATTGAGATTTTAATTTAATTTCCTCTATTTTATGATACTTTGGTTTTTATCGCGCAAAAAGAGTTCAAAAACATTTAAATTAGAACAAGTGTTGGTCAGTTAAAAAAAAAAAAGTTTTAAGTTTTTACAAAAAAATAAAAGTGTTTATAAATAATAATTGTGAGAAGTGTATGAAAACAATTATTGTTGATCAATTATTTTGCTTTTGGTTTTGAAAAAAAAAACGAAAGCCAGTGAAATTTTGTTAAAAAAGTATTGAGTGAAAATTTTTAAAGGTTCGTTGAGTTTTTTTTTTTTTTGTAAATTTATATTTTTTCTTGTTAACTTTCACGTTTCGTGAGTATAAAGATGTGTTCCCTTGGCATTTTTTTTTAAATCTATTAACAAAGAATAAATAAGGTTGTATTTTGTCGATTTATATAACATCTTTGCGGTATTTCTTAATCTTGAATGCAACAGACTTTTTTTTTTTTTTTTGCAAATTTTATATCCAAAAATACAATATTAGCAAAACTTTCACCCATGGCATTTAATTCGCGCGAATTGAAAATGCGAAATAAGGAAATTTTGTGCATAATGTATCGTCTTCGTAAACTACTTATCATATTTACATATAATTTATATATACATTGCGAATTGATTATGGATGTTAGTGTTACAAAAATGATTGTATATAACCGTAAGTTATAGGTTTGTGTGTTATAAAATCTAATTATAAGTGATTTGCGCGCTTGAGCAAACATTACCTACATAATATTTATGTTAAATATTTGCACAAAACATTATCTAATAATTTTCAAGCAAGTGGAAATTCATTGCGCCATAAAAAAGTGGATAACAATATTTTTTTATGATCGTGTTTATTGCATTATAGGTAATTGCTAAATACGATGAATTTATACCAAGAATAATTTCAAAAATTGTGGAACTCCTTTACATTAAAAATCCAGATTTTGCTCGCCCTGTTTCAATTACACATTGTCACATTCAAGTAAAATTATTTTTAAGCCGGACGATAAAAAAATTTGGGAATTTTATAAAAATGAGTTTTGAAACTTGTAATAAATGCTTCAAGATATTGAACATTCCTAAAATGGTATCTAGTTCTGATTTTTGACTGGTTTATGACTTATTTATATTCATAGGCATAACAATTTCCATTACTTTGAACACATAATAATTGTTAACTGGAAAAATTTTCAATGACTGAAATAGAGACATAAAGGAGGAACGCCTCGGTGTACAGAATAATTTTAGCCAAAATGTTCAGTTTCTTACTATTACCCTAATTCTGTTGACTAAGTGAGTATATGCCGAAATCCATTTGCCTTCTTATTGTTAAAGAAGAATCCCAAGACATTGGTGCGGTATATATACAAACGGTCGACGAGTCTTGTTGACAATTCTATGTCGGTCAAACAGGTAGATCATTTTCTTTAAAATATAAAGAATGAAAAACACAAAGAATTATCTTTCTTTATGTTGACAATTACGAAGCTAATATCAAACTTACCAATTACGAAGGAAGTTAACATTATTGTACAACTATTTAGAGTTCAGGTTTATTGATAGAAATTTTAAAGTTCATCTGAGCATTTTGTGACTTTTTTTTTAGGGTTGGTGGGTCGATTCTAACATTATATTGTATTCCATTAAAGTTTTTGGTGTTTCCTATAATATAGATTCATTTAAACTTGTATGCAGGAAGAGATCGAATTATGCCTGGCCCAATTAGTTTTGTCAGTTTTACAAATTCTGAAATTAATCAATTTTCCGGATATTTTCCTAAAATACTCTAAATTTGCTAGATTTATTTATGAATTGTTGAATTATCGAAATCGGGACATAGTTTAGATTTCATGGGTGTTTGACGTTAATTCTAGACTGATCTATATGAAAGAAATGATATTAAGGACGCCTCTAAGCGAATGTAGGTTTCATACCAAAATTTCAATGAATTCATACATACATCTGTAAGCAGCTTATCGTAATAATTGTGAAATATTCGAGCCTTTAAAGTTAAAAAACGGAATTCTACGATTTTACACGGTGATCACATCCTTTTTATCTGAGATTCGAGGTTCGTGCAAAATAAAAGGTTAAGTCTCACAACGAAACAATTCCAATCTTTGCTATAAGTTATCTATAATGGCCAAATTTTAATAGTGCTCCAATTTGAGACTTTGTGCTAATACTTGAAACACTGAGATTTAATATAACGAATTTACCTAAACACAACAAGGGACAATAAAACGAGATTAGTTAAAATTGGTGTTCAATTGTGAGGAACCCAAGAAATCGAAAATAATTATTCCTCAAGGTACTGATTTTAGTAAAGTGAGACTTGAGAGTTGGATTTTCATATGTTCAATGTAGGGTGTTCAATTTGGGTGATAATAGGACTAGGTTTAATATTATAATTTACTCAGCTTATCGAATTAATTTTGAAATTTTTTAGCAAAATTAAATTTGATGATTTTTGTCAAATTTCGAAATCCATTTACAGGTAGCCTTCATTTAACAAGTGATTAGAGCCCTGTTTTCGGAGACTCGAAATTCGTGTAAAATAAAAGTTTAAGTCTATAGGCAATAAAACGAGATTAGTTAAATTTGAGGTTCAATTGTGAGGAACAAGCCACAGAAATCGAAAATAATTATTCTTCATGAAACGGATTTTGGTCGAAATGTTAAAATTAAGATATTAAATAAAATATTTTATTAGAATAAAACCAAACTACTACACATACGTATACAAAATCAAAACTCTCAAGTTTCATTTCACCACCAAAATCAGAGCCTTCTAGAGTATAGAGCCATAATCATTATGACGTATTTTTTAGAAGCTTTTTTAGTGGTATAACTTTTCACTAATTTCCATAGGAATCCATAGTAAAAATGGTGTTTTTTAGCTTCAAGTTTTTCATTGAAAAAAGCAAAAATGTTATAAAATTTTTATACAAAAGTGTTCTACATATCTTTAGCAACAATATACAGGAAGGGTTTATTGGTATTAAGTAAATATTAATTGCAGAAATATTAAAATTAAATTATTTCTAAAATATATTTTTCGAACTTTCATTTTGAAAAATACATCAAAGTTGGCTCTGACGAATTAAAATAATACTTGCTACATTTATCTTTAGTTTTACTAGTGTACGTTAGATGTCTCAGATTTATACAGAAAAATACGAAAAAAATTGTTTGATCACACAATTATGACACGTTCTTAATATTTTGAGAATTTGTTTTGCTTTTCCTACAATTTTTGAACTTAAATTTCCCCAAGTGACGATTTTTGGTACGGTTTTTCAAAATATTTACTGCCCACTGCCATCTATGTATATTGGCTTAATGCACACGATTTGTAGTAAGCTTTTTTTTTAATTTGACCAGAATGCTGTTGTTATGAACTTTTTTTTATATTTTGGTTTAAATAAATCAATTATTACAAGAAAATGAAAACCATTTTCTTAAACGCGATTTATGTATGTTGAAATTCAAACATTTATGAAAATATTTCTGAAATCATAATTAAGAATTTGCAACGTTTTCATTTACAAATTTGTCTTAGGAAAAAAAGTGATTTCCCATATGTTTTATGTGTTTTACTATGAAAATTTTGGTTTTTTCCTCGTTTCTAATTCCCTTATAAAAGCTTCGTTTGTTAGATTATGGCTTGTATAATCAAGGTTGCTTTGCCAAAATGCGTGCGACGTTAAAGTCACCATCGAAACCTACAGTGATAAAAAAGATAAGTGTTTACTTGGTTGTCAGCCTCATGAACTTAGGCCAAAAATAATTTCTAATCTATTTCAGTTACACTGTTGAAATAAAGGTATAGAGAGGCTGTCAGGACATCGATGTTGAAATCGCCGCAGAGCACACGAGGAATAACGGAGTCCACACTGACAGGAGTACAGGGAGAATGCCTCATTTGGTCCAATCAGTTGAGGCATTCCTCCTTTACAGTGCTCTCTAGCATTGTAAATCGTCACTTTGTAGATCTAAATTTTAATTAAAATTTATGTGAAAATTAATTATTTTAATTTACAATAAATTACCTGCCACAGATTCTTTACGCACAAATTGACACCAGAATTTTTCTGATCAGATGAGGCGCATTTTTAATCGCTATTTTGTAGTTTGTAATTTTAATTAAAATTTATGTGGAAATTAATTATTTTAATTTAAAATAAATTATCTGCCACAGTATTATTAAGCACAAATTAATACTCAAATTGCTCCGATCTGATGAGGCATTCTCTTGCTATATAGTGCCCTCAATCTCTGTAAATCGCTTTTTTGAAGTTTGAATTTTTAAATGAAATTTATGTGGAGATTAATTAATTTAATTTAACATAAATTAACTACTACCAGTTTTTTACGCAAAAATTGACACCATCGGATCTCTGATCGGATGAGGGATGAGCCATTCTCTCGCTACACTGGTTCAAGCATTTAAACCGGTTGAAATCAGAGGTCGCAGCGCGGGTTCCTTTGCCGCCTGATGACGTCATTGCGATAATATTATACGTGAGGCATAAAGCCGAAGGACCAACCTAAACAATCATATCTTTAAATTAAAGTTAATGTTTATAGTTGATGAGTAATTGCCCCCGACCAAGGGCTAAATTTCGGATCAGTTTTCTGAACATGCGGTGTAAAACGTTATCACGTCAAAAAAAATCATCGAAATTTGGCTAACTTCACTTCAACCTGTAAAGGGTATAATAACAAAACTGTGTTTTACGGGTGAAACTTATAATTGTTTTGCAAAATTTTTTCACACATTTTATGATCGATTTAGTTATGGGTTAAGTTTACCAAAGTGGCAAATCTCATCTCGAGGCTATAACTTAAGACCTATATAGAATTTTCGGTAGAATTTGATCGGAAATTTCCAGTGTTTACAATCTTGAAATACAGACCACATCAAATCAAGTCTAATTTATTTACGAGAACAATCAATGTCGTGAACTGGTTTCGTATATGATGCAATCCGAATAATTTTATAGTAAACAAATAACTTATAGTACCTATGAGGGACATCGCTATGCTTTTCCGTAGTAATCTTCCGGTCTAAGTTACAGGTGAATGTCTTTATTGTTTTGTTGTTTGTTCTTTATCGAAATGAAAATTAATTTCTTGAGCTAAAATATTTTTTTGGTTCGTAATCATTTTGAAAGCTAATAATTATGATAATACAATTTATAAATAATAAATTCGCCTTGATTTCAGTTCGTTGACATAACCCGTTTGGTAGAAATAGCTGTTTTTAGTAGACTTTTGGTACATTATAGAAGAGTTGACATATCTTCAAAACTAGCTTTCGCTGAGTGGATATGGTTAGTAACAAAAAGATAAACATTTTGATGAGTAGCCGTGATATTTTCTAATGGGCGAAATGAATAAAAAAGAAATAAATACTTTTACTTAAATTTTTCAAGTATTTACTTATTGAAAAAAAAAAAATTAAGTAAAAGCATTTACTTTTGCTTGTAGTTTTGGAGTAAATAAATAAGAACGTGGTACGGAAAACTCCTATTGGCTGTAAGTATTTAAGTATAAAAATAGAAGCCTTTTCTATATTTTCCTAAGCGACATAAAATTCCAGTTCACACATTTTATGAAAGTGTAACTGCTTAACCGATGGCTATATAAAACTTAACATTTCAAGTTCGATGTCCATTAACGTTGTTTTGGATTTTGTTTTCAAAATTGCGTAAAAATTTATTTGTTCTTTAAACTACCTATATGGTATGTGGTTATGTTAAAATCAACTAATTTATTCGTTAAAAACATCATTTAGGCTCTAAAACATCAAATTATCTGTGTGGTAAAACATAGTATGTATGTTTATTCAATGAGCGCGTTTCTGGAGGTTGTGATATGATTTTAAGCACACGGAAATTTACCATATTCGGAATTTGTTTACTATTAGTATGTATGTTTTTGGTATGGAAAATTTATGTTATTCATGGTATCGACCTTTGAGGAAGGCCTTTATTGTATTATCATATTTTTACGTTGTAGAATAGTACAAGTCATTTGATTATGTTACAATATGAATGATTGTTCATCAAATCACCACAAATGGAAAAATACCATTCTATAGTAGCTTTAAAGCAACAAAAAAATTAAAACGAATCTGAGTGGCACCGTTTGTTTCAAGAAGGGAATTCTAAAGGATTTTAACAAACATAAAAATGTGCATTTTCTTCCACATTGTACTGAATTAATAGTATTTTATTAACGAGCATGTAATAACGAAAACCATCATACGCGAATTGATGAGATTGACTGGAAAATAATTAAATTTTTCGTGTTTCTCATTCAGATCGAAACTGAAGTTGTAAAATTCTTCATAATTTCGCCCTTCGTAACAAATCGTAAAATCGTAATGATTATCTGGTTATTTACCAGAAGAACTTTAAAATTCTATATCAATATTCTTAAGTGGCAAAACCTGCCTCCAGTTCCTTATGGAAAATTGTGACCTGGCAATAGATATCGCAGAAAAAAAAATACAGTTCAAGTCCCGTGGGAAATCTGGGAAATTCGATTTTCAAAAAATCATTAGACAATCCATTTCCAGACATAACACTCTAGCGGCTGATTTTATTTCAATTTTTTGGCTTATTCTGATTTTCTGATATTTTCCACTAGTAGGGGGAACAATATTTTCCACGTAAGACTATTTACAGAAAAACCAAAACATTTTTTAATTTTGGCGGAAATTTTAGTAACGCAATCTGCATTATCGACTTTTTACTTTCGGCGAACTTTAACAGGGTCCGAAAAATACATCCTTATATGTAAACTCAATTCAAGTCAACCCAATGTAACTTCCAACTGAATTTCTTAATCCCTTACTCAACAATCCCTTCAACTCAATCTTCAACTTCGAGCACAGCTCAACCCCAAACTCAACACTCCACTCAATCCTTATCAACACGGTCCAAAAAACTACAAACTTAAGGTAACTTACAACTCAAACCTTAACCTCCAACTCGACCCTCAACAGAACCCCACATAAATGCCCAACTAAACCCAATTCAAACTCAAAGCCAAATTCAATTCTCAAACCAGCATAGTTGGCTAACATGGATTAACAACCACGCGGTTATGCTATGAATTAATAACCACACAGGTCAAACCGTTTGGCAGATATCCGATCATCTTGAAGTACAGGTTCCAAATGTTTTTCTATTCTCCGCCTTGATTATAAAAACAGATTGTCGGAAAAATAAAACCAAGATACGGTGTATAAGTATATCGAGATATCCGAGACAGATAAATGGACATTTTTTTTTTTTGCTTGGCACTAGGATGTGATTCCACCACGAAGTTTGTCAATACAGTATACTATAATATAATGACTTTTCTCTTAATGATAACGTTGATGTTAATGCTTTCCAAGACTATAAGTGGTGTGGATAAGGTGCCTATTTACCCTATTATACTATTACACCCGCTTCATATGTGTAATCTAGATGCTTATTGATGGCTCTGATGAGCCCCAAGTTTTACCGGGCTACTTCTGTTTTCTCACTCGTGCAATGTTGTTTTGTCCAAAGCTTCCTTTTTCTTAGAATACACTCGCAAATCTCTTTTCCTTCGTAGGTTGGGAAAAGACTGTACGGCGGAATATTTTTGAATGCTTTTATTCCTGTAGCATGAGAGATAAACAAGTTAGGCAATTGACAAACATTTGGATATCGCGGTTCGTCAAGAAATTCTCAATCCGATGTGTTAAGAAATATGTCCGAAAACTCCCCCAATTTAAATGGAAAAATCGAGAGCAACAAGTTGAGCGTCATCTTGATTGTGAACACATCGATTCAAAAAGTGGGCTACTTAAACAACCCACAATCAACGCTTATCGAATTCGAATAATTTCGAAAATCTTGAGAAATTAAATCAACAAGTGATTTAGACAAGATTTAAGGAACTCATTTGCCAGTTTATAACAGCAATGCTTTATATTCAATTCCAACATGCAAAACCAAGGTTTCTTATCTTGTTCTGCGTTACTTCTTTAGATTGGCTTTATAAATTTAAACAAACACGTTTGTTGTTTTTTTATTTATACGAAATCAAAAATTGTGTTTCGCAATAATTCATTTTAAAATGCTACCAACCTTTAAAAGTAAAACCAATTGACCAAAATTGAATTCCAATTCCAAATTCATTACAGGTAATTTGAACTACGAGTATATAAAAAATAAAAGAAATTTTATACGTACAAATTTGAATGATCGTGCATTTTTGGCTTGTTTATTTGTGTGTGTCATTAACTAATATGTCATCGAATAAAAATCCGTTCATAAACGTACAAAAATTGCTTGAATTCATATTGCATACAATATGAGAAAATTCGTAACGAATTCATAATCATTAATCAATAATAGCAATGATGTGGATTGGTACATTTTCTGTTCGTATACCTTCGAGATTTTTTGCAAGATTTACCAATCCCAACAAAAAATAAATGTCAATCAAAATTGTGACAATTCAAGACGTCAAAAATTTCGTAATTTTTAATCTCATTTAATAAATGTGTTATTAAAATAATTTTTATGGCAAAATATGTGTAATTTTGTGCTTAATCAAATTAAAGATATACTGACGGTTCACATAACATCAAAAAATAAATATTCACATATATTCACCAATACAAACATGAAATAAATCATGCTGCTTGTGCGTACGATTGGGCATCAAAACCTTGAATTTTGACAGTCCCAATCGAACTCGACATAAGTTACATTCTTTGACAAATGTTTGTGCGTAGTTGGATTTATTCATATGGGCGTATCGCCACAAATGGAACAATTATTATCTTTATTGCAATATTCCCAACGTAAGAGCCACAGAATCACAGACTGTCCAATTATTTATTAACTTAATTTTCACCAAATACGGGTTCATTGGGGACAGGCCTATTCTGTCTTTTAATTTACAGAAGCAAAATTAGGAACAAAAAGCACAAATTTGAACAGATTTGCAGCTTTTTGGCAGAGATTGAAATATCATTTGCCTTCCAAAGTCTAACCGTTTTTATCATTCTGACCAATAATGGAGAACCTCGTCCATAAGATAAATTTGGCTTAGGTCTGGTGTGCAATCATCTCAAGCAAAAAACATCATTCATCTTGAGTTTGAGATGGGATCATCACATTTTTTAGAAAGACCAAAATCTGAAACAGACAAAATATTGAAAGACATAATCTCGAAAAAAAAAATTCGACTAAATGATTTCGAGATTTTAGAAAATGTTGTTATTTTATGACTTATATTTGTTTTATAATTTATGCGCAATATATGTACGTAAGGAACCAGATGAAGAATTGGAAACATTGTGAGGAACTGTGAAGTGAACGAGAGAGAATTACTCAAGTCATACAAAAAGTGACTCCATGGCAAAATACTGAAAAAATTCCAGAGTCCTGGCAATTTGTAGGTGTAACAAAATCATTATGAGACTGTTGCCAATAATACGGGACTTGAGAGATACTCAGTTGAATTGAGAAAATTTAAGAAGTTTTCCTTAGGTACATACGAGTATGTTTCCTTACATGTTCCCCATGAGAGTTTTATTTGTATTTACATTATAAATATTTATAAACAAAATTTTTATTTTATTGTTACCAATGCGTTTTTTGGGATGCATTTTGGGCCAAGTTGATTTTTTTAAAAATGTAGACTTTTTCATTTTCGAGCTTATGCCCTTCGGTCATCTATGCTCAACCCGTGGTAAATCTAGTTAAAAAACTGTTAAACAAAAATGTTATGAAATGCTTTTTTTCTTCTTAGCAGAGTGAGTCACAATTCAATTTTCAAATCCGTTGGTCAATTTTTCATTAGACCGATGTGGGGTTTTCTTAAAAACCTCTTAGCATTCGGTGCCTGTAGAAATTATTCTATTTTGTGTACTTTGTTGCGTCTCTTTCTCAATTCCCATAAAAAGTATGGTGAATATTATTGAAACATAATTATGTTTCAAAAACTTCTAATAATTGGAGATTTGTGCTTTCGACATTTTTATTTTCGAGATTGTCGCTTCAATATTTTGTTTTTAAGGATAAACTGGTAAACGATAGAGACAATAATAGTATGGCTGAGCTCTGGGTAAGTTCAGGTGTGGTGATGGTATCAAAGGGCCAAAAATGCAAAAAGTACTCAAAGTTCCAATTGGGACCACCAAAAGGTTGGTTCACTTTTCCGAGGGAAAATGAAAAATTTAGATACTATTTGGAAAATTTTAATCTTCAAAGAATCTTATTGCTTCTCGGTTAGATTTTATTCTTCGCTTAATTGTACAATTTACCAATAAAATTGGTGACCCCGACTCGAATAAAACTAACCTTGTGCAAAATTGGGTGAGGTTAGTTTCCAAAAGCGCAAACCAAGCGATTTTAGAATTTTCGAGTCAACATAACCGATAATGAGTGTTTTTTCTTCAACAATTCTTTTAAGTCTCTCAACTTATTTGAGTGCTTACTTCTTTTGGTTTTAATTTAAATGTTGCATAATGGATACAATGATTCACGAAGTTCTACCCTAAGCATCGGTGAACTGTCCCCAATCTTACTTTAAATCCCATTGATCCTGATAGTATACTGTTTGCATATTTTTCGTATTTTAATATCAATTTGTCTCGATGAAATAATGAATATGTATATGGATTAAACAGTTTATAAAGCTATGATCACATTGTGATTTAGTATTGAGCGCAATTTTGTAAAGTTAAGTAGTTGAAATATAAGATTATTTAATCTCTTCAAGAAAACAAGCCAAAAAGTGTTTGGTTGGCATTTTATTGTGAGTGAAATTTAGTTTTGAGTGAAATACTGTTTTGAGTGTTTTTTTTTTAAATGAAGTAAAATTCATAAACTGTCACAAGCGTGAACTTATTTATATTTTTGTTGAGTTATGTTAGGTTTTTTGAGTCAAAACACTTGATTAATGCTTCCAATTTCCTTGAAGTTTGTGTATGCATATTACGAAATAGAGAATGAAACCCGGGATCTGGTATTTTTTTCAAATCCCGGGATCCCGGTCAATTTGTCAATTCCGAAATCCCCAAATCCGTATTTTTTAAAATTCGCGTACCGGGATCTCGCTATTGCCTTAGATAGGTAGATACTCGATACTCAAGCAAGCAGAAAAGCAGTCATATTTTATGAATTTGCTAGAAATGTTATACACGATAATTTAGCAACCCAATTTGTTGCTGACCCAAGTATAACAAGACGAAACTAAAAATTGAGCTATCGTATTTGGTATCCCGTCAATTCACAGAAAAAAAATTCACAGAAAAACAATTCACAGAAAATTTACAGAAAAAATAATAGTATTTCCCAGAAAATCGCGCAAATATCTGGAAAATGGAGATTTAATATTAGAATTAGAATTAAAATCTCCCTTTTCCAAAATATTTCAACCAAAATTCTGGATAAGTAAGATAAAATCTTCATTTTCCAAAATTTCTGTATTTTTTATTTCTGCGAATTGTTTTTCTGCAAATTGTTTTTCTGCGAATTGTCGTGGAATCATCGTATTTTCCTTCGACTTTTGAGAAAATAATCGAAAGATAACTTCATTGTACTTATGATTAGTATTGGTGTGTATAATACACTATCGTGAATTTAGTTTGACATAGAATATTTTAGTAAAGTGTTTTCAGCTGCGTTGTAATGTAGTTAAAAGATTTACGCTTGTAATTCACGTTTTCTTCTAATTTTTTGTGTTTAATTCTAATTTATTGTGTTAAAAAAATAATGGACACCCGATGTTGATGCCAATAAATTATGATTGTGTTTGATTTTAAATAAAAAACAATAAAGTTATGTTGTTTCAATTTACTTTGGACTTTGTTTTCTGTGCATCTTCAAAGGAGGACTTCTACGCCATTTTCTTTGTCTATATACGTACTTATGTAATTAGGAAAATTCCAGCTTCAATTTATTTTAACTTTTTAAATGTTTTTTGGCTTTCTTAAATAAATAAATTTTTTTAGATTTATTTACAATAGGTATATGTAACTATGTACATAAAATAACAATATTTTAATAAAATTAATTTCAAATTGGAATTTGTCGTTTGTTTCATTATAAAAAAAAATTACAGCCGTATTTCTAATTTGACATTTACATTTTACACATACACATGCACAAAATTAGCCCCGCCTATTTTTATTCTTTATTCACAAATACATGCATACAATTTTTATAGATTGAGTTTCGCCCAGTTTCGACTTATCGCGACAAGACTCATACGCTTATAGCTTAAGTCGAAACTTAAACTTAGTTAAAGTCGAAACTAAGTTTAGTTTAAACTTCGAAATATAACGAAAAAGTCGAAAGTAAAAATACTTGGAGAATTTCAGAAAATGGGAAACTTTAACGCACTTAAATATTTGTGCTGAATACATTTTACTTTGCTAAAATAATCGAGTAGTTTACGCAAGCAAACTTTCGATTAGCAAATCCGCCATATTTACAGAGTTGCGAATAGTATCTAGCCCATTATGTATGAAAGCGCAGCAACTATAAAAAAACAATCAGTTTTTTGCTTACTTCAAAAAGTTTTCTTATGTTTACTGAGTCACCTGAAGACGGCTTAGACCTTTGTTTCAATATAACATAGTTAGCGTATGTAGATTGCGATGATAATAATTGTCTTTGCGTATTAATTACTTATTTAAACTTAACAACGATGTTGAAACGTACATTACCAGACGCAGAATTTAACATCTAAATTGGTAAACAGAAGGAACCCAGAATGAAGGCATGTTTGAAATACTTTACCTGAGATTTGTATTAAAAAACAAGAGCATCTTTTTCCAACTGTTGGCAAGGTGTGCAACCAATTAGAAATGATAACACGAACGTTTGTAGCAAATCACTGTACACATAGAAATCAAATTGAAATTAGATTCATTAATTAACTTTTCGGTTTTTTAGATACGATTCTGTTAGCTACACTACTGATTCCAAAAAATTTGCAAAAAACTGACGAAACGTCCACTGAATTTCATAAAATAAAGGCAGGCAAACCAAGGCGTAAACAGGATGCACCAGCCAATGTGTGGAAGGTACTAAGTATTTATGATCGGCCGTGCAAGCAGTGGTATAACCTGATTTTGAAGTATAAATTCTCGACGAGGATGAGTGGCCAAACGATCCCGAATAAGTCCAAACTCATCAAAGCATGATCAGATGTCCAAATTACTTATTTCAAATTTTTCTTCTCAATACTGAATACAATTCCCTCACGATCAAGACCATTTTCCGGACAAATTTAACATTGCAATTTGATTCCGATAAGAATATAAGAAAAAAAATTAGAAAAACAATTTAGAATTTGCTATTTGTGTTAAAAAGTGGAGATGTGGCATACACACGACCCTCTTTTACGAACGGGGAATTTCTGTCAATTTTATATTATTTAAGATATTTGTAGTAAACAGTTACCAATTCCGTAGACCGATTTCACTAAAATTCCTTGGGGCCCCAATTTGTGAAAACAGCAATATGAAGTTTCAGTTCGATTGGTTAAACCATCTTAGCTGTAAATATGTGACATACAAACCGATAGAAAAAAAAAATTAAATTTCGGGAACAGGAAGATGAGGAATCAAATCGGATTAACATAATGCTTCTAATTTCCTCACTACAATCTTAGCAATTTTCTTTTAATTCGTGCTCAATTCACTATGACTTCTTGGGAATCTTCTCAAAAAATGATGTTTTGCTTTTCGCTATTATTGCTTGGAAATGGAAAGAGCTGCCTAGAGAGAAAATATAATCTACGCACCGTTACATAGAGGGCCTTGCTGAGCCCGGTCCGCCTTGTTGGCCCTAAGAAAGTCTTTTGTGTTGTATCTATTTCGTACTTTTAACCTTATTGACCTACCATTGTCATCTGTTACCGATATAGTGGATATCCACCATTGCCTGTAATTGTATCTGGAATCAATTGTATTGAATGTATATTAAGTGTCCCACATGGGCCATGTATCATAGGAGAATTGCCAAGAAACTATATCTTTAGCGATTTGTATTGTTCATCAGGAATGGTCATAATGGATCTACAATTTGATATATTTGACCTTGCACTTTGCCCGCATGGAATTCAGTTTGTGACTATAAGAGTATCAGTAAAAAATCAATGTACAAATTTACCTGCAAGGCGACCCGAGGTCAGCTAGTTATTTATAAAATAACGGAAATTAATGGATAAATTCTCTAAAAGTATTCTGTAAAAGGGAGCGATGTTCTGAAAACGGGGGTTAATTCTTTAAAAAATATCTTAGGAAAGGCGCTACAGAGAGTGAGTGATGAATTTCAAATCGTAGTCAACATTTTAAATGAAAAATTCCAAAAGGAATATTTAAAATCCTCCGTTTGGAAAAGTCTCCATCTGGACAATGGGCCCAGAAAATGGACATATTTGAGCCATATAACAAAACCTAATCTTAATCTATGAGAAGCGATTAAAAAGATGACCCAAATAATTTTTTGAGAATGTGGCCCTAGTAAGCCAACACATATTAACAGTGCCGCAGTTCCTTGAGGATAACGTTCTGCGCGTACATTTTTTTTTAACTCCCAGTCTCGCGTATAAAATCAAAACCTTATCAGAGTTTTCAATGTTAAGGCAACGATAAATTAAATAAACAAACTGAATAGAGCGGAATTTGCATTTTTTGTTGTATTTGTAATTTTTCAAAACAAACCCAATGCCTTGTTGTTAGATTATTATTGGAGATTTAAATTGCGGAAAGTGTAATCAGCCAAGAGTGAAAAATTATACGTATGTGTATAATTAAAGGTTTTTTTAATTGATTCAAGTTTTTAATAAAGATGCAAATAAATAAATAAATTTAATAATATAGAAAACATTGAATTGTCACATGACCTAATTTAATTTAAAAAAACACAAATTTTTATCCGCGTAAAATGAAATTTGTTTATGGCAAATATTGGCGGAAGCGATATTTGCTGTATGTACAAAAATCGTTGAAACATATAACTTTTATTTGGGCATATATACAGGCTAAAGTGTTTTACTGACATATGTGTATGCATGTAATATTCGTGTGTCGACAAAACGATTTAAAACACCATTTCATATAAATAAACAACAAAATGTATATAAATAAAAATTAATTATTTTTGACATTTTTTCGTAAATTAAATAAAACATAAAGCCGTTCATAAAAATATCGATCATATACATATGTGCATATATTATTGTAGTACGTTCTCCAACCCTATACAAACCAAAACACGTTTTTTTATGATTGGTGACATTATGTTGGTGCAAGGTGATGAAAAGTAAATTGCCAAAATTTTCTTTTTGGTCTTAATTTTAATGTTAACCTTGTGCTTGCTTGTTTGTCGATACGCTTTTTAATTAGTCAACATTTTTCAAAATTCCTAATTAAATTAGACAACAAACAAATTACTTTGTTGTCATCTTCACCTTAAATACTTTACGTATTTATAAGTAAGTTTAACTAGAACCATCTTCAATTATTCAGATTATAGAGGCCAAATCAAAAATTTAAGAGACACCTCAAGGTGATATAGAACACTCTTATTTTTTGTCGTGACTTGGTAGTATTGGATAAACAAATAAAATAATATTGGTTTTCAGCTAGAATCTGAACTTTAGACATAAACATAATCTTTGGTTAATCCCACGCAAGACCAATTAAATCAACATAATACCATATATGTTTTTGTTTATAATGCAATTGGTTGCCGTAATTGTATGTTGTATTTACAATAAACAATTAATTTTAGCAGCATAATTTTGAATTAACTTGATTTCTGCACAGTTCACCGTGTGAAAATACGTGTGAAGCAACACCTTTAGGAATATTGTTTGGTGCTAAGAACCATGTAACAATTTTTTTTTTAATTACGGTACTGTCTTACATTTTCAAAGATGTTTTAGACATTTCTAAACATCTGTAAAAGTTTGATTGCCATGCTAATTTTACATGGCTTTATCCGTAACGCAGCATAAATTTGTTGTTGTACTTTACATATTATTGATTGATTGATTAACTAGAACAGATAATTTATAGGTATTTATCTTATTCGGGGTCACCGCTACCGGTGACCCCCGCGGCGTGGTCAACAAACTTAGTACTACTACTTTAAATTGGCTTCAGTTAACGCAGGCACTAGTAAAAATGGACCAATATATTCGAATATCGAATATTTGATATTAGAATTTTGGGTGTAACCTTTATGAAAAAAAAATACTTAGAAAATTTGGCCCCGAATCGTAAACCCTACTCTATAATTTACACAAATTAGATAAATAAATCTGAGCTTTTGATTTTAAGAGCCGTGCACTTGAAAATGTTCATTGTAATTACGAAATACGAACATAACAACAACAAGTTTAAAATTTTCAAGTTCGAAATTATTAAATATATATGCATAGGCATAGACGGATATTATGTATGTACATAACATTAGCCCAAGGTTCAAATAAATCGTTGTGTCGATATTGAGTAAATACTAGTCGGAACGTTCACCTAATTTTTAGCTACATTGTTTATGACTATTGCAATATGTCATTAGTCGCAAATCTGCATAAATTCGATACTGTATACATACATTCCAAACAAACATTTACGCGGTTCAACGATTTCAGAAATAGAAAGTTTTGAAAAAAAAAAATATTTTTATTCATTTTTGATCTATTCTAATACTCATATTATCATATTAGTGTATGTGATGTTACGGCATCGTCACATTAATTACTAACCTCAATTTGTTTTGCATATTTTTGAGCTTAATAAACTAATGATATTTATGCATAAACTGGTTTGACACAAAATTGCACGCATAATAAATATTCATGGTTCCCGCAAGCAATTTCGTATATGTGGTAGCAATGTGAAGTTGAAATGAAATGCCAAAAAAAGGAAAAAACAAGTGTTGAAACAACAAATTTTATACATAACCGATCGTTAGTAAATTTTCATAAACAACTGTCACCTGTCACAATAAAAATTAACGAATGTTGCGTTTAGCATTTTCAAATGCTATTAACCTTGTAACGATTTACTTAAATTAATTCAAATTCACGTACTATGGAATGAAATTACTTAAATTTTGGTGATTATATCGATTGGGATGAGAGTATGAGACTAAAATTATGTATGATTATAGTCTACACGGGTTTAAGATCTAACCAGTTTCGAGGTTTTATATTAGGACATATCGCCTGATTGGTTTCGAAGAAAACAACTATTTTGGAAAGTTACATTACATCTTGGAGTTAGAATGCATGGCGGCCATTAAATGGCTGATGGCTCACTTGTTGAAACCTCTGGTTCTTGGAATTCTGAAAATGTTTGATCTTTCAAAAATATGAAATTATTGGAATCAATAGTTCGTATACAATTCATGTTGAACCAATTTTAAATAATACTTGTCTGTATTGTAGAATATTCTTAATTGAATATATCACCTTCTCAATTTTTTTGATGTTAACAAGTTTTATTAATTTTAAAAATTTTGAAATTTGTTTAAATTAAATTTAAATATCTAACGCTAATTTTATACATAAAATTTTGAAATGTTGAAATTTAAATTTTAATTATTTTGAATTCTGAAAGTTTCTTTGAAGTATTTCAAATTTTAAAGCTGTGAAATCTTCAATTGTTACATTATAAAACATTTTGGTATTTTTTATAAGGCTCGAGAAAATTCGAGTACCCTTTCTAAATCCATCCTCTAGTATTTCAAAATAACAGAAACCATCTAATTTGTAATTATCACCAAATCTAACTGTTACTGAATTTTAAGTTTAAAATTCCTTCTCTGAAAATTGAGTTTAAAGCCCAAATTCATATTCAGCTCCATTTTTGCATTCCATAAAGCACCTCAATTCAAAAAATTGCTAAATTTTAAAGACGTAGGATCATTTTCTATCATTACTTTGTCGATAGATGCGTAATGGTAGAAAACGATTGGAATGAAAGAACGACGATTGGATTGAAAGACAATAATCCGGCGGAAAAGTATTTGGATGCAAATTCTTATTCTAATTACCACGTTTAGGCAACTACATACTAATCATCTAAATCACCCAACTAATGTACAGCCTGTATTATTCCACATGTTTTCTGACTGCCCATCTAAGGCAAGAAACCTTATTTGTTATGGTTGTGGATCTCCTGGAATACTTAAATCCAAAAGTCCGTATATTGCTAAACTAAGGGAAACTGGAATTGGGAATCCAATAAACCTGGGTATCCTAATTCCCAAACAATAACCGCGAAACCCAGAGTCAAACTGTAGGTCGGCGCGACGAACACCGACCCCGAATTCTATCAAATATTGCGGAACACACAACAAACCTCTTCAGACCAAACTACAAATCAAAAAGAGTAAACAAATCACCTATTACCGTATCTTAATCAAGCAATTCCCGCTCTATGGGTTCTCGTGATTATTTTAAATGTCGTTAGAACATAAAAAATTTCATGACCGAAACCACTTTAAACATTGAGCCAGATGAACGACTAATTAATGGCATTCCAGTAGTGGAGCCAATATCTCGTTTCTGGCAAAGGATCCGAAGAGTTCTTACAACAACATAATATCAAACGTTTTAACCTTCCATCTGTCTTATCCACAGCTATTGAAAACCAAATTTTTAAGACTGCACATTGCTCCTACATTGAGTGAGCCTAAGTGAGAAGAACTATCAGAACTATTTAAACTACTGTTTAAGAGACGAACTATAGAAACTACTGTTTTGGATGCTGCTCCTAATGCTAATCATGATCCGTCTGTTCGCCAAAATTCTTTGCCCTCCAGTGTAGTTAAAATGGTTCCTCTCATGCGAAAATCTAGGACTCCGCCGCACTACTCTTATTCATCATGAGATTTAGGTGATTGATGGCGCTCGCCCTATAAAACAATGATTTTATCCAATCTCTGCAGCAGTACAACAGGATCTCTATAAGGTGATTGCTAGGATACTAGATTTAGAAGTTATAGAGGAGAACCAAAACTCCTGGTCAGTTAGTATAGCCAGTTAGTATTGTCAGAAAAACGAACGGAAACATTTGACTGTGTCTCGATACTCGATTTAAAAGATGCGTTCTGGCAAGTACTTCTCGATCCTGGATTAAGAGAGAAGACTTCCGAGACGTTCACTTTACATTTTGTTGTCATGCGTTTGGGTTGTGCAATGCACCCCAAACGATTCCTCACTACATTTAAGACTGAGTATTTGTTTACCTAGACGATCTTCTGGTTGTTTCGACAATATTTGAAGAACATATATTCTGATCTTATCGGATGTTGCTAGATTACTTGAAAAAGCTAATTTGAACTTAAATTTTGAAAAAAGCAAATTTATGCTCACAGAAACCAAATACTTAGGCTATATTATCGGTCGACATTAACGTCGACAACTCGAAGACAACGTCGACAACTTGTCGACAACTTGTCTACAACGTCGACTATTCGTAGACAATGTCGACAACTTTTTTATGCCTGCAGTCGAAATATTTAGTAGGCGCTTCTTCTTCTATTTTTAGATAGATGTCACTAGCTGAATAGATATTTTAAATTTATTCCCAATATTTTTATTTTAAAAATTGAGTGTACAAGTCAAATTGTTGATGTAATATATGTATAAGTATTTTAGTATTTGGCCATAATTTACTTTATATTGTTGTAGAGAATCGAATGAAAAATAACTATGATAGTCACTTAGTCAGTTCATGTAGCAATGAGTAATTTATGTGATTTATTATCAAAATGTAACCTTTTTTTGATCCCTAGGTTAATTAGACAATGACTTATTTATTAACAGACAGCAATATGATCAACCGACTAAATAAATGAGGAAATTAATCATTTCGTAGGTTATCGACGTTGTCTACGTTGTCGACGCCAGAAACGCAAAAATCGCGAGATAATCTACGTAATAGGTTACGCGTCGACAACCGCGTAGATTACATCACGTAATCTACGTCGCCTGCTGTATAGGACCTGCCATTAATGTTTCGATTCTAGTGGATCCATTGAACATAATCCACAAATTATTTACCTCTCCACTCAGTGGTGAGGTAAATAATTTTTAGAGATGTCACAACTTCCTTGAACCATATGACCCAAATCAGCATACTCGCTTATAAAATCCTTATATGCCAGGGCAAATGACGGATTACGAGACAACTTTTTTTCCAATGATGCCTGCTTGCTTAATGCTAAATTGAGTGATATACCTCTTTGACTAACGATCTGATTGACTAGTAATCTTATTACGAATCGTCCATCTGCGTTTCTGCTTGTGGTTGTTCTAAAAATTTCTTCGCAATAAATTTTTTCCACGGTTAAGCTTTAATACTACTCGGATACTGCCTTCATCTGCTAGAAATTTTGTAATACCATCTGATGAAATTTGACCCGGACTGGACCATTTAAACGGTGCGCGTAAACCGAATCGGAAATTTTTTTATTCTAGGTTGGTACAACTTTCTTTGACATTCGTGTAATGTTTGAGCAGAATACGCCCATTAGTGAGAGTTTGGCAGCCATTTGTTTACGACGCGAAAAGTTTGTCTGGCGATTTTTACTATAGAAAAAAAACTGAACAACGGGTTTTCTTGAAATTTTGTGTTTCCAATGGAATTATGGCTACGGAATCATTGAAAATGTTGCAGAAGCACTTTTTGGAGTCTACTGTATCGAGAACGCAAGTATTTGAGTGGCATAAGGGTCGTAAGGTCGTAGAAAATTTGTCTCATGCGAGTCGTCCATCCACCTCTGTTAATGACGATAACATCGAAAAAGTGAAGAAAATTGTGCTCGAAAATCGTAGTGTTGGCATTAGAGAGATGTCAGTGGCTCTCAACATCTCTTATGGATCGAACGAATTATTACAGGTGACGAGACATGGATTTATGAATATGACGTCAGAAACTGCCCAATAATCTAGCAATTCTTCGATTACCGTGGTGTGGTTCACCATGAATTCGTTCCAGAGGGTTAAACGGTCAATAAAGCATACTATACTTGGCCGTTTTGAGGCGTCTACGTGAAGCAATTCGTCGTAAAAGGACGGATTTCTGAGCAAAAAATTCATGGATTTTTCATCACGATAATGCGCCGTCACATTCCAGCCTGATTGTGACTGAGTTTTTAGCCAAACACGAAACAAAAGTCATCGCTCAGTCACCGTGCTCGCCAGATTTGGTTCCCTGTGACTTTTTCCTGTTTCCGAAACTCAAATAACCGCTCCGGGAACACGCCATTGAATTTCGGGGAATATGCCAGTCGATTGAAGCCATAAAAAGAAATTCGCTGAAAGAACTAAAGCCGTGTATGGATGGAATGTGTATGGAAAAATGGATTAATCGTTAATGTTAATTAATTAATTCTTGTAATTTCTACACGGAAAAAAATAACCTGGTCCTCAGCTAAGAAAACGGACTTTTAATTGAAGAAAATGTACTTTTTCTTGATTTAAAAACTAATTTTCTTATTTCTATCGACTTTTTCTCCATGTAAGAATTGTGTTTCTTGAAATGAAGAAAAACTCGAAAGAAATAAGAAAATTAGCTTTTAAATCAAGAAAAAGTACATTTACTTCAATTAAAAGTCCGTTTTCTTAGCTGACGACCAGGTTATTTTTTTCCGTGTATTATGCAACCGGTTAGAAATTACAAGAAATTATTAATTAACATTCAAAATTAAAGTAAAATTAGCTTACACAGAAATAGGGCTGTGTGGAATTTCGTGAAGAAGGCAAATTGAAGAGAATTTGGCTGTATTAGTAAAATTCGCTAATACAACGTGCACAGTACATTCTGCATATCTAGAATGTAAAATTGTGGTACAATCAATCCAGTCGCCGCGGCCTAATGAGAAAATTGATTTTTTCATAATTATAAGCTCATAAGTTCGAAACTGGATTAAATCCTCTTACAATCTTCGGAACATATTAAAATCATATACATTAGAATTTTTAAATATTTCGCAAAATTTTGGTTTTTGTATGCCTTATTTGAATTTTTGTTGATTAATTCCCAAATTCAAGATTTCTAAGATTAAAAATTCTCTAGTTTCCAGACCCATTTAAACACTTTAATTGATAAAATTGCCAAATTTTAAAGCTGAAGGCTAAACATTTATTTTTGTTTGTTCTAAATTTGACAATTTTCATAATATTAGAAAGTAGGGGGTACAGCCCGTCCTAGGACGGATATAATTTTTATAATAATTACCTGTTAAGGAACGCCAAAAGTGCCTCCAAATTTTTTTTAGGTCAAAGACAGATTTGTAAGTTGATGAACTTTTTCAAAAATTCGTATCTTTTTATCTACTCAGGGTGCTCAGTTATAAAATTTGGGCATATAGTGAGTTAGTCAGTGATGTGATGAGCGGAAACAATCAAGTTTCCAGTTGATATCATTTCTGTGAGTATTTCAACAATATCTTCTTCATATATTCCGGTTACCCAAGGCAATTCTGCTGATCCTATTTTGAGAAGCCAATCATTGGGCTCATTTTGACCGTCACTACGCATGTTTGTTGAAAGAGTTAGCTGTTTAAAATCATTTCAAAGTGGACTTGATTTAATGCAGCATTCAATGATATCTGTACGTATGCCTCTGGGAACAACTGGAAGCGTCTGACCAAAATCGCCGCCAACAACCATTTTTTTGCTTCCAAAACTCGCATCGCCGTTCATAATTTCTTTTACAAGATGCTTTGCATTTTGTTTGCAATTCCCATTGTGGCAAATGCTAATGCAATTGCTCCGCAACCTCGAATGAATGCTAAAATTGTTTCGTAGAGATAAGTTTTTCCAGAGCCACCAGTACCGTCGAGACAAAAACATCGAGTTCTTAAATTTGGATCGTGAATTGCTCTGATGATTCGATTAAATGCGTCAAATTGTTTTATATTGAGTTTTGCTAATCTTTCATCAGCATCGCGGTCCTCTACCAAAATGTTAATGGTTTGGCATCGTCGACATGAGCGTATCCTGTTGGTATTGGCAAGCCAGGAGTTCCACATGATAATCCATGTTGCATAAGAATTGAGCTGATGTTATGAAGAGCTTTGTTGATCACGACATTTTCTGGATCATTTTTCAAGTAATCATGTGTGAAATAAGCGAGGTGATTTTCACATAACTTGAGTGGTCGAGGAGGATGACAAAAACAGCATATGTACATGGAAACATTTTTCGTAACTGATTAGGCATTAAATATATGGCACCGTCTATTAAACAGTTATTTCATTCGCCATCAGATTCAAGTAAACCTCTTGCTTCAGCTGCACTTTTGAAAGAAAGGTGAATGATGTTGTCTAAACTTGTTGAAGTAAAATTCTCAAATAAAATCGCTCGTTATCCTTCACTCCAATTGTTATCCAATTACTCACTGCCTCGCTTTCTTACTAGCCAATTTTTTTTTGAGGAATTGTCTTGCATTCATGTCAATTTCATTGAGCTTGAACCATGATTGTATAGTTTAGTTGATCCTGTTTGTGCTCGCAATATTACTTCTTCCTCATTTCCTTCTTAAAAGATGACCCTTTGCTGATTCTGTAGGTGAACTCGAAGTCTCATGACACTATGTGATTTCTCATACATCGGAGATTATCGCAAACGCCAAATTGATTCTGGCTAATTTCTTCCCGTATTGTTGGGATCTGTAGATCTCTGTGAATTATATATCGTTTAATACAAACCATAATGCATCTACTATGATTCTTAGAAATTTAGACTGGAACCGCTGAAGAATGTGGGTATTATCTATTATCTGGGTATTTTTAGGAAACTTTTGCTGGTGTTATGCGTCTCGGATATTAGCATGACATCTATTTCTTATTCTATCAAGAAACTTTTAACTTCTTTTCTTTGCTTTGTAATAATAATTTAAAATCAAAATTTCGGAACCATCTTTTACCATTTTCGGATTCTTAAAATATTCTAAAAATTTTGATGTACTTACTCGTAGTAAGACAATGTAAATTTTTTAAATTCCTCCAAAATTTGACATTTTGTTTAATCCTGAAATTCATAAGTTTTAAATATAAATTTTGCACGTTTAGGTACAGTTTAAAATTTTTTGACTCATATATTTGGAAATTTCAAAATTTAAAAGTTTTAATTACGATTAGTTTAGCGCAGAAGCAATTTTTATTTTAAACATTTCAAATTTTAAATCTTTGAAATATTTTATTGCTAGTGCTTAGTGCTAAATTTTAAAAATTGGCAAATTCTTTTCATTTGTGACTATCAAATTTTTAAGACTAATGAATATAAAACGTAACAGGAGTTTTAGAAATTTTGAACCATTTCTAAAAATTTTAAAATTTGAATTTTGAATATTCGAAATTTCGAAATTTTGGGTTCAAAATTTATAAAGTCCAAAATGGATCATATTTAATGCGATTTAACAGTTGTGGTTAACTCAATGCACGTTAAATCTATAGTTTAACAAGCTTTGAAGAGATTCCAAATTTTGAGGAGGTTCCTTTTACTCATCCGCTTAATCTTTTAAACTAAATACAAGTCCGCTGAAAATCACTGTTTAAGAATCGCTGATGTAGTGCATATTTTGCGCTAACTTTCACAAAATACATTTTTGACAGAGTAAAAGTTGTAAGATTATTTTTTTAATTAAAATATATCTGTTTTGTGTCAATGAGCACACGCACACAATAACTAAACCGATTTAGCATCGATAAAATGCGAAGGAAGGCATCCCATAAAGCATATTCAACAACTTTATGTAATTTCATTTCAGATCCATTTTCCAAACTGCATAAAATAAAACACAAAAAAAAATCACTTCCGAATATTTATTTTAAAACCGGTTACATAAGATGACCGACAAAAATAAAATTTCACATATACCAAGCTCTAAATCTTGCGGCATACGCTATAACTTTATTTCATATTATTTTCAATGTCTTGACTAAATTTCCCATTTGTTAATATCTCCGTGTGCACACGATCATGAATATGTCTACAAAAATGTCGGTTAAATCTATATGACCACTTTTAATTAAGAAACTTCTACCCCAATCGACAAAAGCAAAAAAAAAAAAGTGTTAAGACAAATAATTACGACAATTTCTTACGAAATTACGTAGTAACGTAAAAATGCGCGCGATTAAATAACTTTAACAAACCGAACAAATCTATAAAAAAAAAACTCAACAACGAGATAAACAATTTCCGAATAAACTTCATATCCATTACATAAATGATTGTAAATTACGTGAAATGTTTTTTTGTTGTTGTTGTAATTTAATGTATTTCGTGGTTATATTGCTGCGCTGCTATTGAGATTTCTTTTTCGAAAGATTTGTATGCGCGGTACATTATTTATGCTGGTGCTCTGTTGTGTCTTTCTTTCACATTTCATCAATACAAAAAAAGAAAATTTCTACTGCAACAACATTAATTATTTACTACTACACACTTACAACGAAAATACCTTATGCGGACGACGACTTTATCTTAAGTCTTTCTTTTTCCGACACCAGTTTAGGGCAATAAAATTATCTCAATTTAAAAAATGTGGAAGAGAAAGAAATGGAAAAGACATAAAATACAACGTAAAAGAAAATAGTTTCCGCGATTTTTTGTTTTTTTTTCTTTTTTTTTTGAAAGATTAAGTTCAGTAAAGCTATTATTGACACATTAACTTAGAGATGAGATTGATTGTGAAATAAGTTTTGTATGTTACGAGTGTGAGTTAGATAATAGGATTGTTGGTATCGAACGATGATTTTGTAATCAATATGTTGGTGGGATGTGTCGCTTGAATGAATAATGCATCAACCAATTAGCAGATCGAGCGATTGTCTTTTTTTTTTTGTAACGCGCTTTATTTTAGTTTTGTTTTTAGATTATATCAAATGCCATCGTTCGATGTGGAAAAGCCGAATGTCGGAAGGCCGAATGTCGAAAGGCCGAATGGGTCTGAAGGCCGAATGTCGAAAAGCCGAATGGGTCGAAAGGTCGAATGAATCGAAAAGCCGAATGGGTCGGAAGGCCGAATGTGTCGAAAGGTCGAATGGATCGAAAAGCCAAATGGGTCAAAGGCCGACACACATTAGTGGTATATCTAGGGTTGGTCATGAAATCCCGACGATTGTTATATCGGACTCAAATACTCGAAATCAAAATCTCGAATTTTAAAGTAGTTCATTTCAAAATATCGAAATTTTAAAATATCGAATTCAAAATCTTGAAAGTAATCTCGAATTCCGAATAATTAAAATAATTTTGTAATATTATTTGCCACACGGCCATTTTATAATCAACCCAACATTTTATAAATTTTAATTTTAATTTGGTCCGCAATTTGATAATTGTGTTTTTTTTTCTGGATTTTTTTTGGGGATTCTCAGTTTGTGTATTACTTTTTTTCTAGATAAGGTAGTCAACTCAAAAAAGATTTATTTATTTTCCTTTTTTCATTATAATTAATTAATTTTTAATTATATGACAAAAAAAAAACTTAACAATTTTAAGATTTTAACAATTTAAGGCGATTTACTATTAACATTTTTATACACAAATTTTCATAAAAATATAAATTTTGGTTTTTATAAAGATACAAATTTTGAAAATTTTCATTCATAAAAAAAAGAAAAATTTAAATCAATTTCGACACAAACGGTCTTTCGACATTCGGTCTTTCGACACAATCGGCCTTTCGTCATTCAGCTTTTCGATATTCAGCCTTTCGGCCCTTTCGGTCTTTCGACATTCGGCCTTTCGACACATTCAGCCTTTCGACATTTGGCCTTTCGGCGTTCATCCTTTCAACATATTCAGCCTTTCGGTGTTCGGCCTTTCGACATTCGGCCTTTCGGCCCTATTCCCTCGGCTGTATATTTTGACAACTTATTTCTTCGGCTGACTTCTAAAACAATTTTTAGAAAATTTTGACTTTTCCAAAAACTGTTATACATAAAAATTATGAGAGTAATATATTACAACTTATTACTTGTAAATTTTATTTAATGTAACTCATCAAGACATTCTGCCGTCCTTAAATTGATTGATTCAGTTAATCTTATCTTCGAGGGGTAATTGGTTTATTTCCTCTGCTTGATACGGGATCCTCTCGCAACGCAACATTTCAAAAAGCAATATTTCAAAACGCGATATGGTACAAAACGCGATATGGAACAAACCGCGATATTTTATAATTATAATTTTAAAATAATAATAATTAATTATAAGAAGAGGAGAAATTGTTAAGAGTTTGCAATTCAGTTTCGATCTGCGAGCATGTGAAAAATAAATCATCTTTCAGTACATCTCATCAGGCTATAGCGACTGAACTGCTAATTTATTACACTGATTTTTTCCTATATATAGGAATCAACCGTGCACTTGTAGTATTAGCGAATTTTTACATTCCCCTTTCTAAACTTTTAACAATTTCAATGTTATTGTATTTAACGCATACATGCGGTTACTATGTTCAATCTTTAAATTATTTTGGTATATTCCAAATTGATAAATATTTATAAGAAGAGGAGAAATATACCAAAATAATTTAAAGTTTGAACATAGTAACCGCATGTATGCGTTAAATACAATAACATTGAAATTGTTAAAAGTTTAGAAAGGGGAATGTAAAAATTCGCTAATACTACAAGTGCACGGTTGATTCCTATATATAGGAAAAAATCAGTGTAATAAATTAGCAGTTCAGTCGCTATAGCCTGATGAGATGTACTGAAAGATGATTTATTTTTCACATGCTCGCAGATCGAAACTGAATTGCAAACTCTTAACAATTTCTCCTCTTCTTATAAATATTTATCAATTTGGAATATACCAAAATAATTTAAAGTTTGAACATAATTAATTATCTTCATTTAATAAAATTTTCCTTAACCTTTATGATGAAATTGAATATGTACGATCAGAACTAGGAAATTGAGTTTTCAAATATCGCATTTTGTATCATATCGCATTTTGACCGTATCGCGTTTTAAAATTTCGCGTTTCAAATGGGACCCGAACGTGAATTAATAGTGCCTTCACAACTTGCCATTATTGTTGTTAACTCTTCTATACTGACTATCTGATACCAACTAGTTTTTTGAAATTGTTCTTCATTAATAAACAGATACCTCCCCAAGTCCACCCATATGTGGGATACCACAAGGGAAAGAATATATTGAATTATTGGCGTTTGTTAAGAATTCATATAGTTCAGCAAGGTAGGAGCCATGAAACGTTCATAATGTTTCCCTCTACCACATCCCACATCCACAATGTTATTTCGGCAGTGTCCTCATTAGCCGATTTCCATTCCTGGTTTATTTTTAAAACATTTGTTGCTTTTATGAATCACGAGACGTATTAAGTCCTTGCAGAAAACTATCCAATATCTACCTTTTAACTATGATAAGCACAAGCTCACACCAGCATGACAATACATTTGATGATAATCGTACACAATCATTTCAAATCTTTACCTCAAATGTTGCTCATATAATGTCAGCATACAAAATTGATTACCTTGTTTTCTAATTTCACTAGGCGGTAACCCTAAATGACATCTCGCTTAAATTCGTTTAAATGCAGGAATATGGTCTACTTCCCAAAACATTCGTAATGTTCGATCAACATTTAAAATTGTGCTACAATACGGTAAAGCTTCACTTGTATACTACAAATATGGCCTTTACACGCGACAATCCGTCCACGAGTTCACAAACGCGCACGAGTTCATAAATTCGACTTTTCCATCATTTTCCAAAATATCAAAATTTTTTATGACATGCGGCCAAATTATACTTGATATACTCAAATTGATAAACCCGTTCGTTGTACATACATACGTTGATTTGTAAAAGTCCCACCACCCAAACCCTAGCGTTTGATTTGTCCAAATGTAGCATTTGAACACATCTTTCAGTAATGAAGCACGCTCCTGATGCCGAATCCAGTAATGCTCGACATTGCACTAGATCACTCGCTCTGCGGTTTCAACTACTTGACTTGGTACAGTTATCGTCTGCTGTGGTTCAGCGTTGATGCTATCGGTATTACTGATATCGTCAACCTTCTTGTGTGGTAACGTATGATGTTTTCTTTGGCACTTACTATACATCTATGACTCGATCCACACTTGTTTGAAAACAATTAAAATATAATTTGGCACCACCAACGCTCCAAGTATAATTTGTAAATTTTATTTAATATATTTCACCAAGACACCTTCTAGTCGATGAATTGAATAGGGAAAATTGTTCGTTACCGAAGTTCAACAATTTAAATTCAAATCTTGTTAAATTCCCTGTATCATACACAGACTACAGAGAGATGAAGTAATTTTATTTTAAAAGAAAATTATTAAAAACTTGCTTACACAGGAATAGCGCTGTGTGAATGTGACGAAGAAACAAAAAATTGTAAGAGAATTTGGTTGTATTAGTATAATTCGCTAATACAACCTGCACAGTACATTCTGTATATATAAAATAAAAATTGTGGTACAATTAGTCCAGTCGCTGCGGCTTGATGAGAAGATTGATTTTTTCATAATTCATAAGCTCATCAGTTCGAAACTGGATTAATTTCTCTTACAATTTTCGGATATTAACTTCAAATTTTTAAAGATTACTTTAACCCTAATTTTTAAATTTTGAGGACCATCATGCCTCAGAATATAGAATTGATCGTTGAAACAAAATTTGTAAAATTTAACGTTATCCTTTGAATTTGAATTTCGGTTTAAATTCTGTTAAAATGAAACGTTCATCTAAGCCGATAATGCGAGAGTGAGATTACAATAAGCGTGCTCTGATTTTAACAGCAGTGTATAAGCGGTCTACTGGCTCTAGGTACAATAACATCAACAACAACAACAGCAACAAGGAAAAGCTAATATATATTTGTTCAATCCATCATCTGGTGTTATTTAATTCTTACATCGAAATATTCTCGAATGCGCGTGGCAATCACCGGATGCAGATTTTAAGAAAATATTTAAAAAAACGATGTTTAATGAAAATGGAGTGACTGCAGTATTCACGAGCAAGCCCCAGGAGGGAATCCAGCCCAACTCATCAAACTTCATGTCAAACCAACGGCTAATCAACGTTCAATTCAAATTAAATGAAACTTGATTATTTAATGTCGTAACAGAAATGGTAAATGGGTAAACCTTGTATGAGGCCATATAACCGGCTTTTACAATGCCTCTTATACAAGACTTTTGAAGCCATGTTTATGCGTTGTGTGGCAAGAAAAGACCCGGAGAAAGGCACTAGAAAAATCTGGATTTGAACCAGAGCTTCGAACAAGAACTTAACCGGGACGTACGTAATTAATCAAAAGCTTTTGCGTTTAATCCAAATTGTAACCGATAGAAAAATGTAAAACCGAACTAGAAACCAGAATTGTAAATGTGGAAGCACCCAATGCCATCAAAAGGCACAAAACAAGCACAATTGGGTGAAAATTTTACTTCAAAACAAACCGGTCATATGTACACACGGTCCGTGAGTTGAATGCTGCAAAATGGAGCAATTATTGCGACCCTCACCACACATTCCGAACTGCTAAATTTACTGGACACAAATTACGGGCTTTAAACAAATAAGTACAATCAGAAAAGGAAAAGCAATTCTACCGATATTTTGGAATATTGGGATAAATTAGGAACGCTCTATAGCCAGAACTGTAGTTAAATGGAAAATAGTATTTAAATCGGTTTTGTGCCGGAACTAAACCGGGACGGAAAAGATTTTCCAAAACAGGAATAAAAAATATTTTGAAAGCGGATCGATATAAATATCGGTTCGATGCTCTGATAACAGATTAGATGACCATTTGCAAAGTCATTCTTCACGCTTTAAAACTCCTAAATTAATTTAGAAAAAAGAAACGCCTCATGGCCCAAATAAGAAATCGAATGAATTATGAAAGGAGAATTCTTGCCTTTACTTAGAAAAAGATGTCACTGATGAACGTAGTCACAGCTTAATCAGATTTTAAAAAGTCTTCATATCAACAAAGAGAAATATGAAGGCCAAAAACAAATCTAAGCAATTATTTTGAACAGTTTTACATTTTATATAAGTTCATTAAACAGATGCAACGGGCAAGGTTATATATTTCGAAATCACATATCAGATCTTAAGATTCAAAACTAAAAAAGAAAACTTGTTTTGAAAGACGCTTAAAAAGTAACGGACGAAGGATTCTTCAAAATTTAGGTTTTTAATGGTCGGAGTATTTTTATAGTCGTTCGGAAAACGGTAAGAACTCCTGGAGGAAACTCTATTGGTGTTAACAGAGGTGTGCATTGTGTATTTAAATACAAATTTTTTTTTTCCATAAGCCAACGGCTAGAAGAGAAGAATACTGTCATCCTTTGATTTAATTCTTGCCGTTTGTATTAATTTACTCCCTTTTTCCAGAATGGAGGTTATGTAAATATTTTCATTTTAAGAGTTCGACGGAACTTTAAGACGGGGGAAATTGTGGAAAAGACGGGATGACGAGGTTCATCCTTCAGCACATAACTTACAAAAATTTAAACTCGATAACAATAATAGAATTCTTGAAGACTGAACTTCCAATACCATTTAGTATTTCCTTGTCATTCACTTCGAAGAGTATCGAAGTTGTTTTTATCGGTCTGTCTGTCGATTTGTCTGTCAGTCTGTCTTTCGATACGGTCTGTCCATCTATCTGTTTGTCGGTCTGTCTGTCTGTCTATGTACTTTACAGGACTAAACTAAGCATTGCTGTGCAAGTGCATGCTGTGTGCTTAACGAAACATGAAAGAAGCAATTCGTAATGCAATAGTAAAGCCGGTAATCTTTGCCTAAATGCAAACGAAAGTACCGAATTCCAAATCAATATAAATTGATATTGAGGAACTGAGTTTCCATATTCTCTGTATGGCGAACTTAATTCGTTTTAAATGTGAATTAAATTCGCGACATCAAATTTTTAAAAACTAAATTAAATCCGCACTAAATTAAAATTTAATTAACATTATTGTATTTATTTATTTATTTTCAGGTTTGTTTAATGATATGTTGTCGCACTCATAATCGTTTAGTACATTAACCAATACTGGGCACGCACGCGGACTAATTAACCATCCATCGTAAGTAGCTTAAGAGTATAATTATCACACATAACTATAAGTATATTAATCTGTCAAGGTACATTTTAATTAATTACAATACTTTATCACTAATATGGTATACATATATGGTTGTTCCCAAAAGTGCTGCTTGACAAATCTATAAATTATTGTAAATTAAGCGTGTAGCTACGAACTTGACATACAAATTAAGAAAAAACAATTGCAATTTAAAAAGAAAAAAAATCTCGTGGATCACGGTTACCATTTCCTTGAATGAGAGTCACCGTGACAGTTTAGGATTGCTTTCATTTAAATGGTCAGTGATTAATTTTAAGTTGCGCGACCTTCGCATTTTATTAGGTATTTTTATTAACTCAAAACAACACAAAAGAAATCAAAAATTGTTTATTACAAAATATTTAGTTCGGTCACAAGATTTAACATAACTCTCACTCGATAATTGATGGTAATCTTAATGGGTATACCTTTTATATAAATAGAAAAGATAATGGTGTCATAATAGTTTGCCCCGAATACCTATGCGAATGAACAATTTTTTTTGACACCTACGAAATAAACACACTAAATATTTACTCACATACTGTACTCTCTTATAATAATAATAATAATCAGTGAAGGTTAAATGATTTTGCAAATTTTATTTTAGGTCCATAGCTGGAACATCTATACGTGCTAATGACTCGAGGTGTTAATGATGTCACGTACTTTATTTTCGTGGTGAAATTTAGTTGGTTTTTATAATTTTTGGGCTAATTAACTAAATTTATGGTGGTTTTAGATTTGCGAAGAATATTTGCTTTACAATTTATTTTCGCGCGGCGGCGCACCCACTTAATGACATAAACCGAAAAATTGTTGTTAATTAAGACCTCTGCTATGCACCATTTAGTTATATGGTCGATGATCATCAATAATATTATGTTTTGTTTCCTTCATCTTTCACAGTTTAATTTTATGTACTAAATCCGGTTTGATGAGATTCTGCACTCCAACTGAATTAAGATGATTAATTGTTAAATCACGAGCTGATACACTGACTGATAAAATGAAAATCGCTGTAGTTGTTGCGTTTTATACTGCCGATCTCTATTGTATAACCACAGAATCTTCGGTGGAACTTGAAATATCCAAGTTGGGTTTTTCTTCTTCTTCAGCAAACATTTGCGGCTGGATATCCTCCATAATTTCCTGTGTCAAAGAAATGGCTACATTTTTTGATGAAAGTTTAACGTGTTTCTTTGATCGCGATACGTTGTTTATCTGCAAATAAATTACAAAAGTCATTAGAGTTTCGTTTCTTCTCTCATTCAATCGTCGAATCCATATTCTCTAGCTTTCAAATATAATTTTACGCACTTCTTCGCGCAATAATGAGATTCGCGTCGTTCTGGCGCGAAAACATTCAGGAGATTTTAGAGCATAAATTCTTCTTCCGAGTAGATTGTTCCCATATTCAAACCACAAGATTTAAAAACCGTCTCAACATCGCCACTCATGTTTTGTTCATTTTTACGATCGTTCGTACCTTCGTCACTATTTGTGCAAAATCCCTAATGAATAGTTCAGCTCTTCATTTTCCTCTTTTTCAAAATTAGAATCAGTATATCACCGTTCGTGACATCTTCTTCGGTTCAACGAGATCCCTTCAACAAAATCATTTTCATCAGCTATTATATCATCGACATCTTCAATAGCATCTGCGTTGGCGATACTATCAGTTTTGTTTATAAAAACAATGAATTATGACCAAATGTAAACCATGACTATGGCAAAACTGGCTAATTGCATCCAAGATTCTGCCAAATTTTTGTACAACTGGCCTTTAATCTCACTCGATACAAGGACATGACAGGGAAACATCTTTATACCTGGCTGACGGACGTGTGCGATACCATTTAAATATCTCGTGATAGCGCAGTCGGTTCACCACTGTAATGTAAAATGTATAATATTTGCTTTTGAATATTTTGAGTTCCACCCAAAGGTAGGCACTTTTCACCTCATAAAACTTGTTAAGGTAAATCGACACGGTTGTAGGGCTTTTTGGCATTTTATAACCCTCCAATTAGACATAAATAATAACGGCTTTTTATTTACAATAGCCGTAATTTATATGCCGTCCACTGCCGCTACTTTTGTCAAAATTTCCTCTAAAGATTCTAAAGATTCGAAAGAACATGCAAATGTCGTTTTCTTGATCCAAATCATTTTTTGTTTGGATCCGAATCAAACTTTTTATACCGAATGTGTGTTGAAGGTGAGTGTGTGAAAGGTCTTGTTTTCTAATGTTGTTTCTTTCGTTAAATTTTTTTTTATTACATCACACGGGTACTTTTCAGTTGAGTCGTCTTAGTAAAGGAGTTTTGTTTGACATGAATGTTTTTTTGGCCTATTTTACGTACTTATGTTCCCTATTTACCTTAAAAATCGCCCACGAATTTATTTACAATGTTTGTGGTCAGCTACAATAAAACTCACTTCTCACTTATGTTACTAACTACTAACATCAGTAAATCGAAGTTTGACAGACACAAAGAGCCTCTCGATTAGCCAAAGTAGCATGAATTAAGTGTAATAATCGAAAAGTTCATCATTTTGAAATTTTTCGAATTAAAATACCTGGGACTTTGGCCAACATTTTTCATAATTTCTACTAATTATCGAATTTAAATTTTAAAATGTAAACTTCTTACTCGGGTAACAATTAAATTTATTATTCAAGTTGTGCCTCATTCCCAGTCATTGTTGAGCGAAGTCCGCCTGTTGTATAAGGGATGTGATTAGGCTGGCTAGAATCACCAATTTCCAGTCAGGTACATCGGTGTCTTGATACCGGAAGCCGTATGATGTGCGCAGATCAACAATTTTCCATCTCGTACTATGAGACTGGTTTTTAAATTAGGCATAGCTTGAATTTGGTTAATGCGAGCGAAATATTTTGATGAAAAATGGTATGGTATAGATAGGATGAACTAAAATAAGCGCTGAAGTAAGAAGAATTTTTCTGAACTCAAATGCTTGTTGAGCCGCAGAATTTCATGTTAATTTGGCTTTACCTTTGAGTAGATCCGCCAATGGTTCGGATTCGGATGAAAAGTTCATGACTAATCGTCGATCAACCTCACCAATGATGTGGTCTAGATATTTAGGTTAGCCCGAAAGGCATGACAGTAAACTGGTAAAGGGTCGTGCCCGCGACCGTAAACGAAGTTTTACATTTGGTATCATTGACGAGTGGAATTTGCCAGAAGGCATCCTTCAAATCTAAACTAGAAATGAAGTTGGAGTTTTCGATCCGACTCAGTATACCGTCGATTAAAGGCATCAGATCATGCACCCTTTACCATCACGTCAATAACCTTTCGGGCATCGCAACCTAACGTTGCCGTTGGAGTTGGGAACTAGTATCACTGGGGAATACTACGTGCTCACACTTTCCTCAATGACGCCCAATTGCAACATGCGATCCAATTCTATATAAAGGACCGATTGGATAGCAGAAGAAATGAAATAATGCCTTGACGTTGTGTGTGATGACGCTTGTTCGACCTAAACGTTAAAGTGGGCGACGGAACCATTGACTTGACTTTATCCAGAGCTAATTATTATATTTGCGAAAGCTCGTGGGACATAGGATCTGAAACCATTATTTTGTAGTCTGGATTCGAAGTGACCGGAACTACTGTTGGTTCATTAATTTGAATTTGCAGACCAACCAGTTGGAAAAAATGAATGTTCGCAGGTATAAGAGTAGAGACAAATTTGAATCCAGATGAAGACTTGAAGAACGATGAAATGAAGGCACCCCTTGAACTGTTAGGTTGTCAGATCGGAGTACTTTAATTCACAACTGGTTTCTCCATTTTAATGTAACAAAATGTAGAACTACCCCTATACCGGTTAACTGGTTGGACAATTCTAGGCTATAGAACAAATTTGTAAACAAAACTTTTCTATAATAAGATAGATTCAGAACTTTTAGAATTTTTTACCTTGCCAAGTTTGATTGGCCAATAATATTTAGGGAATATCAAAATCTAATAAAAATTCAAGAATGCTTCTGAAACTCAATAAATTTTAAAATAATTTCAGTAATCTTAAATGTATTAAGTTGTGTAAGCGAAACATCAGATGTCTCCCAATATGTGAAACATCTTCCAAGTTATGTGCCTGTGAAAATTTTATCAGAAACATCCATCGAGGGGTGATTCTAGAATTTTCATACCTAAAACGTCTGAAAATGACGACATTCAAATTGTGGCTCGTTATCCATTTACTGTATTTTCAGGGTTGGAATTAAATGTGGACCCTTACGTTCTCGAAATTCGATATTTTGAAGTTTTTGGATTATTCTAGATTTTTGGATTTAAACGTTAGCATCGAATTTTTCGGAAGGTTTTCGAATTTATTCGAAATTGGTTGTGAATAATCGTATTTTTCAAAATTAATCACGATTTCCAAAGAGTTGTGATTAGGGCTTGCCCGTTCCAGGACCTTTTACAATCCCGGGAAACGGGATTGTAATTTTCTCATTTTCGGGAATTCCCGGGATTTGGAACAAGACAAGTTTTTGATCCCATACCATACCTAATAAAATATTAAAATTCAAACCATTTCAAATTTTAGGTCGAGAAATGGAAAGGGAAACAAGCTAAGTAAGATTTAAAATAATTAAAAAAAATGTTATGTACTGATTTAATCACTTAATCAGTGGATTCCGTCCTCCATCATGGGAAATCTTAAACTATCAGCGTTAACACTTTACTTATGAAAACCAGAGCGGCTCCACACTACAAGAATTTATAAACTATGAGCATTGATTTTACTCAACACACTGCCAACAGTTGGCGGAGCTGAATGCGCCCAATGACGATATAATTGTCACTAGAAACCCAACCGTCGTCGTTTTTAAATTTGGTTACTTTTCCTTGTTCCAGGGTTTTGTGTACATACACAGTGCGATAGTTCAGTTTAATTCTACAGATAGACCATGTATGTCCAGCTCTTCTTTTGACTGAATTCTACTTCTTTGTTTTCCAACAGTCCTACCACACATAGGCCATTTCCGATTATGGGCTCGTCCCAAATGCATAATCCATAATTTCCTTTGTCCCTTGATCTTGGAAAAATTTACGAGGTAATATTTTTATTTTTCCAATAATGTCTAACTTTTGTTTTGTAAGTTTTAACGTCTGTGGTCAATAATAGTTGCCTGTCCTTAAAAATTTGTTAACAATAAAGCTAATGTCGCAACAGCTATCTGAGGATTTATTTAGCGGTTTAAAAACATTTTGTCGCCCAGCATTGCACAATATTCGTTTATCCCACATTTCGTAAATTTTCAGTTTCCGATAACATTTTTTGTTGAGAAGAATTGATTCTTTACACTCTCTCTAACTCTATAAGGTGTCCTTATTTTTTATAGTGTTGTATACCCATCACTGGCGGCTTTCTGATTAATTTTCCCTGAAGTTAAAAAATAACACAGAGAAGTCTTAAAATTGGATTTTGTATTCCCGGGAAATATTCACAACATTCCCGGGAAACGTGAATACTTTTAATTTTTTAAATTCCTGGGAAGTCCATCCCGGACGCGTGATGCTGTATAGAATTGGAAATGAAATAAACCTCAATTCAAATATACCCTATAAATTAAATGACAAAATACTCCGAATTTTGGGGCATTTTTTATGTTCCTAAAATACCCAACACCCATACAAAGTATGGAAAAATTTCACATTTTTGTTTTATGGGCATTTATGCATTAGCGTGTAATTGCCGAGCGCCGTTTTAATCTCATAACGTTAACTAAGTTCTCTTTATTTTAAATAATCATAACGCTGGTCATTTACCTTTTTAACGGACGGTTTGGAAATGTTATGAAAACATTTTTGAATCACGTTTGTGAAAACTTACCTAACTTTGCCACAATTCATGCAAATTACTTGCAACCTGCTAATGTTGAGAGTGGTATACGTAAAATAAAAAAGTTGGTTAGTAGACATGTTATAGGTGATTCAGTTTAAAAGATCAAGGCATTTTTCTCAAAAAATATGAGAGATAGAGGAAAGCATCGTATATGAAAGTCATGTCGTTGAAAAATGTAATTCAATTGTTTCGGTACAACCCATTCCAAATCGTGTTGAGATTTTTGTTCTTATTTAATGTTCATGGTTCTATGAATTTCAGAAGTAATTTCTTATACAGAACCGCTCGATATGTTAATGGTAAGAAGTATGTGCTATTGGCTTCCCTAACCATCGTCATTGCGCAAGAGAGGAGTACAAGGTGTTCCTTGAATTGATTATTCTCAAATAAAGGAATTGAAAGAGGTGGTGTGATCTAAAGTGACGAAATACCTAATTTTGGGGACAAACCAAGGATTCAGGCCACTAAAGGGTATCCAAGGCCACCAATTAAATCATGTTCAATAATTTTCAATCATATTGTGTGTATGGGTTCTCTCCACGCCTCTCATTTCGAGAAAAACAAACAGATTCTTTTAACAGACACCCGCTCGCTTGTGTTGTATATTTGTACAAAGACAGGATAACGAATTTGGTTTTCTGAATTTGAAAATGTAAGAAAAATGTTGGCAATCACTTTGAATTTGTCCACTTAGATGTCAGTTTATAGTTTAAAAAACTAGCAATTAGAAATTCACTCGTAGAAATTTCAATCTCTGGAATTAATAACGACTTTCATCTTGAAAAACACAATGATCCGGATATATTGTAGATAAGATCTCATTATGCAAATTTCACTAATTGGTCATATAAACTTTATTCAATTATTATTGGAATTACCTTAATCCATTCCAAATTGCATAAAGCTGTTGCAAAATATGTCTTGATCCAAAATTCGGGATAGGCCGGAAACAACCTTCAAGCGCTTTTTGTATTTTAGATACTAACTTCATTACTTTTCCACATACAAAAATATTGATTGCATCAAGCAACCTTCTCTATAAACTTTAGGCCATCGATTCTCTTGAGGTCGACGCATCTTAGTAGTTATTCAACAAATGGTCTTGGCGTATTTCACTTACAATTATTCGAGAAATGAATGACAAATTAATCGACTGGCCCTCAGGTCTATTGCTTGGAAATTAATAATCATCGATCATCTATTAAAAATTATCTAATACGTTAATACGTTACCCCTAGAAGTGCATCCGAAATTCACAAATTTTTACTTTTTAAGTAAACTGGTAATTATTTAACATCCATTTCAAGGCAATATTTCAGGAATAATTATTTAATTTGAAATTAATATTTTAATTTGAATTAATTATATAATTAATTTAAATTATAAAGTAAACGTTTGGTAATATTCTTGGTAAGGGAATTTATGTGTGTTTACGTTATTAATTAACGCTTATCAATTCGAAACTGGGTTAATTATCTTACAAATTTTCAGAATATTTATTTTAAATTAACACAATTATAAAATATTATTTAAATAAGATAAATGTGTTGAAGAAATTGTACATCTGAAGTTTTAATTTATACCAAAACATATACCAATCTTATAGGTTTGTCGGTTTACAGCTCAGACAGATTAACAACCGAACTGAAAAAGTCTTAGACCATATAATATAATGGACCTCTAGCGAAGTGACGTTTCCATATAAAATTGTAAAGTAGTCTGTCTCCAGCATCTGCAGCGCAAAGTAGCCTTGTGACCGATAGGGTAACTATAACAAGTATAATCAAAATTAGTACCCACAGATGTCACTACAAAATTTAGTAGATACATTTAGTACCAACAGATGTCACTGCAAATTTAAATTTATATATAAATAAAATAAAAAACGATAATTCAAAAAAAAATATTTTATTGACCCATAAAATGGATAATTTTATTTAACTTTGTTCTAATATAAGGTTTATTATTCAGATTTATAAGATTTACGATGTTTGAAGTTATAGTGACATCTGTTAGTATTAACAAGTCTACTTAATTTGGTAGCGACATCTGTGGATACTAAGTTTGATTATACTTGCTATAGTTACCCTATCGGTCACAAGTCTACTTTGCGCTGCAGATGTTGGAGACAGTTAAAAGCCATTGCTAGCGGTCCATTATATTATATGGTCTAAGGAAAAAGTACTTTTAAGCTTCCTACCGTAACACGACTTTAATTTTAACTTCAATTTTACCATCATTTGCTGTTCCAAAGCTTCCTGCCTTATAGGCCTTTTATAAAGGCCTTTTCATTAAGGCCTTTTACGAATAGGCTTATTTTTTCAAACTTATTTTTATTGGAAAGTACGTCAAACCCTTTCCAATGTCATCATTATTATGAAAATCGCTGAAAAAATGAATTTTTGGTAGCATTTTTAATAATTCTCATAACACACCTTAATTGATGACGACTGGCAATAAATATTTTGACTTTTTATCCAATCAAGCGACTAAGACCTTGTTTTGAATGAAGAAAATTGTTGCGGGCATAGACATTGGACAAATTCGTTAAAATCTATTTTAGTTATATAAATAGTAGCTAATTAAAAGATTACCTCGGGTGAGGTCTTTCAATTAATTAGTGTTAACAAAGTAATTACACTTCTCATTTTATTGATTGGATTTCTTTTACTAAGCACTGAAAGTCAATGCATATAAACACATAAACATACATATAAACAAGAAATATTTTGTAATAGATAATAAATGTACAATAAGCAAAATATTATAAATTGAAGTTTGCCCAATTTCACAACAAAAGAGCCCAACCTTCAGTTAAATATTTCCTCTAACTCTTCAACGATCATTGAATGCATTCAGCTTCACCAATTGTTGGCAACATATTGAGTAAAATCAACGAGTTGATTAGTTGTCAATGCTGTAATATGATAGTTTAAATTTCATTATTTTCATCGGTAGATTTACGCTACCAACTTGTTGGGAAACCTGAATGTGTCCAAAGAGAGAATTAATTATTTGACTGATCAATTTCGCCCCAATAAATTTTTAATTGTCTCATTATAATATTCATAAAGAAAATATTGTAACAGTTTATTACACTCTACTTACTTCCAGCCATATTTCTCAGGGAGACAATTTCTGAGGCTTAGCTTCTGAGCCAAGATTTCTTATACTATTTGCAAAATACTTCGTATACTCCAATAGACTGCTGATGATCACCCAATTGGTTTTACATACAGAAAAATGTGTAACGTACACGATACACTGCCACCTATTTTGTCAGTTGGAATAAAACAATATTACACTGCATGTTCGGGATTAACGTTGGATCACTTTACTTGACTGTGCTGATGATTCCGGTTGATCTATTTGGCCTTCCACGAACGATGTAATTTGCTCAGCTTTTTCAGGGCATGGTAAATAATCTGAGCTTTTGACGATTTTTCTAGAGCCAATTTTAACTTTGTAAAATAAAGACAGTTATCCATTTTGGGCTTAAGGAATAATTGCGAATCCAAACCAGATCGTAGATTTCAAATTCTTTGGTTTGATTGGGACTCTTTTTGATGTGACAGGTGATAGAATTTTAATTTCTTTTAAGTTAGTAATATAAAGTTTACTAATAATGCAAATTTTCATAAATTAGGAGATGCCAATCAAGTTTAGTGAAAATCGGCCAACCGGAAGTGGCAAATCAATGGGCCAGAAAATTCATTTAGCAAATATCTCAAAAAGTATAAGATTTAAAAGGCTTCGCATAACGATGTTGCTAAAATACGGCAAGATTCTTTAGATATTTCTTAAAATATTTCCAACTATGTAACGGTTGACAAGTTTTTCCATGCTTGAACCAACCGTTACCATAAATTATTCGGGAAAAATAATTTTGGGTTGGTGGCAGGCTGCAAATTGCTACATGGCCGTCCTCAACCTGTAGCTCGGTCGGTGGAGGTATATTCGTCGTGGGGTTGTAGCAATACTTTTGGCAACCATGCCTCGGCCTTTAAATAAAACACAACACTACATTAACACTTCACAAAAAAAGAACACACATCATCACTATGCCCGCAACTACCTACCTCCCTTCACAATCTGAGGTGGGTATAATTTAATTACTCATAATAAACAAGAGAAAAAAGTTAACACCATTATTTAAGCTCATATAAAAGTTTGTTTTCTTTATTAATGTGATACAAAAACCAAACAAGATTTAAATTCATAAAACCAAGAAAAAAAAACAATGAACACTTCCTTTACTTTTACTTCATCAAGCAGACCCAATTGGTCACAAAAAAAAATATGTTACCTAATTAAACTCAGACGACCGCAATCGTCTCTTCCGTTGAGTTGATCCGCCGCAAGCGCTCGCAGAGAATCCAGTCCACGGCTAACACGTGTGCGTACGTTAACTTAAACAAATTATATGCTATTAGATAAAAATAAAAAAAAGAAAGAAATTATCTTGACGAAAATAGAAAAGAATGAATCATTATTCTGAAAACATAATTAATTATTACAAAAAGATGGTTTATACAAAAAAAAATCAAGGAAATAAATTTACATAACTTTCATTTATCACATCAATAAATACTTAGCCTAATTACTAAGCGGCTTCTTTGAAGAAATAATAGTCGCCCTCCGTTGGTTTTGACCGCACCCAATTTTGTCCTTCAAATCGATTGGTCGCTCCAAAATACCGCCAAACGCGTGACATAAATCCGCTATACGCTTAACTTGTGTGTTGTTTTTCCTTGTCTCTGCTTGTTTTATACTTTTAATTTTTTTATTTTAATTGTTCACTTCACGATACCAATTACTTTTCTACTACACTACTTAACATCAAATAACAAATCGATTATGGTTGAAATATCGATAACAGTATGTGTAGGAATACTTGTAGTTTTACGTTTTTTGTTTTATAATTTAACTTCTTGTCTCACTTACAATATTTATATTATCATTATTATTCACTGATTTTTGTAAGTTTTAGATTTTTATGTCCAATTTTATTTCTACTTTTAGTTAAGGTTTCTAGCCAAACTTTGTTTTATCTCATTTTTAAGGTTTTCGATTTTTTTGTTTTAAAGGCCATCACCCTACTACCATGGTTGAAAATTCAAATTTGACTGTCACCTTTTTGGTCCAAGATAACAAAAAACATTTTCTTCCCCTATCCTCAAATAACAACCAAAACCTATTTCCATTGAAATATGGGCCATCAAAACACAATACAAATCGGTGGGGGAAAAAAAGAGATTAAAATACACAAAAAATTATCTTTATCACAACACCAACATGTCACCGTACATATCATGGGTTAAATCTCTTACTTGGAGAAACAAGTATACATACAATTCTATTGCAAAAGAACCAAATAAAATAAAATGTTATTGTGAGGGAAAAATTAAGAGAATGAAGAATATGAGAAATGATATGATACTATGACGGAAGATGATCTATGATGAAAATACAAAATTGGTAAAGTTAAATATCGGAATGTTGTTGTTGTAGATAATATTGAACGTAGTATGGACGGAAAGTATTTTACAGACAAACCCAAAATTATTTTAATATGTTTGTAACATGAGATGTTACAAATCGTGGGGACGTTGCCTACGAACCCTGAGGTCTCATTTTAACGCCGGGCATACAATAACGACATATAATAAGAAAATTCGTTAAATGGAGATATCGCGAGCGTGGTAAACTCCTATACTTTTCCCATCTCGTTCTAATTCATACGCAACCTTGCCGATTCTTTTCCGAATTTTTGCTACCACGAATTTTCGAGCAAACTTAGCTGAAAACTTCTTTGTAGCGTCGCTTAACACATGATTCTTTACGAAAACCTTTTGTCCTTCGACAAATTCACGATTTACACTACGGAGGTTATAGGTGTGGGCTGCTCGATCATATGCCGCTTTGAGATTTAGGAGAATAGCTTCACTACATTTGTTCATCCGGTTGGCCTTACACTGTGGCGAAATATCGCGTTCACCAGTCAGATTCAATTCTCGTAGTAATCGGTATTCCGTCGCGTGCGATATAATATGTTGGCCAAATAAAACGAAATGTGGTGAGTATTTAGTTGATTCATGAACAACGTTTCGTAATGCATGTTCGATTTCCGATAAATGTGTGTCCCAATAACGATGGTCATCCGTGATATACGCTCTGATAGCCGCAAGAATGGAGCGATTCACTCGTTCCGACAAATTTGATTGCGGGCTGTATCTAGGAGTGTAAATGTGATTTATACCATATTTTTCGAGTAAGTCCTTTATAGCAATGGAATTGAATTGTTGCGCATTATCTGATATAATGGTTTCTGGTACTGAATATGAACGAAAAATATTGTGTTCCAAATAATTACAGACATCTTTTGCTGTAGCGCTGCGCATTGCCTTAAGAAACACGTATTTACTAAAGTGATCCAGGACAATAAATATGTAACAATTTCCATTAACAGAACGCGGATAAGGGCCAAGGAAATCGATATATAACCGCTGCATGGACCGTTCTACTTGTGCTTGATTCCCCATCATGGGCTGCGTTATGTGGTTTAATGGTTTGGAAGTTTTACAAATATCACATCCCGTAACATATTGTTGAACATCAAGCGGCATTTTAGGCCAATAGAAGTAGCGCTGGAGTAAATACAGGGTTTTCTTAATTCCCGGGTGACCAGAAGATGGTGGGTTATGAACAGCATGGAGTAGTTCCTTTCTAAGTGGTGTTGGTATATACACCTTCCAAGGCGATATATCAGAATCATCATTTGCCTGTCGTCGAGACGTGTTTACCAATACCTTTCCATCTTGAACTAAAAAATTTTCCAATGGTTTTGGCGCATTCTGTATGCTTTGTATAAGATGTTGATATTCGTTCGATTCAAACGCCGGAGAAGTCCAATCCAACTGAGGGATATCCGGTAATGAAATGTTGTATGCGTCACTGGTATTTACTTCCTCCATGTACATTCTGGATAAGCAATCTGGAACGACGTTCGATGTGCCTTTACGATGAAAGATGGAGAAGTCAAATGCTTGGAGCTTCAAACTCCATCTCGCCAATCGTCCATCCAAATCCTTGTTGTTCATTAACCATTTCAGTGATGCATGATCTGTAATGATACTAAAGTGGCTGCCTTCGATATAAAGACGGAAATGTTTTACACTTAAAACGGCGGCGTAGCATTCCAGCTCGGTTATTGAGTAGTTCTGTTGGGCCCGATTTAGCTTTTTGGACATGAACGCTATGGGGTGTTCCTCACCGTCCTCACCAATCTGCGTCAATACACTTCCTACTCCTACTCTACTGGCATCACATTGAATGCAGAAAGGTTTGCCGAAATTTGGATACGCCAATACTGGTGCTGTACACAAAGTGTGTTTCAACGCTTCAAAAGCTTGTTGTGCCTCTGGAGTCCAAATAAACTTTTTTGCTTTCCTCAGAAGATTTGATAGTGGTGCTGCGATAGTGGCGTACTGTGGAATAAAGCGGCGATACCATCCTGTCAAACCAAGGAAACCGCGAACCTTCTTTACCGTATTCGGCACTGGAAAATCCGTAACAGCTTTGACCTTTAATGGATCCACCTTCAAATTGCCGTCTGTAACAATATAGCCGAGGTACCGAATGCTCTTCAACAAAAATTTACTCTTTCCTAAATTTACGGTCAGTCCGGCATCTTCTAATAGGGCGGCGACTCGTTTAAGTAGAGTAATATGTTCGTCGAATGTCCCTGAGGTGATGAGGAGATCATCCAGGTATACAAATACCTGGTCCTGTAACTCATTGGGGATCACCTTGTGCATTAGTCTGCACATTGTCTGAGGTGCGTTGCATAGCCCAAACGGCATTGCGGCAAACTGGTAAAGTGGACGACCAGGAACGGTAAACGCGGTCTTATCTCGGGATTCCTGCTCCAAAGGAATCTGCCAGAATGCATCTTTCAAGTCTATACTGGAGATGAATCTGGTATGATCCAATCGGCTCAGGAGTCCTTCGATATTAGGCAGAGGATACGCGTCCCTGACCGTCACTTCGTTCAGCTTGCGAGCATCCAAACATAGCCGCACTTTGCCGTTGGGTTTCCGGACCAATGTCACCGGTGAACTCCAAGAGCTTCCTGACTCCTCAATCACACCCAGGAGCAACATACGATCTAGTTCCTCGTACAATTTAGCCTGGATCGGTGGGCTAACAGGGTAGTACCGCTGCTTGATAGGCGCTGCTCCATCTATAATCTTAATCGTGTGTGCTAATTTATTAGTTTTTCCCAAGCCTCGTTCCTCGAAAGATGGAAATTGTTTAATGGTTTCTTCTAAAATAGTATGTTGTTCCGGTGTCAAAACATGCTTGTTTTCCTCACTATCCAGGTCACCAATACTGGAGTGCGCTAGGTCCACTTCTGAAATAGATGCAACATCAGATGGCAACATAGAAGGAACGATTTGGAATGCCTTCCAGAAATCCATGCCTAGGTACAATTTCTGTTTTAAACTAGGAATAATAAATATTTTAATTAAATGTTGGTGAGTTCCGTAATTGATGGTGGTATAAACATAACCGAAAATCCTTTTCACATCTCCTCCAGCCGTTTTAACATTAGCAGGAATATAATGAATTTTACAGCTTGGGTCATCTAGGAGAGATTCACTGCCTGCTCCAAAAGCGGTAATGGTTGATCCACTGTCCATAAGGCCTCGATATAACTTCCCAAATATTTCCACCTCTGCATAAGGACGTGTATCATCGCCGTCTGATAGGCAAGTTTCGCTTATTTCGGCTCGTATTTCTCTCTTTCGTCGCCAGTAACTCCTTACGCGCATTTTCTGTTTGGCTGATGGACGCTTTGAAGATGTTTGATTATAAATTTGAGGTAAATGATGAGAAAATTGACAGTTAGATAAATTCGGTTTGTAGACTGAGACTACTTCGTCTCCCCACCTGCATGGTTGTCTGTCTTGGGCTGCTGGTTTCTGGGCAGTATTTGTCGAGGGACCACATTCCCAGCGTTTCGGTTCCTCCCTTCTCCGTTTCCCGGACTGCAACGGAAACAATTTGGTTTAAAAATATCGGCCCGTCCACATCCATAGCAAAAAATGGTCCGCGCCTGCGTACACACATCGAAAGTGTGCCCGATATCTCGGCAATTCCAACATATGATATTGGATAAATTATGATTTTTATCCACCTGATTTGGCTTGGAATTATTTTGTATTTGCCCTCTGGTTGGTGGAGCCGATGCCTGAGTGCGTGTTAATTCCAAAGCCTCGACCTTTTTATCCTCATCAAAGCTATCTCTTGACTCTTCTACATAGTTGATCTCGCTCACGAATCTGCGATTACACAGGAGCTCGGGTTCACAGTGTGTCCTTTTCCACGTGTCTTCTAGCCCGATACAATTTTGTAACAACTCATCCATAGTTGAAATATTACGTGCTGCTAGAGCATTTTGAAGGCCGGGTCTCATGTTGCGCTTTAGCATGTGTAATGTTTCTGTTTCGGGTGGAGGCATAGAGTACTGTAAATTCAAGGTTTGAATAGCGTTATAGAACTCTATGAACGGCTCTCTGGGGCGTTGTTTGCGCGCTTCGACGAGTCTCCGGATGTCATAATCCGTACGGTGGTCCTTAAATCGGCTCTCAAAATCTCGTTTTAATTGATTCCAATTTATGTGAGGGTGCAATCTCACATGTAACCAATACCAATCCGCTGCTGCTCCCTTGAGTAGTGTGCAAATTTCATTGCGTAATTGGTCGTCTGAAACATTATAAGTAGCTGCTAAATGACTAACTCGGAATAAAAAATCATTAACTGATAACTGCTCGGCACTACCATCGAAAAAAACATTCCATTTAGAAACTGGACTACTATATTGAAACCGGGTTGTACTATCCGCATAATTAATTGATCGTGATGAGGTTTGTTGAACTACCCGCGATTCTGAATCAAGTTTATCTCTGACCTCAGCAGCACGTGAAATCGCGTTCTCCGGAACTGGATTGATTATATTATTGTTTTCCTCCAATTTATTGGTCTTCGAATTCGGAGTCGTTTGATGAACATCTTTACCATCTATCCCACTACCACCAGGTTGAATATTATTCTGAATTTTCTCGGGGCCTTTTAATTGTTTCCTTTGAACGGTTGGCGGAACATCGGATTCATCTTCTGACGTGACTACCTCTTCAGCTGGCAGCTTAATATCGTTGTTTATGTCTGCAAGGGTTTTGTCTAGGTCTACCCCATCTCCTCGCAATGTCTCTATCATGCCTAAGAGGTTTTGACCGGTTTCGATCAGGTCCAAACAAGGTTGTTTGTAATTTCGACTGGTACTGGAGAGTCTTTTTAGTCTTCCTGTGACATGCAATATTCGGGTTACTATTCGATCCAGCGGTTCACCTTTCACTTTACCTACATCCGTGATACTAGCGAGAGATCGCCGATGCTCAATCAGCTTATTAGTACATAATTTGATTTCATCTTGTGGACGTTTCTTGGCCGCGATGTGAGCGTGCGCTGGTTTCAGAGGGGGATGTTTATCCTCAACTTGGAACGCGTTATGGAGATACTTCAAATTTTCAATAGGAGATCCTTGCAGCTGCCGAACCACACTCTCGATCTCAAACTCATCCGGTTCTAACAAATTTACATCCATAATTTTGAGTAGAATCTATTACTGTTACTAGGCACTATTCTAAATATTATACCGATATAGGTTGATTAAATAAATATGATAAATGGATAGCAAAATATATATATATATATGATATATAGCAAATAAATAATGTAAATAATATAGTAAATGAATAAACATATAGTTATAACTAGGAAAAATAATTAAATAAATATATTAGAATGAATATAGTTTAAGAATAGATAAATAAGTATATATAATAAATAATTAATAAATATAATAAATATATAATATAAGAATTTGTTTCGTAATTGTGAAACCTTAGATTGTGAAATTCAATAGGCAATTGTTGAGCATAGCGTGAATGATGTGAGAGAAAAAAAAATAATAATTACGAATTCGGAGTTTTAATGAATACGTAATCGATCGACAAATCTTTTTGGCGATTACTATAAAACCGAATATAAGACAAGTAAGGACATCACCAACTGTATTCTATAGCGCTGTGAGTCATAGGTCATCTACTATTTTGCCACACATGTCTCACGTTCAATACCTTAAGGTAGCGTGATGGACGACTGACACAAGGAGACCCACGCTCACACACCAGACTTACAGCGGTAAAAATGATGTACTTACTAAAAGAAAAAAATGAAATATGAATTAAAATAAAATTGTTAACCATGAATTCAAGTACTTAAATAAATTCTGTTGACCTTCAAAATGCGAGACTGTGATATTCCACCATATTCTACGGCAAAATGCAACCACGCGGTAGCACGTGCTACATTGAACCGGTACTTTAACACAAAGTGGTAAAATTACCTCATTTCTCGATCTGAAGACAAAAATCCATAGTCCCTAAGAATTTGGGCGCCATTATGTAACGGTTGACAAGTTTTTCCATGCTTGAACCAACCGTTACCATAAATTATTCGGGAAAAATAATTTTGGGTTGGTGGCAGGCTGCAAATTGCTACATGGCCGTCCTCAACCTGTAGCTCGGTCGGTGGAGGTATATTCGTCGTGGGGTTGTAGCAATACTTTTGGCAACCATGCCTCGGCCTTTAAATAAAACACAACACTACATTAACACTTCACAAAAAAAGAACACACATCATCACTATGCCCGCAACTACCTACCTCCCTTCACAATCTGAGGTGGGTATAATTTAATTACTCATAATAAACAAGAGAAAAAAGTTAACACCATTATTTAAGCTCATATAAAAGTTTGTTTTCTTTATTAATGTGATACAAAAACCAAACAAGATTTAAATTCATAAAACCAAGAAAAAAAAACAATGAACACTTCCTTTACTTTTACTTCATCAAGCAGACCCAATTGGTCACAAAAAAAAATATGTTACCTAATTAAACTCAGACGACCGCAATCGTCTCTTCCGTTGAGTTGATCCGCCGCAAGCGCTCGCAGAGAATCCAGTCCACGGCTAACACGTGTGCGTACGTTAACTTAAACAAATTATATGCTATTAGATAAAAATAAAAAAAAGAAAGAAATTATCTTGACGAAAATAGAAAAGAATGAATCATTATTCTGAAAACATAATTAATTATTACAAAAAGATGGTTTATACAAAAAAAAATCAAGGAAATAAATTTACATAACTTTCATTTATCACATCAATAAATACTTAGCCTAATTACTAAGCGGCTTCTTTGAAGAAATAATAGTCGCCCTCCGTTGGTTTTGACCGCACCCAATTTTGTCCTTCAAATCGATTGGTCGCTCCAAAATACCGCCAAACGCGTGACATAAATCCGCTATACGCTTAACTTGTGTGTTGTTTTTCCTTGGCTCTGCTTGTTTTATACTTTTAATTTTTTTATTTTAATTGTTCACTTCACGATACCAATTACTTTTCTACTACACTACTTAACATCAAATAACAAATCGATTATGGTTGAAATATCGATAACAGTATGTGTAGGAATACTTGTAGTTTTACGTTTTTTGTTTTATAATTTAACTTCTTGTCTCACTTACAATATTTATATTATCATTATTATTCACTGATTTTTGTAAGTTTTAGATTTTTATGTCCAATTTTATTTCTACTTTTAGTTAAGGTTTCTAGCCAAACTTTGTTTTATCTCATTTTTAAGGTTTTCGATTTTTTTGTTTTAAAGGCCATCACCCTACTACCATGGTTGAAAATTCAAATTTGACTGTCACCTTTTTGGTCCAAGATAACAAAAAACATTTTCTTCCCCTATCCTCAAATAACAACCAAAACCTATTTCCATTGAAATATGGGCCATCAAAACACAATACAAATCGGTGGGGGAAAAAAAGAGATTAAAATACACAAAAAATTATCTTTATCACAACACCAACATGTCACCGTACATATCATGGGTTAAATCTCTTACTTGGAGAAACAAGTATACATACAATTCTATTGCAAAAGAACCAAATAAAATAAAATGTTATTGTGAGGGAAAAATTAAGAGAATGAAGAATATGAGAAATGATATGATACTATGACGGAAGATGATCTATGATGAAAATACAAAATTGGTAAAGTTAAATATCGGAATGTTGTTGTTGTAGATAATATTGAACGTAGTATGGACGGAAAGTATTTTACAGACAAACCCAAAATTATTTTAATATGTTTGTAACATGAGATGTTACAACTAAACCTAGAAAAATTCCTGGAGCGGAGGCAATTCCGTTTTGCAGGCGCATAACTCGGATGGCCCCATAACTCGGATGGCTTCAGTCATTTCAGGTCATCCGGATTATGGGCAACTGATACAATTGGAGCTGGTGTTTGTACTGAGGATGATGTCAGATTGATCAATAGTAACTTATTGAATTTTATCATAACTTGCCGCATTTGTTAAAATTGAAACATTAGTGTTGTTGAATATTCTAATGAGGTACATCTTCTGGCCAATAGATTTAATAATTTCACCGGGAATCCAGATTTTCTATGTTGGTTGAAACTGGAACTATTCGAATAATTTTTTGATTGTTCTTCGGGAATTAGAATGGACAACAGATTTCTTGATTGTCTTCGGTACAATAATTCAAATGGCAATTTGCCAGTAATTGAATCAGTTGTTGAAAGAATACTCTCACCATCAACTATTTTTCTGGAAACATTTTCTTTATATGATCTGACACTTCTGTCTGCTCTTCCATTAGAGGCTAGACGGAACGGTGTTCCATCACTTTCCGGCAATTGGAATAGCGCTTTATTGGAAATCGATCAATTTTAAGTCACATGGCAAGATAACCGGTTTTGGATTAGGACAAATGTGATTGATGGAACAATGGCATTTCGGTACAATGACAGATGATAGGCGCATGACTTTCAGTAAAACCATAAAAAAGAACATTTTTTATAAACCCGAAACCATTTAATGTAACGATATTTTTTCGAGATTTTACCTTTCGAGATTTTTGATTTTCGAGATTTTGTCCCATTCGAGATATCGGCCTAATTCCTTTTTAGAACACTTTAGCGCTTTACAATAAAATGCTACGAAATGAGAAAATTATTTCTATACGAAACATCAAGTTTGGTGTGAAACCATGGTTAAACATGACACATTATGATGAAACTATAGTTAAGCCAGCAACATATTTTGTTACGAAACCTATAGGATGCATCAAAAATAATAAGCGGAATATTTTTATATACACAACACATCAACGATTTAAGACAGATTACCTTAAGTGGATTTTTTTTAGTGTATACCTTTCGATGAAATCGAATACAATCGATCGAAATATGAATAAACTGTTAATTTTATAACTTAAACCCCAAAATCAATAAGTTTATGACCGATTCTGCAGATGTAGCCTAAGGTCACCTCAATTATACATCTCTTGTATATTTACAGTTTTTATGACAACTATTGAATATATTGTAACTCGATATCAAACCCAAATAGTTCAACTTTCGATGCATATTAAAACCAACTATAAAATAATTAACAAACCCATTAAGAAGTCAAAACTTCACAAAAGATAAGCAAAAAAAACTACATTTCATTTTATGTACATATGTGCAGTTTCGTTTTTGGCTCATTCATTAGGACATCGATGATAATAACCAACAATCTTACACAATTGACACATTTTTTTGTTGTCCACACTATCTGTGTTTGTATTTGTTTACTATTTTTATCCACCGTAGTCATTAATTCATTACAACAAGCATAAAATTCCAATAATCAAACTATGATTCATTTCACGCTCTCATTACTTGCTATATACACAAACGATCGCTAATTTTGAAATTATAAGAAATAGTTTTAGTGTAAAAGTAGATTTGTGCCAATTTACACTTACCAATGTATCATCATGTTTGTTTACCACAATTTATTATGCAAATTCCCAAGATTAATAGATTTTGTATTTTTTTGTTTATTTCCAGAATTTAAGGTTCAACAATACACAAAATGGATTTTGTTGCAATGCGGAATGAAACAAATCTTAAGATTACACAAGACAATAACACAATAAATTATGATGAATGTAAATCGGATCTGCAAGAATTTTATAAGGGTGCAAAAATATTTGTAACTGGTGGCACAGGCTTTATGGGTAAAATGATGATCGATAAATTGCTTCGATCGTGTAGTGAAATTGAAACAATCTATTTGTTGGTGCGCCCAAAAAAAGGTAAAGACGTACATTCACGTCTCGAGGAAATATTTGATGATCCGGTATTTAAACGGCTCCGAAATGAGGTGCCAAAATTTCGGCATAAGATTGTTGCGATACAGGGTGATTGTGCGATCGCTGGTCTTGGCCTTAAATTAACCGATCGTCAAATATTAATCGATAATGTGAATATGGTGATACATGCGGCTGCCACAGTACGATTTGATGAAAAATTACGTTTGGCTATTAATATTAATGTGCATGGTACACGAGATATATTGGATTTGTGTTCACACATTAAACAACTCAAGGTAAGTCGAGAGTTCATTTCTATATATACAAAATGCACGTATTAATTACTTATATACATAGACCGTGCGCGCGCGGCGCGGCATCCACTTTCTTAAATTATTATAAGATCACGACGATCATTGACTCTCAAAAACTATATTGACCTTGACATACATTTATCTGTTGTATATTATATATTCTTTTCTGTTGTCGCACATTTCTTCGCGTATACACGTTCATATGCACACAAACAAACAAGTTTTTATTATTTTCTATTCTTTTTTAATTCTTGCGATCGTTTTTTTTTTTGTTGTGTAAAGTCAAACTTTCGAAATTTCTTTGCGATCGCCTTGCTGTACTTTCTCTCTGAACTTATTTATTGAATTTGCGATTTACTAGATAATGGTTATTAGATAATGGATTTAAATTGTTGCGACCGGTGTTTCATGATGATGTTGTTGTGATGTGGTTTTACCAAAAAAAAAAAAATTATTTTCATGGTGACTGCCTTTCGAATCATTTTTTTTTTTTATTGACCACACTTGCAAAATTTGGAACTGAAGGGAATGTATTTTATCTCGCATGAACATGAAATTGACCTAGAGATTATACGGCTAAATGAGAATGTACGATTTTAATTCGTTTTGATTGTTAAAGACGGTTTACACCCACAGAGAAAAACTGTGCAAACAACTAAATACAAAGTTAAGTACTAGGTATATATCTCTATTGTGTATGAGGGACGTTTAATGAATTCTCTGGGCAGCGCGCGTTCATATGCTTATTTGTGCGTATGAACATTATTTGAATGATGCAAGATTGTATTGTAAATTGGGGAGGTGTGTCAATGTGCGTTGACGGACATTCGTTTAAAATCCTTCCGAAGTAACAACCTTGTTTGTTGGGTGCGGTTTGATTGTTGATGTGTTTTTGTGCATCTTTCGCTGAGTAATATTTGTACATAGGAAACCCAAAGATTGAGACGATAATCTGCTTTTACTTGTACTCTGATGTGGTGCTTGATTGTTTGCTGGTTTCGGTAACCGCAACCTTTCTATTTGCACAATCAGTGTTGGTATATACAATAAACTCTCATGTCTCATTTTATGACCAAAGTCAACGGACAAGTATTCAAAATTCAAATCTTGAAATACTTCAGGCAAAAATGTAATTTACATTTTTTTGTACTATCGAACTGGAACGTCATTAACCATTTGGCTTCTGGGAAAAATCGAAACTACTCGTAAAGTCTATAAATAATCATAAAATAATACGTTTATCTGCAACATTCTTTTACAAGTTGACCTTCGTATGTTATTTCAAGGTGATCAATACTAATTAAGTCAAGTTGGTCGCTCCTATAAAATTATAAGGTGACAGCCAACTAAATCGGCTTTTGTCACATTTGTTGTTTACTTCTAAAATCTTGTTTCACAATAATTATTCCATTTTATACACCGATTAGAATATTAGATAAAATCAATTAAAATAAACGTGGTGCACAATTTACTCCATTTGCGTAATAATTCGTTTTGATTTATTGGGCCGGTTTTGAACTTCGTTCATCGACAGCATTTTCTGACGTCACGGTTTTTCGTACATTTTTACGAATTTCCGTTCTTTATTATATTCCCGAGTGACAATTTTTGTTCAAAAAAGAAACCAAACGAGTTTTTCTCAAATGGCCGTAGATGTAAAAATTATCAAATGTCCGGTTCCTGGGGTCGGTCATATAAATAACAAGCAATTTTTGTAAATGTTGCACGATTTACCGCCGTTATTTATATGATCGACCTGATATGGTATTTTGGTACAATGACAGATGATAGGCGAATGACTTTCAAAAAAACACTTTCTTTAAAATCTCAATACCATTTAATGTGTCGATATTTTTTCGAGATTTTGCCTTTCGAGATTTTTGATTTTCGAGATTTTGTCCCATTCGAGATATCGGCCTAATTCCATTTTAGAACACGTTAGCACTTTACAGTAAAATGCTACTAAATGAGAAAAGTATTTCGATACGAAACATAAAATTTGGTGTGAAACCATGGTTAAACATGACACATTTTGTTGAAACTATAGTTAAGCAGGCAACATTTTTTGTTACGAAACTTATAGGATGCATCAAAAATAATAGGCGGAATGTTTTTATATACACAACACATCAACGATTTAAGACAGTTTAATATTGTACGATTTACCGCCGTTATTTATATGACCGACCGCCAGGGACCAGTTATTTGATAATTTTTTCATGAAACACTACGGGCATGCTAGAAAAATCGTTTGGTTTTTGGGATTTTTGATTTTTAATCACTTCTTCATTTGTTCGACGATACAAAAATCGCCTAAATGTATACAATTTACATTACTTACACTTTTACAACTTCACTTCAGTTTTATGGTCTCTTCCGTTATTTACGTCTTGCATATAATTAACTTAATCAAACATTGTGTTTTGTCCAAAACCGTTTTTCTCGAAGTTTTGGAGGTCCATGAGTCAGAAAATACATGTCTGGATGTATTTTAGGATCTCGAGAACGGCTTGCCCGATTTGAATTTTTTTTCGCCAATGGTTACGTTAGAAAGATTATGAATTGATCCAAAATCACGTGGTTATTAACACTTGGTACTACCATTTGATTTTCGGTCCACGTTGATCAATTTTTTATAAATGCTTGTCGATTTGAGTGTTCAGTTGGGGTTGAATGAGTGGTCCATTTGGAGATTTCTTTGTGCGTTAAAAGTAGGGCTGAGTTAGGGTTAGCTTAGATTCCTATACGCATGACACTTTTCAGACCATGTTGATTTTGGGATGAGTTAAGACTTCGTTAGAAATGGATTAGAGTTGTGTTGAGGTTGAGTCAGGGATTCAGTTGAAAATTTATTTGGGGTTGTGTTAACGGTTGAGTTGGAAGTTTTAGCTGTTTAAATGTTGAATTTCAACTTTCAAAATTTTAAAATTCGTTAATTCATCCAGTCAAAATAAAATAAATCCAATTTTTTATTTATGTCGGATTTTCGCATTATTTGTGGGCAGTATATTTTACTAAACTTAAAATCCACCTAACCTTGTAAAAAGTCAGAGCCTCTAGAGTGTTGCGTCTGGAGATGGATCTCATTGATATGATTTGTAACTTCCTCTACGTTGCTTCCACAATGTTCATTCTGTTCGGCTATTTGTATGTCGTCTGCTTCTTCTTCTGATGATGATGATGACGCTCCGGCATAATAAATCTTCATATTTTCAGCAGATGCTGACTGGACCTTCGCCTTGGGACACTTTATGAACATCATAACGGTCGTTTTGTTTCATTTCTACTACTTTGTAAGGCCCAATATATTTTGGATCCAAATTGAAACCACCCTTGGATTGCGTTCGTTTGATTAAAACGAAGCCGCCAATTTTGTATTTGTTGGAACCTTTCCTCTTTTTATTGTAGATCCGATGGTTTTCTTGCTGTATAGCTTCTTTGGCCTTCGTTTGTAATTCCTTGTGAATTCTTCCTCAATGATTTCTGTAATTTTTGCGTTTTCTGGACAACGCATTTCTACACCCATTAATAGCTTGAATAGAGACATACCACTCCGTTGAATTGAATTATTCAGAAACCGCTGTAAAGGTTCAGTGTACTTAAACCACTCATCTGATTTGCCTGCGGATAGTTTTGTTAGAGCTTGAATCACTATTCTAAAAACTCTCTCGATTTGGCCATTTCTAGAATAATCTTCTCTCGTCCATAGTACTCCTGGAACGCTGCAGATCTGAATGAACCACCTCCGCGTCGACGATGAAATACTTGGAATTTCCAAAAGTAGATTTCTGCACATCAAGCTTCTGTATGCCCTCTTTAGCGTTTGTTGTTTTAGTTAGATACAGCCAGACGAATTTGGAGAATGCGTCGATTACACCAAAAATATATTTGTATTGCTTTCTGGTGGGAGCCAACGTATCCAAATGGTCGATATTGTGGATATTGTCCCGTTTCTTAAATAGAACATCAGAATTAATGACGAAATCATGATCACTTCTCTGAGCGGCTTTAACACGATTAACGGTATTAGCCTCTATTGGTAGAACAATCGATAACCAGAGCGGTGCTCCAATTTAAAGTTGTATTCTTGCAGCTGCAATGTCCGTCCAGCAATTCTTGATGTTAGTTCCTTTCGTTGGAGTACTCGGCATCCTGAAGTTTATCTATTTGATCGTCGATCAAAGGCATCGGAAAACGATCTTTACATATGATGTTGTTTATTTTTCTATAGTCCATGCACAACCTTTTGGTACCAACCTTTTTCTTTGCCAACACAATGGGACTCGCATATTCGGATTTGCTGGGATGGATAATACCTTCCGATAACCATTCGTTTACCTGTTTTCTGACGATATCGGTTTCCAGCGGAGAAAGTCGCCTCGGTCTTTGAGCTATTGGTTTCTCATCTAGAACAACTATTTGCATTTTTAAATTTGTTGCACGCTGGCATTTCTTTTGGTTATAATAATTCACCATTTTTCTGATCTGGCTCGCCATATTTCTGTCTACAACCTTCAGGGACAGATCTTTTCATTATAATGCTGGTTGGTGTGAGGATGGAAATAGTTTGTTTGATCAAATCTCTTCCTAATATGAAGTCTACCGGCAATATTCCATCTTCCACAACGTGTATCACAGTTGAATATATTTTACCATCAACGACTAATTGCGCCTCAAATGTTCAGGCCCTTTCTTGTTGAAATTGCTAGCTTGATTTTTTTAGATGGTGGCGACTCATTTATACTGCGTAGACTACTGAAAGTAATGAATTTTAATTGATCGCACTCCTCCTCTTCGCACTTCCACCACCACAGGAGCTTACTAACTAACCACAAATTCGCTGGAAAACCAAAAGGTTCACTCAAAATAAATAAAAAATCAAGAGGCAATGATTTGAGGGAGGCTGATTCTTTAGCCAATGCTATCATGCCTCATTTAGGGCAATTTGTCTCTAATACCTTCGTTGAACATTAAGATCATTTGGGTTTTGTCTCCCAATTTCGGCTCCTTAATCTTTAATGACTTAAGAGCTTCCGCACCTGAATCAAGCTCTCGACTTCTGAATCCATTGATGACGACTTTATCAAACTTTAGCTATTCGGATACATCTTAACAGTACTTCATCAACAAAGCGCAGTCTCAAACAAAATACAAAATATGGACCCTCTCGCGTGAAATTTACAATTATCATTAATTCTACATTGAAACGCGTTCTATCGTGATGAATCGAATTTTATTTCAGAAAATCTTGAAAAATTTATTCATAAAATTTCAAAACGTAGGTTATGTATTCCATTATAATGACGTTCATGTCGTTAGGTGTTCTCTTTGGTATTTCGAATTCGGATGATACGGAATTACATAGCTGATTGATTTGTACAGTTTCTTCCTGATCTAAAGCTGGCTCGCTTATTGTTTTATGCTGATTTATTCTACTATTGAGAAGGAGTCATCTTCTACAAGCATACTGTACATTCATAAAGGATAGGTTTTGACCATTTAGACCACATTTATCATTTTTATTTAGCTTAATTTAGCTTTTGTTCATCGGTGTGGTTAGAACTTGTCCTTCCTGGGTTAGCCTAAGGCGTAAGGCGTCCCATTTCCCGATTGAAACCCCTTGTAATATGGTGTTAGACCGTAAATTCAAAAAATAACCACCACCGGATTTGGATAAACATGATCCGCGGATACGCAGGAGAATAAAACTTAGGAGCGTACAACTCAATCAAAACTATTTTGCGTGCACTCTGCAAAGCGCCACCAGGACTTTCCTCAAATATTACGATTTGTCATCTTTTAATTCTGCAAAGCTGGAATATATTTGATCGAGGTATAGGTTACATTTCTGGTCATTGTACGTATTTTCTCTTTATTTTAATCTTTTACTTCCAAAGTCACTAACCAACACCAAGGGTTTTTGTTTTCACCACCATTAATGAAAAAACTTTATGTTTAAATTTCACTTAACCTCAGTTGAAAGGTACATTCAAAAGTTCAGTCGACTGCACTGATAATGGGGCTTTACGTTCAAAAATTAATTCTGCTTGAAAATATTCCTAATTCAACTTTTGAAAATAAAATTTACGAACGCAGTCATAATTCTCATAAGATTTCATTTTGGGCTCGCACGTAATTAAAAATAGAAGTGTTGAATTTTGAATTTGTGAGATATCATATCGGAAAAATCGAAAATTCTGACAGCGTCCAGTATGGAAATAAACTATTTGAGAAATAGTAGCTGAGAAAGAGTTTAGTTGATTGAAATCCCCTTCGTTGGAATTCTTCTGAATATTTGCCATAATATTATTGAACTCTTACGTAATCCGTAACCCTTCCGGTTTGTCCAATGTATAAAGCTGGGCATTGTATGTTTTTTCTGTTTTTTAATTTCGATTCTAGTTTGAGTCCTGTTTTGAATACAACTTTGAAGCCTGCTTTTGGGGAAGACTTAAGGTCAATTTGATCTGTCTGTGGTGGTCTTCTCAATTATTTTAAATTTGTGTATTTCTGGTGAATATACTTTTTATTGTTAAATCCATAAAGCTAATTTTTGGGTAAATGTTGTCTTTTTGTACTCGCATACACATTCATAAGATATCATCCACTTATATCTGTGTCAATATTTGATGCTTTTAAAAACTGAATGTTGTTACTTAAAATGTATAATTTTTCAAAAATCATTTAAATAAATATTCGCCAAATATTTTTGTTTTAATCGTGGAAATACGAAACAAAAGACAGTATAAACAATTAAACCGTGCAATTAAATTATGAAGTCAATAAACACCCACCCAAATAGATGTTATTTAAGCCGTTTTTGATGAAATGACATCGTAACTCTTTGCTAATTAGATCCAACGAATCACAACCTGAAGATAAACTCAATCTATTATTTCGAAATGCAAAGCTGTTTCATATATTTAAAGAAGTTTTCTGCCATTTCATTGTTGGATATTCCGTTTTATTTATGAAGGTTATTAGATTCAAGCTAGATGCTGGTAGATCAATATCGGCTTCTCCATATATCTGTATATAAACAAACAATTAATAAACAAACGCGAGATTACGAATTTAAGCCAAACATACAAGAACTCAAAATAATTGTGACTGTGACAAATTTAACTAATTCGAAACTTATATCCCAATTCCCTTAGTCGTATTCTTTGCCATGTTACCAATTCCCTTAATCGTATTCTTTGCCATGTTATAACAGTATAAACTTTTAATATTCTTTCAACAAACAATAAATCTTATAATAACTACGTCGGTTGCTAGCATAGATATCGTTTTGTAATCGTTTTTTATGACTGAAGCTACGACACGATGAAAGCGAGGGTTTTATAATTATTCGAATGAGTAATAACCATTATTTATGACTTCTTACACTTTCTGCCGTAGGCACTTGGCGAAACACACTTAATACACACATTTTTAAAATTTTTTAAAAACACTTGTTAAATATTTCGCAAAATTACAAAAGGTTTAAAAAATCACTCGATCGATTTCGGCTTATTAGGCCATCATCAGGAGTATCTAGGTTACAGTTTAGTAGATACTCCTGATGATGGCCTAATAAGCCGAAATCGATCGAGTGATTTTTTAAACCTTTTGTAATTTTGCAAAATATTTAACAAATGTTTTTAAAAAATTTTAAAAATGTGTGCATTATTTATGAGTAGATACATTACGTTACTTTTTCTACTTTTACTCTTGTCCAGTGACTTATACTTCAAAAGAATTCGTAAAAAAAATGAAATTATTATGTTTCATCTGGCTTGTATGTATAGTGAAATTGGTCCTTTGAAGCAATTTTTTTAGGCCATGAAGACATTAATATTACAATGTTTTATTATCTTAACATATTACCAACCTAGGCGTAATGAACTCAAACCGTGAGTAGTGAATTCAACTCGTGAGTAATGTTTTGGTATTCTACCAACAAAAGCATATATAATAAACGTGTTACCAAACAGGAGTAGAAATATTTATTTTCTTGTCATAGCTAGCTAAGCTAGTAATTAGTTTTTAACGGCTATTATCGTAAGAAGAAGCAACCGACTAAGGTTTATTATAGGAATATTAAAAATTGAGAAAGAATTATGACAAGATGTGAGTAGTCATGACGGATTAAAGCGGTTAAAAAATTGTTTTTTTTTATGTATTTTGCTTTAAACTAAGACTAAGTCCTAGTTTCCACCGACAATTCCGTTGTATTTTTTACAATGGGAAATATTATTTTTTTGCGGTTGTGTCGATGTTTCTTTTATAAATGTATTTGTAATACAATTATAATTATAATTGTATTAAACCTCAAAACTTATAAATACATATACAAATGTAATACCGACACAATCGTAAAAATAAAAAAATTTCCCTTTGTAAAATTTACAACGAAATGTTCGGTGGAAACCAGGACTTATGGTTGTAACAATACAGTATTCCAATTTAATGATAGTAAATTTTGAAAATTCTAAAATCCTCAATAATTTAATGCTAAAAGTCTTAATTGACAGCTCTCAAATTGTTTAAATCATTAGTAACAATACTATATAGTAGAGGAGAGTCTCCGGTTGTGGGCACAGTTTTGTTTTTGACCTATAATTTTCCTTTGAGTCCATATTATGCGGAGATTTAAATATCAATGGAAAACTAGAGGCATTAGCTACCTGTTTGCCAAAGTAACTGCATTGATTTCGTCAACTAGAAAAATTTTACGACCAATTTAGTGAAGTAATCTTTTTTGGCAAAAAAAAAAAAAAACATAACGGGTTATGGGCACTCTTCGAAAATTCGCTGAAAATGGGAATAGTTTAAGGAAAACGCACCTAATTTGATTTGAAAGAATTTCGAGGTTTATTAATTTTAAAGGCCTTCAATGGCAAACATAACAAAAAAAGGCTTTTTAAAAAATTATTCAACTTCAGTCAATTTTGATGGCAGAGGCTTCAAACAGATGATGCAAAGTCCATAGCATCATCAGATGATGGAGAGTTCTTTTTTTTTTAAAGCGTTTGGCCGACGGGTTACCTTCTTTTTTACTCTTCTCTGAGGAGGGGGGGCGGGAGGGGAGACGGCTGCTCGCTTAGATGATTTTTCTTTTAAAGCAGCAACGCTTCCTGGATAAGCAAGCATGATGCTTTGCATCGGTTTACGATCACGATTTGAAGGCTGTTTTGATGGAGCTGCTTCCAGGGGACCAATTTCGTCCAAGACTGATAAGCGGCTCGTTGAAGACGTTGTATACGTGGAAGGTTGTGGTGTGGTGACCACTTCTTCTCCATGTGCAACATTTGTAACAAGGAAGACGATCCGACGCTGGTCCTCTTCATCAATGCGATGCTCGGAGCCAGCTGCTTTCACATTCTACTCGGCCGCTTGAATAAAATCAACGTCAGAGAAGTTATCTGGGTTGTATGAATGAATTTCGGATGCTCTCAAGCCGGATTTAATGACTTTTTGTGTCAATGCTAGAGTCTTACAGACAAGGCCAGCAATATGACGAATCTCCATTACCTAAAACAACGAGATGAGAATTAAAAATGTTCTAATCGAGAGAGCAATTTTGAATAATTTAAAGTCCTACCTTGTTGGCACTATTTTTTTGCCATGCAGAACACTGTGATTTGTAATAGGTCTTTATTGGTCCGAAAACAGATACATCCAGTGGCTATAATTTGTGACTACAGTGCGGCGGAAAAGAAACAATATGCACTCTATTATTAACGGCGATAACGATGGCTTCAATTGATAGATGCGAAGCATGGTTGTCGAGAAGTAACAGCACAGGGGAAGCTAACGAAGGTTTTGCGAAATTTATAAAATGGTGCATATAGCGTACAAACTCTTGCTGGCACATCCAGCCAGAACCATTAGCATAACCGGCAGTCCCATCAGAAACGTTGTCGACGAAGCTGATCTGCACTTTTTTCGGGAAAAGACAGAATGGTGGTAAACTGTTGCCAGTAGCGCTTATGGTTAAGGTTAAGGTCACCATCGTTCCTTTTTCAGCGGCTTCAAGTTTTCCGACACGTTGCATACCCTTCACGGCAATCTCGTTGCCAATTTTTGTCGGAACCGTTGAAAAGCCGCTTTCATTCATGTTGTAGATATTCGGTGCTTGGAAGTGATGTTCATCCATCAAATGTCCATAGTTTAGAAAAACCTTCTCGACAATTGACTTACAAAAGCCTTTCACGCGCTGCATGGATGTTTGTTCCGGGGTGCGTAAAACGAGCTCAGGATGTTATTCGTTATTCCAAATCGGCGGATATTTAACTTCAAGTTTCTTGATAAGGTCTCTCTCGTGGATCGGTTTGAAAACCTTTAAAAAGCATTCCAATTGGACACAAAATGATTTTCAAAGAAGGAAAGGAAGAGTAAACATAAACTCACCATATTTGATGGAGTCTGTTGGTTGCATTCACGAATGAAACCCCACAATATAGCATCTTCCACACATGACAAGTCGCCAAACATCTCTTTCGTTTTATGCAGGTAGCGTTGCAAACTGCTCCGCGCAATTCCATAGGTTCGTGCAGTCGATTTAATGTGCTTTTTTTAACTAAGCAATCCTTAATGGCACTAACGCATCAAAATCAATTGAAGCTGGGGCCTTACCACCGACTCCGCCGGCGTTCGTTGTTATTCGTTTTTATTTTTTCGCTTCGCTTATTGACACCCAACCACAAACAACGCTACGCTTCAAGCGAACATTCGTTTACTCAAATTACAATTATTTGTCAAAAATAAATTTTAACAGCGCTAATTACATTTTTGTAATAAACAGTTTTCTTCGCTTTGTTGTTCGCCATAAAATACAACGCGTAGATACATCCGCTTATCATCGAAAGGTAGTGCGTTCGATTCTTGTGGTACCGAAATTATGTTTAATTAACGCCTAAAAGCGATCATATTTTCGCTTCGCGTTTTATGTAGTACAAAAATTGCAAAAGCGAATCAGCAACGAACGCTGGCGGTGTCGGTGGTAAGGCCCCTGATTTAGTTTACTTCTTCGGGGTTTCATGGTTAAAATGCCTTAAAATATGTTAAATTGTTAATAGAATATTGTTACGTGAGCACAAACAATTAAAACAACAACACAAAATCACTTTTTATAATATTTGCACAAATTTTACTAACCACATTTACTTTTTATATCACTTTTTAAACTTTATATATACCTACTATCGCTCACCAAAAACTAATGTTCGAATTCGAATTCGTTCACTCCTTATACCCAAATCAAAACTTCTCGAAATTTCATGATTGTTCCGTTAGAAATAGTCTAGACACATTAGAACAGTCTTATTATAGAAAATTCCATAGTAGAACTTTCCGCTATCAACTAACTTATTCTATTCTATCCTTGGTGTCACCGTAACAAAATGTTATGTCGGCATAAACGATGATATCTGAAAGTTTTTCAGTCAAACAGATTCTTTAAATGAAAAAAAGAGGGTGCCTACAACCGGTTACATTTAAGTGCCCACAACCGGAAATCACGACCATTCTCGGAGTAACCAAAAGAAATGTGATGCGTCATGATTTTGATATAAATCGTTGTGGCATCCCAAATCACAACGAAAATGGTGTAGAAATATCGATAACACTCACCTGTTTGAGATTATTCACTTTGATTTATCGCACTTTTAAAACATTGGAAAATTACAATTGCGTTGATTTTTACGGATTTTTTTTAATGTGATCGCAGCAAATGAACAAACCAATCCATTCACTTCGATATTAGCTAGAAAACTGCTTACTGTCAAAATACAACAGTCAGATCAGCCATATTTGCATTCTGTGTTCTGTCAAAAGTTATGCAAGGGTGCCCACAACCGGAGAGTGCCCACAATCGTGCCCTCTAACGTGCAACAAGCAGAATTGTAATAAAATGAACGTTTACTTTCTAATTCTCAAAACCTTATGAGACTAGAAAGAAGTCCGGAAGTCTGAATTTTATGCAGTAAGATAAGATGAATGATGATGAATACTTTTCGACATCTACAACTTTAAATCAAGATATCTTAATTATACAATTATGGCTTTTGTGCTCGTTTAAATAACATTCGTTGTAGTAACATTTTATTCTAGGTAAAACACCCGGCATTGCTTAGGCGGCTGATCATATATAAATTTAACATGGCTCTTGTTGCCTTGCATTTATTTACTAATATTTGAGATAAGCTAAATAGGTCGCCTAAAACCTCAAAGCACAGTATAAAAGAAATTCACATTATATTGTAAAATTTCAATTAACTAAATTCTTTAACATTTATAGTACAAATCGGAATATTATGATAAAACGACTTAAGGTACAAAATCGGATATATCAAAACGAAATATTGTCAAGAAAGATATTCAATTCCTTCGCCTGAATGTGACTTGTCATGGTGATCCAAACTTGTATAATTTTTTAAGGCTGCGGAACACTCTTGCGGTTTAGCTGTTACAATTCGTGCCTATGCTGTATGCCTCAGATCGTTTTTTGACCAAATTTTCGACTTTTCATTTCAAAAACATCCAGGCAGTTAACGAAAAGTTTCCTCGCAAGGTCACTTTTTAATTACGTTTTTAGAAAATTCGTTTGTAGCATATCTTTATCTGGCTAAATGTATTAAATATTAAAAACAATTAATTCATTAAGTTGTAATCTTAATGAATTGCTTTCGAACTGAGATGAAGTACCGTATACCAGAATTATACAGACACGACTGTCTACTGTCTTTAACACTAATAACAGTAATAATACGGGTTTCAGAAGTTTTTGTTGGCCCAATGGAATATGAGGAGCCATCGCCGTCGACAGTCTTTTGATACCAAAGAATGTGGCTCAGATGATTTTCCTTTAAAAAAATCGATAAAAAATCTGAAAACTGACAGAATCGAACAAAAATTATCGAAATACTGTTTTCAAGTTAAAACTGTAACATTTAAATTTTATCAAATGCTGTGAATGAACGCGACGTTTTATTATGATAAGAATAAACAGGTTTGAATGAGGCCCCAAATTGTGATAGCATTATAAAGAACTCAGGTTACACAACCAAGAACGATCAAACATTATTGAAGACATACATAATCATTAGCCTCAAAGAGGCCTTGTTGTGTTGTATTAAATTTGAGGTTGAAATGACATAGCTGCCAGCAAATAGGAAGAAATTCACATAGTGGTTTTGAGCTTCAAAGAGAACAAGTTACAAATATATCTTAAAAAAATTAGCATACGAAGATGCTTTTTCAAAACAAGAAATCCAGAATTGTCTTGAATTTAAGAAATTAAGCAAATTTTAATTAGCAAATTGAAATATTTTAAAAAGTGATTTAAATTCCAGTGCCAAATTCTCAAATCGAATTTAATTTTGTTTTTATGTAGGGAAAGTTGAATATTAGATTCAGTTTTCATATATGCCGACTAAGGCTGCTACGGCTTGCAAAACTACAGCCTTCGGCCACAAGGCATTACCAATTAAGTCAAATTAAGTGAAGTTAGAGGAGATAAAGAAAACGTTGAATATTAGCGATTATGTTTTGTCGCCTCAGATTGGTGTGCCAAATTTTAAAAATGATTTTATAAGTTCAGGTTTCCAGCATTATCTATAGAGAAAGACGATTTTTGAGGAATTTTTGGGTCAACTTTTTCAAATCAAATACTTTATTTGTTGCTTATTTACTTCCGAATATTTATTTTTTTTAACTCGCCCCCTACATCTCATATAGAAAAACCTAAAGAATTCACATTTTAATTAAACTTAATTAGAAAATATACGAGTAGAACAGTACATACACATTTAATTCGCAACCTTCACCGCTGATAAAATATGCGAAGATTTTATACAAAAAAAAAAAAAAAAAATAAACAGACGACATTCAAAATCGCGACAAATCTCGAGTAATTACATATTTACTTAATAAAATTCTATAAAAATATTTCTACAAATATTTATTTAAATAAATTTTGTATTTTATAATTTCACAGGTCGTAATACACGTATCAACAGCCTACTCAAATTGTCACTTGCGACGAATCGATGAGAAATTTTACAAATATCCGATTAGTTTTGATGATTTGGATCGTTTGATTGAGAAGCTCGATGATAATGAATTGGATGAAATTCTACCAAAGTAAGTAGTAATGTATATACTTGTATAACGGATTGTATTATAATTTTATTGTATTGCGATTATCTAGGCCAGATCATCATCATATTGTTTGTTAATTTATACTTTGTCGCTTAGAATGTTATTTTGTGAATTTGAGTCATAAACATTAACCCATTTACAAATTTCTCCGAAAATCATCGCACAAAAAAAAATGTTAAATATTTACATAATCCGTCTGATTATTTAATTCTTGTAGGTCGTATGTTAAGTGCAGCATTTTTCTCAAAAAATTATATGGAAATTCTCTAATTTATGTTATGTCCGCTATATGCATCCGATATTTTACCGGCTTACATAATCCAATTCAACAACATATGCATAATATTACATAGCATCTCTTTATTAAATAATTTATCAAAATCTGTTTAGGTAGGTATTTGGAAAAGATGAAAACGACACAAAGAAGAAAATCAAATTTCTTACTGTCTATTGTCTTCGATTGCTTAATATCAATACAGTTGTTGGAATGTACGTCGCGCGGCGCGCATAATTTCTAATAAATTTACATGCCCATATGTGGGGGGTAATGTTGTACATATGTGGATAGATTTTTGTACTTGGTACATTATCTTTAAAAATAAATGATTTTAAGAAATCTCACTTTCTTTTTCATTTTGTGGGTCCTCACAGTATTGACAAATTTCTTGATATGCAGAAATTCTTACTTGAATTCCTAAAATTATAGCATTCAGAATGCGTTAATTGGGAATTTTGTTTGGAAAATCCATTTTTGCTCGAAATATGAATTTTTGAAAATTGAAATTCTAAATATATTTGGAAATCCTCAATTCTGAATCCCGATCTTCCAGTATTTTTTGTTCTAGTGAAAATCTTTATAGAATCTCATTTCCATTATAATGCTAGATTTTATCAACATAATGGATAAGAAATAGGAAAGTTTAATTCTAATTTGTCAAATTCTAGAACTTCAGAACCCAATTGCCATCATCGCACACTTGTCGAATTTCAATAAAACCGTTTTAAAAAATAGCAGTTTCATCTTAATGGACCTATTTTCTACAACCGCATCTAAAAATTATTTTAGAAATACATTTCCATCGAACATGTCGAATTTTATTAAAATCATCATCCCATCATAAGCCAATATTCCTTTGCGGAACGTATATGGATCCGGATCGTCGTTTTACTTCGGTCTAAAAAGACCAAAGTATTGAAATCCTGTCAAAAATGACGAAAAATTTGGTTGGTCCAAAACCACTTTTCTCGACGTTTTGAAAGTCCCTGAGTCTGAAAATGCAAAAAAAAAAAAAATGTCCGTCCGTCTGTCTGTGTGTCTGTGTGTCTGTGTGTCTGTGTGTCTGTGTGTCTGTGTGTCTGGACCCATGGTATCTCGAGAACGGCTTGTCCGATTTGGATTTTTTTTACGCCAATCTGTTTCTATGGTCAAGGCGGAGATTTGAAAAGCTTTTGGAGACTGTACGTCAAAGGGGTGGGGTACCTGCCATACGAATTGACCCAAAATACCTGCTTTTATAAATATTTACGATTTTTTTATACATGCTTATTTGATTATTGAATTGGGCATTGAATTGGGAATTGATTTGAAGGTTAAATTAGGGGTCAATTTGCGCGTTGAGTTGAAGTTAAGTTGGAGTTGAGTTGGAGTTGAGTTGGGGTTGGATTTGGATGTAGTGAATAGTTAACAAACTATTTATATGATGGAACTTGCCTATTTATCAACCGATTATTATGAAATTCAATGTGTATATTACAAATGGGATTCCAAAATGAGTTTTGGATGAAGTTCTGGAATATGGCCAAGTATGATGGAACTTGCCCATTTCTCAACCGATTACGATGAAATTCGACATTTGTATTTGAAATGGGATTCTAAAATGTTTTTTGGATGAAGTTCTGGAATTTTAAAACGATTTCTGGATGAAGTTCTGGAATATGGCCCAGTATGATCGAACTTGTCTATTTCACAACCGATTATTATGAAATTTAATTTGTATGTTAGAAATGGGATTCTAAAATGAGTTTTGGATGAAGTTCTGGAATATGGCCAAGTATGTTGGAACTTGGCTATTTCTCAACCGATTATGATGAAATTCGACATGTGTAATGGAAATGGGATTCTAAAATTAGTTTTGAATCAGGTTCTGGAATATGGCTAAATATGATGGAACTTGCCCATTTCTCGACCGATTATGATAAAATTCGACATGTGTATTCAAATTGGGAATCTGAAATGAGTTTTGGACGAAGTTCAGGAATATGGCCAAGTATGATGGAACTTTGCTATTTCTTAACCGATTATGATGAAATTTGATATGTGTGTTGGAAATGGGATTATAAAATGATTTTTGGATAAAGCTTTGGAATATGGCTTTGTAGGATGGAACTTAGTTATTCCTTACCCGTTTGTTATGAAATTTGACATGCAATTTGTAAATGGGATTCTAAAATGAGTTTTTGGATAAGTTCCTGGAATAGAGTCAGTTAAACGGTTAGAAGTATCAGTATATAGTTTGTTATACTATTTTCGGTATAAAGTTCTAGAATACGATTTTTCGTTTTAAATTGGATGCCTGTACCCATGTTATTGAAGCTTTTGACCTGTTTGTCTGTTGTTGTATAAGTAAATATAATTTGGTTAAAATAGAAATCAATAATGTCAAAACTGTCACACCAACTTTATGACTTTATTGAAGATACCAAAGACCGAAGTTCTGATCACCTCGTGAGGTTTCAGCCCTTTATATTTTATTATTATACAATAGATAAAATACAACAAAACAAAAGCAAATCGAAAATAATTTTTAGCCGAGATACACATATTTTAACCCTAATGTAATCAGCATGGGTTGAGTCTCGCAGATTCATTTTAATTTTATTACCTAAAAATTATTTTAATTATATACTCCAATCAGAAGCGGGTGATCCGTGAATGCAACGCATTCAGTGCATGCATAAAAAACTCCAAATTTTTCAATGTAAAATAAACGCGTAAAGTAAAAATAATTATTCAATTTCACCATCAACTTTTTGCGCGAACCATAACCCTCCTTCTTTATCTCTTTCTTTACGTATCCCACAAAGTTCTAACACAACTTCTAATATTTAGGCAACTTAGGTTTTCGTTTAATTTTCATTCATCAACTACTTTGTCACAAGCAAAACTGGTTTGCATGTGTCGATTCGTTGAACCCAATTTTCGAAAACTCGGTTACACAATTCGACGGAAATGGCCGCTATCTCTCGTCCAATATTGGCTCTGAGCTTCTCTAACGACGCCAGCTTGTTGGCATATACCAATGATTTAACGTAGCCCCATAAAAAAAAGTCTAGAGGTGTTAAATCACACGATCTAGGCGGCCAATCGAAAGGATCATTTCTGGATATAACACGATCATCGAATTTAGGTTTCAATAAGTCACCGTCTTGTTGAAACTACATATCATTAATGTATAGCTCTTGCAATTGACCATAGGAATAACGTTGCAACATGTCTCTGTAGCGATCTCCATTGACTGTAACGTGACGGTCATTTTCATCAACGAAAAAAACCGGTTCAATGACACTACTAGCATAAAAACCACACCATACAGTTATTTTTTGTGGATGAAGTTGTATTTCTTGAAGCACATGAGGGTTTTCACCTGACCAATAACGCATATTCTGTTTGTTGTCGAAGCCATTTAGCTAAAAATGTGTTTCATCACTGAAGATGAAATTGGTCATCTTCTTCCAACATTTCCAGAGCCCAATCCGAGAACGTACGTAGCTTCATATGATCGAGTGGTTTTAGTTCTGGTGTTAGCTTTATCTTATAAGGGTGCAATCCAAGATCGTTTCGCAAAATTCGCCAAAGTGGGGTCTGAGCGATGCCCATTTCTTGAGAACGCCGTGGAATCGACTGTTTTGGTTCGTTTGCGACCGATGCTTGAAAGGCAGCAATATTCTCGGCACTTCGACCAACCCGTTGTCTCGCTGGCACGGGAACATCCGACAGCGAATATTTAGACTCAAATTTGTTCACTAGATTATGAATTACCTGTCTACTAGGACAATAATTACGACCAAAATATAAGCTTTTTTTGAGTTTGTAGATTTAAACGACCTCAAATGGCCAAAATCAATTTGTTTTCAAAATTTTGTTTTGCTTCCCTGAATTATTTCCTTTGGGAATTTTGAAATCTCACAAATCTTCAAAAATAATTTCGATAACAAGCAACCCTGGAAAATTTGAAATATTTCCCCAAAAATGTTATCTATGTTACTCAACATCTTCCAAGTTAATCAGTGTATAGCACATGACGACATCAACATGGCGCAGTGCAAATTCTGATAGATTTCGAAGAATATTGAGGAACCTGAAAAATTTCGAAATGATCGAATAATCTTGAAATGATTGAATCGTCTTACATTTCTCGAAAATTCTAGCTCAGATATTCACAAATTTGGAATTTTATAATAATCTTGAAAAACGAGAAACCACTAAGGATCTCGATTAATCTGAAAAATATCAAGCAGATTTGACAAAATCTCGAATACTCTCGAAAATATTGAATAATATAATGGTTATAATTTTGCTGTCAAACGCCACTCAACGCTATTCAACAATAACACTATTCATCTACTACATTACACTCCGTGCCAAACAAACCTTAAATAAGCTAAAATCTTCCTACAAATCCTTTAAAATATTAAAAATCTCGACATAAATCTAACAAACTCGATTAAGCTAGAATAATCGCAATATTCTCAAGAAATTTCTAATATTCCGAAAATCCCGAATAAAATTAGAATTCTAGAGTAAATTTCGCTTAATATCTGATATACTATACATAAATATATAACACTCCAAACAAATCTCGAATAAGGTACAATATGGATGATGCCATGCCTCTACAGATTTTGAGGACGAGTGAAATTCTCAGTGACTGCTTCAGCAACAGACCAAAATTCGGGATCATATTGCGGTTTATTTTGGTGTCTTTTACCACTTATATATTGTTTTGAATCAAGAAGCCACTCGTTTTATATCTTTGTCGATGATACATACTATATGTTTGTAAGCAAGATGCTCTTTTTGAATTTCCCTCTAAATTATTTGACTTAAATAAGACAAACACCCGTGGAAATCCGTTGAGTAAAGGATACCTGAGCAGCGTTTTTAATACTTTTTTTGCAAAATCTAAAATTACTCTGATTGGTTATAATTTAATATGCCAATTCCAATCCAGCTTGAAAAGCTCTTAAAGAATTGAGAATAACAACATTCTGTCACGCTGCTCATCAAACAAATAATAAGGGAAATACATGCGTTTTCAATTTTTCTGTGTATTGTGAATAGCTGTCGCATAATTATTGGCACTACGCGAATGAAGCTAAGTGGTACAGGATCAAAAGGGAAACCGCACTATGAACCTAAATTCTGGTTGGTTGCCGATGCCCGCATTTCCACCTTAAAAGCCGTAGCTAAAAATTCCAATACAACTCCGTCTGTAATCAATAGCGATTCAATAATGTAAACATCCGCTGAATTCAGTGGATATTTACCTTCAAAAAATGCGTAGAAAGCCTAAATTCATCGAGCTAGGTACGATCACTTACTGAACCAAAAAATTTAGAGGACATCAAAATATCAAATATTGAAAGAGACAGAGTTCAACAGTGAAAAGATAATTATTCTGGGAATAAACTTCAGCCTTCAAATTTTGATTGAGCCCGATTGTTGGATAATGGACGGGTCGTTTCGCGTAAATTCGGCAGATTTAATCGTTTTCTCGAAATCTGAAATTATCATGCGTGGGGCTAGTTTAATGTTCCAGTAACAAGCAAGTTTAGATACTTCATAAAGAAACTGAGTGCAGCAGTTTTTAGTTTTGCTACTCATCAAGCAAAATATTAAGGGCACATTCGTCCTCAACCTTTCCAAGTATAGTAAATAGTTGTCGTGGAACTACATGGAAAGTCTCGTCCATTAGCCAGCAATCCGATTTACCCAAAATTTGTTTACCCAAAATGTGTTCCAATTAAAATTATTTTTTGCTCATTGAAGTCGGATTCTTTTAATATAAATAATTCACCATCACAATATCTAATACGCTCTGGTATTGCATTAAACTATTACGTCTAGCTCGATAAATTATTGATTTTTGAGCAATTTTTGGATGGTAGGTACACCCTGCATTCCTCTGGAGTGTCGACTATGGAATTTCTTATCATCTGCGACGGTGCAGTATTGGAATTTTTGGCAACCGATTTTAGATTGCTATTGGTACGAGTAACTTCCTATTACCATGCATTAGGTCAGTTCATCATTTACTTTCTACTAATAGCGGGTCCCTTACAACCTTGAGCTTTCTTTTGGAAATAGCACCAGTAAAATACACTTTTTAATTTTTTCTCCACAACATTCGCATAACCATTCACTATCAAATTAACCACAATAAAACGCTAGTTTATTAAACAATAAATTTGGGTGATTTGTATTCTTGAACCTCGAATAATAAAAATAATTATGCAAATATTATTTACGGCGCCGCCGCATAATATTTACAAAATTATTTTTATTATTCGAGATTCGAGATAACATTTTCGAGGTTTTGAATTCAACATTTTTAAATTTCAATATTTTGAAATTCGCTATTTTATTAATTCGATATTACGATCTCGAGATTTTGATTTCGATATAACGATCGTCAAGGTTTCATGACCAACCGTATACTAACCCAACGATTAAAGCTAATCACAAAATAACTTGAAACATTTGTGGTACATCTATCAGTAGAAGCGATACGAGCGATACAATTTTTTTGATATCTGGTGCCTATAAGGTTGACAAAGCAATTTCCATTATCGTAAATATTAAGAACTTTACGGACAAAGCAAAATTCGATAGACATTTTATAAACTTTAATTTTAATTTGGTCCGCACTTTGATAATTATGTTTCTGGATTTTAGTTTTCTGGATTTTTGTTTTTCTGTTTTTTTTTGCGATTTTCTTTTCTAGATAAGGTATCCAACTCAAAAAAATGTATTTCTTTTGCTTTTTTAAATTAATTTTTAAAATATGACAAAAAAAACGTAAGAAGATTTGAATATTTAAGGCGATTTATTATTAAACATTTTTATACATAAAAATTTTGAAAATTTTCATTTAATAAAAGATGAAAAATTAAAATCAATTTCGACACAAACGGCCTTTCGACATTCGGCCTTTCGACACATTCGGCCTTTCGACATTCGGCGTTCGGCTTTTCGACATTCGGCCTTTCGGCTTTATTCCGAAAATTTAAGTCAAAAGCCGCCACTGGAAATGGGGATGAAGAAATGGATCAACACAGAAATTAAATCTCACTATTAAGACAATCAAAGAAGTCCCTCAAAATAGTTCTGCAGATAAATAAGAGAGATCTACCAATCTCCTTTGTAGAGTTGTAATAGGACGTTGTTGCATATGACCTACATATATATACTCGCTTTCGAATTACTTTAATAGTGTCAACAACAAGAACCTACGAACTGTGTCTGGATCCCTAAAAGCATAGACGTTTTATAAAATAAAAACAAGTTACAATGCTACAACTACAGTGGTTTGAAATAATAAAACTGTCTTAAGTCATTTCTTATATACCTATACCATTAACGATTATACCACAACACAAAATTTCGTGTCGTAAAAATTATTTTCTTTTGTTTCTTTTTAATGGTCTACCATAAAACACCAACTTGATTGTATTTTTTAATAGACAAACAAAATGTAGCCTTATATAGTCTTACGTCTTATATGTATATTATATACCTACATATATGTAAAAGGCTACTGACCTACAGACCCAAAAATACACCAAATATTATAAATAAGATTCAATCGTTATCGTACTTAATCAAAATAAAAAAAGAAACGGTTTTTTTGTTTTGTTTTAAACTAACTTTAAATTTAAACCTAAAAACTAGTTATAGTGTTTAGTTGGTTCGAGACGGCCGATATGAGGGGCTTATAAACAAAAAAACAAAAAAAATATTTTGATCGATCGATCAATAATTTTGTTATGATCTTGTTATATAAAATTCAACACAATTGTTGGATTTTGGCCAACCATACATTTGATTGATTGGAACCTTGGCCCGTTCGGTGTTATTCTGACCAATTTTGTTTATTTGTATACAAATCTCCATTAGATACGAATTAAGGTCAAAAACAAGTCTCAACAATTTATTTTGTTTACCTTGCGCGCTTACGAGAAATATCTTAGAAAATTATTGTTTTCATATTTAATTCAAGTGTAATAATATCGACTGAACAAATATTTTCGATTTTCATGATTTATGTTCAATGCTAAGCTAAATCCTCGACAAATTCAAGTTAAGGCATTAATATACCGCTTAAACTATTTACTGGTATGGCTTAGCTAATAGTTCTAATTAAATTGTTTAAGGTGCTATGTAATAGTATGAAAATAGGTTTCTAAGGTACAAACACTTAGCTAAAATTTAAACTGATCTAATACACATCTCAATGTCATTTACAAAACATTAATCATAAATAATATTCCACCGATAACGTTCACGATATATTTAAGCGATTGACTTAATTCGGTGTAATTAACTTTAATTGCCTAATCTTATCTGAGCGCCTTATCAAAAATAGTATTGATTGTTTTTTATAATTTGCCGGTAAAATAACAGTGAATAGCAATAAGTCAGATTGGCCGAGCGGTCTAAGGCGCCAGATTTAAGCTCTGGTTCCCAATTGGGAGCGTGGGTTCGAACCCCACATCTGACATAATACTTTTTGTTTTTTATGGTATTGTAAGTTGTAACACATGGCAATTTGAAATTGATGATAAGAATTTATTTGAAGGCTATACATAAAAAAGCAAAAAACGTAGAACTAAAATATTCTACCGAATAATGTGATTAGAGTCACATAATCCAGAGGTAGCGTGGCCGAGCGGTCTAAGGCGCTGGTTTAAGGCACCAGTCTCCTCGGAGGCGAGGGTTCGAATCCCTCCGCTGCCAATTATTATTTTTTCACATTAATTTCTATTTATTTCAAATAGAAGGTAAACTTACCGGACTGGCAGAACAAAAGTGTCAAAGCCTCGGTTCTACAAATCGCTAAAATGATGTTAGATTTAATGTTCAAACACGGACTCTGTCCGTTTTGCAAAACATAATGCATTCGTTCCGTTTGTCAAACAATTACGTAATATGTACAAACAATTGCTTCAAGTAAAAATATTTTGTTTTGATTCGAAATCGTCTTTACGGTTCTCTTCGAAGTTGTGCACACTTCATTCCAGTTTTAAAGCAAAATTCAATGCAAATTCTTTGTTGAATTTTTTTCGCAAGTAAGAAATTTACGAAAACACTAAACCATCTACAACTTTTCGGCACTAAGCATCCGATAAGGCCAAAAAATATCAAAGCGCCTCAGAGATATACATTGGAACACTTATGTGAAAATAAATTTAATTGATCAGCGGTTAGTAGGCAAAATGGATGACTGACAAACGCACATTGTTAGCTGTGGATGATTTCCTCTTGATTTCCGGCATCACATAACCGTATCACAAGGGGTTTGAGGGGTTCACTGGATTTCGGTTGTTCTGTATTTCGACTTGAGTATTCTACGAGTACAAACCGACAATGTGTTGAAATTTGTTTACGTATTTTCAACATCAACTCCGTATAACCAGAACAACACAAAACCTTTAGATTATTATCAGAACTCTCGATTGAGACCACAGCGAGCGTCATAGTTTTATTGAGTTAGTAGCGGTACTGTGCCAAAGTTTTCAGAGGTGGGTTTTAATTGATAGAATATTGGCCCAATTCATTCCATCCTGCACATGACATCACAATTATTTTAAATTTTACAGTAAATTATTAACTTGTGATCATTAGGCTTTTAAAGGCTTTGCCCAATATCCACCAGACCACATTGATCTCGCCAAGTTTGAAATATCGCTTTTTTATGCTTTAATTGGTGTGTCCCTTCATTCACCCAACCCGATCTCATGGATCTCCCCCAAAATATGAAAATCTGTTTAAAGAGCTTTATGGGAGAAAATAGGTTGAGACAAATACAGACCCACCTTGTCAAGAGTTTACCCTTCAGACTTATTTATTGTGATGACGAAAGAAACTCGTATAGGAAACTGACATTTTACAACAACTTTAAGCCATTTAAAACTTCATCGTTCATTTTAAGTGTATTCATATGGACAGGACTCTATTAGCGAATTGTTCTGCCTCAGAAGCAGTGAAATTGTTGGCAACTATCTCATGTAATAGTGCGAAATTGCTTACAAATTTCTGGGGTACTTCAATCATGTCTTCCCCAATGTCATCTGAGTTGGTGATATTACCAGTTCTTATGATTTATGTTAGGCGGATTTGCTTTATATGTTGCCAAAGAACAGAATTGAATTTTTCATTGCCTCTTCAATGATTTCAACTCGAGATGCATGAGGAACAATTGGTAATGTTTGCCTGAAATCTCCTAGTCCCACACAGAAAGCTTAACAGATATAGTGGCGTCACATTGTTCTGACTTCATTCTTATGCCACAGGAGCTTTTGGATTTCAAACGTACAGGTACCTTAAATTGGCTGTTGTAAGTTATTCCACTTTCAAGAAGGGTTACGGCAATGTCAGTAAAGGCAAAAGGAAGAATTTTTTCTCGGAATTCAGAGTCGCTTTCTAGAATGTCTTTAGTTATGGGTAAGCCCAGTTTGATGTAGTCAACAGAATGTTGTCTAACAATGTTCAAAGTCTTCGATCACTACCGATTTGTGTGTATTCCAATCATTGCAAAAGTAGCTTTGGTTGATTGTAACACAGCAGCCTCAGTGGGTCAACATCCCACTCTGTATCGTCTGCAAGCAATCTACATGCTCTACAGGCGTCTTGAATCGTTAGGTGCATTACACCCTTCACCACAGTTCTCAAATATTCAAAAGATGTTGCTCCTCTTACATGTAGCAGGAGTTATCTCAAATAAAATCTTTCAGGATCATTCATCCAACAATACACATTCTACTGATCAACATTAGAGGATTATCCGCAGCGTCTCTGATATCTAGAATATCCGTTTAAATTTCTTAACGTTTTATGTGAATCACGTGTTTTACAATGACTTTATAGAGTTCAGGATGTTTCACTTTATCGGGAATTTCTGCCCAAACAATTGTATCGATATCCTCTGGCGATCGAAGTTTATCATCTTCGTCTACAATTATCAGCTTGTGAGCATGGGGTAATCTATTCTCTGAAATTCAATGACATCTTCAGATCCTTCATAAACTCTTTCAACTTTTAGTTAAATATTTTTGCAATCAAATTCGGTCGGTTTGTTGCAAGTAGGATTTAGATTTTCAGTGAATGCAGTCCATTACTGATTGCAGGTCATTGCTTCAAAATAATCTGATTTTTCAATCTTTGTTACAACGTCCATAGCATCTCGATAACGCTGTTACATATTCCGTTGGCTTCCTGGGAAAGAAGATGGCAGTATAACTGGAATTTCAGTTGGGTTCTGCCATTTTCATCTCTTTGTCGCAAGTGGTCCATTAAACCACTCATCAACAACAAATTGTTGAGTTGACTTACCCGCAGAGAGAAAAGAGTTAAAGTTCTTCCATGGGGTAAAAATGTGTACATAATATTGATTTGTGTTATTTGTTGTCGTCCAGGATGCCATTCATCCTCTCCATAGGAATTCAAAACTGGAAATGATAAAATTAACGTTGAAAGCTATTTTCCATCTTTTGTCAAGCTTTTTACAACTTCTTGTATCATTTTAGAGTCCAGCATTTACAACTGGGCGTATTTTCGTGGTTCATCCTCTTTGGGATGAAAGTTTTTTAAAGTTACATGATAAATTTGGCAACAAACTTTAAAACAAATGATTCCTCCAATGGGAATTGCGCTGCCATTTTTTTTGCTAAGGTATATGGACCCCCCATTGCGGCGAATGCCAAAGCACTGTTAAATGATGAAATGTTTTTCATGAAATTTTTCTGATGATTAGCGCCATTCGATCAGATTTAGCTTCGCTCGTTGTCATTAATTTTTTCAGTGTTTCTGGGAACACTGAAGAATCCAGTTGTACTGTCCCTTTACGGCAATAAAAAGTAAGTAATCTTCCTGGTGGGCTATAACTTTCAAAGTGGTATATCGCGATAGAATCGGATTTTAATATTCGTGCTATGTTTCGAGTTTTACCAAGTTGTTTTAGCTTGTTTTGCCTAGGTAGTGTTTACCTTCATTTATGGTTTTTTTTACACGTTCTTGAGTATTTTGTTCTTCAGTGAGATTGGCTCTTCTCTGTGTCATGCTCTGTGCTTGTTTTGTCCATTTTTGAGGTTTTCCTTTCCAGATATATACATAGGATTGCTATAGGTGTTCGCTTTTCGGATGGTGCCCCTAAAACTATTTTGCCTATAATCATTCAAAAAAAAATTTATCAACAAAATTATACATAGTGTGTCATTATAATCCATCCACACAATATAACACTTCTTATTTGATGTTTTGACTCAACTTCACTATATAGTATTTTAATACCGCACCATTAATTTATTAATTACACATTTATATGCACAAAACTATTAAATTACTCACCGTATGTATATAAAACAGAATGAAATTGTGATTGAATATTGAAACAGAAATAATTTTGACAGTACATCGATTTTAAACGGAACGCACGTTTAAAGTTACACTTTCTTATATTATTCACGTTAAAACGTTTTTATTTAACACTCAAAATCGCTAATCCGATGCAATTTTCCTATACTGTTAAAAATTAAGCAAATACCTGGGTGTGTTTGTAAAGCAAATTTAAAAATTGTTTGAAAATTATAAAAGTTCACAGACCACACAGCTAAGTAGTCAAATTTACTACCATTTTCACCATATTGGATATAAAATTTAGTTGTTAATCAAATTTCATGTTTTATATAATTTTTGCAAATTTAATTAATGGAATGAATTAATTTTATCATAAAATTACTAAATCAATTAATTACAACAATGCGAGCGAGGCACACATAACATAATAATATTTACGCCTGAATGTCGATTTTATAACATACTCTTTGTATTCTATATGCCATATCACATTCACGTAACATGCCATTGAAATAATGTTCGCAACTCGTACGACTATTATTTTGACTGCAGCATATAAAGTTCGTTCACCAATCACCTTTACCATTAAACAAAAAACAGAAAAAACGGAAGAAACGATTAATTAACGCCCAATAAATAATCGCGGTTACATAACGCCAAATTTATCATACACTCGAAACAATCGCAGACATACAAGATTGATTATTAAGGTCATCAAAGCACAAAACAATTTTTACCGCGTATACACAAACGAAAACGACACGATAAAGAAATGAAAAATTTCTTTTGAATCTATCGCGAACCTATCGAGGTGATGCAATTAAAATTTGTGTACATAATTGATAGGCCGACATATTATGGTTATACAATAATTTGAAATATTATTCCGCGTCGTTTGAGGCTCAGTCGTTGAAACATTCTTAATAATTATCAAACCGATTATAGATCGTTATGTATCACATCGCTTACGTATTATATAACACCATATTTATTTCTTGTATTTAGTTAAGACATTAGATATACATATGTACTTGTTTTTGGCGTGTGTAAATAATTTTGCAATTTGGCGAATCATGTAAAAATCCGCACCTTCTTCCTGATTCGCCAAAATCAATAAACGGAAATTTATTTTGTATTTGAATACTTCTTACTTGAGACATCCGACAAGACGCGTGTTAATTAATCTGCGCGCTGTCACTTAACCTTCAAATTTGTTAAGTTTTCTTCATCTGCACATAGTTTCACTTTTTTTTCTCTTAAATTGTTACATTTGTTGATTCAACCCATTTTTCGATGGTTATTTGTATTGCGCAACCTTTGTTAGTTTTTATTTTGAGATACATGCCCTCGGTTGCGTATACGTAAGTGCGGTTCGGTATATGCGTAACATGTTTGCTTCATCAAGATATCCGCGATGTTGTAATTTATTGAACATCTTCGAAGGATATTTGAAATGCAAAATCTTCTGTTTTGATTTAAAAGCATTGACTTTTACAATACATTACAGGTTAAGCAGTTCAAAACTGTTTTGGCACATTGTTTAAATTTCGCGGAGGCAATTTTTTAAGCTAAGTGGGTTTAACAAGTATTTCCTTGTTGTCATCTTTAACCGTAGCATTTGTCCTTCTGAAGTTCCAATTTTTGGGGGTTTTCAAATGCTAAATGACAAATGGCTTGTTATTCATTGAATTCGCGCTGATGCACATGATGACGCCTCGTTTGTTTGATTAATGCGATGTTGTGCAACTACATCATCAAAGCTTAACGTGACAGATTAACTGAACAAAATAGCTCAAACTATCTTATCGCACAGGTATAATGTAACATAGCTATGATGAACTCTGATCTCTGTTCAGTCCTAAATGTTCTACATCTAAAACGTCAAAATTAGCTCAGGTTGAAGCATTATGAAGATCATTGACGGATTGGCGGGTTGGAACATTTTCTTAATTTTTTCGATATGGGGCAAACCGGTGAAGGGATATTTCGTAGGCTCAATATGGGACATCAAATCATTGAAAAGAGAGTAGTGGGCTCTTTGAAGTATACGATTCGTTTTTGATTTAAAAAAGAAACGAACGAATCTGATTCAATTCAAATCAGAATCCAATATTTCGGAGACTCGAATGCACTCGAATCGAATTCACAAATAGCTCCTGAGATAAGCACGTGTAGAAATTTTTTGAAGTATGCAGGAAGAAATAATGTTGAAGCACACCGTGGTGAAATGTTTTACACAAAGTAAAAAGTGTACGTCTACTGAAAAAGTTTAGGACTATTTAAAAAAGGGTAAATTGCCAGTAGAACCAGATATGGAGTAATATTTTCATTAAGTAGACAAATCAAGCTTCCCGAAAAAAACAATTTTGCAATCTAAATACTTGGGCTTGTTCGAAAATTTTTTGAAAATTGTGAAAAGGCTAAGCCTGATGAAATTGCTGCTACGCTATGGCCATTTTCTATAATCTCAGAGATCTTACCAGATGTGGGCTCATATTTCCATAAAGTCCATAATACATATATGTGAAGCTTTCCAAAAAGATTTTTGGTTGGACCCTGAGACAGAAGAAGATCCATTGCACATTTTTGAGGATACCACGGGACAAAAGAATGCCGTATGATGACAATATTTGCTTAACTCCTTCCACGTTTGCTGAACTTGCCTGCGAGTTCAGTTTTTTCGGCAATTTAAGCCAGACATGAAAAACATTATGAAAAGAAATTAATTTAATGATTTTGATGTTAATCATTTTTATTCGTATTGTGTTGTTTTGACAGATGTTAAGGTATTCGACTAAATTTGTATTAATCCCGATTTGCATTTGCTACGTTTAGTTAGGGCAATTACGATTCCACTACCTAGCATATAACGTGACACAAATAATGCATAATTCAGCGGGGACGCAAACTGCAGTGCAACAAAACCTTACAAATGTTATATTGGGATATTAAAAGTTGCGTTGCGTTTAGTTAATTTTGCTCCTTTTAAATTTAATATTTGCAGATAATTATCTTTTGAAACGTTTGAACTCTTATATTTAGACGTGAAACTGAATTTTAAAATTTTTATAATCCTAAAATCGACAATAGAGAATTGGTAGACATAAAAAGTGGAAATTTTAGTGAAGACACATTTTCGAATAGTTTGCTATGCCAAGAATTCGAACAGTGGGCAAATGTAATTTGCAAACGCAACATTATTTGAACTGTCTTTGTAGTGAAAAATAATAATTTTACTTTAAACCTTAATTAAATAAGATTTTTGTTGATCTCAATATTTAATTTCTCTAATAAGTCTGCGAGTAAAACACTCCTCTGATTTTCTCTTTTCCAAGAAAGTCTGTTAAGATTTTACTATGCCATAAAACAATGGCCCTGTGACATGACATTTACGGCTTGCGGAATTATTTTGCCATCTCTGGTGTGCTTCTACCAGCTTTATTCAAGCTTCATATCTTACCAGAGATGGGCGACGTAGATTACGTGATGTAATCTACGCGGTTGTCGACGCGTAATCTATTACGTAGATTACCTCGCGATTTTTTGCGCTTTTGGCGTCGACAACGTCGATAACCTACGAAATGATTAATTTCCTCATTTATTTAGCCATAAGTCATATTGCTGTCTGTTAATAAATAAGCCATTGTCTAATTAACCTAGGGATAAAAAAAAGGTTACATTTTGATAATAAATCACATAAATTACTCATTGGTACATGAACTGACTAAGTGACTATCGTGAAAATGGTTTTTCTATATTGTTATAGAGATGGCACTGTGCAAATTCTTAATTAAGGTTTATATAACTAATAATTAATTTTATATGTTTTAAGATACATAGTAAAATTATCTAAGCTACTTTGAAATATATTGTATACTATATTACTATTCATAATATGGATTGACAACAATCTATGGAAACAGTTCAACATTAAACGGCTACATAGTCGACGTTGTCGATGAGTTGTCGACGAGTTGTCGACGTTGTCTACGAGTTGTCGACTTTGTCGACGGTTGTCGACGGTTGTCGACGCATTCGCGTAAAAATTAGTAGTCGACGCGTAATCGCCCATCTCTGTATCTTACACGAGACAAACCAGATCTCTCTTAAATCCTCAAAGTTTTCGAATCTGTCTCAATTTTTTTTTGTTTTTTTTAAGTGTAGCTGTACAAGTTCAGAATGTAAATTTGTATGCGGAATCAACTAACTATGATGTCAATTTGATGCCCGAGACGTGTGATTTGTTACATACCTCCCCATAATTAATTTGTTTATCTTAAAGATTTTGGTATTCACACCACAAACATAAAAATTAATTTTTTTCGCAAGGTTATTCGTAATACAATATTCCAACTAATTATCGCGCCATCATATAAATATATTCAATTTGAGTCAACATAATTAATGATCTTTAAAATGTAAATATGGAATTTAAGCACAAAAGTAAAAAAAAAAACTTTGGTGCATGTTTACAGATAAGCCTGCACATTCCCTTGAAATGAATAATAAAATGTGCAAAAGTCAAGATTGATCGATCTTATCTCATATAATTAGCCACTGTAGTTGACAATTAAATATGTTTATATGCCAAAAGCAATTAGTCGATAATTACATCGAAAAGAACGGCGATCGACGATTATCTCTGTATATATGATCAAATATGTTTGATTTTAAAAATGCACAAATGTTTATGTAACCGATGTGCGAAATTCTTGATCGCATGTAAATAATAAAAGATTTGTTTGATTGTGAATTATTTAGTTAATTAATTTCGTTTTTTTTTTGTCATTCCAGATTACTAGGAAAATGGCCGAATACATACGCGTTCACAAAAGCTCTGGCCGAGGATATGGTCCATCAAAAATGTGCCAATCTACCGGTTGGTATGTTCCGTCCCGCTATAATAACATCATCGGTACGTGAACCGGTTGTCGGTTGGATTGATAATTTATATGGGCCGACAGGAGTTGTGGCCGGTGCTGGAACCGGTGTCTTACGTACAATGCATTGCGATCGTGATATAAACGCAAACATAGTACCCGTAGACATGACCGTTAACGCTTTACTCGCATCTGCATGGGACATTGCACGACGATATGCCGAACGCAAAGAGAAGAACACAAATGATTTTGAAGTTCCAATTTATAATTATGTGTCGTCTGTCGAAAAACCGTTAACATGGGGTGAATTCAATGAGCTAAATATTAAACATGGATTTACACATCCTTTCTCGTCCGCCATCTGGTACATTTGTTTTCATATGCACAAAACTGCCACAATGAATAAAATCTATATGCTATTTTTACATTTTTTGCCCGCTATGCTAATTGATTCGTTGGCGTTGTGTGTCGGCCAGAAACCACGATTGCTTAAGATTTATAAAAAAATTCACAAATTTTCAAATGTCATCTCATTCTTTTGTACAAACGAATGGAAATTTACGAACAATAATGTACAAAAATTATGGACACGACTCAGTAAACAGGATCAAAGTGAATTTGATTTTAATATGAAGAATATGGATTGGCTGGAATATTTGCGTAATTATATTCCGGGCATGCGGATATATTTATTCAAAGAGGATGAGTCGACGGTGGAAACGGCGCTAATAAAATGGAATCGGTAAGTGGAGAATGTTAATTATAATTTTCTACGTTACTACCGTTACAAAGTAACGGTATTTTATAAACTTTGTCTGACACTTCACATACATGTCTAGAAGGATCAAAAATATTGAAATCCTGACAAAATTTACCAAATATGTTGTTGTTTGTCCAAAATTACTTTTCTCGACGGTTTGAAAGTCCGTTATTTGTCTTGATGTCTGTCTGTACCTTCTGTATCTGTAATGGGGAATATTCTGAAAGTTGCGCGTCAAGGGGGGTCGGATACCCGAACCGAAAATCACCTGATGATTTTACCCCACGTTGACCAATTTTTTATAAATGCTAATTTAAGGATGAGTTGGAGGTTGAGTTTGCGGTTTAGTTGAAGGTTGAGTCTGGGGGTTCAATTTGCGGGATAAATTGTAGTTGGTTGAATTAGGGATAGCTTAAGTATTTGCTCTAGGTTTTCTAGGCGGTTAAGTTGGGGCTTAAGTTGGTGGTCAGGATTGAGTTTGTTCGGATTGAGCTGGGTTCGGAGCGTAGTTTTCGGACCGTATTGGTTTAGTTATTAAGTTTGGGTTGAGTTGAGGGTTATGCTGGAAGTTAAGTTGGGGTTGAGTTATGGTTGGGTTTATAGTTGGGTTGAATTGAGGTCGAGGTAGGGTTAAATAGAGTTTGAGTTGAAGTTGAGTTGTATATAACTTTCGAATCGAGTTGATTTCGGGGTTGAGTTGGCCGGTGAGTGTGGGGTGGAGTGGGCTGGAGTTGGAGTTAAGTTAGCTGGAGTTGGGGTTAAGTGGTGGTTTGATTGGGGCGTTATTTTGGGTTAGGGGAGTCAGTTAGGCGTTGGGTTTGGGGTTAGGATTTGAGGTTGAATTGGTGATTGAGTTGAGAGTTGGGTTGGGGTTGATTTGATAATTGCATTGGGAATTGCGTTGCGATTGAGCACAGTAATTGCAGGTTGAGCTGTAGTTAACCGGTTCAGTTAGGTAATTTGTTGTCAAGCAAATGGATGATAATTTAGGAATACAACGTATCAAATTTAGATAAAATTTCAGAACAGTCAATCGTTTTAAAAAAAATTTAAATTCTGACTTTTTTATCAAATTTTAAAATAATCCCTGAAATTTCGGTAAAAAATTGTCATCAAAAGTCAAAATTTAAGAAACTATTTATGGAATTTCAAAATTTCAATTCTCAAATTCTGAAATAACATTAATTTAAAATGTATCTAACAATTCAAATTTCACATCCAAATTTTCTAAGATTTTAGAAAGGAAATTCTGTGTTTTTCTTCAAATTTTTAAATTTCACTGAGAAATTTGAATTTTTAAACAAAACTTTGGAAAACAATGGTTGATTTACCCTACAACTTTTACTGATATTCATTTTGTTTTAATAATTGCAGAATAACTTAGAATTTGCTAAAATTTCAAGAGACATTTTTGGAAACTTATGAAATGCCTAGGATTTTACGGTTTTAATTTTGGTAAAGCAAACTTTAAAATTGGAAATAAGTGGTCCTGATTTGATTTAAAAATATCTGAGGTACAGACAAACTTTGCTAGTGGCTCAGAATAACACAACATTGCTCAAATATAAACTAAAAATTTGTATTCTGGATTTATCGCCAATTTTTGAAATAATTCCTGAAATCTCGTAACAAATTGTTAATTTTAATAAAGAAAATCCAATGAAGCAAAATCTGGCCAATAATTACGAATTCTCGCATTCAACAAAGTTTTGTTATAAAACCTAGGAAATTTCAAAATTTAGCAGACTTACAGTTAAGAATAAATTGTTTTAAAATTTTGAAATTTCACGTAAAAAGACAAAGAAAACTTTACAACGTCTCATTTCAACAAAATTCGGAAATTTAACTGTTGAAATTTTTAAAAATTTTTAAAATTGATTGCCAAATTTCGGAATATACCTATGTATAGCGTTTTCGAATTTTGAAATAATTTTTTTAACTATTTGTCATTAGGATACGGTATTTCAAGATTCTTAATTCTTAAAATAATTTTTGAAATTTGGAAAATAATAAAATAACGTTGCCGTCTTTTTTTATAAGTGTCGATAGATCTCAATAGATCGTATCCAGATGTTCTCTATTTTTGTGGTTAACTGCAATTGATTCAGTTTATTTCAATCAAGAATAACTTTTTATTCAACATTTTATCGTTTTTAATTCATTTCTTTGAATTACACAACTTATTAATTGTACATGAACATCTTGCTTTTTATCCAGATGTTCTATCGAGACTACAGATTTTCTCTTTCATGAGTACAGACACACATCAAAAATTTGTAGTTTAGCATGAAAGCATACCAAAGTCAAATTTTAGTATATCTATCATGCAATAGGAAACTAGTAGCTTATTTACATTTAATCTTTTGCTCTATTTTAAAAGACAGAAAATGTACGTTAAAAGTATTCATTTTATTATTATTTCCTTCCATTATGAAGAGGCATATTCAAAATGTGATATTTAATACTATTTACCGTAATCCACAAGTTTTTTTGTCGAAAAGAATGGAAAAATCGAAAAATGAACCTGTTTATCATTTTTCGTAAAAGTTGCTCAAAATTTAAAAGATCATAGTAACATTTTGAAAGAAAAAAAAAACGTTTTAGTATGTCCGTCTCATTTTTATATATGGATAAAATGTATTCGCACTTTTCCTCATGTATTTATACTTTTGGAATAACAAAATATAATGAAAACAACAATGACGTATCGTTGTCAAAATAAACACAATTCTTAGTGCTGCGAGTGCCAGTATTTTTAAGTGGATGATAGAAGTAGCTACAATTTCCCTTTTTTTTTTTTTTTTTGCAAATATCTGAATAGATCTATCGAGACTTATAAAAAAACACAGCTTATATTGGTAAATTTTGAAAATTAAAAAATTTTAATATTTGTTGTCGTGCATGAAATGTATTTAAATCAATTTATGATTCTTTGCAATTTTTTAATTATCTGCTGGTCCAGTGCGGGGATATTTATCTCTATATTGAGAGTATCTGGCTGATCATCATCCTAGAATAAGCAAACCTGAATTTCCAATAAACTTTCAAATTCCACAAAAATATCGGAAACAAATTTAAAATTTTCTCAAAATTATGTGTTAAATATTAAAATTTAGAATATATTTTTGAGATTTTGACAAACATTTTTTTCTAAATGTTGCTAGAATTTCTAGAAAGTGGTATAGTGAGTACAACTTTCGAAATGAGTTAGAGAAATTTTTAAATTCGGGTATTATCAAATTTTGATTTATAGGTATGGAACTCTCGATACGGACAATGGCTAACTTACATTCAATGAGGTTCGACAATTACAAAAGTGAAACATGAAACAGTGAATCCAAAGCCAAAACTGGCTAAAAAATTTGTCAATATTATAACAAATTTCAGAATTTATTAGAGGCATTCTGATAAATAAAATTTTATGACATCTTTGGATTTTCAAAATGGCGGACCAACAATAAAATTATTATAAAAACGTAATTGTAACCATGTTAATTTACTCAAAAGTGTTTTTGGAGTCACTGATTACAAATTGTTTATTAGTTTTACAAAATTCCAAAATGGCGGATCCAATATGGTCGCCAAAAGTGGCCAAATGTTCGACGTTTATAAAAATCGAAAGAAACATTTTCCATCAGATTTTCGGGGTCACTGATCACGAATTTGAGGTCAGAATTTTAAAATTCAAAATGGCGGACCCAAGATGGCGGATTGAATATCGCCGAAAAAGGACCAATTTCTCGACGTTCATAAATATCAATAAAAAACAAGACCTAGAGGGTATTCTGTATCAATGATCATGAATTTAGGGTCAGAATTTAAAAATTTAAGACGGCGGACCCAAGATGGCCGCCATAATGGGTCAATTTTTTGACGTTTACTGTTTTGTTCAGAAACAAGGCAAGTCCCAAATGCCACCCTATAAGGCGTAGAGGATGAACTGTAAAACTTTCATTATTGAATAAAATCGTTTGTAGGATTGGCGGTAATCGATCATCCCGGAACCAACTAACTCTCAGAGATAAAGGGACCTAGTAGCCATGCTAATGAAAATGTTAAGCCCAAACAATTTTATTTATTTCAAAAAATAAAATGTGCAGGGGGAAGGGATGGCCGGTTTGACAGGGAATGCCCCATTACTAAAATTTTTCTTTAATTTTTGATACAAGTATTTTCTCATACCATTAATTACTATAATTTCAAATTTTCACATTTAATAAACATTTTATGAAATTCACACAATTTGAAACTGTGGAAACATATAGAATTTGGTTAAAAGTTCTGAAGTAGGTCTATTATTACTACTTTAGCAAAATGGCCCACATGCATGCAATTTTCAAAGATTGGCTTAGCTATTCCGAAAATTTTAAAAATTATTCAAATTTTGTTAATTTTAAAATATTTGGTATCCTTCTCTGTAGCAATTTGAAGATTAGCATTCATTAAATTTGTTGCTCATTTGCCAACATTTGACAGATAATATTTCAGAATTTTTGAAGAAAATCTAAAAAAATTTTAAAATTCTAGGGATCAGAGTTGTTTAAAATTCTATACAATATTTTAGGAAAGGTGAATTTTATTCATGAAATTTTCCCAACTTCCGATTTTTTTTTCACAGGACGATTTTATACTAAAATTAATTCAAACATGTTTTTATCTCATTACAGATTCTACTGGCTTCATCAATGCCTGAAAGCATTGTTAAGTTTTCTAGTATTATATTTCTTCTGGTCAATATTTAGTGGTCTATTCTTTAGTCACTAAGAATAGCGCTATAGCTAACGGGTTACATATTCTATATTCATAAGTTATTTTCAAGAAGGCATCCCCGATGGAAATCAACCGACTACATAAATAGACATATCAACACGCGGTCGGGGGACATTGGGACAAACAAAATTTTTTTTTGTTATAAATTTATTTAAGCTTATTGTTATTTTATAAAGCTCGAGTTAAAAGCTTTTAATTTTTAATTATAATTACGAATCAATTGTTTAGTAATTTTTTACTACTTGGCTAATTTTTATTTACAAAATAGAATTACCAAAGTTGAATTTTCGCGCCAATTGAAGTTTATATAAAATAACCGTTACTTAGTGTAGATCTAGTTTATACAAAATAAATTATTAATAATATTTTTTTTATTTTATTATATCAATAATATTAATTAACATAATAAATTCTTAAGACAATATTTTATATCAATATAGTAAAGTAGGAGTAGAATTGTTTTACACAGCAATCGTTAGTAAATTTATCGAACGGTTTAAGTTATATTAAAGGGGTGGTTCTTATATATTATATTTATAACCCTCTGTTATATATAAATAAACCCTCATATAATTGTGTATTATAATTATATAAAAAAAATGGAAAACTGTTATACGAAACCAATAAAATTTAAGAGATGCGAGATCAAATTATTTAGAAGAAAAATATGGCAGATGTTTGATTTACAAAAAAAAAACCTAAAGTGTTTTGTGTCGAGGGGATTGCATGCGGTTTGTATGGTGTAAGTATTTTATACGATTTTAGAAATGAAAACATATCGCACCTCAAAAATATCTTGATTATTTGCAAAAAAACCAAGGTTGGTCAATATTAAACAAAAAAAAGTTGATTGATGATTCTTGGATATAAAGTAAACATTACGTAGCTTCCGAATTAACGCAGTTATAGTACTATGAATATGCAAATACATTAAATAAATTCTTTGCGTGTTTAAATATTGTAAGACATGACTAAGTGTTATCGCGTAACTGAAGAATATAAAAACGTAAACATCTATGTATCGTGCGAGTGCTAATGAAAATTTAACAATAACGTTTCCGTTGCAGAATATTTTTGTACTTAAAATGTCAATAAAGTTTATTGGCGCCATAAAGGCGGATCCATAGTTCCCTTCGTTTGTTTATTCATCCGCTCTGAGATTGTTATTAATCAATCGTACCTGGGGTTGATACCTCTAACAATAGGTTTTCGACGCCATAATTGTTGAGCCAACTGCAATTAGGAGTGCTTCAATATTTATCGACATTTCATAGAAAATTTAATTTGATCGAAAATCACCTGGAATTCAGGCCACAAATTCGGAATTTCAACATTTACCTTACTGGGTAATGGGAGGCAATTTGTACCCTGCCGAGCGAGTTCATCTGCCTTTTCATTTCCCGCAACACTGAAGTGCCCTGGCACCCACGTTAGGTAGGTAGATGTTGAACTGATCTGCCATCTCATTAAGAGATGAGAGACAGCTCTGGGCTACTTTCGACGTAAGGAAATAAGCTTGTAGCATTTTAATAGCTGGGTGTACTCCTAAGTGCATCACTAATACACAAGGTGGAAGTTGTCTGAATTTTTATCAGCAACTTTTGGTAAAAGTATGGGCCTTATCACTGAGGTATAGAGTAAGTATACGATGTGGATTTCAAGACCCCATCGTTTTTCAATAGAGTTTTACAGGATTATAGCGCTATGGTAGCATTCTTTACTCACCCAGGGTAACTGGACACCCAGATATTTCGCTTTATCAGTAAAGGTCAAGCTAATACCATTTAAAGTGAGACGATTATTTAAATCATTTAAACTACCAATCTCGATGCCAGCCACCACAACATCTGCGTTACTGTAATTAAACAGCACAAACAAGTTTAGATTAGTTTTAGCGAGAATGCACGAACGGATTTTACCTGCCTTCTTGACAAACATCACTTTATAGTTTGGTGCCCTGAGTCCCATAACTCGGTCTCCAATGACCCAAGGCTCCTGGATCAGGACAACGTCAACTCCATCAGCTTTAATTTTGAGCAGAAGAGCAGTCGAGGCATGCAGTAGTGTTAATTAATCTGCAAAAACCTCAACATCAATCTACACCATCGCCTCCACCACCAACGTGTCGGACACCGCGCCCGAAGGTGAGTCTGACACCAAGTCCTCCTGGAGTCCACATAGTGTCCCCAAGGAGCTGGACATCTCGATTGGTACTCCGGGATCAATTTTATTAGAACTTTTGTCCTTTCCCATAAAGCTAGGGGGACTAGCTTAATACGAGCTAATGTCCTTATTAATTACTGCTGTTTGTGAACCAGACCTATCGATCATCACCCCCTTAGCAGTTGTTGTAATAGTGGGGCCAGCAATCTTTTTGCTTATGTCCCGCTCCATCTCTTGGCTTACATGACGAGGCTTACAAACTGATGTCCCTCGAGCCGTAGTTTCCGGATTTTTAAGAGCCCCGGACTCTATATTTTTGTGTAGATCTTTCATAAGAGTACCACGAGTAGCGGAGAAATAACGTCCATCTGTGCAGAGATCCGCGATGCACAGATAAGGCTACATAATCCGGAAGTTGCCAAGTATCCGGATACACCGTTAGAGGCTGAGCTAGTTTTTAGACTGCTCCTCAGCCAGGTTGGTTCTCAGCACGGTAGGATTAACACCTTAACCCAATCCAGTTGTATAGCGCTGTGTTTTAGCCTAACCCATCATAGGTTTCTAACGCCGTAATTGTTGTCGATTATTTGAATCCAGCCCACAAATTCTTGGCGCTAAAAATCCAAAATGCTCCGATCATGGAGATTGATACTTCTAACAATAGGTTTCTGACGTCGTAACTATTGTTCAAACTTGAATTAGGATCGCTCAATTATTTGTCGACATTTCATAGAAAATTCAATTTAATCGAAAATCACAGATTCTTGGCGAAAAAATCCCAAAATGCTCTGATTTCGATGATTTATACCTCTAAAAGTAGGTTTCCGGTGCCAACTTGTACCAGCATCGCTTAATTATTTATCGACATTTAACAAAATTCTTACGCTGCATCTCAAACTTTTCATCTGGAACTTTCAATATTCGAATTTTGGCCAGCAGTATTTTGCGCTTAGCGTTGAGCTGCGAAGAATTCCACAAATTTACATTCACTCATATATCTTGACAGATAATTAACGATTTCATGGTGATGATTATCGCGTATAGGATTGAGTTCCTCTGGTTTCACAAACGTACGAATAATTCGATATTTTTGAGAATGTTTCGAAATTTTTCAGACTTTTCGAATTATATTCGAAGTTTGAGTCTGGAAAGAGATATTTTTATTTTTCTGTATATTGCTAAAAATATTTTCTCAAAAGTGTTTCATCAGTAAAAATTTTCATCACTGCATCAAAGGTTTGTTCAATGCTTCTTGGAAAGTACTTAAGTTTGTTGATATAACAAAACAAACTAGTGTAGTTGGGTTTTTCTAATATTTTATACCTTTACTATTTGGTCTATTTGCCTAAATACGCCGGTATAAAAGTTTTACAGTGACACATGCTTTTTTTATCAATAATGGTTATGCTCTAATTACCAACTCCCATTTTGTATAGTTCCATAGCCCATAATTAGTCAAACAAAACTTATGTAAACTGTTTCTGATGGGGGTTTTCCCAAAGGTATTATTTGTCTAAATTAACGATTTGGCAAACTGAAAAGATTTTAAAATGGATTTGAAAAGCAATTTGGTAGGTAATATACTAGTGAGTAATGACAACACCCAAATTTCCAATTTCCAACCTTATTAACGTGGTGTTATTGTAATCTGAAGACGTTTTTCTTGTTTTTGGGTTTTTTGTATTTCTTACTGTAATGAAGCGACCCACAAAGTGCGTGACTAAGTTGGTTTTCAACGGTTTTTGTTTGATCATAATTTTATTAAGACACTCTGAACTGAAATCGTGACCAGGAATTTTTATAGAAACTGATAGCTACGATAAACTCAATAAGTTATAGGATGCTAATTCCTATTGGTTGCAACCAGTTGAAAAGACCTCATCAAAATATTTAATTTGCTTGTCGTTCAGTTAAATGCGTATCATTTAGGGTTTTGCCTAGGCGCGGCAGCTTCTTCTAAATGTTATTAACTGTTTGTAATGTGCCATTCTTCAGCCAGGCATCACTCACTAATTACAAAACAGATGTGTGTTGAAATCTGTTTTCGAAAAGTTTCAAACCCATTACATTAGTCATCCAAAGTGGGCCATCTGGTAATCATATCTTTTCCTTTGTTGTGTTCCAAAGCTGGAATCACAACCCTTGATCCTTTGTTCTTTCACAAATTTTCTCAAATGAAGTTTTAGTGGATCATCTCTAATGGCGCTGATGAACCATCCACTGCCAAAATTCATTCTGGATTTCCATAGGAACTCTGTAGTATGCTTGCTGCACCAGCTTGGTTATTTCTTGTTCTACATGTTCTACATAGAAACCGTTTCCCACGTTGCCATTCCCTTAAAATGTTTCCGATTCTATATAGTCTGGAATACATCTTCTGCTTCCCAATTGGAGTTGCACTATCGAGGTCGTCATTTTTGAAGCTACACAGTCGTCGCCAGTCAGGAAACCTTTTATTTCGGCTAGCAGGTTGTTCATCTCTTCCAGTGTAATATCGTTTTTCCAACTACCCTCTTATTATTATTATTATTACTTGAGGGCCATGTGGGGGCTCAAGCCACCCCGCACTGCGACCTAAAAGATCTTTTGTGCATAAGCCCTACTTAATTATCCGTCCAGTCAATATTCAGGCTCTTAATGAACCTGATAATACTGCCTAACGGTACGTGATACATACTATCTGGGCTCATTGCTCTCCCCCCTAGATGTTTTAATTATCCGTCCAGCCAATATTCAGGCTCTTAATGAACCTTATAATACTGCCGACCGGTACGTGATACATACTATCTGGGCTCATTGCTCTCCCTCCTAGATGTAATAACATTTACTTCTGCTAGAAGAGCGGTAGCATTGGGACTCAAGGACTTCGAGAGGGCAGACCCACTCCCGTATATTCCTATCCGTGCCTTGTCTACCGTTTTGATTTTACTCTTGCGAGTTGCTGGGACATACTATCTGGGCTCATTGCTCTCCCTCCTAGATGTTTACTGTTGGAAGTACTTCTACACGTGATACATACTATCCGGGCTCATTGCTCTCCCTCCTAGATGTCTACTGTAGGAAATACTTCTACACGCGTTACATACTATCTGGGCTCATTGCTCTCCCTTCTAGATGTAATAACATTTACTTCTGCTAGAAAAGCGGTAGCATTGGGACTCAAGGACTTTGAGAGGGCAGACCCACTCCCGTGTATTCCTTCCCGTGCCTCGTCTACCGTTTTTATTTGACTCTTGCGAGTTGCTGGGAATAAAAAGTCGCCTGTAGATCACCCAGGTTTACTACAGGAAGGCTAAATAAAACTGGAGGGTGCCTGGTATCCAGAGTCCGCATATATAGACTGATTAACCTATCAGCCATTCATCCATCGGCATATGCTGTTCCACCTTAGATTAGGGATTTTTTGTCAAGGTTTTCTCCTTTAGCGCCGTACTTTAGCCTGTCACAAAAGTCTATATTCAGCCTAATGGTTACAGTTACCGGTGGTTGCCACGAGGAGGCAGTACGTACACTTGCGCCTACTGGAAGGATACGGAGCCCCTTCCAATAGACGCCAAACCACCAACTACCCTCTTAATATGGAATTTGTTAGATTTTATGGCGCCTCCCACCGACCATGTGTAAGATGGCCCCTGGAAAGATAATCGGAGATATTATTTGAACCCTTGATGATTTTTGCAAATTCTTTCTTTAATTTTCTATCCGAACCGAAAAAGTTACTGCCATTGTCGCTTTGTGGATCCATGTAAATGGATTAGGATGGGCGGCGTAGTCCACCCCAGTTTTGACAAAAGATCTTACTAACTCGACTCGGGCTTTAGATAAATTCCACATTATTGGTTGTTGGCACTCTGCCTTAAACCTTGTGCATATGATGCATTTCCGGATCACTTCTTTGGTCCGTTATTTTCCATATGGTAACCAATATTCCTGCCGCATGAGTGATAGAAGAAGAGAGAGGCCTGAATAATCAGTAGCGTGATTGCGAAGTTTGGATGGAAAATAATTGGGTGTTTCGTGGCGTATGAAACTGAGCTATTTTGTAGCCTGCCTTCAACGCGAATTATCCCAAAACTACGAATCTAATGTTTTTAGACTACTTTCCTTGTAAGATTGAAGTACCTATATGTCATCTTGGGAAATTCATCTTTGTTCGTGCTGACAAATTATGTGCAGAGTATATGAATCAACTCCTCACGCCGAAACTGAATGCCACTGATTCTGGTTTCCTTGGACATTTTTGTATTTCCGATGAATCGTAGGACGTAGCCCAAAACTCTTTCTAGCTTTCGGAATGATGAATATTGAATAGTGAGTATTATGGTATGGGTTTGTTTGACATCTCCTCGTTGTTCTCGTAGTGTTTGGCCTGCGTAGGCCAAAGTTCGGTCGATTTAAATAGCAAATTTGGACCGTTTCACCAAAGGGAATCCGATTTAGATGCGCAGTCGCAGGTGGATTGTCAAGAGAAGGAAGGTGGCTTCAATTATCTCGAAATGATCTACTGTGCGATTGCCTGCGAAGCTGCTCCAACGATGGAGATGACTGCTGAGCCAGTCTAGCACAATTTGAGAATTAGTCCGAATTCGTCGTTCGCAGGAATACTACCGCAGCATAAGCTGATTGACTAGCATCGCAAAATCCGTGAACGTTAATAATGGAGCCCTGGTAAGACTGCACGAATCTGGGAATAGATATAGAATTTATTGTTTTGAATTCAGATCTTATCTTCGACCAAATAGCGCCTTTATCGTGTGGGAACGAATCGTCTCAGCCCAGATTATGTTCCCAGAGCATTTGTATGAAAATCTTAAAGATTATTACCACAGGGGATAGCCAACCCAACGGTTTAAATAGCTTGCTTTCTTCCGATAGGACTATACGCTTTCTAAAGTTGGCAGCGTATGGAAACATAAAACATTCGGAATCTGGATTCCTTTAAATTCCCAAAACTTTCACAGGGTTGCGTCTGGTCATTAATTTCTTTGAGGTTGACATTTCGATGCTCGTATGAAATGCTATAGATAGGATTTTAATTTTTTAAGCAGAAGCCGCAGCCCTTCAGTTTTTCCGTTACCTGTGTTTTCAGCTGCATCGCTGCATTTTCATTGTTAGCCCCAGTCATGACATCATCCACTTACATATATGTGCTTGGTTGGAGTGGCTTCAGGTGAGGAATTTTCTTTTTTTTTGTATTTGCTGGTATGAAAAGCACTTTACGGTTAATCGTCCTTGGGCACTACGTTTCAGATTGTAGATGAAAATGGTCCTCGCAGAAAGCTTCTTCTCGGTTTTCGTCGTCGATGAGGTTTGAAATGAAGCGAGTTGATGATCGTTGGAATGATTGATTTAACCAGAAACTATACCCAGGTGAATAGTGAGTGTTGCAGAATACGCTCGTTCGAGCTGCTTTGGATTTGCCCGTCTCTGAGAATCTTGAAAAATTGGTCAGCGCCAATGAGTACATCGATTTATCAAATTGCGGATCGGCCAGGTAGTGATTCTGGTTTGATGTTTATTAACAGTAGTCGAAGCCGTTGAACACTGAAAATGCAATAAAGACATCGATTGGTCTTCTTTATGTTTCCATATGCATCCTTCTATATCTAGAGATTGAAACTGAATACAATGGAATAATGAATGGCCTGGGTCTTGGCACACATGGCGCATTGTAACTTTACGATTGCCTCTAACGCAGTATGACCATTAACTCGTCCATCGTAGCCATTGGAAGCGACATGTTTTTCATTTCGATTTTGGAATTCATTCGCCTATGCTTTCAAGAAATTTGAAAAATTCCGATCTCCGCTTAATGTTCTGACCAAAGAGCCTTGGACTTGTCGTCCAACTTTTATCGCAGGATATAGACTAATCAGCAAACTTTGGTTTCGGCCATCTCACTAAGAGCGCGGAGACATCGCATAACTTCGTTTGAAGTGTCCATCAAGCGTTTAATGGTGTTTGCGTTTGAGATATGAATAACCGGTTGCTCGACGAACATTTCAATGAAGGTGTTAATTATTTGGTTTTCCGATTGAATCTCTCCTTTAATTTGCTGAGAACCTCAATGTAATTGCCTTCAGTTACCACTATATATCGCAGCAATACATCTGCTTCCCGAGGTAAGAGTCCCTTTAGGTACTGGAACTTCTGTATCGGGTATAAGTTGGGCGATTCGTGTATGGTGCTGGTGTATAAATGAAAAAACGACTGCTACTCCGAGTAATCTCCAGCAAATGATGGGACGTGGAGTTTTGTTCTGTAAGATAGCTAGGCTTATCACATCTTGATTGAAGCTCTTGGCTCGAACCCGCTTGTTAAAAGATGAAATGGCGGTGTAGTAGCTGAATCACTTTCCTCATCAATATCAACAGTGAAGATGTGCGTTTCGACATTCGTATGAACTCCTCCATTAACTTTTCCATGCGATGATCCAATTTTGCATACTTCATGAGATTGGTTAATTTGCCCTTGTTGAAGTGTGTCACTACTCCAGCCAGCTTCTGGGATACTTAAGATTTGTTTTCTCGTTTTGTCGAATTTTCTTTGTCCACAAACTTTTAGCTTTATGTACGATGATGAGCTGATGACACTAACTTTGTGTATTTCACAAATACTAACGCCATAGTTAATTTAATTCCAATTTAATTTTATGGACACATTCTAGAACCAGTTTTAAGTCGAATGACACTACTCTCGAATATTTTTTTCCGAAGGTTTCCCTTACATTTTAAACATTGCACCTCAACGAAGAAAACCGAAATTTAAATTTCGCAAGCCTCCATAATCTGAATTCTTAAAATGATTGGAATTGGGTTGTTGGAATTGTTTAATTTGACGACGAAAAGTTGGATTGCCAAAAACTACTCTCCATAGTTAAACTACAGTTGTGTGAAACCTTTTATTAAACGTTACAATGTACGCATGTGATTTTCACTATCCGCGCAAATCCTCCAAACATTAAATTAACAAATTCGCTTCCCAATCATATTAAATTAATCAGCATGAAGCCAAAACCGCACATGATAATCACGTGCAATTGAAGTAAATGCTGCAACTACAAATTCATTTGATTTCCATACCAAACCAAATAAACAAAACCGCACACTCATTCCAAAACCAACAACAAATTGTTCTCGATCAACATGCATTTTTTTTAACACAGAAGAAACAAAACCAAAAAGAACAAAAATAGGGTGGGTAACTAAAAATCGAACCCCAATGCAAATGAAAACATACACGCACAGCCTATTTTTCAAGAGGGTCAAATTGCATTCAAACCGTCTATATGTCGTCTGTATGTATTTGTATGGTTGAAGGAATGAGGGAGGAGTTTTCAATTGTTATCGGATTTTTTTTTATTTGTTGTCTTCCCAAAATGTAATGTACGGAGAGCAAACACAATACAAACAAACAAATCAAAAAGGAACAATTTAGGTAGAAAAAATAAATTACAATTGAAAAGTCATCCTTATTTATTCCCGAAATTTGAGGACATAAATATTTGGGTTCGTTTAAAATTCAGTCAGTGGTTAAACGTGAACGAACAAGTAAAGTGTGCGTTTGAAATATTTCATAAAAAAAAAGTGAAAATGGATACGATTTCGAAAACGACATCTCGATTATTTCGACCATGGGACAAAACAAGTGATAATAAACAAACAAGTGATTTAGTGATAACAGTGCCTGAAGTAATCCCGATAACAACACCACCAATTTCAACTACCACAATGGGTACAACCTCAGTGCCATTCGATTTTTATCGATATCCCATTTCGATTGATTACAGTGCAATGTTTTATCCACAAGTATCATCAACATTAGTCGACCCATACGGATTATCGGCCGTCGAACAAGAATATTATCGTGTACTAAGTGAAGAGGCACAATCAAAAATGGCCAATATGAAAAAACAACGACCAAAAAAATTTAAATGTCCACATTGTGATGTTGCATTTTCAAATAATGGCCAACTCAAAGGACACATACGAATTCATACAGGTTTGTACCTACAAAAAAAAAAATATTTAAAACATTGTTAACGACTAACACTTTCTTGTTTATTTACAGGTGAACGACCATTTAAATGTGATGACAAAAGTTGTGGCAAAACTTTTACCCGCAACGAGGAATTAACGCGACACAAACGGATACATACGGGTGTTCGGCCATTTCCGTGCGCAACATGTGGCAAACGATTTGGGCGTCGTGATCATCTCAAGAAGCATACAAAAACACATTTTGTCCAGGATAAATATATTAATTCGGCGGCCGCACTCTATCTGCCATCGGTTTGTCCGCCATTTTTGTATGGATATTAAACGTTATGGTTGCAGTGGTGCATGCGGAAAAAATTATGACAAAAGGTGGAATACAAAGTGACTATTAATTTTAAGTAATTATGCTAGATAGTGCCTCGCTATATGTTAAGTGTTTATAAAGTGTAAATAATTAAAGGTATAAGAGAAATATTTTTTATGGATAAAACAAATTTTAAATACATAAATTGGTTTTAAATATATTTACTAATAGTATGGATAAAAAAATTTAATTAGCGAGTTTTATTCAGGGTGTTTAGGTGAAAACAGGATTCAATTTTCAAATCTAAAATACCTTAAAAAATTTTAAAAGTGAATTAATACATTAAATATCATCACTAGTCTAAATGATTATGAACGTTTAGAAATAATGAAGCAGTAATGATGCAAGATGTTACCGGTAATGACATTAATATTGATCGTGTAAAGTTAGCTAAAAAGATGGAACTAATGTAAACTGATACAAGACAATTGTTGTTTGTAGGGTTGGGTTCTCCAATGGAAGTATGAATATGTCTGGTTCGCTGTAAATTTTTGAAATATTGAAAGACAGTACAGCTCTTCAGAGCCCACCTTACTGTTGTCCCCAGTTGTCTCCCGGATCCAAATTTTCAATTGTGTTAACAGGGTGATGTTTTGAATTCTTTCTGTATGAGAGACCTTCTTTAAATGATTTTTGGCCTAATTGATTCCAGATTCCTAAAGTACACAGAAGTGGCGTATTTGTTGTAGATTTGTTAAGTATCCTTTAGACCTAATTTTCCTAAATCCGTGAAAGAAGAGCCCACCTTAGTAAGTGTATATTGGTTGGCAGCGTAGTTCTCCGATAGAAGATAAATAGAATCGATCTACAGTTGAGTTTAGTCCAAACTTCCTATTTTGTTAACGTGTTGATGATTTGTAAAGCACTCAAGTGAAATCATTGAATTCATCAAATTCACGTTTTTTTGGACCGTTTGTTTGTATAGTTTTGTTTAAATGACTCGTGCACCTCTATGATTTCGTATTAAGCCCAACCAACATTTCAGGAGTTATATGGTCTTGGATTGAGCTTCTAATACTTTACTAACGTATCTGCTCTGTCCGGCGGTCTTCTACATAGAAATTTTTTAGTGCCGATAATAGGCGCCGCCCTGGTGGCACAGTTGTTAGCATGCTTGCTTCAAGCTCCGGAGGTCCCGGGTTCGATTCCCGGCGGGTGATGAAAAAATCACGGCAGGTTAATGTAAGGATCAATGAACTAATCACTCATTATCCGTTATAAAAATAATTACGAAACTTCACTATGAAGCGGCCAAGTCCCTCTATAAGATGTAGCGCCACCGAAAAAAAAAAAAATAGGTGTTGAGACCTACAATCGTCATGCCAGCGGTCATTTGGATGGCTCGAATATTCCTACAAATTTCGCAGAAAATTCAATTTTATTGAAAATCAACAGCTGAACTATAGCCCACAAATTCAGAGCCAGAAAAATCGAAAATCAGCAATTGTGCTCCGATTTCGATGGTTGATACCTTTTTCAATCATTTCGCAGAAAATTCAATTTTATTGAAAGTCAACTGAACTATAGCCCACAAATTCAGAGCCAGAAAAATCGAATATCTGCAATTGTGCTCCGATTTCGATGGTTGATACCTCTTTCAATCATTTCGCAGAAAATTCAATTTTATTGAAAATCAACTGAACTATAGCCCACAAATTCAGAGCCAGAAAAATCGAAAATCAGCAATTGTGCTCCGATTTTGATGGTTGATATCTCTTTCAATAGGTGTTGAGACCTACAATCGTCATGCCAACGGCCATTTGGATCGCTCGAATATTTCTACACATTTCGCAGAAAATTCAATTTTATTGAAAATCAACTGAACTATAGCCCACAAATTCAGAGCCAGAAAAATCGAATATCTGCAATTGTGCTCCGATTTTGATGGTTGATATCTCTTTCAATAGGTGTTGAGACCTACAATCGTCATGCCAACGGCCATTTGGATCGCTCGAATATTTCTACACATTTCGCAGAAAATTCAATTTTATTGAAAATCAACTGAACTATAGCCCACAAATTCAGAGCCAGAAAAATCGAATATCTGCAATTGTGCTCCGATTTTGATGGTTGATATCTCTTTCAATAGGTGTTGAGACCTACAATCGTCATGCCAACGGTCATTTCGATCGCTCGAATATTTCTACATATTTCGCAGAAAATTCAATTTTATTGAAAATCAACTGAACTATAGCCCACAAATTCAGAGCCAGAAAAATCGAATATCTGCAATTGTGCTCCGATTTCGATGGTTGATACCTCTTTCAATCATTTCGCAGAAAATTCAATTTTATTGAAAATCAACTGAACTATAGCCCACAAATTCAGAGCCAGAAAAATCGAAAATCAGCAATTGTGCTCCGATTTCGATGGTTGATACCTTTTTCAATCATTTCGCAGAAAATTCAATTTTATTGAAAGTCAACTGAACTATAGCCCACAAATTCAGAGCCAGAAAAATCGAATATCTGCAATTGTGCTCCGATTTCGATGGTTGATACCTCTTTCAATCATTTCGCAGAAAATTCAATTTTATTGAAAATCAACTGAACTATAGCCCACAAATTCAGAGCCAGAAAAATCGAAAATCAGCAATTGTGCTCCGATTTCGATGGTTGATACCTTTTTCAATCATTTCGCAGAAAATTCAATTTTATTGAAAGTCAACTGAACTATAGCCCACAAATTCAGAGCCAGAAAAATCGAATATCTGCAATTGTGCTCCGATTTTGATGGTTGATATCTCTTTCAATAGGTGTTGAGACCTACAATCGTCATGCCAACGGCCATTTGGATCGCTCGAATATTTCTACACATTTCGCAGAAAATTCAATTTTATTGAAAATCAACTGAACTATAGCCCACAAATTCAGAGCCAGAAAAATCGAATATCTGCAATTGTGCTCCGATTTCGATGGTTGATACCTCTTTCAATCATTTCGCAGAAAATTCAATTTTATTGAAAGTCAACTGAACTATAGCCCACAAATTCAGAGCCAGAAAAATCGAATATCTGCAATTGTGCTCCGATTTTGATGGTTGATATCTCTTTCAATAGGTGTTGAGACCTACAATCGTCATGCCAACGGCCATTTGGATCGCTCGAATATTTCTACACATTTCGCAGAAAATTCAATTTTATTGAAAATCAACTGAACTATAGCCCACAAATTCAGAGCCAGAAAAATCGAATATCTGCAATTGTGCTCCGATTTTGATGGTTGATATCTCTTTCAATAGGTGTTGAGACCTACAATCGTCATGCCAACGGTCATTTCGATCGCTCGAATATTTCTACATATTTCGCAGAAAATTCAATTTTATTGAAAATCAACTGAACTATAGCCCACAAATTCAGAGCCAGAAAAATCGAATATCTGCAATTGTGCTCCGATTTCGATGGTTGATACCTCTTTCAATCATTTCGCAGAAAATTCAATTTTATTGAAAGTCAACTGAACTATAGCCCACAAATTCAGAGCCAGAAAAATCGAAAATCAGCAATTGTGCTCCGATTTCGATGGTTGATACCTTTTTCAATCATTTCGCAGAAAATTCAATTTTATTGAAAGTCAACTGAACTATAGCCCACAAATTCAGAGCCAGAAAAATCGAATATCTGCAATTGTGCTCCGATTTTGATGGTTGATATCTCTTTCAATAGGTGTTGAGACCTACAATCGTCATGCCAACGGCCATTTGGATCGCTCGAATATTTCTACACATTTCGCAGAAAATTCAATTTTATTGAAAATCAACTGAACTATAGCCCACAAATTCAGAGCCAGAAAAATCGAATATCTGCAATTGTGCTCCGATTTCGATGGTTGATACCTCTTTCAATCATTTCGCAGAAAATTCAATTTTATTGAAAGTCAACTGAACTATAGCCCACAAATTCAGAGCCAGAAAAATCGAATATCTGCAATTGTGCTCCGATTTTGATGGTTGATATCTCTTTCAATAGGTGTTGAGACCTACAATCGTCATGCCAACGGCCATTTGGATCGCTCGAATATTTCTACACATTTCGCAGAAAATTCAATTTTATTGAAAATCAACTGAACTATAGCCCACAAATTCAGAGCCAGAAAAATCGAATATCTGCAATTGTGCTCCGATTTTGATGGTTGATATCTCTTTCAATAGGTGTTGAGACCTACAATCGTCATGCCAACGGTCATTTCGATCGCTCGAATATTTCTACATATTTCGCAGAAAATTCAATTTTATTGAAAATCAACTGAACTATAGCCCACAAATTCAGAGCCAGAAAAATCGAATATCTGCAATTGTGCTCCGATTTTGATGGTTGATATCTCTTTCAATAGGTGTTGAGACCTACAATCGTCATGCCAACGGCCATTTGGATCGCTCGAATATTTCTACACATTTCGCAGAAAATTCAATTTTATTGAAAATCAACTGAACTATAGCCCACAAATTCAGAGCCAGAAAAATCGAATATCTGCAATTGTGCTCCGATTTCGATGGTTGATACCTCTTTCAATCATTTCGCAGAAAATTCAATTTTATTGAAAGTCAACTGAACTATAGCCCACAAATTCAGAGCCAGAAAAATCGAATATCTGCAATTGTGCTCCGATTTCGATGGTTGATACCTTTTTCAATCATTTCGCAGAAAATTCAATTTTATTGAAAGTCAACTGAACTATAGCCCACAAATTCAGAGCCAGAAAAATCGAATATCTGCAATTGTGCTCCGATTTCGATGGTTGATACCTTTTTCAATCATTTCGCAGAAAATTCAATTTTATTGAAAGTCAACTGAACTATAGCCCACAAATTCAGAGCCAGAAAAATCGAAAATCAGCAATTGTGCTCCGATTTCGATGGTTGATACCTTTTTCAATCATTTCGCAGAAAATTCAATTTTATTGAAAGTCAACTGAACTATAGCCCACAAATTCAGAGCCAGAAAAATCGAATATCTGCAATTGTGCTCCGATTTCGATGGTTGATACCTCTTTCAATCATTTCGCAGAAAATTCAATTTTATTGAAAGTCAACTGAACTATAGCCCACAAATTCAGAGCCAGAAAAATCGAAAATCAGCAATTGTGCTCCGATTTCGATGGTTGATACCTTTTTCAATCATTTCGCAGAAAATTCAATTTTATTGAAAGTCAACTGAACTATAGCCCACAAATTCAGAGCCAGAAAAATCGAATATCTGCAATTGTGCTCCGATTTTGATGGTTGATATCTCTTTCAATAGGTGTTGAGACCTACAATCGTCATGCCAACGGCCATTTGGATCGCTCGAATATTTCTACACATTTCGCAGAAAATTCAATTTTATTGAAAATCAACTGAACTATAGCCCACAAATTCAGAGCCAGAAAAATCGAATATCTGCAATTGTGCTCCGATTTTGATGGTTGATATCTCTTTCAATAGGTGTTGAGACCTACAATCGTCATGCCAACGGTCATTTCGATCGCTCGAATATTTCTACATATTTCGCAGAAAATTCAATTTTATTGAAAATCAACTGAACTATAGCCCACAAATTCAGAGCCAGAAAAATCGAATATCTGCAATTGTGCTCCGATTTTGATGGTTGATATCTCTTTCAATAGGTGTTGAGACCTACAATCGTCATGCCAACGGCCATTTGGATCGCTCGAATATTTCTACACATTTCGCAGAAAATTCAATTTTATTGAAAATCAACTGAACTATAGCCCACAAATTCAGAGCCAGAAAAATCGAATATCTGCAATTGTGCTCCGATTTCGATGGTTGATACCTCTTTCAATCATTTCGCAGAAAATTCAATTTTATTGAAAGTCAACTGAACTATAGCCCACAAATTCAGAGCCAGAAAAATCGAATATCTGCAATTGTGCTCCGATTTCGATGGTTGATACCTTTTTCAATCATTTCGCAGAAAATTCAATTTTATTGAAAGTCAACTGAACTATAGCCCACAAATTCAGAGCCAGAAAAATCGAATATCTGCAATTGTGCTCCGATTTCGATGGTTGATACCTTTTTCAATCATTTCGCAGAAAATTCAATTTTATTGAAAGTCAACTGAACTATAGCCCACAAATTCAGAGCCAGAAAAATCGAAAATCAGCAATTGTGCTCCGATTTCGATGGTTGATACCTTTTTCAATCATTTCGCAGAAAATTCAATTTTATTGAAAGTCAACTGAACTATAGCCCACAAATTCAGAGCCAGAAAAATCGAATATCTGCAATTGTGCTCCGATTTTGATGGTTGATATCTCTTTCAATAGGTGTTGAGACCTACAATCGTCATGCCAACGGCCATTTGGATCGCTCGAATATTTCTACACATTTCGCAGAAAATTCAATTTTATTGAAAATCAACTGAACTATAGCCCACAAATTCAGAGCCAGAAAAATCGAATATCTGCAATTGTGCTCCGATTTCGATGGTTGATACCTCTTTCAATCATTTCGCAGAAAATTCAATTTTATTGAAAGTCAACTGAACTATAGCCCACAAATTCAGAACCAGAAAAATCGAATATCTGCAATTGTGCTCCGATTTTGATGGTTGATACCTCTTTCAATCATTTCGCAGAAAATTCAATTTTATTGAAAATCAACTGAACTATAGCCCACAAATTCAGAGCCAGAAAAATCGAAAATCAGCAATTGTGCTCCGATTTCGATGGTTGATACCTTTTTCAATCATTTCGCAGAAAATTCAATTTTATTGAAAGTCAACTGAACTATAGCCCACAAATTCAGAGCCAGAAAAATCGAATATCTGCAATTGTGCTCCGATTTCGATGGTTGATACCTCTTTCAATCATTTCGCAGAAAATTCAATTTTATTGAAAATCAACTGAACTATAGCCCACAAATTCAGAGCCAGAAAAATCGAAAATCAGCAATTGTGCTCCGATTTCGATGGTTGATACCTTTTTCAATCATTTCGCAGAAAATTCAATTTTATTGAAAGTCAACTGAACTATAGCCCACAAATTCAGAGCCAGAAAAATCGAATATCTGCAATTGTGCTCCGATTTTGATGGTTGATATCTCTTTCAATAGGTGTTGAGACCTACAATCGTCATGCCAACGGCCATTTGGATCGCTCGAATATTTCTACACATTTCGCAGAAAATTCAATTTTATTGAAAATCAACTGAACTATAGCCCACAAATTCAGAGCCAGAAAAATCGAATATCTGCAATTGTGCTCCGATTTCGATGGTTGATACCTCTTTCAATCATTTCGCAGAAAATTCAATTTTATTGAAAGTCAACTGAACTATAGCCCACAAATTCAGAGCCAGAAAAATCGAATATCTGCAATTGTGCTCCGATTTTGATGGTTGATATCTCTTTCAATAGGTGTTGAGACCTACAATCGTCATGCCAACGGCCATTTGGATCGCTCGAATATTTCTACACATTTCGCAGAAAATTCAATTTTATTGAAAATCAACTGAACTATAGCCCACAAATTCAGAGCCAGAAAAATCGAAAATCTGCAATTGTGCTCCGATTTTGATGGTTGATATCTCTTTCAATCATTTCGCAGAAAATTCAATTTTATTGAAAGTCAACTGAACTATAGCCCACAAATTCAGAGCCAGAAAAATCGAATATCTGCAATTGTGCTCCGATTTCGATGGTTGATACCTCTTTCAATCATTTCGCAGAAAATTCAATTTTATTGAAAATCAACTGAACTATAGCCCACAAATTCAGAGCCAGAAAAATCGAAAATCAGCAATTGTGCTCCGATTTCGATGGTTGATACCTTTTTCAATCATTTCGCAGAAAATTCAATTTTATTGAAAGTCAACTGAACTATAGCCCACAAATTCAGAGCCAGAAAAATCGAATATCTGCAATTGTGCTCCGATTTTGATGGTTGATATCTCTTTCAATAGGTGTTGAGACCTACAATCGTCATGCCAACGGCCATTTGGATCGCTCGAATATTTCTACACATTTCGCAGAAAATTCAATTTTATTGAAAATCAACTGAACTATAGCCCACAAATTCAGAGCCAGAAAAATCGAATATCTGCAATTGTGCTCCGATTTCGATGGTTGATACCTCTTTCAATCATTTCGCAGAAAATTCAATTTTATTGAAAGTCAACTGAACTATAGCCCACAAATTCAGAGCCAGAAAAATCGAATATCTGCAATTGTGCTCCGATTTTGATGGTTGATATCTCTTTCAATAGGTGTTGAGACCTACAATCGTCATGCCAACGGCCATTTGGATCGCTCGAATATTTCTACACATTTCGCAGAAAATTCAATTTTATTGAAAATCAACTGAACTATAGCCCACAAATTCAGAGCCAGAAAAATCGAATATCAGCAATTGTGCTCCGATTTCGATGGTTGATACCTTTTTCAATCATTTCGCAGAAAATTCAATTTTATTGAAAGTCAACTGAACTATAGCCCACAAATTCAGAGCCAGAAAAATCGAATATCTGCAATTGTGCTCCGATTTTGATGGTTGATATCTCTTTCAATAGGTGTTGAGACCTACAATCGTCATGCCAACGGCCATTTGGATCGCTCGAATATTTCTACACATTTCGCAGAAAATTCAATTTTATTGAAAATCAACTGAACTATAGCCCACAAATTCAGAGCCAGAAAAATCGAATATCAGCAATTGTGCTCCGATTTCGATGGTTGATACCTTTTTCAATCATTTCGCAGAAAATTCAATTTTATTGAAAGTCAACTGAACTATAGCCCACAAATTCAGAGCCAGAAAAATCGAATATCTGCAATTGTGCTCCGATTTTGATGGTTGATATCTCTTTCAATAGGTGTTGAGACCTACAATCGTCATGCCAACGGCCATTTGGATCGCTCGAATATTTCTACACATTTCGCAGAAAATTCAATTTTATTGAAAATCAACTGAACTATAGCCCACAAATTCAGAGCCAGAAAAATCGAATATCTGCAATTGTGCTCCGATTTTGATGGTTGATATCTCTTTCAATAGGTGTTGAGACCTACAATCGTCATGCCAACGGTCATTTCGATCGCTCGAATATTTCTACATATTTCGCAGAAAATTCAATTTTATTGAAAATCAACTGAACTATAGCCCACAAATTCAGAGCCAGAAAAATCGAATATCTGCAATTGTGCTCCGATTTTGATGGTTGATATCTCTTTCAATAGGTGTTGAGACCTACAATCGTCATGCCAACGGCCATTTCGGTCGCTCGAATATTTCTACATATTTCGCAGAAAATTCAATTTTATTGAAAATCAACTGAACTATAGCCCACAAATTCAGAGCCAGAAAAATCGAATATCTGCAATTGTGCTCCGATTTCGATGGTTGATACCTCTTTCAATCATTTCGCAGAAAATTCAATTTTATTGAAAATCAACTGAACTATAGCCCACAAATTCAGAGCCAGAAAAATCGAAAATCAGCAATTGTGCTCCGATTTCGATGGTTGATACCTTTTTCAATCATTTCGCAGAAAATTCAATTTTATTGAAAGTCAACTGAACTATAGCCCACAAATTCAGAGCCAGAAAAATCGAATATCTGCAATTGTGCTCCGAATTTGATGGTTGATATCTCTTTCAATAGGTGTTGAGACCTACAATCGTCATGCCAACGGCCATTTGGATCGCTCGAATATTTCTACACATTTCGCAGAAAATTCAATTTTATTGAAAATCAACTGAACTATAGCCCACAAATTCAGAGCCAGAAAAATCGAATATCTGCAATTGTGCTCCGATTTCGATGGTTGATACCTCTTTCAATCATTTCGCAGAAAATTCAATTTTATTGAAAGTCAACTGAACTATAGCCCACAAATTCAGAGCCAGAAAAATCGAATATCTGCAATTGTGCTCCGATTTTGATGGTTGATATCTCTTTCAATAGGTGTTGAGACCTACAATCGTCATGCCAACGGCCATTTGGATCGCTCGAATATTTCTACACATTTCGCAGAAAATTCAATTTTATTGAAAATCAACTGAACTATAGCCCACAAATTCAGAGCCAGAAAAATCGAAAATCTGCAATTGTGCTCCGATTTTGATGGTTGATATCTCTTTCAATCATTTCGCAGAAAATTCAATTTTATTGAAAGTCAACTGAACTATAGCCCACAAATTCAGAGCCAGAAAAATCGAATATCTGCAATTGTGCTCCGATTTCGATGGTTGATACCTTTTTCAATCATTTCGCAGAAAATTCAATTTTATTGAAAATCAACTGAACTATAGCCCACAAATTCAGAGCCAGAAAAATCGAATATCTGCAATTGTGCTCCGATTTTGATGGTTGATATCTCTTTCAATAGGTGTTGAGACCTACAATCGTCATGCCAACGGCCATTTGGATCGCTCGAATATTTCTACACATTTCGCAGAAAATTCAATTTTATTGAAAATCAACTGAACTATAGCCCACAAATTCAGAGCCAGAAAAATCGAATATCTGCAATTGTGCTCCGATTTTGATGGTTGATATCTCTTTCAATAGGTGTTGAGACCTACAATCGTCATGCCAACGGTCATTTCGATCGCTCGAATATTTCTACATATTTCGCAGAAAATTCAATTTTATTGAAAATCAACTGAACTATAGCCCACAAATTCAGAGCCAGAAAAATCGAATATCTGCAATTGTGCTCCGATTTCGATGGTTGATACCTCTTTCAATCATTTCGCAGAAAATTCAATTTTATTGAAAGTCAACTGAACTATAGCCCACAAATTCAGAGCCAGAAAAATCGAATATCTGCAATTGTGCTCCGATTTCGATGGTTGATACCTCTTTCAATCATTTCGCAGAAAATTCAATTTTATTGAAAATCAACTGAACTATAGCCCACAAATTCAGAGCCAGAAAAATCGAAAATCAGCAATTGTGCTCCGATTTCGATGGTTGATACCTTTTTCAATCATTTCGCAGAAAATTCAATTTTATTGAAAGTCAACTGAACTATAGCCCACAAATTCAGAGCCAGAAAAATCGAGTATCTGCAATTGTGCTCCGATTTTGATGGTTGATATCTCTTTCAATAGGTGTTGAGACCTACAATCGTCATGCCAACGGCCATTTGGATCGCTCGAATATTTCTACACATTTCGCAGAAAATTCAATTTTATTGAAAATCAACTGAACTATAGCCCACAAATTCAGAGCCAGAAAAATCGAATATCTGCAATTGTGCTCCGATTTCGATGGTTGATACCTCTTTCAATCATTTCGCAGAAAATTCAATTTTATTGAAAGTCAACTGAACTATAGCCCACAAATTCAGAGCCAGAAAAATCGAATATCTGCAATTGTGCTCCGATTTTGATGGTTGATACCTCTTTCAATAGGTGTTGAGACCTACAATCGTCATGCCAACGGCCATTTCGGTCGCTCGAATATTTCTACATATTTCGCAGAAAATTCAATTTTATTGAAAATCAACTGAACTATAGCCCACAAATTCAGAGCCAGAAAAATCGAATATCTGCAATTGTGCTCCGATTTCGATGGTTGATACCTCTTTCAATCATTTCGCAGAAAATTCAATTTTATTGAAAATCAACTGAACTATAGCCCACAAATTCAGAGCCAGAAAAATCGAAAATCTGCAATTGTGCTCCGATTTTGATGGTTGATATCTCTTTCAATAGGTGTTGAGACCTACAATCGTCATGCCAACGGCCATTTGGATCGCTCGAATATTTCTACACATTTCGCAGAAAATTCAATTTTATTGAAAATCAACTGAACTATAGCCCACAAATTCAGAGCCAGAAAAATCGAATATCTGCAATTGTGCTCCGATTTTGATGGTTGATATCTCTTTCAATAGGTGTTGAGACCTACAATCGTCATGCCAACGGTCATTTCGATCGCTCGAATATTTCTACATATTTCGCAGAAAATTCAATTTTATTGAAAATCAACTGAACTATAGCCCACAAATTCAGAGCCAGAAAAATCGAATATCTGCAATTGTGCTCCGATTTTGATGGTTGATATCTCTTTCAATAGGTGTTGAGACCTACAATCGTCATGCCAACGGCCATTTCGGTCGCTCGAATATTTCTACATATTTCGCAGAAAATTCAATTTTATTGAAAATCAACTGAACTATAGCCCACAAATTCAGAGCCAGAAAAATCGAATATCTGCAATTGTGCTCCGATTTCGATGGTTGATATCTCTTTCAATAGGCCAACGGCCATTTGGATCGCTCGAATATTTCTACATATTTCGCAGAAAATTCAATTTTATTGAAAATCAACTGAACTATAGCCCACAAATTCAGAGCCAGAAAAATCGAATATCTGCAATTGTGCTCCGATTTTGATGGTTGATATCTATTTCAATAGGTGTTGAGACCTACAATCGTCATGCCAGCGGTCATTTGGATCGCTCGAATATTCCTACAAATTTCGCAGAAAATTCAATTTTATTGAAAATCAACAGCTGAACTATAGCCCACAAATTCAGAGCCAGAAAAATCGAAAATCAGCAATTGTGCTCCGATTTCGATGGTTGATACCTTTTTCAATCATTTCGCAGAAAATTCAATTTTATTGAAAGTCAACTGAACTATAGCCCACAAATTCAGAGCCAGAAAAATCGAATATCTGCAATTGTGCTCCGATTTTGATGGTTGATATCTCTTTCAATAGGTGTTGAGACCTACAATCGTCATGCCAACGGCCATTTCGGTCGCTCGAATATTTCTACATATTTCGCAGAAAATTCAATTTTATTGAAAATCAACTGAACTATAGCCCACAAATTCAGAGCCAGAAAAATCGAATATCTGCAATTGTGCTCCGATTTTGATGGTTGATATCTCTTTCAATAGGTGTTGAGACCTACAATCGTCATGCCAACGGCCATTTCGGTCGCTCGAATATTTCTACATATTTCGCAGAAAATTCAATTTTATTGAAAATCAACTGAACTATAGCCCACAAATTCAGAGCCAGAAAAATCGAATGTCTGCAATTGTGCTCCGATTTCGATGGTTGATATCTCTTTCAATAGGCCAACGGCCATTTGGATCGCTCGAATATTTCTACATATTTCGCAGAAAATTCAATTTTATTGAAAATCAACTGAACTATAGCCCACAAATTCAGAGCCAGAAAAATCGAAAATCTGCAATTGTGCTCCGATTTCGATGGTTGATACCTCTTTCAATCATTTCGCAGAAAATTCAATTTGATTGAAAATCAACTGAACTATAGCCCACAAATTCAGAGCCAGAAAAGTCGAAAATCTGCAATTGTGCTCCGATTTCGATGGTTGATACCTCTTTCAATAGGTGTTGAGACCTACAATCGTCATGCCAACGGCCATTTGGATCGCTCGAATATTTCTACACATTTCGCAGAAAATTCAATTTTATTGAAAATCAACTGGACTATAGCCCACAAATTCAGAGCCAGAAAACTCGAATATCTGCAATTGTGCTCCGATTTCGATGGTTGATACCTCTTTCAATCATTTCGCAGAAAATTCAATTTTATTGAAAATCAACTGGACTATAGCCCACAAATTCAGAGCCAGAAAAATCGAATATCTGCAATTGTGCTCCGATTTCGATGGTTGATACCTCTTTCAATAGGTGTTGAGACCTGCAATCGTCATGCCAATGGCCATTTGGATCGCTCGAATATTTCTACACATTTCGCAGAAAATTCAATTTTATTGAAAATCAACTGGACTATAGCCCACAAATTCAGAGCCAGAAAAATCGAATATCTGCAATTGTGCTCCGATTTCGATATTTGATACCTCTTTCAATAGGTGTTAAGACCTACAATCGTCATGCCAATGGCCATTTGGATCGCTCGAATATTTCTACACATTTCGCAGAAAATTCAATTTTATTGAAAATCAACTGAACTATAGCCCACAAATTCAGAGCCAGAAAAATCGGATATCTGCAATTGTGCTCCGATTTCGATGGTTGATACCTCTTTCAATAGGTGTTGAGACCTGCAATCGTCATGCCAACGGCCATTTGGATCGCTCGAATATTTCTACACATTTCGGAGAAAATTCAATTTTATTGAAAATCAACTGGACTATAGCCCACAAATTCAGAGCCAGAAAAGTCGAAAATCTGCAATTGTGCTCCGATTTCGATGGTTGATACCTCTTTCAATAGGTGTTGAGACCTGCCATCGTCATGCCAACGGCCATTTGGATCGCTCGAATATTTCTACACATTTCGGAGAAAATTCAATTTTATTGAAAATCAACTGGACTATAGCCCACAAATTCAGAGCCAGAAAAGTCGAAAATCTGCAATTGTGCTCCGATTTCGATGGTTGATACCTCTTTCAATAGGTGTTGAGACCTGCCATCGTCATGCCAACGGCCATTTGGATCGCTCGAATATTTCTACACATTTCGGAGAAAATTCAATTTTATTGAAAATCAACTGGACTATAGCCCACAAATTCAGAGCCAGAAAAGTCGAAAATTTGCAATTGTGCTCCGATTTCGATGGTTGATACCTCTTTCAATAGGTGTTGAGACCTGCAATCGTCATGCCAACGGCCATTTGGATCGCTCGAATATTTCTACACATTTCGGAGAAAATTCAATTTTATTGAAAATCAACTGAACTATAGCCCACAAATTCAGAGCCAGAAAAATCGAAAATCTGCAATTGTGCTCCGATTTCGATGGTTGATACGTGTTGAGACCTACAATCGTCATGCCAACGGCCATTTGGATCGCTCGAATATTTCTACACATTTCGCAGAAAATTCAATTTTATTGAAAATCAACTGAACTATAGCCCACAAATTCAGAGCCAGAAAAGTCGAAAATCTGCAATTGTGCTCCGATTTCGATATTTGATACCTCTTTCAATAGTTGTTAAGACCTACAATCGTCATGCCAATGGCCATTTGGATCGCTCGAATATTTCTACACATTTCGGAGAAAATTCAATTTTATTGAAAATCAACTGGACTATAGCCCACAAATTCAGAGCCAGAAAAATCGAAAATCTGCAATTGTGCTCCGATTTCGATGGTTGATACCTCTTTCAATAGGTGTTGAGACCTGCCATCGTCATGCCAACGGCCATTTGGATCGCTCGAATATTTCTACACATTTCGCAGAAAATTCAATTTTATTGAAAATCAACAGCTGAACTATAGCCCACAAATTCAGAGCCAGAAAAATCGAAAATCTGTAATTGTGCTCCGATTTCGATGGTTGATACCTCTTTCAATAGGTGTTGAGACCTACAATCGTCATGCCAATGGCCATTTGGATCGCTCGAATATTTCTACACATTTCGCTGAAAATTCAATTTTATTGAAAATCAACTGAACTATAGCCCACAAATTCAGAGCCAGAAAAATCGAAAATCTGCAATTGTGCTCAGATTTCAATGGTTGATACCTGTTTCAATAGGTGTTGAGACCTACAATCGTCATGCCAACGGCCATTTGGATCGCTCAAATATTTCTACACATTTCGCAGAAAATTCAATTTTATTGAAAATCAACTGAACTATAGCCCACAAATTCAGAGCCAGAAAAATCGAAAATCTGCAATTGTGCTCCGATTTCGATGGTTGATACCTCTTTCAATAGGTGTTGAGACCTGCAATCGTCATGCCAACGGCCATTTGGATCGCTCGAATATTTCTACATATTTCGCAGAAAATTCAATTTTATTGAAAATCAACTGAACTATAGCCCACAAATTCAGAGCCAGAAAAATCGAATATCTGCAATTGTGCTCCGATTTTGATGGTTGATATCTCTTTCAATAGGTGTTGAGACCTACAATCGTCATGCCAACGGTCATTTCGGTCGCTCGAATATTTCTACACATTTCGCAGAAAATTCAATTTTATTGAAAATCAACTGAACTATAGCCCACAAATTCAGAGCCAGAAAAATCGAAAATTTGCAATTGTGCTCCGATTTCGATGGTTGATACCTCTTTCAATAGGTGTTGAGACCTACAATCGTCATGCCAACGGCCATTTGGATCGCTCGAATATTTCTACACATTTCGCAGAAAATTCAATTTTATTGAAAATCAACTGGACTATAGCCCACAAATTCAGAGCCAGAAAACTCGAATATCTGCAATTGTGCTCCGATTTCGATGGTTGATACCTCTTTCAATCATTTCGCAGAAAATTCAATTTTATTGAAAATCAACTGAACTATAGCCCACAAATTCAGAGCCAGAAAAATCGAAAATTTGCAATTGTGCTCCGATTTCGATGGTTGATACCTCTTTCAATAGGTGTTGAGACCTACAATCGTCATTCCAACGGTCATTTCGATCGCTCGAATATTTCTACATATTTCGCAGAAAATTCAATTTTATTGAAAATCAACTGGACTATAGCCCACAAATTCAGAGCCAGAAACTCGAATATCTGCAATTGTGCTCCGATTTCGATGGTTGATACCTCTTTCAATCATTTCGCAGAAAATTCAATTTTATTGAAAATCAACTGAACTATAGCCCACAAATTCAGAGCCAGAAAAGTCGAAAATCTGCAATTGTGCTCCGATTTCGATGGTTGATACCTCTTTCAATAGGTGTTGAGACCTACAATCGTCATGCCAATGGCCATTTGGATCGCTCGAATATTTCTACATATTTCACAGAAAATTCAATTTTATTGAAAATCAACTGGACTATAGCCCACAAATTCAGAGCCAGAAAAATCGAATATCTGCAATTGTGCTCCGATTTCGATGGTTGATACCTCTTTCAATAGGTGTTGAGACCTGCAATCGTCATGCCAATGGCCATTTGGATCGCTCGAATATTTCTACACATTTCGCAGAAATTCAATTTTATTGAAAATCAACTGGACTATAGCCCACAAATTCAGAGCCAGAAAAATCGAATATCTGCAATTGTGCTCCGATTTCGATATTTGATACTCTTTCAATAGGTGTAAAGACCTACAATCGTCATGCCAACGGCCATTTGGATCGCTCGAATATTTCTACACATTTCGCAGAAAATTCAATTTATTGAAAATCAACTGAACTATAGCCCACAAATTCAGAGCCAGAAAAGTCGAAAATCTGCAATTGTGCTCCGATTTCGATGGTTGATACCTCTTTCAATAGGTGTTGAGACCTGCCATCGTCATGCCAACGGCCATTTGGATCGCTCGAATATTTCTACACATTTCGGAGAAAATTCAATTTTATTGAAAATCAACTGGACTATAGCCCACAAATTCAGAGCCAGAAAAGTCGAAAATCTGCAATTGTGCTCCGATTTCGATGGTTGATACCTCTTTCAATAGGTGTTGAGACCTGCAATCGTCATGCCAACGGCCATTTGGATCGCTCGAATATTTCTACACATTTCGGAGAAAATTCAATTTTATTGAAAATCAACTGAACTATAGCCCACAAATTCAGAGCCAGAAAAATCGAAAATCTGCAATTGTGCTCCGATTTCGATGGTTGATACGTGTTGAGACCTACAATCGTCATGCCAACGGCCATTTGGATCGCTCGAATATTTCTACACATTTCGCAGAAAATTCAATTTTATTGAAAATCAACTGAACTATAGCCCACAAATTCAGAGCCAGAAAAGTCGAAAATCTGCAATTGTGCTCCGATTTCGATATTTGATACCTCTTTCAATAGGTGTTAAGACCTACAATCGTCATGCCAATGGCCATTTGGATCGCTCGAATATTTCTACACATTTCGGAGAAAATTCAATTTTATTGAAAATCAACTGGACTATAGCCCACAAATTCAGAGCCAGAAAAATCGAAAATCTGCAATTGTGCTCCGATTTCGATGGTTGATACCTCTTTCAATAGGTGTTGAGACCTGCCATCGTCATGCCAATGGCCATTTGGATCGCTCGAATATTTCTACACATTTCGCAGAAAATTCAATTTTATTGAAAATCAACAGCTGAACTATAGCCCACAAATTCAGAGCCAGAAAAATCGAAAATCTGTAATTGTGCTCCGATTTCGATGGTTGATACCTCTTTCAATAGGTGTTGAGACCTACAATCGTCATGCCAATGGCCATTTGGATCGCTCGAATATTTCTACACATTTCGCTGAAAATTCAATTTTATTGAAAATCAACTGAACTATAGCCCACAAATTCAGAGCCAGAAAAATCGAAAATCTGCAATTGTGCTCAGATTTCAATGGTTGATACCTGTTTCAATAGGTGTTGAGACCTACAATCGTCATGCCAACGGCCATTTGGATCGCTCAAATATTTCTACACATTTCGCAGAAAATTCAATTTTATTGAAAATCAACTGAACTATAGCCCACAAATTCAGAGCCAGAAAAATCGAAAATCTGCAATTGTGCTCCGATTTCGATGGTTGATACCTCTTTCAATAGGTGTTGAGACCTGCAATCGTCATGCCAACGGCCATTTGGATCGCTCGAATATTTCTACATATTTCGCAGAAAATTCAATTTTATTGAAAATCAACTGAACTATAGCCCACAAATTCAGAGCCAGAAAAATCGAATATCTGCAATTGTGCTCCGATTTTGATGGTTGATATCTCTTTCAATAGGTGTTGAGACCTACAATCGTCATGCCAACGGTCATTTCGGTCGCTCGAATATTTCTACACATTTCGCAGAAAATTCAATTTTATTGAAAATCAACTGAACTATAGCCCACAAATTCAGAGCCAGAAAAATCGAAAATTTGCAATTGTGCTCCGATTTCGATGGTTGATACCTCTTTCAATAGGTGTTGAGACCTACAATCGTCATGCCAACGGCCATTTGGATCGCTCGAATATTTCTACACATTTCGCAGAAAATTCAATTTTATTGAAAATCAACTGGACTATAGCCCACAAATTCAGAGCCAGAAAACTCGAATATCTGCAATTGTGCTCCGATTTCGATGGTTGATACCTCTTTCAATCATTTCGCAGAAAATTCAATTTTATTGAAAATCAACTGAACTATAGCCCACAAATTCAGAGCCAGAAAAATCGAAAATTTGCAATTGTGCTCCGATTTCGATGGTTGATACCTCTTTCAATAGGTGTTGAGACCTACAATCGTCATTCCAACGGTCATTTCGATCGCTCGAATATTTCTACATATTTCGCAGAAAATTCAATTTTATTGAAAATCAACTGGACTATAGCCCACAAATTCAGAGCCAGAAAACTCGAATATCTGCAATTGTGCTCCGATTTCGATGGTTGATACCTCTTTCAATCATTTCGCAGAAAATTCAATTTTATTGAAAATCAACTGAACTATAGCCCACAAATTCAGAGCCAGAAAAGTCGAAAATCTGCAATTGTGCTCCGATTTCGATGGTTGATACCTCTTTCAATAGGTGTTGAGACCTACAATCGTCATGCCAATGGCCATTTGGATCGCTCGAATATTTCTACATATTTCACAGAAAATTCAATTTTATTGAAAATCAACTGGACTATAGCCCACAAATTCAGAGCCAGAAAAATCGAATATCTGCAATTGTGCTCCGATTTCGATGGTTGATACCTCTTTCAATAGGTGTTGAGACCTGCAATCGTCATGCCAATGGCCATTTGGATCGCTCGAATATTTCTACACATTTCGCAGAAAATTCAATTTTATTGAAAATCAACTGGACTATAGCCCACAAATTCAGAGCCAGAAAAATCGAATATCTGCAATTGTGCTCCGATTTCGATATTTGATACCTCTTTCAATAGGTGTAAAGACCTACAATCGTCATGCCAACGGCCATTTGGATCGCTCGAATATTTCTACACATTTCGCAGAAAATTCAATTTTATTGAAAATCAACTGAACTATAGCCCACAAATTCAGAGCCAGAAAAGTCGAAAATCTGCAATTGTGCTCCGATTTCGATGGTTGATACCTCTTTCAATAGGTGTTGAGACCTGCCATCGTCATGCCAACGGCCATTTGGATCGCTCGAATATTTCTACACATTTCGGAGAAAATTCAATTTTATTGAAAATCAACTGGACTATAGCCCACAAATTCAGAGCCAGAAAAGTCGAAAATCTGCAATTGTGCTCCGATTTCGATGGTTGATACCTCTTTCAATAGGTGTTGAGACCTGCAATCGTCATGCCAACGGCCATTTGGATCGCTCGAATATTTCTACACATTTCGGAGAAAATTCAATTTTATTGAAAATCAACTGAACTATAGCCCACAAATTCAGAGCCAGAAAAATCGAAAATCTGCAATTGTGCTCCGATTTCGATGGTTGATACGTGTTGAGACCTACAATCGTCATGCCAACGGCCATTTGGATCGCTCGAATATTTCTACACATTTCGCAGAAAATTCAATTTTATTGAAAATCAACTGAACTATAGCCCACAAATTCAGAGCCAGAAAAGTCGAAAATCTGCAATTGTGCTCCGATTTCGATATTTGATACCTCTTTCAATAGGTGTTAAGACCTACAATCGTCATGCCAATGGCCATTTGGATCGCTCGAATATTTCTACACATTTCGGAGAAAATTCAATTTTATTGAAAATCAACTGGACTATAGCCCACAAATTCAGAGCCAGAAAAATCGAAAATCTGCAATTGTGCTCCGATTTCGATGGTTGATACCTCTTTCAATAGGTGTTGAGACCTGCCATCGTCATGCCAATGGCCATTTGGATCGCTCGAATATTTCTACACATTTCGCAGAAAATTCAATTTTATTGAAAATCAACTGAACTATAGCCCACAAATTCAGAGCCAGAAAAATCGGATATCTGCAATTGTGCTCCGATTTCGATGGTTGATACCTCTTTCAATAGGTGTTGAGACCTGCAATCGTCATGCCAACGGCCATTTGGATCGCTCGAATATTTCTACACATTTCGCAGAAAATTCAATTTTATTGAAAATCAACTGGACTATAGCCCACAAATTCAGAGCCAGAAAACTCGAATATCTGCAATTGTGCTCCGATTTCGATGGTTGATACCTCTTTCAATAGGTGTTGAGACCTACAATCGTCATGCCTACGGCCATTTGGATCGCTCGAATATTTCTACACATTTAGCAGAAAATTCAATTTTATTGAAAATCAACTGGACTATAGCCCACAAATTCAGAGCCAGAAAACTCGAATATCTGCAATTGTGCTCCGATTTCGATGGTTGATACCTCATTCAATAGGTGTTGAGACCTACAATCGTCATGCCAACGGCCATTTGGATCGCTCGAATATTTCTACACATTTCACAGAAAATTCAATTTTATTGAAAATCAACTGGACTATAGCCCACAAATTCAGAGCCAGAAAAATCGAATATCTGCAATTGTGCTCCGATTTCGATGGTTGATACCTCTTTCAATAGGTGTTGAGACCTACAATCGTCATGCCTACGGCCATTTGGATCACTCGAATATTTCTACACATTTAGCAGAAAATTCAATTTTATTGAAAATCAACTGAACTATAGCCCACAAATTCAGAGCCAGAAAAGTCGAAAATCTGCAATTGTGCTCCGATTTCGATGGTTGATACCTCTTTCAATAGGTGTTGAGACCTGCAATCGTCATGCCAACGGCCATTTGGATCGCTCAAATATTTCTACACATTTCGCAGAAAATTCAATTTTATTGAAAATCAACTGAACTATAGCCCACAAATTCAGAGCCAGAAAAATCGAAAATCTGCAATTGTGCTCCGATTTCGATGGTTGATACCTCTTTCAATAGGTGTTGAGACCTGCAATCGTCATGCCAACGGCCATTTGGATCGCTCGAATATTTCTACACATTTCGCAGAAAATTCAATTTTATTGAAAATCAACTGAACTATAGCCCACAAATTCAGAGCCAGAAAAATCGAATATCTGCAATTGTGCTCCGATTTCGATGGTTGATACCTCTTTCAATAGGTGTTGAGACCTACAATCGTCATGCCAACGGCCATTTGGATCGCTCGAATATTTCTACACATTTCGCTGAAAATTCAATTTTATTGAAAATCAACTGAACTATAGCCCACAAATTCAGAGCCAGAAAAGTCGAAAATCTGCAATTGTGCTCCGATTTCGATGGTTGATACCTCATTCAATAGGTGTTGAGACCTACAATCGTCATACCAACGGCCATTTGGATCGCTCGAATATTTCTACACATTTCGCAGAAAATTCAATTTTATTGAAAATCAACTGAACTATAGCCCACAAATTCAGAGCCAGAAAACTCGAATATCTGCAATTGTGCTCCGATTTGGATGGTTGATACCTCTTTCAATAGGTGTTGAGACCTACAATCGTTATGCCAATGGCCATTTGGATCGCTCGAATATTTCTACATATTTCGCAGAAAATTCAATTTTATTGAAAATCAACTGAACTATAGCCCACAAATTCAGAGCCAGAAAACTCGAATATCTGCAATTGTGCTCCGATTTCGATGGTTGATACCTCTTTCAATAGGTGTTGAGACCTACAATCGTCATGCATACGGCCATTTGGATGGTTCGAATATTTCTACACATTTCGGAGAAAATTCAATTTTATTGAAAATCAACTGAACTATAGCCCACAAATTCAGAGCCAGAAAACTCGAAAATCTGCAATTGTGCTCCGATTTTTATGGTTGATACCTCATTCAATAGGTGTTGAGACCTACAATCGTCATGCCAACGGCCATTTGGATCGCTCGAATATTTCTACACATTTCGCAGAAAATTCAATTTTATTGAAAATTAACTGAACTATAGCCCACAAATTCAGAGCCAGAAAAATCGAAAATTTGCAATTGTGCTCCGATTTCGATGGTTGATACCTCTTTCAATAGGTGTTGAGACCTACAATCGTCATGCCAACGGCCATTTGGATCGCTTGAATATTTCTACACATTTCGCAGAAAATTCAATTTTATTGAAAATCAACTGAACTATAGCCCACAAATTCAGAGCCAGAAAAATCGAAAATCTGCAATTGTGCTCCGATTTCGATGGTTGATACCTCTTTCAATAGGTGTTGAGACCTACAATCGTCATGCCAACGGCCATTTGGATCGCTCGAATATTTCTACACATTTCGCAGAAAATTCAATTTTATTGAAAATCAACTGAACTATAGCCCACAAATTCAGAGCCAGAAAAATCGAAAATTTGCAATTGTGCTCCGATTTCGATGGTTGATACCTCTTTCAATAGGTGTTGAGACCTACAATCGTCATGCCAACGGCCATTTGGATCGCTCGAATATTTCTACACATTTCGCAGAAAATTCAATTTTATTGAAAATCAACTGAACTATAGCCCATAAATTCCGAGCCAGAAAAATCGAAAATCTGCAATTGTGCTCCGATTTCGATGGTTGATACCTCTTTCAATAGGTGTTGAGACCTACAATTGTCATGCGAACGGCCATTTGGATCGCTTGAATATTTCTACACATTTCGCAGAAAATTCAATTTTATTGAAAATCAACTGAACTATAGCCCATAAATTCAGGGCCAGAAAAATCGAAAATCTGCAATTGTGCTCCGATTTCGATGGTTGATACCTCTTTCAATAGGTGTTGAGACCTACAATCGTCATGCCAACGGCCATTTGGATCGCTCGAATATTTCTACACATTTCGCAGAAAATTCAATTTTATTGAAAATCAACTGAACTATAGCCCATAAATTCCGAGCCAGAAAAATCGAAAATCTGCAATTGTGCTCCGATTTCGATGGTTGATACCTCTTTCAATAGGTGTTGAGACCTACAATCGTCATGCCAACGGCCATTTGGATCGCTCGAATATTTCTACACATTTCGCAGAAAATTCAATTTTATTGAAAATCAACTGAACTATAGCCCATAAATTCCGAGCCAGAAAAATCGAAAATCTGCAATTGTGCTCCGATTTCGATGGTTGATACCACTTTCAATAGGTGTTGAGACCTACAATTGTCATGCGAACGGCCATTTGGATCGCTTGAATATGTAACAAAATCCCCCAAAAGGGATTTTGTTAAACAGAACATAGCAATAGAGGTCTGGTTGCGGTATTGCACTGGCTGAAGCTCGCCGCTAGGCGTGGGGGTTACCAGACATATTACTATGCTTGAAAACCGCATAGAGATAAAACGAAGGGGACAAGAAAATTATTCTACTGTGCCACGACCACAGTGGTAGATAATCATAAAACAAAATTTGCGTTCGACAAGGACGCCGGTGCCACTCCGGCGACCCTGCTCAAGGCCTAGGTCAGCATAAGGCCGCCCATCCTCACGCGATCACAAAGAACTATTTAGTTACACATCACTAAAAACTTGAAAATGAGGAAAGAGGGAAAAAACTGTAATTACGCAGGAAAAAACCCAAATCGAAAAAAAATGAAATGAGAATAATGAAATGAGAAAAACAAAAATTTGAAAGAAAAAAAATGAACCGTTAATGAAAATAAAACCAGAAAAAAAATGTGGTGCGAATCGATTATGGGGTGATGTCGCATGTGACGCCACCCGGAACCTGTAAAACCCGTTAAAAATTTAACTATATATATAAAATAAATAAAAAAAAATATAATAATAAAACCAAGAGTCAAGTTTGGCTCACAAAAATAAATTTTACAAAAAAATAAAAAAAACCCACGCGGTGCACCTGATTTCTTATATATTTTATCAGGTGACACCTTACCTGAACAAAACACAACCAATTTGGCCCGACCGACCACAAAACAGCTACCAACAGCGCCGACGCAGGATCCCTCGCACGAACCCCACTCCGATTGGCGGAGTTGCTGCCACAAACCCAATTAACAAAACGGCAAATATAGCCTAAGCGAAAAATCGCCACAAATCACTACTGCTTCCACGATCTGCTTGTCTTCCGGAATTGCTCAATTCCGAGAATATCACCAACGTCCTTGAGAGACGGGATTACCCGTGTAAAAATTTATATCACAAACTTCTAATTTTCAGTTTGCAATTACACTCAACCAAGGGAAAAAAAAAAAAAAAAAAAAATTTGAAACACCGCAAAGATTATCAATACAACTTATTAAATTTTATTATAGACGTGTTTAATTACAGGTGTATACAGAAATCGATAATTATTTAATATTTTATTTTTTTTTTATTTTTTCTTTAAAACAAATGTTTTATGTTTTGACACTTAATTTTAATATTATTAAATTCTTATAATTTCTTTAATAGAAAACTAATTTACAAAAAAAAAAAAAATGTCAGCCACCTGTCCATTAAATTATAAAAAAAACTTCTTTCTTTCAGTTTTTATGGTTTTTTTTTTTTTTATAATTAGAAAGATTTTCTTTCTCACACACAAAGGAAACAAATTTTCCCAATTTAGATTTAAAAAAAATATATTTGGTGCGCTAATATAAAATATTAATATCAAGCCACCACAAAAAGAACTCCAAACTTGACTTTAAATTTCACTTTCCAAAAAAAATTTATCACGTTTAAATTTAAAACGAGACTTTTTATCTTTAACTTAAAAAAAAAAAAAAATTCCAACAAAAGAACCCGAGACTTTTTTATTTTGAAATTCAAAACTAGACTTATATCTTATTTATTTTAAATTCAAAACCAGACTTTCTTAATCCAAAATCAAAACTAGACTCTCAAAAAAAAAAAAAAATTCCCGACGCGTACAAAATAAAAATTTATTCCCCCACCCAAAAATTATTTACTAAAGAAAACATTAACCCGACCGATAAATTTCGGGTGGCGTACATACATACAACCGCACCCAAAAATCGACTCGCACACACCAATACTATTTAATTTAATCACTGGAACATTCCATTTACATGGAAAATCCACGCGCTAACCAAAACAAAACAGATGAAGCAACACACCAACCACCACACGTCATTACACACCATCAAACAAAAAATGATAAAACGAATCGAGTAACCGACCAAAATACGGAGAAGTATAAAATGCTAAATGGTACACTCTACCAAAAAAAAATATATTTTCTATTACAAATTAAGCCAAAGAAAGAATGACGTGTAGTGGAAGAGATTTTATGCAGCGCAGTGGATAAACATGCAACCTTGTTGGGATTTTCAACCGTAATTACAGATTTAAATTAAACAGATCATAACAACCACAAGCGGTTGTTACAGCGTGGGGACGACTCACACCCGAGAAAAGATCTCAAAGCCAGGCATGAAAGTAAGAGGGAAGGAGAAAAAAAATTCACTAATAATTTGTCACAATCGTATATCCTTGGCATGATAAACTCCCAAAGGTTTTCCATCAAGATTTCTGATATTATAAGAGACTGTTCCGATTTTATCAGTGATAAAAGCAGGAATAAACTTAGCAGCTAACTTTGCAGAAAATCTATCAGGAGCACTACTTTGTGCGAAGGATCGGACAAACACAGGTTGATCAGGCAGGAAATTCCTATTGGTACTTCGTAAATTATAACGAGCAGCGGATTTCTCATGTGCAACTTTCAGGTAATGAGTTATTTGATCACGAATAAGATTTAATCTATTAGACTTGGACAACACATGTATTTCGTTATCATCCTGAGGAGATAAAAGTTTACGTAAAGCATAATCTGAACCGTTTAATGACATGTGTTGACCAAAGACCAAATAGTGAGGAGAAAAATTCGTGACGTCGTGTTTAACATTTCGCAATGCCGCAGTGATTTCAGAAAGATGGCAATCCCATTCATTATGTGCATGATCATCAAGATAAGAACGAATACTAGACAGTAACGTCCGATTAACTCTCTCAGAAGCGTTGCTTTGGGGAGAGTAAATAGGAGTACGTATATGATCAACATTATATTTTTTCAAGAGATCTTTAAATAAGTTAGATATGAATTGTTTGCCATTATCAGAAGTAATCACTGCCGGTACAGAGAAAAGTAAAAACACATCATTTTCCAAAAAGTTACACAGAGAAGAGGCGGAAGCTTCACGCAATGGTTTGACTAGAACAAACTTTGAATAATGATCCAACACTATAGCGATACAGGTATTACCTCGTTTGGAGCGAGGATAAGGTCCAAGGAAATCAACGAACAATTTTTCAAAAGGTCTGGTAGACTCAGTTTGAGAACCCATCAAAGGTTGAGTGCTAAAATTTACAGGCTTATTCATCTTGCATTGTAAACAATTAGAGATGAAAAGTCTGATTTGTTTAGTCATACCAAACCAGAAAAATTGCCGTTGAAGTCGTTCTACAGTTTTTTTAATACCCATATGAGCAGAAGTAGGAGAAGAATGAGCCAGTTCAATTAAGTTTGCAGTCAAGGACAACGGAACTACTAACTTCCATTCAGACAAATCAGTGGACGTATAACGAGAAGCGTAGGAAGGTAAGATCAAGAGTTTATTATCACGGATTTTGAAGTTGTGATCACAATCTTTTAATTGTTGTACTCGATTGATCTGTTGTACATATTCATCGTCCTGAAAAGCTGAAGAGTTAAGATCAATATGTAGAACCGAATTGTCACTTGAAGAATTTAAACTGGACACATTTTCTTGTATAACAGGAGACTTAGATAGTTCTGCGGAGTCCGGTAATTCACTCAACGCAGGTATTTGCAAAGTAATGCCGAATTTATTCCAAAAGTCAATCCCTAAATAGAGAGATTGCTTTAAAGAAGGTACTAAAAAGAAGCGCATGTAATGAGATTGAGAGTTAAAGCTAATCTGAACATTTATATAACCAATGACGTTCTGAGGTTGACCACTCGCAGTCTGAATAGAAGTAGGAAAATTATGAATATGAAGGTTGTTGTCCGCCAACAACTTTTCAGAACCACAACCCAACACACTTACATTCGCTCCACTATCTAATAGACCTCGGTATGGAACATCATTGACAAGAATATCGGCATAAGGCCGTTTATCGCTTGTCTCAGAACCGAGTACTGAAGAAACAACAAAGGATCGCAAAATCCGACGTTGCTCCCAGTATTTTTTTGAGCGAAGTAACTGAGCTGAGATGAGTTTCCCAAAAGTGTTGGGGAGAGACGGAACGGAATCAGAAAAATTAGAACTATTGTTAAATGAAGAAGTTGAAGGAATGGAGTGTTCCAATTTGGAAAAGGAATTTACTCGACATTCAGGTGGAGAAACAGGCAAGCAAGAGTCCGATACCATTAGGTCGGAACCAGCTGAACCAGATCCAGAAGAGATTGCGGAGTCAAAGGACTCAACGCGAACTTTCACTGGTTCGACTGATTCTTTCCATCTGGCATCAGTCTCTTCCGAAACTCTGTGTCGGTATTGCTGACTGCATCTACTTTGGTAATTATTGTTGGGGTTGAGATGGTCTGTGGTTCCTGGTTCCCCGATCTCCATGAACCACTGGTCTGGTTTCCCGCACAACGAACACAATTTGTTGAGATGGTGCCTTTGAGACCACAACGATAGCAAAAGGCACCCAAGTGAGGACGAGGACAGTCTTGAAAACCATGCCCTATATCAGAACAATTATAGCAAATGTAATTACGGCCAGATCTAGAGGTATTGGTTACATTGGGTGTAGTTGAAGTAGAAGGGGATTTAAAAGACTTAGAATTTGTAATAGTCGTTCCCATTGGAGCACGATAAGAATGGCTAGGGCTGATAGCAGAAATATGTTGCACAGATTCGGACGTCGGAACAAAAACACCGGATGGAACGCGATATGCGGTTCCTGACGTATCTGCGGATGGAACTGACGGATTAGAAATTGGAACGATTGGTTCTGAATCATACATTCTCTCAACACCGAGTTCATTGATACTACGACGAGGGTGCATCGAGTAATCAGGTGGAGAACGAAAACGTTTTAGCGAATCTTCCCATGAAGTACAACTTTTGATGAGCTCATTGATATGTGAGAAGTGTCGATCAGTAAGTTGATACTGAAGGACAGGCTTCATATTGTTCATCAGTAGTTGTATGAATTCATCGTCGCTGTAAGGGGTGTGACACTGCAGGGCCAAATTCCACATGTGATGATAAAATTCCAAGAATGATTCGTTAGGTAACTGTTTGCGAGACTCAACCATACGACGAATTTCGTAGGGAGTACGCCTATCTTTAAATCGTTCTTGGAAGGCTAAACGGAGACTATCCCAAGGTGCTGACGGATTATACCTGCGGTAGGTCCAGTACCACTGCAGTGCCACATCTTTCAGGACAAGATGCAGATCCAGAAGTACAGAGGAAGGTGATAGATTGTTGGATTTCACTACAGAGTCCAGCTGAAAAAGGAACATGTCCACAGTGATACCAGAAGGTGAACCTGTGTAGGAAATCCCACATCGAGATAAAGAACGTCTATTGAAATCAGGATTATATTGAGTAGATGGATTATGAATTGCTGAAGGCACGGGATTCAAAGTACTATTATGAAGATCTCTAGCATCTGGTGCTGACTGAAAATTGGAACGTTGGGTAGCCTGCTCCGGAGATGAACGCTCTTTAGAGACAGGTTCCAAATGCGAAGACGTTAAACCAAGGAAATCATTTAACTGTTCGAGTCCTCCCTGAGAGGTATGTGCTGGTGGAAAGTGAACTTGGGCTGATTTTTGAAGATTTTGATTCGCTGCTACGACAGCCGGATCCATTGGCAAAGAACGACTGCCAGGATATTCGTCAGCAGAACTTTTAACCCCGGATACTACAGGAATGCTATCCCCCGAAGGAATTGGAGCAGTCTGTCTGACTAAAAGCTGATTGGTGAGAAATTGCACTTGTTGCATTAATGATTTTAAAAGTTCTGCTTGGTCACTAGAGTTAACTGCCTTATCTGCCGTGGTAATGGTGTTAGAGGTTGAAGGATGCAGTACCGAATTGCTAATCTTACCCGCAGGACTAGGTTGGGATTTACTCACTACTTCTGGGATGGTCAGTTTTGATTCTACCGGATATACCTCCTGAAATACCAACGCTTGACCTCCATCAATACCTTTAGCGGACTCAACAGATTGATCCAGTAAAGTAGGGTCAGTTAAATACTGATCTAACGCCGTGTGCAATTTAATACAAATATCTAAAATAATTTGAGCCTGCTGTCCATATGTAGGAGACTGAGTAGCTCTTTCCAAACGATCATGTACATGAAGTAACCGCGACCGCAGACGCTGAGCTGTTCGAACCTGATCTTCTACGTCTAGATTTTCAATACCAATAAAGGTTTGTTGGAGACTCTGCACCTTGCTTTGACAAGTGAGAATTTCTTCATTGGGTTTCTTTTTAGCTCGATTGTGCATCTCGATCGGTTTGTCCTGAGTACCATCCCGCTCTGCGGCCAACGCCTTCCTTAATTCATTCACCGCTTCCTCAGTATTGGGTTGGATAGATCGAAGCAAAAATTCTACTTCAATCTCATCAGCCTTAAGATGTGAAATATCCATTTTAACACGCAACAACGAATTTAACGAGAAAGAAAAGGACTTAATCAAAAATGGAATTTAAACGTGATTTTAAAAGTAATGAGAATTAATTTTTTATAAATGTAAACTAACAATATTTAAATAATAAAAAAAAATTCCAACTTATATTTACTGAATAGATTATAGTTATAATTAAAATTACCTAAACCAAAAGTTATTAAAATTTAACGTAAATAGTAAATGAAAACCAGCGATACTGGCACTTTCAACCACAAAAAAAATCAAATTATTTAATTGAAGAGATTACAAAAAAAAATTTTACCCACCAAAAAAAATTAAATATAAAAATATTTGAATATATATATATATATATATGAAAAAACAAGATAGAATTACTTAATTTAAAGCAGAAAAAAATTTTTTTTTTAAATTATTAATTAATTATTTAAAGAAATTTATTGAAAACATATATTGAAGCACCAATCTCAAATTAGACTCACTATGACCAAGTAGATATCCACAAGCCGGGCTGTTTGAGGAGCTGCGAGCACAAATTACTATCCACTGGACCACTCGCGTCAATACTGAACTAGCGCTCAACTCAAAACCTTTTTCTCATCCGTACTCGCCAGTCTATCCCAAGGTAATGTGTTGGAATCTAAAGTGTTGCTTAATACCTCAATATAATTTAAAGGACAAAAAGAATTTATGTTTACTGAGTTTACTATTGAACTGAATGTAAGAGACAAAAAAAATAAAATAAAGAAAATGAATTATATTTATATATATATATATATGTATATACACAAAAAAATTACCGAAAGAAAAAAAATTAATTTAACTATCAATATCCCAAAACCGAAAAAAAAAATTAATGAAAATAATTTGACAAAATAATGAAAATTAGAATGAACTTTTTAAATTATAACTATAATAATCACGTAGATATCAACAAGTCGGAAGGATTGAGGAGCTGGAAAATTACTATGGTTATCCCAAGGACTTATCCGCGGTAAAGCACTACTTTCACTCGACTCAAACACTGTATGAACAACCGCACTTGCCGGTCTATCCCACGGTAGATTATTATTGCCGGAATTCATTCGCAAGCAAATATAAACCCAAAACAAAAACAAAAAAAAAAAATCAAAATACCGAAATAGAATTACTACAATATAAAAAATGAACTAACCAAAATTATTAACAGTATTTTAGCTGCTCCATTAACCAACTGAAAAACAACCAATAATCAAAAAACAAAATTTCACAAAAATGAAAAAGCAAAAGGAAAAATAAGTAAAATGTATTACTTGTATCAAAAAAATAACAAAAAATGTAATCACGTGAGAAGTGAGCACGGCCCCATGCTGAGCTAGGCGTGAACGCTATAATAAAAAAATAAAAATTACCACTGTGGTCCCAGTAGTTTAATTAGAATTGAACAAAAAAAATTTGAAAAATAAAATTTTACCTGAAAGTAGAAATTGACTAAAGATGTGCCAATGAGTACTGCGACCACGAACTGTCCAATCAACACCACATTGGTGGAAACAACAAGTTCGCGATCCCAACACCCATGACACATGGAACCAACATGACGAGCGATCCAGCAAGATCAAATAACCAAAGGTTAGAACATGCTGTGATCCCTCCCCATGTAGGTAGTCGGACTGAAATAAAAAAATTAAATTATTTATAGGTACGAAGACTCTAAAAATTTAAAAAGACTAAACCCAGAACGAAAGAAGAATGAGCTTAACCACAATCAATGCCACATGGCAGAAATGGTAAGCCCATTCATCAGACGAGCTGAGAATAGGGATCAACATTCTCATCTGCATGCAATCAAACAGCTTACGCTGGTTGCAATGCAGATTTGAATGTTGATCGGGCAGAAAACGTTGATGTGAGCACCCGTGCAAGCTCAAACAACGCAAGCGTTGGACTTTGCACGTGGTACTCACAACAAGTAAGCTGAAAAAAAATTGTGACATTAAAGACGAAAATGCAAAAAAAAAATTAGCCAAATTGGGCGCCACTGTAACAAAATCCCCCAAAAGGGATTTTGTTAAACAGAACATAGCAATAGAGGTCTGGTTGCGGTATTGCACTGGCTGAAGCTCGCCGCTAGGCGTGGGGGTTACCAGACATATTACTATGCTTGAAAACCGCATAGAGATAAAACGAAGGGGACAAGAAAATTATTCTACTGTGCCACGACCACAGTGGTAGATAATCATAAAACAAAATTTGCGTTCGACAAGGACGCCGGTGCCACTCCGGCGACCCTGCTCAAGGCCTAGGTCAGCATAAGGCCGCCCATCCTCACGCGATCACAAAGAACTATTTAGTTACACATCACTAAAAACTTGAAAATGAGGAAAGAGGGAAAAAACTGTAATTACGCAGGAAAAAACCCAAATCGAAAAAAAATGAAATGAGAATAATGAAATGAGAAAAACAAAAATTTGAAAGAAAAAAAATGAACCGTTAATGAAAATAAAACCAGAAAAAAAATGTGGTGCGAATCGATTATGGGGTGATGTCGCATGTGACGCCACCCGGAACCTGTAAAACCCGTTAAAAATTTAACTATATATATAAAATAAATAAAAAAAAATATAATAATAAAACCAAGAGTCAAGTTTGGCTCACAAAAATAAATTTTACAAAAAAATAAAAAAAACCCACGCGGTGCACCTGATTTCTTATATATTTTATCAGGTGACACCTTACCTGAACAAAACACAACCAATTTGGCCCGACCGACCACAAAACAGCTACCAACAGCGCCGACGCAGGATCCCTCGCACGAACCCCACTCCGATTGGCGGAGTTGCTGCCACAAACCCAATTAACAAAACGGCAAATATAGCCTAAGCGAAAAATCGCCACAAATCACTACTGCTTCCACGATCTGCTTGTCTTCCGGAATTGCTCAATTCCGAGAATATCACCAACGTCCTTGAGAGACGGGATTACCCGTGTAAAAATTTATATCACAAACTTCTAATTTTCAGTTTGCAATTACACTCAACCAAGGGAAAAAAAAAAAAAAAAAAAAATTTGAAACACCGCAAAGATTATCAATACAACTTATTAAATTTTATTATAGACGTGTTTAATTACAGGTGTATACAGAAATCGATAATTATTTAATATTTTATTTTTTTTTTATTTTTTCTTTAAAACAAATGTTTTATGTTTTGACACTTAATTTTAATATTATTAAATTCTTATAATTTCTTTAATAGAAAACTAATTTACAAAAAAAAAAAAAATGTCAGCCACCTGTCCATTAAATTATAAAAAAAACTTCTTTCTTTCAGTTTTTATGGTTTTTTTTTTTTTTATAATTAGAAAGATTTTCTTTCTCACACACAAAGGAAACAAATTTTCCCAATTTAGATTTAAAAAAAATATATTTGGTGCGCTAATATAAAATATTAATATCAAGCCACCACAAAAAGAACTCCAAACTTGACTTTAAATTTCACTTTCCAAAAAAAATTTATCACGTTTAAATTTAAAACGAGACTTTTTATCTTTAACTTAAAAAAAAAAAAAAATTCCAACAAAAGAACCCGAGACTTTTTTATTTTGAAATTCAAAACTAGACTTATATCTTATTTATTTTAAATTCAAAACCAGACTTTCTTAATCCAAAATCAAAACTAGACTCTCAAAAAAAAAAAAAAATTCCCGACGCGTACAAAATAAAAATTTATTCCCCCACCCAAAAATTATTTACTAAAGAAAACATTAACCCGACCGATAAATTTCGGGTGGCGTACATACATACAACCGCACCCAAAAATCGACTCGCACACACCAATACTATTTAATTTAATCACTGGAACATTCCATTTACATGGAAAATCCACGCGCTAACCAAAACAAAACAGATGAAGCAACACACCAACCACCACACGTCATTACACACCATCAAACAAAAAATGATAAAACGAATCGAGTAACCGACCAAAATACGGAGAAGTATAAAATGCTAAATGGTACACTCTACCAAAAAAAAATATATTTTCTATTACAAATTAAGCCAAAGAAAGAATGACGTGTAGTGGAAGAGATTTTATGCAGCGCAGTGGATAAACATGCAACCTTGTTGGGATTTTCAACCGTAATTACAGATTTAAATTAAACAGATCATAACAACCACAAGCGGTTGTTACAAATATTTCTACACATTTCGCAGAAAATTCAATTTTATTGAAAATCAACTGAACTATAGCCCATAAATTCAGAGCCAGAAAAATCGAAAATCTGCAATTGTGCTCCGATTTCGATGGTTGATACCTTTTTCAATAGGTGTTGAGACCTAAAATCGTCATGCCAACGGCCATTTGGATCGCTCGAATATTTCTACACATTTCGCAGAAAATTCAATTTTATTGAAAATCAACTGAACTATAGCCCACAAATTCAGAGCCAGAAAAATCGAAAATCTGCAATTGTGCTCCGATTTCGATGGTTGATACCTCTTTCAATAGGTGTTGAGACCTACAATCGTCATGCCAACGGCCATTTGGATCGCTCGAATATTTCTACACATTTCGCAGAAAATTCAATTTTATTGAAAATCAACTGAACTATAGCCCATAAATTCCGAGCCAGAAAAATCGAAAATCTGCAATTGTGCTCCGATTTCGATGGTTGATACCTCTTTCAATAGGTGTTGAGACCTACAATTGTCATGCGAACGGCCATTTGGATCGCTTGAATATTTCTACACATTTCGCAGAAAATTCAATTTTATTGAAAATCAACTGAACTATAGCCCATAAATTCAGAGCCAGAAAAATCGAAAATCTGCAATTGTGCTCCGATTTCGATGGTTGATACCTCTTTCAATAGGTGTTGAGACCTACAATTGTCATGCGAACGGCCATTTGGATCGCTTGAATATTTCTACACATTTCGCAGAAAATTCAATTTTATTGAAAATCAACTGAACTATAGCCCATAAATTCAGAACCAGAAAAATCGAAAATCTGCAATTGTGCTCCGATTTCGATGGTTGATACCTCTTTCAATAGGTGTTGAGACCTACAATCGTCATGCCAACGGCCATTTGGATCGCTCGAATATTTCTACACATTTCGCAGAAAATTCAATTTTATTGAAAATCAACTGAACTATAGCCCATAAATTCAGAGCCAGAAAAATCGAAAATCTGCAATTGTGCTCCGATTTCGATGGTTGATACCTCTTTCAATAGGTGTTGAGACCTACAATAGTCATGCCAACGGCCATTTGGATCGCTCGAATATTTCTACACATTTCGCAGAAAATTCAATATTATTGAAAATCAACTGAACTATAGCCCATAAATTCAGAGCCAGAAAAATCGAAAATCTGCAATTGTGCTCCGATTTCGATGGTTGATACCTCTTTCAATAGGTGTTGAGACCTACAATTGTCATGCGAACGGCCATTTGGATCGCTTGAATATTTCTACACATTTCGCAGAAAATTCAATTTTATTGAAAATCAACTGAACTATAGCCCACAAATTCAGAACCAGAAAAATCGAAAATCTGCAATTGTGCTCCGATTTCGATGGTTGATACCTCTTTCAATAGGTGTTGAGACCTACAATCGTCATGCCAACGGCCATTTGGATCGCTCGAATATTTCTACACATTTCGCAGAAAATTCAATTTTATTGAAAATCAACTGAACTATAGCCCATAAATTCAGAGCCAGAAAAATCGAAAATCTGCAATTGTGCTCCGATTTTTATGGTTGATACCTCATTCAATAGGTGTTGAGACCTACAATCGTCATGCTAACGGCCATTTGGATCGCTCGAATATTTCTACACATTTCATAGAAAATTCAATTTTATTGAAAATCAACTGACTATAGCCCACAATTTCAGAGCCAGAATAATCGAAAATCTGCAATTGTGCTCCGTTTTCGATGGTTGATACCTCTTTCAATAGGTGTTGAGACCTACAATCGTCATGCCAACGGCCATTTGGATCGCTCGAATATTTCTACACAATTCGCAGAAAATTCAATTTTATTGAAAATCAACTGAACTATAGCCCATAAATTCAGAGCCAGAAAAATCGAAAATCTGCAATTGTGCTCCGATTTCGATGGTTGATACCTCTTTCAATAGGTGTTGAGACCTACAATCGTCATGCCAACGGCCATTTGGATCGCTCGAATATTTCTACACATTTCGCAGAAAATTCAATTTTATTGAAAATCAACTGAACTATAGCCCATAAATTCAGAGCCAGAAAAATCGAAAATCTGCAATTGTGCTCCGATTTCGATATTTGATACCTCTTTCAATAGGTGTTGAGACCTACAATCGTCATGCCAACGGCCATTTGGATCGCTCGAATATTTCTACACATTTCGCAGAAAATTCAATTTTATTGAAAATCAACTGAACTATAGCCCACAAATTCAGAGCCAGAAAAATCGAAAATCTGCAATTGTGCTCCGATTTCGATGGTTGATACCTCTTTCAATAGGTGTTGAGACCTACAATCGTCATGCCAATGGCCATTTGGATCGCTCGAATATTTCTACACATTTCGCAGAAAATTCAATTTTATTGAAAATCAACTGAACTATAGCCCACAAATTCAGAGCCAGAAAAATCGAAAATCTGCAATTGTGCTCCGATTTCGATGGTTGATACCTCTTTCAATAGGTGTTGAGACCTACAATCGTCATGCCAACGGCCATTTGGATCGCTCGAATATTTCTACACATTTCGCAGAAAATTCAATTTTATTGAAAATCAACTGGACTATAGCCCACAAATTCAGAGCCAGAAAAATCGAATATCTGCAATTGTGCTCCGATTTCGATATTTGATACCTCTTTCAATAGGTGTTAAGACCTACAATCGTCATGCCAATGGCCATTTGGATCGCTCGAATATTTCTACACATTTCGAAGAAAATTCAATTTTATTGAAAATCAACTGAACTATAGCCCACAAATTCAGAGCCATGAAAATCGAAAATCTGCAATTGTGCTCCGATTTTTATGGTTGATACCTCATTTAATAGGTGTTGAGACCTACAATCGTCATGCCAACGGCCATTTGGATCGCTCGAATATTTCTACACATTTCATAGAAAATTCAATTTTATTGAAAATCAACTGAACTATAGCCCACAATTTCAGAGGCAGAATAATCGAAAATCTGCAATTGTGCTCCGTTTTCGATGGTTGATACCTCTTTCAATAGGTGTTGAGACCTACAATCGTCATGCCAACGGCCATTTGGATCGCTCGAATATTTCTACACAATTCGCAGAAAATTCAATTTTATTGAAAATCAACTGATAGCCCATAAATTCAGAGCCAGAAAAATCGAAAATCTGCAATTGTGCTCCGATTTCGATGGTTGATACCTCTTTCAATAGGTGTTGAGACCTACAATCGTCATGCCAACGGCCATTTGGATCGCTCGAATATTTCTACACATTTCGCAGAAAATTCAATTTTATTGAAAATCAACTGAACTATAGCCCATAAATTCAGAGCCAGAAAAATCGAAAATCTGCAATTGTGCTCCGATTTCGATATTTGATACCTCTTTCAATAGGTGTTGAGACCTACAATTGTCATGCGAACGGCCATTTGGATCGCTCGAATATTTCTACACATTTCGCAGAAAATTTAATTTTATTGAAAATCAACTGAACTATAGCCCATAAATTCAGAGCCAGAAAAATCGAAAATCTGCAATTGTGCTCCGATTTCGATGGTTGATACCTCTTTCAATAGGTGTTGAGACCTACAATTGTCATGCGAACGGCCATTTGGATCGCTCGAATATTTCTACACATTTTGCAGAAAATTCAATTTTATTGAAAATCAACTGAACTATAGCCCATAAATTCAGAGCCAGAAAAATCTAAAATCTGCAATTGTGCTCTGATTTCGATGGTTGATACCTCTTTCAATAGGTGTTGAGACCTACAATTGTCATGCGAACGGCCATTTGGATCGCTTGAATATTTCTACACATTTCGCAGAAAATTCAATTTTATTGAAAATCAACTGAACTATAGCCCACAAATTCAGAGCCAGAAAAATCGAAAATCTGCAATTGTGCTCCGATTTCGATGGTTGATACCTCTTTCAATAGGTGTTGAGACCTACAATCGTCATGCCAACGGCCATTTGGATCGCTCGAATATTTCTACACATTTCGCAGAAAATTCAATTTTATTGAAAATCAACTGAACTATAGCCCATAAATTCCGAGCCAGAAAAATCGAAAATCTGCAATTGTGCTCCGATTTCGATGGTTGATACCTCTTTCAATAGGTGTTGAGACCTACAATTGTCATGCGAATGGCCATTTGGATCGCTTGAATATTTCTACACATTTCGCAGAAAATTCAATTTTATTGAAAATCAACTGAACTATAGCCCACAATTTCAGAGGCAGAATAATCGAAAATCTGCAATTGTGCTCCGATTTCGATGGTTGATACCTCTTTCAATAGGTGTTGAGACCTACAATCGTCATGCCAACGGCCATTTGGATCGCTCGAATATTTCTACACATTTCGCAGAAAATTCAATTTTATTGAAAATCAACTGAACTATAGCCCATAAATTCAGAGCCAGAAAAATCGAAAATCTGCAATTGTGCTCCGATTTCGATGGTTGATACCTCTTTCAATAGGTGTTGAGACCTACAATAGTCATGCCAACGGCCATTTGGATCGCTCGAATATTTCTACACATTTCGCAGAAAATTCAATATTATTGAAAATCAACTGAACTATAGCCCATAAATTCAGAGCCAGAAAAATCGAAAATCTGCAATTGTGCTCCGATTTCGATGGTTGATACCTCTTTCAATAGGTGTTGAGACCTACAATTGTCATGCCAACGGCCATTTGGATCGCTTGAATATTTCTACACATTTCGCAGAAAATTCAATTTTATTGAAAATCAACTGAACTATAGCCCATAAATTCAGAGCCAGAAAAATCGAAAATCTGCAATTGTGCTCCGATTTCGATGGTTGATACCTCTTTCAATAGGTGTTGAGACCTACAATCGTCATGCCAACGGCCATTTGGATCGCTCGAATATTTCTACACATTTCGCAGAAAATTCAATTTTATTGAAAATCAACTGAACTATAGCCCATAAATTCAGAGCCAGAAAAATCGAAAATCTGCAATTGTGCTCCGATTTCGATGGTTGATACCTCTTTCAATAGGTGTTGAGACCTACAATTGTCATGCGAACGGCCATTTGGATCGCTTGAATATTTCTACACATTTCGCAGAAAATTCAATTTTATTGAAAATCAACTGAACTATAGCCCACAAATTCAGAACCAGAAAAATCGAAAATCTGCAATTGTGCTCCGATTTCGATGGTTGATACCTCTTTCAATAGGTGTTGAGACCTACAATCGTCATGCCAACGGCCATTTGGATCGCTCGAATATTTCTACACATTTCGCAGAAAATTCAATTTTATTGAAAATCAACTGAACTATAGCCCATAAATTCAGAGCCAGAAAAATCGAAAATCTGCAATTGTGCTCCGATTTCGATGGTTGATACCTCTTTCAATAGGTGTTGAGACCTACAATCGTCATGCCAATGGCCATTTGGATCGCTCGAATATTTCTACATATTTCGCAGAAAATTCAATTTTATTGAAAATCAACTGAACTATAGCCCACAAATTCAGAGCCAGAAAAGTCGAAAATCTGCAATTGTGCTCCGATTTTTATGGTTGATACCTCATTCAATAGGTGTTGAGACCTACAATCGTCATGCCAACGGCCATTTGGATCGCTCGAATATTTCTACACATTTCGCAGAAAATTCAATTTTATTGAAAATCAACTGAACTATAGCCCATAAATTCAGAGCCAGAAAAATCGAAAATCTGCAATTGTGCTCCGATTTCGATGGTTGATACCTCTTTCAATAGGTGTTGAGACCTACAATTGTCATGCGAACGGCCATTTGGATCGCTTGAATATTTCTACACATTTCGCAGAAAATTCAATTTTATTGAAAATCAACTGAACTATAGCCCACAAATTCAGAACCAGAAAAATCGAAAATCTGCAATTGTGCTCCGATTTCGATGGTTGATACCTCTTTCAATAGGTGTTGAGACCTACAATCGTCATGCCAACGGCCATTTGGATCGCTCGAATATTTCTACACATTTCGCAGAAAATTCAATTTTATTGAAAATCAACTGAACTATAGCCCATAAATTCAGAGCCAGAAAAATCGAAAATCTGCAATTGTGCTCCGATTTCGATGGTTGATACCTGTTTCAATAGGTGTTGAGACCTACAATCGTCATGCCAATGGCCATTTGGATCGCTCGAATATTTCTACATATTTCGCAGAAAATTCAATTTTATTGAAAATCAACTGAACTATAGCCCACAAATTCAGAGCCAGAAAAGTCGAAAATCTGCAATTGTGCTCCGATTTCGATGGTTGATACCTCTTTCAATAGGTGTTGAGACCTACAATTGTCATGCCAACGGCCATTTGGATCGCTTGAATATTTCTACACATTTCGCAGAAAATTCAATTTTATTGAAAATCAACTGAACTATAGCCCATAAATTCAGAGCCAGAAAAATCGAAAATCTGCAATTGTGCTCCGATTTCGATGGTTGATACCTCTTTCAATAGGTGTTGAGACCTACAATCGTCATGCCAACGGCCATTTGGATCGCTCGAATATTTCTACACATTTCGCAGAAAATTCAATTTTATTGAAAATCAACTGAACTATAGCCCATAAATTCAGAGCCAGAAAAATCGAAAATCTGCAATTGTGCTCCGATTTCGATGGTTGATACCTCTTTCAATAGGTGTTGAGACCTACAATTGTCATGCGAACGGCCATTTGGATCGCTTGAATATTTCTACACATTTCGCAGAAAATTCAATTTTATTGAAAATCAACTGAACTATAGCCCATAAATTCAGAGCCAGAAAAATCGAAAATCTGCAATTGTGCTCCGATTTCGATGGTTGATACCTCTTTCAATAGGTGTTGAGACCTACAATTGTCATGCGAACGGCCATTTGGATCGCTTGAATATTTCTACACATTTAAAATTCAATTTTATTGAAAATCAACTGAACTATAGCCCATAAATTCAGAACCAGAAAAATCGAAAATCTGCAATTGTGCTCCGATTTCGATGGTTGATACCTCTTTCAATAGGTGTTGAGACCTACAATCGTCATGCCAACGGCCATTTGGATCGCTCGAATATTTCTACACATTTCGCAGAAAATTCAATTTTATTGAAAATCAACTGAACTATAGCCCATAAATTCAGAGCCAGAAAAATCGAAAATCTGCAATTGTGCTCCGATTTCGATGGTTGATACCTCTTTCAATAGGTGTTGAGACCTACAATAGTCATGCCAACGGCCATTTGGATCGCTCGAATATTTCTACACATTTCGCAGAAAATTCAATATTATTGAAAATCAACTGAACTATAGCCCATAAATTCAGAGCCAGAAAAATCGAAAATCTGCAATTGTGCTCCGATTTCGATGGTTGATACCTCTTTCAATAGGTGTTGAGACCTACAATTGTCATGCGAACGGCCATTTGGATCGCTTGAATATTTCTACACATTTCGCAGAAAATTCAATTTTATTGAAAATCAACTGAACTATAGCCCACAAATTCAGAACCAGAAAAATCGAAAATCTGCAATTGTGCTCCGATTTCGATGGTTGATACCTCTTTCAATAGGTGTTGAGACCTACAATCGTCATGCCAACGGCCATTTGGATCGCTCGAATATTTCTACACATTTCGCAGAAAATTCAATTTTATTGAAAATCAACTGAACGATAGCCCATAAATTCAGAGCCAGAAAAATCGAAAATCTGCAATTGTGCTCCGATTTCGATGGTTGATACCTGTTTCAATAGGTGTTGAGACCTACAATCGTCATGCCAATGGCCATTTGGATCGCTCGAATATTTCTACACATTTCGCAGAAAATTCAATTTTATTGAAAATCAACTGAACTATAGCCCACAAATTCAGAACCAGAAAAATCGAAAATCTGCAATTGTGCTCCGATTTCGATGGTTGATACCTCTTTCAATAGGTGTTGAGACCTACAATTGTCATGCGAACGGCCATTTGGATCGCTTGAATATTTCTACACATTTCGCAGAAAATTCAATTTTATTGAAAATCAACTGAACTATAGCCCACAATTTCAGAGGCAGAATAATCGAAAATCTGCAATTGTGCTCCGATTTCGATGGTTGATACCTCTTTCAATAGGTGTTGAGACCTACAATCGTCATGCCAACGGCCATTTGGATCGCTCGAATATTTCTACACATTTCGCAGAAAATTCAATTTTATTGAAAATCAACTGAACTATAGCCCATAAATTCAGAGCCAGAAAAATCGAAAATCTGCAATTGTGCTCCGATTTCGATGGTTGATACCTGTTTCAATAGGTGTTGAGACCTACAATCGTCATGCCAATGGCCATTTGGATCGCTCGAATATTTCTACACATTTCGCAGAAAATTCAATTTTATTGAAAATCAACTGAACTATAGCCCACAAATTCAGAACCAGAAAAATCGAAAATCTGCAATTGTGCTCCGATTTCGATGGTTGATACCTCTTTCAATAGGTGTTGAGACCTACAATTGTCATGCGAACGGCCATTTGGATCGCTTGAATATTTCTACACATTTCGCAGAAAATTCAATTTTATTGAAAATCAACTGAACTATAGCCCACAATTTCAGAGGCAGAATAATCGAAAATCTGCAATTGTGCTCCGATTTCGATGGTTGATACCTCTTTCAATAGGTGTTGAGACCTACAATAGTCATGCCAACGGCCATTTGGATCGCTCGAATATTTCTACACATTTCGCAGAAAATTCAATATTATTGAAAATCAACTGAACTATAGCCCATAAATTCAGAGCCAGAAAAATCGAAAATCTGCAATTGTGCTCCGATTTCGATGGTTGATACCTCTTTCAATAGGTGTTGAGACCTACAATCGTCATGCCAACGGCCATTTGGATCGCTCGAATATTTCTACACATTTCGCAGAAAATTCAATTTTATTGAAAATCAACTGAACTATAATAGCCCATAAATTCAGAGCCAGAAAAATCGAAAATCTGCAATTGTGCTCCGATTTCGATGGTTGATACCTCTTTCAATAGGTGTTGAGACCTACAATTGTCATGCGAACGGCCATTTGGATCGCTTGAATATTTCTACACATTTCGCAGAAAATTCAATTTTATTGAAAATCAACTGAACTATAGCCCACAAATTCAGAACCAGAAAAATCGAAAATCTGCAATTGTGCTCCGATTTCGATGGTTGATACCTCTTTCAATAGGTGTTGAGACCTACAATCGTCATGCCAACGGCCATTTGGATCGCTCGAATATTTCTACACATTTCGCAGAAAATTCAATTTTATTGAAAATCAACTGAACTATAGCCCATAAATTCAGAGCCAGAAAAATCGAAAATCTGCAATTGTGCTCCGATTTCGATGGTTGATACCTGTTTCAATAGGTGTTGAGACCTACAATCGTCATGCCAATGGCCATTTGGATCGCTCGAATATTTCTACATATTTCGCAGAAAATTCAATTTTATTGAAAATCAACTGAACTATAGCCCACAAATTCAGAGCCAGAAAAGTCGAAAATCTGCAATTGTGCTCCGATTTTTATGGTTGATACCTCATTCAATAGGTGTTGAGACCTACAATCGTCATGCCAACGGCCATTTGGATCGCTCGAATATTTCTACACATTTCGCAGAAAATTCAATTTTATTGAAAATCAACTGAACTATAGCCCATAAATTCAGAGCCAGAAAAATCGAAAATCTGCAATTGTGCTCCGATTTCGATGGTTGATACCTCTTTCAATAGGTGTTGAGACCTACAATTGTCATGCGAACGGCCATTTGGATCGCTTGAATATTTCTACACATTTCGCAGAAAATTCAATTTTATTGAAAATCAACTGAACTATAGCCCACAAATTCAGAACCAGAAAAATCGAAAATCTGCAATTGTGCTCCGATTTCGATGGTTGATACCTCTTTCAATAGGTGTTGAGACCTACAATCGTCATGCCAACGGCCATTTGGATCGCTCGAATATTTCTACACATTTCGCAGAAAATTCAATTTTATTGAAAATCAACTGAACTATAGCCCATAAATTCAGAGCCAGAAAAATCGAAAATCTGCAATTGTGCTCCGATTTCGATGGTTGATACCTGTTTCAATAGGTGTTGAGACCTACAATCGTCATGCCAATGGCCATTTGGATCGCTCGAATATTTCTACATATTTCGCAGAAAATTCAATTTTATTGAAAATCAACTGAACTATAGCCCACAAATTCAGAGCCAGAAAAGTCGAAAATCTGCAATTGTGCTCCGATTTCGATGGTTGATACCTCTTTCAATAGGTGTTGAGACCTACAATTGTCATGCCAACGGCCATTTGGATCGCTTGAATATTTCTACACATTTCGCAGAAAATTCAATTTTATTGAAAATCAACTGAACTATAGCCCATAAATTCAGAGCCAGAAAAATCGAAAATCTGCAATTGTGCTCCGATTTCGATGGTTGATACCTCTTTCAATAGGTGTTGAGACCTACAATCGTCATGCCAACGGCCATTTGGATCGCTCGAATATTTCTACACATTTCGCAGAAAATTCAATTTTATTGAAAATCAACTGAACTATAGCCCATAAATTCAGAGCCAGAAAAATCGAAAATCTGCAATTGTGCTCCGATTTCGATGGTTGATACCTCTTTCAATAGGTGTTGAGACCTACAATTGTCATGCGAACGGCCATTTGGATCGCTTGAATATTTCTACACATTTCGCAGAAAATTCAATTTTATTGAAAATCAACTGAACTATAGCCCATAAATTCAGAGCCAGAAAAATCGAAAATCTGCAATTGTGCTCCGATTTCGATGGTTGATACCTCTTTCAATAGGTGTTGAGACCTACAATTGTCATGCGAACGGCCATTTGGATCGCTTGAATATTTCTACACATTTAAAATTCAATTTTATTGAAAATCAACTGAACTATAGCCCATAAATTCAGAACCAGAAAAATCGAAAATCTGCAATTGTGCTCCGATTTCGATGGTTGATACCTCTTTCAATAGGTGTTGAGACCTACAATCGTCATGCCAACGGCCATTTGGATCGCTCGAATATTTCTACACATTTCGCAGAAAATTCAATTTTATTGAAAATCAACTGAACTATAGCCCATAAATTCAGAGCCAGAAAAATCGAAAATCTGCAATTGTGCTCCGATTTCGATGGTTGATACCTCTTTCAATAGGTGTTGAGACCTACAATTGTCATGCGAACGGCCATTTGGATCGCTTGAATATTTCTACACATTTCGCAGAAAATTCAATTTTATTGAAAATCAACTGAACTATAGCCCACAAATTCAGAACCAGAAAAATCGAAAATCTGCAATTGTGCTCCGATTTCGATGGTTGATACCTCTTTCAATAGGTGTTGAGACCTACAATCGTCATGCCAACGGCCATTTGGATCGCTCGAATATTTCTACACATTTCGCAGAAAATTCAATTTTATTGAAAATCAACTGAACTATAGCCCATAAATTCAGAGCCAGAAAAATCGAAAATCTGCAATTGTGCTCCGATTTCGATGGTTGATACCTGTTTCAATAGGTGTTGAGACCTACAATCGTCATGCCAATGGCCATTTGGATCGCTCGAATATTTCTACATATTTCGCAGAAAATTCAATTTTATTGAAAATCAACTGAACTATAGCCCACAAATTCAGAGCCAGAAAAGTCGAAAATCTGCAATTGTGCTCCGATTTTTATGGTTGATACCTCATTCAATAGGTGTTGAGACCTACAATCGTCATGCCAACGGCCATTTGGATCGCTCGAATATTTCTACACATTTCGCAGAAAATTCAATTTTATTGAAAATCAACTGAACTATAGCCCATAAATTCAGAGCCAGAAAAATCGAAAATCTGCAATTGTGCTCCGATTTCGATGGTTGATACCTCTTTCAATAGGTGTTGAGACCTACAATTGTCATGCGAACGGCCATTTGGATCGCTTGAATATTTCTACACATTTCGCAGAAAATTCAATTTTATTGAAAATCAACTGAACTATAGCCCACAAATTCAGAACCAGAAAAATCGAAAATCTGCAATTGTGCTCCGATTTCGATGGTTGATACCTCTTTCAATAGGTGTTGAGACCTACAATCGTCATGCCAACGGCCATTTGGATCGCTCGAATATTTCTACACATTTCGCAGAAAATTCAATTTTATTGAAAATCAACTGAACGATAGCCCATAAATTCAGAGCCAGAAAAATCGAAAATCTGCAATTGTGCTCCGATTTCGATGGTTGATACCTGTTTCAATAGGTGTTGAGACCTACAATCGTCATGCCAATGGCCATTTGGATCGCTCGAATATTTCTACATATTTCGCAGAAAATTCAATTTTATTGAAAATCAACTGAACTATAGCCCACAAATTCAGAGCCAGAAAAGTCGAAAATCTGCAATTGTGCTCCGATTTTTATGGTTGATACCTCATTCAATAGGTGTTGAGACCTACAATCGTCATGCCAACGGCCATTTGGATCGCTCGAATATTTCTACATATTTCGCAGAAAATTCAATTTTATTGAAAATCAACTGGACTATAGCCCACAAATTCAGAGCCATTTATGTTTGATACCTCTTTCAATAGGTGTTGAGACCTACAATAGTCATGCCAACGGCCATTTGGATCGCTCGAATATTTCTACACATTTCGCAGAAAATTCAATTTTATTGAAAATCAACTGAACTATAGCCCACAAATTCAGAGCCAGAAAACTCGAATATCTGCAATTGTGCTCCGATTTCGATGGTTGATACCTCTTTCAATAGGTGTTGAGACCTACAATCGTCATGCATACGGCCATTTGGATCGTTCGAATATTTCTACACATTTCGGAGAAAATTCAATTTTATTGAAAATCAACTGAACACAAATTCAGAGCCAGAAAAATCAAAAATCTGGAATTGTTTGTCAATAGATTTCAGTGAAATTTGATGTCTAACTTATTCACCTGATTCTATTTAGTGGTTCCCAATATAACATTGAATTATTCATGTACTGTCGAATTTCCTTGAATCATATCATTATAGGGGACTGATTTTTGAAATCCAAGGAATATTGCGAGACACATTAATGTTCTTATGGTTGCGGTAGCATGAATCAAAAAATTGCTTCACCAAATATTTTGTTTATATGGGCAACCAATCGAAGCAGTTTACTACGTCTTCAGTTTAAAATGAAATTAGGTAGCACTTCTGTGGATTTATTTTAATAAAAAATTACTTCAAAGAATTCCTCCGGCCACATCATCTGGGGCCGGATTTCTTATTTAAATCTTTGCTGAAATTTAAGAAATATTGCGGAACACTTCCAATGATATCATTGACCAAACCACAACTCCAAGATAGTAAAATGTATCTTAAGTTATATTATTCGTCTCTTCCTGTAAAAATTTACGTTGAAAAGCAAAAATTAAAAATCTGGCGTATTATGGTTCGATTCTGACTGATCCTTAATATTACAAATAAAAAAAATTATTTTACGGAATTAGGTGTGGCACGCAAAAAAAGCAATTATTTAAAGAAATAATTTTATTGGCACGCTAATAATCAATTATTTGCGAACAATGTTTTAGCATCTTAATCTAACACACAGAAAAAAGCAAATTAATATAATTCCGTCGTTCTCAGTATCTTTGACGAAAGCCAATAAAATAAAACTTTTAAAAATCAATTATCACGAATGTCAACAGCGAGATAGTTCATAGTACAAACTACTGGCTCGGTGCACAAATATTGACTTACCTTGCTCGAAATCAATTAGCGCATTATATGTACGAAAATACGTATAGTTAAACACTTACACAAACATCTTACTGATTTTCTTATCAGTTTTATTTTATAAAAAGGTGAAATGATTAACTTTTTGACAAAAAAAAATCACACAAATATTCAACCACACATATGTACAGTGTGTCGCACACAGTTTGATTGATCACGTAACATTTTAATTGATATTCACAATCAAATCAATTTTTATTCAATTTCACCAAAAAAAAGTCGGAATAATAGTTTCCAAAATTTTGTATTTTTTTTTTTAATGACAATCAATTCTTTTATTAACGCATCGATCTTATCCATTTGTGACAGTTTGTGATCTCCTATACAAATTGCGTGAATTGAATTTAATGCGTATATAAATGCGCCAAATAAATAAATTTGATCGAATTTTTTATTATTCGTACATATGAAATACATAAGTATATAGAAGATCATCTTAAGTATGTGATCGATCATTTATGTGTACAAAATAATCTTGAAGATCGCCTTCTAAGTTTGGATATTTTATTAAGGAGTGATTTAGATGCGGCTTAAGACATTACTGTGTGCGTGCCAATATAATTACAGAGTTTGATGATCGATCATTATTGAGCACATGTGCGTGATCTTTATAAAATATATTGACCGCATCGAATATTTTCCCATGCAACTTAATAAACGAAAAACTGGTTAAATATTTATGAACGCAATCAAACAAATTAATTTCGGGAATTTTCAATTTTCATTCCAATTTTTTTTTTTTTTTTTGTACTCAAGGATGCGGTTGAATTTCGTGTGGAAAAAGCCCCTTTCGCAAAACTGTCACCCCTCTAGATATATTTAGTTTTTCCTTCTTTTTAATTTTATTTTTTTGGAGCTCATTTTTCACCATTCATTCTGCGTGCATTTTGTTAGATTACCCATCTAACTTTATAACCGTATAAAAGACTTTTTTTTTTTATTTTAGTTTTTGTGGTTTTACGAATAAAACGCCAAACAATATAACGCAGAAGTCGCACATATATATGAATTCGATAAATAATAATTATTTACAGTGTTTTGGGTCCATTGTTTGTTCCTTGCTTTTTCTACAAAAAAAGATGCATCTGGGGTGTTGTTATTTAAGGATAAAAATGTATTTTATTTATACTAGGTATATACGAGTGCGAGAATAAGGATGGATGAATATTTTTTTTTTTTCGTTTTCAATTCAATCGAATTGAATATAATGTGACTATGCGGTAGTGGTTTGTTGTGTGTATATATACAAAATCATAAGTAGATGTCCTTTTATTTACCTCTAATACATAAGGATTAATCATAATTTATAATTTTTTTTATATTAACGCGATTGTTTGTTACATTGAAAGTGGTTAGTTGGTTTAAATTTTTAGTGAACAATAGAATATTAAAGCTGTTGAAATGTATAAAAGCCAAGATGAAAGGTGAGACCGATTTAATGGACGCGTGTTAGGATTAAATAAAAATTTATTCGTATATTGACCAGAAGTAGTTTTTATTAAACTTAGAACCCAACTGTTTTGTGGGTTTAACATTATGAATTGTTAATTTATAACGCGTTTAATGTGGTTGGCCACAGGTTCTGCTGCTTGTTTCTAAAAAATAACAACTTTTTCATATACACTATGTAGTGATAATGCCTGAATGTCAATAACGAATGCAATCTACACTGTTTGTTTGTCTTGCAAACCACACCGGTTCACCGATTTTGTCCAAATTTCCCAGAGATATGTGTTTTGACCCAGGGAAAATTTTAAGGCCAAAATCGATCCGATAGATCAAACCGTTGTTGAGGGCCGTAACGTTTTTGGAACATACTAAAACGTGATGTATTTCTGCATTTAAAGAGTTTAGTTTTCTCTTCATAATTCGTACAGCAACAGCTTACTTTCAATTATAATGGTTGAAATTCAGAACTTTATTTAAACAAATTTTATTGCTTAACCGAATTTGATGTAATCGGGACTCCGAAATAATTTTTAAGTGTTTATTTGTTCGCGAGTGATTCACTCGGTAGTCATGATAAGCTGTGTGATGATTTAAACCGAAGTGATGTAAATGATGATGTACTGTCGGTACCTGAGGTACCAAAAGTCTTCCAAACGAGGCGGTTCCGGTACCTGCTGTTTCAACTAATGAAATTCTTTTAAAAAACTCCATAAATGTAACTGTTTCAGTATCTCGAAAATCAACTGTTACGATACCATGGAATGTTTCACCACCAATTTGAAAATTTGTTTCTGATATAACGGAATTGCCGATTTGTCAGCCAGTGAACTTACGAAGTAAGAATAAAATAATATTAGTATTTTACGGGCTATGGAACCACATAAACAGATCTTTGTCTCTAGAATTCATCCGGATGTTACCGAAACAAATATTGGACAATATTTACAAGTGAAATGCAATTTGTGTGATGCAGTGGTTCACCGTTTTGTCCCAAAAGTAAGAGATAATCAAAAACAGAATTACTCTTCATTTAAAATAAGAGTTTTAGTTACTGTTTTTAACAAAGTGATGAAATTCTTGTGAAGAAATTCCAAAACCAAACTAAGAGTCATCCTTTTGTTAGGGTTACACCAACCCATTCAACATATGGCAACGTAGGTTTTCAAACATCTTCTACAAAATTGTAATTTGGGATTTGGAATTTGGAATTTGAAATTTAAATTTTAGGGTTTGAAATTTAAAATTTGGAATTTGAAGTTTGAAGTTTGGAATTTTAAATTTAAAATTTTAAAATTTTAAAATTTTAAATTTTAAATTTTAAATTTTAAATTTTAAATTTTAAATTTTAAATTTTAAATTTTAAATTTTAAATTTTAAATTTTAAATTTTAAATTTTAAATTTTAAATTTTAAATTTTAAATTTTAAATTTTAAATTTTAAATTTTAAATTTTAAATTTTAAATTTTAAATTTTAAATTTTAAATTTTAAATTTTAAATTTTAAATTTTAAATTTTAAATTTTAAATTTTAAATTTTAAATTTTAAATTTTAAATTTTAAATTTTAAATTTTAAATTTTAAATTTTAAATTTTAAATTTTAAATTTTAAATTTTAAATTTTAAATTTTAAATTTTAAATTTTAAATTTTAAATTTTAAATTTTAAATTTTAAATTTTAAATTTTAAATTTTAAATTTTAAATTTTAAATTTTAAATTTTAAATTTTAAATTTTAAATTTTAAATTTTAAATTTTAAATTTTAAATTTTAAATTTTAAATTTTAAATTTTAAATTTTAAATTTTAAATTTTAAATTTTAAATTTTAAATTTTAAATTTTAAATTTTAAATTTTAAATTTTAAATTTTAAATTTTAAATTTTAAATTTTAAATTTTAAATTTTAAATTTTAAATTTTAAATTTTAAATTTTAAATTTGGGATTTGGAATTTGGAATTTGGAATTTTAAAATTTGAATTTGGGAATTTGAAATTTGGAATTTGGAATTAGATATTTTGAATTTGAAATTTGAAATTTGAAATTTAAAATTTGGAATTTAGAATTTAAAATTTGAAATTTGGAATTTAAAATTTGAAATTTGAAATGTGAAATTTGGAAAATAATTTTGGATTTTAGAATTTGGAATTTTGGATTTGGAATTAGAAATTTGGAATTTAAAATTTGGAATTGGGGAATTTCAAATTTGAAATTTAAAATTTAAAATTTGGAATTTAGAATTTAAAATTTGGAACTTGAAATTTAAAATTTTAAATTTAGAATTTAAAATTTGAAATTTTGAATTTAAAATTTGACATTTTGAATTGAAATCTGAAATTTGAAAAATAATTTTGGATTTTAGAATTTGGAATTTTGGATTTGGAATTTTTTTTTTTGGTTGATTATTTGTTATAAAATTGGTAATGAAAATAAAAAATAAAAATAAAAAAAATTAGAAATTTGGAATTTAAAATTTGGAATTAGGAATTTGAAATTTGAAATTTGAAATTTAAAATTTGGAATTTAGAATTTAAAATTTGATATTTAGAATTTAAAATTTGAAATTTGAAATCTTAAATTTGGAAAATAATTTTGGATTTAAGAATTTTGAATTTTGGATTTGGAATTTGAAATTTGAAACTTAAAATTTGAAATTTGGAATTAGAAATTTGGAATTTAAAATTTGGAATTGGGAATTTGAAATTTGGACTTTGGAAATGATGTTTGAATATGAAGTTTGAAGTTTGGATTTTGAAATTTTGGATTTGCAATTTTTAATTTGAAATTTAATATTTGAATTTTGGAGTATGCAATTTTGCATCGTGGAATTTGGGATTTGAAATTTGAAATTTGAAATTTAAAATTTGACATTTGTAATTTGGATTTGGAATTTGAAATTTTGAATTTGAAATTTGGAATTTGAAATTTACAACTTGAAAATTGAAATTTAAAATTTGAAATTTAGAATTGGAAATTTAAAATTTGAAATTAGAAATTTAAAATTTAAAATTTAAAATTTGGAATTTGAAATTTGGAATTTGAAATTTGGGATTTGGGATTTGGAATTTGGAATTTGAAATTTGAAATTTGAAATTTAAAATTTGGAATTTCAAATTTGAAATTTAAAATTTGGAATTTAGAATTTAAAATTTGAAATTTAGAATTTAAAATTTGAAATCTGAAATTTGGAAAATAATTTGGAATTTTAGAATTTGGAATTTTGGAATTGGAATTTGAAATTTGAAACTTAAAATTTGAAATTTGGAATTTGAAATTTGGAATTTAAAATTTGGAATTGGGAATTTGAAATTTGGAATTTGCAATTAGATATTTTGAATTTGAAATTTGGAATTTGGAATTTGGAATTTAAAATTTGGAATTGGGAATTTGAAATTTGAAACTTAAAATTTGAAATTTAAAATTTGGAATTTACAATTTAAAATTTGAAATTTAGAATTTAAAGTTTGAAATTTGAAATCTTAAATTTGTGAAATAATTTTGGATTTAAGAATTTGGAATTTTGGATTTAGAATTTGAAATTTGAAACTTAAAATTTGATATTTGGAATTTGGAATTAGAAATTTGGAATTTAAAATTTGGAATTTGAAATTTGGAATTTGGAAATGAGGTTTGGAATATGAAGTTTGGAATTTGAAATTTAAAATTTATGGTTTGAAATTTAAAATATAAAATGGAATTTGAAGTTTGAAGTTTGGAATTTGAAATTTTGGATTTGCAATTTTTAATTTGAAATTTGAAACTTGAAATTTTAAATTTTAAATTTGAAATTTAGAATTTGAAATTTGAAATTTAAAATTTGAATTTAAAAATTGAAATTTGGAATTTGAAATTGAATTTGAAATTCGGAATTCGGAATTTGAAATTTGGAATTTGGAGTTTGTGGTTTGGAATTTGAAGTTTTAAATTTGAAATTTAAAATTTAGGGTTTGAAACTTGAAATTTAAAATTTGGAATTTGAAGTTGGAAGTTTGGAGTTTTAAATTTAAAATTTGAAATTTAGAATTTGAAATTTGGAATTTGGAATTGAAAATTTTGAATTTGACATTTGGAGTTTGAAATTTGGAATTTGAGATTTAGAATTCAGAATTTATTTTTTAATCGTCAAATATGAAAAGTTTTTGGATTGAAATAGTTTGTTCATAACATTGTTGGTTGGGGCAAAGTTAACAAAGTTTCAGATTTCTAAATCAAAATGATTCTGAATTTAAATACATATAAGCAATTATTTATATCAATTTTGGTTTTTTGTGTAATTTCTAGAGTCAATAGCTATAGATTTGGAAATGAAATTTTATGGGGTTTCAGATTTTTTAGTTACTGATTTTAGAATTTTAGTTTAAAATATTAAACAAAATATTTAATATTCATAATTTAGAATTCAAATTTTGTATGCACCTCGAATTTCAGGTTAGTTAATTATTGATTAACTCGTTGTCCTTTTAATTTTAATGCCGAATTGAATTTAATTTATTTAATGTTATAATGTTGGTATTGATATTGGTATTGGTGTTGTTATTGTTAATATGGTATTGGTGTTATTGTTAATATTTGAATTAATAGTAATGTCAGTTTTAGTTGTTATGTTGATATTGGTATTTATATTAAGATTAATAAATAATCGTTTAAATGATTTTAGTTTAGAATTATCTGAGAAATTTGACCAAGCTGGCATTGGCTGAGGCAATAGCGCGACGACCTAGTGTTTCTCAATAAGCACTCTATTCGTAGCACAAACGTTCAACATATGAAATCAGATTTATAACTAAAACCAAGGGTACTTATTTCAAAATTAATGATGCTGCTCTTGTAGATTCGATCATTATTTATAATGATGTGAATTGTAATCAAGCTGCTTATATTAACAATTGTTTTAAAATTGAATTCGTTCAATCTTTCAAATATCTCGGTCTAACCACTGATAATTCGATGCATTGGAAAAACCAAATTGATACTCTTCATATTTATCTGGCATCAGTGATAAGGAAAATATATACATTACGACAAGTGTGTTCAGTAGCCGTTTTAAGAATTATTTATTTTACTCTTTGGAGTCGAAGTTGTCATATAGATTAGTGTGTTGGGGTATATACTCACTATATACTAATTCACATACTACCTTTGAATAAATTTCGATTAAATATTCGAACACTATGATAAAATTCTATGGAAGTCAAAAATTTAAAAAGTACTGTACATTTACAAGACAGTTGACACTAAACGATTTAATAGTTAATTAAATCAGTTTTTAGCTTATTAAGAATGTAAGGTACGTGTAAATAGGAGAAAGTGTAAAGTAGTATTACAAACTACATTCTATTATTCACTAAAAAAAATCTTAACATATAAAATTTGAATAATTCTCAATAATTAATGTTAATTTGTCCCCATCTAAAAATTAATAACCATAACAATGTACCTAATAACATTAAGGCTGTTTATGAACTTTGGAAGAAAACAACTTTTCTGGCATATAAATTGAGAAAGCTGTAAAATTGTTATTTTGATGCGGTACTAATTTCAATTAGAGTCTCTGTATAGATTTTTGTCTATTCAAAAATAAATTTGAAATTTATTGTGCCTGAGTTAATGTTATTTCCGGGTATTTAACCTAAGCAAATATTTTTCCTTGTAAATACGTATAAAGCTATAAAAACATATTATGAGTCAGCCTCGGGATATGAAGAAAGCGGTTTAGTGCAATAAACAGCAAAGCGGTTTGTTTCTAAGTACATAATTGAAGTCTATTATTAGCTATCGATTGTACTGATGTAAACTATATTTAGCACAGAAGTCTGTAGGGTCAACCTAAGTAGTGCAAAAATTCAAAATGACAAAACTTAACCTCAAAAGTACGACATGTTACGACCGAAAAAAAATCCAGAAACACAATTATCAAAGTGCGGGCCAAATTAAAATTAAAATTTATAAAATGTCTATCGAATTTGACTATTTCTGTAAAGATCTTAATATTAACGATAATGGAAATTGCTTCGTCAACCTTGCAGGCACAGATCAAAGGAATCGTATCGATAGTTGTACCACAAATGTGTGCCGGCCTTTTGACCCTTTCGGCTTTTCGACATTCAGCCTTTCGACACATTCTGCCTTCCGATCCATTTGACTTTTCGAAATTCCTCCATTCGACACATTCTGCCATTAGACATTCGGCCTTCCGACATTCGGACTTTCATCATCGAACGTCATTATTACAGTCCTAAGACAAGGCAAATTTTGAAAATTTATCATTTGAGAGCAACCCAATTAGGAGAATCATACAGGCCCATTCCCTATTAATGTATTACCTCTCCCCCCTGCATATCTTAGTTTCGAATTATTTGGTTTAGTGCGGTACTATCGCCATCATTTTAGTAATTAAAACTATTTAATGGTTTACTAAATTAATTGGGTAAATTTCCACAATAGTTTAAAGCCTTTCTGCATTATTAACCATTTTACTCGCCATTTATAAACGGCCGAGTTGTTTCGGCAGTAGTCTCGCGTTTTATGTCTTCCGATCCATCCCATTTTTATACAGTTGCGAGTGGCACTATTTAAGACTGAATGATGTTTATGTAATCCTTTTTTATTTTTTTGTCTAACCTTTGAATAGTTATTTCTTCACCAACAATATTGGATACGAGATGGACGGATCTGCTATTGGCTTTGGTTTTAGTTACCTTGCGTTTTTGATTTTTCCGGATTTTGAGTTAGTAGCATTAGAACTGAAGTTGGTAAAATTGGTTTGATTCTTGCGTTGATTAATATATTTTGTACTCTGATATTAGCAACCAAATCGATTCAAGTACTTGAAAGACTTGGTGATTGACATATGTATACAATATACATACATAACAAATTACATTAATTCTTCATCATTAAACATCATAACCACAAAACACCATATTTTATTGCCATATTTAATTAGCCACGCCACCATACCAACAAACAAGTAACAAAGGAAAATACTGTAAACTACCGAGAGGGTAAATTAGTTCTGGCCAATTATTTACGGAATATAGCTACATACTTAAATGATATCAAATCTCAATTTCAAAAAAAAAAAAAAAATCACAAATGTATAAAGTTAGCTAGTGAGATAATTCAATTGACCTAAAAAAAACATAAAATAAAAGAAACCAAAACATATTTCAACATAATAGAGGTGTCAAATATCAACGCATAAAACGACAAATCATTCCGAAGCCGATATTTTTGCTTGGCTTTTTTAGCATACACATAAATATTTCACAATTCAATCATATAAGCGATCGGGATCCAACTATTTTTGTTCCTATATAATGACAAAAGGATCTCACATATCATATAAAACATCAAACACATAAAATGTTTGATGATCATGATGAAAATGTGACAAAAAAAAGCAACACAAAACAATTGTGGTGTCGGCATGCGGGACAAAAGGTTCAAAGTAGGTGTTGAGATGTTTTATGTTTTTGTTTGCAATTTTCGATTTTTTTTTGTGTTGAATTGGATCATTTTTTTATGAGAGACAAACATAAAAATTGACATGAAAATTAATAGAATATTGAACAATAAACATACAACATATTAATGCTGCACAAAATTCGGAATCTCTTTAAAGTCAAAAAAATTAAAAATCCAACAAAAGAAGCGAAATCGATAGACTTACTGTCGGCGGTGTCTTAAGTATTCGATTTTTTTCATAGAACTTATGTCGAGTTAACTTTTTTGTACATTTTAAGCAACTACATATAGCTATTTGACAATAAAAACCGATATTGTAATTGAAACGTTACAACAATTAACCGACAATATTGTGTGTGAAAAGGTTTGAAATGCAAAATAGCTGAATGTTTTCATAAATGATGAATTGTATTTTGACAAAATCAATTAATTTTCGAAGATGGATGAGACGATTGAGAGGGAAGGTGCGAAAAAGCATAATTAGGAAATTTGTAGAGTTATTTCATGCTGATTTCACAAATTGCTAGACTAAGTGTCTCCGTGGCATAAGACAAAATAAAAGGTTATTTTTTAGTGATCGTTAATTTGTGTAAATTTTTTCTCTTCCTTTAGAAATACATTTTACCATCTAACATTTCAGTATACCAAAATGGAGAAATTCAGTATACCGAAACGGAGGTAACACAAACCGAACGGGTGTGGTTTGAAGCTATGCTCAAAATGGGGAACCAGACCTTAAATATATCTTAACCAATTTGACTTAATAAGTTTTCTATAAGGCCAAAGATCTTGCCTATAGTATTTAGAATTTTGGTCCAAGCTAAATAATAATAAAAGTTTTTGGAAATATTTGGTGATCAGTAATGTCGAATATAATTAGGTAACAATCTTTATCACATTGTACAAATGCCATTTCCCAAATTACAGCAATTCCATAATAGAAAAACATGAACAATTAATAATTAAACTGTTTTATTTTTAAACCTCCACCACTACTTATACTTAAACCAAGTGATTAGGGGTACTCCTCAATTAAATTTTTGTATGGTGACTTTAAATATTGCTAAATAATGGTACGAAATCTCTGTTTGCCAGATTTATATGCGGTTCTCAATATGAAAAATAATGGTGCCCAAAGAGCATGCTTCGTGTGCTTATAGGTTAATTCGATGCTGGCTATTCTGAACAAAATATGATTATCCGATAAACACATTTCCGTCCATTTTCGATCCAAAATTCCAAACATAACAATACAAGGACAACCTTTAGAGCAATAATTGTTGCTCATTATTTAAGTATTTGCTTGTTCGTCACGTTTTATTTTGAATAAAGTTAAATAATGAGTGATTTTGCAAAACCAGCTTCTAGGTTAGTATATACATAGTTGTGTCATCAGTACAAATGGACAAAGTTTGTAATATTTTATCATATGCGATTACAGACTGTAGTTAAAAAAGATACAGAAAATAAAAAAATACATAGTGGTTATTAAAAACTGTGCGTTTGGAGTATGTAGATCTCGGTTTTGCTGTATTTAAAGTTAAATTCCAGTATTTTTGTGTATGTTGTTTCCTAACGATTTATTATTTATTTCCATGAAAACTGATTTAGCCCCTTACCGACCGGAGTAAAGTTTCTAATGCGAATGAAGTTTATTTTAAACGAATAAACGTGTTCCACTGGCGTGAGCAATCTACTCACAAATACTTGTCTCTATACTCATTCTCAAATGACGATGTAGTTGTTATACTTATAGCCGTTATGCATAAAATTAACGGCAGAGTGATTTTAGTTTTAAAAATTCCAATAGATGGCTCTGTACCAATTTTTGTCGTTTGATGTTGAAAGGCCGAATGCCAAAAGATCGAACACCGAAAGGCCGAACGCCGAAAGGCCGAATGTTGAAAGGTTGAATGTTGAATGGCCGAATGTGTCAAAAGGCCGAATGTCTGAAGGCTGAATGGGTCGAAAGGCCGAATGTCGGAAGGCCGAATGCCAAAAGATCGAACGCTGAAAGGCCGAACGCCGAAAGGCCGAATGTTGAAAGGTTGAATGTTGAATGGCCGAATGTGTCAAAAGGCCGAATGTCTGAAGGCTGAATGGGTCGAAAGGCCGAATGTCGAAAGGCCAAATTTTCATGAAATTTTCCTTCACTTATTTTATTGAAATCAATATAAACCATTTAATTTATTTCTTAATTAAAATGATTTAAATAAATTGAAAATACTTGCTAATGAATCCTGTGTAAGTATAGCATATTTAGTCCGTTCAGTATAAATTTTGTCTCGGAGAAGCTAGAACGTTCGTTTGCATTTCAATCGTCAGTTCTCGTCAAGATCTACAGATTTCGTATATAAAACATTAATGTGAAATAGTTATAGTTAATATATATGGTGTTAAAGTAAAAAATTAAAATAATGCAATTTCGGCCGATACTCGTCGAAAAGCCAAATCAAAATATAGAGAACGTTTACGGTTAGAAAGGGCTTCTCAAGAGCAATCCACTGATACTTCTTAGTATTCAAAAATTATTATGGCATATACATACAATACGCTCCTATACATACGTACACGTATTCACGTATAACACACGGCTGTGTCTACGATACAGACACACCAATATTTTTTTCCCTTGTTTTGGGATTTGCTTTTTGGTTTATCGGGTGAGTGCCTCCAGAGAGAAATAGCCTCCCCATCCGCTGCAACCTAGCCGGCTGCAAAATGCTGTACTGGATCAACCACCGGAAAGTCTGTGGCAAAATTCGTCAGAGATGTAAGTTTATAGCGTTCTCGAAATTTGTTACAAAATCTAATTTTGAAAATAAAGATACATAGGTACGTATAATAGCCCATTTTTATCTATTTTGTTCTGACGTAACTACATAATTAGGAATTTTGAGATTTATTTATTAAACAACGGAACAAGCCTTTTACGCCCATAATTGGCTAATTCGCGTATTAATTGAACGAAATTTTATTTATTTTAGTTATGATTTTGTTTTGCTCGAATTACCAGTATAAAATCGTTTGTAAGTACATACATATTGACAACAAAAAATAAAAAATTAGTTCAACAATTAAATTGAAGAATTCAAATTCTCTTCGAGACATTCGGCCTTTTGACACAATCCCCCCATCGACACATTCGGCCTTGCTACCTATTCGGTCTTTCGACATAATCTACTTTTCGTCATTCGGCCCATCGACATTCGGCCTTGAAACCCTTTTGGCTATTCGATATTCGGATTTTCGACTCTTTCGGCCTTTCAACCCATTCGGCCTTTCGACCCTATTCCAATATGAATACGTGGAATGTCATTTTTTAAAAACAAATAATTTTTGTTTATCATTAGCGGTATTTAAGAAAAATTTAAATAAATTTAATTTTGATTTATTTTTTGTCCTTTTCGTTCCTATCTATGATTTAAAGAAAAAAAGTGTTTCGCTTAATTTAAATCGTGCGGTATTTTATATCCAATGCAATTGTTATTGTAACTTTGTAAAGAAAATACGCTTAATGTCAAAATGTTTTCCCAGGCCTTAAAATGCGCCTGTTTCCTAATAGCACATGCATTGATCAACGCTTTGCGCTCAACATACGTTCAATTTTTAGTCATGATTTTATAGATTAAAAACAATTGAAATATGTAATGTTTTATTACTTATTATTATTAATGGAACAACGTAATTTTTGTCAAAATCTAACAGTTTTAATTAAATTGAGGTTATGTTTTACTACTGTCACAAAATATTCGCGTTACATCTAATCACAAGTACTTGGTATGTACATGTACAAGGCCTGTTCGTTTTAGCTGAATTAACTGATGGCGGTTGATTGCTGAAGAGGTTCAGGTAAGGATTGATTTGGGAGTTGAAATAATTTTCAGGACCGAAGTCCTCATCACCTCATGTGGTTTCAGCCATTTATATTTCTTCAAACATAAAATTGCTCGGTAGATTTGAAGAAATTTAAAAATCTGACAATTTAGAATGGGAGCGAACAATTCAATGAATTAAGGTAGGAGTTTGAGAGAATTGAAACAATAATCTTTCCATAATTTAAAAATTTCGTAACTTTCTATATTTGTAAGCAAATATTTTCACATATGAATTCTGATATGCTAGTTTTCCAGTTAAGTATAAATTCGTACAAAAAATTTAAACATCATGGATGTTACTACCACTATGACTATGTGTATATCGCTTATTTGACAACTGAATATGACAAACATAATATGACACCTTGTTTTCTGTGTTTTAGGCAAAAAATTAATTTATTACGAGATTTTGCTTCAAATCAAAAGAAAAAAACAACAAATGCTACAATTTTGGCGTACACCAATTTTTAATTATTTGTCCTACGGCTTCGATGAATTTAGCTGCTAAAATGTTTGAAGGAAACAAGTCACTTTGCTTTAGTTGAAATTAAGGATAGACATGACATATTATATTCAAACTATAATTAACTCTAAACTTTGATTATAGTGATTGTGAGTCAGGATGTATACAATTCACAATACAACTGTTTAGTTCAATTCTGCAAATACGAAGATTGAAAAAAAGGCAAAGTTCCCAAAGACCGCGAAATTAAGACTTTTGACACGGAATAACAGATTAACTGGTTTAAGTAATTTAAAATAAATCGCGACTGGAATGTATTTCATAAATAGGTATCAGGCAGCAAAATAAACGCTAGAAATATTGGGAACGAGAACCGCAGTTTCATGAAAATTATTTGAAACAATCTATTTGCGATCGATTAATTTTTTTTTCTGCAACCGGTTTTTGTATAGAAACAAGTTCACAAGTCAAGCGAATCGGTTTCTCGTCTTTCACATGTGTTAAGGTAGTTTCGCATCCAGGATTAGCATAAATAAAAAGCCAACGGTCATTTAATTGTACATGAATGTTTTAACGCGAGAATTGTTAATGGGGTTTTCTAGCCAAAGATAGTAATATACTACGCAAAGTTGTACCAAGAAAGGCACTGTTTAGAAAATACCGACTTTTGATGCCTTCGTGAAATTGTTCCTTTGGATGTCTAGAGTGTTCCAACGTGGCATTGGCATATATTCGTTGTAAAATAGTTACCAAAGCTTATCTTGTTGGTCTGTTGGGAGTTTCTTTGAAATGTTGCTAAGTTGAGCCCGGCCAGTCGTATTAAAATAAATATTTGGTTTTTCGAAATTTTACGGCAGGCAAATTTTTTGTTCATAACATGTAACTGTCATAATTTTTCATTAAAACCCAATCAATCAAAATAGTCGAATGACTCTGTGCAATCAATTGTTGTTCATCTACAATTTTTAAAGGCAAGTATTTTGATGTTTACCGACCTGCGTACTTGCCTATATGTGACAATGCCTCTAAAAGAAATCCAATTAAGAGCACATCAAATTTCTTGTAATCTATAATACCTTTGCCCCGTAAATGCACAGTCCCTTTACTTCTGTACAATAAAATGTACGTACCAAATAATGTACTTTGGTGTTCAATGAATAAATTGGAGAAAATCCGTGAAATCGACGTAAACTCTACCTTTTGGTACCTGTTAAATATTTTATGAATGAAACAACTATTTTTGACACAATACGAAGATAAATTGAATATTTTTTTCATCAGGGCGTGAAGAATAGTTTTTAGTTCTCTATGGATTTGATTCCCACAGGCTCAGGTGGACAAATTATTTTGTGTGTTTGTATGTAATTACAACAATAATATTTTTTTGTAAATTTAGGACAATTATTTTTATATATTATATGATATCGACTAAATCGTGGGAAGATTGATTTTGAAAGTCAACTTTGACTTAACATTTATAAATGTTAGTGCTCCGCTGGACAAACATCTGATAAATATTACAAGATTAATGAGGGAACGCTATAAAATTTTATTTTATTATCGGTGTAGCCAAACTGTCTAGCAAAACTTACCAATATACGATTTAATAATATTCGATAGTGCACACATACACACCTTGGGAGGTATACACATGAAAACAAAACAAAAATTCATAAAAATGTAGTTTCTATGGGTATATCGTCTTCTTGGGCAACAAAAGATTTCGTCTAAATACTTTATGTAACATTCATCCCTTTAAGCAATTTAAGCAATACAAAAGTCCTATACATAAACAGCTATATAGAAGACGTGTAAATAAATCTAAATTTTGGGGATGATACTTTGAATAGAATATTGATGTAATATTTTACCCTAAAATATCAGCTTCCTAGAGTGCGTGAGAAATTTTGTGACGAAATTTTTATTACTTCGATAGGTATGTGGTGTGTGTTATACCTATCCCGAAATTAGTTACAAAATTGGATCATGTTGTGCTAAATATAATTATAGTACGTAATATTGTCCGACCACAAACATCTTAATGTGAAATGATTAGATATCTTACCTACATATTGACCCTAATTTTTACGGCATACGACGGTGTGTGTGTAGAGCTTACTAATTAATTAATTATGTACAGGAATGAAGTAGTTTTTGTGGTAATTGAATTTTGGGTTTAACTTAAACGGATTAGATTAGGGATTATAACACATTTTTGTAGGTATCGTCATTTTGTAATCGCCTTACGTTATTTTATGGATGACATTGTGCAGTAAACACTTTATTAATTGTAATCATTCAATTTTGTAAACGTTATCTTAACTATATTAGTTTATATTTTAAATAATCGGTTATTCTTTGATTAATTAAAATTAATTTGTGTCACTGGACTCAGGTGAAGAAGACAATTTTTACCTGCTTGGAAACATCATCTTGAGTAATGAACATGGTAAAACCAAAGATGATGGAATAATAAGATTGCGAAACACGAACTATATAATTGGTACACCCACTTTTTGGTTATAAGCCCAAATTTAGAAAGACACCTAGCGGGGTATATATAATTACTCTAAATCCCAGAAACAATCCAATATAAATATTGATACGGTGTCGAATTATGGAACTATCATACTTTTTTTGTATTTTATTTTGTTTAAAGTTTCATCCACACATAATGATTACTTTGGTCTAAAAAGACCAAAGTATTGAAATCCTGTCAAAACTGATGAATAATTTGGTAGGTCCAAATCATTTTTTTCGACGTTTTGAAAGTCCCTGAGTCTGAAAAAGCAAAATATAAAGGGCTGAAACCTCACGAAGTGATCAGAACTTCGCTTTTTGGTATCTTCAATGGGGATGGCTTTGGCGTTTGCGATTTGAAATTTAAAATTTAAAATTAAAATTAAAAATTTGAAATTTGAAATTTGGATTTTCAGATTTTAAATTTTGAAATTTGGAATTTGAAATTTAAAATTTGGAATTTAGAATTTGAAGTTTGAAATTTGGAATTTAAAGTTTGAAATTTGTAATTTCAAACTTCGGATATAAAATTTGGAATTTGAGGTTTGGAATTTGGGATTTGAAGTTTGAAATTTGTAATTTTAAATTAAGAATTTGGAATTTGAGATTTAGAATTTGAAGTTTGAAATTTAAAATTTGGAATTTAAAATTTGAAATTTGGAATATGAAATTTTGGATTTTGGAATTTGGAATTTGAGTTGAGATTTGAAATTTAAAATTTTAAATTTGGAATTTGAAGTTTAAAATTTGGAATTTGAGGTTTAAAATTTGGAATTTGGGATTTGGAATTTGAAATTTCGTATTTGAAATTTTAAATTTGGAATTTGAAATTTGAAGTTTGAAATTCGAAGTGTGAAGTTTGAAATTTGAAATTTAAAATTTAGGATATGTAATTTGGAATTAAACATTTCGAATTTGAAGTTTGGAATATGGAATTTAAAATTTGAAATTTGTGGTTTGAAATTTTAAATTTGAGATTTAAAATTTGGAATTAAATTTGGAGTTTGAAATTTGAAATTTGGAGTTTGAAGTTTGAGATTTGAAATTTGGAAATTTTCGATTTCAATTTGGAATTTAAAATTTGAAATATGGAATATGAAATTTTGGAATTTGGAATTTGGGATTTGGAATTTGAAACTTGGTATTTGAAATTTGGAATTTGAAGTTTGGAATTTGGAAGTTAGCGATTTGAAATTTGGAATTTGAAATTTTAAATTAGTAATTTCAAACTTAAGAAATGAAATTTGGAATTTGAGGTTTGGAATTTGGAATTTGAAGTTTGAAATTTTAAATTTCAAACTTCGAATATAAAATTTGGAATTTGAGGTTTGGAATTTGGAATTTGAAGTTTGAAATTTGTAATTTTAAATTAAGAATTTGGAATTTGAGATTTAGAATTTGAAGTTTGGAATTTAAAATTTGAAATTTGGAATATGAAATTTTCGATTTTGGGATTTGGAATTTGAGTTTTGGAATTTGGTATTTGAGATTTGGAATTTAAAATTTTAAATTTGGAATTTGAAGTTTAAAATTTGGAATTTAAGGTTTAAAATTTGGAATTTTGGATTTGGAATTTGAAATTTCGTATTTGAAATTTGAAATTTGGAATTTGAAATTTGAAGCTTGAAATTCGAAGTATGGAGTTTGAAATTTGAAATTTAAAATTTAGAATATGTAATTTGGAATTAAAAATTTCGAATTTGAAGTTTGGAATTTGGAATTTAAAATTTGAAATTCGTGGTTTGAAATTTTAAATTTGAGATTTAAAATTTGGAATTAAATTTGGAGTTTGAAATTTGGAGATTGAAGTTTGAGATTTGAAATTTGGAAATTTTCGATTTGAAATTTGGAATTTAAAATTAGAAATTTGGAATTTGGAAGTTAGCGATTTGAAATTTGAATTTAAAAGTAAAATTATAAATTTGGAATTTGAAATTTAAAATTAAAATTAAAAATTTGGAAATTGAAATTTAAAATTTCAGATTACATTTTTTTTTTTTTGAAATTGAAAATTTGGAATTTAGAATTTGAAGTTTGAAATTTGGAATTTGAAATTTTAAATAAGTAATTTCAAACTTAGAATATGAAATTTGGAATTTGAGGTTTGGAATTTGGAATTTTAAGTTTGAAATTTTAAATTTTAAATTAAGAATTTGGAATTTGAGATTTAGGATTTGAAATTTGGAATTTAAAATTTGGAATTTAAAATTTGAAATTTGGAATATGAAATTTTGGATTTTGAAATTTGGGATTTGGAATTTGAGTTTTGGAATTTGGTATTTGAGATTTGGAATTTAAAATTTGAAATTTGGAATTTGAAGTTTAAAATTTGGAATTTGGGATTTGGAATTTGGAATTTGAAATTAGTAATTTGGAAGTTTGCGTATGAAATTTGGAATTTAAAATTTGAAATATGGAATATGAAATTTTGGATTTTAGAATTTGAAATTTGGAATTTGGAGTTTGGAATTTGGAAGTTTGCGATTTGGAATTTGAAATTTAAAATTTAAAAGATTTGAAATTTGCAATTTGTAATTTGAAATTTGTAATTTGAAATTTTCAATTTGAAATTTGGAATTTGAAATTTAAAATTTGGAATTTAGAATTTGAAGTTTGAAATTTGGAATTTGAAGTTTGAGATTTGAAATTTACAATTTGAAATTTAAATTTGAAATTTAGAATTTGGAATTTGAGACTTAGTATTTGAAGTTTGGAATTTGAAATTTGGAATTTAAAATTTGAAATATGGAATTTGAAATTTGATATTTGGAATTTGACATTTGGATTTTGAAGTTTGAAAATTGGAATTTGAGATTTAGAATTTAAAATTTATTTTTTTAATCGTCCAAGGTGGAGAGTTTTTAGATTCAAATAGTTTGTTCATAACATTGTTGGTTGCGACAAGGTTAAACAAATTTCAGATTTCTAGATCAAAATGATTGATTTTAAATTTATGTATATATCTTCTTTTAGCAGGAATTTTGCTTAGCAGTTCGTGCGTTTAAAATGAAAATAAAGTTTAGCAGTCAAATCATATTTTTGTGCTATTTGTTTGTCACATATGGTACTAATAATAATATACTAATATGGCTACTCAAATTATTTAATTTAATTTAGTATGGCTCAATTAAACTCATGATCGATTCGAGAGGTTTTAGCCCGTTATATTTTATACTTGTGTTTCGACAAATTTTAACAAGGTTTTGGCAAAACAAAATATTTTAATAATGATTGGGCGTATAGTTTGTAACCGGTTCTTCTAGTAATAAATCAGCAACCGGTTTATTGAAATGCATTTGATGATGCCGATGGTCAAAACTTTATTTTGAGAACTTCCCGAAGGTGCTACTAACGTTACCGATGTGTCGCCGAAATAATGCGGAGCGATTTCTAATAAATTTATTTGCATTGTTCTCGATGTCATATTTGTTTATTCTCGTTACGATATGATTCCTATAGGATTACTATAATAATGTTGCAAATCGCCTGTATGTTTAAACAGTTTTTACTAGTTTATAGTCTTTTCATCTTTTTAACTTAAGTTGTTAAAAATGTCGTTTTAAATAATTGTCCTTCCTAATTTCGTGAGCGACTCATTTTGTCGGCAATAAACTTTATTAAATTCGAAACCATATATACATTCGAGTATAATATTAATATGTATAAGAATTATGAATGGATGCCAGTTTTAACATAATTTTTAAAATGTTTAATGACAATTCCAAACGTCACATTCCTTAATAATGACCAGAAGGCATTACAATACCATCTAAAATCCTATTGTGATCATATTATATAGAATTTTTATTTTATGAAACCAACAGAACCAGTATCCGTGCATGCACTATTCTTCAGATAAGATACGCTTCGATGATAAATTAAAATGCATCGTTGACATTTTTCACGCCTTAAAAATTTCCAAATACCTATTACAACCTCGCGCAGACAACTATACAAATAAATCCCGATTTTTGATTAATACGCTGGAATTTATTAAAACTGACCTCATACACCGAAAATCATTTTTTTTTTGTTTGGTTGTTGTTATTAAATAATGAAATCAAACATTTTGATAATTTCAGGTAAAGTTCTTTTGTCCTCAGTGTGCGCGCATATTCATATACCCAAACATATTCTATAAACAAACCAAAAAAGACACCTGGACTCTGACTGTTGATTAATTTTCCAAAAACTCTGTACAATAAAACTACAAATTGGTGTAAGATTATGTAAATTTTTGTTTCGGCCACCAATGTGGTTTATGTTGTTAAACGTTCAAATTTTATGATCGATTACCAATTCGGCATGCATTCAACCGGACATTGCCATTTTCAAGGTGCACTTACTTTGTATTTTTGGTTCGAAAATGTCATGGCACAATAGTATCATTATTATTCAACATTTTGACGCGTATGAATGATCATTTTTATATTGTATTTTGACCCGAAGTATTGCAAATTTCTATAAGACTTTTGTTATATGCACAATTTTTGTGTAAACTCATAATAAGTTCAAGTTCAAGCTAACAAGAAATTTAGAAAAAAAAATTACAAATCATTATAAAAAATTGCGCACCGTATAGGGTCATAAATCTTCAAAATCAATAATATTTGATTATATGTATGAATACGCCAATGGCGCAAGAAAAGTGCATCATTTAACCGATAAATTAAATTTCGGCTAAACCTCAGTCTCTTGATTTTTTTACGAATTTTATAATTTAATAAATTTTGTTTGCAAACAAACAGTTTACAGTTTTGCTATTTACCAAAATTTATTAAGATTTGTTAATTTGTGCGAGATTGATGTGAGATCATAAAGAAGGTTGATAATTGTGCGAGCGATCAAAAATATCAACAATTAAATAGTAGTTAACGTGTCTTACTAAAATTAGGATCAAACAACAACAATTAATTCATTCAAGTAAATTTTTTTTTTCTTTTTACATATCGTAAATTCGTAATCCTTTAATCCATTATTTAAGACCAAGTTAATCATCGAGCCACGATTCAATAAGCCGATTATTAAATGTGTCGGAAAGTCAATTTGTTTGGACAAAAGACATACGATTATAGTGTTTGTTTTTTAATCCGATATCGATTGACTCGTTTTTCGGTGTATGTCTTTATGAATGAAATTTTCATTTTGTACACGCACAGAGTCAGCAGACCAGGTGCATTTAAACCGGCGGATCATCAATCAGGTATAATGATCGATCCATGTATATGTAAATGTTTATTTGGTTTTGTCCTTATTGGTCCTTAAACTTCTGTTCGGTATATTATTATTGTTTATACGTGTTATTTATTTATTTGTTTTCATAATCAGATTATTGCTTTTGTTAAATGATTTGACAGGATATTTGACAGGAATAATTGGATTCTTAAAAATTATTCAATTTACGTACGGATAAAGAGTCTGTAATTGAATTTTGCATTGTAAACAATTTTGTTTTGTATAGATGGAAGGTTTAACACACCTTGTTTTTGGGAGGGACTAAACATGTTTTTAAATCTAGGACAAGCTGCAAGAAGTGTGAATTTGCGATATTAAGACATTTAATAATTTATTGTACGAGATTTAATTTGTATGGCCATGTGAGAAGTGTTTTATGTCGATAGAATCGAATGTTCGTTTCTTATGACTACTTATCACCAAGTTCGGAAGTGTGTGCAACTTTAACAAAATATATAAAATGAAAAATTTAATATCTTTCGATTTCCGGCAAAACTAAGGTAGGGGAAAGTGGGGTAATTGCGTGCCTTTAAGCGAAAACCAATAGAATATCAGTTTAAAAAGCCATTTCGAAACAGCTTTTAGATTTATTTTATAACCAGTTATGTGTGCTTCTAGTCTGCTTACTCTAAATGGTTTAGAATTATGTCGTTTGCGAGATAATTCAATTGCCCTGAAAATCGACAAAGGACGATATTACCCCGAACTCACTAAATAACCGGTGTATATGTAAGGTCCTTTTTAATAAAACACGAGATGTTTATTGCTTTATTTTTCAATATAATATTCTGATTCTTTATATTTTCGAACTCAACAAACAAAAATCCTTTTTTCCAGGCCTACCGTACTTTGCATAGCTAAGGTCGTATACTAAACTTCTTGTTCAGTGTAATTTTCTAATCCCACACGGTCATCCTGTGTTTCATCCAACCCGGATGATGTTTCTTCAAGAGCCACTTCCCGATCGTCATTCTCGTCTTCCTCTGACAATCCGACATAATATGGCTTCATATATGCCGCACAGGTCGATGTGTTTATTGGACCCTCCGATTGAGATACCTTTCGTTCGTCTTATCGATGACAGTCCTTCACCTTAACCATACTTCGTATGGCCCCAGGTACTTTTGGTCTAATTTTGCGCCACTACTGAACTGGGCTCTTTTGATAAGTATACTCTCCCACTTTGTAAATATTCGCTTTTTTCGCTTGCGATCGTACCCTCGTGTATCCTCTCGTTGAATAGCCGCGATGCTCTGTTTTGCTTCATCGCGCAGATGCTCCCGGTCATCGATAAATGCCTTCGTCAGTTCATTCTCTACGATTTGTTTTAAATTGAAATCCTCACCTATACGCATTTTCTAACCAAACAGTAGCTCGAATGGCGACATTCCAATTGCATGCTGCAGTGAATTGTTTAGATAGCTCTGCATGTCTTCCGTTTTCTTATACCATTCTTCCGCGTTGTTAGAAGATAATTTCGCTAGCACTGGTATGATAATTCTGAAAATTCTTTCAACTTGGCCGTTCCCTGTTGCCACACCAGCTGTAACCAACTGTAGGTCAATCCCCTCTTTATCACAATACTCACTGAACTCTCCTGATCGAGAAGCACCGCCTCTGTCCGCGATTAGTCTCTTTGGATTCCCGAAAATAGCTTTCTGGATATTTAAACGTAGAATTACTTCACTGATGTTCATTGTCTTCGTCGGGTGGATCCACGTAAACTTTGTCAATCCGTCAATTACACAAAATACGTATCGGTACAACTTGCGGGTTGGTGACAAGCTCCCTAAATGGTCGATATGATACGTAACCAACGGGCTATCCCCTTTCGGTATAGGATGTAATAAACCTTCCTGTTTACCAGTCTTCCTGTCTGTGACAATACAGCGAACACAGTTTTTACTGCAATGCTTGATTTTATCAGTGAGCTTCGGAATGTAGTATTGTCGTTCAATAAGCTCCGCCGTTTTTCTCACAGCGAAATGTCCTTGATCGTGGTAGTTTTTTATGATTTCACGCTCCATTTTTTGTGGCACAACCAACAATGGATTTCCATCTTTCATCTTAAATAGAATATCCTTATTAGTGAAATATTCAAGGTACTTACCGATTTTCAGAAGTTCAAAAATCGGCACCAATTCGCTATCATGCTTCTTTGCTGCTTTCACTCGATGTAACACATCGTCTACTATTGGTAATACTACAGGACCTCTGCTTAGCGCATCTACGTGTCGCACACGGTATCCTGGTCGATGTTCTAATTTAAAGGTAAACTCCTGCAGTGCCAGTGCCCATCCTGCGATTCGTGGGCAGAGCTCTTTCCGCTCCATCGTACCTTTGAACGCTGCCAATCGGTTATAATCTTGAAGTTAAGGCTTAGTAGATAAACTCGCAATTTCTTCAATGCGGCTACAATGGCAAGAACTTCTAATTCATAACTACTATAGTTCTCCTGACATTTGGTTGTTTTTTTTTTTAATGGTAGAAAACAGGATGCATCTTTTGATCATCCTCCGACTTCTGTAATAGTATGGCACCTAACCCAGCTTACACGCGTCCGTGTGTAGATCCGTTTCCGCCTTCTGAGAATATATTTCTAACAACGGATGACTGATTAAACATTTTTTCAACTTTTCGAAAGAAGCTTTTTGTTCCACGCCAAACTTGAATTCCACTCCTTTTCGTAATGTGTCACTTAGGGGTCTGGCCAACAACGCATAACTTTCAACAAATCTTCGAAAGTATCCCGAAAGTCCCAAAAACCTCTGAATCTTCTTCACCGAATCTGGTTCTGGAAATTTCGAAATCGCCCAAAGCTTCTGTGATGACGGTTGAATTTTCCCATCCTCGATCTCGAATCCCAAATAATCGATTTTACTACACAGAAACTGTCATTTACTCCACTTAATTTGCAGTCCGTGTTGTTCGGCTACTTGTAGAACCTGGCTTAATCTCTCGACACTTTCAGAGATAGTTAACGCTGGAATGATGACGTCATCGATGTAAACACAGATAATCCCTTGGCGACACAGTTGCTCGAAGACTCTATTTATGAACCGTATAAATACAGAAGGGCTGTTGCAAACACCGAAAGGTGTTTTCATGTCGAGAAGAATTTCGCATTCGCTAATTGATCAATTTTATCGTCGATTATAGGTAACGGGTATCGATCTTTTACAACTATACTATTCAATTTCCGATAGTCGATGCATAGCCTCTTGGAACCGTCTTTTTTATTTGCCAATACGATGGGACTAGCGTATTCTGATGAGCTATGATGAATAATTTTCTGCTCCAGCCATCGGTTTGGTTCTTCACCACCTCCATCTCCAATGGCGCCAAACGTCTTGGTTACCTCGATGTGCAATTTGATGTTAGTTTGAACTTTTTGGTTCTCCGGATTATAGTTCACCACTAATTTTCTGATTGCGTCAGCTGCTAATTGATCCTTAACATGCCCCAAATCAATTGGAATATCTCCGTGTTCGATCACTAATGAATATATCTCGGGGACAATCTTCGTCATGGTAATACTTTCCGGTGTTACCAAGAATAAAATCGACAGGTAATACCTCATCGGGGACCACATGAATTTTGGTTTCATATTCATCAGCATCAATAATTAATTTGGTATTGAAAAGTCTTAATGTACGTAGACCCCTAGCGCCGGCTCCGTGAAATACAATTGGTTCACCATACAAAGCCAACACTCCGGTAACTAGATACTTTTTATGTGACATAAGGTTAATATCGCTTCCCGTATCCACTAGTGCGTAAAATTCAATACCCTTCAACGAAACAGCTTTAATTGTTTTGGATGGTAACATATTCCGCTCTTCTATAATTGCACAAAACTTTTTGGAGTGCTCCGATTTGCTGTCACAGTTTGTTGACAGATGTCCAAATTCTTGACATTTGTAACATTTTGGGCCTTTAACTTTATCCTTGCAATCTCTACTAATATGACCGTTATTTCCGCAATTATAACATCTAGGAATCCGTTTAAATGTCTTAACTGGCTTAAACTCACCTATTGATTTTGCCACTGTAACTTCAGATTTTGGTTTACACTTCGTTTTCCCTCTTTTATTTCTTCGTAAATCATCACCTTGGATTTGAACTCTTCGATTGTATTCGCTCCATACAACACCGCTTTATTTGGTTCATAATCGGATATATCATCAATGCAATATTGTATTATGGCAGCCTCCTCTAAATTGCCATTTTTTCCAAGTTCTCGCATCACCAATAAATAATTTTTGAAGGTCTCCTCTGGTAGTTTTTTACGCCATCTGTTTATGGACCAAAGCACTATTTTTCTTAATGGGAAACTCTGCCTTTAATAAATCGATCAATTTTTCCCACGTGTCGACATCCTCAGCTATCCTTAAGGATTTTTTCGCCGTTCCGCACAGTAAACGCTTCGCATAAATTATTTTCTGTTGATTAGTCCAGCCGGTTCAAACCTCTGCTTCATCTATGTCGTTTCTCCACTTATCGAGTAAATATTCGTCGTCGCCACTAAACATAGACAAAGATTCTTCAACGTCCTTGAAAGTAAAAATTGAACTTTGATTTGCGTTTGTCGAGGTCGATACGCCATTTTTTCTCTCTTCAAAAGTTCAATTTCTTTTTTCTTCAATTCTAACTCCTTTAGACGAATATACTCTAACTGTACTCTTTCGCGTTGTATGACATTAGCAGTACTACTGGATTCTACCATCGTACTGTTTTTCGGACGGTCTTTAGGCTTGACTACCAGATCACTATTTATGGATTCATTATCCGTTACCCGTTTAAAACTTTCACTCATTTGTTTTGTAGTCGAATCATCAGCTACGCTATCTCCTCTGTTTCGACGTTTACCTTTAACCATTCCGCGAATACGCAAAATCAACTTATAATTTGAATTGTCGTAAGCATACACAAAATCACCACACCACTAAAGACTGGATCATCCAGTTAGAGAATAATTTAAAATATAAATTCGAAGTTACATAATACGATTCATCGTAACATTTTTATAATCATCATAATCATCAAGCGGTATTTTACGGAGCAGTATTCATCAATTTAATTATATTCACTCAGATTTACATAGGTGAGCAACTAAGAACAATGGATAACATAAAAATATATCGGGACCTATAGGCATCGAAACAGTGATAATCAAGCAGTACAGCAAAAAGTACCAGTTGAATTCAGAATCATCCTATCGCTTTAACCAGGGAAATATTGAAAAAGCACAGATATCGGCAACAATTTAAAGTAATTACTAAGTGCAGCTTAATATTAAGAACTAACATAGGTTAAATCTTAATCATTATATATTTAATTAGTTAGGAAAGATCAGATAGGAAAGATTCAACAATAAAGCCATGGGCATAAGATTTCGAGGCTAGTTACCAACCCTTAAGAAATGTTTTGCCGGGAACGATCCACTTTACCATTGAGCCACATCCTTATTACACATTTTCTCGCAAGCAACAACAAATCATATAATTGACCAACATGTTATTAAAAATAAGTCATTTATCACGTTGAATCAAAATATTTTATTTCTATAAAACCTAAAATAATATCTGGCCGGAAGATCAAATCGGATATTGATATTTCCATCCGAATAATATTGGTTGATTAATAACTTTTCACCATACGTGATTAATGATCATGCACTTGGCGATGATCACATCCAAACTACAAATTACTGTGCGCGAAAAATATTTATTCCCGATAGATTTCGTGTCAGTCAGTCCGATTTACAACAATTCATTCATAAAAATGTAACAATTTAATCTCGATCTAACGATCTTCATAAAAATCGTCGATCAATCGATCTATTCACCAAATAATTATTATGTGTCCCAAATTATTTATCTATAATTTGATTTATCGAATTGCATTCATTGCACAAAATAACAAAACCGATTTATTCGATATAAAAATGGCATTTTTTTGGGATAATTTTTGCACCCTGGGTGGTATCGATCGAAATATTTTATTTCATTCAGCGCGCAACTCTGAATTAAGAATAGTTTATGGTTAGTTTTTGTGCAAAATAATGACAAAAAGGTTGAATTTGTACGTCACACATATTTTTTTGGCTTGTATACTACTTTGTAAACGATTGTGTAATTGAAACATTTTTGGCAAAACATTGACAGTATTGTGTGTTTTTATAAGAAAGTGTCAGTTATATTATGAATGAATCCTCACTCGTATACTAGAAATAGAGATGAGCAGTTTATTTTTGTATTTTTGCATTATTTTCGCCTGCATTGTAGTTTTTAATGGGATAAGTTGTTATGTATTTATCATCCCATAAATTTATCCCGTATCTTTCAGATGTGATCTTATATTAAGGTGTTAGCTGGGAGATAGTATATAAATCACATGCGAGGTGACAACTTTATTAAATGATGTAAGATCTACTGAAGAATAAGTTAAAGAAAATTATTAGGATTTTTGTGTTCCTGATTGAAATAAATGCGAAACAGGTACAACTAAATTCTATAGCCTCGCCCTCCCCCCCCCCCCCCCACCCCATCAAAGAAAGATATAGGAGCAAAAGTGCAAAACCTAATTGAAATTTTCGGAAATGCGTCGTCCTTAAACCATTGAGCATGATTGGCTCCCACTGGACAAAAAACTGATTAATTCTTTATAAAAAATACAACCTCCCTTGTTTCAACGCGATATCAAATGATGAAGTGCGGAACGTGATATCAGATCACAGATGAAAAATTACAAGACACCCGATGAGGAAGGTATCTACAACGAAATGTTCAAATATGGCGGCGTTTATCTGTTCTATACCGTATGTTTGAGGTCATATCGGTAATTTGGTCTAGAGAAGATATCCCAGAAGAGTGGAAGGCGGCTCTTGTTTGTCCACTTCATAAAAAAGGAACTCGGTTAAACTGTAAAAACTGCCCCGGTATATAGCTTTGCTGAATACGGGCTACAAGGTTTTAGCCAGCAAATTCGCGGCAAAGTTATCAATTTATAGCTATCAATGTCGTTTTCGTCCAAATAGATCAAGTGGAATCTATTATGTTTTGTCTTACCTGGGTATACCATTAAAATTGGATTCAATGTGGCAGCTTTTAATGGAAGGTGTAATATGCAAGGTGCTAATAGAAGGAAACATTTCGGATACCTTCGAGATAACATCTGGATGGCGGCAAGTTGGCCCAATAGCTCAAACTCTCTTCAACCTATCATTGGAGTATATCATTCGTCAGCTCAATATGGCGCAGCGCAGCTGCCTATATTATAAATCAACCCAGCTATTATCATACGTTACACTATTTTTGCCATCAGGGTCTCAAATCAACCCCCTGAAAGAGGTCCTCCTTCCGTTGGAAATTAGTCTACAGTTCAACTAAAAAGCCTTCAGTTCAACTAAGACTAAATACATGATCACCGCTAGAAGGCAGGCGCGCGAAATTAAAACACCTAGGATCACTTATCACTGAGTAAAGCTCTGTTTCTGCGGACATATAATCGAGGATCGCAGCATGCTACCGAGCATTTTACGCCAACATCAAAATATTCAAGTCTCAATGGGCTAGATACTCGATACTCAGATAAGCAGATAAGCAGTTAATTTTTGCGAATTTGCTAGAAATGTATTACACGATAATTTAGCAACCCAATTGGTTTCTGAAAAAACGCACTCTAGCGTTCGTCCTGAATACAAAAATATATTTTACTTTGCCAAAATAATCGAGTAGTTTACGCAAGCAAATTTTCGATTAGCAAATCCGCCATATTTACAGAGTTGCGAATTGCTAGAGCATCGAGTATCTAGCCCAATGTCTCGAACATCTACAAAGCGCTGATAAGACCAGTTATCACCTTTGGTTGAGAGTCTTGGACACTGACAGCACAAAACATCCAGAAAATTTCTGTAACTGAGCGTAAGATCATCAGAATAATTCTCGGTCCCATCAAAGAGGGAGCTACATAAACGATCTCATAAGGTTCACATCATCGGATTAATTAAATTATCATGGATAAGATGGCTTGAGTACGTTCTTCGGTTGCAAAATCGGACTACTAAACAGGTCTTGCAGTCGGCACCAACTAAAATAGGGCCTCATGGCTCAAGGCTCTAAACACTTCGGTCACCGTTTCTGGCGTTTTAGCGAAAGAAAAAGAAGAATTTTACTTTTCATGTTAAATCAAGTAGAAAATTATGTGTCAAATGGAGAACGTCTTACATTCAGCCCGTTCTACATCTGCTCACTTCGAGCAAAGAACGAAATTTTAAACTGATTGCTCCTGGTGTATATTAGTTCAACAAATCGTCTTCATTTATGTCTGGATTTTAAGAAATCATAAATTCGTAAAGCAAAACACTAAAAAAATATGTTTTTAGAACAACATATGGTTTGGTGCAACTGCAATCAGTGCAATCAGTATATATGTATAATCAAATAACCGTTTGCTGAACATTTAATTAATTTTCTTTAACAACAAAAGTTTTATAAATTTTGAATTAAGAAATTTTCGCCTAAATGCAAAACCTTCTATAGGTACAATTCTCTCTTGACTAAACGACATACTGTTGATCCTCTCAACTAAATGACATACTGTTGAATATATTTGTGAAATGACATCATCGTTTTCAGGAAATATATAGGCACAACAGATTACATGATTGAAAGACACTCATAAGGCCGTCGATAATGTGAATAAAAACACTCTTATTACGAAGATGCAAAAACTGAGGAAATCCAGGCAATTAAATGCAAGTGGCGCCAAGAAGAAAAGAAAATCATTCAAAACATTGATGCACGTAACAAAATACTTAAAAGTCATAAACTTAACATTTTTGTTCTTTATTCGTATGGACTAATATCACTAACAAAAGGTTCTCTTGCAAGGAACTTACCTCCCAAAGTTTTAAAGTTTCCAAATTGATGTCTTTTAATTGAGTATTTCGACGGACAATAAACTGCAGATCTCAGATGCTCTTGCTGAGGCCGTTTAAGGTATTTAGTGGCCTTCCATAATGATTAGTTTGTGTCAGAGTGGGGAGATAGCTGCTTAAGGTAGTTTTGCAGAAAATCCATGTTGTTTTTTGGGGGTAAGCTTTGCAGTTTATTTCTGGCCTGGTTAAAATTGTATTTTGCAACAAGCGATCGATTTGTTTGCCATATGCGTCTTAAACGGCATTTTTCTGTTAGCAATTTTTCTATTTCAGCGGATGTTATGGTGTGCCTTGTATGTTTGCTGTTTTGTTTGGGTGAGGCTGAAATAGATGGGTTGATCAGTAATAGTTTAAAGGTTTCCATTGCCATATTTATATCGTTTGCAGTGTTCAGTGTAGATGCCAAGTCGATATGCAAACTGATGTACATCTTGAATTTTAATCAGTTAGTGAAGGTGTTCGTTAGGAAGTTGATTGTAGTAAGTCCAGTAATGTAGTAAGACCGGAGAGTGGTCAGAAGATAATTCTGAAAGTGGTTTAGCCTCGATCATTTCTCGGTTTATTTTACCCGTGACAGTAAAATCAAGGATGTCAGGAATTTTTTTACGATCAGTAGGCCAATAAGTCGGATGGCCACACGATGCAACATCGTAATGAATTACCTGAATAACATTCATTGGATTTACCTGAATAACATAACATTGGCATTAAAATCTCCGGCAGCTATAAAACGTTGACCCAGAGTTGCAACGTTTTATAGATATCTGCCGAAATGTTATTATTTGGAGGACAATATATTGAAGCTATAACTAAATTTTCTTTATCAAGGTCAACTCATACAGAGATTGCTTGAATTTCTTCAGTGCTATACTCATTCAGAACATAATGGCAAATCCGATTTTTTAAAATAATAGCAGTTCCTCCTGAAGACTTCGTAACCATTTATTCTAAAATTATGTTTATCGGTTAAATGGGTTTCAGAAACCAGCATAAGATCAATTTCGTGTTTTGCAAGAAAATGTTGTAATTCTAGTTTGTGTTGGCTTATACGATTTGCATTCCAGTGACATATCTTCAGATAATTTATCGGAGACATTCAAGTTTCTGTTACATGAAGTAAATTTGTTACGTGAAATGGTTTTCCATTTGTTAGTACGCTTGATTTAAGTTCTTGTACCACCTTGTGTGTATCAGCTTCACGCAAGTAGATTGGAGGTGGCTTGTATTTTCGTTTTGCCTGTTCTGGAATGTTTGCATTTTCAGGTTCGCTCTCTTCCACATCCTTATCGGCGAATATTTCAAATCGGTATTTTAGCGGTAATTTTTCGACATTTAGTTTCTTATTTATCTCTTTTCCGTGTTACAGCAATATATCGATCGATGCCAGTTTGTATCATATGCACATTACGTTTAGTGCTCTCTATAAGGCTAGTGTCGCTGCTGTGCTTTCCAGGTAGTATATTCATCGGGTCATTTACCACTTCTGGCTCCATATTCGATAGTGAATTAATTGAAATTGATCGATGGATAGTACTTGCGACGGACGATTTTGTAGGCGATCTCGTCAGTGAATTGTTGTAAAATGTATTTCAGAAATCGACATAATTTCGACATTGTGTTCAATAAGGAAATGTTGAACCTATAATTTACGTTCACTAGCTAATTTAAGTTTATAATTCAATTTTGGTTTTTGATTAGAAGTTGCATGAGTGCATTCACGTTTTGGAGCATTAGACTTATAATGATCTCCATTATTTGCATAAATTTATTCATTGATTCATTGAGGGTATTTATCACTTTGTGAATTCCCTATACGGTAGTCGTTTAGAGTTGGATTAAGAGAATTACCTCTGACAGCTTCCGCGTACGATATTTTTGAACTGATCGTCGCGGATGTTTGTGGTTTGATTTTTGAAAATACATATGGTTTAGTGCTTGGTGTTTCAATTTTTTTTTCTTAACTCGCTTGTACACCGCGCATCCTCTTTACTTTGCGGTGTGATTTTAATCACAGTAACTGCATTTTCTAGCCTTTGTTTTGCTTTTATCATCTATCCTAACTTTGAAAATTTCGTTAATCGTTTTTCCTGAATAATTTAGTCTTCTCATGAAGGCCAAATATTTGGTCAAATTGTTGTTGTGGACGTTATTTATTGAATCTGTCAAGAAGGAGTTGTATATTTAGATATACCTTGCCGTATTTTGGATATTATTTAGAAAGTCTTCTGAAATTTATCGAAAGTTTGGCCTTATAGGCAACCGGATAATTCGGATAATTCGGCAACATTTTAAATTTTAATGATTTCTCCTAAGTATAAATAGAAAATTTCGTTAAACTATGGGAAAGCTCAATTCTAATCTGCTATCTGTTAGTGTGACTGGTCACGCTTATTTCTGATATGTAGAAGCTATTTAGTTATTAGTTATTACTATGAATGAGGCGTTATCTTCAATTGACGTACATACATCGAATCGAGCCAAAACCAAGCACATAATCACCAAAATTGTATATATAATTTTGGATTTACCTATTTACGAGTAACTCATCTGGATTTGCGTAGTTTATTCTGTATATAACATAATAAGTAGAAACAAATTTAAAATTAGCAACGATAACTTTATGTAATAGGGTTGAATGCACTTAAATTTTTGGAAATAATAGAATTTTTATTGTTGCCATCGTGCATTTTTTATATAATATATTCGATTCCATAAAACAGACCCTTATCGAATGCGCATTCACAAATCACAATACAAATTATCTACCCTTCCTAAATTAAAATACGCGCGATGGTATGTCATTCACCAAACGTTTTTTTTATACCATTTGCAAATTTCTAATTTAAGATTTCATGCAGGCTGGTTTTTTGGTGGCCGATTTATAGGGCAAATACAAAGGCGTTTTAAGAGGGTTTATATATTACATTGAACGTACATATATACATGTGAAAGGATTTTTACCCTTGTTTTATAGACCACGCCCAATATGTAGTATGTAAAGTAAAGTAATGGGGTAGATTGATTCAATGACGCGAATTTGTGACACTAAATCTGTGTTCTTTTATCGTTTTTATCTTCCAAATTGCCTGTTTGCAAATATTTAATGCCCCCCTTTGTGTTAACAAAAAAGTTTTAATCAAACTCACTTGTGAGTAAATGTTGAGTAAATCTACTTACAATATCATTGAGAGGCGGCTTACTGTGTCTGTCTGAAAGCCCAACATTTAATTTAGAAATATTTAATCGCAAGCTAGAATTAAATCGTCTATAACTCTATAAGATACCAGAACGATCGATCGTCCAAGCATAATGTCCCTGGTTTTAATACAGGAGTGAAGAAACTATTCATGTGAAATAACGATTATTTATAATTATTAAACGAGTTTTAACACAGTTTCCTGTGTAGTGAGCTTACAGCCTAAACTATAGGAGTACTGATTGGGCGGGAATGAAATGTTTCTAGTGGCTACTGACATACTCTTGGGAATGGAACAGTTCATTCCGTCCAGTCTCTCTAAACCTCAAAAGACGAGCAATCCCTGGTAAAACCATGAGTGCAAAAAGGCGACTTTTCTCAAGGCAGTATCTCTTCGCAATTATTTAACAGACCCAACGCCTCAAAATTTAGCGAGTTTTAGGGTGGCTAGAAATACAGTCACAAGCTGCAACTATCACTCGTAAGATTGAGGAAAATTTCTTGAATTATAGAAAGTCCAATCTTCAGGCTAGCTCTTAAATTCGTCATTTAAGATGCATGGTTAGAGTACTTGCAAAAGTTCGTGCAGACATTCACGGAAACAAATCAACTGGTCATGACGGTTTTTCTCCGATTGTTATTAAAAAATGTTACAATTCTTTGGCTATACTCTTATCGATCTTTCCACCGATTAATGACTTTTCCGTTTTTCCTTCAATCTGGAAAACCCGAGCCGAGCATGTACATATGCGCTTGTGGAATGGAATAGACAAAGGCGCATTCCCGATGGCTTATGACTTTCAGAGATTTAAACTTAATATAAAAAATAGAGTTCTTGAAGACTGAACTATCAATCCCTTATAATCCCCTATTACATTTTCTTCCTTTACTATGGTAATGCTGCGCAGAAAATATTGTATGATTGTGAAATTTCCTTTCCCATTCAAAACATGATTGATTTCTGTGTGGTTCAACATCGTTAAGTCATTTTTGACCAACTTCCCCGTACACAAGAAAGTTTGAATTTGACATACAACACTATATCGTGGTACATTTTGGACTTTCACAATTTGACAGATTCACAATTTGACCCTCTCGCAATGAATTTGACATTAACGACTTAACTTCCCTTTACATCAAAAAGCTGTAATTTGGCCTACAAATTCTGGATTATCTCCTACTCTCATTCAATTCACTCACATGAGCAATTCAGAATAATTTAACTTCTTTAAGGTAATTTTTGACTTAGCCCAAGTTACGGACTAAATCGGTGTTTTTTGTTAAAAAACATATGAAAAATTAAACAAAAACAGAACAAAAACATGAGACCATGTTCAACACTCTTCAAAGCGATAAAACAATACCGGGAGTTCCTGAAGAACTCTTCAGATCGTCAAATGTCGGATTCGTGCGCCATGCTTCAAGTAAACCGCGAAACAGTTGAAAAAAAAACCTGCACATTTATATCCGTAAAAGTTCCAAAAATCCCATCTTCTTACGGACAAAATGAAAGTAACGCGACTTGAAGGATGCAAAGTGTTACAAAAGCGATCCGGGATCAAACAATTCAGAAAACAATTTTTACCGATGAGAAGCTATTCACAATTGAACAATGCTACCGTATTTGGTCAAAAACACCTCCCGAAGAAGCTGGAATTAGTGTCAGAAGCCAAAAACTCGTTCAAAGCTGTATCGCTCAAATTCAATTATGAAGGAGTCAAAGTGAAGCAAGAAATGTACACTATAGTGAAATTCTTGAGAAAGTAATTCTTTCCTAGACTTATGAACGTTATCCAAACAATGATTAAACCTTCCAGCAAGATTCTGATCCGGCTCACAAAGCGACATTGGCTCATGGATCCGAGAGAAATTCCCGGGCTTTATCAATGTTATGCAATGGCCACCCCGTATTCTCTGGATTTCGGACTTGACAAGATATCTATGCGTTCTACAAAATTTCATAACAGTTTGTTCCGGGTGGATCAATCACAGAAGACATCAAGCTCATCTTGCTTACGGTCAGTGTGAATCGTGTAATGAATGTTCGCGTAAATTTTTCAATCATCTGGGTACATAAAACGCTTGCAAAACTTGAACCCATTTATAATTTCTAAGGAATTATTGGACATTATTGGATTATAACATTTCAATTGTTGCAATATCATCTGAGGAATTTAACAAATCGGAACCAACTGTGACTTGAGACGTTTCGTTGGTACTGCTGCAAACCAAATCATAATCAATAAATTCCTTAAAGCTTGATCGACGAAAAATCGAGTGGGCTACTAATTCCGAAACATCGCTCAACTTCGCAAAACAACAGCTTATGAAGCAGCGATATAATTTTTCCATCATAGGATCTCTTACATAACCGATACTCCGCTACTGGTGTCTATTACAGAGAAACTGTTAGCTGCAGATTTCCCAATTAAGCATTTTCTTTTCATCTTACAAGCCTTACCTATTCGTTCCATCAAAATCATGATAAAGTCTCGCCTTAGACCTTGGCAGCATAGAGCAACCCGAAACACAACCAGAAATAAACCCACAGTCAGACGGCAACTCAGAAAATATATTTGGCCTTCTACATTTTCACAGGCACAGGATATTTTCTGTTGCCTTCTAAACATCTTTGATAAAAGTCACATTTTGTGGATCCTATAATTGTGTCAGTTTTATTTATTTATTTGCATGATGGATTATGATTAACAATCAAACAGATTTTTGCTAGAAGCCTATGGAAGGCGACAGTTTCAATATTATGTCGTCGATACTCTTTAATCTGATGTAATGTTCTAATACATATTTCGTAATGTGAGTGAAAACCTTCTCGCCCATGCAGACGCGATATCTGCTTGGTTGGATCTCTGGCTACTGAGACCACGTCGCAATTGGCTTTGGCAGTAGTAAGAGTGACAAGATGTAAGTATTTGGGATCTCTTATCGCTCAAGAACATAGTGTGGGGTAAGCTATTAAGGAGCACCTTACCGCTGGCAGCAATGCTTTGTATCCTCTACGTCCACTAAAGTCCAAGTATATCTTACAAATGCCATAAACTGAAAGTACGAGATGAGTACGAGAAATGGCAGATAACATCGAGTTTGGTATAATTGCGATGAGCTAGTCTAAGTTGTCTAGGACAATATGAAAAGCTGTCTCGGGATCGAAACCGATTGGACCAGATTATTTACGATTTTTCAATCAATGCAATCAGTTAGCCGTAAAATGAATCAAACGAAATTTTCTACTTTTGTTTAAATGAATTGTGACGGGCTTAGATAATTCTCGTATGATTTGGTCTCAACCAAAAAACCATATAACTGACACACATAGCGCTTATGCTTGCGTCAGTGTACGTATTTATAATTATGCATTATGTTTGATGTGATGATGATGACGCATGTCATTTTCAGATTATTTGTGGCAAATCGCATTTTTGATTATTTATTATTAGGAATAGTTTTAATGAAATTATTGTTATCTTACATTATTGTTTTATGTGAATTTGTCCCATACAACATTGTATACATGGCAACGGAAACATTTTTTATCAATTTAGCATAAGTTTAACATTGAATTTATTAATGTCACACCTATAAATTGGCGGATGATAGAGCGAAGTGAATTTCTACCTCTCAATCATCTACGTACTAGTCGTCTATAGGGATATGTGCTCTGAAGACTGTTTTTAAGAAAATACAATATCTGAGTTCTTAGATTGCCACATACTTAAATCAACTACATAATTCTAGAACAGGTGACTTCTTAAATTGATGATGGTGGCTGAATTTTCTAGCTTTATCATACCAAACATCTTGCATCTTTCTGGAATCTTATTTCCAAATGTGAGTTGCCATCAAATCTGTAGCTTTAATCTGTGGTCGAATACTATACAAATATCAAATGGGACAAATGTATTATAGACAAAGTTCCAAACTAAAGCTTTGTCTCAGCCCCAAATGTGACTCTTTTATCCAATATGTAATCAGATGCTGATAAATAGAGACTTGCAGTGTAAACTAAATTTTAAGCATTGCTTAAGAAAATGAGAATCTGTAGAAGAATCTCTTTCAAATGATTATTTCCAGCAAAGAGGTACGTTCTCAGTGAGAACATCGATCGTTATAACTATTGACGATACAACACACACCCATAAAATTGGTAGGTAGTCTATTATGAAAGAACTATTCGCCAATGATTCGTTATAAATTGTATATGACAAATATTAACAAAGAATGATAGTTCGGCTATATCAGAAGAAGCTTACCTATATGTGTGAAATTTTGTTTAAGTATATGACACATTCATATTGCCAACAGATGCTTAAGCTAGTTCAACATGCAATCCATATAAATTGATAAGCTTCGAGTACCAATGTACAAAGAAATTTCGCGAAATAAGCAAAATACGCAAGATCTCAGAATTATTTAAGATAATTGCTGATTAAAATGATTTTCATCGAAACAACTTTGAAAACGACTGAGGTATCCCGTTGCAGCACACAAATCCGGTCTTGTTGTTGCTGTGGCATAAATTAAACAACCAATCAGCTCTCGATATGGGTGCTTCGAGCAATTGTTTTCATCACCTGGCCCAAATGCAAACCTTTCTCCATTGGCGTTGACAACACAATTGTTCCTTTTCCAATGTTTTGTTCGATGCGCATTCCCAAGAATGTGCTCGCTTTACCCATATCAGTCATTTCAAATTATTTTGACAACAATTGCTTTACAGTGCTGATCATCTTCATTTCGCTGCAAAATATCAAAATATCGTCAACATTTTGACCTACACGCAGCTGAATCACACTGTTTAAAATCAATTCGAGTCATGAATTCATTGAACTTCTCGTTCCATGCACGTGATGCATGTTTTAAACCATAATGTGCCTTATTGAGTTTGCACACCTTATTGGCTTGCCTAAAACCATCCGGCAGCTCTATGTGAATATCTTCGGTGAGCTGTCCATTCAAAAATGCACTTTTTACATCCATCTGATGAATGTGCATTTCCTTTTCATTCGCTACTGCTAGTAAAATCTTCAATGTCACCAACAGCCACGGGAACGTAAGTTTCTGCGTGAAACAACGCGCAACCGATCGAGCCTTGTACTTATCGATTTGTCCGTCAGCTTCCCGTTTTAGCTTGAAGACCCACTTATTTGTGATCGCTCGACGTCCCTTTGGTATATTACAAACCGTCCAAGTCCCATTTTTGCTAAGAGACTTGTATTCATTTTGAATGGCTTCAGTCCAATTTTCCAATCATCACGACTCTTTGCTTCATCGATAGTCATTGGATCATCCTCGACAAATTATTCAGCTGACAATGCAAACTGAGCTGTTTACCTAATCGTTGCCCAATCACCATATTTATCCGGTGTACGATGAGTACGCTCACTTCTTGCACTGTTGAGATTATCTCTGTTGCCACGCACCGTGGTTCGTTGCATTGCGGTTACCGGCACCATCCAATTCGGTGTTTTCCATTCTCGCTGTTATTCAAAACACCATTAATCTTCACTCATTGAATCAACAGACTCCTCATCACAATCGTCACAATTCATTTTATTCGACGCCGCCTCTGAATCTGATACTTCAATCAAATTTATTTGTTTACTTTAAATGCAGAGAGCTCGTTGAATGTCACATGCCGTCCCATTACTAATTTGTTCTTCTCCGTATCCCAAAGTCAATACATACCAATGTACGATCCATATCCCAGCATCAAACACTCTGTTGGCTTCGCTTCAAACTTCGGTCGATGTTTCGATGGTATATGATTGTAACATTCTGAACCAAACACGCGTAGATGAGATAAATATGGTTTTCGACCAGTCTAAATTTCAATCGGTGTCTTTAAAGCAAACTGCTTACCAACAGTATTCGTAATCGATCGATTTTTCAAATAATTTGCTGCTAACATTGATTCGTTCCGCAAAACTGTGTGACAGTTTACTTGCCCAAAGCATTGGTGTTGCTTTATTCTGAAGCGTTCGATTCATTCGCTCCGACAATGGATTCATTTCAGGGTTATCCGGTATGGTAAAAATCATTTCAATTCTCTTTTCTTTACAATATCTTCTGAATTCATTGCTCGTGTACTTACCACCATTGTCGTCCATGAGCTTCACTTTTCCTTTTCATTTCACTATTCCTTTTCCTTTCCAGCACTTCACTTTTCCTTTTCATAAAATAATTCCAATATTCGCGACGAACGAGTATTTTTGTAATTTGGAAACGATGAACGTGTGTGTTTCCCAAAAATACATGATTCACAAAACTTCGAGTCAGTGTCAACGTTCACTCGCTCCAATTCATCGATCATTTGTTGACCAATCATCTTTTTCATGTCAAACACATTCAACGTTCACATGACTCAGTCTGTGAAATGCCATAGATTTTGTGAGTTTTTGTTCAAGTTCTTCTCACATGAAACACCGGCAAAAACATTTCAATCAACATTCAGCACCACATCATAAAGCTTTCCATTGGTGTGCGCCATAAATTGAGTTTCATCATCAATTGATGCATATGCGTAATCTCCAACGAACAAAATGTTATAACCCTTTTTGATTAAACTTCGAATTGACATCAGGTTACATTGTAAGACTTTCACAAGAAAAACGTTCTCCCATTCGTTTTGTTGACAACTTTCCATCGTGAAACGTTTTAACAGAAATATTGCCTTGCTTTGCTGTTTCGCCACGATATACTTTCATTTTTCTTTGCTACTGCAATATTCACATCATCAATGCTTTTCAAACAATCAAAATACCGTTGGCTGTGTCGCACCAGAATCTAACACAAACTTCAGTTGTGTATACATGATTGTTTCGCTGTGCCGCTTGTGCTGACTGTACCGTTTGATTTTTACACGTTCGTTCACAATGGCACTCATCGATCCATTGCCTTCTTTGTTCGATTTGTTTTCGTTGCTAAAATCCTTCTTGGCCTTCTTTTGAGCTCTAAAACAAGTGAGCCGCTTCTTTTACCTTTTGCATTCATTGCACCTGGTTCACTTGATTTGCTTGATGGTTCATATTCATTCTGTTTGGTATATTCGTCCAACAGCCGAGTCTTCACAAACCCCAACGTAACGTCAGTGTGACTTACAGTTTCAATTGCTGTCACCAAATTGCTGTAGCTATCACAATGAGGCCCTAGTTTCTTTTGATTTTGCACCTTTTGATCGCAATTCATTGACTTTGGTGTTGAACCTGTTGAAATGTTCCATGGGATTTGGAAGAATAAATAAATATTTTTAAATAAATAAAAATTGATTTTACTTTTTGGCCACAGTATATAAATTAGTTTGTTGTAAATTTATATTTAACCAGGAATTATCTTTAACAATTCTGAAGATCAACTAATTATTACATCAACTAAAGAGCATATCAGCATCATAATCTAATTTTAAAGTGCCAGAAATTTTGACGTGACTATCCTGATTTCAAAATAGTTTTTTGAAGTGTCACTTGTCACGTATACCGATAATCAAATTTTTGTATTCCCTATTAGTCGATTGAAGCTACAACTGTCCTATGAGGTGACAAACATTCTATAATATACGTCACTTCTATAATATAAAGTGACACGACTCGAATGATTATTCGAGATTAATCAAAATTTTAAATTTGTAGATAATTCGAATGTTTGAGATTACTCTCTTTTGAAATTGATGGATAATTCGAGATTTTGGTTTCCAAGATTATTTCAAATTTATATCTCGAGTTGAGTTTGTTAGCTTTATGTTGCTTAACGTTTAGAATAGAATATTAAAGATTATTCGATATAGATTTACAATATTACCGATACCATTACCATACGGAGCGCTATACCATCAACAATTGATGCAATTGAGCCGATCATTGAAATAAAAATGGCCAAATTTCGACTTCATGTTGCGAAACCAGTCAAAGAAATATTAGATGTCCTATACACCCATTTCGATTACTATCTATTTCGATCCAATCTTATAAGGATATAAAAAAATGTGTCGATTCATCATGGACAGCCTTTAAAAATGTGTCGTAAAAAACCTTATAATTAATGCTACTCCCAATATTCGGTAGCATGTACAGACTGTAATTATAATTCGCAAAGCAAAGCAACAATAAACTCTACACATAAAAAGTATGAATTAATATGAAATACATGCATTCAAAACTGATAAGAGATTGTGTATTATTTAATGCTGGACTGATTATATAATACATGTACAGGACAAGTAATTATTGTTAGTTCGCCAGTTAATTAACAACATTCGTCGAGTACGAATCTCATAACAAAATAACAAACGAATTTTGCGGCATAAAGACTTAGGAACGATGAACAAACTAGCCGGATGCTTTAGTGTCATCGGTATTGTAATTAGTTTATTATATTTTAGTGAATTTGGAATATTTAGTAAATTAGTGGCAAATGTAAGTCGCCATATATAGAATTTACATTATATGTATTTTACATTGTTTATTATATTTGTTTACAGGAAGAATGTCCACAGTTAAATGATGAATTTGACTTTTCACCTGAATTCGAAACGGATGAACGTTTATTCACAATCGATGATCGTAAAATGAGGGAAACACATGACATTGTGTATGATCGATTTGTTACAACATATAATAAATATCCTGCAAAGCTAATCAAATCATTACTCATTCAGTATAATTTACATGATAAATCCAGTAGAAATCCAGGAGTACGGTATACTCCGTATATAGTACAACAATATAATAACACGGCGAAATATTTATGTAAATCGAACAAGACCGATATGATGCCGGAAGCTGCAGAATTTGAAGGTCGATGGGTTGTTATTATAAACCAACCTGAATTTGTGCAGACTATTCCGATTGAGGAATGTCAACATCAAAATAATTTAGAATCAAATTTAAATGACGAGCTACTACAAACAAGCGATTTAAAGATGAAGTGTAGACAAGCCGTGTCAAAAATTACTCTAATTGTGTTGCATAATAATAAGAACTTGACTTCTCATGAATTTGAATATAAGAGTGCTTGTGAACCGTATAGTAGTTAGGTAATTAGTTTTTTGTTAGAATAAATTGAAAATTTTAATTTTTATTGATAGGTACAATGCAATAATTTTTAGAGATAATTTGTAATTCGATTATCATATTTAATTACACCTTGAATTTATTTTTAGATGCCCATTTACCTGAATTAATTTTGTGGAGTTTATTATTTCATCGTTAATCCACTCGTAAATTTTTTTTTTTGTTTGGTTTGAGCGTCGTCACTACACATCACCAAATGTTTATTCGTATTAGTAAATTATTTCTGGGACACTATTTATTATAATAAATTCACTTTGTTTTATAATCTTTTGTTATATTTATTTATTTATTATCACCAACTTATTATACACTGGTTATGAAATATAAAATTTACCAATGATCTAAAACATGCTTCGACATCAATTTCTTAAAAGCATCTCCGGATAGATTAAAGTCAAAAGCTGACCGTACTTTATTAAAAGAGGCTGATGAATGATAAATCGGCTCACATTTACCGTAGTTTCGCCTGCAAAGTGGAAGCTTGTTTTGAAAATCTTTACCGCGCAGCACACGAAAAGCAGTATATCGAGCAAATACAATATTTCTGAACAATCAATTTATGATACTAGTAAGCCTCAAAAGAGGCTCAATATTTATTAATTTACATCTACCTCGATAAACTGGAAGTATGAAAGTAGGCACGCTTGTATCTCTAGGTAGCCTTCGTAGAGCGTACATTAGAAAGCGCTTTTGTACTCTCTCTATATGCGATTTGATATATTCGAACAATGAACGAACATCCTGAAACGAATCCTGAAAATCTTTGGAAAACCTTTTAACAAACCCAAGCATAGAATTCGCTTTAGAAATGCAACCCTCACTCAATATGCTTATGAAACAATAAATTCGGAGTAAAAGTTATACCTAAATCCGTAAACATATTGACACTTTCAATAATACAACTGTCAAAAAAGTAAACATAATTAGCGGGGTAAGCGTAATCGGGTAAAACTCATTGTTTTGCATTTAGAGATGTTTAGCATTAAATTATGTGATTTACACCAAGGTTTAAAGTTTATCAGGTCAGATTGAAAGTTAATTGCGTCATTGGCGAAAGAAATAGTTTTGAAAATTTTGATGTCGTCAAAGAAAAGCGTGAGGCCCAAATAACTACCCTGAGGTACTCCTGAAGAAATATCAATCACTCTTGAAGTGAAACTACCAATTTTAACAATTTCAGTTCTAAATTCCAGATAGAACCTAATCCAATTAATTGGCAAAAAGTTACAATCCAAAGAGCCAAGTTTCCGCTGCAGCAATTCATATGATCGACCTTGTCAAAGACCTTGCAGAAATCAGTGTAAACGACCTGTAGAATATTACCATTTAATAGTGCGTTTGAAATACAGTTTATAAATAAAACTACGTTAATGACGGTTGACCTATCAGCACAGTTGGGCATATTCGTGTAAAAAACATTTTTTACATTTTACAAGTAAAAAATGTAAAAATCTACGTAAATTACATTAAAATAACAAATAATAATAAGTAATTAACTGAAAATTTAAGATTTTTGTCCAAAGTTAATATAAATTATAATTTTAACTTTATTAAAGTGTTTACGTTTTATATACGTATATTACAGATAGTTTTTAGTTTTCTTCGTCAAAAATTCATTTTTTACATAATATCATAATGCAATACCCTATCTGTTTGATAATATTAAAAATTCTAATATTCGTTAAAATCGCCATCTTGGTACTTTTCGACAAATCTTCAAATAAACTAAAAGTGAAAACTTTTTACGATATCAAAATAGAGCCGTGATATACCTAAGATACGCAAAATAATTTTCTTTTTTATTACTGATAAAGTGATAAGGATAACAAATCATTTTTTAAAAAGTGCTTAAATTTTAGATCAAATTTAAATGTGAAAAATGTAGTATTCTAAAACTCACTCTTTAAAATTTATTATTCGCTTTTCACTGATCGAATAATCATTATCACATACCTGTACCTTGAGCTACTCTAATTGTTTTTAAATAGAAAATATTTCCGATTTTAAAAACTTAGATATATTTTGAACCGAAAATTGAAATTCTCTGAAAATGTCAACAGGAAAAAAGATCGAAAACGCTTAGTCCTGAACTCTATGAACAATTTTGTTCTCTGGTGTACAACCACATATGTATGTATATGCTAATAAAATAATTTTGATACCAATTAAAACATTTTGATTTATTTGTGTATTTATTAGTTAATCCAATTTCCATCTTACATGCGTTATTTTTCATGAAAATCGGTAAAGAAATAGCCAAATTTCATCCACAATGATCAGAACTTACATATATGTAGTTCAGAACTTCTTATGATTATCGTCAAAGTTTATCACAATCAGTTAAAAAAAAGTTTCACCCTAATTGGCCATATTCCAGAACTTCATTTCATGACCTCATGTCATTTTGGGACGTGTTATTTCAGTCGTAAAATGACTGCGATGATTTTTCCGCCAGGCAATTTCTTTTTCTTTTTTTTTTTTTCGAATATATCTACCGTTTATGAAAAAGATTCACATCAATACATCTTTAATTGTCTATCAATTTTAGAGAGGTTGGTCAACAAAAACCTTCGTAAAACCGAACACCCTAAAAGGAGTAACGTCCAAATCAATAGAGTTCTGTTCCTTGGATTGCTTGACTGAACGTTTAATGTAAAAATTAAGTTGATAAATCCATCCACGGTTGCGGCCACAAAACCAACAGAAATTAATTGCCAATTATATCAACTCAATGAGATATTGCCCCGTATTCTAGCACCTTAAATTCTATGTTATGTTATTTTATTTCCCCGCTTCCTATATTTGATTTTGTATTGAAAAAACAAAAATAACATAACATAACATAAAATTTCAAATCCCGGAATACGGCCTATTATGTAGCCAAGCTGCTACCATTCAATAAATTATGTCAGAAATCGACATATCATATCAAAATTCGAAGTATTATGCCATGCCAGAATTAGAATCTTTGGTGTCAAAATTCGATATCTCATGTCAGAATTCCATACTTCATGTCACAATTAGATATACAATATCTGTATTTGCATTTATGATATCAGAATTCTATATGTTATGTCAGAATTCGATATATCACGGCAGAATTTGCCATGTCACATATTCGAGTTATTATGCCCGAATCCCAGTCATGTCAGGATTTGAATTTTTGATGGTAGAATTCGAATTATCGTGTCAGAATCCGATAAATGATAGAGTGAGATTTGCAATATCAGAATTTGTATTTATGATGTCAGAACTCGATATACTATTATGTCTGAATTTGATATGTCATGTCCGGACGAGTTTTTAATGTTAAAATTCGGTACATCATGTCCAAACTCGTTGTATCATGCCAGAATTCAATATGAAATTTCAGAGTTTGAAATTGTGATGTCAGAATTCGATACATCATGTCAATACATTATACCAGATTAAAATAAATTATGTTAGAAATTGAAATATCATATCAAAATTCATTATGTCACGTCAAAATTTAAATTTTTGATGCCAGAAATAGATACTTCATATCAGGATTCGAAAAATCATAAGCGGATTCGATATGTCTTATCAACATTTAAATCTTTGATGTCAAAATTCGATACCTCATATCAGAATATGAATTTTTGATGCCAGAATTCGAGTTATCATGAAGAATTCTATACTTTATGTCAGAATTAGGTATGCAATATCAGAATTTGTATTTATGATGTCAGAATTCTATGTACTATGTCAGAATTCGATATATGTTTCATGCCAGAAATCGACATGTCACATATTCGAGATATGTGTATTATGCCAGAATCTGATAAATTGTACCTTCATATCAGAACTCGATATGTCATGTCATAAATTAAATATCAGATGTCAAAATTCGATATATCATGATATCAAGCCAGAATTCGATATGTTGTGTCAGAATTTGAATATATGATGTCAGAATTGATATAGGTATCACGTCTGAATTTGATACATCATGTCAGAATTTACATTTTTGTTATGTCGGAATTTATGTATTAAATTGACCAATCATGGCATAGTTCAATATGTTAATATTGATATATCATGCCAAAACTTGGTAAATCATATCAGAATTCGATATGTAATGTTCTGATGTAGTATGTAGTTCGGTATATCATGTCAGAATTTGACATGCCAACGAAAAACTCAATAAATAATTTTAGAATTCGATATGTCATATCAGAATTCGCATTTATGTACGTTATGTCAGAATTCGATATATCAAGCCAGAATTCGATTTTTCCTGCCAAAGTTAGGCCAGATTGTATGAACGCGGATAGAAGATTAATCGGCGGATTAATCGTCGCTTGGATTGTATGAACGACGATAAATACGAAAATTAATCCAAGGATTCTTTTCTATCCACTGTTTTTATCTTCTCTTTTTGTTGTCTAAAACAGTGGATAGAAATAGAAAATGTTGTTTATGTTTTTTGACATAATTTTAATTTTATTTGTTTGGTTCGGCGGAACATTTTGATTGTTGTTGCGCTTATTGAAAAAAAAAATCGGAATGGAATCGAAAAAACGTAAAATTTCAAATGCCCAACTCGAATTTTTTTTTCTATTTTAGAAAAACATAAAAAAATACTTTCGTGTACAATAAGTACACACATAAGAATGTAAATAAACAATAAATTAAATTTGAAACGTCAAAAAAGTGTTGACACTCCAAAATAAACTGCAATAAAAACTGCAATAAACAGAGGATGGAATTTTTTTTATCCGTGTTTATACAATCGACGAAAAAAAAAATCGTCGGTTGAAGATTAATCTGTATCGCCGGATTTTTTTTAATCTATCCATGTTCATACAATCGGGCCTTATAGTTACTCACCATAGTAAAAATTACTAGAATCCCACCACTAATAAGTTGCGAACATTAAAATTTAAAATTAAAAACAAAAAATATTTTTAATCACTAAACAGATTAATAAATTTAATATTTTACTAAATTAAATCAATTTCCTTTCAAACATTTAAAAAAAATAAATAAAAATATGTACATTTATTTTAATTAATCGACAGTGCCATTCAAGGTGTTGTTATTCAGCGCGCTTATTTGAAGAAATGTCAAAATAATGTCATTTCGTTTGCAGGCGCCTTTTAGTTTTTCGTTTCGATATCAGTATGAATAAATTAACGAAATTGTTCCAAACGCTAAGTGTCGTGCCAAAAGATGCACTCGTAAAGAATCAGAATGTAACATCAAATAGCCAGAAGGTAGGAAAATATTACGGTTCTGTCATAAAACTTACCAAAACCGAGTTATAAAATGTTCTGCTTTCTAGTTGATGACAGAGTTGGGCCTTATAAAAAGTACATCAAACGGCTCATATCACATACTGCCGATACTTCAACGCAGCATTGATAAATGTATTAGGATTATAGATGAGAATTTAGAAAACGTACAATGTCAGAAAATGAGTATGCCGCTATTAACCTCTTCTGAGTTGTGGAAAAAGACAGGCCGTTATACCGGTACTGAAAGTGAAATACTTACGACCAAAGATCGACACAGTAAAGTTCAAATATTAAGTCCGACCCACGAGGAGTCCATCACATCATTACTAGCTTCAATATCACCTATATCTTATAAAAATTTTCCCCTGCGACTTTATCAAATCGGTGTTAAATTTCGGGACGAGGCGAAACCGAGATTCGGGCTAATTCGAGGACGAGAATTTCTAATGAAAGACTTGTACACATTTGATGTGACACGCGACGATGCGATGAAGACTTATAATGAAATAAATGAAGCGTACGACACAATATTCAAGACGATAGGTGTTCCGTTTGTACGTGTTAAGGCGGACACCGGTATGATGGGTGGATCAGAATCCCATGAGTTTCATTACTTGGCACAAATTGGGGAGGATAATTTAATCATTTGTAGGTCATGTAATTATTCAACAAATTCGGAAGTACAGAAGAGTGATAACTGTGAGAAGTGTAATGAAGCGAACATAGAAAAACGTTTAGGAATCGAGATTGGGCATACATTCTTGCTCGAAGAGAAATATTCGAAGATACTGAATGCGACCACGTTACTGGCAAATAATAAAACTCGACCTCTCGTCATGGGGTGTTATGGTATTGGCGTCTCCCGAATCATTCCAGCCGCATTAGAGGTACTATCCAGCGAGACAGAGCTACGGTGGCCTTATATTTTGGCACCGTTCAAGATGATTATCATCCCACCGAAAGAAGGAAGCAAAGAAGAACCTGATGCACAAGAATGGCTGAATAAAATCTACCAAGAGGCCAAAATAATACTAGGCAATGACGTCCTGATTGATAACCGGACGAATATGACGATTGGGAAACGAGTTTTTGACGCAAAACGAATGGGATACCCAATGATTGTGGTGCTGGGCGCCAAAATTAAAGGGGACGATCCAAAATTCGAGTTGATCGAATTAAATACGGGCCAAGAGGTGGTGCTCAGCTTCAGTGAGTTGGTAAATGAAATTAAGCGAATTGATTTAGTACAATAAATTAGGTTTATTTGAGTTCAAAGTAAGCAATGATTTCTGTAATATTCTCTATTAGCCAAGTCATAATCATGGTCCGCAATATGAGTGCGATCGATATCATTAGCGCTGCCGAAATATTGTTGCAATTTACTAAACTTGAATAAGCCTGCACCAGAGATAACGAGTAGTAGCCCAACATTAGTAACAGATGAATATTTAGATGATTATCGGATAGATTTTCGCGCCAGATCATGATTGGAAGGAGTAGAAATTTTGAGCAATTAGTTATGGTAAGTGCTTTCCAAATTTTGCTACCGGTTACTTTCTCCGATGAGCTCAACGCTATGATGCATCTTAGGATGGTATGCAGGACCACAGTTTCTAGAAATATTTTAAAAGCCAAGAAATAGAAATTTTTCTCTTCGATGTACGTATTTTCGTGACCGCTCCCATTCTCCTTTTCTTCATTCCACAGGTAGTATGACTCGATCAGCAGTAGCACAACAAATAACTTCCAGTGATTTTTAAACGATGTATTATATAGTATATGGCGATAAGCTGGTTTCGAAAGTAGAATTACATCAATCAGAGTTATTATCGTCTCGAATTCGATGTACTTGTCGGCCGGAACTTCACATATTTCCTGTAATAAAAATCAATTGTTATCGAAGGCGATAGTATTAAATCATAATCTAACTTACACAATTTATGAGTTTTAAGATTGACGATGTATATTTTTTGTATAATTCCTTAACTTTTGTGCCACAATTGGTACAAACGTAGCCGGAATCTGCAATTAATTTAGTATCTGTGGTTTCTTCTTGAACTGTCATGTTGTGTGATAATTAATAAACAAATTTCGCCTAAATGTTGACGTTGCTAAGGCGTTGATCTTCTGAGCAGTCAACACAATTTATCGAAAGGCATTTTGTCGAAAATTGAAACTCCTTTTTAGCGATGTACAGATTTATGCATGCGGTTGCTTTTCCTTGTTTAACCCAGACAAGATCCTTCATATTGGTAACACCTCAACCTCCGTATGCGCAGAACTCGGTTGTGTGGTTCGAAATGCTCGAACAACAGTTTTTCGTCGCACACATAACTCGTGAAGCCACGAGGAATTCAAAGCATGTACAGATCGAGAACGATCTGCCTTTAAGGAGTCTCCGCTCGAGAACGATCTACCTTTAACAGTATAGGCGGAACTCGCTGCCTTATGGAAACCTTATCACAGCGACAAATTTATTCGGTCCAAGCAGATCGTAACACGCCGATTCCGCCTTCCACGTTCCACGTCTGACTTGAATGAAAAATGGGCTCGATTTGAATCTCATATAACAAATCAAGTGTCCCCATTGATGAAGATTAAAAGACAGTCACGTAGCGTATTAAGTTCCAATTTTCGAGAGCCAAAGCAAAGCAAGGACGAGTGTTATTATCATCGTCGGTTTGTAGATCGTACGAATAAATGTCGTCGTCTTAGGACTAGAGTACGCTAACCACCAAATTGCCATTTTTCGGGTTTTGATGGATTCTGAGGATTTAAAATATCCTCTTTCGTTTGCGCGTATTTACGTCTTAATCAGTCTACCTATTCCTGAGGGAACTGGTTTTGTGTTTTCCGCTATCCACTATGTCATAATGACCTCGCAAACTTTAATTTTCATTTTTCTCAAAATAGTGATTTTGTCGCTTAGCGTACTCTAATCCTGAGACGACGATGTGTTTTCAGATGTAAACATCATGCTGTGTTCATCACTCAGACTGATAGCCAGCCTGTACCAAAAAAATAATTGCTCATCTGCATTCGGCGCCGTGTTTTGATGGAGCATATTCGAGTCGCCTACTAATAACCGAAAAAAATACAAATGCTAATTTTTAATTGACACCGGGGTGGATATCTCCCTAATACCACCAGATTTTAAGAATAACACTAAGTAGTGTTGAGTCTGAATTTAATTGCGCAGCCAAAGGCACGCGTATTAAGGTGTTAGGTGCTCGCGCTCAAGTCCTGTAGGAAATTCACAACAGCAAATCTGGAGTAGTGCATTTGGGCGTCAATAAAACGTCGGGGTGTTATTCGAGCGGATAGCTTTGGATATTGCTGGCTATTTTCCTTAAACAAATTATAGAAATCGGTACATACCCGCATGTATCGATTATTTCAGTAAATGGGTAGAATCATATCCGATAATAAATCAAGAAAACAATTGGGTATGCAGATTTGGAGTAAGGTTAGAGCTACATCTCGACCAAGGCCGAAATTACGAATCATCCGTACTTAAAGAGTTGTGTCAAATACTCAACATCAAGAAAACGAGGACTACACCATTGCAGCCACAGTCCGATGGCATGGTCGAGAGATTCAACAGAATACTTGAAGAGCAACTATGCAGATACAGTGTCTATAAGGTGTAATAATTGGGACCTTTAAATCTGGCCAAAAATAATGCATATCAGGCACATTCAAAACACTTCGATATTAGGCATCATTTCATAAGGGACAACGTAGATAATGCTAATGTCAAAGTTGGTTACATAACAACCGACAAAATGGTCGCAGATGTTTTAACAAAAGCGATTTTTGCAGCAAAACAAAACTATTTTGTTAATGTTAAAGAAATGGGGTTCCTCATTTTTATAGTGTCAGTCAATTGATTATGCACGCAAGTGGATTCTGCACTTGTGATTTGAAAATGAATGGTTTGCGCCTAAAAGTTGTTTAAAAATATAGTCGCCTAAATGTTGAGGTTATAGTGGTAGGCTTCGTATTTTCTTTTTAGACATTAGATCGTTTCTTATTTAAATCAAACACGAATCTCATACTTTCGAATTCAGAGTTGGTAAACACAAATCTTTGTTTACAACATCCGGTGACCCAGACGAATAAAAAACGCTAAAATAAGATTATATTTTAACTTGGTATCTTTAAATCGACTAAAATTACATTATAAATGTACATTTAACTTGAAATAAAAATAAAAACTCTGTATGTGTGAATGTTCCGAAGTTGCATATTTTTGGAAGTAAAAATTAATCACTATGTATTTAGTTTTGTTTAAATAAATGCTAAACGTTGAAGAATGTTAGAAGATAGTTTTGTGTTGAATAAATAAAATTAAAAAAAAAAAAATTTGTTTTGGACTTCGTTTCCAGCAGGTGGTCGCCTGGTCCTTTTTTTCTAATATCAATACTATGTTTACTTATCAAGTTTAGCTCTGAGTGATGCTGGCATCTCTGGTGGTGGTGGCCGTGGAATGGCCAAAGCTACTTTAACACCATCATAGATGAACCATTGTAGGGCTGTTAGTGTACCAATCATCACGATACGTGGCACTAAACCATTCCACATACCCATGAATCCTAATTTCTTCGCTACATCAATAGCGGATGATCCCTTAGCTTGATTAAGTTTTGATACGACAACATCGGCTGGATGTGATACAATGGCACAGAAGACACCGGCAATGTAACCAGCAGCGAACGTAACAACAAGTTGTTCACCCTTTGAGCATTGGGATCTTGGTTTCGGTACAACATATTGATACAATAATTCGACGGTACGTTCAAAGCAGGCGAATTTCATCATGGTATATGGAATTTGACGCATCCATAGTGGAACTAAACCTTTGTAGAAGGCGGTGATACCTTCATCGGCCATCATTTTTGGTACTGCTTGACGGAATGTATTTGCAAATCCTGGCATTGTTTGAATTTTAACCTTGGCTGCCTCAAATGGTGCCAATGCAATATCAGCAAAGAATTCAGCTGAAGCGGATGCAGCTAAATATAAGTATGTACGATAGAGATATGTGTTTTCCTCTCCCAAAATTTTGGCATATTCGACTTTGAACAGTTCGTAGAGACCGAATTTACAGAGACCCTAAAAATAGTAAATAATACAGGATTATTATATCATGTCTAATGCAGTCTAGTAGATAAGATATATATGTCATGTGATCTTATGCAATTATATCGATTTACCTGAGCCGAATATCCAATAAATGTTGGTGCCCATCCCTTAACCAAACCTCGTGCACCATCCTCGGCTACAGTGATTTTAAATCCAGTAAATATATTCTTATATTTAGCTTGATCGACCTGTAGACGACACTTGACCAAATCCAACGGGACAACAAATGTATGGGTTGTACCACAAGATAAGATACCTCCAATACCGCACAGCGCGTAGTATTTAGTCGAACCGAATTCACATGAATCACCTTCGGCAACAGCGGCTGCGGCAATTGTACGACCAGGCACTACAGCTTTGTCATTTGATTCACACGAAGCTCTTGAGAATGGTGTTTTGAATGGCGAGTTAGTCCGGGCTGCTTCGAATAGTGACGAAAACATTTTGGGATTGGTACTAGAAAAAGATAAAACACGTCCGAAATTAATTTCATGATAATTAAATTCCAATCAATTAACAAATTAGCAAATCAAGGCTAATCATGGCACCGGGGTGATATAATCACGAGCCAAAAATGTCGGGAGGGGGAGACTTTCTGCATTTAGAAAATGTTACATAATTCCACTCCAGTAAAACCAACCAACACCACTGCAAATTATTTCCCCAGACATTTTTTTTTCGTTAATTGGAAAATCATATCTAGTTCACTTAAAAGCCAACCCGAATTAATTATTAAAATAATATTTGATCTATAAATTAGAACACTCACATTAATGTTTAGAGGTAATTTAATTAGTTTTTTGTGATTTTAACTTAAAAAGTATCTCCCACACAGCCGATGTACTTGACGTGTTGTCGTTAAAGAGAACGAACTGAAACAGATGAAAAATTTTATGACAAATAGGCGATTTCGCAGAATAAATTTTATCACTGCCAGATGTGCATATTTAATGTAGATTAATTGTTATAACAATAAAATTAAATATACTTTGATCTAAATTTTATTAAAATTAATTGCTTATTCTAATTGTAATCGATTCTTATAATTTAATTCAAGATTTATTTCAATGTTCACTAAAATTGTTCAATCAAAAGGCTTTTTCGAACAGTTTTCGATTAATTAAATACCTCAACATCACATCGGGCAACATAATTTATACTCACGCGCAAGAGTCTTTTTTTATTCATCTGTCATGTGATAGTTCATCGATTTGCAAGTCGATTACAAGTTTGAGGGTCCTCCCGTTAGTAAAAGAAATTAAAACAAAATATTTTAGTTATTTCCTCGTTCCGAAAGTATTCTTCTTATAATATAAAATGGGCGCATCACTTGTACCAATCATAATCTTCACAGTATTATGGGGTATTGTTGGTATCATTTTACCAATCGTAGCCCCAAAGGGACCTAATCGTGGGTAAGTCCCGAATCAGATGGAAGTAAAAAACTCATAGAAGAGTGATTAATCTACATTTTATTTCAGTATCGTCCAGTGCATATTAATATTAACGGCGGTAACCTGCTGGTTGTTGTAAGTATAATATTGGAATGACCTCCATATTGTGAATAGATAATATTGATTTTTAATTGCATTTTGTCTTTGTTTAGCTGGCTATGTTGTTACATGGCACAAATGAACCCATTGATTGGACCAAAACTACATCAAAATACGATCTTAATTATGGCCCGTGAATGGGGCAACCCAATTACTGATTTGAAAATACCCCAGTAAGTCACGAGAATTCAACAATTAATTCCATTATTTCTGTTTATCTACAAAAAAAAAAAAAAGTATAAAGTTTATTGTAAATATATATTTTAATTGTATTAAATCATATTGAATAATATATAAAATTAATTATTAAATAGTAATTGCATCAAGTTTTTATTTTATTTGTGAAACGTCAAAATTCTTTGAGGTCGTTATTCTACGTTTTGATAGAAAGTCCATTGATCGAAAAATAAAAATCGGGACATTATCAATCAAATATTTTATTTATTTACATTTTATCTAGACTTGGAATATTATAACTCTTCAGTATTGGTATTTTTACCCATTTACAACTAACTGCCGCATCTTTCACCCGATCACTCCAATCCACACCAAATTTAGATCGCCCATTAATTTCAATCTGGCCGAAATCACTTATCACATCGCTATTATTAATAAATCTTTCAATTCCATTCCATGCTATCATCACCCCATTATCGGTGCAATACTTTTTACTCGGCCGTATCGTTTCGAAACCAAATTGTTCGGCCATTTGTTTAATGCCAGTGTACAGAAATTCATTGCAAGCACAACCGCCCGAGATGACTAACGATTTTATTGTATTGTTTTCGAATAATTTTTCCTGCTCACAATATTCAATGGCCCTTTGTGTTCGATGCGCTATATGCCGTGTGATGGCTTTTAGAAATGCTAGACATAAATCGGGATGGTCGGGTATTACCTCGTCGGGATGAAGTTGATGCTTAATTTCAGATAACATTATATGGCGTCTTACTTTATTTTTCATGCCAGCAAAGCTGAACATACAATCTTTTTGTCGCGCTAGCGGAAGTCCAAATTCAAATTTAGATGTATCCGTTCCCAGTCCGGCTGCTTTTTCGATAGCTGCACCACCCGAAAGCCATTCATATTCAGAGAGATTTCGTAATTTTAGTAGTCTAGCTGTTTTATCGAGTGCTTCACCGGGTGCATCATCTAGTGACTCGCCCAGCAAATAGAATTGGTCGAATTGTTTGACATAGGCGAGGAGACAGTGTCCTCCACTGCAAAGAAGTGTCAAAAATGGATATTCGATTTTGTGTTCCATACGCGCAGTTAACGCATGTGCCTCCATATGATGTATAGGAATAATAGGTTTACTATATTTGCGTGCCAAATGTTTAGCATAACGAACACCAATTTGTAGACTTAATGGCAATCCAGGTCGATTTGTCACAGCTATTGCATCCACTTCCTCCAATCCAATATTTGCCCTTCGGCATGTCTCATCAATTACATTCACTATATTCTGACGATGTAGATCTTGTGCAATGGGAGGAATAATACCGCCATACTTGAGATGAGTACTTTGCTGCGAGTGGACAAATTCACCGAGTACCCAGCCTGTGCTATCAATAATCGCTGCCCCGGTATCATCACACGATGTTTCTATGCCCAATATTAATGGACGTACAAAATTTTTCGCATTTGTCACTAAGCTACGATATGTAACTATATTTAATCGTTTTGTAAGTATTTTTTTGAGATAAAACATTATGTTTTGAAATAGTAAACAGAAAAACTAAACACCGAATCTAATTCAAAATTTGACAGCCGCTGTCATATCATAACAAATTTCCAATTGGAAATGTAGTGGGATTCTTGTATACCACAAGATTGAACACGAAGCGCGAATAACTTCATTCGCCTCATTCAAATTTTTGTTTTCTTCTGTTTTGATTGATTTTCGAAAAATGAAAAATGGGCGCATCATGGATACCAGTGTTAATCTTCACAGTATTTTGGAGCATTATTGGTATCATTGCACCATTTTTTGTCGCAAAAGGACGTAATAATAGGTAAGTCGAATCAGTTGGTCTAGAAAAACCATAATCTATTGATTAATACTCGATTTTACGATGTGCTTTCAGTGTCAACCGGTGTCTGTTACAATTAACTGCGTTGGTTTGCTGGTTGTTGTATGTATCGGAATGGCCTCGTTCCATTTTTTTTGTTTTTTCGATAATAAACTATCGATTTTAATTCTTATTTCTATCTTTTTATAGCTGGCTATTGTGCTACATGGGACAAATGAATCCATTGATTGGGCCAAAATTAGATCAAAACATGATCTTAATCATGTCGCGAGAATGGGGCAACCCACTTAAAAATTTAAAGGGCGAATAAATTACAGGATACACTAAATAATTCCTTAATAAAAATGTAACATTTATTGTTAACACAATATTTTAAATAAATTATTAAATATTAAATTCATTGCACAATTAGCTAGCTATTTGTAGGTCGCCTTTTGCATTTGCTTGGCAAATAAGATTCGCCATTTTTATTTACATTACTATAAAATCCAGGGGTGACATGTTCTACCATCACTTTCGATTCGTTTTCGATTGTGTTTTGTCTCTTGTAACAAGAACAAAATTGTACACTATTTTCTTCTTTCATTACAATTTTTCTAATGCGACCTCAGCCTTCTGTATACTTTTCCTTTACTTCACATCGAAAAATATCGCAATCAAAATTTTTTGTGATAAAGGGTGATGAATGAAAGTAGAAATAGAATGTTGTTTAAAGGCCGATTTAGATTTTACAACAATGTTGGCAACAAAAAATGTTTGGAAAAAGAAGCGATTAGTACATTGCGACTTTCATTTGAAAGAGAAGAACAGAAATATAAACAAACAAAATTTTGTTGGGTTTTTTGTCTTTTTTTTTGAGCAATTGTTTGAGCAAAAACGTAAAACATACTATAAAATATACTCGATCCGACTATATTTTATGGTAACAATAAAAAAATCCACAACAAAAATGGCGATTTTTATATTTTTATAGTACAAAAAGAAAACAAACAAACAAAATTTTTCGCTAGACGTCATATTATGTACCAATGTCGAATGGTAAGAATTTTTTTTTATTATATTTAATTATTAATACATAATTAAATTATTATTTAAATTTTAATTTATTTTTCATTTTAGCAAAAAGAATAATTGTACTCAATAATGAAATTGAGCCTTGCATTTTTGAATGACACTTTCGATGAAATGTAAAATGGGTAAATTATGTTTACAATGATTATTTGAGAACATCTGCGTTATCCAACATGGAAACAAATACAGAAGACCGCGTTGGAAGTAGCCACGTACCGCTCCGGAAAAGTGTGTAAGGCGATTACAATCTATATTCAAACTAAACTATATAAATATCTTTGTTTTAAATTAATATTATCAGGAAAAAATCAACCAGAATTGCTTGATGAAAGTTTTAAAATTAAAAAAGTAGCATTAGAAATATTAAAAAACAGAACTATGCCGCAGCCAGCACCAGCCCGAGCACCAGCCCCAGCTGCCCGGTTTCACAAAAAATCAGGCCACCTCCAGTTAAATAATATTTCATCTCTTTCTTCTTTTATGAAATTCCGATTTATTTCATAATACAAATTCAACGCATGCTAATTTTTTTTCTTTTTTACATGAAAATTTTAACCGGAGAGCTAAATATTTAGCTCCTCAATTTCGTCCAGCTAAATAATTAGCTGGAGGCTAAATATTTATATGTAAAAAAAAGATATAAACAACTTGCATTGAATTTTTCTTGTGAAACAAAATGCAATTTCATAAAAGAAGAAAGGGAGGAAATATTATTTAACTAGCGATTGGTTATTTTTTTGTGAAACCGGGCATTAATATACTAATTAAAGAAACGTAATGCATTTACTTACGTGGATTTGTTAAATAATTCTTCGAAATATTGTTAAATACTAAAAAAAGTCTAATAAATATTCACGAACATGTTCTAACACGACTTCTTTCTATAACAGCCACAAACAAAATGAAATAGATGAAAGAGAATGACAAAACATTCTCCGACAGTAAACTAAACAAAAATAAAAAGTTGCGCAGACAGTGAAATTTTGTTTGTGTCACTGTTAATGGTGTGTCACTGTTCAACATGCTCCCCTACTTCCTACTAACCCAAGTCAAATACGCTGTTATAATTTTACAGACTGGAACAAATATCTTAAGATATTAAAAGATAATGTAGAGTTACCAAATCATATGCCAGCGAAAGTATAAATTCTATTGAACAAATCGAGAAATGCCAGCGACTAGGTATTCTTAACTATCTCTTTGTTTCAAATATATTTCCATTTCATTTTTTTGAATCACTTACACTACACATGCATATTTTGTATTCCTTTCCTTTCCGTATGCACACCCACACATGTTGTATAAGTGTTTATGTTTGTATTTAAAATGTTGTTGTTGTTTTAGTGGCGACGGACAAATTTTTGTTACATCGGTTTTACTATTGATTCTAAAATGTGTTGTATAGGATCTATGTATATGCAACAGCGATGGGGCAATTTGCCGCCCCGGTGGCACAGTGGTTAGCATACTTGCTTTACACTCCGGAGGTCCCGGGTTCGATTCCCGGCGGGTGATGGAAAAATCACGGCTGGTTAAGGGTATGATCAATGAATTAATCACTCATTATCCGTTAAAAAAAAATGATTACGAAACTTCAAAATGAAGCGGCCAAATCCCTCTATGGGATGTAGCGCCAGTGAAAAAAAAAAAGATGGGGCAATAATTAGAACATTCAAGATTCAATTACCGGAGTGCATATCTCTCTGCATATACATATCTATAGATAATACAAGAAAACTTAAGACTCAGCTAACGATAGACGGTACATAACTAACCTTACATAATGGAAGTCAAATATCTTGGAGCAACATATATTAGATGGAGAGCTAAAGTGGGACTCACATCTAACGAAGATTTTAAACTTAATATAATAACGGGGGTTCGTAAGACTTGGTTCCTAAACTCAATTGCATATAACTGGGCAAACGAAGGCGAAGTTGGTGGAAAGCCCCAAGGTCATAGAGGCTAGTAGGAATAACTTGTGATGTGGTTGGTATGGAATCATATTTCAACCTTACACCGCTATACTAGTAAATACATATAGTGATAAGCCATGAAATGTAAGAGTCCTTAAAAAAAAACCTTATAAGGGGTTAATTTAAAAGGGCATTTGTCAAACTTCAAAGAGGCCCCTCACTTAACTCACAACTAATAATGATTTCAGTCACACATATAAAATTTACATCCAAACGTGGGAGGAATGGATCAATAATGCACAAAAATGGTTTCCGGATGGATCAAAAATGGAGAAGGGCGGTTCTTCTATTCTCTAAAGATGCCTGCATTTCTCAAGCTGAGGTCTACGCTATTAAAATAGTTGTTTTTGCCTGGATGGCACTTGAAAGCTTGTCTGAAAGCGAAACTATAGGGCTTTCTTCATTTTGAGATTTAATAGGTGCGGTGTGGAGGTGGGGTTTAATAAAATGGCAAAACAGAAGTGAAAACTTCCGGGCATTTGCTCACAAAGAAGGCTCCTGGGCATTCATTATCGAAGACAACGAAATGGATCCTGAAATTCTGCAACGGAATGAAGATCCTCTGAGTTCAAAAAAGAAGGCACGAAGTTCTGAATTTCTGATCACAATAAATAATTTAATAATAATTTAAATCCCCTTGAAGATTTCCAAGACGCTCTATAGAGGAAGAATGAAAATATAAAATATAGAATAAATACGTATTTTCAAAGAATTATATCTCATTAGTTTATTGTCGACATAAATTTGTTGAATCGAACACTTTACCATTCGATCAAAATTATATCCACCATTATAAATGTATACCTTAAACCACCATTTTTATTGTGTTATTATGGGTTCTGCGTGTATGCACATATACTCGTACATACCTCAAATTAAAATATACATAACAAACAGGTATAAACGTGTAAATATATAACCAGACAAGGCAGAGGTAAACACCACCACTACACCCATAAATCTAACGTAACAAAAACATAATAATAACACAGTCAAACTTTAAGTCAGTCGTTTAAGATCATTCAAACCTTTCAGATGTTAACAAGTAATAAACAAAAAAAAAAATTAAGTACGTTATAAGAAAATATTAAGGCCACGTTTTGTTATTTAATAAGAAGTTAATATAATTTAGTATTAAATTATAATTTATCACGCGGCCTAATTAATCAATTTTTTTTTTTAATTAACGGGTTAGTGATTGATGTATGTATATAAAAGTGAATCGGTATATAAGTAAACAGACTACCGAAAATAAATTGTCTTAGGATTTAAAAAAGGATCGTCGACCCTGAAAGGATCTTATGTGGATTAATTTTTTTGTTACTTACGTGGATGTATATCTCGTATATAATATATACAAATATTACACAAAAAAAAAAATTCTTGTGATATACAATAATTAATTAATCGGCCATTTTGAATTTCTTAAGTTCTTAAGACGAAACAACAACAGCAACAAGATCAACGTAACTATACAAAAGTTACATTATATATACATAAATATTTAAAATAGTTCGAAGAGTGGATAACAAATTTGATTTTATTTAAATTATATAAGAAGTGAGTTTTACATATAATTAATAATAAAAGTGTTCTTTAAGAAAAATTCAAAAAAATTCTTAAAAAATAAGTGATCGCATAAGTGACGTGACGTGACACTTCACATATGTGTATATTTTATACAGTGTGTTGAAAAATATTTTTTATTACAAAAAAAAAAAAACTTATAAGAAATAAGAAAGGAAAAATCTTATTAAGTCAAAAAAGGTAAGATACGTTTACCTTGATTATAATTTATATATGTTCTACTTATTGCGCAGATAATTTTTTTGGTGCATTAGCGGCGAAATTGTTTCCATAATGATAAGGAATACAGTGTGTAAAAAAATCAATTTACATTTAGCTTAAGAATATTTTTTTTTATTTCTATGCCAGCCAAGGTTGATAAACGATTAAGTGAAAATGTAAACTAATTGATCAATTATAACGGATTTGATAAAGGTCTCGTTTATGGAATTTTGAATATATACATAAATATTTTCTTTAGGAAATTAACCAATAAAACAGTAAATTTACAACATAACAATGCAAAAACTATTCACATACTTAAGATTGTGTTTATACTCTATAGTATATGTACAGTGGGTAAAATAATGTTATTCATATATGAAACTTTAATTATGTCGCGTCATAAAATTCGAATTGACGTTTAATCTTGATATCAGCCAGACCTATCGCAAATTAAAAAAAAAACAATTGTTTTACCTGCTGTTTATTATATTTAAAATACCTACTTGTTCTTATATACCGCATACATACATACATTACTTGTTGTTGTATTACCGCTGTTTTAATAAAAAACTTTAAAAATGCAAAATAGTTTTATATAAATTCACTCCGTCGCGTATTCGATATATTCAAGGTGTGTATACCAATAACATGTTTTGTCAAAAACTCTATATAATAAAAATTTCGTTATTTCTAAAGGTTCGTCACTTAGTAATTTTTAGTCTAATTGAACTCTTTTGTTGATTTTTGTCTGCGTGTATATACAAAAATAATTTTTCATGACAGACATTATATAAATCACAGATAAAAACTATCATTATGCGGTTTTATGTTTAAAGGAGCATATTATGATTGTAAATAATACAAAAAAACAAAGATTAATGCCGCGAACGGTAATTTAATTTCACTTAGAGCGGGACTTGTACATCAGAGCTTTCTAAAATGATTTGAAATATATATTAAATATGTACTTCTAAAAACTATTAAATTATGGTTGATGCGTTAAACTATATTTATTAACAGGTATTTATGGTTTATAGAAATATCTGGTAGTTTATGCGCATGGTAAATCGTTAACTAATCGATTAAGCGATTTAAAAAAAAAACAAATTGTCTTACCATATAGCATACCCGTGTATATACCACTGTTAATGATGTATGATCCTTGTGTAAGTTAATAGTGCGTCTTTACTTTATAATTAATACCAAAGTTAGTTATTATTTTAATTAATTTATACATTTAGCTATACATAAACATGTCAATTCTTGTGTAATCATGTAATGTTATGTTATAAATTGTTATTGTGATTTCCCACACATTTTATGTAAGTAATAATGTACAAATTTTACATATAGTGATAGGTGTTTTTCTGATTCAAAGGCAGTGTTGGTGTTTTTAGACAACAGTCGCAGTGCATTTAATTTATCTTTATACAAAGACACCTCAATTTGTTGTTATATGTTTCCAATAAAACATTTCTATTTTCATCCGCATAACTATAGAAAGATTACATCTGATTTTTCCGAAATTTTTCATTTCCCAGAATTTGAGCTCCTTCAAAGTTATTCTCGACTAAATTCTTTGTAAATTTTATTAACTTTCTAAATATGAATCAACCTCTCAATAATAATGAAAAATATACGAATGTTTAAACGTCACCGATTACTAAACGGATTCATTCAACAAAACTTTGACAGTCGAATGTTTTGGTAGACCAAATCTATATACATCGTGTATAGAAATATTACAACCCCGTAGTTATAATTTTCAAACAGTTCCCTATATAGTTGTATAGTTTATGATTTTACAGGATATAGGTTGTTATTTATTCAAAACGACTCAAATTAAAAGTTTTGCTTTCTCATCATGAAATCCGCAACCGTTCAAATTTTAACAGCAATCATACATTTACCGTCATATTTAAATGGTAATTTGCCGTCATATTTTGTTCGTTTGTCTAGAGTTGACAGTAGGTATATGAAAACTATAAATTATTTGTGCCTATCTACTTTTTTAAAAAAAAATCGTTGTGGTTATGTTGTAAACTGCAGGAAATGCAAAATCGAAAATATTCTCAACATCTAAAATGATTTTTGGATACATTTTTGGAATATGGCCAATTAGCCTGTAACTTGTATGATTGAAATGGGATTAGTAAGAGAATTTATTTCACTGTTTGGTCATAATGTTATAGTAATTTATGGATAAATCCTTGGCTTTAGATTATTCTTACAAACTTGTGGATCTAAATCATGTTTGGAAACATTTTTGAAAAATGGCCAATTAGCCTGTAGATAAGCCATTTCTTTCGGGATTATGATCAAATTTGATAGGTATACGATTGGAAATGGGATTGTTAAGTGATTTTTACATGAAGTTTTTGAATATGGCCAATTAGCCTGTAACTTATTGGCAATTCTTCATCAATTATGATGAAATTCGACAGGTATACGATGGAAATGGTATTCTTAAATGATGTTTGGATAATTGTTTTTAATATGGTCAATCAGCCTGTAGCTTGGCAATTTCTCTCGGGATTATGATAAAATTTGACAGGTACGGTGGGAATGGGATTGTTAGATGATTTTTAAATGAAGTTTTTGTGTATGGAGAACTATAGCCTGTAACCTTGCTATTTTTAACCGATTATATGATGAAATTCGACAGGTATATGATGGAAATGTGATTCTTAAATTTTAGGTAATGCTTTGGAATATAGAAAATCGAGAGGTAATTTGGCTATTTCTTTACTCGAAAAATTAAACAAATAGCTATAAATTCCCCCTATTTTTCAGAACATGTCCTCCTTTTCCAGAATATTTCCCCATTTTCCCTAAAATGTATTTAAAGAGCAGAAAATCCCCCTTTTCCAAAATATTTTTAAAGAATTTACGCCCGTTTTTTTTCTCCAGAATATGCCCCGGCTCTTTTCCAGAATATATTACTATATAAAGGAATGAATACAAATATTTTTGCTTCAAAACCATTTAGGGTTTCTGAAAACCGGGATTTTTAAAACTCTATGATTCCGGGTTCAATATATTGGAAACCCGATGGACTCGCGTCGTGTTCGGGTTCAAAATAAAAAAATATTTAAAACATTCAAATTTTCGAATATTTATCACAATTCATTTATTATTTATCACATTAGGTTAATTCAAAAGATTTTTCAAAATTTCAAATTTTTTAAAAAATTTTTAAATTATTCATTAAGAGACTTATCCCCCAACTAGATCGATATTGCAAAAATTTGCAGATACCGAGAATTTTCTTTCGTTATCTGTTGAAGTAGGTTTCACTATGCAGAGCACGTCATAGAGATTCTCATCTCAAGATTGAAAGTTCGTTTCTTTATGTTTTTGAAATGTATAAACTCCTGTTTCAGCTTTTCAAAATCATCAGCTTGGATTGCATCAGGTTTCTCTGCATTTTATCCCTGTTGATTAATAACGGTACTTGCAAATTTTCCGTGGAATTGACTTCCGAGTCCGAGTTTTAGAAAAGTTTATTCATTAGCTGTGTAGCTAAACTTAAGACTTGTTTTGAAGGAACAAAATTAGGTTATTTAAGCGTCTTAAACAAATTGATCAAATTCGAGTGCGTTCTATCATTCAGTCGTTTCTCGATGTTTTGTAGCAATTCACTCGAAATTTGATTTTTTTAATCCGCAAAATATTTCTTTGTAATTCAGTGTGATGCCGGCTGAATAGAGAGTTGTATCGTTACGACTTAGGACTTCAAGTGCGGATTTGGCAGGCTCTCACTAGGTTTTCAACCACTATAACCACTGTATGCAGTTTAACTCTACCAAAGCCTGTTCGATGAATTGCTGATATTTCACGGATTCACTGATCATATTCGCCAAAGAACTCCAACGAATTTTCTAGTCCAAAACTAGCTCTTTGGTGTGACCGAGCTCTGCTTGATTTTGTCTAGTACAATTCCATTTCTAATAGAAGAAAATTTAAAATACTTTTGCATCTTTCGAACATCGGCGATAATCTGATCAATGCTGACTGCTTCCACAAAGTTGTCTTCTTCAGTTCCGGATATTTATTATATATATATATATATATATATATATATATATATATATATATATATATATATATATATATATATATATATATATATATATATATATATATATATATATATATATATATATATATATATATATATATATATATATATATATATATATATATATATATATATATATATATATTATATATATTATTATATCATAACAGAAGCACCGTCGCCTGTGGATCCGACGACATATTGCTGGTAAATATTTAGCTACACTTCATGTTTAAAAAAACTTTATCTCCCGAATCAGGTGGTCAAGAGTTAATCATCAATTTCGGTTAAATTTTGAACTTTTAAAGAAGCTTTTGATTTGTTTATTGCTAAACTCCACTCATTACATATCCCAAAGTAAATTTTTTACTAAACCACCTAAGAAATTTCATATATTGAAGCCTTGGATGAACATTTCGTTGATCAAGAAGGTTATTAAAAAGAATAAAATCAGTAGAAAATTAAAAGAACACCCCAATAATTTAGATTTGAAAAATAATTTTCACCAGTTTGCCAAAAATCTGAATCAGGTTATTAAAGAAACTAAAAATAGACATTATTTGAGTAAATTCCAAAAAGCAGGAGAATAGTAAACAGCAATGGTCCTTATTGAATGAAATACTTAGCAAAGGTACTTCAAATAATGAAATATTAGATGAACAAAATAATGAGCTCTGATTCCCAGCAGACATTGCTAATTGTTTTAACAATTACTTTTGTAAAATATTTTCAAAAGCGCATCTGGAATTTAACAATAATTCACAACTAGTTAATAACTCCGTTATACTTGATATGAACCCCAACTTAAATTTTTTCTTTCGTCCAATTTCTTCCATGGAATTATTTTTCATTATCAATTCCCTTGAGCCTAAACACTCTACAGATTTGTTTGGTTTTGGTAGTGCAATTATTAAAAGGATTAGCTTCAACATATTGTTGATATATTAAGTGCATTGTTTAACAGTAGTATAACCGAAGGTACATTTCCGGAATCACTGAAAATGGCTACTGTTATTCCTCTCTTTAAGAAGGGGCGACCAATATCCATCCTTTCTCTTGTTTCTAAGATTTTTGCAAAAGCAGTTAAATTACGAATGACATAATTTCTGAATAGCTTTAACTATTTCAGTAAATGTCAATTTGGTTTTCGTTCTGGTTTGGGTACAGAGCAAGCTTTGATCGAACTTATGAATCCACTTAATGAAGGTATTAATGATTCTAGTACAGTAGCCGGCCTATTTGTGTATGTTACTAATGCTGAAAACAGATGAGCAGAATTCTGCAAGCAGAATTCTGCAAGCAGAACAATTAGAATACACACGATTATACGGCATGAAATACATGAATTCTGCTTTCCGAGCAGAATTCTGCTTTGTGTCTCTATTTCTAATTTTGCTGCAAATCAGTAGGCTACATTACGTAAAAGATAAAAAATCTAGTACAATTTGTATATTTTTCATTTTTCCAATTAATTTGTTTTAATTTGTTGACAGAAAATAATTTTTGTGTGGCAAGTGCCAAATTGAAGGATAAAAATTAAATAATTTGTGACAAAATAAGGCATTATTCAGTTAAAAAAATTGTACATTAAAATTAAATATGTATCAAATAAATACCACAAATTAAAATTCTGCTTGTCAAAAAAGACGCTCGTGTAATTCAACTAAATTTCTGTCGGCAGTGCTGCTAGCAGAAATTCTGCTCATGTGTTTCCAGCATAAGGCTTTTGATATGGTATAGATCATGGTATCCTTTTGGATAAGATTAGGAGGATTGGTTTTCGAGGTTGCATATTCAGCTGACTCAAGTCATTCAACACTAATCGATCGCAAAGGGTTACTTGTAAAAATAGTTTCAGTAACTTATCGGTGCTACAAGCGGATGTCCCCGAAGGATCTGTACTTGAACCAATTTTATTTTTAATTTAAAAATTCTCTCTTTAATTTAAATGATAATGGTTCATTTAATAATGACGTAGTTTATCACGACCGGCATTGCCCTAGGAATTCAATATTTTTTGAGAATGTCTGGGTTATTCAAGAGTATAGGTACTTTCGTGACGGTGATTAATGCGAGGGATTGAGTTCCTTCGGTTTCTGGTTGGTACAGCCTTTTAGATAATTCATTTTTTCTTTTAGAGTATTTTAGAATTTTCGAGATACTTTGAGATTGAGACTCGACAATTTTGAGATTATTGAGGTTTTGGAAATTATTCTAAGATTTTAAAATCTCACATGTTTAGCAATTTTTCTATTTATGTAATTATAAATTTATAAAGGTCTATGTCAGCATTGGTCCACGGTGTTATGTATTTCTGTATCCATTGATTAAAATTACCAGTAATTTCTTAATTTTAATAGAAAAACGTGAAATTTACCGGTAAAGGCTTTAATCGATATAGAGGAACTGTAATTACAAAATATAAGTACAAAATAAGGAAAAAAATAAAACACAAAAAAAAACGCTAATGAGTACAAGTATACAGAGAATATTAATTATGAACGCATTAAAAATTGTTTCATGGTTATCGTCATTCCTATTCCATCATTCATTCGTTCAATGAATTTTTTTAAGCCAATCATATTGCTCAAAAATGACAAATTTTCTGTTCCGTTTGCAATTTTGCAACGAGTTGGTTTTTCTCCAACTTTTAAACCCATCCAACTCGAATAAATAAATAAAACAAACAATTCTTGGTAAATATGTAAATAAATAGTTAATTTATACGTTAGTACCTAAATCGCAATGAGAAAATGACTGAAAGAATGAATGAAGGAATGACAAAACCATGAAACAATCTTAACTGTTTAGAGAGGAGGAAGAGAAAGACATGTACAAAATATGTATACGAGTATGATAAAATGTATAAGATCAAACAAATAATTTTTGAATTTTAAATTTCTCGATTTTCCTCGAGTTACCTCCAATCGCTTTAAATATTTTCAATAGTTATATATTTTTATAAAGAGCTTATTAAGCCGAGTGTAATGCCCCATTAACGGCCGTCTGTCCGCTTTCAAGATATAAATACAAATTTGGAAAACAACCAAATTTAGTTTTTCCTTTTTTTCTCCACGTCAATTGCGGTGATTTTTGGGTCAAAAAATGTGAATGACTGTTTTTGGGTCCAAAATGGGCCCCGGTCCGTTTTCCTAGCGATGGAGTTTTACACACGACCGGCGTCTTATATAACCTCGGACTTATCGTCATTTGCATTGTATGAACAACAATATCTTTACTCATAAAATCGGGACTAAAAAGATTTTATTTTAATTTAACGATATTTTAAACCAACTACTGTTAATGCGATCTATAATTGGTTTGAAAAAGTGAGATACAAAAACACACTTGCTACTAAAGTTAGTTAGGTGAGGTGTTTCACATAAATTCTTCTACTATAAACTTCCGTATAACTTTAAACACAAATCACAAATACATTAGACGAGGGAAAACGCTAACTAAAAGTTGACTTAACATCACCATTATATCCCCATCGAAAATTAACTGAATAAATAAATAAATAATAAAAATTCTCTAGAGACCCTGTATAAATACATAATTGTAATTCAAGAAAAGGCATGTAACTTTCTCTGACAACTTCATTCATCATTTTTTTAACGACTTTCTTCATTAATTTTATTCCTAAAATGCGATTACATTAAATCGACGCTCAGCTCAACAAAATAATGATAAAAAGTTGATTGATTTACACGATTGTTGTGCAACACAATATTCCCACGATCCAAAGAAATCACATAATGTGGTGAACCTATGTCCTTATCAAAAGGTCATTCAAATGAAGAATAAAAAATATTCTTAAGCAACGATTAACATATCACAATGAACGAACTCACTTCCGTTACTCGAACTCAAACGTACGTGTCTATCTATATATTTATAAGACATAACAAAATTCTAACATCTTGTTGATATTTCTTTAATCCATGTTTATAATATTATCACTGTGTATATTCATATAAGACAAGTATGCAACAAAGATAGAAATCAATTATACATAAGTTAAATCATTCAAAGTGTAAAATTACAAGAGACTTTTGTACATACTATATTATGTACAATATATATATATATACGAGAATGCGCATGCGTATAGAAAAGAAAACTGACAGAAAATATTTTTCCAACCATTTTAACATGATTTTGAATATTTATTGCGTGCGGAAATTTATAAAAGAAAAATGAACAGTTTGTTTTCTTTTATAAACACTGTGGTATTTTATATAAATTTACGAGTACAGAGAAAAAGACGAAGATGAAGAAATAATATGTGTAAGAAATGGTTGCTGTATAATGACCTTTTTGCAGCATGAATTATTTAATTTGTATACGGCAATATATACACCCGTACCCGTAGTTCTCATGCTTAAATAAATGGTTCTTCTTTATTTATGGATCAATCACGATGCATCAAGTAAATAGTTTGTATATAGTGAAAGTTTTATTACCTTAACACAAACGAGATAATTGATAAGGTCATACATAGAGCATTGAATGGTATTCTCGTCAAATTGCGCTTGGTGTGTCACGGTTTTGAAAGGAAAACTAATTTTAAACCTGGTAGGTAACATGTTTGGTATACATGTACATACAGAGGATATAAATTACAAAATCACAACAAAATATGGTAACCGATTAAAACGGAAATACGATTTAATGGTTAATACGAGATTAGAAATTAAATTTTTTATAATCGATTGCATTATTTGTATGTACGTATAAAACGTACAAACGTATAAAGGTATATGTTACATACATGAAATAACCAAAAATAATTAAGATACAGAGTCTTAAACAAATACAATATTATATACAAATCGGTAAGCAGTTGGTTGCCCCACATTTAACACATAATATCGTAAATTTCACTTTATACACAAAATTTTAACACTTAAAATAGCTTTTTTTATTACTTACATATTTAGATGTTTATCTCTAAGAAACGTTTAAGATAAAATTCCATTTGTTTTTGTTTGCATAATTCGCTGTTAACCCTCGACTATACATATATGTATATAGTGTTACGCTTTTATCGTCGCACCTCGAAAATAAAACATTTTATTGGACATAAGACATCATTTATCAACATATCTATAAACTTTCTTAAGTGCGTGAAGCATTTATTTTTCTTTTGTCGAAATTTCTTTTTAATTATTTTTCTTAGAAAGATAATGAGGTGTACCATAATACCTCTTTGCAAAAAGTAGAAAGCATTATACTTATTTACTAATTAGATTAGACTATATATACCAACCATAATTGCTGACAAAACGATATTAAATCATGTATAAGGTGCGGGGGTACTTGATGCGATTTTCAATGTAGTCAATATCAATTAAGCCAATAATATAAAATTGAAGACAAATATAATTAATTGGTGATTCAATTCTATATATGAAAACACATTGACAACACTAGGTGCAAATTTGGGTACACATTTCTAAGCAACAATCACCAACTATCTCTTTATAAAAAGTCGTTTAGCTTAAAATGTTTAGTAATAACTGGAGTTTTTAAGAAGCACTTGTTTAGACTTAGTGACCAAATGTGCTGAATTCAACGTAAGCTCAAAAGAATCCATCCAATCGTGCCCAATTTAATTCGCATTTTCTTACGAGTATCTAAACAATTACAGCCGATTACAGAATACAAAATAAAGATCTGTTCTCCCTGCTTTGTAATTATGAAAGCTAATTGGAAAACCAAAACAATTTACTTAAATATTCTCTGAGAATTATTCACTAACCGCGTTTAGCCACTAATAGCTAAACTCGAAAAATTCACTAATCACGTTTGCCGTTAATCATTATGTTATCATCGATTCAATATATTGTTTGTCCCGTTATTTGATATTTTAGTTTTGACAGTTTTTGAAATCTGATTTTTGGCTCCCACAAATCTGGAATTTATAGCTTTTTCGTAACAATAATTGCCAAACTTGATTAGGTATCAAAGAAAATTTTACTAATAATTTCCCAAAACGTTCGGTACGTAGTTTTGCCATCAGAGGGCTGCAAAATTCCAACTAAAAGTTGTCAAAAATAGTTGGATGTCACAATGGATAGACATTTGCTTTACAATTTTTAAGCTAATAAACCACTGATTCAAATGAGGACAAGTTCTGAACTCGTTAAATCGCCCAAGGTCATACCAAGGTCAAGGTTGAAACATCGAAATTAAATTTCTCCGTTAAACTTTTTTAACATTATACAAATTAGTTTACGATTATGTTTGAACAATAGAGTAAAATAGTATTGAGGAGATTCCTTTTGTTATCGAAAAGAATCATTTTAGTCAGTGGCGATAGGTGACTGCTGATTTAAATTTTCACGCATGCGATAAATCGAATTAATTTTTTAACAATTTTAACACAAATTGGTTTGGGAAAAACAAATTCGTAACAAGGAAATTCTTATTCTACTGCACTTTAATTTCATAGCAAGTTATAAACAGTTATTATAATCCATCTAAATTTCAATTTCACCTTTTAAGGTTACCTCTGTGAGTGTTGCTTATGTATCTCTCATACTTTGAATTATGTGTGGCGAGAATTCGCAATTAACAAATTCGTGCATAATGACGTTTTGTCATTTTAAACAAATTAAAAAATATTAGTTTTTGATCACTTCATCGTTTTAAACTTCAGTGATTAGTTTAAATATTGATTTTTTTGGCTATTAAACCAAATTCACAAAACAATCAGTAAAGAGAGCTTTAGTACTCTAAATATTGCTAAAACTAGATGTTCGTAGAAGAAATACAAATTATATCATTTTCTCTCATATAATATTCTAGCTTGCATGCACAATTAAAATTGCTTTTTTCTTCATTTAAACAGTGAATATATAAGTTTTTGCTTTTGTGTATGTTTGTGTGAAAATCCGAACGAAAAATGTAATTTGATGAGGATCTTTGTAATTGAAAATTAGATGAAGAGATAGAGATGAGAGACTGATATCTGATTGGTTATGATTTGCCCTATTTTGTATTGGAAAATTCAATTTAATTTATGCACTCAATGAATGCTTTGCATTCAAGGAGCAGCCGCCTCTAATTTTGGGTCAAAATGAATGACATTTTTAAAAAAATGATTTTATTGTAAATTCTTTATAATTTAAAAGGGTGAGATTTTGGGGGGATAAAAGGTGAAAAATAAATATAAAATACTTTTTGTTTTAAAATTCATAAAAATAAAAATTTCTTATTAAATTAAAATTAACTGGTAAAATAGTTATTTAAAATGTGAATAATTTTATCGCAGGAAATTACCGATCTCTGGTAGTCAACCTTACCGCCAAGGTCTACCAGTCGTTTCTTATTTAATTAATGAGATCATAACTCTTAAAATTTGTCTATGATTGTTGAAGGTAGACTGTTACCTTAAATACAAAACAACATTTACCAAACATATCCATTCTTTTCCAAATCAAATTCAAACTGCTAAATTCAAATTCATCATTTATGAAAATATCACATTGATGACTGATAATTCGTCATTTATTGACTCACTGATAATTCGTATTTAGCATTTTTGAGATTCTTTGTGACCAATATTTTTGAGATTACTTATTTCGAAATTATTGAACATTTTTAAACTATTCCAAGTTTTTGATATTGGTCTGCGGCACAAAAATTGTTTTTCTCGATTCAATGATGAACCGCAGGAAATATTTACTTAATTGTTCGTACCGGTAGGCGGTGGAGGAACTAAACTTGCCTGCCACTCCGTTTTTCCTTGACCCGCAAATGAATGTGAGAGTCTATCGCAGTTTCTCGTGAAATGAGTAGCTGTTGGTTTCTAAATTTTTCCTTTTATACCAAAGAACCATATACATATGTACATGTTAATAAAAAATTCTAAATAATGCTCTATATTTTTGTTACTAAATGAAAAATTCTAAATAATGCATTTTCACTAGTTATACAACAAGAGGTTCGAAAATAATCGAATTTACAGTTTATAGGAAGAGTTGTGTTGCCTAGGAAACACAACGACACCGCAGGTGGAGTTGTGTTTCTTAGGTAACACATCGAGTCCGTAACTGTATATTCAGATGATTTTCGAAGCGCGAGTTGTATATGTTAAGACTATACAACGAATCAACCATGTCAAATATCAAAAATATTAATTGTTTGTTTATATTCCTGGAAGATATGATTTATTTGTTTGCGGCCGAAACACCACTAGTGGTGTTTCGCGAAACACTACTTAGCAACGCAAATAGCCGATATTATACAGCGTAACTAAGGAAAATTCAACTATCTGATTGGTTTATTTTCCAATGAGTTGTATAGTCTAAATTATTTAAATTTCCATATTCCTAAAATTTACAAATACCTATGGAATTTGTTAATTTTCTAAATTTCGTATTTAGTATTAAATGTCTAAATTAACTAATTCCTAATACAAATTCTAAATTTCAAAAATGCTGTAAAAGCTCTCTAAATGTCAGGATTCTTAAATTTGACGAATTTCTAAGTTTATACTAACTTTCAAGATTTAGATCTTTAAACTCAAATTTTCCTAAATTACCTAATTTCTTATCTTTCCAAACTACGTTACAAAATTCGTTTAATTTCTAAAATCAATAATTCCAAATTCCAAATAAATGATGAATTTGAATTTAACGATTTTATAAAATTTATAAAATCCTAAATTAGTTTTTCCACCATTAAAATTTCCAAACTCCAGAATTCTTAAATTTGGTAAAATTCTTATTTAAGCTTCTAAGGGTTCTCGCTTTCTAAATTCTTGACACTTAGGGTGAATTTTAGAGTGAAGTTCAGGGTTAGTTTTAGAGACGAGTTTCCAGTGAATTTTAGGGTGATTTCTAGGGTAGGTTGAATTAAAGGGCATATTTTAGAGTGAATTTTAAGTAAAATGTTAGGGTTAATTTTAGAGTGACTTGTAGGTTGAATTGTAGAATTAATTTAAACTAAATTTGGGGTAAATTTATATGGAGAATTTGGCTTGATTTTGGGATGAATTTTAGGATGAACTTTAAGGCTGGGTTGTACGGTGAATTTTAAGGTGCGTTTCAATGTGACTTTTTAGTTAAGAAGACAATATATGGTAAATTTGGGAATGAATTTTAAATTAAACTTAGATCAATTTGGGATGAATTCTACGGTGAATTTTGCGATGACATCTAAGGTGAGGTTTATAATAATTAAAGGGCAAATTTTAAGGTAAATTGTATGCTTCTGTTATAGGTTTATTATATTAACTTGTTATTTTGTATCTAGAATTTAAATACAGTAAATTTATTAAATTAAATAAATTCTGTTGGTTTTATATTGAATGAATTCTGTTGGTCTACGATTGAATTTGATTTAGAAGTGGATGAATATGTTTTGGATAAAGGTGAATTTGATTTGGAAAAGGATGATTGTGTTTTGTAAAAGGTTGAATTTGGAGTACAAAACCTATGTATATATTCATTCTAAAAATAGAGTACATTAGACCTGGATTCGTGCCGTCATCTTTTCTACGGTTTGCAAATACATATGCTAGAATTCCATTTCTTGGCTACGATTTACAATTCACCATTCACTCGCCTTTTCTTGTACATATACATATATAGCAGAAATTTGAATAACCAAAAATTGTAAATTCGCCCTTTTTCAAAATATTTATTAAAGATATTTGTCCACCTTTTTCAGAATACTTTTAAAGCGATTATCCATAAATATTCGTCATTTGACAAGCTTTCTCAGCATAAATTCAACCAATTTTATAGCCAAGATAAGTGAGTAATAAATTGGGCACCGTTTCCCGAAAGTAACATTTTTGTTCCTAAAATTTAAAAATAACAATCAATTGCTGTTTCTGTTTGGCAAACGCCTTGTTTGTAACTATGGTTTGTAATTTCGATTTAAAATCGATTACTAGATGAACATTCTTGAATTTGATTGAGAAAGTAACGGTTCTTCGAAAAATGTGAATTTAAATTCATTCAGTTGTTTAGGCGTATTACCATACACGTGTTTAGTTACCAAACCCGAATTCAAATACAATGAAACCTTTATATATTGGACAGCGAAGGGACTGTCCAATTTATGGAGGTGTCCAATATAAGGAAAATTTCTTCTTTTTATAATAAAAAATTAATGGCGTGCACATCAACATTTTTATTTTGAATTTAGATTAATTCTATAGTTAATTCAACATTTTCGCTGTCTGATTACTTTTGTTGTCCAATTTTCAATGTATAAAGGTTGCCCAATATATATAGGAAAAGGAGCATTTTTTCAAGGGACTGAATGAAAGTGTCCAAATTAGAGGAGTTTCCAAAATAGAGATGTGTCCAAAGTAGGAGGTTTTGCTGTAATTAAGCTTGTACAAATAGATTGTTATGATTTGTGGGATATCCCCGATTCGGTCACTGGTTAAAACGAAGCTTTAACGTTTTAGATGTCGCAGGTGGGTGGCTCTGCAATTAGTTTGTGGCAAGATAGAGTAACCCAAAATCCAAATATTTTGTGCAATCGATTATTAAGACAGTTAAGTCAACTAAATAATTTTAATAATAAAGTGTAATTTACCTTTATAGTGTGTATCCATTTAAAAAGGTTGAAAATCGAAGGGTAACTTGAACTGTCGATATATCTTTAAAGTAAAGTCATTAACAAAATACATTGACATAAACATTACGCATATCTTCAGAATCTAAAATTCTAAACAAACAGCAATCTAAGTGCATTAATTAATAAATTATATAGTGATGACACCAATAACAATAATAATAAAAATAAAGAATTGTGCAAAAGCACACAACACGGTAAACATTGCATAACATTCGCGATTCTAATGACTTTGAATCGCGCTTATCGCAGCGATGAACCTGATTTTCACTACAATATATGCACAGTATATTATATGAATATAAACATTATATTTATTTACATTTTTTTTATAATTCAATTATAACGTAATTACCTATTATAAGAAAATCAGGTTTTTTCTTAAGCTTATGTATACACGAAGATGGCAGATCAAACAGCGCAAACTACGCTTTATAATACATACATTTCACGATTATTAAATTTGATTTATAATACGCTTGGATTGATAATATGTCAAGGTTGTGGATATTAGATATTTTGATTGTCATATATTGCACATATAGGTATAATCTTAAAAGACATTGATAACGAAATGTGATAAGTATTGAACACGGATTTTCCAAAAAAACTTGTTTAATTAAATATTTAATTCAAAATTCAGGTTCGTCACTTGCTCAAGTCATTCGTTTTTTTTTTTGTAACGTTTACACAAATTTATATGACATAATTTAGTGTTGTTTACTTTTTGTATTTTGAAATTTTATGAAGAAGACAAATTTAAATAAATTCTTTATTCATTTAACAGTTATCTGTTGTGTGTTTACATATAAGTGTATTTGTATATAGACGTTTCTTAAAGACACATTAAAATATTTAATTACGTGTACACAGCAACGAATAAATTAGCTAATTATAAATAGAAATTGATATGGGATACCCTACGGGTGGCTAAATTCGCTGAATGTAATCTAAAAATAAACATTGAAACCTGTTAAACATCTTCAATGCAACCAAATTTTGTTTCATATTTCCACTCCTTAATCAACCAAAATTTAAAAAAGTTCTTGTGTTCTTTATGGGGAATGTATTTGAAAATTACAATTTATTAAGGCACTTGCCATAACATTCATTTGTACGTAAAATTCTTGTTAGCATATAGTATATGTTTGTGGTACTGCGTCATATATAAATTACCTCATCATCACATACCACAGGCATGAAACCAGAATCATATATATGCACATATACTCAAACCTCTCCTGTAACTAATTAAAGCTAATGACAAATCACATTAAAATTGTTACTGTCTGCGCGCGTACTAAAACAAAAGAATTTAATAATAGTTATTTAATTAACCCTTTCACACCGAACGTGATATTGTAGGGTTACCCATTCATTTACTAGACAAACAAGATTTTTTTGTTTTTGTTTTTTTTTTTGTTACAAATTCAGTTCGAGGTTGAAAGTTATAAAATATTTTTGTTGAAAAAGGTAAGTTACTTTCTTATCCTAACGTAAGTCAAATCTTTTATGAATTGAATACAATCTAATTGGCTTTTTGGTATGTCTGCGTTTATAAAGTTTCTTTGTTGCGATTTGGTTTATAAGAAAAATTTGTATACATGAAAGTGATTAATGAATGAATAAAAATGTTCATAATTGTTGTTGTATAAGTGTTGAGCAATCGCTCAGATGATTTGTGGTTTGTTTAATGAGAAAAAATTCAATTAAAAATTGAAAGGTGTTTCCCGGATGAGATTTTACGAAGTTAATACGAGTCATAAAAATGTAATGTTGCAAATTTTATTTTACAATTCGTTTTATATTTAGCCTACAAATACGCTTCACTATTAAATATACCAAATTAACAGTTCTGTAAATTATAATTTTTATTTTTATAGGCATAGTTTATTGCCATACTCTAAATTAGTGCTTTTACCTGTTTTATTATATTAATTTATTGAATGAAATGAACTAAAAAAACTGTTTCTGATATTAATCAGCTTTTATGGTTGCTTTCGTTTGATGAACCTGTGAAATGGAAATTTGTTCGCTTAACATTGTAACAATTTGTAAATATTGAACCATCTTGTAAACAGGGACAAAACACAATTGCCTCAGTACCGCTCGTAGATATACGAGTACAAGAAGTATACAGAAAATATTTTTTTTACTTTACTTGTTGTATTTAAGGAATTTGTAAAATTTGTCAGGGTTTCAAAAAATCGACTTCAAAGCCGAGTGCAAACTAGTCGATATAAAGTCGAATTCGAATTAAAGTAGAAGGTGAAAACGGAAGGCAAAGCCAAAGTCATAGTCAAACTCGAAGTTAAATTGAAAGTCGAAGCTTAACTTAAAATCGAACTCAATATCAAAGTCAAAGTTGAAAGCGAGTTTTAAAGCCCAGTGATCTCGAACTCAAAGTCAAAGTCAGACTCAAACAAAAGTCGAACCGAAAACGGTCTCAAGATGGAAAACAACTGAAATCAGAGTCGGAGTCAAATTTTAATTTGAAATAAAAAAGAAGATAAAATCGAACCTGGCGTTATATTCAAAGTCAAAGTCAAATGCGGGAAAAAGTCCAAATTAACATTGAAGTCTAAAACAAAGACGAAGTTCGGATTCAAGTGGAAGGCGAAATTAATGTCGAACTAAACGTCCAAGTCAAATTTAAGCCAAAGTCAAACTAATAGTCGAAGGGAAGATTATCTTAAAGTGAAAACCGAATCCAAAGTTTGTAGTGAAATACTGAAAATTTTGAGTCAGATCCAAAAAGAGCAGATAATGCCCAATCGAAGTCGACGTTAAATTCAAAGCCGAAATTACACTTGAATCATAGCCCAAGTTAAAATCAAGCTGAAAGTTGGAGTCAAGTTGGAGTCAAATCGGAGTCAAACTTGAAATCAAAGATCAAATTAACTTCGAAGTAGAAATCAGAGACGAAGTTCGAATTTAAGTGAAAGGCCTAGTTTACGTCAAGCTCAAGCCAAAGTTAATCTTAAAGTCGAATGCAGGATGATCTTAAGGTGGAAACCGAATACAAAGTTTGTAGTGAATGACTAAAAATTTCGAGGAGAATTAAGACTAAAATCGAAATTAAAATGGAACTCATGTCCAATCGAAGTCGATGTTAAATTCATAGTTGAAGTTACACTTGAATCAAAGCCCAAATTAAAATCAAGCGCCAAATCGACGTCATTCATTCAAACTCGCAATTGAAGTCAAAACGACGTTAATTTTAATATCAAACTAAAGTCGCTGTTATGTTGAAATAAGAGTTAAATCGAAGCCAAAGTCTCATGAAGATTAACTCGTTTTCATTTATGGATATCCTTCTCTATAAAATATAAGCGATCATCGTTTTATTTATTTATTTCTCAAATTACGCAGATGAACTCGAAGTAGATCAATCTCGAAATTAATTAATGAAATCAAAAGCAAATTTTATAAACCTGAAAATATATTAAAATCGGCAAGTCAAATTGGTGTGAAAATCGAAAATTTGATTCAAATTCAAAACCGAAGCCAAGTTCGAAGACTAAGCCGAAGACAACGTTAAATACAAAGCCGAGTTGCACTAGCAGTCAAACTCCATATTAAAGTTGAGGTCGACTACAAAATCCAAACCAAAGACAAACAGAAATCAAGGCCAAGATCGTAATAAAGTCGAAACGAAAGTCGAGATCGATTTTAAAGACATGGTCTATGCCCATCCAAAGAAGAATTTCAAGACAAAGTTGATGAAGATGAGGTCAAAAGGAAAATCAAAGTTAAAATTGAAGCCAAAGCCGAATGGAAGTCGTTGTAAACATCGAATTCAAAGGCGAAAACGAAATCCATTGACGTCAGATCGACGTAAAATTCTACGTCAAACTAAAGACGTTGTCATGTCGAAACAAGAGTCGCCGGTTGAACAAAAAAATTTTGTTTTAGAGATTTTGAGTTTAACAGTTAAATAAGAATTTCTGAAGATTTTGAAACTTTGTATTAATATTATATTTAATGAAATTAAAAACAAATTTTATAAACCTGAAAAAATATTAAAATCGGTAAGTCTAATTGTTGTCAAAAGAGAGTTTGAGTGAAATTGTAAACCGCAGCCAAAGTCGAAAGACTACGCCGAAGATTAAGTTAGACAAAAAGTCTAGCTTCCCTCGCAGTCAAATCCCGTATTAAAGTCGAAATCGACTACAAAATTTAAACCAAAGACGAATTAGTTGAAGATAAGATCAAAACGAAAATCAAAGTCAGAATTGAAGTCCCTTGGATTGCGAGTCTTGGACATTGACAGCACAAAACATCCAGAAAATTGCTGTAGCTGAGTGTAAGATCATCAGAATAATTCTCGGTTCCATTAAAGAGGGAGACGTACAGAACGTACAGAATGCGAATGAATCATGAGATCAGAAACGATCTTGATAAAGTTGGCATTATCGGATTCATAAAATCGTCAAGGCTATGAGCACGTATTTGATTTACAAAATCAGACCACTAAACAGGTCTTTGAGGCAGCACTACCCGATGGATGGACGACGTTGAAAGGGACCTAAACTTCGGCCATCGTATTTGGCGGTTTCTTGTGGTGGATCGAACTATTTGGAGGAGTTTCGTTGAGGCAGCCAATTCCCTTCGTGGGATATAGCGCATGCGGAAAAATAAAAAGTTAAGTTGGTGTCAAAATCGAATTTGAGTCAAAGTCAAAACCGAAGACGAAGCCGAAGACAACGTTAATTACAAAGTCAATGCACACTTGTTGTCAAATCTCATATTGAAGTCGAAGCCGACTACAAAATCTAAGTCAAAGACGAACTAGAAATCAAGGTCAAAGTCGAAGTCAAGTCGAAGCCAAAGTCGAGGTCCCTCAAAATTGAAATAAAAGCTGAACTCAAAATGGAGGCCAAAGTTGAAATCAAAGGCCTTCAAGGTAATATAGAAATAAGAGTCGTAATCAAAATCGAAACCAAATTCACTCAACGCTTAACTCCTTTTCATTTATGGACATCGTTCTCCCTATAATATAAGTGACAAATAGAAAAATTTGGGTTTAGCAGATTTGAGTAGTATTTTTAAATAAGAAATTCTGAATTTATTGAAACTTTATATTAAGTCTGAAAATTGAAAATCTTATACGAGGCTATCAACTTTTATTTATTTATTTTTGAAATTACAGACGAACTTAAAAACGATTAATCTTGAAGACAAGCCGATGTCAATTAATGAAATCAAAAACAAATTTTATAAACCTGAAAAAATATTAAAATTGGTAGCCAAGTTGTTGTCAAAAGAGAGTTTGCGTCAAATTCAAAACCGAAGCTAAATTCGAATTCCAAGCGAAGACAATGTTAGATGCAAAATCGAGCTTCACTTGAGTTAAATCCCGTATTAAAGTCGAAGTTCGACTACAAAATCCAAGTCAAAGACAAACTAGAAATCGAAGTCAACTCGAAGCCAAAGTTGAGATCGGATATGAAGACATGGTAAAGACAAAGTAAAATTTGAATCCAAATTCAAAGTCGAAGTAGTATTCAAAATTAAAATTAAAGTTGAAGGCAACGTCGGAATGAAATTAATCATTTAATAAGGAAAAAACTAACAACTCAATTCCACAACTTATCTAAGTGATAATAATACAAATGTTTAGAATAACTTACCCACGAAGTTTACCAAAACCATACATACAATATTTATAAACCTACAAACTTAACAACTATTTTTTACTATATACTTACTCAAAACGATGTACACACAATTCCAAACATCAGAAAACTAAAATCTTGATCAATAAAACTTGTCTAACAAAAAAAAAATAAAAATAAAAACTTGTTATGAGAGACCGTAAAAAAATTTGAATTAGAATTAGAAAAAAAAAAACGAATAAAAATAAATTGTTACTTGACTATAAGACGATAAAATTTTACAATTAGCTACGTATGTTAAGAAAAGAGGTTGGAATTTGCTTGTTTTCGTATATATAAAGTTTGCGCATCTTATTTGCTTATTTATTAAATTTACGGTAAACTGCAATTACCAATCATCTCTGCATGTGCGGAACTTGTACCGTAGAAACAGGTCAAAGAAGATATATGGAACGACTTTTAGTGTTTACCTCGCCTACCTACCTTCGTTCAATATATGTAATATTATACAATATTAATATGCGTTGGATAAACTAGAAATCGGATAGTTGTAGCGTACCGTAAATATAGAATTTATAATTTTAGGTCATTCATAAGGTTCGATAGCCTTGTTATGCAGGTTTTTCATAATATTCATGTACTTATTACATAGATATTGTTTTCCGCACTAAGCAAAATATAATTAAATGCAGACACTTTTATAGTTTACAAACTTTCGCTTCACTAACCATACATAAACACAAAATTATATATTTACCAACCAAACCATTAGGTGCTAAACAATAATGATCGGGACGTGTATAAACAAACATATATTTTTATTTTGAGTGTTTCGGTTGATTAAAACCCAAAGTCACGCTAACTTCATATATAACTACTATATAAATTTACGAAACACTTACAGTTTGTTATGTACAGTTCAATTTAAAATTTCGAATCAAGTTTTTTGTTTATAATTAATTAATCATAATTTTCAACTTGCAAATTTTTTTTTTTTTAAATAAATAATTTATGCGCTAAATTACTTAATTTTAACGGCCTATTACAACAATTATTATGAGTGTTGAAAATAGTGACCGTAATAAATCGATACTAGAATCGCTCTCCGATAATTGTTTCTTGTCAGATTGTGATTTTGTAATAAATTATTAATTAAATTATATATTAAATAACAACGCGATAATTTAGTTTTCAATAAACTTTAAAAGTTATCACATTGACAGCTGAATGTGCACGGTTCTCATTTCCTTATTATATAAATTGTATTAGCAAAGTTCATTTATAACAGTAACTTATAAAATTGGATAATATTACCATCTTCAGAATCACTATATTTTTGTCTATATAGAAAATTGATTTAACCATGCTGAACATTTTTGTAATCTAACACTTCCTTGTTGTCGGTTTAGCTTATCGTATATACATGTATGTATGTAGCGAAATTGACAACAATAGCGAGTTATATAAAATATACGTTTTGCGTTTAAGCATTCGAGCCAAGGTTTTGATAAAGAAGTAGTTTAGTTTAGTTTTGTGTATTCATTATGTATGGTGACATTGACATTCACTTCTTCTTCTGTATACTTATATAAATATTACGCCTGTCGAGTTTATCGACATGGTTTTATTAAATTAGAATTGGACTGCAATTTAAATTTTTATTATTTTGAACTTCTTACAAATGTCAAAATAATTTCCAAGTAAGTATATAGATGTAAAAATTTTATTTCCGGCCGTATTCAAGTATAGTAGTTAAATTACGTTTTAATAACTGTATAAAGCAACAAAATAATAATAATAATAATAAATTAATCAATCATCAGTAGCCGTAATTGGTTATAAAGTTAATGTCAGTTGTGACTAATGTGATTTTTAACTTTAGTATTGTGTGTGCAGGAATGTTGAAAATTTGTTGATAAATATTGAACGGCAAGGGTGTGTGCACTAAAACTGCAAACAATTTGGATAAGCTGGATGCACTCAAAAATTTGGCCAACTGCGCGGATTTTTCAGCTGTATACACAAATATTAAATTCTGCAGAAAAATAGTCGAAGTTTGACGTTAAAAAAATGTAAAGCAGTTTTTGCAGTCGTGTTATTCTCATGCAGCCAGCAGCAATATCTGGTACTAGTTTATTTGATACATCTGTCCGGGTACGAATTTTTAATCTTTTTTAAGATTTTTTTAATCTTATTTTTAATCTTATTTTATACAAGTTGATATTTTCGGTATTTGTAGTTTAAGCCATCCAAAGAACAGTTATAGTGCTGCGCCAGACCGTTCAAGCTGTCACGAAATGTAGCCAGACTGTTAATTTTTGTAGGAGGATAATCTCATTTTATACTAATTCACATTATAAAATAAAGTTAAATAACATTGGCACACTTTTCACAAAGTTATTAAATTTCGAGTTTAAAAGTTTTGCTCTGCATGTAATAAATATATTTTCTTTTCATGAATTTTTTAACTACAAAAATTAATTTTGTTGCGTGAATTGTTAAAATGTTGACAACTGAAAATCAGGGTTGCATTCCGCATCTGTTTAGAGTCTACAAATGAAATATTCTCAAATGTTGAACCAAAGACTATGTAAAATACCAAGTAGAAACGCAACATCTTTATTTTCTTACTCTCTACAGAAACAAAACTATTTTTGGTGATTTCTCACTTCCCTAAATTTGTTTTTGCTTGATTTTTAAAATTTGGGGTTTACGTATTTGTAATTTTTTGTGAGAGTCTAACGGGCGATGTGCGAACAGCAAAAAAATCAGTGCATATAAAATTTTCTGTAGCTCGTGTTTGAATCTGGCCGTTTGGCTTGCAAGTTATCAAACGTAATTGTCATTTGGCATTTAACATTTCATCACAAAATTTTGGATTAAAATCAACATATTAAGACAACACAAAAGAATTTAAGCCATTTATTTGTTTCACATTAATTTTTTTAAAGTCATAGTGTGACTCATTTCAAATCTGAAATTTTACGATTTATATTTAAAAAAATATAATATTTGAGTTTCTTGAAATTTGAGGTGAAAATTAGAAAAATTGAATTTTTTTTATCTGAAATCCTGGGGCATATTCTGAAAATCTTTTGAAATTTACCCATTCCAAATACGCTATTCATGAAATTAATCGGATATAATAGCCAGTTTAGTTTTCCACCACTTTAAATCTTTTGCGTTTAACACAGTAACACAGTTCATAATTCAATTTTTAAATTAAAAGTAAAATTTGAAAATATAAAAATTCTAAGTAAAATTGATGTGTGTAATTTCCGAATTTTATATTTCGAGTTCTGAATTTTGAAGTTTAATTATAAAAAAGAAACCAAAGCTCTAATATTTATTTTCTGTAAATTCTAGAGCTGGTTTCTTCCAAATTCGTAATGAAGAATACGAGATAGAAGAAAATAAATCTAAATTTTTGAGAGTTTCCAACTTTAATGTTTAAATATTTGAATTTCTAAGGACTTTAGCAAATAAGTAAGAACATAGTCAAATTTTAAATCTGGAATTTTTAATTTTCAAATTAATATTGATTTCTATTCTTTAAGAACAAATCTAATATTTTAGGTATATTCTAATATAAATTGAGTTACAAATGAATTTTTAGAATTTAACTAATAAAACTGATATTTAAATTTTTCGCTCAATCTAACAATCTCACTGCTGGCAGAAACTCCCCGTGCAACAAAGACCAATCCCGTGCTTTATAGATGTTTTTCGAATTTGGCTCTTCATCGACGCGTCACCAAATCAATTTAATACCGTCAACTTTTGAAAAATACTCATTCGCAAATTTAATGCTTTTGTTCGATGCTTTTAAGCCTTTTCAAGGAAATTGAAATTTTAGATCGATTAAACTTTACAAATTAAATTTCCAATGATTTTCGACCAAATCGAATAGTCCAAAAAATTGCCATGTATCATTGCTGGATTGTTTTATGATTAGTTGGCGATTGTGCAGAAAGGAATAAAATTCCTGAGAATTCAATAGTCAAAACAGTTGTTCTCTCTAGAGGAATTTAGTCTGTTTACCATTTTTTTTCGTTATTTTCTCAAGCACCCAAAAGAAAAATCCCTCCTCATAATTGTGTATTATTCTTCGACACAATGCTTAAAGTGAATGATGAATTCTTAAAATTCCCAGAAAACACCAAATATTAGAAATTCAAAATTTATATGGAATGATGATGATTTTAGAATTTAAATAAGAATTAAGAAAGTTCTCAAAGAACACTATAGGTACTTCCAAAATGGCAACATTTTCAAAATATTATGTTCTTTGACAATAATTTGTTCAATATCCATCAAGTCAAGATATATATAAATGAAAATAGTTGACACCGAATAAGGCACATATTATGTAAAAGACACGTATTTTAAAAAATATTTTGCTATTTCCTGGCATCTTTGCATAAATACATCCAAACCTAAGCGGCTTTGGGAAAATCCCGATTTTAATATGAGAATTGAGACCCTGAATTGCTTTTTAATTTTCGCCTGAAATTATGTGAATAACATACATATTTTGGGTTGTGCACATTTTTTTAGGGCTGTTCTCAGGTTACCGTGATAACACCTATGTAGCCCGAAATAATTCCGGTATCTTTTTTCATCTTTAATCGTAAAATAAAAGGCAAAACAACAGGAATTCATTGCCGGTAATTTTCGAATTTCGGAAATGTCATAAGTTTATAAGGAACCCAATTTGAATTTATGCTATAACACTGAATTAACATTAATCATTTTCAAATCATAACTATGAACGGTTCGAATCTTTGGATATTTTTGAAGGAGTTTACCTACATCGCGCTGTTTCGGCTGACTTCTAAACTTTTAGCCGGTTGCTATAATCAATTTTTGCGGTATAGATAGTCTTTACCTGATACAAGTAAGTGACAACGCTATTTCGATTATGAACGATGAGCAAGAATGTATTTGAAGATAATTTAAAAAAGTGTTCGTTTATTTATTTATTTATACAAGAGAAAAGTCCTACAAAATTGGCTTGAGTTTATATAACAATACAATGTGAACAGGGTAGAATAAAAATTAAATTAAAATTTAAAACGTATTAAAATTGACTTAAAAATATTTTCAGGTTTGAGCATAATGTTGCTACAACCTACGCGTTTAAAGCTACTGTCTTTGCTTAAGTAAAAGTCCAACAGATGGTCGATTTTATTAAAACTCTTCGACATCATGTTTATCGGTTCATAGTCACCATAGTTTGTTGGTTCTGTGTTTATATTAGAATAAAACTAATTTAAATCTTATTAAAGCTGAAAGATTCTAAATCAGTCAATGAGCATTACAATGATGTTGCAGTTCAAAATACATAAACAGGAAACGCATAAAATTATGAGGGTTTCGAATAAACAAAAAGCATAAAACTGTGCTTGATATGTCTAGTTTTCTAATTAGTCTGAAGAAGCAAGCCGTGACCTTCAGACGTACACCAAAAAGGCCAGATTTATTAAAAGCGCGAGCAAATCTGAAACATAATTTCCTTTTCACTAATTTCCACACAAGTAAATTCTAAATGTAAAACACCTAAATTTGAGCGAAAACACACTAATTTTTCACTCAAACTTTCATTCCATTTTCACTACTTTTTACTCACTAATTTTCCACTAAATTGTCTCTAACTGCTATGATGATTGTTTTAGATTACTATCCAAATTCAAAAATATTGCTCCACTTTCACTCATTTTTATTGACTTTTCACTCCTTTTTCACTCAATTTACATTCATTTCAGTCAATTTTCACTCACTTTCTTTAATTTTACACTCAATTTCTGCTTACTTTTAGTATCAATTTTTTGATAAAATACCTCGACCTTTACTCAATTTCAATCACTATACAGTCCTTTTCCACTCACCTTTCGGTTAATTTTCACTCAATTTTCGGTAAGTTCCACTCAATTTTTACTCAAACTTCTTCCATTATCCACTCTTTGTTCACCTGCTTTTCACATATTGTTTACACCATTTTCACTAATTTTTCATTCGCCATTCATAAAAGTTTTACACTTACTTTTTAATCGTTTTCCTAAATTAATTTAATTATTTTGACTTTCACTTATTCGCCCTTCACTTACTTTTTACTCATCTTCACTCACTTTTTATTGACATTTTCAAATAATGTTTGATCACTTTTCTTTTATATTTTACTCACTATTCTTTTTTTTTTTTTGTTAAATCCACGAATTGAGAGCCTGAAATAACGTTAACACTTAACGGACGGGCCACGTAGAGTTACGTTTTTCATTGCAACTTCGAAAGACGGGCAATGTATACGTTTTTATTTAAACTTAAAGAACGGGTTGTTTATCTCTATCTTTCACGGTTTCCGGGTATTTTTGAAGAAATTAAATAAAAACGTGTACGCAAATCTACGTTGCCCGCCTTTCGAAGTTGCAATGAAAAAACAAACCTACGTGACCCGATCCGTCCGTTAAGAGTTAAAAACGCTCAACACACTTAAGTAGTACAACTAGAAAGGTCTTAACGATTTAACTACAAAGACTTAGACTTTTATTGGCATCGGTAGTTGGATTATATGTTCCTCCACAAGATCCAGACATTTCTAAGAGCCTATAAAACCTAATGACACCAGTTCGCTTGAGTGCCCTCGCATATCTCAATTAATAGAAAACTTTAAAAAAAATTTAAAAACGCGCACTGTCACAATCCCCTAAGAATTGAATCATTTAATTAAAATACGATTTTTTTACGTTTAGCTTTGTAATTTGAACGGATAAGTACTTATATGTACCTATTATACTAGTGATGAAGTAGAGGAAGAATAATTTTTCCATAAATATTGTAATTGTTTGTTCTTATTAGATTTGCTTTTAATAATTTTGCCGTATTATAGCAAACAGTATAGAATACCAAGAGTGCCGAAGCCGAATAAAAATTTAATCAATTGTCGCACCGGAAAATATATGTTTTTTGTTTTAACTGGAAGTGATAGCAATTTTTTTTTTAAATCAATCTTTTCTGTCTTAAATTTTCCATCCGATCATTGTTTTATTGACGATTGTATTTACAAATAGGTGAAGTATCTCTCGCGAAAATATAAACAACGAGGTAGATACATAAAAATCGAGACCCTCCAATCGTCTTTTTCTAAAAAAATTGAGGTTTATCCAACACACGACTTTCTCGAAATCGGTCGACTTGTAACACAACCAATGGTAGGTATTAAGTTTGAATTTTTTTTTTTTTTCCAAAATTGCTGCCATCACTGCGTTGCGAACGCCGGAAAACGTTAAAGCTAAAACTTAAACTGTCACACGTATAATTCCAATAAAGCCAAATCATCACTTATGCCTCCCTTGCGTCGAAATGATACACTGCTTGAAACCGTGATGTTTTTTACACTATCTGCTGTGGGCACTTAAGTAAGAGATGTGTAATGGTGAATAGCAAAACTATAATTTCTTTCTCGAAACATAAATCATGATAGACTATTAAATTCATTTTATTATTTTAATTTATGACCGTAGAAATTGCAGATTAAAATAATTCATTTGTATATAAGTTTACAGTGATATTTGAGTTTAATTGCGAAAAATTCTTGCGAAAGTAAAACTTAATAAGGTTTTGAATGGAAATTGAGACGAATCGTTGTAGTGAAAACTACTTGTTTTGAGATTTTCAGCTGAATCTGTTGCAACGAAAACAACTGTGGTAAAACCATTCACCACTATCATCAATTCACAAAAAAAAAAAAAAAAAAAATCGTTCGATCATTCATCTAAAAAAAATCATTATCGTGGAGTTACCGTTTTGATTTTGGTCACAAAATGAGACTTGAGAATTTTTTTCAGTGTTTTCAGTACGTATTCGAACAGAAAATTTTATTCTTGATTGGTTTTATTTTAATTCTACATAACTTGTTGCATCTATGTCGCATCCATGTTTTACAATCAAATTGTTAGGTTTATCTATCTTGGTTTTCGTACCAATCGCATAATTCCATTCACTCCTATCCACTTTTTATTGTTATTACCCGCTGTATCCTAAGCCATTATTTTGGCCTAAGATCAATTTATTTATCTCCCAGACTTTAGAGAATGTTTGTATAAGAATATCAATATCCATTTGAGCACAAACCTATTCATTATAAGTAAAATGCAACTTTATAAAATTAAATGCGCCTGAATGTCAGCTATCTAGTCATTATAAAATGCAATGTCTGTCTGTTCGCACGGAATAATCTTCAACTAAAATCAGTTGCATAGTTTTAGAGATTTGGAACAGTTTTTAAAGCTGGTGAGTTATTTTCCAGAAAAAATTAAGACATCTTTTGTTTTATTTGTTTCGTTTTCGAGTTACTTAATCGAATTAAGTGGTCAATTCAAATAAGCTTGCCAAACAAGTACGTCTTAAAATTGCTTGGTAGTATCGTTTGATATTTTGTTATGGTGCATTTGAATTTCACTTGAAAATAATTCTTGAAACAAACCGATTATTGTAAAGGCCATCAAACGAAAATCAGGTTTTATTATTGTAACCAATGCAAGGTTCATTCTGATTTTCGGATTTGGTGATCTTCTAATTTGTTTATAAAGTTTTCTTTTGAACGGAACCATTTGGTGGTCTGAATTAGCGATATTCTATATGTCTTGAGAATATTCGTTATTCATAATACGATGTTAATTTATAGATGATATTTAGAGTGGTTTGTTGATTATTTAGTTCTCGATATTAATCACGTTTTACGTGGCACTGCATTGCAAATAGTGTTGTGATACCAGGATGAGATCCTCAAACTTCGTTGTGATTTATTTTTTATTAATCTATCTAGATTTGAGGTTTTGGATTTTCTGTAGCTGTTATCGATTAATGATTAATTCTTCGAAATTTGTGTATGATTTAGGATACACACTTTGGTTCACCTATTACGCAGACAAGCTTACGGATTATTCGAGATTTTCAAAGATTAGATTCTATAATTTTAAGATTGTTTCATATTTTTGAAAATATTCAAGGTTTACGAGATTAGCCAGATTATTCGAGGTTAATTCATCAATTCATCATTCCAGAATTAAAACGTTATTCGACATTTAGCTGCCTGATGTTACCGACTAAGTCCATGTTTTTGAGCTTACATATTTGACTTAATTTATTGATTTGTTTGTGACAGTATGCGAAATCGTTTCAGGATGTCGATATTATTCAAATTTAGCATGAGATTATTCGAGAATATTTGAAATTTCTCTCCATCCTCGAAATCACCTCACTAGTTTGTGATTTTTGTTTTATTTATCCAGTAGTGGCGTAACTAAAAATGCTTATTGTACCTATGGACAAGTAAAGCTTTAAGTAAATAATTATTTCTTCCTATTGTCTAGTCTTGCATTAATTAATAGTATCTGATTTCAAGAGTAGATGACACGAAACATCTTGCAACTCAATGGTCTGACGATTTCTAAATACATATATCGATAAGCATCATTAATTTCGGATATAATTTGAAAAATATCAAGAATTTCGAAATAATCTCAAAAAATTTTAAGGTATCTTGCATATTCTTGAAAGTTCTCAAATATCGAATTATCAGTAAGTTTTGTTAAAAAATGGTCTAAGCAGATAATATGTATCTGCAAAAATTGTCAATTAGTTTTAAGTTTGATAATTAATTTAGAAAATTGTGGGTTTTAACTTAACTTTTAATGTTGAGCCTTTTTCATACTTTTAGGTTTTTGCTAAAATGTTTTATGTATAATTATGCAAAAAAATCAAGAACTTTCAATTTTATAAGCTTTCAATTATCAAATCTTATTCAGAAGTATGATTTTAGTAGCAGAATTTTGGCTAACATTTAGAATATTTGATCTTAAAGTTAATCAACAATCATCAAAAGCTTTTAGTTTTAAAAGGTTTACAAAGCAAACCATTTTACTACGAAACTTGATATTATAAAGGAAAGTGATATGTTTAGATAAATTTAGAATATTTGTTTTCAATGAGCTTTAAGCTTGATAATTAATTTATACCTTTTGGGTTTGAACTTAACAATTTTGAGCCTCTTCATAATTTGAGGGTTTTGTTAAAATGTTTTATTTATTTGCAAGAAATGTCGAACTTTTATTTTTAGGAGCTTTCACGTATCGAAGCTTTTTTACCCAAATCACTTACTTGTTATTCTGAAATTCGATAGAAAAGAAGGTGGGATTTTGGAATAAATTTAGAATATTTGTTTTCAATAAGCTTTAAGCTTGACAATTAATTCATACTTTTTGGGGTTTGAACTTAACATTTTTCAACATTTTTAATAATTTCTGGTTTTTAATAAAATGTTTTATGAGCATATAGCTAATATGTGTTTGAAAAAATTGTCAATAGCTTTAGTTTCAAGAGCTTTCACTTATTGAATCTTTTAAATAAACCATTTTACTTCGAAATTTCATAAAACAAGGGATTACGAAATTTTGGGTAGGATTTAGTATATTTGTACTCAAAGTAAATTATTAAGAGCTTTTAATTTTGAGAGCTTTTCAAACTAAACCATTTGACTTTTAAATTTGATATTTTAAAGGAAGGTTGTATTTTGAGATTAATCTGGAATTTCTCGGTAATTTTTGTACCTTTCCATAAATACTGTCAGTCGTTAAAATGTTTTAAGAGCTTTCACTTATCGAAGCTTTTCAACTCAAATCGTTTTACTCAGAAATTCAATATTACAACTGGTTATGTGTTATTCTAGTTTCTTCTTGAGTTTTATGAACATCACAATGATACATCTCCCTGTTTTAGGCCTTTGAATGAACTATCTGAATGCTATAAACAAATATTTGTCTTTCGTTGCCGGGCATTTAATCTAATTAAATAATAATGTAGAGAGGTGATTGATCGACAGACGGACAGCCAGACGGCGGCAAGACATTATTACAATCTGCGAAAGGATTTCGGTCGTAAAATGAGACAATCTAATAGTAAGATGAAATCTTAACTCTCAAGTCTCGTTTTACGACCAAATTTATTGCTCTAGACTGGAGTTTAAAATTTGCATCATTACTGTAGGAGTTGTACATGTCTTTAAAATACATATTTGAATTTTAGAAAGAAAAATGCTAGCATAATTTAAGTACTAATTTCAAATTTATTTTCTCACAGTTGATCAAACAAGTCACTTTTACCTATCACCCAATCAAATAATTTCTTAAGTTCGCCTACGGCTTTTTCCTTTCACCTTCATTGGTATCATAACACAATCACAATCTCCAAATTTGAGGAAGAGGCAATATAAATGATTCACTTCAAGTGTTATAGCTTCAACTAGTTTTCGTAATAAGCACCAGAAACAAATAGTTACCCTTGGCCCCTGTGGCGAATAATCCTGTAAATTACCATGAAAAATACCAATTACTAACTTTAATTTTTTTGTTATTTTCCAGATATCGCAACAGCTTTATACACCACAAAATTGAACTTCATCAGTCAGGCGATCACTGACTTTCAGGTAATTCATAATATAAAAAAAACAAAAGCATAACAATATAATTATCCGTCACCACCATCATAACCATGACACTTTCCATAAAACAAAACAAAAAAATAATTTTGTTCGTTGTTCTATAATTATTGTACACATACTGGAGGTCATCATACACTTAAAGTAAATAATCTTTTAATTTCCAACTCTCAATAATATTTATATAACACTGTATAGTAAAAACGCGTTTTTACATTTAATAATTATAATCCATTATTTCCACTACGAAACTGCATTCCAAATCACACAAAAATATTTTCTGTAAAGTTATTTATCGAAAGTAACTCAAATAATTACCGCAACAGTAATATTCTTATGTAATAATTTTCCGCCTTATCCGCGAGTTGACTTGAATTCGCGAACATACATATATACGCTACATATAGATATGTAATTTACATAATTTAGATTTCATCAATTTTACGATCGATCAACACGAAATGCAGCATATTTATGTATGTATGTACATATAATTACAGTGTTTGATGGAATATAGTAAAAATTGTATGTAAAGAATTAATCTGAAGTCAAATCACTTGTTATGTTATGTCTTACTTGTATACGTATTATATATACAACTGTTACGTTACAAGAATTGTTTAATTCATGGCGGTCATTCAACATCTTCGAATCAACAATAACAACGTTAATAATATTTAAGAAGAATGAAAACAAGTAAAAAAATAAAAATTGTTAAGAAAAAGCCGCGCGCGCTTAGATAAGAAGTAAAAAATCCACTTGTTCAATGAATTGTTGTGTGAAAGTTTTTTATCGCCGCGTATTTTTGTTATTATGCGATAGTCGATACCGAGTCAATGTATTTGGGGTTTGACCTAAAAATTAATTAACGTAGAAAGATAAATATTTAACAAGTTGTAGATGTGCGCACTCTATATGATGGTGTTTTGTAATAGTTTTACTTACACTGACAGCCAAGTTGTTAAGTCTTAAGTTATTATTTGGAATTCTTAAGAAAAAAAATGTAGGTAGTTTGTTGTTTTTTTATAGCCATATTCTATAATACGATTTGATCGATTCATGAATGTTTGGTATTTTTGTGTTTTGTTTTTAGTTTTAGCTTTGAGTTTTTGAGTCAACGCGAACTATGTAGATAAATAGGGTGATTATAAAATGTTGATTCATTTATTGTTCGTTGATTAGTCACTCCTGAACGTCATGAAGTCGAATGTTGCTCGTTCTGGATCCCCAGCCCTTTCAAGTTTCTTGGTAACAAGTTCTTGAACTTAGTATGTCAACCTACTTAACGGAACATGAAACACTATAATTCATTCATCTCATTACAATAAATCGAGACTTTATTTTCACCCTGTATGTAAGCTCGATTATCGTTTACGATTTGATTTTTGTTTTTAGATTTTACATAATTTAACATACATATATCGGTACGAGTAGGTATGTAAATCGTTTCATTTACGAATTGTGAAATAGTTTTCTATGTTCTAGTTTAGGAATTTTTACAGTAATAGGCAATTATTGTAATTTATTCGAATGCATGTAAAAATAGCATCTTGGCTGGAGTGTGTGAGTGATCCTCAACCATGACGTCGCGGTTTCTTGTTATACCACCTTATCTTACACTACCTGTTATAAATGAGGTCCTGCTCGATTGTATAAGTACGGAGTTGGTCTCTATAATCCAAAATTTATGTTGATACATAAACTAAACTAATAATCTTTGATTGTCCACATTGTTATTTTTATAAATGGCTTTACTCGACTCGAACAATAACAAAACAAAAATTTAGAAGTTTGGTTTGTAGATATTGAAGAACATCTGATAGTTTTGTTCTTCTTTTATTTATTTGTTCCTTCATTCCACTTTTGATGATCATATCTTGGACAGCATAGCGAAGTCATTAACTGTGTTAAGTTGTATTGTTATCATATTTCAATTTGATTTCTGGTAATTACCCGATGGGATGAGTACTAAGCGGCCGGTTTTTACTTCAATAGGTCTTTTATCTTGGAGATTTGTGTAACGCTATTTTCGGTGTTTTCAATAGTGCTCACATTTCATACTATATTCTCTTTGGTTGTTTCAGCCAAGTTTTTGAGAGGGTCTTATATGTGCCAACTTTGCTAGGTGATCCGCAATTGTGTTTCCTTGGATCTCTATATGTCCCGGAATCCACTGCATGCTGATATATACCCACCATGTCAAGAACTTGATTTATGGAAAGATTAACATTTCGGTCTTTGTAAAAAATACCCACTGCTGCATTGTTATTTTTAACTGATCCATCCGTGTATATGATATCGGAATCACTATATGTTTCTATCACTTTCAGAGACGCCGAAGTTCGATTGTGTTATTTCTTGATTTGCCGATGATGCCTTTTATGTATGGAGTAATGGAAATGTTTGCTTGGCTGGTAGACCTATGGTGGGAAGCTTTAATGTTCTTTAGGAAATTGAAGTTCGTAAAATATCTGTTCAATTTTTCCAGTGAGCACTGGTTGGTTTTTAATGACCATTCCGATCTTAGTGTTCCGATATAGTTGTCTGATTATTATTTCAGAGTTTTAATTTTATTGTCAAAAATTGTAGTCATTTCTATGTTTCCTGCTAAAATTGTAGGTAATGGTGTGGATCTCAATAACCCTAAGCAGTATCTTAGACATGAGTTTTCTATGGTTTGACAAATTTTGTATGCAGTTTTGTTATCTTCCTCTGTAAAGATATAGGCAAAATCTAGTTTTGATTTAATTAATGATTTCTATATTACTAGTTGGGTTTCAGGGTGGACCCCGCCATTTGAATTGGATAGTGATTTGAATAGATTTATCGTTTTTTGTGTATCACTTTTCAGATTTTGGTAATGTTTTGATAGGTTTAAATTTTTTGTAAATGTAATTCCCAATATTTTTGTAGTTTAATTCTCAATGATTATGTAGTTTATTTATGTTTAGATTAATGTGTAAAATTCTTAAAAAATGTGTTTTCTCTGGGTTTATTATCAAATTTATCGATTATTTGTTGTGATAGTGATAGTAAAGCGTTACTTGCGTTCCTTGATAGTTCCTCAGGGCTGTGTACATTAATTATCAAACGAATATCGCCCGTAAACTGAAATATTTTTGTATATGTATGTTGTTGAGCTCGTGTATATGGTTGGTATATGTGTGTGAATTATTAATCTTGATTGACCTGTTGGTTAGAAATTAATGTATCCCGTTTATTATTGAGTTAGAAAAATTAAGGTTTTTGAGTTTGTTAATCAGTATCTCTTTATTGACGTTGTCAAATGCTTTAGTGATGTCGGTGTTGATAAGAATGATTTTAACCTTGTTGCAATGTGTTTATGTATTTTAAGAATTCTATCATGTAATCTGTAATGCGTCTATTTTTTCTGAAACCGAATGAATTTTCGTTGATTATGTTATATGTGTCTATAGGTGTTCATTTTTTTCTTTTAAGGATTAATTTATCAAACATTTTTGAAAAAGTTGGGAGTAGGCATATTGGTCTATAGTTAGATATTTCTCTATCGCTTTTCCCCTTTTTCTTAATGGCTATGACACTTGCGATCCTCCCGGATAAAGTTGATTAGACCAAATTTTTTTGAAGAGATCTGAAATTGCTTCCAAAACTTGTGGGTTGGATTTAATTAATATTTTAATCAAATTGTAGCTTCATTCTCATAAGATCGATGTCTGCTACACTATTTGATTTTAATGTATCGCTGCTTAATTTTAAATCCAAATCATTCAGTAGGTCATCTTTAAGTTTTAGTTGGTTTTTTATTCCTTAAATAATTCACATAAAACCGTCATGCGCTTATCTAGTTGCCTTGTGGCTTCTTCGTTTCTTCTATCTATATCCTTTTGTTTCTTGTCTAGATGTTAAAAGTCCCTCTTGGTGGGTCTATCTTGTTTTAATCCATAAAAATCACTAGTTTTTATGTTGCCACAAAAATTACATCTCTCTGACTTGCTTGACTTACACTTATTCGATGTATGTCCATATTTTAGACATTTATAACATAGCATTGAATTCGGGATATAGTAATCGAGTTTCAGTAATATGTTATCATACAAACTTATCTTGTTTGGAATGGTACTGACGTTGAAGGTAATCTTAATTTTCTCAGGATTCCACCTTATCATCCTTTCGATTTTCCCAACCGGAACGGAAGATTTGATATTATCCTTCAACTCACTTATCCCTAATGGTATATTTCTTATCAATCCGATGGTATGATTAAAATTACTAGGAATAATATATACCTCATAATTGTCAAATTGTTTTAGTGTCTCAGAATCTATGCACGAATTGGCGTCGCAAAAACATTTAAACGTGATTCTGGCTAAATTTTTACTAATTTGCTTAATTGAGGAAATGTTTGTAATTCTATTTTTTTTTTCAAATCTCTAGCTAAATTGATTAAATTCAAGTTTTCTTTATACGCCATGACCTTAGAAGGACCTGAATCTGAATTCGTGTATTTTGTAATCACCCTCTTTCTGGAATTTTCGCTAAAACCTCAGAAACGTCTTGTAAAAACGAAGGGAGTGGTTTCATTAACCATTTTTTTCCCGTTATTCGATAATCTGGAAATTTTAGCGTAATCGATGTTAAAATGAAATCAAAAAATGTTACTGACGTTTTTCAAAAGGGGACAGATAAAATCAATTTAATTATCACGTAATAATCGCTTTTATAGCACGAAAATATTTTTGTTTATGTTTCCAAAATGCACACATAAAAATGTCATACAATTTTTGACAGCAAATTTTTAGTGACACCTAGTGGCATAATGTGAAAGTTGCTTATGCTTTCGGAGTTTTACGAAAGATGGTAGCTCTTACGGTTAAAGAAAATTTAACATTTAAATATGATCTTTATTTTACACTTTCTTATAAGAATTGGTTGCACACAGTAGAACAATTTGTAAAACACAACGAACCATTCAATACATATAAATTGGATGTACCAAATAAAATTGGCTTTGGGTAGTAGGGTACGTTGTGCTAAGTTCGTTAAGTTATTTCTTGAACAGTCTAGTTGTTATAGTTCTGGATTATCGAAACAAAATCCAGTAAATCAAAGATATTGTTGGATTGGATCGTTCTTATGAATGAAACTTCTCGGCCCACAGCTTTCTTTCGATCATTTTTCGGTCCCCATCTCAAAAATCAAAATCACTAATTTGAGACATTTTTAGTTTTGTCGAACCAGATGAATGTTTGTATCGAAATATAAGAATGAATGAAACTTCTCAGCCCATGGCCATATTTCAGGTACTTGAAACAATACGATTTTCATGTTACCTCGAAACCAGAGTTCGAAAGCCATTTTAGGTGCAAAACTTCGTGAAAAATCAACCATTTTGGAAGTCGAGAATAATAGTATATTGTGTAACGTGTAGGAAAAACGATATATTCCCGGACGAGTATGGAAGTTGCTGGGACGAGGCGTCAGCCGAGTTCCAGCAACCATAAGAGTCCGGGAATTATAGTTTTTCCACGAGTTGCACATACGATTTTTTCTCTAATCGGCAGTATATCAGATTATCCATTTTATTCATTATATTCTTTAAAATACGCAAAATTTTCCAATTTATATTTTCAATAGATTTCACTATCAAAGTTACCTTAGAATTATAACAATCGCGTGCGCTGTCAATTTATTTAAAGGTCTGTCAGAGCAAACGATACCCGTCGTTAATTTGTGGTTTAGTTTAAATATAATGGACAGCAATTTTGATAATTCAATCCCAGGTACTCCGCCTGGCATCTTGGAGACAGCAAGATTGACTACACTAAATTTGTTGCCGCAGAAGTCGAGGGAGAAGTACGAAAATGCATACAAGCGTTTTATGGATTATCGCATAAATAACAAGGCCAATTCATTCTCCGAAAACGTTTTAATTGCATATTTTTCGGATTTATGTCAAAAGATGAAACCGTCAACCTTATGGTCCAACTATTCCATGGTGAGGTCGACGCTTAGCATTAACAATAATGTTGATATATCCAAATATGGAAAACTACGCGCATTGCTGAAACGTCAGTCAGATGGATATAAGCCTAAAAAATCCAAAATCTTAACGAAACAACAAATAGAAACATTTATGGAACTTGCTCCAGATGATACATATTTAATGGCAAAAGTATGTTAAGATGTACGCGCTCATAATTTATTTACAAAAAATTTATTTTCTAGGTTGCCTTAATTTTTGGAATTTCTGGCGCATGTCGTCGGCAATCGGCAACGGTTGCTGAAGAGTACATTGATGATTCTCTAAATAATAAAATTGAAGTTGCAAACAGAATTTTCAATACCACCGAACAAAATCCAGGTGTGGACCGTAACATGACCGAGATAAAAATTTTCAATACTACCGAACAAAATCCAGATGTGGACCCTAACATGACCGAAATAAACGATAATAGTGCATCAGTGGCTACAACTAACCTTAATTGTAATACATCTGCGCCAATTTTCAACACCTGTACAAATTGTACAATTCATGTAAATATAACCAATAATAAATAGTTGTTAAATATTTAATTTTACAATTATAATAATAAAAACTAAATAAATTAAAATTATATCATGTATTTCTTAAAAACAGATGATAATCAGTACTAGAAAGTATTCTCTGCCTAGGCAAGGAATACTTTCCAGTACTGTTTTTAGTAAGTTGCCTAGCAACGATGTAGTGTCGGGGAATACTTCATTTTGCTGACAGATAACAAACCAGAAAACTGACGTATTTTATCCGATTTGAGAAAAATAATTTTTTCTCAAATCGGATAAAATACGTCAGTTTTCTGGTTTGTTATCTGTCAGCAAAATGAAGTATTCCACGACACTACATCGTTGCTAGGCAACTTACTAAAAACAGTACTGGAAAGTATTCCTTGCCTAGGCAGAGAATACTTTCTAGTACTGATTATCATCTGTTTTTAAGAAATACATGATATAATGTATAATCGCACGCGATTGTTATAATTCTAAGGTAACTTTGATAGTGAAATCTATTGAAAATATAAATTGGAAAATTTTGCGTATTTTAAAGAATATAATGAATAAAATGAATAATCTGATATACTGCCGATTAGAGAAAAAATCGTATGTGCAACTCGTGGAAAAACTATAATTCCCGGACTCTTATGGTTGCTGGAACTCGGCTGACGCCTCGTCCCAGCAACTTCCATACTCGTCCGGGAATATATCGTTTTTCCTACACGTTACACAATATACTATTTTCCCAACTGAGAGAACGATTCCAACTAAATTGTTTTCTCTGCGCCTGCTTTTATCGACAACTTTTAAATTTTGGCGAGATGATAATCTTTGCCGCATATTAGTGATGTTTAATAAACGAGTTGATCATTTTAATCGATATGTTCAATAAAATTGACATTGTTACTATAATAATATGTAAGATCGTGATATGTCAAAGTAATTTGTGATCTCTTTATATTTCATCAAAATTTTATGATCGAAGATCAACTGGTCTCAAATATACAAAACTTTTAAAGGAAGGCTTAAAATGCGTAAAGTAAAAGTAAAAATCTTGCAAGCTCACTAAACTTGTCAAAATAGTTAAAAGTCTAAAAAGCACCACTGTACAAAATACTGTCATCGTGTAGGATTAATACATAATTTTATTAAATTTTGTAGTACGATTGAGAGTCGGTCGCGTATTGAGTGGTGGAAAGAATTTTTGTGTTGGAATTTATATTTCGTAAATATTTTTTTAATAATGGGTAAGGCATTTTTCTTTTATTGACTTACTATAAATATTTTAGACGAGTGTGGGTATGTGAATCATATGATTGGTATTTGAGAACAATTTAAAAGTGTGTAACTATTTATAAGATAAGTGGATGTGAGATGTTCAAGGTTTTTCTTATTGTTTTTCAAAATACGATGTGTCTGTATATTTACAAATATTTAGTGAAAATATCAAGGTACATTGATGTAGCACATATTACATTCTCTAAATAAATAATCGATGTATGTTTATGCAAATTTTAGATGATATGGTCATCAACTTATATCCAATGATTAACACATTTTGTAATCGTTCCAAAAATAATTTAAAAAAAAAAACAACAACAACGGCATATATCAAGTTCAATACCATCTTATGCCATACACACATCAGCTCATCGGTATATTCAATATAAACAATCGATTTTAAATAAACAAACCAAAATAATTTTGTGTTAATAAACCCCCCCAGTAGTTTAAATATTTTAATTATCAAATACAGCTTGTTGTCGATAATTACAAGGTCTATAAACTAAATTATTAAATTACCTATTCAATTAAGTTAGTTTTTGGGTATCGCTTTAGCGGTCAAACGTATAGGAATTTTCTTTTAAAGAAAACCAATAATGGAATGTCGCATATACTCAGCCGTACATGAGTAGAAATTTAACCATTCATTTCATAAATATTTGTAAAATGCTCATTTCCGTCATTATTATTATTACAAGTGAAATTACTCTTCTGCAGGTATAATATAAAAGTCGGTCACCAATCCCAATTCCCTTCAATATCACGCAGAAAGCCCCTACAGCTATATAAATATCTCAAAAAAGGTAAATATTTGAATAGAAATCAACAAAAATATTTTTTATTTTCCGCTAATTTGCCAATGGGCATGTATACACAACTAATTTAACAACATTCTTGCACACTATGTATTTATGTACATATGTATACGCGGTAACTATGTTTAGACTGCAACTTCACACCTAATTTGATTTTCTGTTTATTTGGTATCGATTTACTTAAGTGTATATGATTGGTAACTTGTTAGGCAGACAGAAAGTGGCTGAATTAAATGTTTTAAGGTGTGGACTTATACCAATTAATTATATAGACTTTGGAGAAATTACTATAAGAAGCAGCACATTAAACTTAAAATTAATGGTGGTTGCGTCTTACACCAGTGCAATTTCACCTTGGCGAATTGTAATGATTATACCATACTCTGCTTGTTGTATTCCGGTACAAGTTCACCAATTTTCCGATGTGTGACTGTGATGTTTTGCCCTCTTTAGCGTTGTTTTAATTGATTATAACAGCTAATATTTGTAATTAATTCGATGTTAGACCCAATGGTCACATTATAGTGAAATGTTGAATTACTATCCAATATATAGCAACAAAATCGAAAATGTACTCGTAATATAACGAATTCTGGTCACAGATTAGCAATTTGAAAACGCTAGACTTACGGAGCAGTAACAATAAACAGTTTGCCCGCTTATTAGCTGCATCAACTTTAACTGTTTGATCCCTTAATCAACGGTTGACCCGTTTTTAGGTGTAGAGTGTACAGTCTCATAATAAATGTTGTTAAGTTCACTGACGGCAACAATTCCTCGAATTTTTAATATGCATGCAAAATAGATCCTTTAACAAAATAAAACGTTTTGCACAATTTATGTCCTTTAAACCCCTAATTCTGCTGAGAATAGGAAATCCCATTTTAATGAGTGAAAATTAGTGTGTGTATAGAATTTCAGACCTCTATAGCTTTTGAGGAAGTTGGGAAAGTGGCAGAAAAAGCAAGTTAAATACAAATTTTAAGAATAAAACTGGGTTAAAAAGGAGTGAATGAGCAATTCAATGATCCAAAAAATCTATAATGAGGAAATACAGTATGATCAAAAAGTACCGGGAATTTGTAAATAAAACAAGTTTGTGTTAATTTTCGGGCAAATTTATTTTATCTCCTTCAAAATACATCCATCTGAAGCAACACACATGTGCCAACGCTTAACCCAATCATCCATGCATTTTCGGTAGGCCGAAACTGGGATGTCTTTCAGCTCCTTCGTCGCATTTCGTATTATGGCTTCCAGAGATTCAAATCTTTTTCCACGAAGTGGTAATTTAAGTCGAGGGAAGAGAAAAAAGTCGCACGGAGCCATATCGGGTGAATACGGTGCCTGCTCAAGGATATTTACGCTGTGTTTGGTCAAAAAATCTGTCACAATACGCGCTTTGTGTGACGGCGCATTATCGTGGTGCAAAATCCAACTGTTGTCGGCCCACAAATCCGGCCGTTTGCGGCGCACTGCATTTCTTAAACGCTTTAAAACGCCAAGGTAATACTCCTTGTTGACCGTTCCACCCGTAGGCAAGAACTCATAATGGACAACAACTCGGTAATCAAAGAAAACTGTTAGCATAACCTTGATTTTCGATCGACTTTGGCGCGGTTTTTTCGGTTTCGGCTCGCTCTCGAGACGCCATTCAGATGATTGTTGGGATGTTTGTACGTCGTATTCATAGACTCATATCTCGTCTCCCGTAATTATCCGTTTCATGAAGTTTGGATCACTTTGGGCCTCTAAAATCATCTGTTCAGCAACATTCTTTCGATAGTCTTTTTGCATGAAGTTCAGCTCTTTCGGCACAAGCCGTGCGGCAACGCGTCGCATGCCCAAAATATCTACAACAATGTGCTGAACGGTTCCGTATGAGATGTTAAGATCACTAGAAATCTCTCTAATACTCACATGACGATTTTCAAGCACAGTTTTCTTCACAATTTCAACGTTTTCATCGGCATTCGATGTGGAAGGGCGTCCAGAACGAGGCAAGTCTTCAACCACTTTACGACCATTTTTAAACACTTTATACCATTCATATGTTCTGGTTTTTGTTAGAGCAGACTCCCCAAAGGCTTTCTGCAACATTTTCAACGATTCAGCACAAGAAATTCCGTTCAAGACACAAAATTTCAAGCAAAATCTTTGCTCAATAAAATTGTTCATGTTAAAATGCGACAAAACACAAAAACTTGTCTATTATGAACAGCTGACAAACAAACACTAATCATCTGATCCCACTCAAGTTACACACAGATGTCAGTATAGGATCTACCAACTTAAAAAAAAAAAATATCCGAATCGGTCGAGAGTGGTTCATTTAAATTACAAATTCCCGGTACTTTTTGGTCATACTGTATATACATAATTCGCGTAAAGTATGTAAATCTTAGGTTTTATTGAGATGCCGAGTCTTTTATAAACAAAGATATGACAAAACAAGCATCTAAACAAGCTTAAGCTAATTCACGTAATTTGAACCAAATAAAGTAATAGTTTAGATTTAGTTCACATAATTTTGTTTGCATATATGTTTACCTTATTTCTAAGACTTGAATCTCACCGCAGTTCACATAGCCAAACTATTTATTCACACGCAAACACACCCAAATTACCTCATCCATCATTTTAACAACAAGAGTAACAAAACTCAAAATATGACCTGCATACAACACTTTCAATTTCCATACTCTTATTTCATCATCATTATCACCACATCTCAGTGGGCACATTAAATTTCCATTTCCCCTTGAAACTCAACTCAATTGTTCCATCTGATTAAAAACAATTCACAATCGCAAAAAACAACAGACAAACTAAATTACTTAATAGACGTCGACAAAAAGAAAAAAAAAACAAAAGCCACCGAAAAATTAAGAAAACCCATATAGAACAATTATAAAATTATATAAAACGATTGCGCCTGCGCACATAACTGAAATTGAAAATTATCATCGCGAATGAGAAAATCTTATGCCACCCCGACATTTTATAATGATGCCTGATGCTAATGTCGAGATTGTAGATATATTATGTGCGATGTGAATTTATAATGAAATGAAATTTTGGTCATGGTTGGATTAGATTTTCACACAATTAGTTTAAACTGTTTTTATTCTAAATTATCTAATTAAAATGTCATGTTTCATAATTAATATTTTTGTTGGTTTTCTTTTATTTGCAGATATGACTACGACATAATCAATAATTTTTTTGGTTTGGATTTAGACTCGTGTCACAAATTCTGATCGAGACAAGCGCGCGTACACACACACAAACATAAATATATTAGGACATTATGGAATACCAGGAAGGTGATCTGGTGTGGTTTGACCCCGGCCTTGGTCATCCACTGCCAGGTGAAATACAAGAAGTACATCGAGCTGCACAAGTTATTATTGTGCAGGCGGTTATCAATGGAAAGGTAAGAAAATGTATTTTTAGTTTTTATATGTGTGCACGGTAATGACCTCAGGGTATCGATCATGACATTCAAATTAGTTAAGGACACGGCAAAATTGCAATTTATCAATTTTATGTTCTCAATATTTTTTTCGCGATTCTTTTGTATATAACCTTAAAGATATTAGTATTCATCTTACAAAAGAAGCATTAACACCATTTTGAATAAAAAAAAAAATATTGATGACATCTTTTGTGTGCACCCAAATACGTGCTCGAAATGCGAACGAAACAAAATATTTTTCAACAATTCTTATACAAATTTTGTTCCCCATTTGGTGGTATAATTATGTGGAACATAATACAGGTGAATCGTGCTGATCGATGGATAATTGAAATATTTTTTGTACTATACTTGTAGAACGATACATTGAGGTCAGAGAAATTTGGGACTTTGTGATGTTTCGCGTATCTACACACGTTATACACAAAAATAGTAAATCTATCAAAGAAATTACTGGTTCCATATGATTGCACCTAAAGAATGTTTTATATAACTTATTACAGAAATATTTCAATTACAGGTAAATTTGTAGAAGCGTAAAATTAGCGCGCAAATGGAATGAAAATGGTGCGGTATATGATTCCAGATGATATTCGCAATTATAATTGATAAATAATATTTATGTGCAGAGTGTGCAAGTACACATACACACACACAACATGATAAATAGAGACTTTCTATAAATCAAAGAACATAAAGTTTTTATGAACGAACAGTATTTTGGATGCATTTGCTAATTATGCATTGAAGTGATAAAATTCAATTATATTATGTAAATTAGATTTGTACAAATATATTGATGTGCGTTGATTGATATATAGCAACATGAATGGTTAAATTGTTTACAATAATTAGTATTGTAAAAATTATACTTTCATTATTATAATTTATATCAAGAACATTGGTTAATTTAATGGAAAATAGTTTGCATGCAGTTTTTGTAAAAATACTTTCTTTCCACCTGTCCATCACAGTAAGTTTCATTACTTATTGGAATGGTAACTTTTAGGTTCACAATTCGAATAAACATCTTCCATTTTTCCTCCATTGAAAGGTGGTGTTTAAAAATCTCCAAAGGGCCGTGCGAAATTGTTTTATAGAACTTAGCCACATGCACGACTACGTCAAGTATACTACAAAAATAGAAAGGTTTATTAAACAATTTTGTTTGTTTGTCCAATGTTGATGTAATAACGTATGCTCGATTTTAGTTGCCCCAGGCGAATATCTCAACAAAAATGCGAGATGGACGTGTCTCAGACAAAAGTTGTAGCCTTAAATTTTTTATGTCCTCTGAGGCAAGGGTGCTGGTCAATGGACTAAATTTATAAACTATTTTTGTGGCCTTAAAATATATCAAATTAAATTTCTTTCATTTGATTTAGTTTAAGGGCACTAAATTAATTTATAAATTTAGTCCTCTGTCCCTTGGTATATCGCTTTCTTTAGTAAACTAGACCCTGCTATCTTAGTTTTATTCAAAATCAACGCCGTTCAAAGCTGCAATAATTTTGGCCTTAATAAATTAATTCGCATTCTATATCATTTGGTGATTGGCTTAAATTATGCGCAATAAATAGCATTCGTTGAAACCTTCCGGTAGCCACTCAAAATCGATTGCTCATAATAGGAAATATTTTCGTGATGTGGCCAAAATATCTCTGTATCATCATTCTCTCTCTCTGTGGCATGTATTTTGTTGGAATTTAACACCTGCTCGAGTTTACAACCAAGGTGTTAAACCAGCTCTTTAAATTTAATAAGGTGTTGATGAAATTTTAAAAAAAACTTATTCCTCTGTTAACTCTTTCGAATCACTCTTTAACTTATGATTAATCTTCGTTCAAATAACAAGTTTCATGGGTTTTCCTGTTGCAACAAAAACAGATTCTGGGGAGAAAACTAGAACAAATGTCAAAAAACTGTCATTTCTTTGCTCGCTTCGTGCTCGCTGTCTGTTTTTTTTATTGCAACTGGAAAACCATATCAATGTCATTATTCATAGCCGCATTTGATGATTTTTTTTTTGTTATTCTTACTCACTTCTTTTTCACATACGTTGAAAAAAGTAAAACAAAGTTAAAAAATGGAAATACTCGTATAGTCTTGACCTGTTCGTTGAGGTTGACTTAATTAATTGTAATTGGTAAAGCCCGGCTATCCACCAAAAAATCATTTTCAATAAATGCTTGCGAGTATTTTTGCTTCATCAAGAACATCATGTTTGTTGTCTCCACTGAAAAAATGCTCGCAAACAAAAGTTGTGTGCAATCTTTTTTGCGAAGATTTTTAATCGATCCGTCAAATCAATCCGTGTAGTTTAGTGGTTCTGTACTATGGTCTAGTTCAGTCGAAAAAAAATGATCAGAAGTTTTTTTTTTTAATCGATGTGTTTTTCCACGTAGATTAAGAATTCGATGAGCACTGAGGACGACCGAATTTATCGAAAAAAATTTACCATTTTAAGGGAGTCGCGACCACGCTTTCGCACATAAACTCCGTTATTTTATATTTTAAAGCAATTGCTTACAAACAGCCGCAACCAGTTTTGGGGTGCGCTTAATCGTCGTCTCCACAAAATAAATAACCTCCAAGGAAGCATTCGCAAACGTATGCGAACATTGGGCGTGTTTGGTCGATGTCCGGCTTTATACTTAATGCAAATCGCTTAAATTAGTTTAAAATTGAATGATTGAGATAAGGTTTATTTTTATTTTCGATGAGTAAGTTTTTGTAAAATGAGTTGAAAATATTCTCAATTCAAAGAGTAATGCCCTCTATCTAGGCACTCTACGATTTAATAAAACGGATGTAGTGAATTTTTCAAGTTCATTCCTTCATGTCAACCTCGATTTTAGGTAATCGCGTTTTGCCTAGAGTACTTGAACGCAGTCGGTCCGTCAAAATCCCTTCTGAATTGCAAATTAATTGACTGTTTGTGGATGGCCATCCCTTAACAATCTATTAACTTAATTGTAACCATTATGCCGAAGCCTCGTCAAGCTCTTCTTGTATTCTAGGTAATTTTATATCAAATCATGAGATTTTTAGATATTTTTCTGGGTGTCTTACGAAATTATCTCACAAACGGCTCATATTCCTACTCTCGACATTTTCAACCAAGTACAATCCGCTATGAACTTTAAATTTTCAACGTCATATTGTAAACTTTTGGTGTACCTATTTCCGATGTTCACAGGTTTTTCTTCATTTATTGAATATTAAAAATTCCGGCCATTCTGATCAAGACATATTTCAAAACTAAATTCAAGTAAATCGGCGATACGAATAATCTACCAAAACCAAATCAACCAAAACCTAAATTGAAAAATTAACCAACAATTAATTTTAAAATATGAGTGATTGCGTATTTGGAAGAATCGTATAAAATATTGAAAATGAATAATCGCCCGGAAAAAAATATTGAGCAAGGAATTATAGCAGCATTTTTTCCCAGAATGTCACTTTTGTGAAAAATCGTAACTTGAAAGCCAATTTCCCACTAGCTGGAATCTCTTTCCTCTCACATTATATATGTTGATTTGTTAATCGGCTTCAAAAAATTTCCGTTATGCCATATTTTAGTCGTTCTGCAAGCGCTGATGATAATTTTTTATGGTCGTTAAAGTTTTATTTTATTCCGATAGGTAGTGCTTCCTCTTTATTTCCAATCGTCAATATTCATTTTATTTTTATAATTTTTCGGTTGACTTAACTTCGCTTAACTAGACATTAAACGCTTAACTAGATATTTGAACCTCTTTGCTTGACCACACGACTCAACATGTTTGCTGCCTAATGTTTGCCACCATGTGAACTAGGAGAAAGTATATTTGCTACGAACGCGGCAAATATATTTACTGCGTCTTGCCATGGCTTGAAGCAAACAACTTTTCGGTAAATATTTGCCACGGCGTGTACTACCGAGTAAAGAGCTTTGCTAATTAGATCAAACCGAACAAATATTTCCTAACCAAGTTTGGGCAAATATTTTCTCATATATACCATACTTACCTTTAGGTAAGTTTTCATTAAATTTACCATACATTAATTATACCTACATTAATTAACACGAATCTCAATTCGGAAATTTGAAATCAGTATTTTTTCGGCCCTGAATGTGGGAACTTGTGCCGGGATTATTGGGTCTGTCTTGTATTTCGCATACTCCTAGGTAAAATTCCCACGGCCTTACAGGCCGTGACTTTCACCATCGAGATATGTGTGCTGCAATGTCTTTAGAAAATAAATAAGCTCAGTCAGCCAGATACAGCAGTGCAGCCTTGTTGCTATGTAGCCAGTTTTCAATTTTAAGTTATATTTCACAATATACCTAAGTAGACACTATTCACTATTATGTCATGAGTCTATTCAAGAGATTTTACATATCGCAATACATAAAATGTCATAACCAGAAGCTACCCCAGCATTAAAAACATCTTCTTTATTTTTGCGAATTGTCAGGGGCTTAAACTTCGTTTGAAGCCATATCATTCCCAACAAAATTAAGTTTAATGAAAAGTTCTATGGATGTGATCCTAGACATTTTAGCAATTGGCCTCATACATAATGAAGTAACTAGAAGCTATGCCAAGATCAAAGAACATCTCTCTTATTTTTGCGAAACGTCAGGTTTCTACAACTCGATAACATACATATAGTTTCCACTGAATAGTTGATAACATATATGTAGTTTCCACTGAAAATTGGTTAAAAAAAAATCTATGGACTCCTAGGGATTTTGCCAATTGGCCACAAACGCAATGAAGTAACTAAGATTTATCTCGGTGTCAAAATTTGCCTCTTTTTTTTGTTGGATTATCAGGAGCTGATAACTTTGTTTGATGATATATTGTTCTAAACAAAAATTGGTTAAATGTAAAATTCTGTAAATCTCATCCTAGAATAGCTAGAAGCTATTCCAGCATCAAAACACCCCCTTTATTTTTGCGGATGTTCAGGAGCCTACAACTTCGTTTAGTGCCATATTTAATTAAACAATTCTGTAGATCTGATCCATGAGATTTTGTCAACTATGGCTACATACATAATGAAGTTACTAGGAGTTATAACACCATCAAAAAAATACCTCCCTTCTTTTTGCGGGGTTCTCGGGGGCTTATAACCTCGTTTTATGCCATATCGTGCTCTGATAAATCTGATTTAGTGAATTTTTCGAGTTTAGCCGTAGTGTTTCAACTCTAAGGCCCGATTTTATGAACGAGGATAAATGATTAATCCTCTGATTTAGCGTAGTTTGCATTGTTTCATACAAGGCAAACTACGCTAAATCAGAGGATTAATCATTTATCCTCGTTCATAAAATCGGGCCTTATTTTTGCTAATCGCCTTTTGTTTCATAGAGTACCTGAACCAGTTTAGCTAAATGGGATTTATTAAGCCGCAGTCTGAAAACGCTATAATTTAATTTTTATTTTTATAGTATGTACACAAAAATTTTAAAAAGAATCATACAAAACAATTCGTGTCCTAATTGGTCTTTCATCTAAAAATCATTCTAGAATTCTATTCTTTTTTGGTTGGTAGCAATATGACATCAAAGAATGTTATAAGCTCCTGATGATTTGTAAAAATAAGAGACGAAAATCTCTAGGAACAGATCCACAAAACATTTTTGTTTAACCTATATAAATATTTGTTGGCAATGAATTATAATAATTCATTTTGTTTATGTTTTTAATTGCTCATAATAAACATTAAGCTTCTAATTTCTTGTAGTGGTCTAAATGCATAAAGGGTTTTGCAGCTCAACCTCTAAAAAAAATGTCATATTGCTCATAATAGTCCAGTAAAAATGTACAAAATGCTCGAAAGTACGGTTGTCGTTTTACTGAGTGCCCAAATGTAATTTTTATAGTTTTTATTCTAAACTTGTGTAAATTTACATATACACATACAAATAAAAAAAAAGATGCATAGGGTTAACTATAGGAGTTTAAAATGTGGTTCAGGAAAATGGCCAATTTAAATGGAGCTAAGCTATTTCTTAACCGATTGGGATGAAACTCAGTGTTTACGATGAAAATGAGATTCTAATATGAGTTCCGGATGTGGTTCTTGAAAATGCCCAATTTGAATGGAACTAAGACATTTTCAACCTAGTTTTGTAAGACCCGGTTTGTATGTTAAAAATGAGATGTCAAAATGAGTTCCGGGCGTGGCTCTAGAAAATTTTCAGTTTGAATTGAATTACGACATTTTTTATCCGAGTGATATGAAACACGGTGTGTTTGATGAAAAATTACTAATTTGAATGGGAGACTGCATTTCTCAATTGATTGGGATGAAACTTGAATTTGTATAATGTAAATGGAATTCCAACATGAGTTCTATATATAGTTCTGGAAACTTTCTTATTTTGTTTGTTTCTATTCGACATCGATACGCATATTATCAAAGCAACCTTGATTATACAAGCCATAATCTAAAAAACGAAGCTTTTATAAGGGAATTAGAAACGACGAAAAAACCAAAATTTCCATAGTAAAACACATAAAACATATGGGAAATCACTTTATTCCCTAAGACAAATTTGTAAATGAAAACGTTGCAAATCCTTAATTATGATTTCTGAAATATTTTCATAAATGTTTGAATTTCAACATATATAAATCTCGTTTAAGTAAATAGTTTTCATTTTCTTGTAATAATTGATTTATTTATTTAGAAAAAGTTCATTACAACAGCTTTCTGGTCAAATTAAAAAGAAAAGCTTACTACAAATCGTGCGCATTAAGTCAATATACATAGATGGCAGTGGGCAGTAAACATTTTGAAAAATTGTACCAAAAATTGCCACCTGGGGAAATTTGAGTTTAAAAATTGTAGGAAAAGCAAAACAAATTCACAAAATATTAAGAACGAGTCATAATTGTGTGATTAAATAATTTTTTTCGTATTTCTCTGCCAAAAATTATAGACATCTAGCGTACACTAGTAAAACTAAAGATAAATTTAGCAAGTATTATTTTAATTTGTCAGGGCCAACTTTAATGTATTTTTCAAAAAGAAAGTTCGAAAAATATATTTTAGAAATAATTTAATTTTAAAATTTCTGCAATTAATATTTACTTAATACCAATATACCCTTCTTGTATATTGCTGCTAAAGATATGTAGAACACTTTTGTATAAACATTTTGTAACATTTTTGTTTTTTTCATTGAAAAACTTGAAGCTAAAAACACCATTTTTACTATGGATTCCTATGGAAATCAGTGAAAAGTTATACCACTAAAAAAGCTTCTAAAAAATACGTCATAATGATTATGGCTCTATACTCTAGAAGGCTCTGATATTATCCACCAGTGAAAATGAAGTGAAGTATCTCCAGAGGTTGCTTCGTTTAATTGATGGGCCCATCAGCACACTTTGGTTGGCTCGTTGCTGAACGGGCAAGCATTGACGAAAACCACTTCTCAGGACCATAATATAATTTTTCCCCCAAATGGCAAATAGTAAACAAGTATTATTCAGGCCTGAGGAATTAAAATTAGGGAATATTCTTTGAATACCGCCGCCCCGGTGGCACAGTTGTTAGCATGTTTGCTTTAAGCTCCGGAGGTCCCGGGTTCGATTCCCGGCGGGTGATGAAAAAATCACGGCTGGTTAATGTAGGATCAATGAATTAATCACTCATTATCCGTTAAAAAATGATTACGAAACTTCAATATGAAGCAGCCAAATCCCTCTATGGGATGTAGCGCCAGCGAAAAAAAAAATGGCAAATTAGAATTTCCAATTTTGCCCAGTTGATCTATGTTGTCCAGTCCATATTTTGATAGCATAGGCGCTTCATCCATTAAAAAAAGTGAACTTTGGCAAGTTCGGCTGCTCTAACTGATCTCGGTTTTATGTTTGAGATCAATTCAGATGTCAATGTTACTTGGAGTCCTAAGGTGTTATGTGCCGTTCGCTCGTTTGGTAGCCAAATCGACGCAATTCCTGTGAAGGCCATACCCTGGACGAAACCAAGCATATACCAATATATGTGCCAAGCATATCGTTCATGCGACTGCCAAGAGTAGTTGAATTATCGATGTTGAAGACTTGTTCGTTTAGCAGGTTCTCGTAGTCATCAATATTGTTCATACCGTATATCATTCCACCCAGAAGCGGAAATTTCTGCCTTCTGTTGCTTCTGTGTTTAGCTTGTATGCGATGATCCGATACGCGCGTTCAATTCCTTCTTCATCAGACTTGCCAGTTCGTCTGGCTTCTTGGATAAAATCTCCACACAAGTCTCGTTTAAACATCTCCCATAGGGTTTTGGTTTTTCGGGAGAACCACGGATCAGTATCTGTACGAACAACGTTCTCATTACTCTTGGCATTTTTGACATGGAAGATTCCTGCAAACCTTCTATCCAGTGTTAATCGTCGTATACGAGTCCTTGGGCAAGACAGGCTTGCGTTTATGTCGCAAATTGAGTATTGTTAAACATTAAAAGATGATTGAAACATGTTGCGTTCTTATCGTGATACAACAACAGTCGCATTTGACAGCATTCCAGTTGGGCGGCGAAATTTACATTATGAATTTATCAATGACGCGTAGACGACGTTTTCTAGGCACTCATTTACTCGATGTTCCTATCCATTTATAATGTTCTGGTATTTGCCAATAATAATAGTAAACTATTTTGGAAATTCTATTTAAACGACGGCCTTCTTGTTCTTTTAATCTTACATAATCAACTTAGAGTTAGTGCAAGATGGGTTCCCCGAATGATGACTATGGAACAAAAAAAATATCGAGTGGAAACTTCTAAGGTAATATTAGAAATGAGTGAAGGCGATCCGGTTAAAATTATAAACCAGATAGTCACCGGTGATGAAACGTGGATTCATCACTATGGTTAAGAGTCGAAACAGGAATCCATTCAATGGATAGCGCAGGGTAATCCACCACCGAAAAAGTTTAAGGTTCAACCATCTGCCGGTAAGATAATGGCAACAATTTTTTGGGATGCTGATGGAATTTTGATGATTGACTGCTTACCTCATATGTATAAGACCACAATAACAGGGGCTTATTATGCTGGGCTTTTGCATAAATTGAAAAATGATATCAGGGAAAAACGACGAGGTCATATCAAGCAAAAAGTATTACTTTTACATGACATCCCACCAGTACATAAGACGAATGTTACACAACAAGCAGTAAGAGATTGCAAATACCGCATCCACCATACAGTCCAGATCTGGACCCAAGTGATTATTTCCTATTTACAAATTTGAAAAAAAAAAATTAAGGGGGCTAAGATTTTCAAATGACAGTGAGATAATGTCCGCTGTAGAAGAATATTTTGAAGAACAGGAGAAATCATTTTATTTTGATGGTTTCTACAAACTAATTGACAGATGTATTAAGTGCATTAGCGTGGGTGGAGATTATATTGAAAAATTATGTTTAAATAAAATGTACCGTTATTTCATATAGATTTACCGAACTTATTGAACTACCCTCGTGACATAAAGTAACAGAAAAATGTTTAAATGTTGTTAAATGTTTAAATGTTAGTTATACGGATAACGGTAGCTAATTCTACTATTTTATAAGAAATGACGAAATATTTGAAAAACAATCGGGTTACGCAGCAAAGAATGGTTCTGCTGTTGGTTATTGTACACCAGTATGTGCAACTTTTCTAAATTCGTTATTTGTTAGTTTAAGAGTATAGTGTTTGGAAGACCAATAATTGTTGCTGAACGTGTTAGAAATTGCTCCCAAAACTCAAAGTAAAATTGTATTAATATTCGTTCCAATTAACTCGTTACGAAAATCTTTCATTAGAACCAGAGATAAATTTGTCATAAACAACAAATCGAACGCAATTACATTTGACTTACAATGTAATCCGTATAATCACGATTTATCGTTTATATTATTGCAATGTGTACATATTATTATACTCAGAAGTTCGTTTCGTGACTGTTATAATCACCGCGAATATCGCGCATCACTTTCAACAAACTGTTCTGCGATAATAATTAACAAACAAATTGTATGACAACGAACAGACTTTACGTCTTGCCTTCATTCTAATGAATACAAATTGTTTTTTCTCAATTGAAAACTCACCTCACAACAAAAGCAACAATACTTAATCAACAAGAAAACAAAATAAGATCATTTAAAACAAGTTTATGGTACATGTGCACATATGTATGTATACATAGATAAATGCATTTTCCAGTTGTGATATAGAGGCCGCAGAAATTGAATGGATCGAGTACAATTTTAGAATGACAACGACCACTAACGAGTTAGTATACGGCATCGAATACAGTTGTGATCTAAATGTGACTAAAGGTGATCGCTTATATAAAAAGATGATATTCCTGGACCCGTTACTGTAGAAAATGAGATTATTTTTTTTATAGTTGTTGTTATTATTTTGGCATAGATTATAGATTTTTATTAGTGTAAGTATTAATAAAAAGAAAACTGAAAAGAATCAAAGTTTTTTTTAAAAATTTTACTTTAGTTTAACTTCTTGAGTGCATGCATTTGCAATCAAAACGCGAATATTTTTTTTTTGCAAATTCGATTCACCATTTTCACTTCTAATTTAAATAATTAATTAGTTTTTTTTTTTGTATATGGTAACGGTTTGCTAAACATCCAATGGAATGCGTATAGTACGATTTCATTTTAGAAAGGAGGTTCAATTTCATCTGCACCGTCAGTCGCATCTTCATGTCCACCGTCATTGTCGCCTGTGTTATCGATTTTATCGCCCAAAGTGTTGAGGCGACAACGTTCGGTTGGCGAAGAAATGGGCGTACGGTTAGCAAACGATGAAGAAAATCGAGCGAAACGGTTAAGTGATCGTGTGAAAAATCGGTATCCGAAAATGGTTAAACGATTGTCGAGTTTGTGTGGTGATATTTTGGCACGGAATGTACATTGATCGATACAAATATTTATCACCGACATTATATAACTAACACGTAATTTTTTTTATATTTTTTTAATTCCGCAGCCACAGACATTTACATTGGCCCCGGGTGAGGGATCCCTGCAGCCGCGACAAGATTTAGGCAGCAGTGGAGTCGAGGATATGACCCAGTTAGATGATCTACACGAAGCATCCCTATTATGGAACCTTAGATTACGATACGATCGTGGTCTTATCTATACATTTGCCGGGAGTATTCTAATTGCAGTGAATCCGTACAAAATGTTTCCCAATTCATATGGACTGGAAGTGGCGAAACAATATGCGGGCAAACCATTAGGCCAATTGCCACCACATTTATTTGCAATTGGGGCGGCTGCGCATGCTGCCCTACCATCACCACAAGCCGTTGTGATTTCCGGTGAATCCGGTTCCGGTAAAACGGAATCAACTAAATTAGTAATGCAATATTTGGCTGCTGTTGTTCCTGGTGGTGGATCAACTTCGGCCGTAATAACCGAACAAATTTTAGAAGCGGCCCCATTACTGGAGGCATTTGGAAATGCTCGAACCGCCAAAAATGATAATAGTTCGCGATTTGGAAAGTATTTGGAGGTTTATTTCAAGTCGGGGGCTATCGTTGGCGCAAAAATTACACAATATTTATTGGAGAAATCACGCATCGTTACGCAAGCACCAGGGGAACGAAATTATCATGTGTTTTATGAGCTCTTGGGGGGCTTAAGTGAAAGTGAACGAAATAAATATGGATTACTCGAGGCTGAGAAATATTTTTATCTAAATCAAGGCGGATCGGATTGTGCCCCAGGCCGAGTAGATTGGCCATCACTTTTAGGCGCAATGCAAGTACTTGGTGTGTCCGACATCGAACGGGAAGGAATTGTTCGAGTATTGGCGTCCGTTTTACATTTGGGAAATGTATACTTCCATCGTCGGCAATTGCGACACGGCCAAGAAGGGGTTGAACTTGGATCAGATGCTGAGATTAAATGGGCCGCACATTTACTACAAATTTCTTCGGAAGGACTACAACGATCGATCACAACACGAATCACTGAAACGCGAAATGAAATAGTTCATACTCCCTTAGGGATTGACCAGGCTTTGGATGCTCGGGATGCATTTGCAAAAGCCTTATACGCCGGACTCTTTAATTGGTAAGTCGAAGGCTTAAATACCCTATATTCAATCATAATAACATATTTTCGTACTTTTTTAGGTTGGTTTCCCGAATAAATTCAATCGTACATAAAGGCGGTACTCACGACGCCCACCGAATTTCCATCCTGGATATATTTGGATTTGAGGACTTGGCCGAAAATTCATTCGAGCAGCTTTGTATTAATTACGCAAACGAGAATCTACATTTATATTTTAATAAGCACGTGTTTAAACTGGAACAAGCGGAATACGCACGTGAACGACTCGAATGGACTCCACTAACATGGGAGGATAATTTACCAGTCATCCACTTGATGGCCAAAAAACCAGTTGGCATATTCCATCTCCTTGACGATGAATCAAATTTTCCAAGAGCTTCTGATTTCAGCTTTTTAGAAAAATGTCATTACAATCATGCTCTAAGTGAATTATACTCTCGGCCGAGAATCGGGGCCCAAGAATTCGGAATTAAACATTATGCCGGCCAAGTGTGGTATTGTGTGGAAGGTTTTCTGGAAAAGAATCGTGATGCACTTCGGCTTGATGTGATTGAGCTACTATCGTCAAGTAAGCAACCACTTGTTATGGAAATGACTCGTCAAATGATTGCACAACGGGACATGGGAAAATCTATGCCCAAAGGATCTAATGGCCGATTCGTTACAATGAAGCCAAGAACACCAACAGTCGCAGCTCGATTCTCCGATTCACTACAACAATTGCTTCAGTCAATGGCCAAATGTAACCCTTGGTTTGTCAGGTGTATCAAGCCTAATAACGATAAACAAGCGCTTCGAATGGATATGCCTTGTGTTTTGCAACAGCTCAGATATCTGGGTATGTTAGATACGATCAAGATTCGACAAACCGGATATCCAGTCCGGTTACGGTTCCAACACTTTGTAGAACGATACAAGCACATGCTTAAAAAGCCACTTCCCCGTGGTACACCATATCGGGAATTATGCCGCAATGTGCTGGAAACACTTTCACATACAAATATCGAAGGCCCAGACTTCCAGCTTGGCGCTACACGTGTATTTCTACGAGAAGCGCTACATCGACTGCTGGAAAATGCTCGTGCGGATCGGTTACGAAATGCTGCGGTAATAATTCAACGAAATGTTCGTGGCCTACTGACGCGCAAAAAGTTGCATCGCAGGAAACGAGCTGCTGTTAAAGTACAATCGGTATGGCGGAGCTATCAGAAGCGGAAAGAATTTCAAAAGCTTCGAGGAGCTACAGTCAAAGCACAAGCCTTGTATCGAGGTCGACTACAACGAAAGCGGTACGCTAAGCTTAAGAACGAGCTTAAACGGAAGAAGGAAGCTGAACGGGTCCAAAAAGAAAAGTTGGCACAGCGCATTGCCAAGGAGCAAAGTGAGCGATCACCAATACTGCATCTCGATGTTCCAGCAGAATTGGCCTTTATATTCTCGAAGCTGGATGGCTGGACTCAAATGCATGGCGATCGACATCTTGTTAAAGTGGTTGGTACAGTACCAGGACCACCAGCCGCACAAGAACTACCACAAGACATCGATCAATTTGCGTTTGGAAAATTCAGCTCCGTCTATTGTAATGGCATTAAGCTGGCACCAAGGCGTGATCCGATTACTGTACCATTTTTATCTCGGGCTGCAGCACGCGATCATGATTTCCAAGATTCGCTTGCGGTGTTTAAATTAATTTTACGATGGACCGGAGACAGCACACTAGATAGTACACGCGAGAAAGTTCTAGCCGATTATATTGTACATAAGGGGCTCTCGTCTCGAGGACTACGTGATGAAATACTAGTTCAGCTGTGTAATCAAGTGTACCGTGCAGAAGAGTCACAACAACAAAAAATTTGGCTGCTAATGTCACATTGTCTGTCCAGTTTCCAGCCTGGTGCGGCATTCAGTAAATATCTGATGAGATTTGTTCGAGACAATGCACCATCTCCGACAAAAGAGTTACTCCTGAAAAAGCTTTTACGAAACAATACCACGATGCAGACACCTCCATGCCGATTATTCCCATCGTCTTGGCTGGAATGGAGAGCTGCGACGAAAGTGTCAGATATTGCGATTGGACTAACATTACCGGATGGTGCGACACAAACAGTCGCAATCGATTCATGGACCACTTGCGAAGAAGCTGCAAATCTAGCTGTTTCCGCAATTGGAATACCAAGTAGCGGATGGACTGTCGTAATCGATGATTCTGGATCGATTACCGATTCATGCGGATTAGACTTTGTACTCGATTTAGTTGCTGAGAAGGAATTGAGCCCAGCATTCCCTGCCGTTCGAACCGATCTACTACGTTGCGGTCGTAAATCATCTCAAGCTACACTTAATGAAATTGTCGAGCCTTCCAGTCCGAAGAGACCTCAAGTTCCCCCTCCAGCACCACCATCACCATCGTCGTCTACGCTGAATAAAGTGCTTAAGGCACCAGAACCACCAGCGCCTATAATTCCAGAATCGCTATCTGAGAATATCGTTGAAAAGAAAATCGAGCGAGTAATTGAGAATCGCCTAGAATATCCACCATCCCGATTTGAGGCTGCGCAACGCAAAACCTCTCACGATTTACTATCAAGAAACTCGGCACTGAATGAAAGATATTTCGAACCAGAAAAATCGAGGTCTCGATCACTCGATGACCTCCTAGCCGGTGATGCCAATGATTTGCTTCCAGAGCTACCACAAGAACCAGAAATGAACCTTGAACTTGGACTATCCGGAAGCCGATTAAATGATCGTTACCATTCGGTTGAGCGAATTCCATCTAATGGCATGCAAAAGGATCCTCAACCACGGTACGTAAAGTCACAGTATGCTGGCAAACGGTCGGCCGGGTCACATTCCAGCAAGTACATGGATAAATCAGAATACTCTGGATTCCGCTCGTCTGCCATGAGTGACACTAGTGAAGCACCATCTCTGGCCAGTCATGTACGACGAGTGCGAGTCCCATCACAAGCGTCAGATGTTGATCAATTTTTAGATGAGCTATTCAGCCCTGTGTTGGACGGATCTCTTGATGAGCTCTCAGATGCTCGATCCTTGGCTGCAAGTATTCGGGGTGGTGGGCGCGAGATAGATGATTTCCTTGAAGCACCATTACTTGATGATGATATAAACGATCTGATGAATCCGATTACACTAGCCCGGTCGATAAAAGGAGGCGGTACCAAACACCAGGACGAACAGGAACACAATCTCGATCGAGAGGTTGCGGCAATCACAAACCGTGATGACAAATCCCTTGACGAGTACATCACAGATCTCTTCCAACCAATATTTGTAAGTGAATCCCTAAAACGATTAACCGAAAAGAGTGAATTGGTTGACGCTATTAAAGGTGGCGGTACTGCACATCATTCAGCGACCACCACAAATGGATTTTCCTCAGCACTCTCACCCAAATCCCAACTCCCACTAACTCCAAACCAACTAATGATGGTGAACTCAAATTCCGATGCTTTTATGTCAATGGTGAATATTCCACCAGGGGTTGACCCCGTTGCCTACCATCAACAGGTTCAACGAGCATTTCTTCAATCGGCCATGGCACAAAACATTCAGATTCAGCAACAATTACTGGCACAAAATCAAGCACTACAAACACTACTAAGTCAAGACCCTGCATCGCCAACGAGTCCACAAACGCCACCAGCAATCCAAACGCAATCCTCCCACATAACGCCGCGCAAACATAGTTTCAAAAGTAGAATTAGTTCGTCTCCATTTTCCGATATGCTAAAAAATCGTAAAGCCTCGTCGGAAAGTAATGGTTCGCTAATTCCACCGCCTCCGCCACCACCAATGCCACCGCTACAGGATTTCCGTGACCCAAGCGAAATACGACCATTTTTGGATCCGTATGGTCGTGCGAAAACAGTTCGCATTGGTAAATGGAGATGGCCACCACCACAAGATTCTCCACAAATGGAAATGGACGGGGATTTTATCATATTTAAAATGCGGCAAAATCAACGCAAAACTACTCCACAATCGCAAAATATGTCTGGCTCCCCAAATGGTTCGGCGTCGGCTATCGAATGGGAGGAATTTGATATTGAGCATGCGACCAAAATGATGCAGCAACCAAAAATTGCACCGAATGGCAAAATCCAGGAAATTACGACCCAAAGTACGCATATTACGGCAAAGTCCGGACGCAGAAGTTTTGATATTGGAGCAGATCGACCACCACCTGGTAGCGTAGGCAAACTAAAATTGAGTTCTGAAATGCGACAGCGCTTAGAGCAAGTTACGTCAGGACATTCGGTTCGATCTACGACTAGCGCACGGTCGGATCGGCCACAACGCGCCCCAGCGAAACTTGAAGATACTCGCAGATTGATGCTAGAACAACAGTTGGCTGGAAGTTTCTTGAGTAGTGCTAGGGCTACGAGTCCTGACATTAACGTACGCAATCAAATTCAACGAATGGAGGCTGGGAAACGACCACCTCCACCGCCATGGCCGGCTGTACTTCCCCCTGCACCTCCAGGGCCTGCACCACCACCACCAATTCGCCCACCAACTAGTGTTCCACCAGTCCCACCACCACCAGCACCAGTTATACCAAGTCAACAGCAACACCAACACGTAACTCAACAAATTCAACACCAAACTCAACAACATCAACACCAAAATCAACAACACCACAAACAACAACAACAACAACATCACCAACAACAGCATCACCAACAACAACAGACACATCACCAAAACTCACATCACCAACAACAACAACAGCATCACCAACAACAACATCACCACGTTCCACATCAACACCAACAACAAGCACCACAACCACAAGCACAAACTGATCTTCCTTCATTTGTACAGCGTCAGGAGCGAGACACATTTGGTGTCCAACGTCAAAGTTGGAATGCAACTGAGATCAATACGGAAATCTCATACGATTCATGGGGCCGTGCCGAGGCTGCCAAATTAGATCTCGTCTATGAGACGAACTTCAAAAAAGAAATTCCAATGGATCGAGAACGATCAAGATCCCGATCACGATCACGCGACCGAGAAAATTTCTCCGAATCCGTATGGGACCGTGCAGAAGTTGAAGGCCCCCCCTCGGGAAGCGGAAGTGATCGTGAACGCGACAAGGAGCGTGAAAAACGTGATCGAATCTATGAAATGCGACAAGTTGAGCGGGAGAAAGAGAGTAATCGTGTTTATCAACCACCAGCCAATAACAATCGAAACACCGAAGTGAAAGAGACATACGTAAAAGAAAAATCATCATCGAAAATTTTATCACCCACAGAGCGGGCTACATTTAAAACGCATATGGTATCCAAAAGTCAGATGGAACGAGAACGTAAAAGTTCAGCGTCGACTTTACATTCAGTGCATTCGGCCATTTCAGAAAAAACTGTATCGGAAAAGACTGACGAGGCGGATAGTGTTACGCACAATTTTACCAATCATCACCACCACGATGATTGGCCATCTCCAGTGATTCCAGCGCCAGTACACGCCCCTGCCTCAATGAAAAATGCGGCCACCGCCTGTCTAACATATAATCGAGTACCATGGAAATTACGTGTTCGCAAAGAAGTTTTTCATCCGAATGAACCAATTGGACCACCAGTTGCGCTCGATTTATTATTCGCTCAAGTTGCATCCGATGTCTTTGGAGTAACCGCTTGTTTACGTATTTCGCAACAGGAAAAACGCGCTGCTATGAATTTACTCGGCGGCCATGGCGTAACACAAGAAAATATGAAGGGACAAGTGCGGGCCATCGTTAAACGACATTTGATCGATATGGCACGACAATGGCCGCTATATTTCGCGCGGTTATTTATCGTAAGTGGTTCACCACAGTTTCCAGATGTTTCATTACTTGCGGTCTCACATACCGGGGTGTATTTGGCACGACGAGATTCCGACAATGTATCAGTACTAAGATCGGTTCCATTTGGTGAACTTCAAGGTGCTTCCACATTACCAAGGCCTGCGGCGCTACAGTTAAACTTAAAAAATGGAAATCGATTGACATTGCATGCACCTAGGGCTCCGGCTATCCAAAATATGGTTCAACTCTATTGTCAAGAATTTAAACAGGTTAGTGCGATCATTTCATATTTTATTCTGTATAATTTACAATTTTTTTTGTTTCCAATTAATTTATGTGATGGTAATTAATCCGCGACTAATTCTAAAGTGTAGTGTTAATAATTTTTATTGCTAAACTACATTTTCCTTACATTTACTCCATATAATTAAGTTCAAGTTCAATTATATTAAAGAGAAGAAAAATTCAAAAATCGGTAGATCGCACAAGTAAAGCGGTTTATGTGTTAAGCTTCTTTCGCGATCAAACCACGATCTTATATTAAGTGGTAAATGTATATATGGAAAGAAATGAGAGGCAGATAATAAATTAGTGTTCTGTATATACAAATGTAGATTATGTAGAGCGTGTCTGCATCAAAATATAGAACGACCATTTGTAAAACAAAATGATTTGTTTTTAATGTTAATTAGATATGAGTTATGTATAAATGTATTCGTTAGTAGACTATTAAAGGGTATGGAATATAAAAATAAGATGGGTGAGATGTTGTAACTTCAAATTTTCGAAATTCGAACAGAAAGTCGAAAATTGGTATGTTGTAAAATTTTCGAATCGCGATAATGATACTTTTGTATCACTCAGTTTATTTAAAGTGATGTACGAGCGATTCGTCAAAATATATTATAATAATATCCTTCATATTGTTGTTTTTTAATAAAATCTTTAAAAATTAATATTTATTTAACGTTTTTAATAACAACTAAATGTCAAATTAAAATTTTTGTTGTTAATTTATCTTTGAAAAATGGTTGCCGTATTGACGTATCACTTTGGAGTCGAAAATTTTACAACATGCCAACCATCACTTTTTCGAATCGACTTTTAAAGTCGATTCGAATGAAAGTGATGGTACAACATCCCAGCCCATGTTTTGTTAGTTCACAAATTGTACACGAGATGGAAGAGATAGTGTTCTATGTAGATCACAATTTTAACTTTCGAACAATAATCTCATAAAATAAAAATTTTTGTAGGTGTCACCAACTTCTTAAAAGTTTGTTCGTTTATTTTCTAAATAATAAACATTTATGGTATGGGTCGATGCTTTATCAACCTCGGGGTCTGAAAAACTTAAATCGAAAATGTTGTTACTGGGGGAAGAAAATGTTTAAATTTTCAGATTCCTATAACCATTAAGCATGTGCATAATTAAAAAAATTGACCCTCGGCCTCGGATTCTGGTCACTTTGGAATTTAAGTAGAAATGTTGTCGCCAAAAATAAGAACTTTTAACGATATTTAGATCCCTCTAGCTATAGGGTATTGGAAGTTTCAAGTGATTTTTCAAAATTTTGTGTTGAAGTCCCCTTGACCTGATCACTTGGAAATTTTAATAGAAAGTGTTCCTCGACCAGAGCTAGGATATTCTATACATTTTTAGATGCATACCTTAAGTATTATAGGCGTAATGATACGATATTTTCAAAGACCTCTCTTGTGAGGGGCGGATTGAAACATACCACCTGTAGTTTTTTATGGTGAGGGGTTGTTGCATGTCGATGTGATCCCAACCACCAAGCACCGCTTATTTCTTCCAATCGACATAAAAGTCAAAAGCCGGGGGACTATTCTTGAGGGTTCTTTGAAGGATCCTAAACTCCTCCCGGACCCTGCATACCCTGCGTTTACAATTCTACGGAAAACCATATGGTAAGCATACAAAAATTAAAAGAAAGTTTTTCGTATTAACAAGTTCTCAGTCTCATAAGTTCTCGTTATGCCTATTCTAAGAATTTCAGAAACACGCATAACTTGTATTCCTTCTTATCTTATAACTAAATAATCTGCAGATTATTATATCTCTAATTTTGGTACGCTCAATAAGATCCCTTTGTCAAATTTGCCCTAACTTTTTTGGCCTTGGGTTATTTCAAGTGCAAAAGTGAAAAAAACAAGCTTTTTGACACTTTTAGGTTAGAATATCTATAAAACCTGACGCGATAGAATAATTCTGTGTTCAGATTCGAATTCAGCACAAAAAATTACTTCGGATTCGACTATTCATCAATAAAAATCTATGCAGGCCCATGTAATTGTTAGTTGTCAAGCTGGACTATTATGCATTGAACATGACCATTGTCTATTCTTAAGTTCTTAGAAGTCGAGATTAATTTATTAAAAAATAAAAACTATATTTTACGCACTGACAGAATATTACCTATAGTTTTATGTTTATTTTAATTATTAATTAAGTTCTAGATAATTATATCGTTTTTTAATTTTAGCCAAATTTTATTTCTATTACGTGACAAATGAATGTCGTTCTGTTAATTTAAATTTTTTATTTAGTTGGTGGATTCTCATACTCTTTTGTAAATTTAAAATAACACGAGTGAGATAATATGATATTATTGTAGGTTAGATGTTGTACACAACATGAAACAATTGGTTTAATAAATTCGACTAAATATTTAGTTTAGAATTGAATATGCAATTTCGAAAAGGGCACATCTTGAAAATTTTGACAAAACCGTTTTTTCACGTTAATGTGATGGAAATATATCCCCGCACCTATTTGGTTTGAAATAGGCACATTTCTTGTGTTAATTATTAATGTTTATAAATTCTGATACATAAGCCTAGTACGTTGTTCAAGTGAAATGCAATTTGCACTGGTCTCTAAAAATAGGAAGATAAATCTGACGTGAAAATTTAGTTTGACGAGCTTCGTAAATATTTTAGTGCCTATAACTTCATGTTGTCTCTGATATATTTTATACAAAAAAAATTCACTTCGATAGTTGATTATCCTCAAAATGGAAAAACAAATGAAATTGTCAAAATTTATCTTCACATTTATCGTCCGGGAAGATAAAAATGAAGTGAAAAATGTGTAAATATAAAATAGAGACATCTGTATTCGAATACGCAAACTACCATTTCGCTAGCTAAACTGCGTACCGCAAAGTGAAATTCAGCGGTGAACTTTTTATTTTCGTTTTCGCTTGTATCAATTTTATATGAAAAATTTCATTTCACTTCAGCAGCGTACCGGCCTATAGTTTTAAACGATAGTTTTGACAACAAATGTCTTAAACATGCTAAAATCGTTGGGGATTGTATGCATTTTGTGTGTTCATTTTTCGCAGCCAAAAAAGGAATAACGGAATATTATTTACCCGATATCTAAGTACTATTGTTAGATCATCTTCACAATATGTATACGAGTATATTATCGTTTTCTAATTAATTCTCATTGACTCTGTACAACAAGAATAAGAACAAATTTCCAATTGTATAGCTACGTATTATACAATTTATTCACCAACACTTTTGTCTTTTGAATAAAACGAAAAACATGTTTCAAGGTTATTGCAGTAAAGAATTGCTCTAGTTTGTCGATATTTTTGACTGTTATACAAATTTTCTTGTCAAAATGATTTATGTTCGAATAATGTGTTGTGTATATAAATGTAAACAAGAATATTATCTTATAAAACAACGTCTTGTCTTAAGCACACAGTTGTTTTAACAAATTTATCCATTTACATATAGTGATAAACTAGTGATCTAGTTTCGTTTTATTTTGCATTTCATGAATTTTGTTTTGATATATTTTGGTGGTACGAAAATCGAAATAACCCCCGTCGAGAACAAGTAATCTGGGTATTATACTTCATTGTGTCATAAAAAGATTTATATTTATGTAATTATCCAATGGTCATTAAGGTTAGTGCAAGACATCGGTTGAATGATTTTGTGCATTTCTTATGCATCGTGTAGTAATTTAATTTGATTGGAACTGGGTTGACTGTATATCAAAGTTGTGAGGGCAATGGGTGACATTGATGTCTAACCTTGCTTATACAAAGTCTAATAAACTTAACTAACCGTATAAAATTGGTAACATATGCACATTTTACGGTTTGATTTCTAAATAAAGCGATCATTTTATAAATTAATTTGCATATCACAATAATCGCATACTCTCCGTTAATTAAAACATTTTTAATACAAAACTGATCGAAATTTAAAAGATTAACCAATTCGCTGAATTATTAAATCATCGCCAGATGATGCGTATACCGTTTACACCGCGCGTTCGAATAACATCAAAGTGTGACATGATAAGTGGTATGTTAATTTGTTAATGACTTGACACATATCGGAAGTTGTTAATTTCGCTTATATTTTGATATGTTTCAGGTGTGGCATATTGCTTATGAAAGTGAGGATCTGCTAAAGTTTCAGTTATAATTTATTTTTATACTGTAATCAATAGCTCAAGATATACGATCTAATTAAATTAGACAAAACCTAATTATCTAGCTGCCCTAAGTAAACATCGAAGAAGTAATAATGATATACGATGTAGTAATAACCATAATAATTATTTATGCTGTATAAAGCATTAATGTATGCTGAAATCAAACGTATATAGATATATAATTTAGAATTTGCTTATTATATTAATGCAATAACATACACAGCCTCAAACATATGGTCATTATGCAGGACAGTTATGTTTCTTATAATTTTGTTCTCAAGTAGTATCGCTAGATTTAATCAACCATGAACCGATAATGTTTGTGAATTTTATTTCATTAACATTAAATTGGCTCATAATTTATCATGAATTTATTAGGTAGCAGGTTTTTAAAAATTGCACTAAACAAAATACGAGTATAAGCAACTTATGCAGAAAAAAGAGAAATTTGTTGAATTACAAGCACACGTCATGGAAGAAAGGCTCAGAATAAATCTAAGATCGGTACATCGGTGAGTTTAATGCATTAAATTATAAAGACCAAAATAAAAAATTCTAACATGTTGGTGGCTAATTTTCTTAAAAATTTGTATTGACAATATATTTGAAATTTCTCACCGGTTGGAATGATAAAAAATTTATGTTCCCCATCTTATATATAGAAAGTTGATAGAAATAGTTATTTTATTGATTTCGAGAAGAAAATAAAATAAACCGCTTGAGTCTCGCGCACAGTACAGAGCAGGTTTTCTGACAATTTTTCGATTTGTCGTTTATGTTTATTTATTGTTTGTATCGCATATGTTTATAAAATTCAACCTGCTGTTTAACTATAATTCAATTTGTTTTTCTAAAATTCATGATATTTATTTATAATTGCATACAACATATTATTTTTGAAGGCATGCGTTAATATACTTTCGATGCATAATACACTATAAACATGGTTGGGTGGGTGTATAGTGAGAGTATACAGTTTATTCAAAATTAGTAGGTGCGGTTGATGAAATTTGTGAGATCAACATTGTTACAGTCATAAAAAATAATAACAAAACAGTATGCAATTCTCGTAGTAGGTAAGTGAAATAATTAACCATAACCCCTAAATATCAATTAATCTCGGAATGTGATTTCTTTAAAATATTTTAACGATTTTCACAAAAATAATGTCATTAAAATAACAAAATAAAAATTAGTATGTCGCAATATCTAACCTACAATAATGTTTCCACTCCTGTAAATATAAATTTATAAGCGAGTATTAGAATACATCTACCAAGTAACCCTACCCAATTCGAATGAAACTTTGAATAGTGGTAGAGAAATAACAAATAAAACACACGTGTTTTTTTTAGCGACGGAATAACACGTTTAGAACGTGAAAACTACCCCTAAAGTTCACACCCTAAAACACATTTTTCCAGATATTTTCTCTCAATACTTGAGAGCTTACAATTTTCAAACATGAATATAAAAAGAAAAAAAATTAAATCTAAGTCGAAAAGCTGTCGAAAAGCGTGGCGTATCAAAATCAACCGTCACCGCAAACCTGAAAGTTCGTAAGGCGGAATATTTAAACGGTTCGAAGAGGAAAACGTACTTTGTTAGAAGAAGCGAAAGTCATTGCTAGCCATGCATTTAAGCCGTTCGTCATCGGAAAATAAAGAAAACCAAGGATATTGAAAAATTAACAAATTGAGGATCTTCCAGTTTCATGGCGGTCTAATAAATCCTCGTGGACGACTCACAAATTTTTGAAAAATGGGTTCATAAAGTCGACATTTTAATGAAAAAATTAAACGGAAAATTTTACTTTCTGTTGACAATTATTGTACAGCACATTCAGCCTCTTTACGGCTAACCAACGTGGAATTTAAATTTTCGCAGACACGAATGATTTCAAGTATTCAATCCTTGCTCCAAAAGAATATAATTAAGAATTGTAAAAGCTCCAATTTAAATTAATTTACTGGGTAAATGTTCTTGCATTAGATAATTTGGTTCTAAGATTCATGGAAAACAGTACCACCGGATTGTATTAAAAGCTGCTTTGTCAATAAACTCAATAAATGAAAATTTTGATTTATCGAACAAAGAAAAAGGTTGAATAAATATCGATTTATGACAACATTGCTGTTTGCTATCAACCAAACCAGGATGCCTTATTGAAATCAATTATGAATGACAGAGAAAGTTATGACGAAGATTTGTAAGCGCTTAATAAATGATGACGTGAAGTCATGAAGTTAAATTTTGACGTTATCTTGCGTTATATCACCGACCAACAGATATATGGGAATTTTCAAGATTTTATGTGATTTTACAAGGTTTCAGCTTACTCGGCTTGGTTTGTTTGGCCTTTATAGATATTATTCGAGATTTTATAAATTTGCTGCCATTATCCGAGATTTTCGAGATTATTCAAGTTAGTTTGGATTGCGACATAAGCGTTGACATAAAGCGTTGATTTTTCCGAAATTCGAAGTTTTGAGATTTTTGGAATTATCTAGATAGGTACTTGGGTGAAGTTACTTGGTATGTAATTTGTTGCCACATTACTCAATATTTTCGAGGAGTTGTTTTCTCGAGAAAGAAATTTTTTTACTTATGAATTGCATAGCATTGGCATTTTTCAAGATTATTCTAGAAATCTAAGTTTATTCGAATTTTTCGGGAGTACTCGATTTTATTTTGAAAATCTCGTGATCATTCTAGGAGTCTATAAAATTATTCGAGGTTTTGCGAGATTTTTGGCCATTTCTTGATTTTTCAAAGTATGTATTTCTATATGATTTTAAGTTGATCCGAGTTTTTCTGCAATATTCGAATTTTGTTTTGTAAATATCGAGATTATTCTAGAATTCTGAAATTTTAGTAGCTTTTCGGGATTATTCGTGTTTCTCGATATTCATCGAAATTTGCAAAGGGTTTACATAGTTACATCTTGTTAAAGAATTAGTGATTTGTTTTCCGAGCTCCTCGAAAAAATTTTGAAATTATACAAATTGCGATTTTAAACGACGTTTAGCTGCTTGGTTTCGAGATTATTCGATATTTTCGAGATTTTTGCCGATGTTACAGATTATTTTTAAAGCCTTTGTTTTCGACACTTTTTCAAAGAAATTTTTGACACCGAAAAAATTGAAAAATGTACATTTTTAGATCCAAATACGTTCAGAACTGTTTCAACAGATAGAACAGTTGCAAGTCCTTTTCCAGTTTCCTTTTTTGGCAATATCATAAGCACAGTTTTTGACACTTTTCGACAGTTTTTGGCACTTTTCGACAGGTTTTGACATGTTTCGACAGTTTTTCACCATAGTCAAAAATTCACTGGTGTTAAACTATTTTTGGTCTCAGTGGGAGCGCATTGAGATCTCCCATTATGTTGGCATCAAAAATCTTCCGATGGTGGAAACGATACTTAAGCTATCGCATAAACTCTCATGCGCTCATGGTTTTTATTTATTTATGTTATAATGTTGCTTGTTTTATTAGATGCCCCTGATGGCGAATAAAATAGTATACAAACGGTCACAAACGCTTGAATTGCAACCGGACGGAGCAAAAGAGACATATAGTAAAGTTAAATCGCTCAGGCTCAGGCGGAGTTTTTTAATCTATTTTAAATCTAATTGTATGACCTCTTTGTTATATTATTATGGAAAAAGATCTGCCTGTTTGGCTCATGTAAAAATTTAAAATGTCGTTTTTCATGTTACCGTATCTGAAATACTTTTTGTAATGTCCTATGTTTTTTGTTGTGGTTCAAATTTGTTGGTTGGTTTGTTAAAAATAGACAGCTTTTCAATTTATCTACAATTACATAAAACGTTGCTTTTACACAATAATTTATAAAAGTACATGTAATATCAAGATGCCCTTTAGATACTCGCTAGAAAGTGAAAATCAATTGATTTACCGTAAAAATATGTTATCTCAAAAAATATCTTAAGGCGTTTAATGAGTTTTGTGCGCTTCAAATATGAAAAATGAAAGTAAATATGTATCTGATAAGGTGTCAATACTATCAAATAGTATTCAGTGTTGATTTTAGAAAAAAATAGTTTTATTTCTCTAAAAAAAACCGTATTACTGTTGATCATTACCCGTAATTTATGGCTATCTTTCTCGAAAAAAAAAAACTGAATAATAAATGATTAAAAATACAAATTATTAAGTGTGTTGCACAACGGTCTTTCTTTCATACATCTGCACAATAAATTTTTCAAAACATTATAAAGAAACGAAATATACGATTTATGTTACGATCAAAGCGATCATCAATTTTTTTTTTTTTTTTTTTAATTTTTACCATCTCTCCAAAACTATATCATAATTATTTCTCTTCACCACAAAGCAACACTATTTACTATTATTTTCATTTTTATACAACAACAATAAAAAAAAAAATAAAAATTCGAAAAAAAACTTAAAACGATATAACGTTTAGTCTAAGACCTAGTTTCGTTACGATTAAATCGTTTTCGTTGTGAGTTTACAGCGATCGTGAGTTTTTTTACAGTGTGTGGAAGAGTGAAAATTGCGTGAATATTTTTTGTGGTGGTGGTTTTGTAAATTTAGTGTGGATATACGAAAAATAATTATGCAAGTGGTTTTAGTTTAAGATTTTAGTGTGCTATATGTGTAATGAGGCCATTGGATAGTGTTCGCAGTGATAGTAGTGGTAAACAAATTAAAGCGACAATGAAATTACGTGATCCATCAAATTCGTATAAGTGTTATGATTCGATAGCAACACCTAGTCCTATTTCGACGCATGATAAAAAGTCGAATAGTAATAGTAATAGTAAAAGTAATAATAATAATCACAGTGATAATAGTAATGGTAAGCGGGCGGCTAAGAAATCGGATAATTTTCAACGCTCCACCTCTTTGGATAGTCTGGCAAATTCTTCCGAACAGGATAGTAGCGAAGAGCCAATCGGAAATTTATCAGATTCTGATTCCATCTCTGATTTGACGCACATAACGGGCACAACGCATGCGCAAGTACATCGTAAAAGTGATATCGAAGAATTTAATGATGTAGAACCAGCGCACGAACCAATCATAAAAGCATACCTAGAAAAATCACATCGTAAATGTGACTACAAAAATTGTGGATACAAAAAACGAGATCACTCGGGTTGTGATGAAATTAAAGAAGAACCGATTATATCGACTATAATCGCATCACAGCAGCAACCCATGTTAAATGGGAATGGAACGTTATCATCAATAAATTCATCGATTAAAAATCGTCGCAGCAGTGTGGCTAGTAGCTCTGGTTCGGCTGGTCGCATGGAAACAATAATCGAGGAACCGATCGAACCAAAAGTTTCGGTCAAAGAGATATTGGCTCGATTTGAAACGTTACGTGAAAATTCTGAGGTTTGTTGTTATTTTGTTGTGATCAATATAAATTTTACAAATTCATCTTGTGTGTGTGTGTGTTGTAATGTTGTTTTTCAAAAACTTGTTTCACTATAACAAGAAAAACAGATCACCTAGATTTTCATTATGAAAACATTTTTTTTTTGTATACTCGATGTCTCTTGTATAATTTTATTAGTTTGTGTGCTTTGTTTAGATTATGTGTTTCTAACTCAAGAATGATAATTACTGGTAATAGACTGACTACTGGTTCTTGTTACATTTAGCACATTCCATAAAGTAATGTTTATGTGTTAATAGTCGATTTCTTACAAATAACGTCTTATGTTTATAATCATTGAAAGTAATGATGTGTGTGTGTGTGCTTGGTTGAGGCTGTCCGATCTAATTTCTAATATGTTATTTTTGTATGTATGTGAGTGTTGTGTTCGCTTTTGTTTTGGTGAAGACTCTCCATATTGTACGTATATAAAAGATAACAGGAAAATCGGAAGAAAAGAAATAAAAATCTTATGTGTTTTTTTATGATTTAACTGTAATATTTTTTTTTTGTTGGTTTAATTTTGAAAAAAGTATACGCATCTTGACTTATTTACATCTAACAAAAGTGCATTTTAGCGGTCATTTCTCACTTTTTAAATAGATTCTGCCTATTAATACAACATTGCACTTGAATATTGAGGCTAAACTTGACTTTGACTTTGAGCGTATATGAATGTGAACAGTTAAAACAAATATGGCGACATACGATGAATGATGAGTCTGACACATATTTTGGCTCATTATTGAGTGCCTCATTAATTTTATGTATATGCAAGTATGTAGTTTGATTTGATGTAATTTTTTATAATTGAGTTATAGTCTTTTCACAAAAGAGTTTATTGTGCTTATAGAGAAATTGGTATTTTAGTGAAAGCTTAGATGAGATAATCATTTTGAATTTTAAAACAATCAATATCCAATCAAGAATTGGTTGGAATTGTGAAGCCCTAAGAATGTTCAGAAACATTTCAAAATATTACATAAAACCATAACCGCAACAAACATACCAATTTATGTAAATTGCGTTAAAACAATGAAACTATAATAATAACAGGAACGAAATAATTATTGCGGCTTACAATACGTCGTTACTAATTTAATTAATTAATACAATGATTAATATGTTATTAGCTGTTATTCGCTTAAATTACATTCGTACAATATCTACCCTACAATAATTATTTCAGTCGTGTGTCAATTCAAAATTTTTAAAATGAGTGCGAGAATACAACAACTCACGGTTTTATACTGCTATACGTAATAAATCAAATTTGACAGAAAATGTCTTCATTTGTGTTATGCAATATTATTAATAAATGTCGATTTAGAAATTAATTAGTACATTAAAACTATTAATATTGTTTTGTCCGTGAGTAAACTATTGGTTTTTAATTATGTGAGCTGTAAATAAATAACAGTGATGGTGTATAATAAATAACTGTCATGATTGTATTTTTGTGATTGGCCAATTTAATTTAATTTTGCTTTAATTTACCTATCTTCAATGTTAAAGTTGCCTAATTGGATTGATAATAAGGGTTAACGGAATATTGAATTGTGAAAATATTATACAATATTAACATTCGTTAATAAATCATATTTTCATGACTTTTACAATTTCACAAGGGACAAGCGAGGTTAGAATATTTAAATTGTCAGAAATGAACTTTTGGAGTCGCAGGTACTGCGTAATACCGTATAAGGCCTATAATTTCGTGCAGAGCGAAGTTATCACAAAATTATATTCGGGGACGTCCATGGCTTTCGAGAAGATTCTGGAATAACCGTAATTTAAATGCTACGGATAAATTTAACATTACATTCGGCATACCAGGCATTCCCTTGAGAAGTTTCTGGAATTTTGTGCTGTTTATACCTCACTGGCCTTATGAATTTATTTAGAGATCTGGCCTAAGCAAATTTAAAAAAAAACAAACAATTAAATTTTTGTATGGATGACTTTTACAACCAGGTTGAATTTAATCACGATTTTATAAGTTAAGTTTGGAAAATAATGATGTTAAAGTGAAACAAATTTTTTTGGAATATTTGGGAATGTTCACACACTTTTTGTTGATAAGCTGCGAAAAATGGAAGCGCCCACTCCAGAATATTGTCACAGTGTAAATTTAAGATAAAAAAAACATTAAAAAAAAAAAAAATTTAATCTTGTTTTATACGCACCTCTGATTTTAATTGTGACAAATTAATGGAAGACAAAAAAAGACAAGAAGAAGCTGTTATTCGATTATTATCAGATATCTCTAATTAATTATATATTATTTATCAAAGCAAGATAAGACCGAGTTACATTCAAATATTTTCGCTTATTTACTGTAAACTTGTCTCTATATCAAAATATCTGCTTTCTTCAAAACGAAATACAGACAAAAAATTGCTAAAAAACATAGTTTAAGCGAAATTAGACATCGCAAAAAAAGCTAGTGTTGATTTGTTGCTCTGGTTTCAGTGATAATTTAGCAGATAAAGTTTTTTCTCTTTTTGCCTTTGTGCACTTTTTTTGATATGCGATTCGCTATACATATTTATGACCCAAAAAAATTGTACCTGCAATTTAGGGGGAAAACCCGAAAAAATACCAAAATCTTCAAAATACTGGATACTATATTGGAGCTTAAGTAATGGAATAAAGTAAACACTTCTTTTTTATTTTTTTTTGTGTACCTCCGATTCATTGAGTTTGATAAATTTTTCCAAAGTCGCAAAAGTTATGTATTCCTAGATGTTCATCAGCAAACATTTTAAAGCTTGAATTGATTCTGAGCGATTTCTTGCTACGTCTAGCTTCATTATACTTAACAATTTGCATAAGGTCAAATGGGTATATGATGTGGAGGTAAACTAAACCATACCATGCAACATTACATCAACTGTCGAACCCTAATGAATTGATTCCATCTTATCTTATGGATTTGTCCAGATTAATGATGTCCCTAATTACATTGGTAATTTTTGGATCTATTTTTTACAAATTCGATATATTTATATGCGGTAATTGAAGCATCGGTTCCATATATTGTTAATGATAACCATAAATCGATGGAAATCAATTTGAACCAATCGGAACTCTTACTATCTAATTCAATTAAAAATAATTTTATGTCTAGATTTTATGATTTTCAACTCCGGAAAGGAATTTAAGATCTCAATCCCTTTTGAAAACTGAATTTCATTGGACTAATTATGAATACAACGGGCATGAATAAAGTATAATCGATTATAAAGTAATGCTAGTTGCATCGAAATGAAACCTAAAAAGTAGGAGTTACTTCGAATTTGGTTTCTATACAACTTGCCTGTTGCTATGAGCTAAAATTCAAAACCAACTATCGGCAATTGCAAGTACTGGGGCCTGTGAATGCCTTTAGTATAAATTCAATACTATTAATTGAGTTTTCTTGGCAGTTTTATAATAAAATTCGGAGTCAAAATTTTCTCAAGATCCACATGTACTACTACTATATGTAATTATGGGAACCATTTCTTTGATTATAACTAACAAATGCTGTTTAGAAGTAAGGGTTTCATTAAAAATGTTTAGAATAATTCCTAAGCGTTTGGATATGAGGACATCTAAAATTGTTAAGATTTGAAGCATTGTTATTTACCTTACTAATGATTATCATGAATATTAACTGGAAATGTATCGCTAAACACAAAACTTGTGAAGCATATTGCCCTTAATTGCTTTTATCTAAATTTGGTTAGATGGTTCAGTGCAACGAAACATCATGCATCACATCAGGTCAATACTGTATAGTTGTTGATAGTTATAACTTAAAATTTCAGTTCTTTGAGAACTGATTTTCGACTAACTCCTAGTGTTTCAATCAAATTTTGTTTTTTTCGCTAGCTATAGATTTTTTAAAACATCATAGCAATGTGTATAGTTATCAATGTTATCATTAAATTACCAAAAATTTGGTTGATCCAAAACCACTTTTCTCGAGGTTTTGAAACTCCCTGAATCCGAAGAAGCAAAAAAAAAAATTTGAATTGAACGTTGGGTTTGGAGTTGAGTTGAGGGTTGAATGGAAGTTGAGTTGGGTTCAGTGAGGATAAGTTGAGTTTGAGTTATGGTTAAGCTTATGGTTGGGTTGCGTTGAGGTCGAGTTAGGGTTGAATAGGTTTTGTGTTGAAGTTGAGTTAGATTTTAGGTAGGTCTTCGGTTAGGAATTAATTTGGGGTCGAGTTCGGGATTGGGTTTGGCGACTGGTTTGGATAGGGAATTATTTGGGGTTAAATTAAGGTAATTTGAAAGTTGATTTGGTGCTTAAGTTAAGTTTTGGGTTGGCGGTTAATTTGGTGATTGCATTTTGAATTGCATTGCGATTGATTGGAGGTTGTTGAGTTGTATGAGTTTGAGGTTGAGCTGGAAATTGAGTTAAGAGGTTCAGTTCGAGATTGATTTGGGGGTTGAGTTAATTTTCAGGACCAAAGTTCTGATCATCTCGGTTAGTTTCAGCCCTTTTTATTTTAATGCTTCAAATACCTCCCCACAACAATTATTTGTGTAGAATCCATCTGCGCACAGATGAGAGTTAGGAACAAATTGAAAATAATGTGTACTAAGACCTTTTATAGACATTTGATAATTTATTAAACCATAATTCCCAACGAGTTTTTGTTTTTTATATTTTGAAGAATAATTATTTAACGTAGTAGTTATTTTCTAGCTTTCGATATTACGTTTTTGTGGTGAAGGGCAAACTACTTTACTACCACTTTCGATGACAGTTTTAGTTTCAAGGAAAAATAGTTGTGATTGTTTCCTCTAGCAAACCGATCTTATTCATTCTGCTGTACATTTGCCGTAAACTATTTTCAAATTTTTCAAAATAGGAAATTGGATTAGAATTATTTAAAATTAAATCATTACCGTTTGAACTATAACTATTATTTATTAAGCAATTCAATGGAGAACCAGATTCAAGTACATTTGTAGTTTCATGATGATCATTATAGGAATCTGTTGAAGGAGCTTCGACAATTTTTGTTTGCTTCGCATTTTATTTTAATGAGTGAATTCTCCTTTATAAATTCAACGTACATACGTTAAGTGCAATTTCAACATTTTGAAACAATTAAAACGCTTACTACACATAATAAATTCATTCAGGTTTTTGATGGAACTAACGAATTTTTGGTTAAATATGTATATAGTGAGATTTGAATAACAGATCAAATGCTTCTATTAAGGAAAATTCGCCGGGGAGGATTATAATTTCTCGGTGAACCGCATTTGCCTCTTCTAATTTCTGGATTGTTACATTTATCTGAAATGGACATTTAATTTGTTCTAAAATATTTTTTGCAGTTATATTACGTTTTTAAAAACCAGGAAAATCTCTTATTTTTACCACGATTTTTTTAGCTTCACCTGTTTGTTTGTGGTTTGTGTGGGCAAAATTTTAAAATCGATATTTATCTCACTTCCCAATGTCCAATTGAGCTGAAATGTTGCACACACCTTTGGTTCTAGTGACAATACAATATACCATTCTCAATATTGTAATATGTTCATAATGGCCTCCCCCACACGATAGCGGATTACCGTTTTCTTTATAACCTCCTTGATATGGGCAACAAATGAGGAGGGCTTGAGGAGTAGAAAACGATAAGGTGAGTGACATAATAAATCCAATATGACGGCCGCCCCAAGATAAGGGATCACCTATTTCTCCCCAACCTTCATGACATGAGTATCAAATGAAAGAATTTGATCAGCTCGATTTCTCAAGAATTTTTCCCATGTAACATGCATAAAGATACACAAATGAAAATTTAAATTTTTCAAAACCATTTCGCTAAATTTTAATGCACTTGAGCAATTTAAATAAAACTTTCTGTCACGTTTCAATAATACAAGCGCCCACCTTTCATTTTCCAAGTGATAAAAAAATTATTTTGTACTTTTTAGTACACTTTAATATAAGCGTGTTTTTTTTTGTGTGCTTTATGGAATTTAAAATTGAAAGAATCTGAAAGTATGAAAAGAAAATTTCTAAATTTTAATTTTAAGATTATTTCAAAGTTCTTGTTTTACGATTTAAAATTTTGAATTCACTTCATACATTTACAATACAAATTTGGAGATTTCATAATAAAAACAATCAATTTGAAATTATGTAAGAGTTCAATTTGTTATTTTGAGCCTCATTAAAATACCAAAATGTTTTATAATTCGATAATTAAAGATTTCACAGTTTTAAAATTAGAAATGCTTACAAGAAAAATTCAATAATTAAAATTTTAATTTGAACATTTCAAAATTTGGTTTTTAAAATTAGCCTTCGATATGTATTTAAATTTAATTTAAACAAATTTCGAATTTTGCACTGAAGGTTTCAACTGTGAAAGACTGAAATAGACTCATTGTCTATTCTGCTCCATTCGTATTCGTAGAAATATATTTTGTAGGGCGAATTTTTAAGACCTCAAATCGGTTGCACCTAACGAATAATTTGAGTTGTTAGAAAATTTTTCAATACTGAACGACTGAGATCTCTGCGTTACCTTAGCTTACCAAATATTAATGGATATTAGCAAATTCTCGCTGCAAAGTTTGATACGTTTCCTATACCTCTGTTGGCAAATTCGGACAAATGTTTCTGTAGTATAACAGATCGAATTTATAATTTACGAATATTGGAGAATAAAAGTGTAAACGTAAATTGGTATTGTGTTGGAAGGGTGCAGTAGAAGAAGGTAAAATATGTTTATTAAACTCTGGCAGATTTTTTAATGCTTTGTATTAATGTGATTTGCACAATCCTAGCGTTGAACAGAATAAACTTAATAATGGCAACGAATGACAATAGTCATCTGAACTCTGAACAACAATTTATCCACTTATTTCAGTTATGGTTTGGGAAGTTATTTCTCGCAGCCAATTTTAAATATAATCCAATTATTTCATAAAAAATGAAAAATAATTGCGAGTCTATTTCAGATTATGATTTCGACCCGCAGGCAATTTATGGTTGAGACCACTGGGTTAAATAAACCAATTGAAATTCCATTGAAAATTTGGATACAGAAAATTGTAATTCTAGAAGTTTGCAAAACAAAACTAATTGAATAAAAGGGCGGGTTTTCACATCTAGGGCTTAGGGATGGAAATTGATCATTACCGCATCTCTACCGTGATCCTGCATTAGTAGGTGGCCAAGTTCACAAAATAAATTATTTAACTTATATTAGTAAACACCCCTAACACCTTTGTGGTTTTAATAACACTGCTAATTTGAATGTAGCAGAAAACAAATGTAAAACCAAAAAAATCAAAAATTAGCATCCACGAATCATATCTCCCTCTTCTGAACACCAAGTCTCAATTTTAATCTCTTTTTAAGTTCTTTAGTCCTAAATTCCCGAAATCACCAGTTCCTAAACCAAATTTCTAAAAATAACGATTTAGTTTTTTTTTTTAAATCGTTACCCAAATTTTCAAAATTTTCCTTAGCAGTTTATCTTCAATTCGGCGATTATCGGTTGCAGCATGCCTGACTCATCAACGACAAAACAGTTTAGTCCGAAGACAAACGTTCCAACAAAAAATTCGAGAACTGCAAAACTAGCCGACTGCCGGTCGTTTCTAACCGTGTGCACAGTTACTTTTATATTTATTCTGTATCATCTGGAGTTTCCTTCAGAATTATCTCGAAAATAATGCGTTTCCGAAAAATATGTTCCTAACAAATGATGTGTGGTTTCAAGCGGGAATATAAATAAAATAACTTGTTTTTTGTTTGCAGGGCTATGTCTCGTCTTAAGACTTTAAGATCAAGTTATGGAAGATTTTTTAGAAAATTAAAAGAGTGAATCTTCCTTCCAAAACAATAAGAATGTCAGAGGATACATGTTTCTATATATAGAATGACCGCTGTCTCTCGGTTTCTTTTTGAATTAAAAGAGACGGTAGTAGCTCTCCCTAAGAACTAAGGGTCAATTTTCAGTGAAATTTGAGGGTCATTGAATTAACAATTTGCGACCTGTGCGAAGAATTGAAGAAATAACTTCTCAGACAATATCTTGAATGTATAAAGCTGTAATGGGGTTTTAGTAGTGAATACCTTTCCCTTTTTTGAAATGTTGGTCTTGTAGCAATTTCAAAGGCCTTAGGCGAGTGATAAATTTACATGAGGTTTTGACGCTTTGAGGGAAACAAATATGTTGCTACTTTTACAGATAATCGAAACCAAGAAAGACACGTTCGTCGATTTTTAAAACTAAAGATCAGGATAATCAGAATTTCAATCATTTTAAGAACATAAATTTCAAGAACTGTAAGAATTTAAAGAATTCTCTAATTTTTCAAGAAATTAACAAATTTAAAGAATTCCGACAAAATTTAAAAAAAACCAAGAATTTCTTGAATTTTCAATAATTTTATGATTACAAATTTCAGAAACTTAAGAATTTAATTTTTCAATTTTAAAATTTTTTTAAAGTTTTTATTTTTTAACTAACAAGAGTTGAAGAGTTCGGTTCGCCTGGATCAAAGACATTGAAATCCTGCCGAGAATGATCAAGCAACATACAAAATAATGTCCGTTCGTCTGTCTGGATGACTGATGTCTGAACGTCCATGATTGCAGGTATATCTCGAGAACGGCCTGTCGTATTTGGAATTTTTTCGTCAATCGGATTCTATGGTCAAGACGTCAAGAGGATCGGATAATTGCCTTACCAATTAACTCAAAATTTGGTATTACGAAGCAGTTTTCGATGTTGGTTTGAGGATTGTGTTGGGCGTTGAGTTTAAGGTTGAGATGAAGTTAGATGGAGCTCAGTTGGGGTTGGGTTGAATTGAGTGTTGCTTTAGAATTACCTTTGAGTTGAACGAATGAAGTACCATTGAAATTTTTCAGACTGTTGAGATAAGGGGTGAATTGTGGTTCGAGTTGAAATTGTGCTAGCTTGAGTTGAGTTCATCTATGAGTTATTTGGACGGTTATTTGAGTTGAAGATTGAGGTGTGGTCGATTAATGTATTTAGTTGGGTTAAGCGGAAGGTCCAGTTGGTGAGTTATTTAGAGCTTGAGTTGAGGATTGAGTTGAAACTTGAGTTGGGGTTGAGTTTAGTATTGGATTGAGAGTTGACTTCGGGGTCGATTTAGGGTTTAATAGTGGTCGAGTTAAAGTTAAGTAGGAGTTCAGAAAAGGGTTTGGTTGGGAATTAATTTGGAGGTCGAGTTGAGGGTTTAGTTGGAGGTTAGATTGAGTTGATTTGAGTTGAGTTCATATTCGCATGTACATAGTTTATCGATTCTAGTTGATTTCGTAATTGAGTTGCCCGTTAAGTTTGGAGTTGACTAAAGAGGCTTGAGTAGCTGGGGTTTAGTTCAAGTTAGGTTAGGGTTGAGTGAAGGGTTCAATTGGGAAATTATTTGAGTTGAAGGTTAAGAATTCACTCAATGCAATGTTTTCTCTGTTAAATTTTAATTGTTAAAAAATAAAATTAGTATTTTCTACTATCTCAGACAATTCTACGTTATCATATAAAAAGCTGAAAACATTAAATTTATCACCGCAAGAAATCCGGAAATTTTGAAATATGACCTCATCACTATTAGTTTCACTTAAGCAATTTGTCTAAATTAAGACGTACTTGTGTTAAGCAATTTTCTAATTCAGCAAAATGGAAAAATGAAAGCAAATTATTGAAATATTACTTTTTATAAATCGCACAACTTTCTGGCAACCAATATTCATACGAACATTTTACAATAAAATTGAATAACGACTTAATAAAAGCTTCCGCAAAACGATATTGACATTGACAGACGAATATTGGTATAAAAATGCAAGATGGGCGTCCATTTAATTAAATATTCGCATTGTATAACATACGTTTTATATTTCCATGTTTATACATAATAACAGTTATATACAAAGAAACTATAATTATGTGTGCAATCAATTTAAAATGAATAAATTTTGCATAATATTTAAGAAAGAGATTCGCCTTTTACTCGGTACCGAGTTCGTTGCTCTAACAGTGTAAGCATTCAAATTTCACTTTATATCTATACATTCTAATATTTAACCTTCCCTAAAATAACTGACCTTAAAAATCCATTCTTATATACTTATACGAGTATGTAACCCATACGACCGTATTTTAAAATTCTATGAACATCTCATTGACACAATTTTCTAAAAAAACAAATAAGAATTGAATTAACATTTTTTTGTTGTGGCTATATTTTGGTTTCTCAAATTAATCAAAAGATGATTCCACAAAAAATTTGAGTATGAGCGCGCGTGAATAAATTAAACGCGTACAAAAAAAAAACGAAGAAATTGAGAACACGCGACGCACAATATAAATAAAACAAATAATGTTTTGTAGGTCCATGACCGTCATCATCATCTATTGATATAATTAATTCGTTAGATTAATTAGGTATTATGTTTTTTAATTCTTATTCTCCCACTACCGATTTTATCGTGACGAATTAATTGGTGACCCCACGTTGGGTACCAATGAAATAATCACGTTTTTATTACAATTGTGATCGAATTTTCTAGAATTCATTTAACAATGAGTAAAAGTATTTTAATTTTGTGCATTTAGCGTATTTTGCGGAATTGAATGTATTTCACCCCACGTCGGGCGCCAAAAGATGTTTATATATAAAATGCATGAAAGTTAGATATAATTGTAAATATCCTAATCAAAATCTGTATACAACCAAATAAATTGATTAAAGTGAGAGTTGTTTATGTTGTCCAGTGTAGAGAAAAATACCAGTAGTGTAGGTTTATAATCAATGTGCTATTGACTTTACATATATAAAAATAAAATACAGAACCGGTTGAACAAAATTCAAAACATATTTATTGTATTTGAAGTGAAAATGAAAAATTATAAATTCCAATTTTCCAATGATCGTTTTTCGTTTTTGTATACAATTTATAATTTCTTTTTGTTTCACTTTTCATTGTACATATGTTGTTTGTTTGTGCAATTTATGATATTTTTTTGTATGGCGTACATAATTCGCTCGAGTGGGGCGGGTTTGTAAGATAAAATCAAATAAAGAAAAAAGTAATTAAATGCAAACTACATACATAATAATAAACTTTTACTGTCGATTAAGACATGATTGTATTAAATATTAGAAGATGTTGCAAGGTTCGACAATTATTGGAGTATAGACGAGAGAAATTATAATTCTTTATGACAGAATGATATTTAGGTCGAACTATTCGACTGTATATGACTTAAGTTTACATTTTAATTACACGAGTTAATACCTAGATTGTGCCATCGTATACAGTAAACCTTTAATTGTTTGATTGAACCATTGTATATGTGAATGTACACAATGTTAACTCATCAATCAGACGAATTTTCCCATAAAATTGTGTGTGAAATGTTTTTTTCTCACCCATACTATATACATACACGTAGACGTACATGCAGTGAAATCAAAAGTTGACCAATTTACTTAATTTTGTCGTCTTATAATACCTTAAGACATATCGCGAAACAATAGAACATGATGCCATAATAAAATTTAATTATCTATTATAGAAAACTTGTTAAACTATTATGAAATGTGACATTATTTCTGTTTTTTTATTTAATTTCAGGTACAATCAAAAGCCTCATCAATCTCGTCTGGGGCACGCGCAGCTGCACAAACTTTAAATGTCCCATTGGAACGTATGGAAACACCGGGACACATAATAGCCGCACCACTATCACAATCACCACAACAAAGAAATGAATCGACCACAAGTATCAAACAAAATCAACATCATAGCATGCAACAACAACAACAACATGGTCATGGTGATATGGTAGACATTGATTATTCTGATAGTAATGGTGGTGGTGGTGGTGGTGGTATGATGATGATGATGAATGGGCGTAAATCATCATCACCCGGCGGTCGTAATAGTGAAACACAATCAAGAAATGAACATAATAATAATAATCACAATAATCATCATCATCATCATAAAAATTCGATTAATCATCAAGATAATATGATGGTCACATCAACGTCATCATCACCACAAAATGATGAACAATCGCCGACATCGTTCACGGGACAATCGGTTACAAAATATTCGTTGCTACAATTTGCGATGCAACATTTTCGAAATGAGTGAGTACTTTTTTTAGTTTTCTTTTACTTTGACTATTCGTAAATAGATGTCAGGTGAATACGTTAAAATTTTTTACTTTTACTTATAAAATGTATCGTTATATTTCAATTAATATCAATCAGCCAACTGTAAAAACAAACGTATCATTAATAATTTAATTGAAAATTATTAATTAATTCAGATATGGTCGATAATTTCTTAGATATATTTACGGTTAGATGATGGTATTTGTGTATACGAGTAACTCGATCTATATTGTTACGTTTCATTGATTTGGTGTAATGTGAGTAAATCACATAAACACGTTAATTTCTATTTTTTGAGCCATTAAATTTTTGTGGATGAGGAAGACCGCAAAATAATTTTATATGACTTCGGGGTAAGGCGTACCGTTTTTATTAGTTTCCGTTATAATTTGTAATGAAAATCTAGAAAGATAATTCGATTTAATAATAACATAATTTACAATTTCTTTTACATTTCACATAATTGTATACATTTCTTGAACTTTTTGATATTAAATATTAAAATGTAGTTAGATATTTGGACGTTTAGACTGGATTTTCTACAGTAAAACCGAAATATTTAGGAGGTCTTGAAAATAGGACAGATTTGTTCAAATTATTTGGCAAATGCTTTATTGGGCTATTCGGAATTAGATTTCTGAATCAAATTCGAATTAGGCCAGCCTTTTACATTAAACAAATTAATTCAAAATTTAGGTCAAAAATTGTTTTAAATTACAATCAAGTTCTATACTCAAATTTAATTTTCACTCATTTGATCTTGTGTGATATTGCTCAACGGATTGTAAAATTGATCATCACATAAATCTCTCTTCGGCAAGGCTGTGGTTCAGTTAATTTTATATACTTTAGATTTTAAGAGACAAGACATAGATTGCTGGAAAGCATTGGAATTAAAAGACAAATGTATGACAATCAACTTTTCTCTTATGCCGAAAACGGTAGCCAAATAGTAAGTTGAACACAGTCTTCAATAAAAACCACTTCAAAGAATATTCCCTAATTTTAATTCCTCAGGCCTGAGTAATACTTGTTTACTATTTGTTATCATAGAGCTTAGACTTAAACTGGGAGTACCTATAAACAGGTTTAACTAGAATTACCATCTCGAGAATGCCTTCTCGGTAAACGTGGATTTTTCCTGACCTTTCGAGATGAACTGTCCTTAATTTTCGATTCATAACCAAAAACTTCAACTCGACTTACAATTTAAAAATTTAAAATTTTCCCAATCAAAAAAACTATAACTAGTACTTACAATACTGTCTTAATAAAATTGTACACGGTGAGTAACGCGTTTACCTTTTAAACTAATTTTTTTAGATTTCCTAAATTGTCAAGAGAAATGAACCATTTGCGGTACAGAATATTTTTAATTAAACATGTATCAAAAAAGTTCTAGTTGAAAAACCTAAAAAGCGTTCTCGTCCAGGTATCGAGATGCCTGGGAATCGATTATGAGTTACGAGAATTTTTTCGAAATGCCGATAAAGGCCAATCCAAAACTTGTAGCTCATAATAGCAGTATTTAACAGGTTAAATTGACATGTGAATGAATTACTACTACAGTAATAACTTAGATGAACTTGCTGTGAAAATCCTATACTATTCTGAAAATTTGCTCCTTTCGAAAATTAGGATTTAAAAATAAAGATGTTATGTTTGTCCAAAGAAACCTTCATTTCCCATTTCCTATTTTTCGACCAAAATTCGGATAGAGATATCTGCTGTAGCATTCAAAGAAAACTCCTCTTAATGTTAAAGTGTTCCACTGGCGAGATTTTAATTGGCTCTTACAATTTTAATATTTGGAAGTTGCAATTTTCAGATCAGAAGTGTTTTACATTTTTAATGTCCGGATTTAAAAATTGAATAAAACATGAACGGAGAGGAATTTGTACAATATTTTACTGTCAGTGAATACACAATCGATGCCATTAAATATAATAGAAAATAATATCGTTCAGACTGCTCCAGTGGGTTCGCTGAGTGGCGCGCATTTGTTTGGTCTAATTTTCGATCACATTTAGGCGTAAACGAGGCTTATGTTGTCCTTTAGCTTCATAATGTTCCTTGGCTAATAACCCCAAAGAAAAAAGTGTAAAGGTGTCAAATCCCACGATCCTGGCAGCAATTTAATGTCGCCGTTTCGTGAAACTACCCATCCAGGCAACTTTCTATGCAATAGATCGACTTTCGCAACTGATGTTTCAACATATCGCTCTTTTGCAATTTATTTAGACTAGGTTTTGAATATAATACCAATTAAGTGGTCACCTTTATTGGCCAAAGCAAAATGTGCCCTTTTTGCTGCGTTTTCCATTACCTTTTCGAGCATCTCGGGCAGTATAGCGATGATTTCGGCACGAATATTTGCCTTGAGCTCGTTAATGGTCTGATGCTTGCTGGCGTACAGTTTGCTTTTCAAATAACCCCACAAAAAGAAGTTCAGAGAGGTCAAATCTGGAGATCTGGGTGAACAGTCAATGTCGCCTCTTTTTGACATCAGACGTCCAGGGAACTTTCGTTGCAGAAACTAAATTGTTTGATTTGTAGTGTGGCTTGGCGCACCATCTTGTTGAAACCAGTAACCGTCAAGACCTTTTTCACGCATTTGCGTGTAAACATAATAAGCCAACATCCATCGATATCGATTTCCATCGACAGTTTCGTTTTCTCTGCAAAATATGGCCCAATGATGGGTTTGGCGCAAACACCGGCCCAAACAGTCACTTTTTGGTCATATAATGGCGTTTCATGGATCTCAGATAGTGTGAAATGGGCCTTGTCGGTCATCAAAATTTTCTTCCAAAAATCAGGTTCAGTGTCAAACATTCGAGCGAATGTTTAGACGGCATATCGGCAATATTCTTTGTGTTAATTGCACTTTATACGGAAACGAATGCAAATCATCCTTCAAAATGCGCCGTAATGTGGTTCCACTGTAAATGAGGTCCCCAAAAGACCGTTGTTAAACTGAAACTGACTAAATAGCAAATATTGGTTTGCCGTAAATACCAATACTGAAAGTAGGTTTTAGTTCCAATGTCATTTTTACTGAAAAATACATAAACAATATACAATAAATTATAGCTTAATAGTTTCGTCCGTAATTGGTTGAAAACGTCAAATTACAAACAAAATCATTCTTCATTTCATACACGTACGAAACAAATACACGTTCGATATTCAGATTTGGAATTTTGGAGTGAAACTCAAATTGTTCTATGAGTACCAATTTTAAATTCCCTCAATTTAATTTTATTCCGTTAGCATCCAATATTTAGAGGTTTCAGAATTGCAAATGGAATTGATATGTTAATTCCGAAATTACGACTTTGTTTGGAAATCTAAACCAGCTTAAAGGTCATCCCAAACAAACGTTGATCAGTATTTCGCCTGATAAATATCTCAACGTACTATATCTTAAGGCTAAATAAATTACGTCACAAACATAAATCAATTTTCTTAAAATTTATTTTTATCGATAATATTACCAATTAACATATAGATTTATGGTTATTAACAGCACAAAATTATAAATTTTCTTTGTTATCGATTATCTATTAAGGTATTAAGCAACCACAAACCTAGGTGCCGATTTAAACGATTTTTCAATAAATTAGATGCTAACAATATTCTTTCACTTTTTTTTCAAATTTCAATTAATCAATCAATCATCTAGTTTTACCATACCACAACCGAAAGAAACACTGCAAAATTGAGTGGTAAAGAGAAATAATTTTCACTCATATAAGACTCGCGCAGACGGATTGCAAAATATGAACGGTTGTTGTTCTAAAAAATAAAATTGCCAGAAGGTTAATTACATTTGTGCCATGTATTAATTTATGAATAAATACAGTGGATTAAAAAAGTGAATGTGATTGTATGTATGTATGTACATTTAGAATTGAAGGCGAAATTTAATGAATCGACCAGACACTGTCGTGTAATTAAATCGATTTCGCAAATTTGCTCTCTTTTCTAAAACACAAACAATTAACTCGACCACTAAAATCGTTTTATAATCGAATGTATAATTTATGAGCTGTAAATTATGTTTGTGCATGCTTTATGGTAGGTATATAAGTGATATAAAAATAAGATTAGCGATCACGACCTACCCCAAACAAAAATTAATTAATTATGGTGTGTCGTATGAATTTCCATTAACAACAATAAAAAATGAAAATTTATTCGCTTTCATGCACAACATAATTGAATTAGAAATAAATAAACAAAACAAAATCTGATTTTCTTCAAATAGTAATTAAGACAAACATGAAAAACGACGTAATATACAATGTTACAATTAACAAAACCATATACATATTTACAACGTCTTGTAAATGAGAAGAAGTGAAATTATAATAATCCAAATTGTTACTGCGCCTCGCTCTTGTCGATCATTTTTGTATTTTTATTTTATGCTTTCACTTTTATGTATGTGCGATCATACAGTTTTTCTTCTATTTGATGCTCGCGCACACCATCAATTAAAATCCAAAACGGATGGAATCGACATATGCGCGATTTTCAATAAACTTGATATTGAATATTAGGTATTATGATGATTTTGACTAATTAAATGTGAAGATCATGTAATCATTAGTGGGTATGTTTTATTGGTTGGAATATCGAGATCTACAGAATAATAGAGAAGAAAAAAATGCAGATGTTGTTGTTCGATAATTTCTAAATAAAAGTAACAGCAGTTTGATGAATAAAATTTCCAGAAATGTTTTATTGTGACGTAGAACGAGTATACCTATTGTGCACTTTATTGACTACTTAACTTTAAAGATGGTCGTTATTTAGATAAATATTGACAGGTTCTTGAGAAGGCTAGAAAAATTTGTAAAATAATGAAATCACTCAAAATCAAACAGTGCCGCGCTGCTAAACACCCAACCAATCCTAAATATTTACATGTAAATGCAAACATTATACAACCTTTACGAATTTTCTTATAAATGTATGTACACATAAAAATTGCGATGGAAAACACTATTGGTCAAACCCGTTCACGAGTTATTGAAAGCTCATTTCTTTTAACTCCATCGAAACAATTTTGTTAACAATGTAAAGAGATTTCATACGGAATTGGCATAAACAAGTACATAATTTACTAATTCTCTATAAATATTCTAATGGTAGGCACAAAAATTCAATTAAACCCATCCAACAAATTTTTTTTGTAAATAAAAAAAGCTCTAAATGTATTAAAGCTTTATTAAGCTTAATCTTTAAAAGCTGTTAAATGAAACTCACATGGACCAAAATCTTCCAAACATTTTATATAACGTATTTAAAAGTTTCATATTTAATTAAATAAGCTCTAGCATTTTGAAACCCTCAAAACTGTACACTTTGGAAACAGAAGAAAGGAATTGAGCCGACAGCATTAGAGGTTGCAAAACGGCATATTTTTCATAACCAGGAAATGAAGAATATTTCAAAACTGGTGACGAAATATTGATTTCAACACCAGTTTGTACCTATTAGAATATTTAAATTGAAAAATACGGACATTGCAATTGGAACATCCTGTAGTATTAAATATTTTAGTAGATTAACAAGTTGTGATAATTTTTTCCATATTTTTGCAGTTTTCCAGCATTTAAAATAGATCGAACCTTTGTCACATATTTTATGAAATAAAAAAATTAAAGGTGGAGTGGAGTTTTAATTTCTATAAAATAAAATTATATCAAAGTGAGAATTGCATTCAATTTTGAATAAGTTTATTCTTTAGTTTAAAAATTCGTATCAAATTATTTATGCCGTCAGCATCAGCTATAAGAAGGTCGAAAATTAAATCTTCATTTAACGAAATGTTCTAAAATTATAAGTTTACTTAACCTAATCGGCATGTAGGTAATCAAATAAATTTTCAGATTTTGTACATCATACCTAATTTCATTGGAATTGGGATATCTTTGGCATGTCTCTATCATGTTTTTGGCAACAACGAAAGGTTCTGCAACCTCTCCCGCTCTTTCTGCAAAGTTTAACAGTCCTGAACAATTCGTGTCTGATCAGAAATTGCGATACTTTTAATTCTTTTATTTTGTCATCAGACTCATCTCTTTTATTTGTAAAAAGGTATTCAGCAAGCTGCGCTGCAGTTCTCACTAATTTTATTGCTTCTTCCAATTTTTTGCGAGTTTGGTCTGCTCCTGACGGCTTTTTACGTTTTATACTAATCCAGTTTAAATATCTCTTATGGCACAGGGGAAGAAAACACTTTAATTGGTCTGAATTTTCAAATGAACACACGTGACAAAAAATTCCAAAACATCCAAAAATGATGAAATTTGTGAAAATATTTTGAACAAAAGCAATAAACCCTTATTAAGCAGATGCCGCAGTAGAATTAAATTGATCTCCTAGATTGAGTGTAGGACTCAATAAAAATTTTCTCCAAAAAAAATCGTTTTCGAAATACCCATCCAACAAAGTTTAGGTTTTTGGGAATCTAAATTTTTCGTTTATTATCAAGTTTGTTATTAATGTAAAATGATAAGGACAGATTTGTTTTATATTTCTAATTTTTTTATATCCAACAATTCCAAAACGCTTGCAAAATTAATATTTTGGTAAAGAAGTTGTTTAGTGAGGATTCTCTCGTCGTCCTTACTACTGTCTTCCCTCGAACAAAAGGACCGGTCCTTCTATTCAAGATTATTTTTTTTAGCAAAATTTTAGAAGTTGGCAAAATAATTTGAATAAAAGGACTTTCGAATAAAAGGACCAGTCCTTCTATTCGAAGTTAAGAAACAACGTTTTAAATTGAAATTTGTTCTCAAGAACAAAAATTGCACAAAATTCATCTTGGTAAACATTTTTGTACCATACGACCAAAACTAAATTTGCAACAAAAAAGCGAAATTTAGAAGAGAAAATAAGAAAAAAAAATCGTTAATTTCAATTTCGAGTATTAGCAAAAAGTTGCTGGATTTTACACGAATACAAGAACCGGTCCTTCTAAACGAATAAAAGGACCACTAGTCCGTTTATTCGAAAAAAGGGACCGGTCCTTTTTTTCGAGGGAAGACAGTAGTAGGCACGGCCGTGTCGTGTTATTTTTGTGCCTGGACAGGCAGACTGATAATGCATCTTAAAATTAATTTCAAAAATCAAAGAGAAAATCCCAAATAATATTGAACCTGGAGTCTTCAGCCCTTCAAAAGCTTTAAAAAGTTTCTTGGTTATTTTCTGAAATTCTAAACCATCAAAGCCTAACTCATTAGAAATTAGACGCTTAAAATATTTAAGTTTACGGAGGTATTTTCTCACATCACGAGTATCTCAAAAACTTGAAAAGCTGGTCTCCTTGAAAAGAAAATCTTCGACTATTTAAGTTTAAAAAAAACTCACACACCACTGATTATTATCTCGAAAGCCTTTAAACGTTTAATGTGCTTTTTTCAGATTGGTAGGTTAATTACATATAAAATGTGTGAGCATTCTAATATCTCATTAAAATTGTTGTAAGGTAAAGCATTATTTTAAAAGCTTTGGGGAGCTATAAAAGGAATAACGGCGTAAAACCATGTTTCAAGCTTAAATTCAAATGGTTTAATTTAATTCGTCAATCCTTTCAAATAACATCGAAACAATAGTTATCTGCGTTTTGACATGAAATTTAAAAGATCAACTATAAATCGTTTTACGAAGTAAAATTTTGTTGAATTCAAAGAAATCTGAAAGATCTGATTTACTTTAGACAAATGTAAAACGTTTCGATATTCATAGCATAACGCTACATAAAGTTTGAATGCTTGAATACTTGAGAATTTTTGAGGATCATAGAACAAACTAGTTTATACAATTTAATAAAAGCTCTCGAAGTCCTAAAAAACTGTTTAACTGCATTTACCAAACAAAAGGCACCAAATACATTTTTCACTTCGAAACTTTTAGTGAATTCTTGACATAACAAATATTTATGAAAGATGATTTCCACAATTCAAAGCCTTTAACCACGAATTTCTCGAAATTTTTCGTGTGTTGATATCAGTGTAATTATGTTTTTCTGTCGTCAGAGTTGTGCGTATTTCGAGTCTGGTTTTAGTTTACAGTTTCTTTTACATTTTCTGTAAATCTGACTTCGAAACTTCTACCAGTTTGTCCGATATAGAATTTGTATATGTACTAAGAATTTATTATTATTATGGAGAGTAGAGATTTTATTATTTGAGAATTTTCGTGTTAATCAATCACGATGGTCACTCTTTTATACCTCACTGTAATCATCACTTGAAACCATATTTCGCAAACAAAAGAGCAAAACTAATGCGAACATTGTAATTTACCACATTAAATATACTGCAATATTTAAATCAATTTCGTTGTTTCTTTTTTTACAAAATATGGTATAAAGTGATGATCTCGGTGAGGTATAAGAGAACGATCAACGTGATTGATCAATAATCGCTACTTGGTGTATCCTGGTACCCAGTTGTTCTATGCGTGAGCATTCGAGAAATCTTGTTTGAGATAGCACATTAAAAACATGAAACAGAAGAAAAACGACGAGTTGTTCGACTGAGCGTCTACAAGCGATCGTTGATCAATCACGGTGATCGCACTTTTACACCTCACCATGATCATCACTTTTTGTAGATGAGTAAATTAAAATCTTAAACCATATAACTATGGACTGCTCGAATGTTGTATGCGTAAATGGTATAATTTAGTACCTTAACTAGCGTGGCTAGTGGTAGTACTAAATTATACCATTTAACTTTAACATGTCTAAACAAACAGTAACAAAACCAAATTATTCATAGAAAAAAACGACATTAGTGAAAAAAACTTGGATGATACGAAAAATTGTTTAACAACTTAAATGGTCTAAAATTGGTCGTTTTTTTTTGACCGTTTATGCGGTATGCAGTTCATGGTTATATTGTCTAAGATTCGTTCGCATTATTTTTGATCATTTTTCGCAAAATAAGGTATACAATGACAGCAATCACTTGATTGAAAAATTAATCAGTCGTACAACAGGAATTAAACAAGCATTTAAAGAGCCGAAGATTTTGTTTTTTACTTTATACTTCAGTTTCATGTTTTTAACGTTCCATCTCAAACAAAATTTCTCGATTGCTCACGCATAAAGAGCGATCACAATGATGTTTCAATGATCACTCTTGGTGAGCTCCCTCGTAGAACATAGATGTTACATAGGAAGAATCCGGATTGAGGAAATTCGCAAAGTTCATAGGAAAAACTTTTATGGGTTGTTTGAAAATTTTCAAATTATTGCTGTAGACCTTATTTGATTGGGTATACGAATTTCCAAATTTGCACAGGACCTATCATTTCCATCAAAGTATTAAACACTTTTAAAATTGGATTAAATATTGTGGTAGGAATTTAATAATTTGCAAATTGTGTAGAGTTTAGGGCTTAAAACAAACAAAGATAGTTAAAGAATTTGACATTTGAAAGGCATAAATCCTAAGGTTACATACTGCACTGTATTGATCAAGATTGTAAGAATAAAACATAAGTTATTTTATAGCAATTACAGCCATCCTAAAGCTTTTCGGCCACCTTATGAGAATTTCTGAAAAAATTCGAAATTTTATATAACTTGTAACATTATACCAAAATACTGATGATGGCAAAGCAAAATCGATAGTTAAGAGTTAAAATCTCACTCATAGTGTCTGATAGTTTCGTAGAATTTTTACGATCATTCGATCGAATTTCAAAATTGCAAAATCAATTACGATCGCATTTGTTAGAAATAGTCTCTGCTTTACGTTTACTAACTGTGTCTATTTTTTTAGTCCACAGATTACCAAACGATCCCAATAAATCTTAATATTACGCAGATAAAATATTAATTAGCAATCAAGCTTAATAACTATTGTAACATTAGTTTTTTTAATATCCATCATCAATCGTGTATTACATGCGCGCGCGCGATGCTATTAAACCGCATGACATTCAAAAATCAAAAAAATAGAAATTTTTGCACATCTCAAGTTGAATTTCACCAAAACCATTAATTAAAAAATTAGTAATATTGGAATTGCAAATATCCACAGCTCCGTACATAATCAAGTGATTATCACAATTAATTCACTTTCTTCTAAAAATAAATGAATAAAGAAGATCCGTTATAATGTTTGTTACGATCGTACGTTGTTTTATAAGATGCGGTTGAGATAATAATGTTTCACAATTAAATTTATTTGGTTGAATTATTTTCTCATCTGATATGAGCAGAGCTTCGTATTTTTTAACCATGCGATTGTGATTGTCAACGAAATGTTATTTTAGAAAATGTTACTCAACATTGTTAGATGTTATTCAAGCTGATCGTATCTCGTTTATTAAATATTGAACATAATTGAGGATCACAAAATCTCTATAGGTAGTCAATTTGCCTTCAATCCTTATGCTTCAGCTGGTAGTTGCTTGTCTTCCTAGGTGACCACCAACAATTATCTTAGCATAACACTAGCAAGTTTACAAGTATACACGCCAACTTCCAAAAGAACCAAGTGTTCGATTTATAAGAAGTTTGAGTAAAATTGAACCTTAAATTATTTATTTTAATCGAAAACTGACGGAATTTAGACTGGACCAAGTTTGAATTATACTTAAGACATAGTCTATACATTGTGCATTTGTGAATAAATTTGAAAAATTTTGACACAAAAATTTTTCAAATTAATTTGAATATAAAAATCAGCAATTAAGAGTTTGAATCAAACTTATGGCTAAAATTTGAATGAGTGTCAGAGAAAATATTGAAATTTCAGACAACTTATGATAAGATTTCATATTTTACACCAAAATCCTCTAAAATTTGAAATAGTTTGAAGATTATCCAATTATCTTCAAAAAAATTCAAATTGTAGTAAACATTTTGAAACAAACTTTGAATATAATATGTTCAAACTGAGACAAATGTGGGTTACAACGCCATTTACTATTCGAGTAGGTTTGAATACACCGTAATAGGAATATTTAAAGTTATGATAGAAAGTTAGAGTAAAGTATGTATACATAACTAAAATATTGGAAATTTAAGACCAAATAAAGTTTGATTGAAGTTTGATTAATTTGAAGTTTCAATAATGTTTTGATGATTATTAAAACTGTAAATTTAGCTAGTTACCCTTTTTATTAGGAAGTTTAAGTCAAATTTTATGAGTTTGAATGCAAATTGAAATTGAGTGCGAAGTCAATTTAAATTTTGATTTAATGAAATCAGACTACAGTTGAATACAGTTACTATAGTTTGTGTTAAATTTATAAGATTTGAATGTGTTTCAAGCTCCAGTTTGATTTAGTTTTAATACAGGAATTTTGATATTAGTAACACATTTATTGCCAATTTTAAAATTTATTTCAATCTTGAATTTTGAGTGGGATTGTAAAGATATTGGAATTATCGGTTCAATTGAGACCATAACGAAACCTTTAATTTGAATGTATTTGAAGGTCAATTTATAGGAGCATTTCAATAAAATTTAAACTCGATCGTTAATGTTAAATAATTAACTGTAATTTTGGATTAAGTTAATTTTTTTTTTTTAAATTGAACTGAATTTAAAATAATTTAACATCAAAATTTTGATTGGCCTTCAATGAGTTTGAAACAAATTGAAAAATAACAACCTCATATATTAAAACTATTTACAATGGAACGTGTGAAGTTTGAAAGCGGTTTGAATTGTGAAATTGAATAGCTTAGAACAGCAAGTTTGAGTGAAATTTTTAATTTGACTCAATTTGAGTTAGTTTCAAAGAAAAGAAATGTTTGAAAAAAATTTGAAACAGAAAAATTTGATTAATTTTCAAATTAATTTAAATACAAAAATCAGCGGTTAAGAGTTTGAATCAAAATGTCGGTTAAAATTTGAATGAGTTCTAGTTTAAGTATTGAAGTTTCAGAGAATTTTAGATTTAACATTTTAAATCAAATATTCTATTAAAATTTAATAAGAAGCAATAATTATAGTTTGAAATGAATCAGTTTTGAATTCAGTTTCAATATTAAAGTTTGATTAATGTTCTATTTAAATTTTTGAAATTTGAAAAATAAGGACCAGGGCCCTATTGCACGAACTACTTATCACTTATTACTTATCAACTTACCATAATTTTTGGTAATTTTCTGTTGTATCAAATTGAAATATGATAAGTATTTAATTCAGTTATAATAAGTGATAAGCAATCACTTATCAAAATTAAGTTGCACCAATTCACGAAATGATAAATGATAAATTTGATAAGCGATAAGTTTGAGGTTTTTGATAAGTTTTTCGTAGGGCTACACGAATTAAAAAAGGCTGAATTAAAAAAGGTTGAATTAAAAATGGTGATTTTGTATGAATTTGTATGAACACCTGTTACCTTTTTTAATTCATTTTTTTCTGAAATAAAAATGGTATTCCTTTTTCATACAAAATTCGCCTTTTTTATTTCATTAATAAACACCTTTTTTAATTCAGCCTTTTTTAATTCGTGTAGCCTTTTCGTAGTTCTGTTGCACTAATCGACTACTTTAATGATAACTTATCCAAAATATCAATACGAAAAATTTCACTACTCTAATAAATTGATAAGAGCGACAAATTGTAGTGGCATGACGGAAATATGTTAAAACGTTTTTTTTTCCTGTTATTGTAAGATCACTAATTGCAAAATCGCTATGTCTTTCTCTTTATTTAGTGAGCGTGCCCATCTTAAACCAAATTTTACTAATGTTCACTAATGAAAATAAATTGTTTACGTTTAAGTACTGCTCAAAAATTATTTACCGTTAGAAAAGAGATTTTTACAATTGATTCTAAAAACTGAAATAACAACTCTCAATTGAGAAACGTTTCTCTTTATGTATTATTATATACATGCAAAATTGTTGTTGTTATTAAATTGCAGAATAACAATTTTACAGAATAAAAATTTGATAATTTGTCAATTGATAAGTTATAGACATTCGGATGTGCAACGCTTATCACTTACCATTATCAAAATTTAATAAGTTTTCAAATTGATAAGTGAGTGAGATTTTGTCACTTTTAGTGAAACACTTATCACTTATCATTATCAAAAACTAACTTATGATAAGTTGATAAGTAATAAGTGATAAGTAGTTGGTGCAATAGGGCCCAAATTTGAATCATAGTTTGAATTCTATGTGAGACATGTTAAATTGAAGTATTTGCTTGAAGTTGGCTTCAAAATAAATGAGTTTTAAGATAGTTTATCACTTCACAGCCAAAATACTGCTGTTTGGATAAATTTTAACAGTATTTTGGAACAAAAATTCACTAAATATTTGTGAAGTATAGTTTGATAGAACAAAATCAAACTTTAAATTTATGTACACAGAAAATTTTGATTACGTGAGATATCTGATTTGAGACAATGAAAGATTAGAATAAATTTAAAATAATTTGATTAGGATTTGAAAGAGTTTAAGATCGATGTTTGAGCTCGATGGCAAACGAAACAATTTGCTCAATTTTGTAACGATTTTTGAAGAAAATTTTTAATGAAATCCGACTACAGTTGAATTCAGTTACGAGACTATATACATAGTTTGAGTTAAATTTATTTATAAATTGGTTGAATCGTAAAATGACGATTACAATTTGAATAGGTAAAATTATAAATTGTTTTGAATCAAATTTATTAGAAATTTAAATTAGCTAGAATAGTGAGATGATAATTTAAAATGTTGGAAATGTAAGAACAACAAAAGTTTGATTGTAGTTTGGTTGTTAAAGGAAATAAATTTTAATGAAAATATAAAGAACATTTTGTGAATTTAGTTAAATATCAAGAAAGTTTAGGTCAAATTTTATGATTTTAAGGCGATTAAAATTAATCAAGTTTTGAAAGTAATCAAAATGGTTTGAATTCAATTATGAAATATGAATCAGCGAAGAGAATTTAAAGCTATTTTGAATCAAATTACTTATATTTGAAACAAAATGTTTGAGAAGTTTGATTACTTAATAACCGCCAATTCCTCCTATTTTGAAATTATGAATGGTAAATTGAGTGAATCTGAATGAATTTTGTATGTTCCTATATCAATTTCAACTTTGATTTCGGTTTTAAGTTTATGTTACATTATTGAAGAATGAGAATAATTTAAACTTATTTTGGATAAATTAGAATTTGATTGAGTTTGAACATAGTTTGAAAAGGAAGATATTTTGTTCAATTTTAAGTTTTTAGTTTCGAAAGTGAGAAAGAACTTTCGGTTCTACGGCTGGAAGTATTTTGAACCTTGCGCTTTTGCTTAATGTGTCAATTGAAGTTTGAAAGTGTTTCGAGTTCCAGTTTGACTTAGTTTGAATACAAGAATTAATAATTCAGTAAAATATTTATTGCAAATTTTAAATTATATTTAAATCTTCAATTTTGAAAGGAATTGTAAAAATATTTAAATAAGTTTGAAATTAGTTTGAAAGAAAAATCCCATTTATCTTATTTTACTTGACACAAATTTTCCATACATTATACTTTGGTACTTATAATGCGAAATGGTGGTCCCAGACCAGTTAGGCATTCAGGGTCATGCTCAATCTGTTCAGTTCAATGTTAAATATTACTTTAATCATGAAGTTTGAGTGATATTTTAAATATATAATTTGAACCAAAAAATATTAGACATTATTTGAATTATTTTGAAATTTGAGAGGTAACTTAATCGAAGTCCAATTTTGAAATAAATTTATATTCTAATTTCAAATTCAGTTTAAATATTTAATGAAGTTTGAGTGAAATTTGAAAGTTATTTTGTAATTTGTTAAAAGCAATATTAGTAATCAAATTTTGAAAATCATTTAAGCAATAAAAAAAAGAAGGAATTTTAAATGTTGTTTGAATTGTAATTCAAACTTAACTTTTAAATTTTTACTTTTAATTTTTGATTTACATACTTTTCAAGAAAATTGAGGCAATTTTTAACGAAATATGATAATTTCAACATAGGTATGATGTTATGATAGTTCGACTGAAATTAAATGGAAAAATTATAATTAAAATAGGTTTGAACTTTGGGAAGAAATTTTGTACTTTTTTTGAATGAAAATTGAAGGAATTTAAATTATTTTTCAGTTTTGAGAGTTCTAGTTAGGTTTCAATTAAAAAATGAAATTGTCAGAGGAATGTTAGACCAAAATGTTGGTTAGTTTGAGAATTTAACCATGTTGCTAAATAGAGTAAGTTTGAATGGTAGTTGAAACAAATTTACAGTTAGAAATTAGTTTGGAATAACCAAGACTAAGTGTGTTGAAAAATCAAATCAATTTAAAAGTATTTTGTATGAACTGGATTGGGTTTGAAAGGAAAAACCGTGTTAACTAATTTCGAAAGAATAAAATCAAGTAGTAAACGTAAAACTAATTTAAGTGCGGAGATAGGAAATGATTATATTGCCACGGCAGCGACATCCACCACTATTAGGATTTGAAGGCAGTTTGAGACATGTCAACTACAATTTAAAATTGCTTCAGTAAAGTTTGATCGTGAAAATTGTCGAATTTTAATTTACGTTGGAAGATAAGCAAAAAAAACTGAGTGAAGTTTGATTTCTCTCTTGAGAAGAAAATTGAAGCTAGTTTGAACCAAGAAACTAGCGAAAACTCTACTTAAGTTTAAATCTATGTTTTTTGAAACCAATCAGACTATTTTTCTAATTTTCCATTTCAAATTTGAAGCAACTTGATTGAGTTTGACGAAAGTTTGAAAGAAAAATTTTAATTTTTCTGTTGAATTCGAGTAAATTAACTTTTCTTACGAAATAGCCTAATTATACCATAAACCGATAACTAAATCTCACTTTCTCGCCTCATAACGCCCCCAAAAAAATATCTTTATGCTAAACTAAAACCTCAGAATCACTCAATTAAATCAAAATAGTTTCTATACATATGTAAAAATACTCGTTCAAGACCTTTTTTAATTTTCAAAAGAATTTCCATATTGTAGCGCGCACAAACCGTTCATTAAAATACAACTCATCACGAACAATTGAATCAAACACATAGGTATGCGCGCAAAAGAAATATTTAAGAAAATTGTAACTTTCTCGCGTGTCTGTAAATGTCTATGTCTATGGAAACTAATTTAGATAAAAAATAATATCGCTGGTTGCTATTATAATTTAAGACATATAAAAAAATGAATTTCATAATCACACAAATTCTCCACAACATTGCACATCATAACCATATATTTGTTATTTTATTGTCTTAATTGCTAATCTTAAATAAATACAAAACAAAAATATTTAACAACTTTGAAGCACACAAAACAAAAAAAAGTTTCTATTCTTTTTCTCTACAGTACGTTAGTAAAAGCTCCCTTCTCTAAAAAAAAAAAAAAAATCGCCGCAAGCTAGTATTTTGTGTTTCAATTTTTTTTTTTCAAAACCCACCTCCACCACATTTAGAGTAAAGTCTACAATATACAATACTCGTATTGTTGGTTCGCTTAAAGACTTCAAAAGAGACGTGTGTGCGAGAATATAGAGTCACACTCTACTAATTAATTCTATGTGTGTTGTCTGCGCGCGGTCGTGTAACGAAATTCTTGTGGTTAGTTACCAATTTTATGTCGCATTGACTGGATGCTATGATCTCTGTTTGCTGTTGTGTCATTAAATTTTTGTGTCGTGCCTATTTTATCGTTAAAATTCGTTTAAAACTTAATGTGTGATAAAAAAATAGTGATAAGTGATTTTATTTTAAAAATCTAAAACGTTTTATTGTGATTATGGTGAAGAAAAAAATTTTGTGGTGACAATTGAGAATAGCTAGCTAGCTAGTAGAAACAATATTATGGGATACTACAGTAGTGATTCGGTGCGGATGGATGAAAGGTAAACAAAAACAAATTTATACGATACATGTGTGGAAATGACGATTGAAAGTGAATTGTTAAACATCGACCGGATTAGAATAATTATTTTAGTTTTTATTTATTTTATTTTAATAAAATTATATTTAATGGATAATGAATAAATTAGATAAAATAATATTTTTTGAAATTTAGAAAGTTTTGCACATTAATCCGCATATTTATGAAATTTTTGGTGGGTAATAAATTTGCGCAGATCATTAGTAGTTATGGTGCGTGTGATTTTTTTTTTTTTGGTGGAAAGTTCAACGAGACTCGTGATCGTGACTTTATTGCTTGATCCATTAAGGATCTTATAAATTATGTTCTTGATCTCGTTTTCAGTTATTGTTGATGTCAAGGAATGCGAGTCTTGTTATTTTCGTAGCACATGATCACTATAATTACGTAATCTCTTATATGTTCAGAATTAATAAATCAAAGCTATCTTAAAAGTAGATCGATCTTGATCGAATACGATTTAAATACTTTCAATAAGGTGTAAAATCTCTCGATGATTGCTTTTGCAATCACGTACTAAGTTTAGGTGGTACTAGTCAATGAAACTCTGACTCGCACTCGATCAATCGATCGTGGCAATTAATCGTGATGAAAACAACTTGGCGATGCAAAGCAGAAAGCTTAATTACTTATTTAGAATACGCCTGTATCGGCGTATTAGTTTCATCTGGTGATCCTCAACTTTCTTAATATCTGAACGGAATTGTTCTGAATCGGCGATTTGTTTTTTTTTTATTGTGATCCTCTTCTGGCAAATACTTCAAAATTGGTCAAAACTATTAAAAGTTAATATCTCTTGATCATTCACGATCAGGCAAAAAATTGTGTTGGTAGTTGGTACCAATTAGATTTTATTTCAAAACAGTAAACTTGATAGTAATCGCAATGAGATCAATGATGTAAGATCTTTAAATCATTTTAGGTTAAAATTTCGTTATGTCTCATTTTCATGGGATCAAAATACATTTTCTCACGAGCTCAAATTACGATCAACCTCGCGATTGGTATGTTGATAATAATTTGCATAATATTAATTGTTTTTAATATAACATGGACGATTATCTGATTAAGCGATCGTATCTGATTATTATCGGTTCATAAATATCGATCAATGACGAATTTAGTTGTATCTTGATGCGCGATCAATTCTCATATCAACTTTTCTTTCAAATTTTTATTATTTAATAGTTTTATAGGCCGATGATCGCAATCGAATTGTTGTTTAATGTTAGTTCTTGTTATTTTATTTTATCAATGTTGATCAAAAATTGTTGGACCTTGGTGTTACCAGTCTGTATTCAAATTTGTTAAACCGTTCATTTAATTTCGGGTTGGTTTGGTCATGGCCACCACTCTTTACTATATTGATAACTTTGCCATTCTTCCGAGTTGTAGTCGATCTTCTTTTCGTAGGTGGCGTATTATAAAATCTATCCCAACCTCTATTGATGCCCATAGGACAAGATGTGTAGCTGCCTAATGATTTCATCTTCTAAAGCCCGTTTGTCTGTAGTGGTTATTAGCTAATTTTCTTCGTAATTCTTAGTGACAATATTTCTTCCTTCATCAGAACGACGTCTCCGACAGCTAAATTGGGCTGATCGCCATTTTGGGCGTTGTTGCAACTGCTACAGATAGTCTCTTGACCATCTTTTCCAAAAATATCGTCTACAATTATTGGTACTACATGCCATTCTGTCCTTAGTGAGTAAATATTTGCATAATCCTAAGGAATTACTGCATTCATTGATCCGCCTATTAGAAAATGCGCGGCTGTTAAAAACTCCAAATTTTCCGGATCGTCGTACAGCACCGTCAATGGTCGAGAGTTTAAACATGCTTATATTTGAGCCCTCATGGTTGTTGCTCTTTCAAATGTCAATGCGGTTTCCCTTATGACATTCTTCATGTGAGTCTTCAGTGACTTTGCCCTTGCCTCCCATATTCCACCAAAATGTGATGCAGTGGGGGGTATAAAATGCCAGGTTGTTTCGTCCTGTTGTAATAATCTTGCAATTCCTGGCTCTAGAGTTGCAATCTTCTTGCTCTGTTGTTTCAATACTAGATCCGCACCAACAAAGATAGTCCCATTGTCCTAATAGATGTCTGTATACAAACGTCTGCGTGACGTGAATCTTCAGTAGGCCGCTACAAATGCTTCTGTAGTTAATCCACTGACTAGTTTCACATATATATAAATGGCGTTGGTGGCCATGCACATAAACACTGAACGGCCATGACGGAGAAACTCCGTAGGCCGGTAAATCGCCCATGAGTTGGTTGAGCGTTATTCCCCTTAATCTGAAACTTGTAACATATATTAATGACCCAGAATTAAATATGAACGTTTGCCAATGCTATTTGTATGCCCCCATGAAGTGATGTCTCATTGGTAGTTGAATTTTGCAAACGTCCATGTAATCGTAATATTCCATCCTTACTGATGACTGGATTTAAAACCGATAGTTTACTAAAGCCGAAGGGTGTTGATGGCGATGCGTCAGAGCTTTCCTGAAAAGATTGGTCCCGTCCACTACATTGAGCGTTGTGGCATGATGATAGATGCCTCTTGTTGCTAAATCAGCTGGGTTTTTATCTGTTGATACGAAATAGTACTGTAGCTGAGGTAAATTAACTCTAATCTGAGATACTCGACGCTTGTCCATAAAGGCTTCTGACTTTGTGACGTCAGCTCTTAGCCAGCCCAAAACTATACGGTGGAGTCTGTCCAAGCGAACATCTTTACATCTTGATAGTTCATGGTGTTTTTTGACATACACTAGAAGCCTGGATAACAGACACGTTGCATTTAGTTCCAGTCTTGGAACTGTGAGTTTTCTTTTGATTGGGACAACTCTGGTTTTTGCTACTAACCAGTAATTTGCTCGAATGCATTCGTGGATCCTAAATAAACCACTGCTGCATGGCTTGTTGTGAACCATCAGCAAATCCGTGTAACTATTCGGTCTTATATTTTTTGCGTTTTGTTCCATAGCTTCTGGCAGCTTATCATCCCACTGTATATATCAGCTCTCTCAGTCTCTTACATTAACAGCTTTGCTGCTATTGTTATAGGTGATAGCCACCCGACCAAATCAAATAATTTTGTTTCGTTGTTGTCTCCTTTCAAATATTTAGCCTGGTCATGTCAAATTCAAACGTGTCACACGTGCCGGGAGAATCCCTGGTGTTTTTGTTATGTGGTTGATTTTTAAATGAATCATTCCTTTTGTTCGTAGGTGCTTATCGGAACGATAGTTAAAATTTCAGCTGAATTTGACGCCCACCTGGGCAATGGAAATTCTCCGTTCTGTGGAAATCTTGCCTGGCTGCAGCCTGTATTTCCCATTGTGATCCTACCAAGTTCAGTTTCTTGGACAATTGAATCTTGTGGCCATCCTCTAATGATGTTACTGCTTAGATTTAAGGGATATTGAAGAAATATCTGCAAGTTGTAAATGCTGCAAATGTAATCATTTCTTGATGCCAAAGTCGACGTCTGGAACGTTATCGGTTAATTTTTTAAACAACATTGCTTCAGACTTAATCTCAAAGAAACTTTGAAATCTCGCGAATAAAGTTAGTTCGACTTTGTGAGTGCATATTCCGGTTTCCTTACCTCCCATTCTTCATATTTTAGCGTTGATTTGTTTTTGTCTCATCTTTAAAAAGTTTGCTGCCTTTGTGGTGATAAATAACGCTTGAGAGCCTGGGTAAAATAATACTCTGAGGAGCATGCATTTTCCCTCTCTTGTTGTTAATGTGATCATAGCTATGGGTATTATTACAGGACCTGATTGCGTTGTCATATAACTTTTAGATCCCTGCTGCCCGTCTGACTTGTAACCGGTGTGTAGTCCTGTGTTATGCCTTCCATTATTATGGAATTTCTGCATAATTTATGAGCATCACTACTTGTGATCTCTCACAGGAGTTTATTTTGCTGAATCCTGCGCATTCATTAATCTTATGTCCATCTCTACAATAGACAGATGCTTGCTGTCGATAAAAAGGTCCGTTTAACTGTTTGACCTTTGTTTTCTCGTGTCGTTGTGGAAGTTACTGGTGCCATTATTGGCTTTTGGTTGCCATTGGCCTATAATGATTTAAATCTTCTTTCCAAGAATCTTAAAAAATTCCGTTGTTGTCTGGAATTCCCTTGGATTTGCCAAGTAAATCTCAAAGAGTCGTCGTGACTCGTTTTTCAATATTTAAATTCAATATTTACCTCTGCGCTCCGGATTCCGTACAAATATTCAATTGTTTGGTAATTTTCTTCTTACGCGGTTGATTAATTTGACCGCAGAACCTTCCAACTAACCCTTTAGATAGTTGATTTTAGAGGTGCCGCTGATCTGCGTGTTTTCATAGATCAGCTTGCTGAACGTGTCACGAAATCCGATCCACTTCTGGTAATCTCCAGCCAATATTGGGATTTGGATTCGTGGTAGCCGAATGTCAGTTATCTGGTTTAATGGTTTACTTTTTTCTGTTCCTTCTATATTCGTGGTTATTTGAATAATATGTAAATTTCCTCATGGAGTTCGGCTATTTGATCCATGAGTTTCTGCATTGTTGTTAGTCATAGTTTCATTGTCGGTTTTGTCCAAGTCTCGACAAGGCCTCCGGCGTAGATAATTTTTTTGTAGAAGCTTTTCATTCGAATTGCTTGCCACTTTATGACTTGTTGTAGTTCCAGATTTGTTCGATCCGACCCCATGTTTGTGTTGTTCCGAGTGTATTTGAGTCTCTGAACTGCCTCCTTTTTCATCGCTTGTCGTTATAATTTTGATGCATCCGATGCTACAGTCTCCGTTCCGATTTGACGACGACTCGGTGTCGGTGTAACTCGCGGGCCGTCGTTGTGTTTGACTCGCATGATAGCAATAAATTCGTTTTATGTTTCTTCCACTTGTTTTTGTATTTGCAAAAAAGAAAATCAGATAATCCTTTTCGGCAATCTACGCTAAATCAGAGAATTAATCATTTACCCTCGTTCATACAATCGGGCCTTATGAAAATAAATTTTGGTTTAGGCATTAAGTTATAACTAAGTAGTTAATTTTACTTCACGTTATCTAGTTTGTTTGATAGACAGCGTCGTTATTTCAAATTCAATTAGAAAACAGTGTCACTGGTTCATCTAAGTAAGTTGCTTCTCGCCCGACAAATTCAAACTCTGTTATTGTTATCAAACTCATGGCCAAGTTCTTAAAGAAATCTAGTTTCAACGCATAGCGCCGAAAATAGTACGGCAAACCTTGGCAAACCACTGCCTTCGTCATGCCTATAACGATGATTTGGTTTCTAAATTTGCCTTATTTTTATTCATGTTATAATTTATTTAAACAGAATTAAAAACACATAAAACTGTCAAAATTTCTAACTATTATTTATTAAAATACACACTTAACTCGTCGAATTAGCTAAAACTGACTTAATTTAAATTTTGTTTAATGTAATTTGACAGAAAAAAAACAAACGAAAGTTGAATGATTAGCTGTTTTCTTTTTCTCTCCCACATACGCAGTACGCACGTATTCTTGTATCAAGCACGTATTCTTGTAATAAAACGGATACATGATGTACGGATTGCATAAGCGATAGGCGAAATAAAATGGAATTGAAAGGTTTTTAATTTGAACATTACAATTGTCGATTACAAATATGTTGTTTTAAATTTTAAAGGCGCAACGGTTTTAAATCTAATATTCTCATCGATGACAATTAAAATCGCATTATACCTACCATGATGCTTTCGACTTCCGTCTTTTGTATTATAACTTCTTTGCGACAACTTAATTAAATATGATGTTTGTTTAACATCCAAAAACCCATAAAGATCATGTTGACAAAAAATCCCACCCACCATAAACATTAAAAAATGGCATAAATCTTATCGAATTTTGAGATGGTTAATGAGGTAAGCGCGGTTATGCAAACATTTTGCTTAAGTACACATATAACTTCCGGTTCAGATTTAAAATACATTGTGTTGATTTAAAAGGTTACCTCTTTTGAATATGCAATAGGATGTGGCGTCTTAGTCTTATGTGTATATACAAAAAATACCTTGAAAGGTTGATTTACAACTTGGCTTTGATGTACGTGGTGTTATATTTGCTCAGTCATGCATATATAAATCTTTAGTTTTTGTATTATTTTGTATTCTGTAGTAAATTGAAGTAAGCTTGAAATTTACTGTATGTAAGCTGCACAGAATGGGGAGATAAAATCATGACACGAACGTAATTAAATTTCATGACATAAAAAAGTAAAAGTAAATTTCATGCTTTACAGATTTTTATGTGCGATTACGACAGTGGCATACAAAGATATAAAGTCGCACACCTAAATTTTTTATTTTTTTTTAGAAAGAAAACCAGTTGACCTACAAGTGACCTAATTTTTATGCATTTTTTTTTTAAATTTACAGTTCGGGTGAAGAAAATCATATTAAATCGGGCCGATCGGAGAAACGATCATCGACCGGTAGTCGTCCACATGCTGATTTAGTAAAATGGCAAGGTGGATCACTGCGATCACCACTTTTACGATTGCCTGCCGATTTGGTACCGCTGGCGATCGAATGTTTCGACTGTATTTTACGATACTGTGGTGATCTGCCACTCGATCCAGATTTGACCGAAGTGAAATGTGTCTATACTGTATTAATGGTGAGTACGGGGTTTTTGGATTTGTGGGTAAATTTGAGTGAATGACTTTTTTTTTTATTACCAGCACTGTCACAAACATTTGGCACTTCGAGACGAAGTTTACTGCCAACTGATGAAACAAACAACCGCTAATCGATCACCGTGTGTCGATTCAGCACAACGAGCTTGGCGATTATTAAGTATTTTGGCGGCATATTTCGGTTGCTCCGATGCGCTACGTCCTTACTTAATGGAACATCTATCGTCGGCGGCGTCTGATCGCCGGCGGTCGTGTCATGGTACAGCGGCCGTATGTCTATCGAATTTGAGAAAGACGGCTCGTTGTGGTGGCCGAAAAAATGTGCCAAGCGTTGAAGAAGTAACAGCGGTTTCTGCTGGCCGATCGGCTCGTCGCCAAATTTATCGATTACCTGGTGGAGCGGAACGTGTTGTAAACACTAGATGTTCAACCGTTGTGGCTGATGTTATCTCAGAATTATGTGCCCTACTCGGAATCGATTCCACGTCAGAACAACAAGAATTCTCGTTATACTGTATCGTACAAGGTGATGCGTTCACAATGCCGCTCGCCGCCGACGAATATATACTCGATGTGACCACAGAACTTCTTAAATCCGGGCAACCGTTCTATTTGATATTCTGTCGCTCAGTTTGGCACTACCCATTAAAACGTGACCCCATCCCATCACCATTATATATCGAAGTGCTATTCAATCAGGTGGCACCCGATTACCTAGAAGGTTTATTATTAGAGTTACCAGGCGGTGGGGCACCAGCACCAGAAGTTGTTCGCGACATGGCTCGAATAGCGGCCGTTTTACATCGAGCGGCCGATTTAAATCATGTCCCGGCAATGAAAGAAATTAAATTCTTACTACCAAAACCGGCCCTCGGCATTCGAGAATTGAGACCAGCCCAATGGGTGGCACTAGTACAATCGGCTTGGCCACCGGTCGCCGGCCTAAATCCAATACAAGTGAAAGGACAATTTTTAAATATTTTATCAACATGGCCACTATTTGGTAGCAGCTTCTTTGCAGTAAAACGTGTCTTAGCCGAAGAGGGACCAACCGATGATCCGAATCCAATGTGGAAAGAGCTAATATTGGCACTAAATCGGCGTGGAGTTTTATTCCTAGATCCGAATACACATGAAGCGATACAAAATTGGGCGTTCACCGAAGTTATTTCGACCCGAAAAGTATGTAACACAATTTGCGCCATTTTGTCTCGTTGTTCTAAAACACGTGAACTTTTTTTATTTCTCAGGTACGCTCCGAAGATGGTGCACTATTTTTAGATATGAAAGTAGGTAATTTAATGCAGCAACGTGTTATTCGCGTTCAAACGGAACAAGCTCATGAAATATCACGTTTAGTTAGGCAATATATAACAATGGCACAGGTACAGCAACGGGATCGTAGAGATTAAAATTAAATAAATATAAATATTTAGTTCTAGATTATTTGTAAATTTTTTTTATATTTTATTTTATTATTATGTATTATTATTATTTGACAACTAACACGCGTCCATCTTTTATTATTATTTTTATAAATTTTATTATACATTTTATGACTAAAACTTATGTTTTATAATATATTTGAAGTAAATAAATAAACAAAAAAAAAAAAAATTATTGTAAATTATATAAACAAAATGGCAAGACAATTTATATTAAATAAAGGAGAAAATTTATTATTATTAATTATAATTCACTAGTTTTTGATTTTTTATAAACTGTAGGCGATTTTGCGTGAAAATCAACCTTTAGGAAAGTATTTCGTGATAGTAGCACAAAATATGGATTACTCTACTCAACGAAATATTCTCGTTTTATGGATTTCAATCACATATAGGCAGATGGTAGGTCTGATCATTAATTTTGATTTCGCTTTCATTGTAAGCTGCTTAATAAAATGTAAAATTATTTAAAACGATTGTGTAGCTCTATTTTCAAATCTACTATCGTGATACTATCACGCTAAATATTTACGATTTGAAAGGTGCCTGGAGCATGTAATCGTCGATATCTAATCTAATACTCAGGCATTTCGTTTGAGGTTGCGAATTAATAGTGGTATGCACCCCAGCTGTAGCACAAAAATTTATAAATTTTTCTCCGCATTGCCTTTACTCTACGCACAAATTGTCAGTTTTCATTTGTACACTGTAGAAATGTAGTCGATAGGGATTCCGACCATGAGTCTCGAGGAATCGGCAAGGCTTGTAGCATGCATTTTGTCACCGTCTTCACGTCGATTTGAAGACAGCATCTTGCAATTGATGCATTATGCTGCTGTTCAGTCGGCAATTTGCTTCTTCTTAGTTGGCCGGCAATCAGTGACGTAGCGAGCGAAGTGTTCAAGTGCCTTTTTAAATGTCAGCAAATTTGACTGGGTAGCGATTTGGCAGTGTCAATTGCAGTAGTTATCTTATGCGTCAATCGCTACGATAAAGAAACCCGGTGACATTCCAAACGATTGTTTCTAAGACATGAAAGTGAAACTTTATTCCTGCATGCTAAAAAAGTTGTCTTCTGACAGAGCTCTTCATCAACGCCATTTTAACGCTGGGTTGTAAGCCGTTAACTGGAAATTGTGAGTGTTGATCGACTGAATATACTTCTTGAAAGCTTCGTTTACTTAGAACGGCCTGAATAGAAGATAAGAAGGAAAGTAAAGACATTGAGTTGGGTAAGTTCAAAGCAATTCTCTATAGAATGAAGGCCGCGACCAACAGAGAGCGCAACGTCTCTATCGATTTCAAGAATGGTTTGGCAGAATTTGAGGAGGTGGATAGCGCCAAGATTTCTACAGACATAAGTGGCAGGCAGTTGACCAACAAGCCAAAGAACCAACGGAGCGAACTAACCATGGAACTCCTGTTCCCGTCGGAGAAAAATAGTTGCCTGCCAAACCACCCACAGAACCTGTCCTTGAGATCCCGGCGGAGGAGAATGGAGGAAACCCGTAGAGGGGAAATTTCTACGGCTTGATGAGAAAGGCAGGAAATGAAAGGCCAAGAGAAAGTCCAAAGAATCTGCAGCCTGATAACGCGGAGACATCTTCCGCAAACCAAACTTAAGCAAAGGTGCAGTGGCGTAAAACAGAGGAAAGGACGTCCTCAAAATTCAACAAAATCCTTAGTCATATAGGCTTTACGTCGAGCACTGCAACCTTCGTTGTTAGCCTTCTATAAACCCCATCCCCTCCCTCTACTTGCTAATCGGCGCCCCGTATTGTTTCCTCATTTATTTTTTTTCACCAAGTTCCTCTCGGACTATTCTCATCTACTACTACGATGATGTCTCGCACTTCAAGATTTTTACCTGTCAAAACCACTTCATTCTTCTTGTTAAAATCGGGGCTGCCTCTTGTACTCATCTTCTGCAGAAATATTGCAAGAGTGCCATTGTCACACCACACTTCCACTGGTGCGCCCCGACAGGCCATACATTTTCGCAGTGGATTTGGTTTTGCCTTTTCGTTTTTGCATACTTCACATCACTTTCGAATGAATTTTAAAATTTCACTCAGCCTTGAAATCGTGAACTTTTTGCGTATCTCATTCACAACTGCTTCATGATTTTGGTGGAGGTATCGGCTGTGATAGTCAGCCACCAAGAGATCTATTACTGTGCCATGTTGAGGCAAAATTATTAGTTTTTTAGGACACCCATCGACTTCCAGGAGCTGCTTAATTCTCCCCTTTACTCTTAACAGGAGGTTTTGATTTCCCAATATGATTTTTTGTTCAACCCAACCACCCAGCTGCAATGTGTTAATTTCTGTTTTATAGGCTCTCCTTTGAGCCATTCGAATAATTTTATGCTTTACTGCCAACTTTTGATCTTAACATTCCAAACCTTTTCAAGCCAAAGTTTAGCTATATTGAAAACCCGTGCCACTACTCTGCTAGCCTTCATGAAATTGAAATATTTTTCCAAACGTATTACTTCTTCAAGATCCTTCTCGAGATACTTAACAAACACTATATCACTATGCAAAGATAGCTCCTCTATATTCGCTTCTCCGAACTTGAATGTCGCTATGACCAGCAAACCATATCCTTTGTGGTCGTAGATTCCCAATACAAATTTCCATATCTCGCGAGTCATAGGTAATTTTATCCCTTCAAAAATTTCCAAATCAAATCTGAACGTATTGATTCGATATAAAACACGTCTACATTATAGGATCCCATTGCAGCCCCAAGACTTGCTGAACGGAAAATTGATCCTCGATGTCCAAATCCTCATATTTTTTAGCTAGTAATTCACCCAGTGCCTAAATAACGTTCTCAAAATTGGACATCCAACCCGTTGATCCATTTGACTTGTGCAGAGATTTCGGTAGCGGCTTCCTCCTACTCGAAGCTGTGTCGAGGTATTCGTCCACATAATTCTGATTAACTATTACTTTCACTGGTGGCGCATATTTGTTTTCATAGATTTTGGCATTTTTATTGAACTGTGCCGACAACGGCGAGCATGCAGCCCCAAAGGTCATGGCATCCATCTCATACACATCTGGTTTGCGATTTTGGTTTTATCACGTCAGAGGAATCGTTGATAGGGTCCATCTTCTTTTCTCATCAACACCTGGTGTAACATCTAGGTGATGTCTCCTTTTTTTCCTGGTTTATTTGAATTTTTCACTGCAAATATTGGTAGATACCAACGGTTCAGATCTAACTCATAAGCTGCGATCTTTGATACATAGCGCTTGTCTTTAAAGTGTTGCATTTTACTGCTTAATCAGTTGGGAGAACAGTGGGTCCAGGACCATCTTTTTCTTTAGACATATGAATCGAAACAATTCCATTGAATAAATTTGGGAAAGGCCAATCATCACCTTGTACTACCATCTCGACTTGTGATTTCCACATCTTGCACTTTAGATGCTTCTTATATTTTAGCGGTGTCTCCTGTCCACTTGAGACACAAATCTTGTTACTGGTATCATACAGAAAGCACAAATGATCTGGCATCGCTATGCGCTCCAAGCTATCATTGTATCACTGTCCGTGGCACATTTTGATCAAACTTTGGTACTACCTCCTTCCGTTTATTTTTCGCACATTTTGCTTGTTAAACACAATTCACGTGAGTAGTGCTTTTCCAGACAACTGGCCTCTCGATAAATTGTTTACACTATGCCAATGAATGAGGTTCGTTGTTACATATGTATCCAGACAACTGGCCTCTCGATAAATTGTTTACACTATGCCAATGAATGAGGTTCGTTGTTACATATGTAACATTCACACTGACTTTTCCGTTGGGAAAATTCCTGCTTTTGAACATTTTTCTCTTATTCATCGTCAACAGTGCCAGTAGTAAAAATATGGGAGACATCATTCATTTCTTTAATGCGCGCATGAGCTGCATTTATTATTGTGTCTTCTGGACTCAACAAATCATCTTCCACCATGTCAAATGCTCCGCCCTTCAAATATTTCCTCAAGCGTATGGAATTTTGCTGATTGGAAAGTGCAGCTCTCTTATTGGCAATTTCAGCACATTTGTCTTCCTTAGCCTTAGTTGTTTCTCGTGCTTGCGTCAACCATGTGTCAAAAACATTTATCTTGTTCCAGTTTATTATTAACTTGATTTCTTACTGCATTCTTGTAATTTTTATTTGCATTTGTATCGTGGGCTAACTTATGGTAGAACCATCGCCATTGCCTTGAAAAGTTCTATTTTCGTTTCTTACTCCTCTTGCCCCTGCTGTAACTTGCAACGTATCTCAGACCTTGTTCGTTGACAATTTTCTATCACGTTAAGACAAGGATTGCTACTGTTGACATTCTTCGGTATATTTACACTGTCGAGTGATGATGTGCCACTTTGCTTATTTGTGTTTATTATTGACTATTCGAATCTTTCAAGATTTTTAAAATTTCGAGACATTAAAAATAAAATTAAGTGCAAACTCTCACAATAATAAACCAACTGTGCATACTTTTCACAATCCATTTATATCATGTTGCTATACCACTTATATCACTATCACGATACTAATATTACGTGTAAATCAACCATAATACTCCAAAATATTAAGCAACTCTTCCATAATACTCACACAAAATCAATTGTTTGACGTCATTACGTTCTCTCTCAGTTTTTTGTTGTCTCGTCTGTCAAATTTTTTATTGTTTTTCACTCTGGTGTTCTGTCAAAAAAGACGCAAAACAGTTTCGAACGTCTCGTCTCGTTGACCAAAAAAGAAAATATCAAAAATCACAACCGAAAGTAAAAGAAAAGTGTGGAAAAATTGTTGCATTTTAATTAGTTATTATTGATTAGTTTTCTCCCTTCGCTAGTTGATTAGTGTGTACATAATAAATAAATTGGTGTGTCCGTGTTCGTGCCTATATATAGTGTGAGGTGGTGTTGTTGTGTTGTGATAAAATAAAAAAAAATCCGAAGTGCAAAAAATCGGTCGAGTGAATGCCTCAGTGTATAGCAAATGAAATGGGTGAAATGGTGTTAAATGATGAGGTCTCTGTGGTCGATGTTTACGATTTGGCCTCGGAAATTGGTAAGGAGTGTGAAAAAATTATTGATCACTTTGGTTCCGATGCGGTCACCGGACTAATGCCAAAAGTTATCAATGCACTTGAGCTGCTTGAAGCGTTAGCAACACGAAACGAGGGTGAAAATACGCGAGTTCAGGAGCTTAGTGATCGGATTGCTCAGCTGGAAACGGAGAAATTGGAAAAGGCTGAATATCGAAAAAGGTTCGAAAAGGTAAGTGAACTTTTATTTTGTTCATACTTATAGGGCGGTGGTTCCGTCTGATTCTGAGATGTATATAAATTATGTGAGAATAACAAGTTTAATGAAGATTGGGAAAAACATTTGAATAATTTAAAATGTGTTGCGTGGGAGTGGGATGTCTACATTCTTATCTTTTGATTCTTCTGATTTGAATATTTAATGATAAATAAAAAATTTAACTTCCGATATTCGCCCAACCCATAAATTCATACGTTTACTGATAAGAGGAAGCCAACTGTCACACTTTTATTTACTTAATTGATTTTTTTTCGGTAGTTTTATGCCTTTTTATTGCGATTATAATTTAATTAGCTATACTGTGTCGTCACAAATTCACAACGAGGATGGCACTTGAATTTTTAATTAAGTTGCGTGCGTAGAGTACTTTACATAAAAGTAAATTGTGATGGGAATTAATCGTACATTGACCGACTTTATTTGTGTAGTAAGTTTGATTTAAACACTTGTCTCTAGATCGATAACTGGAGTGTATGGTCACATTTAAATCGTTGGTCTAATTTGGAAAGCATCAACCTTGGCATCACCCCAAGAAAAGGATTAAGTTTGTATTAAAAATTGCGTCTCTAATTAAAGAAGATTCTATGCAGTTGGAGGTTCTCTCTAAAAAATCATTTTGGTGGAGAAAAATTTGGCATAGATTCATTGCTCAAAACTTAGAAAATCATATAAACAGTTTCAGACAAGCTTTAGTCTGAATTGGGAGTTTTTGAGTTATTTTTCAAATTTTTGTTCGTATAACAGTAAACTTGAAACCCAATTTTCAACACCTTCTTCCATCTGCTTATCCACGACTTATTATTGTGCATAACGAAAGCATCCAGTCCAGTAATCGCAAATACGTGGCACATGTGCCAAACTTGACACGTTGAGAAATTTGAGTTTTCAAAAATCGACCTTTTTTGCAGTTAATCTTACAAAAAAATGGAAAAGTCGTTTTTAGAGTTTTGATAAAGTCCAAATATTGAAATACTGGGAAATGGGAAACCATATGAAATCAATTGGGACATATTATAACTAAGTACCCAAGCTCGAAAGAAAACTACTAGGTGATAAAATACATGGTTGGATAAAAAAATCGAGGGATTTTTGAACTTCGATTTTATCACCAGTTAAGACTCGTTCGAGCAGTTCCGTTATGCTACCACACGTTTCATGGCCAAAACATTTGAAAAAAACTGTGTGGCATGATCCAAGTGCTACACCAACATCGTCAGTAATCTCTATAATAGTGATTAGGAAATTGTCAATAACTATTTTGCTGACTTTTCGATTATGTCGTCGGTTGTTGGTATGCTGGGGTATTCAACGCGTTCGTCATGTCTATTAGGCTGTCTTTGAAGCGTTTGTACTACTCGTAAATGTTTGTTTTATTCATAGAAGCCAAAACATTCAACATTACCAATACCGTTGTACATTTCATCCAGATTCTTTATTCCATTATTTCCACAAGTAAAAAATCACCAAGCACACAAACCACATATAACTTATCGATAGCTAAAAATTCCACGTGTTTCGATCAAACATTCAAACCTCTCGCAAAAACCTCTCTAAACCAATCCCAGAACATTTCGACTTAAAACACCCAAAACAGTTTTTAAGTCTGGAAATTTGTTATGTTTATGATAAAAAAAGTTGCTATATAAAATTGGTTTTGGTGTTGACGACTGACAACGACGCACTGGTTAAAAAACAGATTTGTAGTGAAACCTAGAAATTTTTCAAAACACGCCACCTTAATTCATCATTTGAATATGCCGCAACTAATTCATTTACCATCAAATATGTTAGTTAAGTCAGATATCAAATTTCAATGGAATTGATGCATAATCGGCGAAGTTCCATTTGGAGCAGGGATTTTAAATAAAACATAATCAGAATTCAACAAATATTCCGGGACACTGCTAATTATATTTTGGCGTATACATACATTTAAACCATAAATCAAAAAATTAAATTTGCCAAAGAGAAATTTGTTTTTTTTAATACATAACCAATCTAGGCCTTATCTACAGTTCCAGCACCAGGCATGGAACACACACGCTTGTCAATCGATTTTAGTGAAATTTTATATCTAAGTTATTTAGCTGGTTCTATAAATGGTTCCTAATATAACATTGAATTATTCACGTTCTGAAGAATTTCCTTGGGTCATACCATTAGAGGTCTGATTTTTTAAATGTAATAAAAGCCAGATCCAACGGATGTTGCGGAACACATTAATGTTATTATGGTTGATAGCGTTTATCAAAAAATTTACCAAATGTTTTTTTTTACATGAACAACCAATGAAGCAGTTTACTACGTCTCCAGCTCAAAATGCAATTAGGTAGCCCTTCTGTGGATTGATTTTAATAAAAATTTACATCAGAGAATTCCTTCGGCCACATCATTTGGGGTCGGATATCTTATTTAAATCTTTGCTGAAATTCACGAAATATTGCGGAACACTTGTGAATGATATCAAATGAAAAATTATATTTGCCAAATTTATTTTTACATACTGAGCCAATTCAGACTTTCTTCTCAATCTCCAGCATCAAATAGGACAAGCATATAATTGTTTTTGGATTTTAGTCAAATTTGATATATGAAATATGTTGTATGATATATTGTATGTACATGATATTATGGTCGATAGCATAAATCAAAAATTATATTTGCCAATTTTGGTTTTCCATACACCAATCCAACAATTTTGCCCTCCTCCAGCACCAAATGGAAAACATACATTTGTCGATGTACTTTTTATTTGTATGTCTGTGGGGTTTAATTTCTTAAATAAAATTTTTAAATTGTATGGAAAATGTTATTTTTCTGGACCCTCCTTTGAGTTTTTAAAGATCTAATCAAAATAGCAGAGAAATACGATTAGCAGAAAGATTAATTCATGCAAAGAGATTTGAAACTGGAAGTTCGAATGAAGACCTTAAATTCAGAATCGTTATACTTCATCTACTGCAACCTACTTAGTCATTTATTTTATACGATGCCATTTATAGTTTAACAGGTAATTTGGCGCGCTAGCTCACAATAGCTGAACTATCAGAGTTTCCTTCGACAAATCGTTGTGAGTTTCTATTTTTACAGATGAACTCCATGTAAAACTAAGATAGGATAAATTACAGCGAAAATAAGCAAAATATACTGATTTTAGAACATGTTTCGGAAGAGCAAAAGATATCAAATACCATATAAGCAATCTTCTTGATTCATGAACACCCATCGAGGTATCTTCAAAATTAATATTTCGGAGATTTCATCTCGAATTTTCAACCATTGCTCTCGAACTGGGTGTGGTAAATCGTCATCCCATCCCAATTTCAATAACCACAAAATTTGAAAAAAACTTTTAATTTTCACGGTGGTAACAGCCCCAGTGGGTCGAAGACTCGACTAGCTTCAGATAATAACGCTCTTTTGGTGGTGGGTATTTTATCTTCCATTGTGACGCGTACTTGAACGTATCGCTCATTGCTTGCCATTATAGCTCCAATACCTTAACTTCGTGTTGATATAGGTTTCACAGGTGTTTAGTTTGGAGAGAACTTCAGGAGAATAGACAAACCATTTATGGAGGTTAAACGCAGATTGGGCCATTATCTGGAAAATCTGCTGAGCCAATTGAATTGCTTTAGATTCGGCACTTGCTCCGGTTAGCAAATCATCGATGTACATGTCCCGCAATAAAGTTTGAGAAGCGTTGGGATATCGATTAGCATTAACGTCAGCAATTTGTTTTATAACCCTAGTTGCCAAATATGGTGCAGAGGACATGTACGTTAATGTCTTCAATTCATAATGCTTGATGCATTCTTCCGGAGTTTTGCGCCATACTATCCTTTGATATCGACAATCGTTAGGGTGTATCCAAATTTGGCGATACATCTTTTCCGCATCTGCGCAGTGAAAACTATTTGGTGGGTTCGGAATTTTAACAGAATATCTCCGATCAGGTTTTGCAGCGTCGGTCCGGTTAGCAAACTGTCGTTCAACGAGAATACTGATGATGTTTTGGCGGACGCGTCAAATACCACGCGTAGCTTTGTTTTGGTAGATGTCTCCTTCAGAGCTGCATGGTGCGGCAGATAAACAAATTCAGCCGGTAGCAGTTGTGCTTTCACTTCTACCATGTATTGCTTGTGTAATGTTGGATTTCTATGAAGCTTCTTCTCGACAGCGTACAATCGTTTGAATGCAATGTTTAATGACTCTTTTAACGAACATCTTTTGGTTTTAAATGGCAACTTCACCATGAAATGGTTATCTGCTAATTTCTTGGTGGAGGTTTGGCACAAGTCTTCACAAATCTGGTCTTCAGGTAGCAATGGTGCACTGTTAAACACTTCTTTACATTCCCAGAATTTTCTTAGGAGCTTCTCTAGAGTGCTGTTATCCACCACGGTGTTGCATTGACTGGATTCGTCGGTATGTGTAAAATTCCCAGTAACAAGCCACCAAAAATAAGTGTTGAGGCCTTAAATCTTCCTTGTAGAATCTCTTAATTGATCTATTTTCATTCTGGTTTAACCGTGGTAATGAAGGGTACAATATGGGCATCAATTATGAGGTGAAACAATAAGCTCAAGTATCCCACGTGTGGTGATCAGCTTCTGGTTAGCGAGACCTTGAATGGAGATTCTTCTTTGTCTGAGATTTAGACCCAACTTTTGGACGAGAGCTTTAATTATGAACGAACTCTGTGAATCAAAGTCAAGTAAAATTCGACATACTTAATTGATGCTGCCCGCCATCACCTTAAACATGTACTGTAGCGGTAGGTAACACTGCCAATTGATGAATTGAATTTATGCATGATTGAGAGGTTACTGATGGCGTGATAATTGTTTGCTAGGAAATTTTGGGAAGGTCCGGATGATTGACATTGTCCGGTTGGATTTCATTGGGAGAACAGTCAACATTGGTATCGAGGTGCAGTAATTAATTATGGTTTCCTTTGCATATGTGACATCTTTTCTTCGAATGACATTGGTTTACTCTATGTGTCTTGCTTAGACAGCTGAAACAGCAGTTGTCGGTCTTCATAAAGTCGCGTCTCTCCTCGATTGTCCATTCTTTAAATTTAGGGCACTGAAATAAAGTATGGTAATTATCTTTGCAAACCGCACATGATGCAACAACATTAGTGAAAGTTTTCGGTACGGCTTTCACTTGGGTACTAGTCTTTCGAGTATAACTTCTTGCTGTATCTAAGGCATCCGCTCGTTTCATCAGAAACTCGAGTAATGTTTGACATGTTGGAAATTCGATGTCCCCAGTTTCAGTAGCCCTTTTCTCTCTGCTCTTTCGTCCAATTTTTGCATCATAAGGTACATCAGCCATGGATCTCGAGTCTCTGCTTCTGGTCCGATAGCCTTTAATCCACGAATCACTTCGTCTGCGGTATCCATTAATCTTCGAATTTGAGTGGATTATGAATGGTTGGTATCTCGACGAAACTTTTGATGAAAGATTGTACCGTATTTCGCTTTCTGTCGTACCGGGTCTTCAATTTATTTAGCGCTTCAATATAATTGGCATCTGAGATCGTAAGATGCTTTAAAAGGTTTCCCGCTTCGCCTCTTAGGAGCCCCTTAAGGTATTGACATTTTTGTGCTGAGTGGAGGTTAGGATTTTCATGAATTGTTGACGCGAACAAATCAAAAAATGATTGCCAGTCTTGATAACTGCCGACGTTGGAAATCCGTGTTTGATCTGCTTGCGTGTTGTTCATGTGCACAGACATATTCCCTGACACCCAAGTTTGCCTTTCGAATCAGTTTATTTAAGTCGGTGACAGCGTTATAATAATTATCTTCAAACTTTCTTGTTGAGCTTCATCGTCTAGCTTGACTTCGGAGATAGCTTGCTCAATCTCATTGAACTCCAATAACGATATATCTGATCGTCGCAATCGAACTTTCAATTGTTCAATATCCAGTTGAGATCCCTCAATTTTTGTTTGGTCTGTGGCATATAGAACCATTTTAGGCATTATTCACAACACACAAGCGTTAGATAAAATTTCCGGAAAAGGTTGCACATGTTATCCGTAACGTTACCAAATATTTTACAATTGGGTAAGAATTCACAATTTTGTAATCGATATTGGTGAAAAAGTCACATTTCCATCGTACTTACATGCTGAAGTTATCAAAATCGGATAAGAAATGGTCAAGTTCCTTAGGGTCATTTTCCAGAACTGTATGCAGAAATCATTGTAGAATCCCATTTCCATAGTGCATGTCGAATTTCATCTTCATAGGTTAAGAAATGGTCAAGTTCCTTCCTAATCGGCCATATTCCAGAACTTTATCTGAAAATCATTTTAGAATCCCGTTTCCATCGTACATGCTGAATTTCATCAAAATCAGATAAGAAATGGTCAAGTTCCTTCCTAATCATTATATAAATCGAGCGAAATCAGAGGTTCGCGGCGCGGCTTGCCTAGCTGCCTGAGGACGTCATTGCGATAATATTATGCATGAGGCATGAAGCCTAAGGACCAACCTAAGAAATCATACATTTAAATTAAAGGTAATACCTACGGTTGGTGAGTAATTGCCCACGACCAAAGGCAAATTTTGAAATTGTTTAGTCCCAATTTGAAGTTGTAAAGGTATAGGTGGAATTACAAAAATAAAAGATAAGGTGTGCCAAAAATCCATATTAGATATTTTGAAAACATCAAGATTTCGCTTACAAAGGGTATGTCGCAATTTCCTGGCAACAAGCAAAATATCAAAAGAGAAGCATGGTGGGAAGCAATTTTCAGAATTGGTCACCAGTTAACTTAAACAAATTGGAGTCACATTATTGCCGTAATTCAAACATTACTAAACAGTATTTGCCTAGGTAGCGATTTAAGCATAAAAACGCTTTGGAATAAGTAAAGGGTTTTCCAATAAGGACTTGACAACTTTTTTTTTTAAATTAATCGCAAACCATTAGAGATATTTCAAAAACTTTATTATCGGTTTGAAGTACAATCAAAACATTTATGAATGGAACTCTACTTCGTTCATATGACCACCGCGGGCACGTTTGCAGCGGTCGACTCGTTGGACCCAATTTTCGATGACTCGGACACACATTTCGGCCGAAACGGCCGCTATTTCGCGTTCAATGTTGGCTCTGAGCTGTTCCAACGTCGTCGGCTTGTTGGCATAGACCAATGACTTGACGTAGCCCCAAAGAAAATAGTCAAGAGGCGTTAAATCGCACGAACGAGGCGGCCAATTGACTGGCCCGTTTCTTGAGATAAGACGCTCATCAAACTTGCTTTTCAGTAAATCGATTGTAACATGTGCTGTGTGGCTTGTGGCACCGTCCTGTTGAAACCACATGTCGTCCAACTCCATATTTTCCAATGTGGGCCAAAAATAATCGGTAATCATGGCGCGATAACGATGGCCATTCACAGTAACGTGACGATCGTTATCGTCGACGAAAAAATATGGCCCAATGACGCCGCCGGCATGCAAACCGCACCAAACAGTTATTTTTTGTGGATGAAGTGTTGATTCATGAACCACATGTGAATTTTCACTCGACCGATAATGCATATTTTGCTTATTGACGAACCCATTGAGCCAAAAATGAGCTTCGTCACTGAAGATGATTTTGCGATGAAATTCATCATCTTGGCGCATCTTATCCAGAGCCCAATCGGAGAACGTACGTCGCTTCAAATGGTCCATCGGCTTCAATTCTTGAGTCAGCTTGATCTTGTATGGGTGTAAACCAAGATCCTTATGCAAAATTCGCCATAAAGTGGTCTGGGCGATGGCTAATTCTTGAGAACGCCGTGGAATTGACTGTTTTGGATCGTTTGCTACGGACGCCTGAACGGCAGCGATATTTTCGACACTTCGACCAACCCGTTGTCTGACTGGCACGGCAACATCACACAACGAATATGTAGACTCAAATTTTTGCACTAAACTTGTTATTGCCTGTCTACTAGGGCGAGAATTACGACCGAAAATTGGAGTTAACGCCCTTAAACTTGCGGTCACCGACTCCGAATTTCGGTAGTAAGTTTTTATAATTTGCAGACGTTGTACGTTCGTGTACGTTACCATGATGAAAATGTTGAGTTTACTGAATAAATTGACAGTGACAGTTCGATGATTAGTCAAAGGGTGCGTTCACAAATTAAATTCAAAGTTGTCAAGTCCCCATTGGAAAACCCTATATAACTTCGAATAATCAAATCACGCCGGTAAATGCGATTATTTCCGTAACATTTTTGTAAATAAATTAAACTTGAGCTTATTCATAACTTACGAGCAAAGGTTTTTTAATGAAGAGCTGCGTAAAAAATTGACAACGAAGTGGTTTTTTCTTTCGATTGTCAGAAAAATAAGGTTTTAACTAAAATACCGCATCAATCAATATTTTTACCGACAGCCATATCAATATAATTTTACAATAAGCAAAGGACGGTCGAGGTCTCCACAGTCGTGAGATAAAGTATTTTCCTTTAGAGGATCAGACAGCTGTTTAGTATCAGTTAATATTAACGAATTTTGAGGAAAATGTTAATGCTGTAAAACTATTGTGTGATGGATGCGGAGGACAGAATAAAGATTGTGCCATGATTTGGTTACAAAATGGTTATAAAATGCGTGTATACCACCGATCGAGTTTCCCCGAGGAAGTAAACTGAAAGGGAACGATTTTTCAGTCTGATAAATATAATTATATGGAATGTCGCAGGTCAACCGGGCCACCTCCATGGCCAAAATTTAAAGCATCGAAAAAACATCTTAAGGGCGCCAATATTTTCATTGTAATATCTACTTTCGAATGCCGAGTGCTGTTTTTGAAAGAAAAACAAGATGGCTGCTCAATATGGCGGCAATAATCTATATAAAAGTTGGTGCGTCTGTTAGTGATGTGAAACTTCTGAACGACTTGACCGATTGAGATCATATTCACACAATACCTTTGTTTTGTTGAGGCGATTGTTAAGTTATTAAAAAATTCTATATTTATGGAGCAAAATGATTCATATTCATTAATGACATGTTACTAAACCTGGAAGGGCACGAATTTGGAGTGGTTGCTTATGAGGATAACGATTTTATCGGTGTTTATGTTAAATACAATATCATTGTACCCTAAGGGAGCACATGCATCTAAATATTCATCCACATAAAATTGAGGTGGACCTCTGAACTTTACACAAACTTAGCTGGATGCCTAATATTTCATCAGAAAAAATAAAGAAAGCTACTAAAGCGCTATACTCCAGTGAAAATGCTATTGAGAAAAGAGTATGGACAAACAGTATGGTCAATCTAAAGTCGCTGATAAACATTCAGAGAACTTTCGCCTTGTATTTTAGTGATGTACTCATGAGAACACCCACTCAAGCATTGTCAAGCGTCCCTAGTTATTCTAAGCATTCAAATTGCAGCGAGCGCTGTAATAATACAGGTCACTCATCCATTCTGTCTAACAGGGGGGTCTCCTGATACCACCGACTATATTGATTCCATTGATTTCTTTCACCACTGAGGATAGGTTTCGAGCTGATATTCCGCCCAGAGTAATTCTGAACACTAAAATTTTGAATTTCTTTACGGACAGTTCAGAGATGGATGGTAGGATCGGTGGTGGTGTCTTCTATGAAAAATTAAATGTGAACCTTTCATTTCGTCTCCCCGACTATTGCAACGTTTTTCAAGCTGAACTAATCGCTTTAGTGGAGGCCGTGAACTGATTGTGGTATAAAGTACTATCTGTTTGTGATATTCGTATTTTTACGGACAGTCAGGTTGCTATTAAACGGTACAGATTGCCTCATTTTACCAAGCAAGGTACATTTTGAAATTCCGCTTGCTACATGTAAACTTTTACTTCAGGAAAAAGCTGGGAGAGCAGCTAACTATAGATGGTCTAATAGTACTAGATCAGTTAAAAACTACACATATTACTTAATATTGTTGTGGAGGTTGTTATAGGCCACTGCCTCATAAGTGAGCATGCGCGGAGACTAGGAATGTCTTCAAATGATTACTGTCGAAATTGGGAGGCTGAAGAGAAGTAAGAAACTGTGCTCCACTTACTCTGCGCCTGTCTCTGTCTAGCGTAAAGCAGATGGAAATTTCTAGAAGTTCCTCTCCTCAGTGACCTGGCGTATCTCAATGAGATGGACGTAAGGTGTATTCAACGCTTCATCGTAAATTCTGGATGGTTCGATGATTAGAGTTGAGAAATTTTTATGTGGTATGACTACGGGCCAAAATGTGTGTATACCAATCGTTTGGGCAATCACCCTAAGCTAACCTTACTTATCCAAATTTTTTTAGATTTTTTCAACTTGCAATTTACGATGTAATCAACCAAAAAAGCTTTTGTAACCCTATCAATTTTATATCTAAAATTTGACAAGCTGTCATTTAAAATTCCAAATTGAGTTAAATTATGAGTAACTTTCTGAAATTTTAGCTTCTAAATTTTCGCGAATTTACTTCGGTTATCAACCTCAATTTAGAATGACAACGAATTTCTGGATTCTGATTTTTTAATTTCGAATTACTTTAATACTTGAAACCAAATTATAGAATCGAATCTTTGTTTAACCCAGCGAAAAGTTGCTTTAGGCTGCAATTCTGAATTTACTTAAGTAAATATTTGGTCTTGGAATTAAATTTTTTTTGCTTTTTTTACATTTTTATTTATATTTTGGAAACGGATGGACGGCCCCGTTAATGGGTTGAGAAATAGGAGAAACAATGAGATTTTTCTCGTTCTAGAGTTGTCGTGAGCTGTGTGCCTAAAGACTGAACGGTCATTAATGCGATAAAAACGTTTCAGGCGGCTTAAGAAGCTCTTTACAAAAACGACACCAAAGAATTGGTGAAAAGGAAAATCGGGAAGAAATCTTACGTTTTTTCTTTACTACTACTACTAATATTTCTAATTTTAAGCTTTTTACAAAAAGTGTTCCACTTTGAGTAAGATTTCATTTGGACGAACCCATTTTGTTTAAATATTTGGTAGTTTTAGAGATATTATGGAAAATTACTCCTAAATGTTGACTTTTGCTCCTAAATGCCGATTTTTCGTACTTTGGTTCGTTTGTGGTTTGGGGAGTTATTTCCCTAGGCCGTTTCACATGAGATCTCTTCAAAGACACTGAGCATTGGTTCTCTGTGTGCAAGGATGACAGGAATTTATATAGGATCCTTTTGTTTTTATATTGTAGTTAACAAAAATTTAATGTGGGAATTAATCCCTTTTTCTTGCTCCATTTCATAAAAAATGATTTAAAAGTCATAACAAAATTATATAAAATCTCAAGCCATTTAATGTGTTGAGATTTTTTTTAAGACTCCGCCTTTCAAGATTTTTAATTCTCGAGATTTTGGCTCATTCGAGATTTTTAAAACAGGTGAAATTTTTCAATATGAAAACGCTTTGTTTTGCTTTGTGAAATACATAGAAACGTTTTCCTATCGTTTGAACGGGGTCCAATGTTAAGCGGCTTGGGTTTTCTATTTTAGTATGTAAATAACTATTGGGGTTTTCGCGAACATGAATTGCCTTTATCTGTTTCCGATGATTTTTACGGAGTTATGAACTTTGTAAAACAAAATTCTTAAGATGTCCCACAGCAGTGCCATCAAATAGAGCAGCGATTGTCTAAATTATAAATAGTACAATTTATAAATAAATAGTTTCATATTTTTATTTTGTTAAAACTACGCTGAATCGCTTTTGAGATTAATGTTTTTTGTAATTCCATGCCAATAAATTTAAATCAAATTTCTCCGAAAACCACCGATATAAACGTACGCGCACAATTAAAAATAATTAAATCTAATACGATTCATAAATCATACCAGACGTATGTACAATACAAACACCTAATAATATTTAAATCAAACCCTTATCAGCAGCATTGCAGGCAACATCCCATTTTTTTGTTTACCTATCCCATTTTCATTGTTTGGTACAAAATTATCGTAGTCACAGTATATACTGGTGTTTAAATTATCTATGATGGTGGTGTTAAATGATTAACCGAACAAGAGTGTATAATGACATTGCCCTGTCTGGTACGAGAGCTATAAAAAACTCTTTTAAACGTTTAACAAATTATTTTATCGACTATGATACATTTTTTGGTATATACATACATATACGTATACAGTACACAGTATTTACTAGTGCATGTGGAATGAGTACCACACTAAATATCGATAAACTAAAATTCATTCACCGTAATTCTCAACCTTTTTCGGAATTATACACAAAAATCAATATTTCTTTAAGATAATATTTTCCGATATATTACATAAAATATAAATCTTTTTTCGGGGGTTAATAGAGATATATGTACACAGATGCAGTCTGTTAGAAATGAAAATATTATTTGTTTTTCTTCTTAAGTTATGAAAAGTTTTGTTTTTGGTCAAACATAACAAAACCCAATCGATTGTGATACACTTCAGTGAATAGATAAATCAATTCTGGATACATTTTAATGACCATTCTCTTGTCTGTGTTGTGGGGGAACAAAATTTTCGGATTAACAAATTTATTTACAGCAAAACCGAAGAAAAACAAAAACACAAAAAGACTTGAGATGAATCCAAGATTTACATAAATTTTTGTCATCTTTTTTAATTTATTCAGGCGATAAAGACAGAAGATTACACAGAGTATATTTTTAAAGCAATTAAGATTGAAACGACAATAAATTACGTTATACTTACTGAACACAAACCAAGATGTAATGAGATATTTAAAACTTAAGTTTTATTTAATAATTTTATAAAACGGTTTTGTATATGTCTTGTGAATTGTTTTCTTTATTCTTAAGATGGATGTAGTTTTTTATTTATTTTTACTTGCACATTATTGAAAGAGATGAACAAACCAAGATCCGGTCAAACAAAAAAATGTAGGAACAATTATCATCGGATGCCTTATTTTGTGTTCATCTGTCCGAGTCCTCTTACAACCGTATATATGGTAACGGATATGTTCAACATCTAGTACTGCCTAATTAATTAATTAATCATACCTCTGTTAAAATTCATTGCCTCATGGTCACTAAAACCAGAGATCAGATATTTTGTTTTGGACCCTTTGTTTTTGAAACCAACAGTAGCAGCCTGGAAAATTGTTCTAGTGATTCAAGCCACTCTTTAACTTTGAGAACCTAATTTAACTGCCTGTCTAAGATGTTGTGCTAAGGGGGGGGGGGGGGGGGGGGGAGGGCTGATTATACCAAATAATTTGTGGGTCACCATAAGGTCACCATTTACAAATCTGATATCATTCTCAGGTATGAACTCCATCAGATCATACAAATTATTGTAGAGGCAAACTCGCAGATATGTAGATTTATAGGCACTCAAATGAGCGCTAATTTTGAAGCTGCCCCCATTATAAATTTCGACGTATTTGGCGTATTTTTACTTCATTAAGAAATTACTCTTTTATTGTTGATCTGATATTGATCCTTATTAAGACAATGGAGTAATGGACGATTTATTGTTTTTCTTTTGACAAAAATCCACTTTTATAGTAAGGTATTATAAAAGCCAATTTAATGAAGATATATTGTGTCCCACATCCACATCACAGTAATTTGTTTTTATTTTCTATAAATTAGCAGTACTTAGTTATTGATGAAAAAGTAATTAGTGAGTTTTCCTGGCTTAAATAGGAGTAATAATGAACACAAATAATAAAAATGAGATTTTTTATGTTTTATTGATCAACCAAAAAATGATTCTTATTACAAGACATTTAAAGGAAATAATTAAACAATTATGTCAATAAACAGATTAACTAATAATCAACTTCTTCATTTTCTGCATCATAGTTTGGCTCTGGTAAGCGATTACTGTTGGTGGATTTCTTGGATGGTCAATTTTTATACCACATAATCACTTCCTCCGGTAAATGACCAGCTTCTGCTAGCTTTATAATATCAGCCTTTTTTTGTTCCGATATTGGGATTTGATTCTTGTAGGCAGGTTTTAGTTATACAAGACGAGTTCTTCTTGGGCCTTATGTTCGTAACATTCTGTTCGGGTTGTTTATGCATCTTATCTTGGTAACATTATGTTCGGGTATTTCTTTTCAAATTCAATGCATTTTATCTTAAGCCATGATGCTGTATCACCATTTTCATCCTTATTTCGATTCTCAATAGTAGCGGAGGCCAAATCATGTAGATCATAAAAATCATTAATTTGAGCAAGTGCACCTTGTATGCTGCGTTTGTTTTATGTTTGTGCATTTTTGGACTTCGAGCAGATTTAAATATGTCTACCCAGTCGTTCATGGTGTACACCGATTTATATTTCTTGGCAGACTATATAGCTGAGCGCATAGAATCACACTCCATGTGCGAGTGGCCTGACTCTAAGAATTTGATTAATATTTTTTTTAAAGTAATTATGGCTTGTACATCTTAGAGTAACATTGCAGCTACTTGTTGATTCCTATTTTGTCCTCCACATGTGTCACAAAAGAGTGAAATTTCCGAGATTGAGGAAGGTTGTGATTTTAAAAAATGATATAATATAGACCCTATTTCATTACTTCCCCTTTTACCATTCATTTTATTACAAGTGTAACAATGAGCTACTTGTCCATATCCAACATAAATGGTCAGATTGTAGACACAAATTTTCCTTGTATAGTAAAACTAACTTTGGAGATCAAAGGAACAAGTAATGAATGAATAGTCATTTTTACATCTCAATTTATCATTTTCTTTGCTTTCATTGCATTGTTGTTTTCTGATCAAGTGGAAGGTATATTCAGTTTCCAAATTCCTCTTTTCACTATCAGAAGCTTGTTCGTATCGGGGGCAAGTGGCACAAAGATCATTCTTTGGCTTGAAAAAAGAATAATTATAGTTGTTTCAAAATATATTACGATTCAGATTTTTTCAGAGTCAGATTTTTTTTGTCATGAAATAATACGGCTTGTATAAACATTCTTGTTGGTTTTGCACAACTACAAGACTAAATGGCGTAAATGCCGCCAGCTAAAACTCATTAAGTAACAAGTGAAGTTTACCTGCCGTGTCGCAATTTAAAAATATACAATTGGTTACTTTTGCTTTTAAGTAAGTTTGTGTATAGACTATATAAAGAGGTAGTGAGTTTTTCATGTGCACATTAATGAAAAAATGGTTTATTTGGTGCAAACTATCGGCTTCGTCCATTTTGGTTAGTGAGTTTTTTCTGTCACCCGATGATATATTAAAATCAATTTCGACAGAAACGGACTTTTAACATTCGGCCTTTCGACACAATCGGCCTTACGACATTCGGCCTTTTGACCTATTCGGCCTTTCGACATATTCCGCCTTTCGAAATTTAGCCTTTCGACACATTCGGCCTTTCGACATTCACCATTTCAACACATTCGGCCTTTCGCCACATTCGGCCTTTCGCCACATTCGGCCTTTCGCCACATTCGGCCTTTCGCCACATTCGGCCTTTCGCCACATTCGGCCTTTCGCCACATTCGGCCTTTCGCCACATTCGCCCTTTCGACATTCGGCGTTTCGGCGTTCGGAATGTCGACGCTATTCCGATTCATCCATGACACATTATTCGTTCAATAATTTCCGTATTGAACAACATAAATAATTGAATTAACCCTCGCGAGTGCTCGCGCTATGAGCATTTTGCCGCCCGCAGTAAAAAATTCGTGTTATTAATAAGATATCCCAAAGCATTTTTTTCTAAAACTAACTATAAAACTTTAATAAATGTTATTTTTTCTTCTAGTTTATGTTTTATTCTGTTCTTTTAAAATAATTTTTAATTTATTTAACTATTACTTTTAATAAAAAAATCATTTTGAATATGGGCGGCAAAATGCTCTCTACGCGATCACTCACGTTTCACGGAAAGGCGCGAGCACTCTAGGGTTAAAAAACGTTGCGATTGAATTAGAATAGGTTAGAATCAGTCTACTTCAATTTAACTAAGGATTTTTCAAACTTGCCTTCAAACTCAAAGAAAGATGTGTATTTTTCACAGTTCGCAAGTCCAATTGCTGTGCCACAAACTACAACCAAAGATGATATTATAATGAGATGGCTCCTTCAAAGCAGAATTTTACTGTACGTAGATATTTTTATAGAAAATGTAAAACTAAAAAGAAGAAACGCATTTTTCTAGTTTACTGTACAATATAATACATATACACACCTACTTCAATTCTGCTTGTGTATTTTCAATTCAAAACTTTTTCTATTTTTTCATGTTTACTTTTAAAACCTATACAAACTAATTTACTTTTATGTTGTGTATTTGCATTGACATTTCCATTGCATTTCCATTTTAGTTTTAAATCTTTTTTATGTTGTGAAGTACGCTTAGTCTCTGCAAATATTTAAACAAAAATGAATCAATCAGTATCGGACTTGAATTGTATAGTGAGTAATTGCCATAACTTGAGACGAAATTCTAAATTAAAATTATTTCGTTTCCCTAAAAATGTCGTTCAAGCAAAGGAATGGTTAATTGCATGTCGCATAATACCTAATCCATTTGTACTTCATAATTTACATAAAAAACGAATATGTAGTACCCATTTTGATCCCAAGTTTATCGGAAAAAAGAGACTAATAAATACAGCTATTCCATCTCTTCATTTACCTTTGGATAATCCGGAATCAGAGATTGTCAATTTAGAGTCAATGGTTCTTAATAAAGCGTCGACAGCTGAAAGTAAGCGAACGATTAAAACCGTTGATCAATATAAAAAACAAAATCGGGAATTATTACAAGAAATAGAAAATCTTAAATCAAGATTAATTAAAAAATCAATTAAAATTAAGTATCTTACTTCCAAAGTGTTCACTCTAAAACGAAAAATTCAAATTTTATTAGTGAAAAATAACAAAACATGGAATGATATACTTCTAGAGAGAACTGACCTGGAACCTACGGCTAAATCATTTGTGGAAATGATGGTTGCACCAACTAACAGGAAAAATGTGTTTACCGATTTACAAAAGCAACTAGCACAGACCCTTTATTTTAAATCTCCAGCAACTTATTTTTTATGAGAAATTGTTTAAAATTTAATTTACCGTCTAAATCATCGATAAATAGATGGGGACCAATAAAAAATTTCAATTGCGCAATCCGTTTGTGTTTTTATGGTCAGAAGCATATGCTCACAATGGAAATTTATCTTAAATTATTATTCCACAAAAACCAACATTTCTGGTTCAAACCTTCAAAAAATTGTATATGAAAATTTAAGAATTTGTGAAACTGTGGGCTTAAATGTTGCTGCAATAATTTGCGATCAGGGTAGCAACAATAGAAAATGTTTTAAAAACTTGAACGTTACCTCGGAGCACCCTTATTTTGTATATAATGATAGAAAAATTTATTGCCTATATGATATTTGTCATTTAATAAAAAGTTTACGAAATAATTTATTAAAAGGTACAAAATATGATAGTCCGGATGGTTTAGTTTGTTGGAGTGTGATTCAAAAATTGTATAATTGGGAAAAAAATGCGACCACAAAACTTTGTCCTAAACTAACATCAAAGCACTGTAACAACCGCTTGTGGTTGTTATGTTTTATTTAATCTAAATCTGTAATTGCGGTTGGAAATCCCAACAAGGTTCAATGTTTATCCACTGCGCTGCATAAAATCTCTTCCACTACACGTCATTCTTTCTTTGGCTTAATTTGTAATAGAAAATATATTTTTTTTTTTGGTAGAGTGTACCATTTAGCATTTGATACTTCTCCTTATTTTGGTCGGTTACTCGATTCGTTTTATCATTTTTTGTTTGATGGTATGTAATGACGTGTAGTGGTTGTCGTTTTGCTTCATCTGTTTTGTTTTGGTTAGCGCGTGGATTTTCCATGTAAATGGAATGTTCCAGTGATTAAATTAAATAGTATTGGTGTGTGCGAGTCGATTTTGGGTGATGTCGTATGTGTACGTCACCCGAAATTTATCGGTCGGTTTTTTTTTTATATATGAAAAAAATTTCTTTTGGGTGGGGGAAAAATTTATATTTTTTTTTTTGGTTACGCGTCGGTATTTTTTTATTCGGGGAGTCTAGTTTTAAATGTTGAAATGAGGAGTCTAGTTTTGAATTTGAGAGAAGTAAGACAACCAAGTGAGGAGTTTAGGTCCGTTAAGTTTTTTTTTTTTTTTTGTGAAAATTATGAAGATAATCTTTGGATTAAGTGTTCAATTTTTGATTTAAGTTTTTCGTGTGGAAATTATATAAGTATATATATAAAAAAAAAAAACTTTAGTTTTATCAGATGCTCTTGTATGATCTGCTTAAATTTTTTTTTGTGATGTTTATTTAACTAGTAAATAAAATAAAGAAGATAAAGAAAAATAAAAAGAAACAATACATATAATTTTCTTGTGTATAAAATACGGATATATGTATATATATAAAAACTTTATTTTTATCAGATTCTCTGCTTTTATGATCTGATTAAAATTTTTGTGATGTGTATCGAACTAGAAAAATAAACCATATTATAGAAGAAAAATTTTGTTTAATAAATAATTTCAATCTATTGATCATCGACCTTGTATTATTTGTTTCATGGTTGGGCTGATTATTTCGTTTTGGTGAGTTTTGATTGAGTAAAACGGATCGTATAATATTCAAGTGAAAAAAAAAAATTATAACAATATTACACAAATTTTTATGTTAATTGGGTCACGTAAATTTTTCTGAGGAATTGTATTGTATGGCTTGTGAATTTGCCAGTAAACTTTGTGACATTTCGTCGGTGTAAATTGAGCCGAATACAGTATTTTCTAATACGGAGCTCAGAATAACCAATATCCAGGCCGTTATAACTGTATTGCAATGGTATTTAATGACGTTCAAAGTGATTTATCTTCAAGCATATATACTCCGTTGAAGATTAGTGCTAATTGTTCTTACTAAACACCCAACCTAATAAAACATAGAGCCAGGTGAAGTGGGTGTGAATTGGGTTTGTGGCAGCAACTCCGCCGAACGGAGTGGGGTTCGCGATTGAAGGGGTGCTGTGTTCCTGCGTCGGCGCTGTTGTAGCTGTTATTGTGGGTCGGTCGGGCCTAGGATTTGGTGTTTGTTCAGGTAAGGTGTCACCGGACAAAAATATATAATAAGTCAGGGACACCGCGTGTTTTTTTTTGTATTGGAAAATTTTGTGAGCCAAACTTGGTTTTCTTCGTTTTATTATTATATTTTTGTTATATATATATATATATAAATTTTTATTTTTCGCGGGTTTACAGGTTCCGGGTGGCGTCGCATATGACACACCCCCAAATCGATTCGCACCACGTTTTTTTTTTTTTTGTAATTTTTGATAACGGTTCATTTTCTTTTAAATTTCTTTTCATTTCATTTTTTTTTTCTTTTGTCTGATTTGATCTTCATCCGGTAATTACAGATTTTTTTTTATGAGTTTATGGTTACATTTGATTTAAAAGTGATGTGTGTGTAAATAGTTCTGTGTGATCGCGTGAGGATGGGCGGCCTTATGCTGACCTAGGCCTTGAGCAGGGTCGCCGGAGTGGCACCGGCGTCCTTGCTGAACGCAAACCCTTTTATGATTATCTACCACTGTGGTCGTGGCACAGTAGAATAATTTTCTTGTCCCCTTCGTTTTATCTCTATGCGGTTTTCAAGCATAGTAATATGTCTGGTAACCCCCACGCCTAGCGGCGAGCTTCAGCCAGTGCAATACCGCAACCAGACCTCTATTGCTATGTTCTGTTCAACAAAATCCCTTTTGGGGGATTTTGTTACAGTGGCGCCCAAACTTTCGGCTAATTTTGTTTTGCTTTTCGTCTTTAATTTCACAATTTTTTTTTTCAGCTTGCTTGTTGTGAGTACCACGTGCAAAGTCCAACGCTAGCGTTGTTTGAGCTTGCACGGGTGCTCACTTCAACGGGTTTTTTTGCCCGATCAACATTCGAATCTGCATTGCAACCAGCGTAAGCTGTTTGATTGCATGCAGATGAGAATGTTGATCCCTATTCTCAGCTCGTCTGATGAATGGGCTTACCATTTCTGCCATGTGGCATTGATTGTGGTTAAGCTCATTCTTCTTTCGTTCTGGGTTTAGTCTTTTTAAATTTTTAAAGTCTTCGTACCCTATAATTAAATTAATTTTTTTATTTTCAGTCCGACTACCTTCATGGGGAGGGATCACAGCATGTTCTAACCTTTGGTTATTTGATCTTGCTGGATCGCTCGTCATGTTGGTTCCATGTGTCATGGGTGTTGGGATCGCGAACTTGTTGTTTCCACCAATGTGGTGTTGATTGGACAGTTCGTGATCGCAGTACTCACTGGCACATCTTTAGTCAACTTCTACTTCCAGGTAAAATTTTATTTCCAATTTTGTTTGTTATCTATCAAATTAAACTACTGGGACCACAGTGGTAATTTTATTTTTATTATTATAGCGTTCAAGCCTGGCTCAGCATGGGGCCGTGATCATCTCTCGCGTGATCACCTTTTTGTTATTTTTTTGGGATTAATAATACTTCTTATTTTTCTTTTGCTTTTGCATTTCTTTTCTTTGTGAAATTTGTCTTTTTGGGTTTTTCGGTTGGTTAGTGGAGCAGCTGAAATACTGTGAAAATTTTTGGGTATTTTCTTCATTAAATTACGTATTTAATTTAATTAATAGTTTTATTATTCGATAATTTTTTTTGGTTTGGGAATTTTTTTTTAATATTTAAAGTAATTTTTCGGTAAATTTTTTTTTGGATATATATATAAATTCAATTCATTTTCTTTTATTTTTTTCCTCATATTCAGTTCATTAGTAAATTTAATAAACATAAATTTTTTTTTGTCCTTAAAATTATATTGAAGTGTTAAGCAGCACTTTAGATTCCAATACATTACCTTGGGATAGACTGGCGAGTACGGATGAGATAAAGGTTTTGAGTTGAGCGCTAGTTCAGTATTGACGCGAGTGGTCCATTGGATAGTAATTTGTGCTCGCAGCTCCTCAAACAGCCCGGCTTGTGGATATCTACTTGGTCATAGTGAGTCTAATTTGAGATTGGTGCTTCAATATAAGTGTGTTTTCAATAAATTTCTTTAAATAATTAATTAACAATTTCAAAATTTTTTTTCTGCTTTAAATTAATTAATTCTATTTTGTTTTTCATATATATCCAAATATTTTTATATATATTTAATTTTTAGATTGGTAAAATTTATTTTTATGGATTTCTATAATTAAATAATTTGTTTGATTTTTTTTGCAGTTATAACGTTAAATTTTAATAACTTTAGGTTTTGGAACATTTTCAGTTACAATAATAAATATTTTTTTTTTGTATAATCGATACAAATTGTTTTGCTATATAAACATTCTTATTATTATTGCAGTATTGTGGGAATTTTCGGTTAGGTTAAGGGTATCAGGGTATTATACGTAAATTCAATTTTTTTTGTTTAACGTTTTTGGATTCTTTAAATTTTCAAATCAAAATATAAATTATTAATTAATTTTCAACATACAAATTTGTATTGTACTGTAAATTTAAATTTTACCTCCTAGTTGCTTTTGATTAAATTTGGGTTTGGTCATTTTAATCCAATCATTAATATTTTTCATATTTAATCTACAAATTTTTTTTATCCAATCATGAGTTATTATGACATGGATATCTCATTGTTAAAAACGGACGAACTCGACGTCGAATTCCTAGTTCGGTCAATTCAATCCGATTCCGAGGGCGCTTTGAACCAATTAAGGGACCTGTTGGCGGCTGAGGCTGCTGGTACAACAGCAGCTCCGATTAAAATGCATCCCCGCGCCAGACAAAAACCTGAATCGGAAATTATTACGTGCCATACGAAATTGCAAGGTCTACAGGAAGTTTTCATTGGCGTTCCGAATTTGCAGCACGAGAAACAATTGGACACCGTTCGGTGTATTAGAACTCGACTGCTGCATATTCAGGGAAGACTGAATCGAGCTCTTGGGTCTCCAACATATGGTGGTCAGGCTCGTACCCTTCTGGACCACAGTACTATCCTTTTAACTGCAATAGAACAATTTTTATCAGATACGTCCTTATTAGATCAGTCGATTCAAGACGCCAATACCAGTGGATGCGACGGAGGATTGCCATTGTTGGAATCAGTTCCATCTGAGACCCTCGGTGGCTCTCTCAAAATAGCTCCAGAGGGTGTGAGCGAACAAGTCAAATCAGTAATGGAAGGTCCTTCATCAGTTGATCAAGCTGAGATGATTAGGTCTTTGACGGCTCAGTTGCAGGCGTTAACAGCACAAATGAAGGAAAAGCGGGCTGTACCTCCATCTGTGGCGATACCGATACCGTTAAAACCAACTACCAAAGAATCAGCCTTGAAAACGTCTCCTAATCATGGAATTAGTGGTCCTTCAAAACCTCCGCAAGTTCAATTTCAAAATCCGCCTGTTTCTCTAGTCTCTCAATTTACCGACAATGACTTTCTTCAATTTGAGAATCCTTCAATGGTACCTGTCTCTAAAGAGCGCTCATCTCTGGAGCAGGCTACTCATTTTAGTAATACCAATTTTTCACCAGGTGTAGCTGGTCCACATAATAGCACATTAAATACAGTTCCAAATCAACCTTGTTCTTCTCATGTCCCTTCTAATTCTGAGTTCAATCGACGTTCGCTAGCACGTTGTGGCATTTCATACAGTGGTTCTCCAACAGGGATTACTGTTGATTTGTTCTTGTTTCAGCTTGATTCTGTTGTTATGTCTCATAACATATCTTCTGAATTTGTACTACTCGATTTGCATCTCCTCTTAAAGGACGTGGCATTGCAGTGGTACTGGACGTACCGACGCCACAACCCGCTAGCACCTTGGAGTGATCTAAGAAGGGATTTCCAAGAACGTTTCAAAGATCGACGATCACCCTATGAGATTAGACGGATGGTTGAATCGCGTAAACAGCTGCCCACGGAAACCTTCTTGGATTATTACCATCATATGTGGTCATTGTCACTGCAATGCCACACCCCTTATCGAGATGACGAATTCATCCAACTCCTGATGAATAACATGAAACCAGTTTTGCAGTATCATCTCACTGACCGTCAGTTTACCCACATTAATGAACTTATTAAAAGTTGCACAGCGTGGGAGGATTCTCTAAAACGATTGCGAGCACCGTCTGATTATCACTCTTATCCTCGGCGGGGAATTAACGAACTGACCTCTGATTTGATGTTGGAAAATACTGTGCCAGGACCAGATTTCAATTTACCTTTTTCTGATGTGTCCCCAGGTACGACGAGAACCGCCTATCACGTTCCAACTGGTGTTTTTGTTCCGTCATCAAATCCTGTTCAGCAAATATCTGGCGGTGCTTCTGTAGCGGCTTATCGTGCTCCAGTGGGAGTTTCTTCTACAATGTCAAATCCTGTGAAAGCATCGACCAGTAGGGATCAAACCAATTCTCAACGTGCCGTTGGGGGAGGCAACTACCCCATCTGTTTTAATTGCTCTGACATGGGTCACGTATTTCAAGACTGTCCTGTCCCTCTTACTGGAATTTTCTGTTTCCGTTGTGGTTTAAGAGACACTATTTCCACCAAATGTCGTCGTTGTACGGAAAACCGAACCAGTGGTCCATGGAGATCGGGGATCCATGGATCACAGACCAAGTCCACCCCAACAATAGTGACCAAAGCAGAAGCAGCCAGCAATACCGACCCAGAGCTTCAGAAGTGGATGAAGCCAGATGGGAAGAATCAACCGAACCTGTGAAAGTTCTCGTTGAGTCATTTGATTCCGAATCACTATCTGGATCAGGTTCGTTTGGTTCCAACCAAATGGTTTCTGATGCTTCTTTAACTTCCAATCATTTTTCAAATTCTTGTTCTTTTAAATCTCAATTTTCAAATCCAGTTAAATCTTTCATTAGCAGTTTTAAGAAACTCAATCCTTTACGCTTACTTCGCTCAAAAAAATATTGGGAGGAACGTAAGATCATGAGATCTTGCGTTGTTTCTTCAATACTCGGGTCTGAAATGGGTGATAAACGGCCTTATGCCGATATTCTCATTAATGATGTGCCTTACCGAGGTCTGTTAGACAGTGGAGCGAGTGTAAGTGTTTTGGGTTGTGGATCCGAAAAACTGTTGAATGACTTAAATTTTCAGTTACATCAATTACCTTCTTCTATTCAAACTGCCAGTGGTCAATCTCAACAAGTTATCGGTTATCTTAATGCTCAGGTTGAATTTAATTCCCAAACACATAAGATGCGTTTCTATCTCGTACCATCTTTAGAGCAACCTTTATACCTGGGGATTGATTTTTGGAATCAATTTGGTATTACTCCTCAATTATCTGCGTTGAGTGAATTGACTGACTCCGCAGACTTATCTTCTGCTCCTAAATTTCATTTACTCTCTCCAGATGACAACAGTAAACTCTCTACAGTAGTTAATAAATTTCCGTCCAGTGCTGAATTAGGTCTTGGCAGAACCACATTACTATCACATGTGATTGATGTAGGGGAAGCCAAGCCTGTTAAGCAACGGTTCTATTCTGTTTCACCAGTTAAACAAAAACTAATGTATGATGAGCTCGATCGCATGTTGTCTCTGGATGTGATCGAAGAGAGTCATAGTTCCTGGTGTTCTCCTATTACGATGGTGCAAAAGGCTAGTGGTCAAGTGCGCTTGTGTTTGGATGCCCGTGAGGTGAACAAGGTGACGGTCAGGGATGCGTATCCGCTTCCCCTTATCAACGGATTGTTGGGTCGTTTGGATCAAACTCGCTATATATCAACTATTGATCTAAAAGATGCCTTTTGGCAGATACCACTCGACCCGCAATCCCGAGATAAGACAGCGTTTACTGTCCCTGGTCGTCCCTTGTACCACTTCAAGGTCATGCCCTTTGGGTTGTGCAATGCTCCCCAAACACTGTGCCGCCTTATGCATCGCGTGATACCTTATCAACTACATGATAAAGTTTTTGTGTACTTGGATGACCTTTTGGTTACTTCTTCTACTTTTGGTGAACATTTGGAATTATTGAATTTAGTTGCTCAATTACTTAGTAATGCTGGATTGACCATAAACTTGAAAAAAAGTCAGTTCGTCTTAAAAGAGGTTAAATATTTGGGTTACTTAGTGGGTGATGGTTGCCTTCGCACCAACCCAGAGAAATGTAAAGCGATAAGTGAATTTCCTCGACCGAAAACAACTAAGCAGATACGTAGTTTCTTGGGTTTATGTGGGTGGTATAGGCGTTTCATAAAAAACTTCGCGTCTTTAGCTGCTCCACTAACTGATCTGACAGGAAAAAAATCTAAGTCTAAATGGAATCTTCACGCTGAGGAATCCTTCCAATCTCTTAAATTATCTTTGTCGTCTGCTCCTGTTTTGGCTAATCCTGACTATGGGCGCCCTTTCTTTATCCAATGTGACGCAAGTGCTGTTGGCGTGGGTAGTGTACTTTTTCAGCTTGATCCTGATGGCGCTGAACACCCCATTGAATTCTTTTCTCACAAATTAAATGCCGCTCAGCGAAATTATTCTGTAACTGAGTTGGAGTGTTACGCAGCAGTACTTAGCGTCCAGAAGTTTCGGCCCTATATCGAGGGATACCCGTTCACGATTTATACCGATCACGCTAGTCTCCGCTGGTTGATGTCCCAAAAAGATCTATCTGGTAGACTCGCCCGCTGGAGTTTAAAACTGCAAGCGTACAAATTTGATATCGGATATCGTAAAGGAACGGTGAATGTTGTACCTGATGCCCTCTCCAGAGCTTTTTATAGTGAGCCCACAGACGATGTAAGTAATGATCAACCTTTTCCTCCTGTTGAAACTACTTTGAATGATGATTCCTCCTTACTTTGTGATTCTCCTGTTATACAAGAAAATGTGTCTAGTTTAAATTCTTCAAGTGACAATTCGGTTCTACATATTGATCTTAACTCTTCAGCTTTTCAGGACGATGAATATGTTCAACAGATCAATCGAGTTCAACAATTAAAAGATTGCGATCACAACTTCAAAATTCGTGATAATAAACTCTTGATCTTACCTTCCTACGCTTCTCGTTATACGTCCACTGATTTGTCTGAATGGAAGTTAGTAGTTCCGTTGTCCTTGACTGCAAACTTAATTGAACTGGCTCATTCTTCTCCTACTTCTGCTCATATGGGTATTAAAAAAACTGTAGAACGACTTCAACGGCAATTTTTCTGGTTTGGTATGACTAAACAAATCAAACTTTTCATCTCTAATTGTGTACAATGCAAGATGAATAAGCCTGTAAATTTTAGCACTCAACCTTTGATGGGTTCTCAAACTGAGTCTACCAGACCTTTTGAAAAATTGTTCGTTGATTTCCTTGGACCTTATCCTCGCTCCAAACGAGGGAATACCTGTATCGCTATAGTGTTGGATCATTATTCAAAGTTTGTTCTAGTCAAACCATTGCGTGAAGCTTCCGCCTCTTCTCTGTGTAACTTTTTGGAAAATGAGGTGTTTTTACTTTTCTCTGTACCTGCAGTGATTACTTCTGATAATGGCAAACAATTTCTATCTCACTTATTTAAAGATCTTTTAAAAAAATATAATGTTGATCATATACGTACTCCTATTTACTCTCCTCAAAGCAACGCTTCTGAGAGAGTTAATCGGACGTTACTGTCTAGTATTCGTTCTTATCTTGATGATCATGCACATAATGAATGGGATTGCCATCTCTCTGAAATCACTGCGGCATTGCGAAATGTTAAACACGACGTCACGAATTTTTCTCCTCACTATTTGGTCTTTGGTCAACACATGTCATTAAACGGTTCAGATTATGCTTTACGTAAACTTTTATCTCCTCAGGATGATAACGAAATACATGTGTTGTCCAAGTCTAATAGATTAAATCTTATTCGTGATCAAATAACTCATTACCTGAAAGTTGCACATGAGAAATCCGCTGTTCGTTATAATTTACGAAGTACCAATAGGAATTTCCTGCCTGATCAACCTGTGTTTGTCCGATCCTTCGCACAAAGTAGTGCTCCTGATAGATTTTCTGCAAAGTTAGCTGCTAAGTTTATTCCTGCTTTTATCACTGATAAAATCGGAACAGTCTCTTATAATATCAGAAATCTTGATGGAAAACCTTTGGGAGTTTATCATGCCAAGGATATACGATTGTGACAAATTATTAGTGAAATTTTTTTCTCCTTCCCTCTTACTTTCATGCCTGGCTTTGAGATCTTTTTTCGGGTGTGAGTCGTCCCCACGCTGTAACAACCGCTTGTGGTTGTTATGTTTTATTTAATCTAAATCTGTAATTGCGGTTGGAAATCCCAACAAGGTTCAATGTTTATCCACTGCGCTGCATAAAATCTCTTCCACTACACGTCATTCTTTCTTTGGCTTAATTTGTAATAGAAAATATATTTTTTTTTTTGGTAGAGTGTACCATTTAGCATTTGATACTTCTCCTTATTTTGGTCGGTTACTCGATTCGTTTTATCATTTTTTGTTTGATGGTATGTAATGACGTGTAGTGGTTGTCGTTTTGCTTCATCTGTTTTGTTTTGGTTAGCGCGTGGATTTTCCATGTAAATGGAATGTTCCAGTGATTAAATTAAATAGTATTGGTGTGTGCGAGTCGATTTTGGGTGATGTCGTATGTGTACGTCACCCGAAATTTATCGGTCGGTTTTTTTTTTATATATGAAAAAAATTTCTTTTGGGTGGGGGAAAAATTTATATTTTTTTTTTTGGTTACGCGTCGGTATTTTTTTATTCGGGGAGTCTAGTTTTAAATGTTGAAATGAGGAGTCTAGTTTTGAATTTGAGAGAAGTAAGACAACCAAGTGAGGAGTTTAGGTCCGTTAAGTTTTTTTTTTTTTTTTGTGAAAATTATGAAGATAATCTTTGGATTAAGTGTTCAATTTTTGATTTAAGTTTTTCGTGTGGAAATTATATAAGTATATATATAAAAAAAAAAAACTTTAGTTTTATCAGATGCTCTTGTATGATCTGCTTAAATTTTTTTTTGTGATGTTTATTTAACTAGTAAATAAAATAAAGAAGATAAAGAAAAATAAAAAGAAACAATACATATAATTTTCTTGTGTATAAAATACGGATATATGTATATATATAAAAACTTTATTTTTATCAGATTCTCTGCTTTTATGATCTGATTAAAATTTTTGTGATGTGTATCGAACTAGAAAAATAAACCATATTATAGAAGAAAAATTTTGTTTAATAAATAATTTCAATCTATTGATCATCGACCTTGTATTATTTGTTTCATGGTTGGGCTGATTATTTCGTTTTGGTGAGTTTTGATTGAGTAAAACGGATCGTATAATATTCAAGTGAAAAAAAAAAATTATAACAATATTACACAAATTTTTATGTTAATTGGGTCACGTAAATTTTTCTGAGGAATTGTATTGTATGGCTTGTGAATTTGCCAGTAAACTTTGTGACATTTCGTCGGTGTAAATTGAGCCGAATACAGTATTTTCTAATACGGAGCTCAGAATAACCAATATCCAGGCCGTTATAACTGTATTGCAATGGTATTTAATGACGTTCAAAGTGATTTATCTTCAAGCATATATACTCCGTTGAAGATTAGTGCTAATTGTTCTTACTAAACACCCAACCTAATAAAACATAGAGCCAGGTGAAGTGGGTGTGAATTGGGTTTGTGGCAGCAACTCCGCCGAACGGAGTGGGGTTCGCGATTGAAGGGGTGCTGTGTTCCTGCGTCGGCGCTGTTGTAGCTGTTATTGTGGGTCGGTCGGGCCTAGGATTTGGTGTTTGTTCAGGTAAGGTGTCACCGGACAAAAATATATAATAAGTCAGGGACACCGCGTGTTTTTTTTTGTATTGGAAAATTTTGTGAGCCAAACTTGGTTTTCTTCGTTTTATTATTATATTTTTGTTATATATATATATATATAAATTTTTATTTTTCGCGGGTTTACAGGTTCCGGGTGGCGTCGCATATGACACACCCCCAAATCGATTCGCACCACGTTTTTTTTTTTTTGTAATTTTTGATAACGGTTCATTTTCTTTTAAATTTCTTTTCATTTCATTTTTTTTTTCTTTTGTCTGATTTGATCTTCATCCGGTAATTACAGATTTTTTTTTATGAGTTTATGGTTACATTTGATTTAAAAGTGATGTGTGTGTAAATAGTTCTGTGTGATCGCGTGAGGATGGGCGGCCTTATGCTGACCTAGGCCTTGAGCAGGGTCGCCGGAGTGGCACCGGCGTCCTTGCTGAACGCAAACCCTTTTATGATTATCTACCACTGTGGTCGTGGCACAGTAGAATAATTTTCTTGTCCCCTTCGTTTTATCTCTATGCGGTTTTCAAGCATAGTAATATGTCTGGTAACCCCCACGCCTAGCGGCGAGCTTCAGCCAGTGCAATACCGCAACCAGACCTCTATTGCTATGTTCTGTTCAACAAAATCCCTTTTGGGGGATTTTGTTACAGCACATATATCCAAATAAATGGATATATCCGATATATCCGAAAAAATGCTTGTTCGATACGCCACCCAAATTTTTAGTAAGAGTGTCGTGGCTGGAATTAAAATCGCAGTGGATTTAAAAATATATCCCGATCCTGAATTAGCTATATCAACAGCAAAATTTACTGAAGTTTCTAATAATTTATTCGATTGTTTAAATAGCAAAACACTCTTTAATTCCAACCCTTATCGATGTGCTTTGGCTGAAAATAACAAAATTTTTCAAACATTAAACAGCTATTTAATTTATTTTAAAAATACTACATTTAAAGGAGCTAAATCTATCTATTGCATTGATGGTATAATGCAAACCATTAATGCGGCAATACTATTGGGAACTGAATTTTTTAGAAATCCAAATCTAAACGTTAACTACATTTTAACGAATCGATTAAATCAAGACCCAATCGAAAATTTGTTTGCTCAGGTTCGATATAAAGGTGGTAACAATAAAAACCCATCCGTTTTTCAATTTAATAATATCCTGTCACAAATAATATCGTCCAAATTACAATTTAAATCCAATTTTTCTAACTGTGAAGCAGACGGAGATGATTTTTTAAGTACCGAGTTTCAAGAAGAGGATCAGCGGAAAGACACTATTTTACCAGAAATATCAGAAGAACAAAGCGAAGAATTATGCGAATTTGGGGAATCGTTTTATGTAACTACAGCAATTGGAGAAAATTCCATGAAATATTTTGTCGGTTATGTTATTTTTGTAGTAATTGGTAAAATCGATTGCTTAATATGTTTGGAAAATATGTCATCCAGCTGGCCATTTTTTATACAACAAAAATTATTATAATGATAATAGTTTTGGATCACTAAACTGCCCAAAAGAAGACTTCTTTTTGCTATGTAAAATGCAAATTGAGAATTTTTGCCGCATTTTTCAAAAAAGATACCACGAGAGGCATATTAAACAAACTATAATGGATAGTTGTATCGAATTAGTATCAGAATCCTCTACTATATTGACATAACAAATTTTCCGGGCAAGCCCACACAATTTTTTTTTAATCTGTTTTTCATAAAGCTTAGGTTGCTGCGGAACGCATGTTAAGCTATAAACGGTATTCCTTTATAAATATCTCAAAACGTTTAAAATTCTAGAGAAATACACATCCATAATGGTAACACATTATTCATTCGAAAGTATTCTAAATTCGTTACATTATTATATCAATTTTCCCATGACTAGAGATACATTTTCTCTGTATTCTCTTCACATGTAAAACGCGAATTGTATAAATGATGATTTACTTTTGTATTTTCTAGTTATCAATTTTCTTTGTCGATACAGAAAAAAGCACAACAACAAAACGCAAAAAAAAAAAGGAAAATTGTAGTACGGGGAATATCGTATACATGCGATTTTATATCATTCGAAACAACATAACGTATGTTCATGTACGCGAGATACGGATACGGGAAAATTTATCGATATCTATGTGGGAATTCGATGAAAATGAAATATTGAAGAAAATTAGTAGGAAAATTTATTTTATTTACCTGGAATATCTATATAGTTTATATAAGGTGGTGGGATAATGAGCAGATTTATTGTAGTGGGATTGAGATAGTTTTTTGGTAAATCAATTATTTAACCACAGATAGCAAACGGAAATTTAACATTTTGTACTTAAAGGCATTTAAATTGCTAATTTCTTATGCAGAGTGTATATCAATGTATTTTATGTATCAAAGATTATGTTTCGTCATGGGAAATGAAATATACACATTTTATCTTTTAGATGATGATGATGATATACATGACTAAGTTTTTTATATATAAACTTCCCAACATTATTACACTGAGAATTTTACATTAAATGATGAGCATTACCGCCATCGCACACAATACCTAAGTAGCTGCGTGATAAAATTTTGTAGACTATTAAACTATAAGAATTTTTGAATAAGCATCTTATGTTGTATACAAAATGTGTAGACGGTATTTATATTCTAATTTCGAAATTTTTGTTTTTATTACCCTGAATAAAATTTGTGTTGCGGTATTACGATACAAGTCTTGTGTACATACATAAATTCAACTCGGTTTGGTTCAACAATCGTGTGCAATACAATACATATTCATGTGCTAGAGGCGGTTTTTAGCCAAAAAAAAAAAAAATTCCAACCCACAAAAAAAAATTTCTACTATAAAACAAATTTTTCAAAGTTGGTTTGCCGCTGGTTTAGACAAAAATCAATAATGCAAAGCCAAGTTTTTATTTTGTGTATACGTTTGAAGTCAAAATGGAATAATTGAAAAAATATCTTTTAATCGTGTCAATTTTATACACAACTTTTCGTTTTGCATACATTTTTTAATGGATACGTCTAGTGTATAGTTTTCATTTCGAGCTAAACAAAATTTGGATACGTTCTGACCTGAAGTTATATTTGCTGTACATAAATGATGATTTTTTTTCGGCTGGAAAATGAATAAAATTAATAAAATATTTTGTTTCGGAAAACCAATTTTTTCGGGTAGCTGCAGGATATTTTTGTAAACATTTTTTCCGGAAATTTGTTTTTTTTGTTTCGAATATAGATTACGACCCAATCTGGTCATTACAGAGTGGGCAATTGGAAAAAAAAAATTATTATTTTATATCTAGATTACTCAGGTTTTTTCCTAAATATAATTAGGCGTTTATCCTTGTTTGGAAAGGGACAATTCTTGACTATGCAGGGTGTGGCACAACCAACGAACAACAACTGTAGCGTAACAGTCCACCGGCTAGTTTTCTTTTAGTAACCAAAAACATAATAGTAAACTTGGCAACATTGTAATTTAGTAATTTCGAACGCCTGAGTAGCTTATTTGATCCTTGCCAGACAGCCACATTTACCAGTTACTAAGTGATTTTGTACTTGTTAAATGCCAAATATCGCCGTTTAATTTAAATTAAACTTGAAGACATCATATTTGGCTAGTTTTGTTGCAGCTGGATTTAGATGTTGATACCTTTGGCAAACTTCACAAGTTTGACGGCATTTTCGATCGATTCTTTGATGTTTGTTACCAGCAAACAGATCTCGCCAACATTTTCATCCTCACAACTCCCGGATGATCTTCGTGCAGCAACTGGAGTACTTACTCAGGAGAGGACCAATTGTTATCACATTAACTTTCGAAAATGCATCGACTGAACAGATGTGTGGATCACCACTTGATTCATCGTCTTGAGGTAAACGCGACAAGGCATCAGGCACCACCAGATCTTTACCCTTACGATATTTTATTACTTAATAGAACCCGGGTAAAATGATGGCCCATCGTTGAAGGCTTTTGGCAGCGGTGATTTGTATGTCTATTTTAACGTCAAATAGCGCTCCCAACGGCTGATGATCAGTCACTAAAATGAAAGGGCGACCGAATAAAAATGTATGAAACCTTTTTACACCGAATATTATCGCTAACGCCTCCTTGTCAAGCTGAGAATAGTACTTTTCGGCTGGTGATAGGCTCGCAGACGCAAATATTAACAGGGGGTCGTCTCCATCCATTTCTTGACTAAGAACTGCAGCCACTCCAAATGAGCTCGCATCGCACGAAAGGTACAGATCTTTCTTTGGATCATAGTGAATTAATAGGTTGTTAGTGCTTAGCTCCTTCTTGCATTTCACAAATGCAACGGTGTAACTCCTTATCCAAACGAAAGCCACATCTTTTGTGTTAACTTATACAGTGGTGCAAGCTCTTTCGCCATCATCGGCATGAACTTCCGGTAGAAATTTATTAGCCCTAAAACAGCCTTCAGCTGTGTGATATTTTTAGGTATCGGAACATTGTTAATAGCAGCAATTTTGCACGGTCTAGGCATGATTACGCGATCACTGATACTGTGGCCCAAATATTCAACTGTTTAAACACTCAATTTCATCCACCCCAGCTACCAAAATGTCATCGAGATAGCAATCCTCGAAGAATTTCATCCATTATCTTTTGGAAACTGGTAGGGGCACTTGAGATACCGCAAGTGAACCTCGTATAACGAAATAACCCCGTGTGAGTGTTGATTGTAAATAACACTACCGAGTCCTCCGCTATTTTAACTTGTTGAAAGCGCCAGCCAAGTTCAAAACTGTAAAACATTTACTTCCCGAGAGACTCGCTAAGATATCGTCGAGATTCGGTAACGGATAGTGATGGAAATTAACCCATTTGTTTACCGACACCATGAAGTCAACGCAAATCCGCCGGCTCTTGTGCTTCTTTGGAACGACAACGATGGGGCTTGCCCATTCACTGTGTTGAACGGGAACAAACACACCAGTCTCAGCCATTTCCCTCAACTCCAACTCCACCTTTGGTTTCAGCGCATATGGTATTGAAATGATTCATAGATCCAGGCTGTTCGGAAAACACAGAAAGAAACTCCTTCTTTAAATCCGACACAAGTGACTTTGAACAGTCTTTACCAAGCCCTCCTACTATCTCAACATTCGTAGAAAACTCGCGAAATTTCTCGCGCCACGATGGCATCAAGCGATCCAGCCATGGCTACCTAAAAGAGGCACCCGATGTTCGGCACGAAAGACAAACAGCTCCAGTTGTTCCTCATGTAATCCATATTTAACGCGAACTACCACTTTCCCAACAATGTTCAACTTTTCACCGTTAGCAGCGATATACTGATTTGACACTCTAACCAACCGCAAATTTGCAAATTTCTTACAAAATACTGCCGAACCAATCACTGTTATCGCCGCACCGGTATCGATTTCCATTTGAATAGGCACATTATTCACCAATACACGCACCACCTCCGCTTTCGATTGTTTATTTCAAATACCGTAACAAAGTTAAGCGAATTAAAGAAATCTTCATTTTGTTCTTCTACCGAATTAATTTTACGGTTCTTTGGACACATTTTTCTTGTATGACCACCTTGAAAACATCTAAAACATTTCCAATTTTTTGCTGGACAAATTTTACCATGAGTTCCACCACCACATTTATCACAATCTTTGTTCATATCTTCACTGAATTAGCTTTGTTTTACCACACTACTCGACGAACCGATTTTCTTACCACTAAAGTTGATTTTCGTAACTGAACCACCACTATCGATTATGGTTTTTGACTCCAAAAACGCAAGCTCCTGACCACACTTTTATAAACGCATTCAAATTTGTTTTCACTACCTTCGGACAGTAATTTTTTTTGAATAGCTTCGTTTCTTAAACCACAAATCAATCGATCCCGTAGCACATCATCCAAAAAATACCCAAAAATATATTAGCGTGATAACCTTTTTAACTCAACTGTATAATCCGCTATTGATTCATTTGTATGATGGTTTTATGAAAGATAAAAAATTGGCTTTCAATAAGGATGATCTTTACTACTTGATCGTCCTTTTCAAATAAGGAATATTCGTTTATGCTTATTATGGAATTTGTCCAAAGCCAAGGTTTTACAGAATGAGTTAATGGATTTTCAGAATCCTAAAATTTGGCCGCCAACTCTGATTTTTCAATTTTTTTTTTTAATTCGATAGAATTTTGATATTTGAAGCGTTCAAAAATAAATTAACGGAGCTCTAAATTAAGTGAATTTCGACTAAAATGTGTAATTTGAAATATGTTGTTCAAAATTGTATAACGTTCCAATATTTACAATAATTTCACCATAAAATGTCGCGAACAAAATTTCGTTTAAATATATTTTTCCATAAACAAGTAAGTTTAATGTCAAATGTCTGACATCTCTAATAAACAAACAACATAATTCACAAAAAATGCAATATTTTATCCTCACTATAAGTCCCCCTGCAATTTACCGATAAAATATTTAAGTTTTTACAGGTAATTTAAATTTATTCAAAATGTTGCTTAAACCCATAAATTTTACAAGCTGGAGACCAACACTTAAATTGCAGCTTAAACCAATGTTAAATATATTTCTGACATTTATTTGAAAAAAATTCCCCTACCTTCGCAATTTTTTATTGTGCTTTCCGAATAGTGAATACATTTTAGGCAAATTTTCCCGCTTCACACATTTGTTGTTACAGTAATTACAGTAATTTTCGCGAAATGGATAGATTTTTGGCAGAAAATATCTTGTATGGGCATAGCTACGCCACTTAAGGAAAATCGGCACAGAAAGTTAATCGAAGCGGGTTTATCATACAATAAATTTATCCTGTAGCGGGTTAATCGTACAAAAAATTTATCCTGTTGCTGTCAAAAAATATCATAAGATTTGATTAATAATCCTCAACAATTTTTAAGCAACAAACATTCCCCGTTCGCTTTTCCATACACCACATTACCATACGCAAAAACTTCAGTGGAGAAAAAAAGCAATTTGAATTGTGCATGCAAGCGAGAATGTTATAAGCGAGTAAGTTGTTTTCGCAATATTTAGGGTAATATGGAAGCTCTGTTTTATGATTGTGACTTCAATCACCGAGTTGTAAAATGATCAGGTGATTAAAAATCAAGATTATTCTTAAATTCAGTTTAAATTGTTGTTCAAACAACAACTTTACTCTTTTGGTTGATATTATGTTTTGGAAAATCTATCGATCAGTGTTGATACTTGATAAACAAATCAAAATTTTATATTAAAGGCATAAAATGGTTGTAAATAGAATGGAGTGCATTTTTTAAAAGCGAGTGAAAAAATAACTTTACCAATTTCATTGAGCAAACAATAGATACGAGTACGGTATAGCATCCAAAATGATCTTTATTATAAATCAAAGTATTATTAATTCTATAACATAATGCGAATATACCTTTTGTAAATTTCGAGTAATATCGAGAAACACGATTATTTCCAAAAAATCTTGAATATGCCTCGAGTAAACGTATAATCCTACAATAATCTTAAAACAATTATTTAGTTTAATCGAAAACCTCAAAATCTCGTATTTCGAAAATCTTATCTGTTATGTTTAATTCCAGCTAAACTCGAGTAATATCGAAAATATCGAATAATCTCGAACAATTTCTTTACATAATATTCAACACCAAACAAATTTGAAATACTCGAAAGTTACATAAAATATCGAAAATCTCTATGTATCATTAATTCTGTAATATCATAGAACTATAGCACTTTGCAATTTTAGAGTAATATTGAGAGAATCGAATAGACTCGAATGATCTCAGGAGCCAGAAAGATCGAATAATCTAGAATCATCTAAGAATTCTATTGTAGAAGAATCTCGATATTCTCAAACAATTTTGCCTATTCTCGAAAATCTCGAATAAACTCAGAATCTTAGTATAATCACAGAAAATGATGTATACACTGATCTATACAATAGTTTGAAAATAATCTCAAAAATGTCAAAGTTTTAAAGGATCTTGAAAATTCCAGAAACCTCTCAAATATCGATTTTTCGGTTGTAAGTATGTAAAACCAAAGAAAATCTTATACGCACTAATCATTGCCATGTAAAATGTAAATAATCGGGACATTCTTCAATAATTTCGAATAACCTATAGAAATCTCGAAAACTTTGAATATTTATTAACGAATAATTTCGAAAAGTCTGTAATATAAAAATCGAAAAATTCCGAAAAGTCGTGAAATTGCCGAATTAATTGTCGCTTCAATTGAGTTTGCAAAAAAATTTTTTTTTGGTGGATATAAGTCAAAATATTAATTCTCATTACCTCATTTTTCAAGCTTCGCAGGCTTTCCCAGCGAATGGTAAGTCAACCGTTCATTATTCATGCATTTATCTATGTAATTGACTAACCACAGAAAATCGAAGACTGATCACGTGAAATATACGCAATCAAATTATTAAACATTGGAGCTCTATTGGGGGTATATCCTCCAACAGGTCGCAAATAAACTATTTGCGCCTCAAAATCTGACTACTCGATTGATTTTAACATGAGTTTTTCAATGTTCTTTTGTAATTTATTTGCTTTTGCGACTGAGTAGTAAAAACATTATAGAAAAGTTACCACCGAATTTTTGCCGATGCAAATAAAATCAAGTAAGTCAAGACAATTAATCTACTCAGGCTGCGGTCGAATTCTCGGGTAAATCATTTACTGCGGTAAATTTAGATTTTTAATGTTCGTTTTCTGTTAAATTACGCATTTTTTTCTTTTTTTTACTCGTTCAATTCTTATAACAATAAAGAATAAAGTATCTAAACGTAAAAGATTTACCTTTTTTTATTTCCCTTACTCTCCAGCAAAAAAAGGCAAATGCATTTACCGAATTTTGCGGATTAACTCGAGAATTCGACCGCAGCCTCAGTCGCAAAAGCAAATAAACCACAAAAAAAAAAAAATTGAAAAACGCATGTTAGAATCAATCGAGTAGTCAGATTTTGAGGCGCAAATAGTTTATTTGCGACCTGTTGGAGGATATACCCCTAAAGCTCCTAAAAGTTTCTTGATTGGGGCAAAGTTTTCTGTATTGTTCCCACTGGCGTGGATACCAAACTGATTGCAAAGTTCATGGCCAATTCGCAACAGTGTGCAAAAGTCGTAGGTCATTTTCGTTTGTAAATCCAGTTCGTTATTTTTATGGTTTAAATTTCGCTGGCTTATATACTTTCCATTCCAGCTTATTATAGCTGCAAGGAAATTTCAATGAGGGTTTTGAGGGATTAGTTTTCTTATTATACTTTGAGGGCATAGCCGCCCTTAACCTAGATAAGAGACGCTTCATGACTGGCAATGGGAACATTTTATACTGACGGTTCCAACAAACGTGTGGCAAAACTTGTCTTTGTTAATCCAAAACGGAACTGAGCATATACGTCCATTGACTTTGTAATTTAACTGCATTATGAAGCCAACATATGTACGTATAAGTACCTACATAATATGCCAATGCAATGTTCCAAAGTTATATCTTCGAATAAAACCAATTCAAATAAATTGAAAATAGTACCAAATTACAAATACAACCAAATAAATTTGTTGTAGGGTATTACGTTACTAGTAAAAAAAAAACCTCGCCAATATTAGTTAAACACTTTAAGCTATTATCACTAATAGTTTTGGTTATCATAGCAATCATTTATTTATTGAAAAGGATCCAAACAGCAAAACACAAAAAAAAAGGATAGAAATCTAAACCCTAAGACGGATGAAAATATTTTCATATCTCGAAGAAAATGTGGGTACGAATAAAAATAAAATGAAAATTCCAATCGATTTTTCCGATTACGAACGACCGATGAAATAAAATTTTCATTTAAGTATTCTCAAGCTTCACTTGGAATTATTTCTAATTTATAATTTATGTTGTATACAGATTTGATTTCGTTTCTATCGTACGAAAGGAATTAAAATTTTGAAGTTTTTGGTTGCTTTATAATAAAAGAACAAATTTTAGCACCACCTCCAAAGAGCTTTATTTTTAATTAATTTAGAATATTCCTAAGATATAAAGCTTACTTATATATACTCATCAAATCGAATATTTTGGGGAAATGGCAAAAAAAACGTGCAAAATACAAACAAAACCATAAAATATGGGATGTGCCGATTCAACATTTTAAGTTTAAGATAATTTTGGCACGCATTTTGTGTATAGAACACAAAAAGATAATAGCAGGAAGGAAGGTCAATGTTATGTAAAGCATAAACACAAGAATATCTTAGTAGAAGTCTTAAATCAATATTGATTGACTTTAAAATCATTGACAAAACGTTACCAGAATATAAAATATGGGCGAGAGACGATTAATAAAACGCCAGCTGAGCTTTGAAAATGTATAATTTACATGATGAATCGCTTAATAATATTCGAATGCGCTAAATTTGTATACGAGCCCCTTTTTATACATATTATATAGGAATTCCTGGTTAATTCCAAATCAAATAAATGTCTACGCGAAAATGTTGTTTGTATACGACGGAAGTTAAAAATCATTTTTTGTTTGTTATCAGTTAATTTGTTTTTAATACTTCGCGCGCGGTTTCGGCTGGCATTGATTTAATAAATAAATCAACAAAATTATTATCAATTTTTTTAATGTAGACAGATAATACGTATATCAGTCCTAAGTTGCAAGCGCGCATTGATTTAATATTTAAACGTAATTAATGTGTACAGTGAACGAAATAAATTGTTGATTTTGTGTAACCATTTTATCTATAATAATGACGTCAGTAAAGCGCCGTACATTAGATACAGCAAAAGTTTTTTTTAGATAAAGTTGACACTTCAATGTCTGGAAAATACTTTTCTAAAGATCAAGTGATGATCAAAAACCAAATTTTTCTAACTTGTTTTAAATTATTATTCAAATAACAACGTTACTTTTTTGGTTGTGTTCGCTTTTGAGGAAATCTAGCGTCTATCATATAAACAAATGAAAATTGTAGATTCAATGCATAAAAATGTTCAGTTTGGGGCCAAACAATATAGAGTATGTTGCATCCAAAATGCACAATTTTCTAAATTACACTAATTCTATAGTATCACACATCTCAACCTTTACAAATTTTGAGTAATATTAAAATAAACACGATTATTTACAACAAATATCGACCATATGCAAGAACCTCAAAATCTCGAATTTTGAGAATCTCAAAATATTCTCAAAATATTTCGATTATTTCCGAAAATCTCAAATAAATTTAGAGTCGTAGAATTCTAATAAATAGGAAGTGAAATGTGTGTGTGTGTGTGTGTCTCAAAAAAAAACTGAAATGGAAGTGGAAGATAGAGGATGTGGAATATTAATCTGTGAGTTGTAAATTTTCTCCAACAGTTGTGCTTTTGCCAATTTACAACATTATGCATAACGTCAATACCCATATTAGGATCATTTTTGCGAATTCACGTTACTACACTAATACTTCGTGGATAAGTTAAAATTGTTAAAAAAAAAAATGATTCGATACGCAAAGGTGAATCGCAAAAGATTTTCTCAGACCGCTGAGGAGACTGCTGCGCCTAAACATATCCACACACTATTCACTACATCAATGTATAAGAAAGGTTGCATCAAGTCTTAGCAAATGATGAAGCACAGTTAAAGAGATGGAAACAATACTTCGAAAAAAATCGCATAAGCAACAACTCCTAAATTTTTGAACTCCCAAATGACACTAGTAACGAAAGAATCAACGCCCATCTACTAACGCAAAAAAAAGTTAAAAGTGTCATAGAAGGGTTGAAGAACAACACGGTCGCTCTAACCACAGCATTCCATCTGAAATATGCAAAGGAAACACGTCTACAGCTGCAAAAGCTTGAACACCAATAGAAATGGAAAGAAGGCTTGACCATTAGGATCTCCTAAGAAAGGTGACGTAAAATAATGCAGAAACTGGCGTGGAGTTTCCTTCTTTAATACAACAATAAAGCTATTATTGGTGTGTGAATTAATTCTTAGACACGACATTTAGATGTCGCTACGAGAGATTGCGTATAGTTTGACAAGCAATTCCAATTGCATTTTGTAGCTGTCACAATTGTCAATCTAATTCAGAGCAGAAAGTGTTATTTTTCACATAACGTCATTTTTTTGTAATCGATTTAAAATGGATCGTGATAAGTTGTTTTTTCGAGAGGTTCTTCTTTTCTTTTTTTATTCCAAAAAAACTGCCGCTGAAGCTCACCGATTGCTTTCTGATAAGGTAAATGTACCATATTCCGGACTATTAAGGGTTTTGAAATTTTAAGTTGATTTTTTAGTTTGTGGAATTCAAAATATCCATGAGATGACAATGTTAATAAAAAATGTAAAGCGATAACATTCATATTAAGATATGATTTATTTACAATAAATTGATTTGTATATTATTTATTGATTAATTAGTTAGCACTGATTTGTATGTAATTCCGTGCTAAACTTTTGTCATTTCAACTAATTCCGTGCTAGTATGTATCTTATTCCGTGCGTTGTAATTATATTAATTGTGGCACGTGTACCTATAATAAAAATATACAAATGGAATAAAAAATTAGTGTTCAAATAAATTCAGCCTTTATTAAAGATTAATAAATATTTAAATAATTCAGATAAAACAAAAATAAAATATATAATTAGGTAAATAAATATTTCAAATTTCAAAATTTCTTGAAATAAATCACATGTCGAAATCTTCAATGACATAGACTCCTCGATTATTTAGCATTATAGGAGGGTTTATTTTTTTTAATATATCTGTGGCATCATACATTAAGATATCATCTTGATCAGGCCAACGCCAATTAATCCCGCTCATAGTCATTGTTTTCACTTCGTATTTAATTGGCTCCTCATTAACCACGTTTGTCACAATTCCGGGAAAATTTTGGCCCTCATATGTAATGACTACATACTCTCCCACTAATATAGAAAGTGTGGATTCACTAGATATTTTAGGGGATATATTATTTCCTTTCTGGTTGATATTTCCTTTGTGGTTGATATTTCCTTTAGCCTCTTTGGTTTTCTTTTTCAATTCAATCTTTTCCAGTTTTGCCCGTTTTTCATCTTCGATACGCCTTTGATATTCGATGTATTCATCGGCTGTTGCCACTGTCGGAGTTAATTTTCTTTTAATTCGTTTTTTTACATCATTTGATGTTGAAGTTTGTGGCCAAAAAAATGCATTTTTAAATGGAGTTGGAAATTCTGATGCTTTCGAACCACTCGCTTGTATGTTTTCCTCAGCTATTTGACTGGATGCGGATGCAACTGTGGTTTTCGGATCTCCTGAAGAAGAAGGTGTAACTTTTGGACTATTATTAACAATCATTGACTCTTTCCTGCTCGTATTGTCCTCATTGTTTTTTAGAAGATCTGGTGTGTCATTTTCGTCCAATAATTCATCTACAATTATACAGTTTTCTATAGTGAAACCATTAATCGATTCGAGTATGGTTTCGTTCGCGTACGGAGTTGAAATGACTAGGCTTCCATTCTCTTGTACTTCTAGATCGATAACTGTGACATTCTCGGTATTATTATCCAAATCAGTTTTAACGCTTTTCCAGAAGTAATATAAATTCTCATCTTTTATATCTCCTACCCATTCATCACCACAATTCAAAAATGCATTTAATTTGACATTTCCTAACCTTTTATCTAAAAAGTTTGCAAATTCGTATAAGTTCCCTTGGTTTAATGGTGGTTGCCTATAGTTATCTGCATTAGTGGAGGTGTTAGCATCCGAACCTTCGTTTACCGTAGACTTTACAATTTTTGCATAATCTAGCGCGTTTGCGTCGAACGGAAATAATCCACATGAACGAAATCCATTTTGAATTATTTCCGGTTTGAGTGTTGATTCAATACAACCTTCAAGTAGTGGGCCAAACTCTTCACGTTTTAAACGACGTCCATCGTTTTCCATTCTCCAAGAATATACTTTTTTTCTCCAAGAACTCTTGAGACTGTGGAAAACAGCTACATCCATGGGCTGCAATAGGTGGGTCGAATTTGGTAATAGAGCTGTTAGAATGATTCCGTTATCTCTGCAAAATTCACTCAAAGCTAAAGATAAATGAGATGAATGGCCGTCCAAAAATAAAACTATTGGTTTCTTGATATTTTCTTTTATCAGGAATGGGTGAAAAACATTTGTGACATATTCGAAAAACGTTTGACATGTCATCCATCCACTATCGGACCTACCGATTGCCCATTTTTTGGGATATTTTGCAAGTATATGTTGTGGGATCCTTTTATATGGAAACAATGTAAATATAGGCATTAATTTGCCATCAGCAGACGCTCCGAGGCATAGCGTGAGGCATTCTTTCTCATCATTGCCTGATCTGCTATATACTTGCTTAGCACCCTTCTTTACTAAAACACCCTGACCTTTTGGACAAAGGAAAAATGCTGATTCATCGCAGTTAAAAATTCGTGAAGGGTCTTGGAGTACTTCGAGGAGATTTTTTTCTTCTAGGTAGCTATGGACTCTTTCAAACCATGCTCTAATCTTTCCTTCATTAACAGAAACTCGCGCCGTAGTCAATGTCTGTGTGACTCTTTGACATATGGTAGGATTTCTATTTAAAAATCCTTCGTACCAATGTCGGCCTGGCAAGCCATTTTTAAACTTATTAGGACGATTAAGGTTTTTTACGAGTTTTGATACTGTGTAAATGAGTTGATCTTTTGTAATTGGAAATCCAATTTCTGCTAAATGGTGCACCCATTTTACAATAAGGTCTTCTTCAGATGAGCTGAGTATGGTGGGCGCCCCTGCAGATGACTGCTTTGTGTATTTATTTTTGACCTTATCTAGTAATGTCTGTTTGGGTATGTGATAAATTTTAGATGCTTTATATGCAGTCATAGTTCCATGTTTTACCAAGTCAAGAGCTTCTGACAACGCTTCGGGCGTATATGTTTTTCGTGACATAATGTGATATAATTTATAAAACTAGAAATATATGAAAAATGTATATACTTGAGTATATCCAAACTTGGTTCATTTATTACCTGGGTCAAATAACACGTATTATTTAACTTAATTAATTACACTTTATTACTTTCTTAGGTTATTAAAAATTATTTATATTACGTTAAATTATCTAAAACGTATTTTATACACAATAACACTACACAGCGACTAAAGCTCGTTAACGCAGGAAAACGAATGAAATGCAAAGAAAGAGAACAAATTCAAAATTGTTTCCAGTTATTTTCTTTTGTTTTTCTTTCTTTTTCTTTCTTTCATTGAAATTCACAATAACGCAGTGTTTAAATTCATTTTTCGTTCCCTTCTTTAATCTCTCTCTGTGAAAGGAAACAAAAAAAAAAATTTTTCTCTCCCAACGTCTTAAAAGCATTTTGTTTTAATACTGTTTTTGGGTATTAAAGTAGGCCTTTTTCTTACTATTTTAAAAAATGTGTGTGTTGCTAAGCTACACTTTTAATCCTTGGTGTAAAAGTAGGCACTTTTAATACTACACAGCAGAAAAAAAATATAGTGAAGACCCAATAATATGTATAATGTATATGAAATAAAAACAGCAAAAACCGCTTATATGCGCACTCATAAATCTTACGTGATTTTGATGGCAATAGGTTTAACACAATTTCTTTTCCTGTTTGAACCACATCCGGTGGTAAATTTGATAAATCTTCTGAATCAAACATTTTGTTCGCAAGATAGAAAATATTGAATTATAGCTTTGCAGTTTGACGCGTACAATAGTCAAACCAAACAAAAGTCATGATATCCTTAGTTTCACAAAATATTTCAACAAAATTAGTTTCAATTTTGAAGTTTTAATTACATAATTTGTACTTACTCGTATAATTAGTAATATACAACCGACACAATATGAACTCTTCGTTGGAGAAAAAATAGTATGTGTTATTCGGATTAAAAGTGACTTTGTTTGACTCGCAATATTTGCTTTTGCTCGGCTACGCTGCGCTTCGCCTCGCATGCAAATATAATTGCTCGTCAAATAAAGTATCACTTTTAATCCTAATGACACAATGTACTATTATTTCTTTCGCCGGGAACGAAATTCAAAAAAATAAAATATCTCTCCTCGTATAACAAACAAAGGGAAGGGAATGAAATAGCGATCGATTTGTTTCTTTTCTAAAGAGATGAAACAAAATTTTATTTATAAACAACAACCAAAGGAGTGAAAAATAAACAAAAAATCGAAATTATAAATTTTAAATTTGTTCACTGCAATAACGTCTAAATGGTCCAAAATTATGCGATAGAACGTAATAGCATACATAGAATACCTAATTGCGGCCCATAGCACGCAATTACAGATGAGCCAATTACATAGAACGCAATTTCGTGTTAGCTAAATATAGTTTAAAAATATATCATTTATCGTATTTATCATGTATTTTGCAGTAAAAAGTATTTCCATTCAAGTAATAAGTGAATACTGAATAACTATTTACATGACACATCAAATAAACTTGAAAAGAGTTAGTTTGGTAAATCGAAGATAACCTCATTATTTTCAAAGCATCAGTTGTTACAACTCACAAAAATTTAAATTCTGTAAATAAAATATAGGTACGTAATTATGTCAGGCCTACCTTTATAGTATAAACATTATCTTAAAACCAATCAATCAAAAAATTCATCAACTTATTACGACAGTTACGCTACGATCTTTATAGTATATATATTCTCTAATTACGTCCTAAGGACGGAATAGTGTACATGATCGAAATATTGTGAACATAATTCCGTGCGTTAACAAAATCAAGTTTTCATCAAACAAGCATATTGAAACACATCAAACTAATTATGAATCATGTAATAGACATGCATGTGAGACATTAAATCATGAACGAAGAGAAATTCCTCATATAATAAATATTATGGGTTTACAAAAAATTGAATGGGGCGTTGTTGTTTCACTCAACACCATCGTACGCATACTAAAGATTTGTGGCCAACGAACATATTACAGATTATAGATAAATGAGATCATATAAAATTTGTACTGATGCTTCACTTTTAGGATGCTCAAATACCAAATACATATTTTTCCTTAGGAATTAAGCAAGTTGCATTTAAGATTTTCTTATTTTATCGTTTTATTTCCAGTAGTCCGCAATTATGTACTAGCCCGTAATTTGGTACATCTACGTTACTTATGGTAATCAAGCTCCATCGAGAGCAAGCTGTTTCAATTGGTTTCATCGATTCCAAAGTGGTGATTTTGACTTGACAGACAAAGAACGGCCAGGTCAGCCAAAAAGGTTTGAAGATGCCGAATTACAAACATTATTACCATCGTTTGCACGCAATGGAAAAGATTCGAAAGCTAGGAAGATGGGTCCCATATCAACTGTCCGAAAATCAATTGAGAGCACGAATTGAAGCATGTAAAAAAAATATTGCTGAGTACAAAAAACATAGTTTTTTGCATCAAATTGTTACTGGCGATGAAAAGTGGGTCTATTACGACAACCCCAAACGTAAAGCAGCTTACGTCGATCCAGGCCAAGCAGGACCATCGCAGCCAAAACGAGATATTCATTGCGATAAGGTTATGCTGAGTATTTGGTGAGACCAGAAAGGTGTGGTGTATTATGAGCTGTTAAATCCAAATGAAACTGTTACAGGTGATCGCTACCGATGCCAACTGGACAATTTGGCACGTGCATTAGAGGAAAAACGGCCAGCAATAGCGAACAAAAGCTATAAAGTTTTGTTTCATGATGACAATGCCAGACCACATCGTGCAAAATCGCTCAAAACAAGGTAGAGCAACTCGGTTGGCTTGAACAACCTGCGTATTCTACAAACCTTGCACCTTCCGGTTCCGACTACCATTTGTTTCGATCAATGCAAATAGGCCTGGCTGCCGAACGCTTCCGAAACGCCGGAGAGATGCAAAATTGGATCGATGGCTGGATAGCTGGGAAAGTTGAAGGCTTCTTCAAACGAGGAATCCACAAACTTCCCTGGAGATGGCAGGAAGTCATAGCTAACGATGGCGAATATATTGGATAAAATATACTGTATCGTTATCTTTTAATAAACATTTCTTTTTTATAAAAAAAGTCTAAAAATTAATTCACACACCCAATAGCAATGATTATTCTTCGAAGAATCTCACCTACGATCAATGCAAAATTAAGAAATGAGCAAGCTGGTTTCAGAATATTAATTCTCTACTATACTGGCTCTTTGTTGATTTCGAGCGCGGATTTGGCACGATATGGAAGACAGTGAAATGAACATCGCAAATAAAACAATTGATCTGAGGATTCAATGGTTTGGTCAAGTAGACGCCCTATGTACTAAATTGAAGATAAATAAAAACACATGTCCGCTGTATCGAATACATCTGCTTTGAACTTGCAGTAAAGCAAAGCCTATACCAATAAAAATGACAGAAAAGGCAGCTGGTTTTCTTTAGGTCGTAAACGAATTTAGTTGCTCACTTCGGTGAAAATGACGATTTTAATCTCACTCCGCAATGACCAATGCTATTGAAATCCTACGAAAAGTGACCAAAACTGTTATTTGTCCAAGATCACTTTTCAGAACTTTTTGGAAGGACCTAGGAAAGTAAAAAAAAAAAATTAAGCGTCCGTCTGTCTGAACGTCTGAGTATCTGTATCCATACGACGAATACATAACAAATAACTACGAGAAGGAACAAAATATGCTCTACATGGGTGAGAAAGCAACGGTTGTTGTGTTCCTGGGTGGCACAATTGGCACACAAAAGGTTGTTACTGATCACAGAACTCGAAGTTGGCCTCTCACGCATCAAGCCGGATTTCACAATTCGCATTCTACTATCAGAACAGTGGTATCCATAGTCACGGAAGCCTTACTTTGGACAAAATGATAAGGAATATCCAAACAGTAATGTGCAATCGTCACACTCGACGTTACGACGCTTAAAATAAGGCCAACTGCGCCCATGTCGTGACTACGCTGAACACGCTTGTCTAATTCCGAAACTTTTGGACAGCTATTTTCAGGACAGTACAAGTATATGACAGAAAAAAGGTTCCTAAGGGCTACGATACAACTGCTGAAGTTCCGTAAGGATCCATTCTTAGACCTGTTCTATGAAACGTCGAGTTCCAACAACTATGTCTTTCAGTTAAAAATTCCCGCACGAAGCAAAGGATATAGGATTTAAAATGATATTAATTTATTGGTGACCATCAAGCATTTGGGCAATGTTGAGATGGTCGCCAATGAGGCGATTGCAGCAATTAGGAACGGTGACCATAAGGGTTAGGAAGTAACCAAAACGTATTTGGAGAAGAACAGGTTTTGATGGGTAAGAATTCTATGCCACCGACAATTTGTAAAGATTTCTTTTGAAAATATCCTCCTGCCAGTATAAAAAAAATCACACACACACACAAGACCACACCATATCACATTTTCTATCTGCCAGCAAAGGAAATCGAACCTGGAACTCCCAGTGATTAATGAAGCGTTTTTTATATCAGTTTTATTATTTTTTTAAAGCTTTTCCATACATAGGGGAACTATTTCCACCGAAAATTTTTGTAGAGCGAAATTAATTTATTTTCACTACGAATTAAATTCGCGGCATCTAATAGTTAAAAGTTAAATGTCACGAATTTAATGCATATTGAAAAAGAATTAAAAATTGGCGTGGCATAAATTCAAATTTATCGGCGAAATTAATTCAGATTCAAATGAATTTATTCCGCTTCAAAAATTAGAAAGTTTAAAATCGTCTTCGAAATTGGAATGAAAGTAACTCTTGAAATGTAATGTCACACATACATTACATCTACACGAAAAAGTTCCACTATAAACTAGGCTGTTAAAGGTTTGAATAAATTAAGGCGCTTACTACCTATACTACTTTCTTCCGTTCTCTTTGTCTCTTCAATTTTTGTGGAAAGATTAGGGAACCTCAACAAGCTGCGCTGCGATCCTATCTTTAGGATTAATGACATTATTGAGTTAGCCGCGTGTTTGTTTAAACTTGATGAAAATTCTCATGTAAAAGTGATTGACATTATTGATGTATGACAATGATATTCATACAGAAATTTGAATCCAATATTCCACTAACTAACTAATCTGTGTATGAATTTTGGAAATTTAACTTTAAAAACCAATAATCGAAGAGAAGTTCGTTTGAACCAAATCCGTTTACTTCAAATTTTTAATTTTTCGCTGCGTTAATAATTTACTTTTAAATTACCTGAAATTCAAATAGTTCTAAATGCACACTTGGGCAAAAATTCAAATGTAGGATTTATTTTACTAATTGCGGAGAGAATTGGATTTTGTTAGATGTTGTAAAGTTACATAGAATTTCTATATCAATAAATTTTGGGCGCAAGAAACAAAGGTCAATGTAAAAAAAATTAAAAATTAAACGAAAATTATTCATTATCCCCTATAGTGAGAGAAATACCAAAATTACTCAAAATAAAAATGTTAGAATTTTAAATTTTTTGTTTTGTGTGTACCTACATACTTTTTCAAGAAAATTGTAAGACATAAACAACATAAAATTAATTAAACAGGTGCATGTTTTATGTGCAGAGGGACCTCACAATCACAACACTGTACACTTGTAATGTTTATGGAATATCTGTAAATATATTTTATATATGATGCTTTAATAAACGACACAAATTTTCCAATTTTCCTATTTCGTGCATTGCCAAGAAAATCGAGAGCATAAAAATGAGTTTTTCCTTCTAACTAATTTTTAATTGTATCGTTTACGCTAATTTTCACCCTAACATGAATTAATTTTTCATTGCGATGGAAATGTGTATTTTTCATGTACCGTACAAATATAGAGCGAACAAAAAAAAAAAATAAAAATTAATTAAGCTACATTGGCAATTAATTAAATTTACGAATAAATAAATAAAATTGATATAAGCGATTTATGTATATGTGCTACGTTGTAATCTATAGGGGATTAGAGGTTGTGTGATCTGTTTGCATGACACAAACACATCAATCATATACCAAAATGAATATATGGATTATGCTAGGTATTTTTTTTTAATGCTTATAGGTACATAAAACGAATCAAGGTATTAATCCGGCTTGTATAACAAAAAAAAAAGTTGGATTTTTTTTTACGATTTTGATTAAATTAAACGATTTAATTAAATATGCTTTTTGTGTTGTGGCATTTATGCGTTTTGTTAAATACGCCGATAAGGTTAACCATATAAAAATATATGTATTTTGCTTTTTATTGCCGGTAGTAAAAAAATTACATTTGAAATTATGTATAAAAGCATTCAAATGGTTCATATTAAAATTTTATTAAATCACCTATTCGTTTCTAGAATTTTACTTAAATTCGCAATTTCTCCTATCCACATACTACATATGTAGATGCATAATAGTATTAAAAAACCATAATATAATAGGCCACAACAAAATCCGAATTGAAATCGACCAAAAAGTTTAAAATTAAAAAAAAATAAAGTCGTGAGCCTCATTCTCACAAGCTTGCGGGGGAAGTAAAACTTCTTTAGTCGTAGATGTGGCGTACGGAAGTAATTTAGAAAGAGTTATTTAAATTTTTAATACTGTATGTAGTACCGTACTGCCGTCGATAGCTACGGCGGCTTTTCCCGATCAGAACTTCGGTCTTTGGTTTTTTCAATGAGGATTGCATTCACCTGTCACCTGTGTTATAAAATTGGTGTGACAGTTTTGACAGTACTGATTTCTATTTTAACTAACATATATTTATTTATACATACAACAACAGCCAAACAGGTCAAAAGCTTTAGTAGCAGGGGTACTGGAATCCATTTATACCGAAAGTAGTATACAAAATTATACTGATATTTCTAACCGTGTAACTGACCATATTCTAGAACTTTAACCAAACATCATTTTAGAATCCAATTTACAACGCACATGTCATATTTCATCATAATCGGGTAAGGAATAACTAAGTTCCATCCTATTTGGCCTTATTCCAGAGCTTTATCAACAAATTATTTTAGAATTCCATTCCCAACACCCATCTCAAATTTGATGATACCCCCCATTAAGGAATTGCCAAGTTCCATCCTACTCCAGAATTTCATCCAAAACTCATTTTAGAATCCCATTTCCAATACACATATCGAATTTCATCAAAATCGGTTGAGAAATGGGCCAGTTTTAACATACTTGGCCTTATTCCAGAACTTCATCCAAAAAACATGTTAGAATCCCATTTTCAACACACATGTCTAATTTCATCAAAATCGGTTGAGAAATGGGCAAGTTCCACCTACTTGGCCATATTCCAGAACTTCATCCAAACAACATTTTAGAATCCCATTTTCAACGCACATGTCGAATTTCATCATAATCGGTTGAGAAATGGGCAAGTGCCACCTACTTGGCCTTATTCCAGAACTTCATCCAAAATTCGTTTCAGAATCCCATTTCCAACACACATGTCGAATTTCATCATAATCGGTTGAGAAATGGGAAGTTCCATCATACTTGGCTATACTCCAGAACTTCATCCTAAACTCGTTTCAGAATCACATTTCCAACACAAATGTCGAATTTCATCAAAATCGGTTGAGAAATGGGCAAGTTCCACCTACTTGGCCATATTCCAGAACTTCATCCAAACAACATTTTAGAATCCCATTTTCAACGCACATGTCCAATTTCATCATAATCGGTTGAGAAATGGGCAAGTTCCATCATACTTGGCCATACTCCAGAACTTCATCCAAAATTCGTTTCAGAATCCCATTTCCAACACACATGTCTAATTTCATCATAATCGGTTGAGAAATGGGCAAGTTTCATCATACTTGGCCATATTCCAGAACTTCATCCAAAATTCGTTTCAGAATCCCATTTACGACACACATGTCAAATTTCATCATAATCGGTTGAGAAATCGGCAAGTGCCACCTACTTGGCCTTATTCCAGAACTTCATCCAAAATTCGTTTCAGAATCCCATTTCCAACACACATGTCGAATTTCATCAAAAACGGTTGAGAAATGGGCAAGTTCCACCTAGTTGGCCATATTCCAGAACTTCATCCAAACAACATTTTAGAATCCCATTTTCAACGCACATGTCCAATTTCATCATAATCGGTTGAGAAATGGGCAAGTTCCATCATACTTGGCCATACTCCAGAACTTCATCCTAAACTCGTTTCAGAATCACATTTCCAACACAAATGTCAAATTTCATAATAATCGGTTGAGAAATGGGCAAGTGCCACCTACTTGGCCATATTCCAGAACTTCATCCAAACAACATTTTAGAATCCCATTTCCAACACACATGTCGAATTTCATCAAAATCGGTTGAGAAATGGATAAGTGCTACCTACTTGGCCATATTCCAGAACTTCATCCAAAACAATTTTAGAATTCTATTTTCAACGCACATGTGATGAGAAATAGTCAAGTTCCATCATACTTGGCCATATTCCTAAACTTCATCCAAAAATCATTTTAGAATCACATTTCCAATGCACATATCGGATTTCATCTTAATCGGTTGAAAAATAGGCAACTTCCATCACACTTGGCCATATTCCAGAACTTTATCCAAAAATTATTTTAGATTCTCTTTTCCGACACACATGTCAAATTTCATAATAATCGGTTGATAAATAGGCAAGCGCAAGTTCCATCATATAAAAAATTTGTTAACTACTTACTCACTACATCCTAATGCAACCCCAACCCAACTCCAACTCAACTTCAACTCAACCCTCAAATTTACCCCTAACTTAACCTTCAAATCAATTCCCAATTCAATGCCCAATTCAATAATAATCAAACCAGCATACATAAAAAAATCATAAATATTTATAAAACCAGGTATTTTGGGTCAATTCGTATGGCAGGTACTCCACCCTCTTGACGAACAGTCTCCAAAAGCTTTTCAAATCTCCGCCTTGACCGTAGAAACAGATTGGCGAAAAAAAAATCAAAATCGGACAAGCCGTTCTCGAGATACCATGGGTCCAGACACACAGACATCCAGGCATCCAGACAGACGGACGGACATTTTTTTTTTGCATTTTCAGACTCAGGGACTTTCAAAACTTCGAGAAAAGTGGTTTTGGACCAACCAAATTTTTCGTCATTTTTGACAGGATTTCAATACTTTGGTCTTTTTAGACCGAAGTAAATTACCTTGAAGATGAAGGTCAAGGTCACAACCAAGCTCACCATTAAATTTTTTGTTGAAAATTACCTAAGGATAAACCTTGCTCATTTCTTTTTACCGAGCTCCGCGAGATTTTTAGGGGCTTCCATACTTTTTCCTCACCCTGTATATCCTTAAAATTCAATTTGTTTACGAGTTACAGCAGTATCATGTCCTATATGTTTAAAAGCTGCTGTAAGAGAATCACAGACTTTCATTCTCATAATTTTCATTACTAAGTACAATAAGTGATATGGAGTTACACAACGACGATCTGACCTGGTTGCCATCATGAAGGGGTTATGTATATGTCGTCTCTGAAAATTCTTAATTCTTCAAGATAAATTGAAGGAAATAAAAGTTCTTCTGCGTGATCATCGAATAATAAACTTTTAGGAACTTCTCTTTCACCAGGAGATCGTATCTTCGATAAAGTGGTTTTTGTATTAAAAATTGGAGCCAAGTCTTGATAGTTATTTTATTGATTAAACCGGATAAGTAACTCGACTTATGAATTTTTATCCTTGTAATGTGTACATTAATACAGTAATCATTATCTACATCTCGTAGTAAGTTCGAAACCATTGTGTTAACATCAACAAAGACATTAATAATTCGTTCGAAAATGCCATATTTTGGGCATGACGCAACCTACTAATTTGCATGAATGGCAACCGTGGTGAAATAAGCCTCTCCGATACAATATCTAAAGGTGGTAAATGTCTTGGTATTGGAGGATATTTAAAGCCATTGTATGTCGACATAATTGGAATGTTATGTTTCAATAACCCTCTTTTGCACGTAACACATACCACAATAGTATTGTATTTGTATCAATATTTGATAATATTAGGTTGTACTATGTCATTTTTAAACCATAAACGATCGCATACGGAGTTTGGATATCCGAAAGGATTGTCGATAAATTGCTTGAAAACTTTACGAGCATCTTCATCCGATTATCAAATTTCATTTCAATTTATTGAATTGTTAGAAATTGCCTCCCAAAACAGATTCAGTTCTCTAGTTTCCTTCTAAACCTAAACCTTGCTTCGAAACAGTGTTAAACTCAAGTTTTGGTTCAAAAGCGAATGATCTCAGAGTATAGCATAGGTTAACCCATAGTTTCGTTGTGAGACTATGGTTTATGATGCTGTCAAATTTCTTATATCAAAATTTTATCAGTATTCGGGCAGCAATTGAATCTATTTATCCCAGAAAATATTTGCCTTATTTGATAAAATTCCTGTACCAAGACATCTTAAAATGGACAGATCTCTTTCCTTTAACTTCAACTAACACGAGTTAGTCCAATTAAAATCATTTTATTTTGTTTAATTAAACGTTTATAAGTGGGCAGAGTGGTCACACCAAATTCTCTTCCACCATGTCGAATGCACTCATACTAAACTATTACTTTGCCGATTCCAATCTCCAGATTAAATTTAAAAAAGGTTTGTTTTTATTTATAAACTATACATATCGACTGAAAAATAGCCTACGAAAACGCTTGCGATAAGGAAATCTTCGTGAATCTTATGACTCTAATATTACGTCTACAGCAAATGGCCGGTGGTTACAGGCAACAGAAGAAAGCTGAGGCGGATTTTACTGTCAAATCTTTGGGACAATCAGTTCTCTTTTCTCTATTTGCGATTATAAAATTAGAATAGCGAGTAAATATGTGTGATTATCATTTCATGACTGAAAAATCAGTGAACAATAAATGTGTATTCTCTCATTGTTCATTCATTCACTATTCACTCGAGTTCACTTCTCACGGTGAGTAATAATCTCTTAATAATGAGAACAACGAGTGAATAATTGATCACTTAGTGATTAATTAGTGCATGAGAATTATAGTTGAATAATACACAAATACTCGGTGAATAAATTGTGAATATTGAGTCAATTATGAGGAATAATCATTGAGTAAGATTGAATAACGAATAGTGAATAATTATTCAATAGATAGAGAACTAAGAGTGAATATGATAAAAGCATCAGAAATTACAACTTATCCAAATAAGTGAACAAAATTACACAATTAAAAACTTTAAAACAAAATATTAGGACTAAAATTTCGCCCTTCCATTTTGTTGTAGTCGCCTGTCACTTACAAAATTCAAGTGACACCTGTCGTATATAGTGACTTTAGACGTAACAAACGACTAAGAGAATAGGAAAATTGATGTGACGTGACTATAGAGTCATGAAAAATGACGTGATACGACTATGGGAATTGGGGTGTAAGTTTTTAAAAGTTAAATGACACGGATTTAATTAAATTGACGCGAAAAAAAATTAAATTGATGCGAAATAAATTCAAATTTATCGGCGAAATTAATTCATTTCCAAATGCATTTAACTCCGCCGATAAATATAAATTTATTTCGCCACAAAAATTAAAAGGTTGAAATAGAAATATTGTGATCGAAAGTGTAAGGAATGTAACGTCTTGAAATCAAGATGAAATAAAAAGTCACACATATGGCTTCCTTCTTCTCGAAGAAGTACTAAAACGCTTATTGGATTACAAAACATTGAAATGAATTAACGTCTTCAAATGAAACTGAAAAGTTTCACATACTTTACACCTTCATAAAATGTACTAAAAAAACAGAAAAATGATATTAAATTGTTGCTATGAAATTAATTCCTAGACGGATTTAATTTCGCGTGGATTTAATTAAATTTAAAAAAAAATGATTTCGTGGAATTAATTCATAATGGAAAATGAATTAACTTTGCGCAATTATTTCATTTTTGGCGGCGGAATTAATTCCAATGAAACATTGGTAAAATCTAAGAAAAGTATGATAATTATTTATAAATTATAAAAATTAATTAAATTTCGGTAAAGTTTTTTTCTGAGGATATTGTTTTGGACTTTTAGTTATCTTTTTGTTTCTTTCAAGTTGTATTATCTAATTATTAAGAAGAACTGTCATCTGTCAAGCGGTTTTAATATATTCATTGTAAAATAAAATTTAATTCCATTCAGCTAAATTTAATCATGCATAAGATAATTTAATTTAATTTGCTAATTAATTTTGCTAGTAAAATTTTAGTGACAATTATAATTATTAATAAAAAACGGTTAATCTATTGAATCCAACTGTTAGAATTGCTTTTTATTAGTGACCAAATTTACAATATTTTAATACGAAGTCACAAAAAACGTCATTTATCACTTGATCAGAATATAACCGGGGCGGGGCAATACGGCGGGCTCTTTAATCATTTAAGAAATATTCTTAAGGATGAAGACATTGAATGATCGTGGCAGTGATATTGAACAAAATTTCATTGCCCCATATAAAATATCGAAACCAAAATTGTAATAAATCCAACACAAAATACTTCCAATACATCTGTCCTAAAAAACCGTGTTCGAAATTGGTACATATTATGCAGTTCGGAGTGCTTTTATCTTGCATGGTGGAATTATAGTGATAAATATAATTAGTATAACAAAAATAAAATAATGATGATGAGAACGATGATTCATCGTTAAGCTCATTTATTATCAAATCTATGCAATTCAAACCACCATTCAAACCAAAACTAAAAAACTGAACCAAATCAATCATATATAAGTATCCCTTACTTTCCATTATGTATTGTTAGCATTTCATGTTGAATTGTGCGCCTAGCACGACGTCCATAATTTTCTGAGACTGAGTTGTTACACATAGAAATTTGAATACCTATTTAGGCATGACAAACTACAAATAATCGTTATCCTCCTTTCTAGTTTTGTTTATCCCTCAATTTTTTCGGCCTCAACACTTTCGAATAGTCAGAACTCAAAAATAAAATCAAAAAAACTGTTATTTCAGGAAACAAAAAAAACAATTGGGAACAATTAACCCCACGTTGAAGTATTTCAATGGGTACAAAACCCAACAACACAACGAAGAACAATTTACTTTTTAACATTAAATTAAACCAATAACACGAAAAAATTAACAAAATTAAGGAGCGAATAAAAATACGTCTTCATGAATAATGAATGAATAATCAGGAACAAAGAGAGAATAATTAGTGGATGAGGGGTGAATAATCAGAGAATAATGATTAAATCAATAAGATTCTTTCGGCTTTTTATAGACACAATATATTAATAATTATGGCATTCACAACATTTTTCGACTTGTTAATGAAGAGGCCAGTCATTTATAATATATCTACCAAAAAACTAGAAATATCAAAATTACGCCCCGTACTTTAACCCAAGAGTCATACAAAGTGTATCGAACCCAAAAAATGAAAAAAACCCTCTTGAGTTTTCTATGTGGTAGCTTGGTTTCTTACTGAAAAGTTCGCACGAACATTAAGTATGAGGCAAGAACGTACTGACTTAGCGAATTATAATCACTATATAAAAAAAAAATCAAAGAAACCTCTTATTTCGAAAAATAATGCGAATTATGAATATAATTCGCTAAGTCAGTACGTTCTTGCCTCATACTTAATGTATGAAGTTGGAATTGTATTTTTGTAGTGGTGCATGCCAAGAAATTTTAAATGAAAATACATTCAATTTTGGAATGAATGAAGTAGAGCTAACGACATAGCTTTTATTAAGTATTTATAATTTTATCATCGTTGATGTGCATATATTCAGCGAATATATGTTTTTACATTTTATTTAATACAAAAGAAAAATGCATGTTATGAGAATTCGTCGTTATGGGTCATTGGGTACAACTTTGCTTCGTCGAATACAATTTTTGTCTCATCTAGTAATGAACTTATGTACTATACCCACTTTTTTACTACAGCAGAAAATGAAACCCTCGAACTTTTATCGAGTTTTGGTCAATTTAATTCAGTTGTCTACTGAAAGAGTGAGTTGAAAGATAGTGTATATCTTCAATCATAAGCTCAATAATTTACATGCTAACAAATTTAACTTCACATATCATCCCATCATCAATCTCAAGATGTATATAATTTTTCCCAATCTTACTAATAGATTTCTAACGACAACGGTAAGTCAAAACAATATATCCAAACAGCACAAAAAAAAAATCGTTTCAATATCCTTGTTTACATATTGACTGGTGGCGTGTACATAAACCACAATCATTAATTATATGTATTTCGATAAATCAACAAATATCAGTCATGCTTTCATTTCTTATATGCTTTTGTTGTTTGCTTAGAGGATGTGTCTTAATGGAAATTAATCACACACACCCAAAATAAAATAAAAAAGCGACATCCAAATTAATGTTTAACAATAAAAATAATTTTTTCAATCTACCATCGGATTTTCTGTTATCACTCTACATATATTTATATACCAAAACAAAAGAAAAAAAAAAGTACAGGAAAAACAAAAGAAAAGTGTTCAATAGAAATTAATTTTCTTTTGTGTATGTGCGTGTGAAAATAACGTAATCCCAATGAAATTGTATAATTTTGTAAATAAAATCCTTAGACAAAAACGTGCTTAAATTGTCACGCAAAATGTTATTTGTTATTCGTCGACCGTGAAAGTAGATCACAATTTCTGCCAATCTCAATTTTCATTTCGGTCCACTCAAACATTTTATTTGAATCTTTTTTTTTTTTTTGTCACATTCCAGGGTATAAATATTTAATTTTCCAATTTTCCCCCTCATTTAATACTGCTGTAGGCTATAGGTTAAGTTATCAAACTATTTTATTGTAGGTTTCGTAAAATAGAAAATCCCTAAAAAAGCACGTTTGTATATTATTATGGTATACACAAGAATTTCCGCAAAAATTTAATTAAATTAGCTTAATTATGGATAATTCTAATTTTCCAAGTTTTGATCATTTATTTTTATGGAATACAGATAATGTATAGAAGAGAGAAAAACTTTTCACAAAAGCATTAATTTCCCATTTTCCATTTTCTCAACGATGCGGTGTTTGGTAGCATTATATAAACATCGAATATTTTAAGATCGAGATGTGAGCACAACACAAAAAAATTTGTGATGTACAAAATACCAACAAAAAAAAGGAAAATCATGGGTAAAGTAAATAAAATGGAAATTTTTATTTTTTCCCATTTTTCATATTTTTTTTTTTTTGGTTTTTGTTTATTTATTTATGTTGTTGGAGAAATTAGCATAAACATTAACTCATACACGTATCTCAAATTATTTTAGTGTTTTTTGAGCTTTTTGTGTATTATGCAGCCACCTTAATTTTAGAAAATATTCCCTTGCACGCATACACACAAGCACACCGGAGAAAAAAAAGAAAATCAAATCATAATTTAATTTTAGCGTTGTTTTACACATTTCCGCAAAAAAAAAACGTGACACGTTTTTAAGGGCTTTTGAAAGATATGTGCGGAACTCATATTTGTACATAATAGGTACAAGTGAGGAAAAATTATTCTGATGATTGTTGTTCGTTTCCAACTGCGATATACATTTTTTAGTATGCATATATTTTGCTGTTTTTAATTTGTTTTTGGTTTTTTTAGGTGTTGGGAATTTTTTTCTTTTTTTTTCTGTGTGTCAGAAAATTAGAATTTGTGGGCGGGGGCGATGGGAAAGATAAAATTTCTTAAAGAAAATGACAGGTTATGAATGTGTTCATGTTGAAGGTTAGAATATTTTATTACATTTTATGTACAAAGCGCTTATACATCAATTTACAAGATGTTTATTTGATTTCGTCAAATTTATTAGGATGTTAATGGTTTTTTTTGGTTGTAATTTTCGGTAAATTTGATTTAGGTTTGGTGAAGGGTGCTGAAATTTTGTAGAGAAAAATTATGGGATTGTGCATGTGTACACGATCTAATCACGTGATAGTGTGGTATTATGAACTTTGTTCTTTGACTTGTTTCATGTCAGGTTGACCAAATGTACTAAAGTAATTGTATACTTCAAAGTCACCTTGGTTGGTTCAGAGGTTTTCGTGCTCATCGAATGCAAACAATCAAATTATACTTCTTTATGAATTTATTTTTACCTAAAATTTTGTGAACAATTTCCGGTCGTCTCCACAATGCAAAATTGCTGATGTTTTCTATCAGAAATTTAATGTTTTTGTCTGTTAGTTTTCAACGTATTAATAATTTTGTATCGTACAAATATCATGTCTGGGGATTATACTATCTTAAATAATTATTAAGATAGTTCAACCCCAGACATGATATTTCTAAGATTTGGTAACAGAATAAAAAAAAATGGTCAGTTAAATATGTATACGATATAGTAAAAAATAAAATATAATATGATTTACTCACACAAACGTTTGACGAACCGTTTTTGTGCGTGCACGCCTAGACGAGATAGACTCAACGGCTGGGAGGGTTTTAAACACATAAACTCGTGGCTCGTACAACCTATACATGCAATAAAAAAATAATAACCTGTCAAATGTAAAAGAGCCACCCTCAAATTAACAATATTTAAGTTTTATCCTCATGCACTTAATTTAACTATTTAACACTACTTGGAATGTATTTAATTTTCACTCGAAAACAGCCAAGTATATTCAATTCCGTGAAATTTAATTTAATAGAAAAATACTTACCAGTCAACTGAAGACGAAGAGTACTCCTTGTGCCCGTTCGTTGAAGTGTGCTGAAATAAACCTTAACTAAACTGAAATAAACAATAAATAACGCTTCACTGTTTTTCCTATGAAAATTTTACTTGGCTTATATTTTTTGTAATTTAATGTAACGACTTTTTTGTAAAACAAAAATCTGTTTTATAGACTTTAACACAAGCATTCAATCTAGAAAATTAAATTTAAATCACTAAATTATGATAATTTAGCACTATAGTTAAATAATTACCAAGGTACGATTACGGTAGCCCCAATAGTACAATAAGCTGCTCTATGTTTTGGTTATATCTACTACAAATAAATATATTGGGGACGTGTTAAATTCGTGTTAAATTTAGTTGTCTCTCTCCAGTCTGAAAACACCTGCCCAAATCAGCTATAGGTGCACTGAATGAAATTCTTTGCTAATCCAACAGAAACTATGAGATCCTATACCCCGCCGTCAAAAAAAAAACAAAGACAATTCTTAAATTTACCACTACCGCTTATAGCGCAGGACTATAAAAAAATGAGTGGTTTAGGAGGGTTCCTTAAATCAGACCAAGTGGATTATATGTTTTTTGGGTCTCTGAAACCGAATCAGAAACCTGTTTTGCCCCATCACGTCAGCGGTTTTTTCCAACCTCGAAAACAGCTTGAAACTATAAAACCCAACAATATTAACACTTGAACTAAACCGGGTGATTTTTTTAACCTGATACACTCAAATATCTCGGAAAATAAGCACCCTACGAAAAAAATGGTCAAGATCAAAATTTAATTATTCTGCGGGGAAAAAGCATTAGTGTTAAAATTAGAACCCCCTCCCTACTCCTTGTAGGTGGGGCGGGGGGTAACTTTGAAACTAAGATAGGAAGCCCTGTTTTTAATTGCAGATTCGGATTCTACGGCTAAAAATACGTAGGATTTGGCTGAAACATTTTTTTCCATTCATGGTAGATGGCGCTGTAGTTGACGATATTCAATTTTTTTTTATTTCTCCTACTGAGAACCTTCGCAAACGAGTCTGCAATACGTCTGCAATAAAAATTCCATGGTTTCGTTGTAAATACACGAAGTTAGTCTTAAACACTTTGTATTTCTTAAATTTTAATTACTGAAAAATGGGTTGTCATTATCGTAACCCACGAACATGTGTTTAAATCGGCTTTCAAATTAATGAAATTGTTTTTATTTTGTTTTAAAAATACCGATTCAGTCCGAAGGTTATTTCGAAAACAACAATACTTGTGGCAAGTTATCAATACTACTTCAGAATGGTGTATCTAACTGTACAAGAGAAAATTAAAATGATTCTGGTTTATAGAGAAGCTGGCCGGAGTCTTGATAATGCTGTCACTCTCTACGCTTCGCGTTTTCCGGATAGGATTCGGTCACGTGCGTCATTTCAGCGTACTGTCAAATAATTTATTACTGATGGAAGTGTTCAACCGAAAAAAAGGACTCGTCCAGCAACAGTCACCGAAGAAAATAATGAAATTGCTGTATTGGCTGCAGTAGCTAGCGATTCCGGATTGTCCCAGACCAGTGTTTGGAAAATTTTAAAACGTCATAAGTATCATCCATATCAAATATCTCTACACCAATATCTTCATGGCATTGATTTCCAAAATGTGTGAGGCTATCTCAAAGACCAAGTTTACAAACAAAAACCAACAACACTCAACACATGAGAATATGATTGAGTGAATCAGAAATGTTTGTGCTGAAATTCAAGCAGACACACTACTTCTCAATTGTGTACAGTCATTTGAAATGCGGATTAATAAGTGTATTGAAGTTGAAGGCCACCATTTTGAGCACTTAATTTAATTGAAAGATGATGAGGCGAGGGAACTCATGTAAATCAAGCACCCTTCTCCCAGTTATTCGAAATTTGCAAAATGATTAAATTGTTTAAGACTACCTTCGTGTATTTACAACGAAACCATGGTATTTTTATTGCAGACGTATGGCAGAATCGTTTGCGAAGGTTCTCAGTAGGAGAAATAAAAAAAAATTGAATATCGTCAATTAGAGCGCCATCTATCATGAATGGCAAAGCAAAATTTTTTTCAGCCAAATCCTACGTATTTTTAGCCGTAGAATTCGAATATGCAATAAAAAATAGGAGTTCCTATATTAGTTTCAAAGTTACCCCCGCCCCACCTACAAGGAGGGGGGAGGGATTTTAATTTTAACATTAATGTATTTCCCCCGCGGACTAATTAAATTTTAATCTTGACCATTTTTTTCGTAGAGTGCTTATTTTCCGAGATATTTGAGTGTATCAGGTTAAAAAAATCACTCGGTATAAACCTATACCTTCATAGCTCAATAACCTTGAGATCGATAACCTATAACCCTAAAACCCAAACAAGGCTCAAACCTCAATCTCGGAGAGTTTTTTTTTAGCTTTATAATTCCATACGTCCATCACCTCATAACCTCAAAATCCATAAACTCCACAATATTGTCACATTATAACTTCGAATCATGTAGAATTAAATTTCATAATTCCACATCGCCATAACTCCATACAACCTAATACCTCAAAAATCCAGAACCCCAAAAGTACATAATCCTACAACCCCATAGACCTATAACCCAGAAATTCCATAACCTTATATCCCCTTAACCTTAACAACAAAGTCTTATAAGTGAGCTTTCAAGAGCCTGTAACCTCAGAAAGCTACAATCATAATTTATGCTCGAGACTTAATTCTTGTTTTGCAGAAAGTTTGAACCAGATATTTAATTTTATTTCTCATAAAATTTGGGTCTCCAAAACTAAAATTCGAATACTCAATGTCAAGATTTCCTGCATTGTAATAACCTACGTTTAACGATACCCAGGAACAACGACGTGAACTTAGCAGGCTTTTGTTATTTTTAGGGTTTTTGATTTACGTGAGTCCCCTCGCCCCTCATGTTTCTCAAAGACCTTTACGAAGACCAACAGTAGTCTGCCAACATATGGCTATCCCAAGCATCCTGACATCTCTTTTCAATATTCTTTTAAATCCTGGTGGAATCTTTCACCCTGCCCTTCACTTAAATCGCCTAAATTTTCAGGAAAGTAATCAATATGAGAATGAAGAAAGTGCAGCTTTAGATTCATTAGGCATTCCATATTTTACCATATTTCCAACTATAGTCACATAATTAGGATCTTTCATTCTTTTTTGGAATTGTTTGTCTTTCAAAAGTTTTATAATTTGTGATCCATCAAAATCACCACCTCTTATTTTCGCATCAGACAGTTTAGGAAACTTTTCAAATACATATGTACATAAAAGCTTTACTCTCCGTAGTTTTCTTGCTTTGACAAATTGTTTTTCAATTCCCAGCTTTATATGTAATGGTGGAAGGATTACTTTATCTGTCGGTATTAGACTCTGTTTTATGATATTTTTAGAGCCTGGTGTTAAATTGTTTCTAGTTGGGCAATTCTTTTTCACGTAATGTTTGGCACGAGTTCGGCTGTCCCATTCACATAGGAAACATGGATATTTAGTGAAACCACTTTGTTGACCTAATAAAATTGTCATTATTTTTAAATCTCCACATATTTTCCATTTGAGTTTATCGTAATCTAATTTTCGAGTAGCAAGCAAAGGTTGTGGTATTCCTCATTTAACACAGATGGTTGCCATTATGTAGCAAGACTGTTTTTAAACTACGTGTTTAAGAATCTATGAATAGACGCCAGTCATTAGCTTCATAAGAAACATTATACTCATTTATTAGTCCTTCAATATTGTTATAGTAAACTAAATTTTTTACTTCTGTAAAATATTTTCTAAATTGGATATCTCTTTCGCGATTACGAGTTCCTGGAGCTAGGGATTTATTCTCTTTTAATCTTGACGCCATTAGTTCAGAAATTTCTTTTGAAAGCCCATCATCTCGGAACAAGTCATTAAGCTCATCGCGGGCGCGATTTACCACCCTAAATGCGTTTGATTATCAACAAGTTAAATTGTGCAAGTTGAATTGTGCCCAGTGGAATTGTGCCAACGTTAGAAGAGTTTTCAACACTTGTGGTTCAAGTTGAGGGCATTTTAAATTCGAGGCCGATATGTTCCAGCAATAGCGATGAACCAGATTTTCTGACACCTGCCCATTTTTTAATTGGACGACCTATTCATCAAATACCAGATCGTATACCTGATCATAAGATATCTCCAAATGCAAGGTGGGATATTGTAAAGCAGATATATGGTCAGTTTTGGAAACGCTGGCAATTCGAATATCTGACAACACTACAGCAACGATCGAAATGGCAAACGCAATGTAAAAATCTGCAATTAAACGACATTGTTATTATCCATGATAATAATCTACCACCTGCTCAATGGCTATTGGGACGAGTTACCATGTTATATCCAGGTACTGACGGCATGGTTCGCGTAGTTGAGGTTAAAACCAAAAACAGCATACTCAAACGCCCAATTCAAAAGTTATGCCGCCTTCCAGTTCTTGAATCTGATGGTGATTCAACCGGGGCTGTATGTATGGATTCGACATCAGCTAAGGCATAACATGGAGTTAAACAAAATATATTTTGTTGTAATTTATAATTTAGCATTCGTGTGTTGTACTTATTTTTACATTGTGGGATTGCTGCCATGAATTGTATCCAAATCTTTCCTGAAATATTTAAAGTTCATTATTTATTTATGTATTATTACTGTAAAGCTTACCTAATAAATTTGTTTTTGTTTACATTTTTTGTGATGACAGCTGCTCAACACAATAAAATTTTACAGCTGATCAACAAAATAATTTAAGCTATAAAACCTTACAAATGTTAAATCTAATTATGCGAAAGAGTTCGTTTGGCAAATTGTTAATGTAGATTGTACGTGTTCTAAATTTAATGAAGATTGTACATGTTCTAAAATTATAGTATCTAATTATGGCAACCATTATTGTAAATTTATAATACAAAATAAATAATTCTCTTATCCATCAACCATCAAGCTGTGCAGACGTTTTTTATTTTTGGGATTGACTTAAGTATTGTGCAAGTCATTAAAACAACAATCCGCTACAGCGATTAGAAAAGGAGCAGCCATTTGCATAAAAATTATACACAATATTTCTATATTGTGACATGGTCCTTCGAGCCGGATCTCAGGTATGAATTGATTTTAAAGATTGCATCCATCATATTCAATCTGTGAATCCTAATTGAAAAATTGGTATTTTGGTATTTATTAAGCCACCAATTTCATTAATAAAAAATAAAAAACATTATTATCAAGTGTAACGTGATCAGTGATAAACTCTTAGTGTAAAAAGTGCGTACAAAGTGTTCGGTATTATCATATATCCAGTAGTTTCGTTATCATAAAAATGGCTGAAATTGAAGGACTAAAAAGGCAACGTGGTTCCTACAAGGCAGTTTTAACCAGATTATTGAACTACGCAAAGGAAATTAACGAGAAATCGCTCGAGACGGTTGAGGAAATGCGAGTAAAGGTCAATCGTGCCCATGAGATGCTGGAGAAAGTTGTTTCTGCAGAAGCCTCCATGTTTGCTCTCGGTAGTAAGGAGGAGTCAAAATTAATCGAGGCTGAAGAGATCTACTATGCAGCTGTTGCCAAATTAAACGAGTGGATAAATAGACGCACTACTGATATATCGAACAATACAGTTGAAGATACAATAATGAACACGAGCACCTTTAATCCAGCCCCCGAAATTAAATTGGCAAAGCTACAAATTCCACCATTCTCAGGTGATTTTACCGAATGGCAAAGTTTCTTCGATCTCTTCTGTTCGAGCATCCATAAACGAGAAACAATAAGTCCCGTCCAGAAGTTCCAGTATTTGATGGGACTGCTTAGAGGAGAAGCCTACTCACTTGTGAAGCACTTCAAAGTAACCGATGCGAACTACATTGAGGCACTTAATAAGTTACGTAAACGATATGATCGCAAACGGCACACAATTAACGCATTTGTACATTCGTTTATTGAACAACCCAGTATCAGCGTGGCAAATGCATCAAATATACGGAAACTTCTCGATACATCCGATGAGGTAATACGCGGCTTAAAGGCTCTAGGTGAACAAGCCGAAGCTAGAGATCCATGGCTTATTTATCTTTTGCAAAAGAAATTAGACGAGTCTACTCGAAGTCTATGGGCACAAAGCAACACAGATAATGAGTTTCCGACAATAGATGACTTTTTTGAATTCCTAACAAAAAGAACAGATGCGCTGGAATCCATGAAGATACATTCTACAAGACCAACACGAGCCGTTGCACAACCCAAACATAGTTTTGCATCGACAACAAGTCCTCAATGTATATCTTGCAACGAATCGGAACATAGATTGATAGATTGTGATACTTTCAAGAAGTTATCCATAGACGAGCGGAAGAAGCTGTTAACTAGTGGCAACCGTTGCTTTAATTGTTTGAACCCAGGTCACTCTTCATATGACTGTAGAATTCGAGGAAGATGTCGCCAGTGTTATCGCAAGCACCACTGGCTATTACATAGTGACACAAATCCGAGAGCTTCAGAAAATAATGACGCTGCCTCCGAGAATCCCACGCAACCGGTTACAGCTACCACTACACATCATGCGTATACAAATTCTTCAGAATCCAATCAAACTATTACCCTAAATTGCAGCTTTCAAACTATCCTACCTACGGCAATAGTTAATATAGCTGATAATCACGGAGTACCCAGAAAATGCCGAGCTTTAATAGATACCGCATCTCAAGCATCGTTTGTAACTGAAGCATTAGTCCAGAGATTGGGTCTACCGCGCACTAATAGCAGAACGTTAATAGCAGGAATTGGACAAACTAGTTTGGGTCAGGCTCACGGAAGTATTAACTTGCGCTTTTCTTCGAGATTCGACATGAAGCAAATATCCCTAAAAGCATTAATAATTCCAAAGATTACATCGCCACTACCAGCCTTTAAGTTTAATACAGTTAACATGAAAGATATACAGACCATTAAACTGGCCGATCCAAACTTCTGCAAACCGGGCTCCATCGATTTGCTGCTTGGAGCTGAAATAGTCTTCGACCTTTTTGAAGAGGGGAACATGAAAATTGGCTCAAGCAATTTAGTAGCACACAATACAAAACTGGGCTGGGTCATAGGAGGAAGGTATGAGGATATCGCGCCAAATACTACACAAACATTCATCACAATTATTGACATTGATGCAACACTACGACGCTTTTGGGAAATTGAGCAAGTTCCAGAAACCAACACAATAGAACTATCCAAAGAAGAAGCTATATGTGAAGATTGGTTCAAAACCACCACCCAGCGAGCACAAGATGGACGTTTCGTAACAAAACTTCCATTCAAGGAAGATGTGAAGAATATGGGGTCCACGTACCACTTGGCGCTGTCGAGACTATTGGCCATGGAGAGGAAATTTCAATCAAATGACGACTTCAAGAGGATGTATACCGAATTTTTGAAAGAGTATCAAGAACTTGGACACATGAATAAAATTCATTCAACCAGCAAAGAGTTGCAGCGGTCCTATATTTTACCGCATCACGGTGTATTGAAAAGTGCTAGTAGCACTACAAAATTGCGTGTGGTTTTCGATGCATCGGCAAAATCCACGACAGGGAAGTCACTCAATGAGAAGTTGCTGATAGGTCCAACCATCCAATCTAGCCTTTTTGAAATAATTGTTCGGTTTCGACAGCATTTATATGTATTAGTTGGCGATATAGAGAAAATGTATCGTCAAGTTTGGGTAAGCGAAGAGGATAGCAAGTACCAGATAATACTATGGCGGGACGAGCACTACCGAATCTGCCCATATGCATTGAAAACCGTTACGTACGGGACGGCTTCCGCAGCATTCATGTCTACCAGATGTTTGAAGGAGTTGGCTCTAATAAACCAGGCTTTAAAACCGGAAGCATGCCGTTCCATCAATTATGATATATACGTAGATGATTTGATGACGGGTGCATCAAAGTTAACAGAACTAATTCAATTGAAGAGCGACGTTGTAAATATATTAAGTAGCGGTGGTTTTAATTTACGAAAAATATCATCTAACCATCCACTCATCCGTAACTCATCCGATGATTCGCATATGAACTGCATCAAATCTATTGTGGAATATCCAGACGAACCTGTGAAGCTATTAGGAATTGGCTGGAACGCGATAACAGACGACTTCATTTTTCAAGTCCGTCTAGCAGAAACCAGAGAGCATACTAAAAGAAATTTTCTTTCAGAAGCGAGTAAGATTTTTGATCCTCTCGGACTCATATCGCCAATCACCGTCAGGATCAAAATTCTATTCCAAAGTTTATGGCTTAAAAAGTTAGAGTGGGATGAAGAGTTGCCGGCAGAAACTAAATCAGCTTGGATTGACATCAGAAACGATTTATGCAGAACCCCTGACATAAAAATTCCACGTTCCATCACTGTTTCTACCTGCATAACTATCCATGGATTCTGCGACGCCAGCAAGTGGGCTTATGCAGCGGTGCTTTATGCCAGATCACAAACAGAAAATGGTACCACAATTCAACTAATCTGCTCAAAAACAAAAGTGGCTCCGCTAAAGCAGGTTAGCTTACCAAGGTTGGAGTTGATGGGTGCTGTTCTTTTGAGTCGACTTGCAAAACAAGTCAAAACCATTTTTACTATCCCAGTATCTTCTGTCACGTTATGGACGGATTCAAAAATAGTACTGGATTGGCTCTCTCGGCAACCAAGATGCTGTACAACATTCGTCGCGAACCGCACGTCAGAGATTATCAGTACACACAAACGAGAACAATGGCGACATGTCCCTTCTAAGCAAAATCCAGCCGATTTGGCATCGCGAGGTGTATCAGCGCGCGAAATTACTCATAATGACTTGTGGTGGACTGGCCCACCATGGCTAAAGGAGGCAGAACAATTATGGCCGAATCAACCCAATATACATCATACAGCAGAGGAGAGTGCATTGCCTAATCAAGTCTACGGCCTTGCCAATGTGATTAGCAACGAAGGCAAAAACAATACATTAGACGAGCTAAGCAATAAATTTTCCAGTTTCTTCAAGGTGCAAAAGGTACTAGCGTACATGCTGCGATTCTGTCATAACGCCCGTCTTGGCCATAAGAAAACTGAAAGGAAAGGCGGAGTATTATTGCCGGAAGAGATAGAGAGGGCGACGCAATGCATAGCAAGGCATTTTCAAAGTAAAGACTTCCCTGAAGAATATAATTGCCTCCGTAATAAAAATTCAGTTCCAGTGAAGAGCAAATTAAGGCAATTAAACCCATTTGTTGATAATGATGGAGTGATGCGTGTCGGCGGAAGAATTCAAAAATCAGCACTGCCCTATAATACTAAACATCCCATAATTATATCTCATAAATCTTCGATCGCCGCCACAATCACCTATGACATACACGTAAAGAACCAGCACCCCGGCATAAATTTACTAACCAGCCTAGTTCGTCAAAAATATTGGATCGTAAGAGGTAAAGATGTGGCTAAGACAGTATTTCGAAGATGCGTGAAGTGTTTAAAACAAAATCCACGAATGATGAACCAAATCATGGGAGAGTTACCAGAAGGCCGAGTAAAATACACAGTATCTTTTGGAACAGTTGGTATTGACTTTTGTGGGCCTTTCCGAATACATCCAGTGCGACGCAGAGGATCAATTCCAATAAAGGCTTACCTATGCATTTTTGTGTGTTTCAGCACGCACGCCATTCATATCGAGATCTGCATGAACCTGAGCACAGAATCATTCCTTGGTGCACTGAGAAGATTTTTCGGTAGACGGGGATTGTGCCACACCATTTACTGTGATAATGCCACCAACTTCATTGGTGCCAGAAATCATCTTAAAGAAGTGTACGAATTTTTAACACTACATTCTGATAACATTTCTTCTAATCTTTTAAAGGATGATGTAGAATGGCGATTTATTCCTCCAGGAAGTCCACATCAAGGCGGCTTATGGGAAAGCGCAGTAAAATCTACAAAAACACAGATAACTAGGACCATTGGCGCCGCAATACTAACGTTAGAAGAGTTTTCAACACTTGTGGTTCAAGTTGAGGGCATTTTAAATTCGAGGCCGATATGTTCCAGCAATAGCGATGAACCAGATTTTCTGACACCTGCCCATTTTTTAATTGGACGACCTATTCATCAAATACCAGATCGTATACCTGATCATAAGATATCTCCAAATGCAAGGTGGGATATTGTAAAGCAGATATATGGTCAGTTTTGGAAACGCTGGCAATTCGAATATCTGACAACACTACAGCAACGATCGAAATGGCAAACGCAATGTAAAAATCTGCAATTAAACGACATTGTTATTATCCATGATAATAATCTACCACCTGCTCAATGGCTATTGGGACGAGTTACCATGTTATATCCAGGTACTGACGGCATGGTTCGCGTAGTTGAGGTTAAAACCAAAAACAGCATACTCAAACGCCCAATTCAAAAGTTATGCCGCCTTCCAGTTCTTGAATCTGATGGTGATTCAACCGGGGCTGTATGTATGGATTCGACATCAGCTAAGGCATAACATGGAGTTAAACAAAATATATTTTGTTGTAATTTATAATTTAGCATTCGTGTGTTGTACTTATTTTTACATTGTGGGATTGCTGCCATGAATTGTATCCAAATCTTTCCTGAAATATTTAAAGTTCATTATTTATTTATGTATTATTACTGTAAAGCTTACCTAATAAATTTGTTTTTGTTTACATTTTTTGTGATGACAGCTGCTCAACACAATAAAATTTTACAGCTGATCAACAAAATAATTTAAGCTATAAAACCTTACAAATGTTAAATCTAATTATGCGAAAGAGTTCGTTTGGCAAATTGTTAATGTAGATTGTACGTGTTCTAAATTTAATGAAGATTGTACATGTTCTAAAATTATAGTATCTAATTATGGCAACCATTATTGTAAATTTATAATACAAAATAAATAATTCTCTTATCCATCAACCATCAAGCTGTGCAGACGTTTTTTATTTTTGGGATTGACTTAAGTATTGTGCAAGTCATTAAAACAACAATCCGCTACAGCGATTAGAAAAGGAGCAGCCATTTGCATAAAAATTATACACAATATTTCTATATTGTGACAATATCTACTACAAATAAATATATTGGGGACGTGTTAAATTCGTGTTAAATTTAGTTGTCTCTCTCCAGTCTGAAAACACCTGCCCAAATCAGCTATAGGTGCACTGAATGAAATTCTTTGCTAATCCAACAGAAACTATGAGATCCTATACCCCGCCGTCAAAAAAAAAACAAAGACAATTCTTAAATTTACCACTACCGCTTATAGCGCAGGACTATAAAAAAATGAGTGGTTTAGGAGGGTTCCTTAAATCAGACCAAGTGGATTATATGTTTTTTGGGTCTCTGAAACCGAATCAGAAACCTGTTTTGCCCCATCACGTCAGCGGTTTTTTCCAACCTCGAAAACAGCTTGAAACTATAAAACCCAACAATATTAACACTTGAACTAAACCGGGTGATTTTTTTAACCTGATACACTCAAATATCTCGGAAAATAAGCACCCTACGAAAAAAATGGTCAAGATCAAAATTTAATTATTCTGCGGGGAAAAAGCATTAGTGTTAAAATTAGAACCCCCTCCCTACTCCTTGTAGGTGGGGCGGGGGGTAACTTTGAAACTAAGATAGGAAGCCCTGTTTTTAATTGCAGATTCGGATTCTACGGCTAAAAATACGTAGGATTTGGCTGAAACATTTTTTTCCATTCATGGTAGATGGCGCTGTAGTTGACGATATTCAATTTTTTTTTATTTCTCCTACTGAGAACCTTCGCAAACGAGTCTGCAATACGTCTGCAATAAAAATTCCATGGTTTCGTTGTAAATACACGAAGTTAGTCTTAAACACTTTGTATTTCTTAAATTTTAATTACTGAAAAATGGGTTGTCATTATCGTAACCCACGAACATGTGTTTAAATCGGCTTTCAAATTAATGAAATTGTTTTTATTTTGTTTTAAAAATACCGATTCAGTCCGAAGGTTATTTCGAAAACAACAATACTTGTGGCAAGTTATCAATACTACTTCAGAATGGTGTATCTAACTGTACAAGAGAAAATTAAAATGATTCTGGTTTATAGAGAAGCTGGCCGGAGTCTTGATAATGCTGTCACTCTCTACGCTTCGCGTTTTCCGGATAGGATTCGGTCACGTGCGTCATTTCAGCGTACTGTCAAATAATTTATTACTGATGGAAGTGTTCAACCGAAAAAAAGGACTCGTCCAGCAACAGTCACCGAAGAAAATAATGAAATTGCTGTATTGGCTGCAGTAGCTAGCGATTCCGGATTGTCCCAGACCAGTGTTTGGAAAATTTTAAAACGTCATAAGTATCATCCATATCAAATATCTCTACACCAATATCTTCATGGCATTGATTTCCAAAATGTGTGAGGCTATCTCAAAGACCAAGTTTACAAACAAAAACCAACAACACTCAACACATGAGAATATGATTGAGTGAATCAGAAATGTTTGTGCTGAAATTCAAGCAGACACACTACTTCTCAATTGTGTACAGTCATTTGAAATGCGGATTAATAAGTGTATTGAAGTTGAAGGCCACCATTTTGAGCACTTAATTTAATTGAAAGATGATGAGGCGAGGGAACTCATGTAAATCAAGCACCCTTCTCCCAGTTATTCGAAATTTGCAAAATGATTAAATTGTTTAAGACTACCTTCGTGTATTTACAACGAAACCATGGTATTTTTATTGCAGACGTATGGCAGAATCGTTTGCGAAGGTTCTCAGTAGGAGAAATAAAAAAAAATTGAATATCGTCAATTAGAGCGCCATCTATCATGAATGGCAAAGCAAAATTTTTTTCAGCCAAATCCTACGTATTTTTAGCCGTAGAATTCGAATATGCAATAAAAAATAGGAGTTCCTATATTAGTTTCAAAGTTACCCCCGCCCCACCTACAAGGAGGGGGGAGGGATTTTAATTTTAACATTAATGTATTTCCCCCGCGGACTAATTAAATTTTAATCTTGACCATTTTTTTCGTAGAGTGCTTATTTTCCGAGATATTTGAGTGTATCAGGTTAAAAAAATCACTCGGTATAAACCTATACCTTCATAGCTCAATAACCTTGAGATCGATAACCTATAACCCTAAAACCCAAACAAGGCTCAAACCTCAATCTCGGAGAGTTTTTTTTTAGCTTTATAATTCCATACGTCCATCACCTCATAACCTCAAAATCCATAAACTCCACAATATTGTCACATTATAACTTCGAATCATGTAGAATTAAATTTCATAATTCCACATCGCCATAACTCCATACAACCTAATACCTCAAAAATCCAGAACCCCAAAAGTACATAATCCTACAACCCCATAGACCTATAACCCAGAAATTCCATAACCTTATATCCCCTTAACCTTAACAACAAAGTCTTATAAGTGAGCTTTCAAGAGCCTGTAACCTCAGAAAGCTACAATCATAATTTATGCTCGAGACTTAATTCTTGTTTTGCAGAAAGTTTGAACCAGATATTTAATTTTATTTCTCATAAAATTTGGGTCTCCAAAACTAAAATTCGAATACTCAATGTCAAGATTTCCTGCATTGTAATAACCTACGTTTAACGATACCCAGGAACAACGACGTGAACTTAGCAGGCTTTTGTTATTTTTAGGGTTTTTGATTTACGTGAGTCCCCTCGCCCCTCATGTTTCTCAAAGACCTTTACGAAGACCAACAGTAGTCTGCCAACATATGGCTATCCCAAGCATCCTGACATCTCTTTTCAATATTCTTTTAAATCCTGGTGGAATCTTTCACCCTGCCCTTCACTTAAATCGCCTAAATTTTCAGGAAAGTAATCAATATGAGAATGAAGAAAGTGCAGCTTTAGATTCATTAGGCATTCCATATTTTACCATATTTCCAACTATAGTCACATAATTAGGATCTTTCATTCTTTTTTGGAATTGTTTGTCTTTCAAAAGTTTTATAATTTGTGATCCATCAAAATCACCACCTCTTATTTTCGCATCAGACAGTTTAGGAAACTTTTCAAATACATATGTACATAAAAGCTTTACTCTCCGTAGTTTTCTTGCTTTGACAAATTGTTTTTCAATTCCCAGCTTTATATGTAATGGTGGAAGGATTACTTTATCTGTCGGTATTAGACTCTGTTTTATGATATTTTTAGAGCCTGGTGTTAAATTGTTTCTAGTTGGGCAATTCTTTTTCACGTAATGTTTGGCACGAGTTCGGCTGTCCCATTCACATAGGAAACATGGATATTTAGTGAAACCACTTTGTTGACCTAATAAAATTGTCATTATTTTTAAATCTCCACATATTTTCCATTTGAGTTTATCGTAATCTAATTTTCGAGTAGCAAGCAAAGGTTGTGGTATTCCTCATTTAACACAGATGGTTGCCATTATGTAGCAAGACTGTTTTTAAACTACGTGTTTAAGAATCTATGAATAGACGCCAGTCATTAGCTTCATAAGAAACATTATACTCATTTATTAGTCCTTCAATATTGTTATAGTAAACTAAATTTTTTACTTCTGTAAAATATTTTCTAAATTGGATATCTCTTTCGCGATTACGAGTTCCTGGAGCTAGGGATTTATTCTCTTTTAATCTTGACGCCATTAGTTCAGAAATTTCTTTTGAAAGCCCATCATCTCGGAACAAGTCATTAAGCTCATCGCGGGCGCGATTTACCACCCTAAATGCGTTTGATTATCAACAAGTTAAATTGTGCAAGTTGAATTGTGCCCAGTGGAATTGTGCCAAGTGGAATTGCGCCAGTGAAATTGTGTGCAGTGAATTGTGTCTAGTGGAATTATACTAGTGGAATAGGCCTAGAATCGAAGGTACTTTCTATTTTTGACTGAACTGATTTTGACTGGGGCCCGGAGCCAACGTAAAAGTCTAAGAAGGCATTTCAGTCAGAAAAACGAACCAAACAACAGTTATTCCAGTTCCAATATTTGTGACTAAAATACCTTTTTTCGAGTTTTTCGAACTATAATTCCTTTTTAAAAGATTGATATATCTCTACAGAATTTCTCGATTTGGGACCAAAGTGCCTTGTAATTTTTAGCAACCGTTTTTTTCTTGTCAAAATCTGAAATAATTTATAATTTAAATTTTTGTATTCGATTTCATTTATTTTAACAGAGCAAATTTACCGTCTTACAATTCAGCTAATTCTTCTGGGGAATTGCATCTTTCCAGATTACTTAGGTCCAAATCGACAGAGGTAACTACAACTTCTAGTTACAGTTACAGTTTTTTCGGAATTGAATTCCGAAATCCATATTTTTAGACATCATTAAAACAGCGAATTTAGTTTAGATTTTAATGGAATTTTTGAATATTGCTAATATTTACAAATAAAAAACAACAACAAACTACTTAGCAATATCTATATTTTCGAAAATAATCGGTGTTAAACGTCAATTGAAAGAATTGTTTTAGCCACCGATATCCCGAATTAATTCATTTGTAATTGTGAATTACATTTAAATTGGCCGTTTTGATAATCCAATCAGTTTTTCATTTTTAGTTAAGGTTGTGCAATATCTTACATACGTATATTTTTACGAAAATTTGACCAATACTATTACTTTCTGGTAATTATTCTCCCATCTCTCATTTTTAGAAAGGAATCTACATCCTGATGAGTAATATGCCAATCCGCAGAATTTCCCACAGGTTTTCTGAAAAACTAAAATCAGACTTAATAGGCTGGCCACTTCAAAATGTTGCGTCGAAATTTCACGGAATTGTTGGACTATTGTGTAAAATTTGTGGTGCTTGTCGTCATAACCAAAAACACAAACCTGAATGTTGTTGCCCACTGTGCTTCCTCCTCCTGAATTTTTTTATTTTAGACATTTGTGTAGTTTTTGGGAATCGTTGGATTCTTACGTATTAAAAATCTTGTAATTAAGTGGGACGCAATGTATATACAATATGCCAACAACAAAACAAAAAGATTTCTTATCAACCTTAACAAATGTTTGTATTCGATCTCTGTTTCCAATTTAAGTGTTACTGCTTTTTAGTATACGGGCAAATAAATATCGAGAGCACTTCAAGTTCAAATCATATCACACAAAAAGGTCAAATTATATAAAAAAAAATGTTTGTATATTTAATTAAATGCTGCTGTTCATACCCTCGTAGAAATTAAAATCTTGATGACACAACAGACCTCGACTGCAAAAGAGTAAAAATGCTCGTAATTTAATAAAGAAGCCAAAAGTGGATAATTTTATGTAGGTATATACATATCATACTTATGTACAGAATTTTTATTTATTTTTTCTGTTAAACCATTCATTGGGAAAAGGGAAAATCATGTGACAGAAACACACATATACAAATAACAAATTTTCAAGTCATTGTTTATGATATGAAATCCCTTTTTTTTTTTTTTTGGATTTACGCATATACACATCTGATTTTTTGTTTTTTTTTAAGGATTATGGCCGCAATCCGGGAATATATAAATGTCATGCCCCACATTGTGTTGTATCCGTGAATGATCGAAAAGGTGAACTGAATAACATAAAAGAATAAATTTGCCACTGGTAATAAAATATGAGTACGATGTACGATAGAAAAATGCTTGCGTTGTTGGTGTGTAGGTAATTCTTTTCTCATTCTTGGAAGGATTTATTGCTGTTGATACGATGTGATAACGTTTATAAAAAAGATTTTTATTAGGTCTATGTAATCAAATCAAATGATAAAAGATTTTGCCTTTTATAAATTTATGTTGGATGGTGGTTTAATGCGCTGTTGTAATCATTAATGGATCAAGTAACTGCCTAACATTATAGTAAAAATTTAATTTTAATGTGTTGGAACGTTGATAATTTTAAAATGACTGGCATAGTTTAATACAAAAAAGATCAGTTTCGCTATTCGCCTATCAAGCAAGTTTGATTGAACTTGAAAAAGATGTCGCAACCAAATCTCAATTCATTCCCCAGATATATCTCAATAAATCTCACTCAGTGCCCTATTTAGTCCCCAAATCAATATGATCCGAAAAAATTCGTGCGGACATGAACTCAAATCAAGCTAGCTCAACCCCAAAAAAATCCGCATCTGGATTCCTCATTAAACTTCAACTCAATCTTTAATTTAACTCCCAACTCAACGCTCAACTCAATCCCTAAACTAACACGTTTATGAACTCAACTCAATTCTAACTAAACCTCTAACTCGACCTCCAACTCAACATCAACTTAACCTCAAACTCCACGTCCAACTCAATTCTCAAACCAACATGACTAGAAAAGCTACATCTGAACTCAACTCAAAACAACTAAAGTTAACTACCAACTCAACCCTTAATACAAATAAATTCCCGCTCTACTCAATCCCAACTCAACCCGCAAATGAAACCTAACTAACAGGTGTTACCCGGCGGATGAAGTTGCGTGTTGTCATTGAAATTTGAATGACATATTTCTAAAGAAGACTTTTACGAATGATACGTACTATCATACAATCATACCAGCACCATAAAAGCATCATACCGTCATACCAACTTGAAATCATCCAACCATAGTAGTATATGATCGTACCATCGTACTACCATACCATCGTACCACCATACCATTATAACATCATATCATCGTACCATCGTACTAGCATTCGTAGCGACGTACCATCATACCATTATTCCATTATATCAGCCCACCATCATAACATCATACCATAATACCGTCATACATGCTACCATATATACCACAATACCATCATACCATCGTACCATTATACCATCATCTTATCATATCATAACATCATACAATCATATATATGTACCATCATACCCTATTACCATGATATCATCATACCACCATCACCATCAAAATCATCGTTAAAAGAACTATAATATATTATCAATATCCAAAAATCAACTCAATTGGTGAAGTTTTAGAATTTCCTTCGTAGTAACTTTGGAACTTTGCACCCTCAAGAAGGAGATGGAGGTGTAAGATATTAACAGTGACCATTATTAAATCTTAAACAAAATACGTGTAAAGTTTAGTTCAAATCAGTCAACGCTTGTGGATTGGTTTAAATAGCATACACATATACATACATAAAAACACTCACTTTTGTATACATACATAGATTACTCAACTACGATAGTGAATCGAAGTCTCTTCAGAATTTGGCTCTTCACACGTTCGTGGCTCGAATAGCCGCACTTATCCTGACCTTCGACCCTTTTCTTTTAAAAACCTTAGAGACATTTTATCACTTCGAGCCTATTAGATAATTTTCGGATTATGTATATTGAATTTTATGAAATATTTTATTATAACGACAACTCATTGTGCTTCCTCAGATTTATTCCTTTTTAATGTGTGAATGAGAAACAGGCAGAATATTAAAAGCAAAAAAAGATTTGAGACCCTGATTTGCTAAAATTTATAAGCAAGATTAGTTTTGTAATTTCTTGAATGATTTGAAATCGGAAAACAAAATGATTTCGGCTTAACAGAAAACTACCAAGTTTTAATCCGGCAACTCTATGTTATGCCTTACAAATGATTTTATTTATAAAAGAAAAGTTTAATATTTTCTCATTTTGTACAAGAAAATTCCGCCGCAAAGTATATTAAGGCGATTCCATACAAAAAAATCTTCGTTGACCCATAACACATCTTATATACATCGGAAAAAGAAAAATGTTGTAAGATTTTTTTATTGTTGATTATGAACCGTAGCATTAAAAGCCGTAATGAAAAAAGGGTAAACGTAAACTCATTGTCTGCTCGTGGGCATCAAAACCTTTTATTTTATGTAGCTTTTATTATTTTTCGCTGTGTGTGTGTATGCCCAAAACAATAAAATCCTTTATGGTATATACCCGCGCCACGGTTTTTTTTTATTTTTCTTATACTGACTGCTTTTATTTCCTATAACACTTTTGATGGATTAAAAAGGAAAATCAAATTCATTACATTATTCATCCATTTTCCAATTTACTTTTCCATTTTAATGCCTATGTTTTTCCTAAATAACAAACACACACACACACACACCCACACTTAAGCAATACAACATTTGGAAATATTAAAATTTGCCCTTCTTCAAAATGCTCAAGAAATCAGTCAGTTGCAGCACAACAACATTTTTTTTTTAGAAATTGATGATTGGAAAAATGATGAAAATCGAATGATTGATTGATATCTTCGTTATTTCACTATATGTTGATGATGTTGCTTAGTAGTTTCTCATAATAAAAAATTTCATTACAAAATTTTTAGCGTTCATCCAAAAAAAAAAAAAAAAAAATGTTAGGAAAATGTCAGAGGGAAATGTCATAAAAATCATCAAAAACCCTAAATCAAATCCTACATATTCCTTTATGCGCCCGGTCGTTTTTTAATATCAATTTATTGACATAAGTATTTTCTTAGTTGTATGTCGTTTGGATGGAGAAATTTGCGAGGGTGGCATACCCTAATATATAACATTGGATTTAGTACATAAATAAATTAATCACCCTGTAAAAGTTATCGAAAACTTTATTTTATGATTATGTCGCTTTTATTTATTATCATCACCTAATACATATACATGTACATATACTATACAGACACCACTTTCTAAATATTTTATAGCAAAGTTATGTGAAGAATTTAATTAAATCACAAAAAGAGGAGCGAGACCTAATTTAGGATATAACTTTTAGCAAGTATGTATTTATTATGAGTACCGCATGTAAATGATGGGTTTTTATCCAATTAAAACTTTTGAAATTTTATCACACTTCCATGTAAAATTTTCTGTCTCCAACGTCTACTACATTTAGGTCTAGAATAACCGAGCTGATGTTGAGAAAACTACATCCAGCGATATTTAATGGATTTTAAAGTTGGCGTTTGTTTAGTACTTAAAGATCCTTTTGCACGCTGTGTTTTTATTATACATATTTTTGTCAAAATTTGTTACAATTTTTTTTTTAAAAGTGTGGATGCGATTTTCAAATTTAATGTTTTAAAACACATTTAAATTTTTTAACGTATTTTTATGGCATCATGCGAATCGACCATGAACAAGAATTAGGGAATACAATTTAGCGTTAAAATGAAAATGCGTTTAGAAAGAAATTCCCACTTGTAGTGACATCCTTCGATAGGCAAGTAGTGGTGACATCTTTTAGCACTAATTTTAACTGTATCAAAATACTACTTTGCACTTATTTTAATATCGAATTTTTGTTTTTCAAATTTCGATCAAAACATTTTCAATTTTTGGTCTGTCGAATTCCAAACCATCTGACAAATTTCAATCTGCCGAAATTCAATCGCCTATCCTCATTACGAAATGTTTAATTTCTTCAAATAGTTCATGAGTTGGTCTTCCCCAGTCATGTTTTTAAATTTGTATCCAGAAATAAACAACTTCATCAATGTTGAATTCAAACCGAATTGCTAAAATTGTCGGAGTGTATAGAACAAATGTGGTAGAATTGTTACTAAGCATAACATAAAGAGTGGCAGCAGTTTACGTTTGAGGTCGTACAGGCATACCTGCTTCGAGTTTCCTTCTATAGCTTATCTTCTGTCGTTTCTGTGTCGGTAATAGAATGATCTATCTCCGTAATTGGTTGTTTGAATTCTGCGCCACTGCTGTTTCTGACCGTCACTACACTAGGTAGATTATCAACACCAGGGATTAATCATTCAATGTTGAACGGCCGAATGTCGGAAGGCAGAAAGGCCGAATGCTGCAAGGCCGAATGCTGCAAGGCCGAATAGGTCGGAAGGCCAAATGTCGAATGGCCGAATGTGTCGAAAGGCCGAAGAGCCGAATGGGTCGAAAGCCCGAATGTGTCGAAAGGCCGAATGTCTAAAGGGCCGAATAGGTTAAAAGGCCGAATGTCGAAATAAAATCCCGAAAAAAAAAAATTTAGAAATTTCCGGAAAAGCCATCCAGAAAAAAATCCAGAAAAAATATTTTGTTTAGAATAAAAGAAAAAAATTCAATTTTATAGGCATTTTTAGACTTTTGACAACACTTGAAACATTTGTGGTACATCTTTCAGTAGAAGCAATATACCTTTGATCTGTTTCTGCAAGGTTGACGAAGCATTAGATCCGCAATTCGCTCCAATACATTCGTCGATGCCATTACGAATTAAGCCAACCCCAAAATAGTTTGAAACATTTGTCGTGGAACTATCAGTAGAAGCGATATGAGCGATACGAGTTCCTTTGATCTGTGTCTGCACGGTTGACGAAGTAATTTCCATTATCGTAAACATTAAGAACTTTACGGAAAAACTCAAATTCGATAGACAATTTGATAATTGCGTCTCTGGATTTTTGTTTTTCTGATTTTTTTGATTCTGGATTTTTTTTTCTGGATTTTCAGTTTCTGTATTATTTTTTTCTAGGTAAGAAAGCCAACCCATAAAAAGATGAAAAATTAAAATCAATTTTGACACAAACGACCTTTCGACAATCGGCCTTTCGACATAATCGGCCTTTCGACAGTCGACTTTCCGACATTCGGCCTTTCGATACATTCGGCCTTTCGAAATTCGGCCTTTCGACACATTCTTTCCTTTCGATATTCGGCCTTTCGACATATTCGGCGTTCGGCCTTTCGACATTCGGCCTTTCAACCCTATTCCGAATTAATTTGGTAATACATCCAAGATGGTTTATTGTTGCCTTTGATCAAGATGACGTCTTTTATATTGGGCTCAGGTTGTTTAGAGTTCCACTTTCCGCGCCTTTGAAAGCTTGCTAGTCGGTTGACGTTTTAAAGGACGGTTGAAGTTTGTTTCTGGGGCAGCAATTAACGAGTAAAAAAAGTGGCCGGGAGTGAGTATTATATGTATACGAATGGCTAGCTCCCCGTGGGTTAATGCGTTTTTTTCAATTATTCACTGCTGCCTCCCAAAGCCCTCCGAGTTGTGGTGCTGAATGTGGTGTAAAATGTCATATCGTACCACTTTTGGCAAGAATTTCTTTTAGTTGTAGAATAGCTTGTTTGGCTTATGCGGTGGCCACAAGTTTTTCCTTTTCCAATATCGATCGAGCTCTGACGAAGTTTGTTCCATTATCAGAGCAGATGTGCTGACACGGACATCTGCGAAAAGTAAACCCTTTGAATTCTGCTAGAAAATCGATTGAAATTTGATCGCAACCAACCTTCTTTGTAGGATTTCATATCTTTACCCATTGAAAGGACGAGAGGGGACTATAATTTCTTTTGGTAAATCTGCTATTAGCTGTAGCCTATGTAGTAGTAGCCTTGAAGCGATAATATTTTACGCATTTATTAATTTACTGTGCTGGAGTTAATTTCCCTTCGGTTTTGTACTTGTGGGGAGGCCCTCAAATCCATGAGAAAGTACTCATGGAGTCGGTCCAGAAGTACGCCTCTATTTTTGTTACCTTTAACGCTTCACTGACTCTTCCGATCAATTTTACGAGTTACAAACCACCACATAGTTAAAGTTGTGGTTTTTGGCAAGATAATTTTATTCGACATTTTTGACTGTATCATCAAGTTTTAATTGAAAAATCTCATTATTTTTCAGTTCTTTTGTTACGGCTTGTATCAGGGCATTGAGGTTAGCAACCCATTTACGTATGTTCAATCCGCCAGTTTTGAGTAATGCTATGAGCTGTTTTAGAATAAATATGGCTTCTTCTAACTGCTGCAATGTTCGCACGGCTATGTATATTCCTGCTTCTGTGCCATTAGTCATGGTGGAATATTTGTACTCCTTTATTTGCATCGCAGTATCATACTTGAGTCGTGGGACCACTCAACAAGACATTATGTAGGGAAGTCCCTGTGGATATCTTTGCTGATGCATCAAACTATTAGTTCCTTCGTTGAACTTGCTCCTTTGAAAACAGCATGGTGTTATTGCCCAACAAGTATTGCCTCCGTTTTCTTCATATAATCTAAGGGCGTGTTTGATAATTTGCACGGTGCAGTGCAGTGTACATTTTTTTCTTTATTTCACCACCAGAAAATAAATCGAAGTAGACAAGGAAAACATTATGCACTGCACCGCACCGTGCGAATTATCAAACAGGCCCTAAGAGTTCATATCCATTCATAAACTGGTATTGTAACGCCAGTTTTGTATTTTTGGCAAGACATTTTTCGACTACCAGCATTCGAGCAGTAGCTGTTTTCTTTGAACAAAATCTTACTTTGTACCTTGCATTGGCTTCATCAACATTCAGTTTCTTCTTTTGTGAATTCCCTTTTATTATCCACTTTTTCAAGCTCCCAGAAACTTTTTAGCCGGTCGATCTCTGTTGTCGTTACCATTGTATGAGTCATTACCCTGTTTACGTTGGCAGTTGTGTTACCGGTGATGATCAATCCTAATTTGGTTTGTTGTTTAGTGCATCTTTCAGCAGATTCGCCATTGTTGTTTGACCGTATTAATCAGCGCCTAAAAGTATACTGATTGCACTAGTTACTTGGTTTAGCCATCCCATCGGGTAGACTTCCCGTTATATTCTTGAAGAGCATAGCGTTGGCTTTTAGCTTGAAGTTTGATGAAAATATCGGTCTAACAGTAAATTCTACAATACACTTCACTATTCCGACTTCTGTTAGTCCTTTGCTGGCAATGCTTGAGTGAATCGATGCTCTTGTAAACCTGAGCTTACTTGCCTTCGGTGATGGAAGTGACTTGTCCAATGTGCTGTCGTGGAGTAAACTCCATGAAATTTTCCACATTTCTTGCGGCAGAAGGCCGGTGGTACTCCCGGAGACATTTTCTGATAAAGCTGTCACCATCGTAGTTACAGTCCGCTTATAATTTCATAATCACCACTACGATAAGCACATCTTGGCGAAGGATCAGTCATTACAACATGCGCTTAGGGTTAGTTTATAGTGGATCCTGTTTCTTGTTAACCTTTTCTCTCGCGATTGTAGCCAGAGATTGAAACCTTGTTTCCAAAAGTCAAAAAAATAAAATTCCATTGATTGGATTTGTTTTGGGTTTTTGATTATTGATTTGTACATGCGAGATGAGTCTCGCAAGACCTTTTGAACTGTCAAATTCAAAAAAATTTTAAAACCTATTCTAAGTAGTTCTCTGTGAGACATTAACGAAACCATTTTTTTATTGGCAACCAAGCCTTTGTTTTTAGGGGTTAAAATCACCCCTAAATTAAACCTCAAAAACGCTTTTTTTGATATATCTCGGCTTATACTCCACCTTTTTTGTTAAAACAAATTGGTAATTAATCTTCATAAAAAGTACAAGTGATCCATAGTTAATTAGATTATGAGGGTTGCATCTCTATTTTTTAGGGGATGAAATCTCTAAAATGGGCTTGATTGTCGATAAAAAAAAGTTTTCGTTAGAGGTTGGGTCGTCGTGTAGAGTACTGCAACTTAGAATAGCTTTTACAATTTTTTTGAATTTGACAGTTCAAAAGGTTCCCTTGTCCATCATGAAGGTTTTAATGATGGACGAGGTTGGTTGGATGGATGAGGTTGGTTTTAATTTAACTGGTTAACTTTCCGCTATGTAGCCGTTGTACTTGTAGTACGACTACGTAGAACTCTTGCCGTGTCTATGATATTGTCATTGGTTAGTTTTTGCTTCTTTGAGGAAATACATTACAAGTACATGCGCAAGTCTAATCACCTGCTTGCACAGCATAATTTGTTTTATTAAATTCATAGATATAACAAAAATATTTTATATTATAAACTGTTCATACGAATGAACAGATTGAGGAACGCTCTAAAGACAAAAATTTTATGATAGCAATAAAAAAAATTAACTTTCTTTTATGTTTGGAAATTAATGAAAACTTCTCTTTCCTTTCCACCAGTTTGAGTTAGACCATTGTTTGGGACGAAGATAAAACAAATTTTATCATTTAATTGTTAAAACCATCTAGAGAAGGTACAAAAAGCCAGAAGGTTAAATCTAATTTTCTAGTTCAACAAATACAAAAAAATCTCTAAAAACTTTTCATTTTCATTTTACATTCATCACACGTGTACCCCAACCCTACACGTTGAGCAACATCAAATGGAAATAATCAAATAATACAAACAATTAAATCTTACAAATGTTTTGCCTACTTATACCCAGATATCTGTTTCTGCATATTTTGTTTTTTTTTAACGGTATAATTACGTTTGTCACTCCTTACTCGCGTATACTAATTTAATTTTTTTTTTTTAAGAATACAAAAGAAAAACTTTTAATAAACTTTTCACGAAGTTTTCCACTTTTACACATTCCACGTCAAGAAAAATCATTGTTTTTTAATAAACAAAAAAAAAATTCGTTTTGTTTATACAGACACCTGAGGTTTTATTGTTGTTGGATATACTTATACAGCGAGAAAAGGGAAATTATTATGGAATAATTTCACCTGTTGTTATGAGTGATTTTACTCGTTGCTTGATGTTCAAATAAAATGCAACCTTCATATTGCTCTGTAATTACAAGTCTGCCAGCAACTTACAATATATTCATGGAGCATATTATGCAATATAAATTATTCACAAAACATAATTTTTTTATCATTTTCCATTTGCTTTGTTTGCGATTTTATTTTTTGTTTTTTTTTTCGAAGAAAATGTGATGTTTGTTATTTTGTTTAATAAATTATTCAATCTGGAAATTGGGAATTTTTTTTTTCTTTTTTTTTTTTATCAAGAAAAAATCAAAAAAAATCTTGTGTTGAGGATGAGTGTTGTAGGCTTGTGTTAAAGTCTTTTTGTTTTGAAAAATTTCCATAATCAAAAACGATTGTATTACCCTAAAAGCATAACAAAATACAAAATACCGATTGAATATTAAACCGATTTAAAATTGGAAAGATGCGAATCCGCCTACACACATTTTTGTTGAATTTTGTTTTATATTTGATTTGACGTTTCATAGTTCATTAATTTTGAAGCGGCGTGTTGCTGAATAATTATTTAAGTATTTCTCGTGTCTGAATGTTATTTAATGTACTCAAAATGTTTTAATTTACATAATTAATAGTTTAGAAATGTATGTCAAAGGAAATATATCCAAGACCACAAATTTTGATTCAAATCGAGTAGATGCCAGAATTTATTATCTACCATTTTCATAAATTTTAATTACTTCGTATAGTAACTTCATGGAATTGGATTTTTAAAAGTCTTAATTAAATGTTAATGTTGGGCTCTTTGGGCATCTTTAATAAAAAAAACATCTTAAAATGTTTACAACAGCACAAAAGGTGCAAGAGGCTCCGACTTCTGGAGGGCCCCGCAAAACTCCAACTTTCCAGTTTTTTTAATAGCTAGGTATATAAAGTAATTTCTAATTTTCGTGTTTACATTATGTGTAGAAGAAAAGAAAAAATGGGTTAATAATTTAATATTAATGTATAAATATGACAGTGGCCTTTTCTAGTAATCTTCTAGCCCATAAACAATTTTTGGTTTTAATTGTATTTCTAAAAACTTTATTAGTATATGCATATACTTCACAGGTGATGAATTCTGAAAACCCATTTGGAAAAAGTTCCATAATACCACGATCACCAGCAAGACGGTATGCAATGCACAAATCAAATAAAAGTGGTACTCCAGTGAGCCGATTGGACAATCCATCCTCTTCAAAGGCTGGTCCTACAGATTCCGGGGAGCGCCAAATACTGCATTACGTGATGTCAGCGGAAATTTTGCATTGTGAGCAGCTGCGAGGCTAATCAACCAAAAGGTAGTAAATCTACCAAGAGCATTGCACCAAAACTGGTGTTTCCGGAAGAAAACCACCCCCATCAATAAATATTGTGGGCGTAACCAACTACCCAAAATTAAGTCACTGTTGAAATCGGTTACTGACAAAGAGTATAAGGTAACAGCGCTAAATAATGACGTTTGGAAAATTAATACTCTGGACTCAGAAACCTATAGAACATTATCTATGAAGCTGAACACTGAAAAGTACCAGTGGTTTACCGATGAGGACAAACAGGCTCAATCTATAAAAGTTATGGCAAGAGGTTTGCATCACACTTGACCAAGCCAAGAAATAATGGAAAACTAAAAAAATAAAGCCCTTCAAATACTAGATGCTTTGAATATTTTTAAAAACGAGAGAACAGAAAACCAAGAAGGAAACCAAACTTTCAGTAAAAAGGGACGTTCTTTTTATGCTGGTATTTGATAACAAAGAGAATGTACAAAACATTAATGGCATAAAAGGAATTCTTCGCATGATGGTAAAAACTGAAAAAATGCTCAGATAAACATTTTACTCAGGCATGTACAATAGGGAGAGATGTGCCAGCTAAGTGTATAAATTGTAAAGGTCAACATCCGGCCAAGTATCGAGGCTGTAAGGTTGCTAAACAACTACAAAAATTAAGAGCTAAATCACGAAATCAACCGCAAAATCATGAAATTCGAAGGATTCGAACATCAAATCAGATGAATCAAAATCCACAACCAAGCAACGCAGGGCAAAGAAGAATATTTGCTCAGGTAGTGAAAGGCTCAACCAAATATATGGGCTCTGAAAATATAAATAATCGAATTATGGAAAACATTATGAACAGCATCGAAGCTATTACAAAGCGGCTAGATGACCAAAGTATTCTGAACAACATGATATTTGATCAACTGAAGAAAATGCAACTCCCACAACGCAATTCGATAAAAAATGTTAAGAACACAACTTTCAGAATAACAATCTGGAATGCGAATGGGCTTATGCAACATATTTCAGAAATAGAAATATTTTTAAATACAGAAAAAATCGATATTTTCCTAATATCCGAAAGCTATTTTGTTAAATCGTCGTTTGTTAAAATCCGGGGTTATAACTTATATCATTCCATTCATCCAGCGGAAAAAGCAAAAGGTGGTTCGGCATTACTAATAAAAGAAAATATAAAACACCGCGTAGAAACAAAAATCGAAGAAGAAACAATCAATGCAAGTCGCTACTCTAAGTATTCAGATTAAACACAGGCAGCTTACTGTCTCTGTAATATACTGTCCTTCCCGGCATAACTTGAAGAGGGAGGACTACATTGAACTCTTTAAATTGCAAGTAGGTGACTTTAATGCTAAAAACACCTATTGGGAATCTAGACTTACGACGTCAAAGGGTAAAAAATTGTTTCAAGCAGGGCAGACATCAAAATGTAAATTTTGCTCTGGTGGTTCCTCAACATCCTGGCCCAGTGATGAAGCTAAGATACCGGACCTAATAGACTTTTATTTAGCAAGAGGTATATCTCAGTCTCACAGAACTACATTCACATTGAAAATAGCAATTCTCTAGTATCGAATCACTCACCGGTTATCATGACAATCAGTGAAACGGTATTCAAAGGGAAAGTGCACCCATATTAACAAATTCAAAAACAAACTGGGAGCTCTTTCGTGAATTATTGGGGGGAAAAAATCAATCTCCAGGTACCGATAACTAATTCCCGACAGTTGGAAGACGAATTGGAACAACGCAATGAAATAATTCACTATGCTGCGTTGACAAGCACCCACATTTTACAAAATAAGAAGACGCTTAACATATCATACCCAATGGAAGTTAGAGAATTGGTGAGAGAAAAATGACGGGCTCGTAAAACCTGGCAAATTAATTGAACACCAAAGAACAAAACAATTCTTAACAGTTTATGTAACAGTCTCGAATCCCTTCTTAAACAAGTTAAAAATGAATCAATCAACGGATATCTAGTTAGCCTAACTGATGAAAAAAATTCTGATTACTCACTGTGGAAGTCGACGAAGGGACTCAAAAGACCCAAAATGTAAGTGCCTCCATTTAAAAATGATGATACGACCTTGGCAAGAGGTCACAGAGAAAAGGCTGATCTGTTTGCGGAGTATTTCCAGGAGACCTTCCAACCACTACCAAGACAAACTGCCAATGAAAATATATTGTCAATTCACAAGCTGGATGCTCAAAGAATTAAAAGAAAAAGTGAAAAGTAATATGAATGTTAAAAAGCCCCGGGGTATGACTTGATTACTTGCCAAATTATCAAAGCTCTACCAGATAAAGGATTTCGTAAGCTACTACACATAATCAATGCGACCTATCGGTTAAAATATGTTCCGAAACAATGGAAAGTATCAGAAGTAATCATTATACCAAAATCTGATAAACCAATAATGCCCTGAGAACTATTTCTAGCTTAGATAGCACAAAACTCCAAATAAAAAAAATGTCGACTCAATAATACAGAACATACCTCCACTCAATATTTTGAGCTAGCTCAGCTAGAAATACTTTTTTTTTTGAAGATTTTTCTAATTTAGATAAAAAATGTATTTCTACTTTTAGTACAAATATTATTTAGTACAAAGTAAAACTTAGTATTTTGAATACACCTTAACGCATAATAGTTGCGTATGGCTACGCTTTAAAAATGTTTACTGAATACATAAATCGCCACAAATAGTTTGCGTATGGCTACTCTAGTAAAATACATAATTCGCCACAAAATACCAAAAATCAAAGCGCTTACCACCGCCAAGACCTAACAATCCTAAGCATCCAATGCCAATGGATATTGACACATTCAACTAAAATTGGTCAACGACAATACGAAAAACGAAATATTCAGGGGCGACCAGTATACAGAATATGATTCTGAGGTAAATTTTATGACGAAAACCTCTCTAGCGTACCATACCTAGAGTAGAGCCTAAAAAACGGCAATATCCTTAAATTCCTGATCGACACAGGAGGAAATAAAAACTTTATAAAATCAGGATTAGCCAATAACGTCATCCCAGCTAAGGTTAAATTTAAAAATAGCGGACAGTTCTTCAAAGGTATCGGTATCAACAATACTGTTGAATTCTTCATTCTACTAGGATTAAAATCATTTGATGGCATCTATAGCAGAAGGCAACACATTGAAGAAACTCGGAGCAATAATTGACAGAAAAAATAACATATTAATAATAACGAGAAATATCATCAGTTCAAGTCAACAACATGGAAATCCAAACAATAGGTAAACAACATAGAAACAATCGATACTGGGGTAAGAGCCGAAATTAAAACAACTACGGATGAACCAATATATGTCAAGTCATATCGCTACCCATACAGTATGAGACTGGAGGTGGAAAAACAAATAATAACCCATATAACTCACCGATCTGGGTTGTCGACAAGAAGTTGGATGTCTCACAAACAATAAAATATAGGATGGTCGTAGACTTCAAAATGCTGAACGCCGTCACATTTATGTCAGACTCATAACCGATTTTAGATATATCCAGTACATTAGCAAATCTTGGAAACTCTATATTTTTACAACCAAAGACTTAATGTCGGGGTTCCACCAGATAAAAATGGAAGAAGTAGATATACAAAAAACCTCGTTTTCTACAATGAACCTTCTTTTGGCTTAAAGAACGCCCCAGATATTTTTCAAAGGATGATTGATGAGACTTTTTCGCATCAAAACTAAATCAATTCCACATGTGAAGTACAAAATAATTAAAGCAATTCAGTTCTTCTATGTACCTAAAATACTTGTGATGTACTATGAAAGAGGCTTCATAAGTCTCATAATTACGGACTATCTAAAAACCTTTGGAATCAAAATTCACCTAACACCATCACATATGTTTACAAACTCTATATTGTAACAATATTGTTAACTATGAAAGTTCTGAAGCGTTCTCCATGGTAACGAGATGTCTTTGATAAGAAGAATTCGAGAATCTGCTTGTAGACTCTCTTCGATTAGATCATTAGATTTTGCAATTCTCATTCTAAATTCTTTTCATTTTTACTTCACTTATAACACTTTATTTCATTTCCTCGCTTATAATCACTTTGGCACTGGTTAAATTAAACTGAGTATACTACATCTTTATCCATTACACCAAGAGTGACGATATCGATTCTGCAGTGCATTCATTACGTTGGTCATGATTGTCGCAATTTATATTCCGCTATTTTTATTTACGATACTTTTTACAACTGATGCAAAAAAAACTTCACTAAAATTACGTTAGAAACGTTAAATTTTTTTTATGAATACAAAAAAAATTTAACGTTTCTTTCATAATTTTACGATCTGACCTGTAAACCCTGTTTGTCTTGTCGTCTCTGCTGTTGTCATGGAGATTTGTTTGTTTTTAAAATAAGCTCTATCATATACTCATATATCCATCGAGATATTAAATTGATGTCACGTATTCTGCTTTTTATAATTGTTAATTAATATTTCACCCTCGTTCTCCTCCTCCTCCTTCATCCATTCATGCACGAGTATTTGCATTGTGATATTCCTAGGAATTGACATGTGACAAGAATTCTTTTTTTTTTTATATTTTTCTTGTGCTGTTTATGTATGTATGACGTGTGGGAATCTTATCGTACCTTTGCATTGTAATGATGGTAGGATGGTGGGTGGGAACGTTGATGATGATGATAACATAACATGTTGTCTTAAATTATAAATCTTTAGCTGAGTGGTGGGTTGTAATTGAGTTGTTCATTCCCAAATATGTTCGAATCTGATATTTCTGTAGAATAACAAAATATTTATTCAGAAGCTTTTATAACTGACCTGCCCTAACAAAACAAAAAGGATGAAAAATAAAAAAGTTTGAATACAAAATGAACAAAAATATTTAAAAAGTTTGAAATTAAATTTTATTTTTATTCTTTGACACCGAAAATTGAAAAATTGCTCCTTTGAGGGAATTAATTATTATGATTCAAGTCCCAAATGAGTTTTCCAAATTTTAATTACTTTTTTATCTAAATCCCATTCCAACCTAAAAAAATTTAAATTTATTTTTTGTTTCTATTTTTTTCAGGAACTGGAAGCTATCGAAGATCAATGGCGCACCGAATCCCGTGAACTAGTTACTTTAGTCAGCCGTCTGCAGGACGAGAATCGTAAATTATCATCGAAAATACAACAGTCGGGGCATAGTAACGGCGACATAACACAAAACGCATCACCAAAAATCAACGATAGTTTATCCCATGCTGCGGGCCAAGTCAATAATTTATCAAACGATGGCCAAATGTTACAAAGACTTAATGCACAAATAGAGAAACAACGAGATGAGCTGAAGGCACGTGATCGTGAATTGGTAGAGAAATGTGGTGATGTTGAAAATGTGAGAATTTTGTCGGGCACCTCGTAATTCAGTGGTGTTAAAAAATAAAATAAAATAATTTTTTATCAAATTTCAGTTAAATTTACAAATTGAAAGGCTTAAAAGTTCGGGCCGTGAGTCTCGACGGCGGCACAAATTACTCCAAAATCAATTACGAACATTATGCGAGGAGCGTGCTGATTTTTTGGCTCAACTCCAAGATCAACATCGTGAGATATTGAGTTTGAAACGTAGTTTAGGCGTTGCAGAAAAAGAGAATGAGGACTTAAATAAATATCATGAAGAGAATGATGCTATGCGGCCACGGTACACAACCGATGAGCTGAAAGAAATTTTAACGGAACGCGATGAATTGCGATCGCGAATTTGTGATTTGGAAGAGGAACTAAAACAATGCAAACCGAGTAGTAATTTACCAAATGATGATTGTGAATCAATATCGTATGACCAGGTGGAAGAAGATGCGATGGTAAGCAGTGTAATTGACCCTTCTACTATTTCCAGGCCTGAAGAGGAAGATCCACCGGTACAGGGGCCATTGCCGTTTGAACCGGACGATGCACCATGGAAGAAAAATTCGGAATCTGGTATTCGCAAGTTGTAAGTATCTAAATGGCGCAGGATATTCCGTAGAATATACATTTCGAATTAATTTCGCCTTTTATTTTTCAGTTTTCGAAAATTATTCTCTGAACCGGGACCAACAAGTTTTCCACGTCGATCGCTATCGACACTATCAAAAATGGCATTATCAGCCGGACCTCACAGTGATATCCCCATTTAAACCCAGAGATTTAATGAAAGTTATCAAATTTTATTCGAAACTATGAGAATGGAATTATATCTCCCCCCAAAATCCTGTTTAGTGTGTGTCTGTCTGTGTAAAATAAAAACAAACCAAGTAGCGTAATCTCTACTCTGATATTAGAACTAAATATTAATTCCATTGTCATACGCAGAATTTTCAATTTGGAGTTTTCTAATAATTAAATATTTCAACAAAAAGTCAATTTTATTAAACTTTTTTTTTATTAATTTAATCGAACAAATTTCATGAATTGAAAACATACATATATCATTTTAATCAAAAATATACAGGGTGTTAAATAAATTGTACTTTGATGGAATGTGTCAGGCTGGGCGGGTAAAATCAGATCGAATTTTAATAACACCGTCAGGCAAATCACATATTATAGATTATATTGTTTTGTGTCTGTTTGAAATATGTAAATGGATCTCAAAAATGAATAACGCCACCTTGGGTATTTTAAATGTTGGCGCCCAAACTGGGGTCTCAGTGGGTGAACAAAAAGGCGGCAGCAGATTTTATCTGCTGCAACCAAAATTCGCTAATGCACTCAAAAACCTCTGGCTAAAGCGATTACCAGGCGACTTAAAATGTACAGTAATTATTACGTTAAATGCCTCCAGCTCAAACGAATATTTGTTACTTTCAGCTGAAGTTGTTCGCTTACCAAAATACGACACCGGGGGGTATAAACAACCATCGAGATGAAGCTGTAACAAAATAGCACCAAATGCTGTTTTACAGGCATCTGTATGCAATTCTACTTCTAGTTTTGAATCAAATAAACGCAGCACTAGTTTTGACACTAATCGCCACTATAACTTATTAAACGAATGACATTCTAAATCAACCAACTTAAAAATAGCGGTCTTCTTCAATGGTTTAGCAATGTCACTAAAATTAGGAATAAACTTCCTAAAATAACTAGCAAAGCCTACAAACCTTGAAACCTCATGGGCATTCCTTAATGGCTTGTATATGACCTTCTAATGGTATAATTCCCAATTTTGAGACCTTATTAACCTAAATATTCAATATGGCGCTTGCATAAGGAACACTTCTCTGCTCTAAACTTCAAATAATTCTCATAACACAATTTTATGACTGTCAATATATTCAGTGCGATGAGTATGTCGTTGATATTATAACACTACCACTCCGTTCTGGATTCAAAGCATCAACCCATATAATCATCAATATGAGGAAGAGGGGATCTATCCTTAGCCATAACCCTATTTAAATTCCTACAGTATACACAAATTCTCTTCGCCCCATTCTTCTTATTGACCAATACTTTTCTAATAATACCTTCATGTAACATTTGATCTACCATTTTTTGGACTATCTCATGATCTTTATGTGACAAACGTGTTAGCAAACAATAGAAACTGGGAGGACAACTCAAATTAATCTTCATCTCTTGTCGAACACGTGAAATTTTTTTCTCTGGACGATCTAAACATGTTTTGAGCGTACTCTCTACATACTCCTTTAATTTACAATCCAAACTATTTTCTTTAAACAATGGGCCTACATCAAATTTATTTCCACACACCAACGCAACAAAATCATTCAAAAATTTGCTGAACTACAAAACATTATTCGCTTCCCTGCAGCACATATCCAAGGTTAGTACAAATGCAACCATATGCCAACCTAATTACAAATTTGGTTGCCTGCTTGTGAACATCAGTAAGAGAAGGGTACACAAAGTGAAGAAATGAGAATACCCCCTGGTAAATCAGTATACCTTATTCAGCAGACAGCAGCCCTGGAAACTGACTAGGATTCAATTAACCAATCATTCATTAATATGAAACAAAATTGATTACAGAAACGAATACTAGAGGAAATAATAACACAAACCGGCAAAATCAAATATCAACCCTAGGCTATCGCACACGGACACGAATCGGAAACTGGAACGTCAGAACTCTATTAGAAACATCAAGGCTAGCACAAGTGGAGAAAGAAATGAAACGCTATCATATCGAGATCCTAGGCCTCAGTAAAGTCAGATGGAAAAATAGTGGTGAAATTAATACAAGCAATGGAAATTATATGATATTCTCAGGTAGAGACCACACATATGAACAAGGCGTGGACATATTAACAACAAATAAAGCGAAGAAATCATTGATGGAGTGGAAACCAATTAACAGCAAGAAATTCAACTATCATTCAGTGCTATGCCCCAACAGAAGATACAGATGAAATAGCGAAAGATGAGTTCTATGAACAATTGAGATCTACAATAGCAAGAACGAACAGAAACGACGTCAAAATCATACAAGGAGATTTCAATTCAAAAATTAGAACAGACAACAACGACCTAACGACCATCATGGGTAAAAAATGCGTTAGATTCTATAAGACTCAGCGACTTCTGTATCATAAATCAGTTGTTCATAGGCGGCAGTAAATTTCCACACAAAAACATACATAAATACACATGGACATCGCCAGATGGCAGAATAAAAAATCAGATTGATCACGTAATGGTGAATAAGAAATTCCTCACATCTCTACAAGATGTCAGAACAATGAGGGGCGCAGACATACACAGCGATCACCAACTAGTAATGGCACAATTTCAAATGAAGCCAAGCCGCAATAAATAGGAGAAAATTTAACACAAACAGATTGAAAGATGCCGAATCAAGAAACAATGAAACGCTCCAACTCAAACTAAATAATAGTAATGAAGCCAACAGTATACAACAAAAATGGAATCAAATTGAAGAAGCCTACATCAAAACTGCCACGGACGTATTCGCCTACCTATAAGCATATAATAGAAAACCGTGGATAAGCGATGATACATGGAGGAAAGTTGAGGAACGCCGTCAACTTAAGTTACAAATGCACCAACATAATACAGCAGAGGTGAAACGTAGATACGAAGAAACAGCAAGTGAAGTTAAAAATATGGCAAGGAATGATCGAAGAAAATATAAAGAGAGCATTCTCAAAGCTGCTGAAGAGGCAGCAGCAACCCAAAATATGCGAGCACTACACCAGTGGGTAAGAAAAATCACGAGAAAAATTACAAACATACCACCTATAAAGGATATAAATGGTCAAGTCTTAACAACGGGCGAAGCACAGTTAAGGAGATGGAAAGAATATTTCGGAGAATAACGAAACTAACAACACCCAAATTCCAGCGAAACGGGAAGTTAAAAGTGTCATTGAGAAACTAAAAAACAATAAGGCTGCTGGAACAGATAATATAACCGCCGAAATATTCAAAGGAGATTCATCTACAGCTGCAAACGCATTTTAACGTGTTAACCAATAATCCAAGACGTGTGAAATTCTGGCGAAATACCACAACAATGGAAGGAAGGCTTGACAGTTACAATCCCTAAGAAAGGTGACCTAAGGGAATGAAAAAACTGGTGAGGTATCTCCCTACTCAATACAACAATAAAAATACTCGCAATGATCATCCCTGATAGAATCTCACCTACGATCAATGCAAAATTAAGAAACGAGTACACTGGTTTTAGACCAGGAAGCAGTTGCACTGATTAAATCAACACAATCCGTATCATCACTGAGCAAACCAATGAATGGAATTCACCATTGTACTTGCTCTTAGTCGATTTCGAGCGCGGATTTGACACGATAGATAGAAACGCAATATGGCAGACACTTTGTGAAATGGGCATCCCAAAGAAATTAATCGAACTCATACAAGAAATGTATCGGGATGCTGGAAACCGAGTTCAATATAAAGGCAATTAAAGTGGAACATACTGTAACACTCGTGGGGAGGGGCTCAACTCGAGAATAACGACATCAACAATATAACAATAGAAGATGTAGACAATTTCGTATACCTTAGTTGTACAGTAACAAAAACAGGTGGGACATAGGAAGATATAAGCAAACGCATTAATAAAACCAGACATATATACAACATGTTATACAAAGTCTGGAATACAACCGCTCTGTCACGCAAGGCCAAGATATGAATGTTCAACTCGTGTGTGAAATCGGTACTACTTTATGGGTGCGAAACATGGAAGCAAATAGGAAAAATCAAAATGAAGTTACAGGTGTTCGTAAACAAATGCCTTCGACGAATACTGAAATGCTTCTGGCCTAACACCATAACGAACATCGAACTGCGTCGGAAAACTAATCAGTCAGACATTGAAATCGAAATAAAGAGACGAAAATGAAGATGGATTGGCCACACACTGAGAAAATCACTAAGTAATATAACGAAGATGTCATTGGACTGGAACCCGCAAGGAAAAGAGGAAAGTCGGAAGACAAGCAACGATATGGAAGAGAACACTACTAGCTGAAGCGAAACAAGTCGAAAAATCATGGGTAAAAATAAAAGCAGTAGCACCCAACAGAGTAAGATGGTCCAACCTAGTAGACGACCTATGCTCCTAAATTGGAGATAAAGGAAAAAAAATCTCCCCACAGCCCTTGTTTTCACTATGGACGATCACCTCACCTTAATCACGCAGCTGATTATCATCAACCTGCTCGTCTTTACTCGATTGATCCAATTGAATTTGAAATTTGAGCTCAATAATTTTTACAACAGGAACTAAACGGTGTGAGCTTCCTCTTTCAGTAAAATGAGACCTTGAATTGATGAAATAATTATGCTGATTATTAACGGCAACTTACTCTTCAGAACCAACTGAATCCCTCACAGAATTATTAAAATTACTCTGTAACGATTCGCAATCAATTCGGCTTAAATTGCATATTCTATCTAATTTCTTTTGTGCTATTACTACGGTATTTTCTAATCTAACCTCACTATTCGCGAACATTTTTTCCCCTTCCATATTGCCAGTGGCATCATTTGTTGGCAAACTGTTCTACAAAATTTGGCTGTCGTTAGTACTTCGGTCCACGATCAACCATCATTCGTTGACGTCAATGACCTCTCTGAAAATGATAGCCGGCCACTTCTCCGTATGCACATATTTGACAGTCATCGCTGTAATCGCACGCATCAACAATCACACAAATTTTTATTGTTAAAGTATTATGCCATTTGTTTACACCCAACTTGGTCCCATTGACTCGCTCGATGCCATTTTTTCATTCACATCCAATGCATTTATCTATTCCCCGCGAATAGAAATTTTCAAATGTATAGCAAGGTTATTCCCTTTCCTCGAAGTGTATTCTGGCGTTTTTCATTGGGCAAAAATTATTACCGATTATAGCAATTTTGATGTTTGTTCTTCCATACGTATTTTTTATGAAAAAATTGACTTAAATGTTTCTATATATTTTACAGTTGCATAAAACCCTTATTGCAATTTTTAACTTGATTTATCCCAAACGAGATTTATGGAATTTGAAAATCTGTTCACCAAATGACCGTTGATGATCCCGTAACTTCCTTAATGCATCGGCTTATTCAGAATATGATTAAACTTCAGAATTTGTTAAAATTTCTGAACTTGATAAAATCTTCAGAATTTCACTGAACTTCAGAATTTGATTAACATTTGAGAATTTTTGTAGAAACTTTAGAATTTGAATTTATTTGATGAATTTGATAAATCTTCAGAATTGGTTTAAATTTTAGAATTTGATTAAATTTTAGAATTTGATATCTAGAATTTAAATAAAATTGAAAATAATCTACAGAATTTGATTAGACTTTAGATTTCCAGATTTGGGCCTTCAGAATTTAAATGAACTGGTTAAGATTTGATAAAACCTTATCATTTGACTAAACTTCAGAATTGGATGAAAACTTTAGAATTGAATAAAAACTTCAGAAGTTGATAAAAATTTGATTAAAATTAAGAACCTGAAAAAAAATGTCTTATCAGAATTTCATAAGTTTTAAAAATTGATAAAACCTTCAAAATTTCACTGAACTTCAGAATTTGATAAAAAAAGGTTTACTGAATTTATTTGGTGAATTTGATAAAATTTTTAAGAATTTATTTCACTTTTAGAATTTGATGAAAACAACAGAATTTGTTTAAACTATAGAATTTAATAAAATTACAGAATTTGAATAAAATTCACAATTAGATAAAAACTTCAGAATTTTATTAAAATTTCAGATTTTGTTAACAAACTTCAGAAGTTGTGAAAAACTTATAAAATTGATTAAACTTTAGAATTTGATTAAACTGTTGAATTTGATAAAATTTTCTGAGTTTGATTAAATTTCAGAATATGACTAAACATCAGAATTCATTAAACATTTTAAAATTTGATAAAATCTACACAATTTCAATGAACTTTATAAATTTTTAGAATTTATTTCAGTTTTAGAATTTGCTGAAATTCTGAAAAGAATTTGTTTAAACTTTAGAGCTTCATAAAATGATAGAATTTGAATAAAATTCACAATTAGCTACAAACTTTAGAATTTTATTAAAATTTCAGAATTGCATAAAAGTTTCAGATTTTGAAAACTTCAGAAGTTGATAAAAACTTAAAAATTTGATTAAACTTTAGAATTTGATTAAATTTTATAATTAGATGAAAACATCAGAATTTCATTAAGTTTCAGAATTTGTTAAAATTTTCTGAGTTTGATTAAATTTCAGAATATAATGATTAAACATCAGAATTTGTTAAAAATGTCAAAATTTGATAAAATCTTCACAATTTCAATGATTTTCAGAATTTGATTAAAATTTTAGAATTTAAAAAAACTTTAGAATTTGACTTAATTTATTTGATGAATTTGATCAAACCTTCGGAATTTGTTTAAAATTTAAAATTTGATAAAACTCCAGAATTTGATTAGACTTCAGCCTCCCAGATTTGGATAAAAGCCTTCAGAATTTTATGAAAGCTTCAGTATTTTTGATTATGCTTTGAAATTTTAAATTCGGATACTTAATAAGTAGTGACTTAATAAGAACGACTTTAGAGAGAATGTCTTTATTATGCAGGATTATTGTCGGTATTGTTATTTTAGTATAATTTTCTACTCTTAATAAATAAAATTTATTTTTGAAGTCAAATTCGCATATATAATAAATAAACACAGCTAACAGACCATTTTTTGACAGACCCGTTTTATTGTGATCCCGTGGCGAACACTTATAACAAAAATATAAATTTATTTCCCTATTATTGACAAACATTTTTTGTTTAACTTCTCACCCAGCCTGACATATTTAAGTGACATAATTGATTTTGTTTTTTTTTTCACACCAAGCACAGAGAACAAAAAATTATTTTTATTCGTAGTTGTATTCTAGAATTCGATTTTATTCTTTATTAATAATATCCAATAATGTTTACACGAGAATACAACCACTAAAATTATTAATCAAATAATTTTTATTAAACAAAAATATATATATTATTGTTAATCATATTAATAAAATATATATTAGATTATTATTATTATATTATTCAATAAATTAAAATACCAAAAAAAAAGTAAAACTAAATAAAATTAACAATTGTGATTTTTTTTGTAGTAGGATTAAGTGAACACCACGAGTTATTATACAAATAACTCGTGTCACAAATATTATACATATTATAAATAAATATAATAATATACAAAAATCTAACCAATGAATAAAATAATACTAATATTATATAGTTATTTGGATGCTTTTGTTTTGTTCCTTAGTAAGTTTTTGGTTGTATTAAATTTTTTTAGTTTCATTCCAAATTACCTAATAATGTATGATTTTATTCTATTTGTAATATTTTGTTAGTCTTATTAGATATATTTTTATATTATTTTATTAATAAAAAAAAGGATATAAAATACCTAATTATTATATCTGTTATAAAATAAAATTGTACAGGTTATGTTTTCATTTTTATTCATCGGCTGATTGGGTTCACAAATGAGACGCCATTTTATATTTATTAAAATTTTATTTTATTGTAATTTCGATGTACATACATACATATTTATAATATTATAGTTGTATTAAATATTTTTCAATTATTTAGGTTCGTCATCAAACAAAATAAATGTCCACCATTTCTTTTTTTTTTGTATAAAATTTGAAATTTAATCAATCAGTGTTGTAGTAATTTTAATACAAATATAGTGAGATTCGAATTAAATTAATTTGTGGTAAAATTGAACAAAATTATGTTGACTTCCAATTTTCTTAAGATTAGAAACTGCCTAATTAGGGAAAACTTTGATTCCCTATATAAATAAATTGTAGATTCAATGAATATTAAGTAGAATTAATAACAGGCGTGTACGATTTAATAAAATTTACGTTTTGCAGGTTGAACTTTGATCCCATTTTTGATGAGATTTGTCCAATAACATAGGAATTTGTAAGTTTCCTGAATAAAATCTTAATTTCGAAACTCTTAATTCGAGTTAACTCTGTCATGGAAACGTAGTGATTGAGTTGAGCATTAAGTTTGGAATTGGGTTAAATTTTAAGTTAAGGGTCATTTTGCGGGTTGAGTTTTAGTTGAGTTGTTGGATTAGGATATAGTGGGTAGTTGACCAATTTTTTATATATGCTGGTTCGAGGATTGGGTTTAGCGTAGAGTGTGCAGTTAAGTTGAGGGTTGAGTTGGGTTCTTTTTGCGGTTTGAATATCAATCATATGTGTTTGTTGTTTAAACAATTTCATACGCCTTTACCGATTTGAACCAAACTTTACACAAATATTGTTTAAGACTCAAGAAAGGTCACTGTTAATATCTCAAACCACCATATCCTTCTTGAGGGATGATAATCAGGTCCAAAGTTACTACGGAGGAATTTCTAAAATTTCACCAATTGAATTGATTTTTAGATCATAATTCTTTTAACGGTGATGTTGATGGTGATGGTGGTAATAATGGCGATGGTAATATAAGTAGTGATGATAGAATAATGGTATGATAGTATAATTATATGGTGATAAGATGGTATGATTGTGTAATGTTATGATGGTATAGTGGAATGGTATAATGATGTGATGGTAAGATTTGTGGTAATACGTATAATGATACGACGATATATATTCTAGAGTAATGGTATGATTATAACGATGGTATCATGGTGTGATAATGTAATGGTTCAACGTTACTGTGGTACGATGGTATGATTGTATGATGGTTTAATGTTATAGTGCCATGATTGTATAATGGTTTGATCGAATGATTATTTATGATTTTGATGGTACGCACGGTACGCTGGTATGATTGCACGTTGCTATTATGGTATGATGGTGAATAGGGTTTGAGTTGAAATTGTGTTGGATTTGAGTGAGAAGTTCAGTTACGGATAATTTTGGGCTTAGTGGGAGGTTATATTGAGTTGAAGTCCATGCACACATGTAGCTTTCGAATCGAGTTAATTTTGGGATTGGGTTGCCTATTAAGTCTGGAGTTGAGCAGAGGGTAAGGATTTGGTTCAAGCTAAATTGAGTTGAACTTGAATTAGGGTTTGGTTAGCTTGCATTGGGAGTTAAATGAGTTGTTCGGTTGGGAAATTATTTAAGAGTTGATTAGGGGTTAGGTTAAGGGTTGATTTGAAAATTGATTTGAGGTTGATCTGGTGATTGGGTTGGCGATTAATTTGGTGATTGCGATTGAGTTGGAGGTCGAGCTGAAGATTGACTTAAGAGTTACAGTTAGGGATTTATTTGGGAGTTGAAAAAATTTTCAAGACCGATGTTCTGATCACCTCATGAGGTTTAATTCCTACACACATATTTTATTAGTACAATTGCAATGTAACTTCATAACGAGAGATTCATAACACGATGTCTCGACATTTTCTTCAACTACATTTTTGCTGTTTATAATAAAATTGTCTGACAAAGATTATTAGACTTATTTTACTTAGAATATTCAGAGCTTTCAAGATCCTAAAATTCGATTCATGGTTTTAAACTTAATTGAGATTCCGGAGTATTCGAGATTTGTTGAGATTATTGAGGATTAAGTATTCAGGTTTTTTGTATTTACACAAACCGAAAATATACAAAATTTTAAACATTTTTTGAGATTATTTATGAATGGTGAATTTCTTTCGAACTTTTTGAGATTATTCGAATCACAAATCAAATTACAATAACTAGAAATTATTCGACGATTTCCTTAGGAGTTGCAAGGGATGAAAATCTTTAGATTAGGTAGATGATTGGTCTATAATACAGCTAATTGATCGGTCTAAATGCATGCTGGCCCCAACTATTGCCTGCCCTATTGTTAGAGGTAGCAATCGGAGCAATATTGTAGATTTTAGGTTTTTGGCCCAGGATTTGTGGGGGTGTAATAAAGATTTTTTTCAATGTAATTGAATTTGTTGAGCGAATTTTTTAATCTGACGTTGTACTAAACAATAAAATAATACAGGTTTTACACTTCAAATTGATCCTTTAGGAAATTGTATGACCAATTAGGATGAAACTTGCCTTCTGTAAAGTAGCTGTTGGTTGAGGTTCCTTTGAGCCAGCGTAAATTTACTATTTCAATTGCTAAACGATCGAGATTATCTCCGTAATATATTCATGTTCGGTTAGAAACTTTTCTCGCCAATGCTTCGCTTTAAACTTTGGGTTATGTTTTCTGAATAATTGGTGCCTTAGCGGTAAGTTTGGCCATGTTTGTGATGGCATAATAACCATCTAATAAAAGACAGCGGTGTAAATGGCATGGATTCTGTTTAATGACTGACTAGTCAAATGACTAACTTGACTACAAGCTAGTGTTCCTAAATGTCTTTATAAGACATCACTTTTTTTAGCCCTTTTGAATTGATTGACATTTTTATAACGCATTATTGATATCTGTTTGATTTCTTGACTAGTCGACCACTGCGAATAATGACTGATTGATCGTTTTAAACGTTCGTTGACTTTTTTGATGGATCCTTTTCTTTTTTATTCTTAGTCGATTGTTCATTGTTGATGTATTTAGTGACTTATCAATTTGACCTGGTGCTGGTGATGCTTCACTTGGTGATATAATATGTAATTGTATTTGTATCGTTGTTGTTGCGTGGCATTTAAACAATGGCTTCATATGAACTGGATCCAGTATAAGCGCCTTAGTTCTTTCTAAATGCATATAGTATTGCGCCGATTTCCATTCTCTTTGACCAGCTTGCATACGCACTCGTTCACCAGTTTCCAATGGTTTGAATGGACTTGATATTTTATCACCATACACTCGAATATGTTGATTCATTTTGGCTCATTTCCTTTTATTTCGACAATTTTATCCAATTCTTCTTTAACATGACGTTTAAACTCATGTGGAATTTTTCTGAGTGATACAACTTTAAACTTTGAATTTCATTAAAGCCGATGTCATATTCATACAAATTGCAACGTTCTGTTTGTTGCACACGAATAACTAGTATCGACATGAGACTATCTTTTACTATTTTAAATTGTACACGTTGTTTTGACTTCACTGTAGACTTCACAGGTATTGTACCATTGTTGTAGGTCCAATTTCAGTCCTTTTGCTTCTTTGGATGACATCACATTGCATTGTGCACCCGTATCAATATTAACCGTGAAATTTTTATCACCAATTTATAGTTTTTCCGTCCATTTATCGTCTGCTGCTAACTTGTTTATTCGATGAGTCTGACTCTTCGACTGCTGCAACTTTCTTTGATTTATTTTTCTTAGTTTCTTTGAATTATTCCTGTTGATTTCGGCACCTTTTTGCGACGTGACCCTTTATACTACATTTTTTACATTTGGTATTGAATGCTGGTCATTGTTTTCTTTCGTGTTCTGTATCACATCGACCACAATGAAATGTTTCATAATTTTTTTTTAATTTTATTTACCGGAATTGATGTATTTAATTCACTGATTTTTTCAGCTCTCTTGCAGCTGCACAATTTTCTTTTCTCTTTCTTGGTCCAAACTATCTTCGACCCAGAGTTTTTGGCGAGTTTGTTTTGATTTGATTCCAACTACTATTTGATCCATGGCGAATTCATCAGCGTCATCAACTCTATAACCGCAACGTTTCGTGAGATGGTGCAAAGTATGATGGTTATTTATTCAATATGATTTTTGTTTCCTTTTCTCTTGATTAGTCACACCCAAATTGTTTGCTTCACCGAGAGTAGCTAACAACGTAGCTGCTTGAATTTCCTCCGATTTTTTATTCAACTCAGTTATTATAGTGTAATATTGAAATGCCTCATTCCACTCTGTCTCAGCAGAATTGAAACTACTAACGGTAGTGTAATGTCTCGGAATAAGAAATAACTTTTTAGCATCTCATTTTCATCGCAAATCACAAATTTCATCATAATCGGTTAGGTAAGTTCCATTTGGCCATATTTCAGAACTTTATCCAAAAACCATTTTAGAATCCCATTTCCATCGCATAGATATGTCAAATTTCACTAAAATCCATTTAGAAATATATGTAGATAAGTTTCATCCTAAGTGGCCATACATATAACTTGCTAAAGGTTCAATTTGAAGTGTAAAATTATATTTGTGTATATTTTCCAATATTAGCTTAAAATATACAAGCCTGTGACACAATAAACGCGAAACGATGAAGTCTCACCATGTACATGTAAAAGGTCTAACCTACAATAATTATTTGAGTCTCGTCAATAATTTATAAAGGAGTAGTAGAATACATCAACTACAAATGAAATACATTTTGAAAGTGACAGAAACGATATTCTTTTGTTCGAAAAATTTCGAAAATCGTGGTAACTTTTATGTTTAGGTACTTATTTTTAGGTTAAGATAATAGTTGTGATAGAAAATTGTATGCCCCCTTTAGCCTTTCTGTAGTAGGTATAATAATTCTTCAAAAAACTAAATTATTATGTACATTAAGGCCAACTAATAGCAAACATCTAATGTAAATAAATAATATTCCGCCATTTTAAAAATCGAAAAAAAAATGTACATCACCCTATTGTGATACACAAAAAATATAATTCCAACCGTAAAATATATTAAAGCCACACCACGGTAAGTGATAAAACCAATTTTAATAATCACCATATTGTATTGTGCTTTTAAACTTAAAAATACACGCCAAACCAAATTCTTGCTTTTAAAATAAAATAAACTAATTTTAAGGTTATGTTTAAGCCAAATAAAAAAAATTAAATGTTTTAATTGTTAAAAGATTTATTGCTAATAAAAAATTAAAATGAGCTTACATAATTTACAAATCGAGCGAGATACACGGTTGTAAATTATAATTATTGTGATGCTTTATAATTCGCTAGATGTAAATTGCGTAAGCTTTTTATTGTTAATTTTAAGTTTTATTGTGTGTTTTATTAAGCAACAAGTAATAGATAAATGAATCAATAAATAAATCAAGTTAATTATTATAAATTAGAAGCTTTACACTTGTTTTATTTGCGAAATCGAGAATCCAACTGTAAATTTAAAGCGCCATTTTATTATTTATTTAAGCTAACAATTTTATTTTTTTAAATTATAATTTAGGCAATTAATTGTAATTTGCTTTTAATGATTAAGAAAATTGTTTTGACATATTTTTGTAAGTTTTACGCGGATTAGCCGCCCGCAGCTGATTTTTAATACAATTGAATTTTCTATGATTGTCTCGATTATTAGAGATGTCAATCGTCATAATCGGAGGACAAATCCGTTATAATAAGTTACGCAATGGCATCCATGCCGGTTTCGAATGTAAATTAAATGGGTGTCAAATGTATTTATTGAAGACATTCCACTCTTTACATTTATTTAGTCGTTGCGTTTAAACATCCTTATCGGTTGAAATTTCACGAAATAGTGCATATAAAATTCCAACCGGGCCGCAGGTATTGAGATATGTTTTTTTTACATTCATCTCACCGGTCTTTGCAGTTCTATCTGCTTAATACGGATGTTGATGATTCAGATAATTTCTTTTTCGATAACCGACCAGTCTGCAGCGTTCAACTTCATTGTTTGCAAGTCGGTATAGCTTTTGTTATAAGTTGTAAGTTCATCCCTATTATGATTGTCGAGTCGATCGACCAACGACTCGACTCTGTGTTGCCTTCCCTTTTTCGTATTATTTTTATCAAATGAAAAATCGAGAACGCAATACAAAGTCGTGTCGATGGTCGATCAACTAAAATGGAATTGATGTACAATTTAAGACCCTTTCCCTTTTCCATTTATGAATCTTAGCTGGAAAAGCTTGTAAAATGACGTTTACGGATAAAAGCTGGATAAAAAAATATTCCGGAAAAGAGGAACGCATTCTGGAAAAGGGCGAATTCATTCGTTTTTGTAATCTAAATCTAATTTTTGACGCTCAAAACTTGAGCGCTATAGCACAGTTGATTTTCAATAAAATCGAATTTTCCATGAAATGTTAAGAAAAAATCGAGCAATCCAAATGCAAGTTGGCACAATAAATACAGGTCCCGAAGCCGATTGATAGAGGTATCAACCGACGTAATCGGAGCATTTTAGATTTTTGACGCCCAAAACTTGTGCGCTATAGCACAGTTGATTTTCAATAAAATCGAATTTTCTATGAAATGTTAAGAAAAAATCGCGCAATCCAAATGCAAGTTGGCACAGTAAATACAGGTCCCGAAGCCGATTGATAGAGGTATCAACCGACGTAATCGGAGCATTTTAGATTTCTGGCGCTAAAAATTCGTGGGCTATAGTACAGTTGATTTTCAATAAAATCGAATTTTCTATGAAATGTTAAGAAAAAATTTAGCAATCCAAATGCAAGTTGGCACAATAAATACAGGTCCTGAAGCCGATTGATAGAGGTATCAGCCGATGTAATCGGAGCATTTTAGATTTCTGGCGCTAAAAATTCGTGGGCTATAGCACAGTTGATTTTCAATAAAATCGAATTTTCTATGAAATGTTAAGAACAAATTTAGCAACCAAATGCAAGTTGGCACAATAAATACAGGTCCCGAAGCCGATTGATAGAGGTATCAACCGTCGTAATCGGAGCATTTTAGATTTCTGGCGCTAAAAATTCGTGGGCTATAGCACAGTTGATTTTCAATAAAATCGAATTTTCTATGAAATGTTAAGAAAAAATCGAGCAATCCAAATGCAAGTTGGCACAATAAATACAGGTCCCGAAGCCGATTGATAGAGGTATCAACCGACGTAATCGGAGCATTTTAGATTTTTGACGCCCAAAACTTGAGCACTATAGCACAGTTGATTTTCAATAAAATCGAATTTTCTATGAAATGTTAAGAAAAAATCGAGCAATCCAAATGCAAGTTGGCACAATAAATACAGGTCCCGAAGCCGATTGATAGAGGTATCAACAGACGTAATCGGAGCATTTTAGATTTTTGACGCCCAAAACTTGAGGGCTATAAGCACAGTTGATTTTCAATAAAATCGAATTTTCTATGAAATGTTAAGAAAAAATTTAGCAATCCAAATGCAAGTTGGCACAGTAAATACAGGTCCCGAAGCCGATTGATAGAGGTATCAACTGACGTAATCGGAGCATTTTAGATTTCTGGCGCTAAAAATTCGTGGGCTATAGCACAGTTGATTTTCAATAAAATCGAATTTTCTATGAAATGTTAAGAAAAAATCGAGCAATCCAAATGAAAGTTGGCACAGTAAATACAGGTCCCGAAGCCGATTGATAGAGGCATCAACCGACGTAATCGGAGCATTTTAGATTTTTGACGCCCAAAACTTGTGGGCTATAGCACAGTTGATTTTCAATAAAATCGAATTTTCCATGAAATGTTAAGAAAAAATCGAGCAATCCAAATGCAAGTTGGCACAGTAAATACAGGTCCCGAAGCCGATTGATAGAGGTATCAACCGTCGTAATCGGAGCATTTTAGATTTCTGGCGCTAAAAATTTGTGGGCTATAGCACAGTTAATTTTCAGTAAAATCGAATTTTCTATGAAATGTTAAGAAAAAATTTAGCAATCCAAATGCAAGTTGGCACAATAAATACAGGTCCTGAAGCCGATTGATAGAGGTATCAGCCGATGTAATCGGAGCATTTTAGATTTCTGGCGCTAAAAATTCGTGGGCTATAGCACAGTTGATTTTCAATAAAATCGAATTTTCTATGAAATGTTAAGAAAAAATTTAGCAACCAAATGCAAGTTGGCACAATAAATACAGGTCCCGAAGCCGATTGATAGAGGTATCAACCGTCGTAATCGGAGCATTTTAGATTTTTGGCGCTAAAAATTCGTGGGCTATAGCACAGTTGATTTTCAATAAAATCGAATTTTCTATGAAATGTTAAGAAAAAATCGAGCAATCCAAATGCAAGTTGGCACAATAAATACAGGTCCCGAAGCCGATTGATAGAGGTATCAACCGACGTAATCGGAGCATTTTAGATTTTTGACGCCCAAAACTTGAGCACTATAGCACAGTTGATTTTCAATAAAATCGAATTTTCTATGAAATGTTAAGAAAAAATCGAGCAATCCAAATGCAAGTTGGCACAATAAATACAGGTCCCGAAGCCGATTGATAGAGGTATCAACAGACGTAATCGGAGCATTTTAGATTTTTGACGCCCAAAACTTGTGGGCTATAGCACAGTTGATTTTCAATAAAATCGAATTTTCTATGAAATGTTAAGAAAAAATTTAGCAATCCAAATGCAAGTTGGCACAGTAAATACAGGTCCCGAAGCCGATTGATAGAGGTATCAACCGTCGTAATCGGAGCATTTTAGATTTCTGGCGCTAAAAATTCGTGGGCTATAGCACAGTTGATTTTCAATAAAATCGAATTTTCTATGAAATGTTAAGAAAAAATCGAGCAATCCAAATGAAAGTTGGCACAGTAAATACAGGTCCCGAAGCCGATTGATAGAGGCATCAACCGACGTAATCGGAGCATTTTAGATTTTTGACGCCCAAAACTTGTGGGCTATAGCACAGTAGATTTTCAATAAAATCGAAATTTTCTATGAAATGTTAAGAAAAAATCGAGCAATCCAAATGCAAGTTGGCACAATAAATACAGGTCCCGAAGCCGATTGATAGAGGTATCAACAGACGTAATCGGAGCATTTTAGATTTTTGACGCCCAAAACTTGTGGGCTATAGCACAGTTGATTTTCAATAAAATCGAATTTTCTATGAAATGTTAAGAAAAAATCGAGCAATCCAAATGCAAGTTGGCACAGTAAATACAGGTCCCGAAGCCGATTGATAGAGGTATCAACCGTCGTAATCGGAGCATTTTAGATTTTTGGCGCTAAAAATTCGTGGGCTATAGTACAGTTGATTTTCAATAAAATCGAATTTTCTATGAAATGTTAAGAAAAAATTTAGCAATCCAAATGCAAGTTGGCACAGTAAATACAGGTCCCGAAGCCGATTGATAGAGGTATCAACCGTCTAAATCGGAGCATTTTAGATTTTTGGCGCTAAAAATTCGTGGGCTATAGCACAGTTGATTTTCAATAAAATCGAATTTTCTATGAAATGTTAAGAAAAAATCGAGCAATCCAAATGCAAGTTGGCACAATAAATACAGGTCCCGAAGCCGATTGATAGAGGTATCAGCCGATGTAATCGGAGCATTTTAGATTTCTGGCGCTAACAATTCGTGGGCTATAGCACAGTTGATTTTCAATAAAATCGAAATTTTCTATGAAATGTTAAGAAAAAATCGAGCAATCCAAATGCAAGTTGGCACAATAAATACAGGTCCCGAAGCCGATTGATACAGGAATCAACCGACGTAATCGGAGCATGTTAGATTTCTGACGCCCAAAACTTGTGCGCTATAGCACAGTTGATTTTCAATAAAATCGAATTTTCTATGAAATGTTAAGAAAAAATCGAGCAATCCAAATGCAAGTTGGCACAATAAATACAGGTCCCGAAGCCGATTGATAGAGGTATCAACCGTCGTAATCGGAGCATTTTAGATTTCTGGCGCTAAAAATTCGTGGGCTATAGCACAGTTGATTTTCAATAAAATCAAATTTTCTATGAAATGTTAAGAAAAAATTTAGCAATCCAAATGCAAGTTGGCACAATAAATACAGGTCCCGAAGCCGATTGATAGAGGTATCAGCCGATGTAATCGGAGCATTTTAGATTTCTGGCGCTAACAATTCGTGGGCTATAGCACAGTTGATTTTCAATAAAATCGAAATTTTCTATGAAATGTTAAGAAAAAGTCGAGCAATCCAAATGCAAGTTGGCACAATAAATACAGGTCCCGAAGCCGATTGATAGAGGTATCAGCCGATGTAATCGGAGCATTTTAGATTTCTGGCGCTAACAATTCGTGGGCTATAGCACAGTTGATTTTCAATAAAATCGAAATTTTCGAAGCCGATTGATAGAGGTAACAACCGTCGTAATCGGAGCATTTTAGATTTTTGGCGCTAAAAATTCGTGGGCTATAGCACAGTTGATTTTCAATAAAATCGAATTTTCTATGAAATGTTAAGAAAAAATTTAGCAATCCAAATGCAAGTTGGCACAATAAATACAGGTCCCGAAGCCGATTGATAGAGGTATCAGCCGATGTAATCGGAGCATTTTAGATTTCTGGCGCTAAAAATTCGTGGGCTATAGCACAGTTGATTTTCAATAAAATCGAAATTTTCTATGAAATGTTAAGAAAAAGTCGAGCAATCCAAATGCAAGTTGGCACAATAAATACAGGTCCCGAAGCCGATTGATAGAGGTATCAACCGACGTAATCGGAGCATTTTAGATTTCTGGCGCTAACAATTCGTGGGCTATAGCACAGTTGATTTTCAATAAAATCGAATTTTCTATGAAATATTAAGAAAAAATCGAGCAATCCAAATGCAAGTTGGCACAATAAATACAGGTCCCGAAGCCGATTGATAGAGGTATCAACCGACGCAATCGGAGCATTTTAGATTTTTGACGCCCAAAACTAGAGCGCTATAGCACAGTTGATTTTCAATAAAATCGAATTTTCTATGAAATGTTAAGAAAAAATCGAGCAATCCAAATGCAAGTTGGCACAATAAATACAGGTCCCGAAGCCGATTGATAGAGGTATCAACCGACTTATTCGGAGCATTTTAGATTTTTGACGCCCAAACTTGTGCGCTATAGCACAGTTGATTTTCAATAAAATCGAATTTTCTATGAAATGTTAAGAAAAAATCGAGCAATCCAAATGCAAGTTGGCACAGTAAATACAGGTCCCGAAGCCGATTGATAGAGGTATCAACCGTCGTAATCGGAGCATTTTAGATTTTTGGCGCTAAAAATTCGTGGGCTATAGCACAGTTGATTTTCAGTAAAATCGAATTTTCTATGAAATGTTAAGAAAAAATTTAGCAATCCAAATGCAAGTTGGCACAATAAATACAGGTCCCGAAGCCGATTGATAGAGGTATCAACCGTCGTAATCGGAGCATTTTAGATTTCTGGCGCTAAAAATTCGTGGGCTATAGCACAGTTGATTTTCCAAATGCAAGTTGGCACAATAAATACAGGTCCCGAAGCCGATTGATAGAGGTATCAGCCGATGTAATCGGAGCATTTTAGATTTTTGGCGCTAACAATTCGTGGGCTATAGCACAGTTGATTTTCAATAAAATCGAATTTTCTATGAAATGTTAAGAAAAAAATTAGCAATCCAAATGCAAGTTGGCACAATAAATACAGGTCCCGAAGCCGATTGATAGAGGTATCAATCGACGTAATCGGAGCATTTTAGATTTTTGGCGCTAAAAATTCGTGGGCTATAGCACAGTTGATTTTCAATAAAATCAAATTTTCTATGAAATGTTAAGAAAAAATCTAGCAATCCAAATGCAAGTTGGCACAATAAATACAGGTCCCGAAGCCAATTGATACAGGTATCAACCGACGTAATCGGAGCATTTTAGATTTTTGACGCCCAAAACTTGTGGGCTATAGCACAGTTGATTTTCAATAAAATCGAATTTTCGATGAAATGTTAAGAAAAAATCGAGCAATCCAAATGCAAGTTGGCACAGTAAATACAGGTCCCGAAGCCGATTGATAGAGGTATCAACCGACGTAATCGGAGCATTTTAGATTTCTGGCGCTAAAAATTCGTGGGCTATAGCACAGTTGATTTTCAATAAAATCGAATTTTCTATGAAATGTTAAGAAAAAATCGAGCAATCCAAATGCAAGTTGGCACAATAAATACAGGTCCCGAAGCCGATTGATAGAGGTATCAACCGTCGTAATCGGAGCATTTTAGATTTTTGGCGCCCAAAATTTGTGGGCTATAGAACAGTTGATTTTCAATAAAATCGAATTTTCTATGAAATGTTAAGAAAAAATCTAGCAATCCAAATGCAAGTTGGCACAATAAATACAGGTCCCGAAGCCGATTGATAGAGGTATCAACCGTCTAAATCTGAGCATTTTGGATTTTTGGCGCTAAAAATTCGTGGGCTATAGCACAGTTGATTTTCAATAAAATCGAATTTTCTATGAAATGTTAAGAAAAAATCTAGCAATCCAAATGCAAGTTGGCACAATAAATACAGGTCCCGAAGCCAATTGATACAGGTATCAACCGACGTAATCGGAGCATTTTAGATTTTTGACGCCCAAAACTTGTGGGCTATAGCACAGTTGATTTTCAATAAAATCGAATTTTCGATGAAATGTTAAGAAAAAATCGAGCAATCCAAATGCAAGTTGGCACAGTAAATACAGGTCCCGAAGCCGATTGATAGAGGTATCAACCGACGTAATCGGAGCATTTTAGATTTTTGACGCCCAAAACTTGTGGGCTATAGCACAGTAGATTTTCAATAAAATCGAAATTTTCTATGAAATGTTAAGAAAAAATCGAGCAATCCAAATGCAAGTTGGCACAATAAATACAGGTCCCGAAGCCGATTGATAGAGGTATCAACAGACGTAATCGGAGCATTTTAGATTTTTGACGCCCAAAACTTGTGGGCTATAGCACAGTTGATTTTCAATAAAATCGAATTTTCTATGAAATGTTAAGAAAAAATCTAGCAATCCAAATGCAAGTTGGCACAGTAAATACAGGTCCCGAAGCCGATTGATAGAGGTATCAACCGTCGTAATCGGAGCATTTTAGATTTTTGGCGCTAAAAATTCGTGGGCTATAGTACAGTTGATTTTCAATAAAATCGAATTTTCTATGAAATGTTAAGAAAAAATTTAGCAATCCAAATGCAAGTTGGCACAGTAAATACAGGTCCCGAAGCCGATTGATAGAGGTATCAACCGTCGTAATCGGAGCATTTTAGATTTCTGGCGCTAAAAATTCGTGGGCTATAGCACAGTTGATTTTCAATAAAATCGAATTTTCTATGAAATGTTAAGAAAAAATCGAGCAATCCAAATGAAAGTTGGCACAGTAAATACAGGTCCCGAAGCCGATTGATAGAGGCATCAACCGACGTAATCGGAGCATTTTAGATTTTTGACGCCCAAAACTTGTGGGCTATAGCACAGTAGATTTTCAATAAAATCGAAATTTTCTATGAAATGTTAAGAAAAAATCGAGCAATCCAAATGCAAGTTGGCACAATAAATACAGGTCCCGAAGCCGATTGATAGAGGTATCAACAGACGTAATCGGAGCATTTTAGATTTTTGACGCCCAAAACTTGTGGGCTATAGCACAGTTGATTTTCAATAAAATCGAATTTTCTATGAAATGTTAAGAAAAAATCGAGCAATCCAAATGCAAGTTGGCACAGTAAATACAGGTCCCGAAGCCGATTGATAGAGGTATCAACCGTCGTAATCGGAGCATTTTAGATTTTTGGCGCTAAAAATTCGTGGGCTATAGTACAGTTGATTTTCAATAAAATCGAATTTTCTATGAAATGTTAAGAAAAAATTTAGCAATCCAAATGCAAGTTGGCACAGTAAATACAGGTCCCGAAGCCGATTGATAGAGGTATCAACCGTCTAAATCGGAGCATTTTAGATTTTTGGCGCTAAAAATTCGTGGGCTATAGCACAGTTGATTTTCAATAAAATCGAATTTTCTATGAAATGTTAAGAAAAAATCGAGCAATCCAAATGCAAGTTGGCACAATAAATACAGGTCCCGAAGCCGATTGATAGAGGTATCAGCCGATGTAATCGGAGCATTTTAGATTTCTGGCGCTAACAATTCGTGGGCTATAGCACAGTTGATTTTCAATAAAATCGAAATTTTCTATGAAATGTTAAGAAAAAATCGAGCAATCCAAATGCAAGTTGGCACAATAAATACAGGTCCCGAAGCCGATTGATACAGGAATCAACCGACGTAATCGGAGCATGTTAGATTTCTGACGCCCAAAACTTGTGCGCTATAGCACAGTTGATTTTCAATAAAATCGAATTTTCTATGAAATGTTAAGAAAAAATCGAGCAATCCAAATGCAAGTTGGCACAATAAATACAGGTCCCGAAGCCGATTGATAGAGGTATCAACCGTCGTAATCGGAGCATTTTAGATTTCTGGCGCTAAAAATTCGTGGGCTATAGCACAGTTGATTTTCAATAAAATCAAATTTTCTATGAAATGTTAAGAAAAAATTTAGCAATCCAAATGCAAGTTGGCACAATAAATACAGGTCCCGAAGCCGATTGATAGAGGTATCAGCCGATGTAATCGGAGCATTTTAGATTTCTGGCGCTAACAATTCGTGGGCTATAGCACAGTTGATTTTCAATAAAATCGAAATTTTCTATGAAATGTTAAGAAAAAGTCGAGCAATCCAAATGCAAGTTGGCACAATAAATACAGGTCCCGAAGCCGATTGATAGAGGTATCAGCCGATGTAATCGGAGCATTTTAGATTTCTGGCGCTAACAATTCGTGGGCTATAGCACAGTTGATTTTCAATAAAATCGAAATTTTCGAAGCCGATTGATAGAGGTAACAACCGTCGTAATCGGAGCATTTTAGATTTTTGGCGCTAAAAATTCGTGGGCTATAGCACAGTTGATTTTCAATAAAATCGAATTTTCTATGAAATGTTAAGAAAAAATTTAGCAATCCAAATGCAAGTTGGCACAATAAATACAGGTCCCGAAGCCGATTGATAGAGGTATCAGCCGATGTAATCGGAGCATTTTAGATTTCTGGCGCTAAAAATTCGTGGGCTATAGCACAGTTGATTTTCAATAAAATCGAAATTTTCTATGAAATGTTAAGAAAAAGTCGAGCAATCCAAATGCAAGTTGGCACAATAAATACAGGTCCCGAAGCCGATTGATAGAGGTATCAACCGACGTAATCGGAGCATTTTAGATTTCTGGCGCTAACAATTCGTGGGCTATAGCACAGTTGATTTTCAATAAAATCGAATTTTCTATGAAATATTAAGAAAAAATCGAGCAATCCAAATGCAAGTTGGCACAATAAATACAGGTCCCGAAGCCGATTGATAGAGGTATCAACCGACGCAATCGGAGCATTTTAGATTTTTGACGCCCAAAACTAGAGCGCTATAGCACAGTTGATTTTCAATAAAATCGAATTTTCTATGAAATGTTAAGAAAAAATCGAGCAATCCAAATGCAAGTTGGCACAATAAATACAGGTCCCGAAGCCGATTGATAGAGGTATCAACCGACTTATTCGGAGCATTTTAGATTTTTGACGCCCAAACTTGTGCGCTATAGCACAGTTGATTTTCAATAAAATCGAATTTTCTATGAAATGTTAAGAAAAAATCGAGCAATCCAAATGCAAGTTGGCACAGTAAATACAGGTCCCGAAGCCGATTGATAGAGGTATCAACCGTCGTAATCGGAGCATTTTAGATTTTTGGCGCTAAAAATTCGTGGGCTATAGCACAGTTGATTTTCAGTAAAATCGAATTTTCTATGAAATGTTAAGAAAAAATTTAGCAATCCAAATGCAAGTTGGCACAATAAATACAGGTCCCGAAGCCGATTGATAGAGGTATCAACCGTCGTAATCGGAGCATTTTAGATTTCTGGCGCTAAAAATTCGTGGGCTATAGCACAGTTGATTTTCCAAATGCAAGTTGGCACAATAAATACAGGTCCCGAAGCCGATTGATAGAGGTATCAGCCGATGTAATCGGAGCATTTTAGATTTTTGGCGCTAACAATTCGTGGGCTATAGCACAGTTGATTTTCAATAAAATCGAATTTTCTATGAAATGTTAAGAAAAAAATTAGCAATCCAAATGCAAGTTGGCACAATAAATACAGGTCCCGAAGCCGATTGATAGAGGTATCAATCGACGTAATCGGAGCATTTTAGATTTTTGGCGCTAAAAATTCGTGGGCTATAGCACAGTTGATTTTCAATAAAATCAAATTTTCTATGAAATGTTAAGAAAAAATCTAGCAATCCAAATGCAAGTTGGCACAATAAATACAGGTCCCGAAGCCAATTGATACAGGTATCAACCGACGTAATCGGAGCATTTTAGATTTTTGACGCCCAAAACTTGTGGGCTATAGCACAGTTGATTTTCAATAAAATCGAATTTTCGATGAAATGTTAAGAAAAAATCGAGCAATCCAAATGCAAGTTGGCACAGTAAATACAGGTCCCGAAGCCGATTGATAGAGGTATCAACCGACGTAATCGGAGCATTTTAGATTTCTGGCGCTAAAAATTCGTGGGCTATAGCACAGTTGATTTTCAATAAAATCGAATTTTCTATGAAATGTTAAGAAAAAATCGAGCAATCCAAATGCAAGTTGGCACAATAAATACAGGTCCCGAAGCCGATTGATAGAGGTATCAACCGTCGTAATCGGAGCATTTTAGATTTTTGGCGCCCAAAATTTGTGGGCTATAGAACAGTTGATTTTCAATAAAATCGAATTTTCTATGAAATGTTAAGAAAAAATCTAGCAATCCAAATGCAAGTTGGCACAATAAATACAGGTCCCGAAGCCGATTGATAGAGGTATCAACCGTCTAAATCTGAGCATTTTGGATTTTTGGCGCTAAAAATTCGTGGGCTATAGCACAGTTGATTTTCAATAAAATCGAATTTTCTATGAAATGTTAAGAAAAAATCTAGCAATCCAAATGCAAGTTGGCACAATAAATACAGGTCCCGAAGCCAATTGATACAGGTATCAACCGACGTAATCGGAGCATTTTAGATTTTTGACGCCCAAAACTTGTGGGCTATAGCACAGTTGATTTTCAATAAAATCGAATTTTCGATGAAATGTTAAGAAAAAATCGAGCAATCCAAATGCAAGTTGGCACAGTAAATACAGGTCCCGAAGCCGATTGATAGAGGTATCAACCGACGTAATCGGAGCATTTTAGATTTTTGACGCCCAAAACTTGTGGGCTATAGCACAGTAGATTTTCAATAAAATCGAAATTTTCTATGAAATGTTAAGAAAAAATCGAGCAATCCAAATGCAAGTTGGCACAATAAATACAGGTCCCGAAGCCGATTGATAGAGGTATCAACAGACGTAATCGGAGCATTTTAGATTTTTGACGCCCAAAACTTGTGGGCTATAGCACAGTTGATTTTCAATAAAATCGAATTTTCTATGAAATGTTAAGAAAAAATCTAGCAATCCAAATGCAAGTTGGCACAGTAAATACAGGTCCCGAAGCCGATTGATAGAGGTATCAACCGTCGTAATCGGAGCATTTTAGATTTTTGGCGCTAAAAATTCGTGGGCTATAGTACAGTTGATTTTCAATAAAATCGAATTTTCTATGAAATGTTAAGAAAAAATTTAGCAATCCAAATGCAAGTTGGCACAGTAAATACAGGTCCCGAAGCCGATTGATAGAGGTATCAACCGTCTAAATCGGAGCATTTTAGATTTTTGGCGCTAAAAATTCGTGGGCTATAGCACAGTTGATTTTCAATAAAATCGAAATTTTCTATGAAATGTTAAGAAAAAGTCGAGCAATCCAAATGCAAGTTGGCACAATAAATACAGGTCCCGAAGCCGATTGATAGAGGTATCAACCGACGTAATCGGAGCATTTTAGATTTCTGGCGCTAACAATTCGTGGGCTATAGCACAGTTGATTTTCAATAAAATCGAATTTTCTATGAAATGTTAAGAAAAAATCGAGCAATCCAAATGAAAGTTGGCACAGTAAATACAGGTCCCGAAGCCGATTGATAGAGGCATCAACCGACGTAATCGGAGCATTTTAGATTTTTGACGCCCAAAACTTGTGGGCTATAGCACAGTAGATTTTCAATAAAATCGAAATTTTCTATGAAATGTTAAGAAAAAATCGAGCAATCCAAATGCAAGTTGACACAATAAATACAGGTCCCGAAGCCGATTGATAGAGGTATCAACAGACGTAATCGGAGCATTTTAGATTTTGACGCCCAAAACTTGTGGGCTATAGCACAGTTGATTTTCAATAAAATCGAATTTTCTATGAAATGTTAAGAAAAAATCGAGCAATCCAAATGCAAGTTGGCACAGTAAATACAGGTCCCGAAGCCGATTGATAGAGGTATCAACCGTCGTAATCGGAGCATTTTAGATTTTTGGCGCTAAAAATTCGTGGGCTATAGTACAGTTGATTTTCAATAAAATCGAATTTTCTATGAAATGTTAAGAAAAAATTTAGCAATCCAAATGCAAGTTGGCACAGTAAATACAGGTCCCGAAGCCGATTGATAGAGGTATCAACCGTCTAAATCGGAGCATTTTAGATTTTTGGCGCTAAAAATTCGTGGGCTATAGCACAGTTGATTTTCAATAAAATCGAATTTTCTATGAAATGTTAAGAAAAAATCGAGCAATCCAAATGCAAGTTGGCACAATAAATACAGGTTCCGAAGCCGATTGATAGAGGTATCAGCCGATGTAATCGGAGCATTTTAGATTTCTGGCGCTAACAATTCGTGGGCTATAGCACAGTTGATTTTCAATAAAATCGAAATTTTCTATGAAATGTTAAGAAAAAATCGAGCAATCCAAATGCAAGTTGGCACAATAAATACAGGTCCCGAAGCCGATTGATACAGGAATCAACCGACGTAATCGGAGCATGTTAGATTTCTGACGCCCAAAACTTGTGCGCTATAGCACAGTTGATTTTCAATAAAATCGAATTTTCTATGAAATGTTAAGAAAAAATTTAGCAATCCAAATGCAAGTTGGCACAATAAATACAGGTCCCGAAGCCGATTGATAGAGGTATCAGCCGATGTAATCGGAGCATTTTAGATTTCTGGCGCTAACAATTCGTGGGCTATAGCACAGTTGATTTTCAATAAAATCGAAATTTTCTATGAAATGTTAAGAAAAAGTCGAGCAATCCAAATGCAAGTTGGCACAATAAATACAGGTCCCGAAGCCGATTGATAGAGGTATCAGCCGATGTAATCGGAGCATTTTAGATTTCTGGCGCTAACAATTCGTGGGCTATAGCACAGTTGATTTTCAATAAAATCGAAATTTTCGAAGCCGATTGATAGAGGTATCAACCGTCGTAATCGGAGCATTTTAGATTTTTGGCGCTAAAAATTCGTGGGCTATAGCACAGTTGATTTTCAATAAAATCGAATTTTCTATGAAATGTTAAGAAAAAATTTAGCAATCCAAATGCAAGTTGGCACAATAAATACAGGTCCCGAAGCCGATTGATAGAGGTATCAGCCGATGTAATCGGAGCATTTTAGATTTCTGGCGCTAACAATTCGTGGGCTATAGCACAGTTGATTTTCAATAAAATCGAAATTTTCTATGAAATGTTAAGAAAAAGTCGAGCAATCCAAATGCAAGTTGGCACAATAAATACAGGTCCCGAAGCCGATTGATAGAGGTATCAACCGACGTAATCGGAGCATTTTAGATTTCTGGCGCTAACAATTCGTGGGCTATAGCACAGTTGATTTTCAATAAAATCGAATTTTCTATGAAATATTAAGAAAAAATCGAGCAATCCAAATGCAAGTTGGCACAATAAATACAGGTCCCGAAGCCGATTGATAGAGGTATCAACCGACGTAATCGGAGCATTTTAGATTTTTGACGCCCAAAACTAGAGCGCTATAGCACAGTTGATTTTCAATAAAATCGAATTTTCTATGAAATGTTAAGAAAAAATCGAGCAATCCAAATGCAAGTTGGCACAATAAATACAGGTCCCGAAGCCGATTGATAGAGGTATCAACCGACTTATTCGGAGCATTTTAGATTTTTGACGCCCAAACTTGTGCGCTATAGCACAGTTGATTTTCAATAAAATCGAATTTTCTATGAAATGTTAAGAAAAAATCGAGCAATCCAAATGCAAGTTGGCACAGTAAATACAGGTCCCGAAGCCGATTGATAGAGGTATCAACCGTCGTAATCGGAGCATTTTAGATTTTTGGCGCTAAAAATTCGTGGGCTATAGCACAGTTGATTTTCAGTAAAATCGAATTTTCTATGAAATGTTAAGAAAAAATTTAGCAATCCAAATGCAAGTTGGCACAATAAATACAGGTCCCGAAGCCGATTGATAGAGGTATCAACCGTCGTAATCGGAGCATTTTAGATTTCTGGCGCTAAAAATTCGTGGGCTATAGCACAGTTGATTTTCCAAATGCAAGTTGGCACAATAAATACAGGTCCCGAAGCCGATTGATAGAGGTATCAGCCGATGTAATCGGAGCATTTTAGATTTTTGGCGCTAACAATTCGTGGGCTATAGCACAGTTGATTTTCAATAAAATCGAATTTTCTATGAAATGTTAAGAAAAAAATTAGCAATCCAAATGCAAGTTGGCACAATAAATACAGGTCCCGAAGCCGATTGATAGAGGTATCAATCGACGTAATCGGAGCATTTTAGATTTTTGGCGCTAAAAATTCGTGGGCTATAGCACAGTTGATTTTCAATAAAATCAAATTTTCTATGAAATGTTAAGAAAAAATCTAGCAATCCAAATGCAAGTTGGCACAATAAATACAGGTCCCGAAGCCAATTGATACAGGTATCAACCGACGTAATCGGAGCATTTTAGATTTTTGACGCCCAAAACTTGTGGGCTATAGCACAGTTGATTTTCAATAAAATCGAATTTTCGATGAAATGTTAAGAAAAAATCGAGCAATCCAAACGCAAGTTGGCACAGTAAATACAGGTCCCGAAGCCGATTGATAGAGGTATCAACCGACGTAATCGGAGCATTTTAGATTTCTGGCGCTAAAAATTCGTGGGCTATAGCACAGTTGATTTTCAATAAAATCGAATTTTCTATGAAATGTTAAGAAAAAATCGAGCAATCCAAATGCAAGTTGGCACAATAAATACAGGTCCCGAAGCCGATTGATAGAGGTATCAACCGTCGTAATCGGAGCATTTTAGATTTTTGGCGCCCAAAATTTGTGGGCTATAGAACAGTTGATTTTCAATAAAATCGAATTTTCTATGAAATGTTAAGAAAAAATCTAGCAATCCAAATGCAAGTTGGCACAATAAATACAGGTCCCGAAGCCGATTGATAGAGGTATCAACCGTCTAAATCTGAGCATTTTGGATTTTTGGCGCTAAAAATTCGTGGGCTATAGCACAGTTGATTTTCAATAAAATCGAATTTTCTATGAAATGTTAAGAAAAAATCTAGCAATCCAAATGCAAGTTGGCACAATAAATACAGGTCCCGAAGCCAATTGATACAGGTATCAACCGACGTAATCGGAGCATTTTAGATTTTTGACGCCCAAAACTTGTGGGCTATAGCACAGTTGATTTTCAATAAAATCGAATTTTCGATGAAATGTTAAGAAAAAATCGAGCAATCCAAATGCAAGTTGGCACAGTAAATACAGGTCCCGAAGCCGATTGATAGAGGTATCAACCGACGTAATCGGAGCATTTTAGATTTCTGGCGCTAAAAATTCGTGGGCTATAGCACAGTTGATTTTCAATAAAATCGAATTTTCTATGAAATGTTAAGAAAAAATCGAGCAATCCAAATGCAAGTTGGCACAATAAATACAGGTCCCGAAGCCGATTGATAGAGGTATCAACCGTCGTAATCGGAGCATTTTAGATTTTTGGCGCCCAAAATTCGTGGGCTATAGCACAGTTGATTTTCAATAAAATCGAATTTTCTATGAAATGTTAAGAAAAAATCTAGCAATCCACATGCAAGTTGGCACAATAAATACAGGTCCCGAAGCCGATTGATAGAGGTATCAACCGTCTAAATCTGAGCATTTTAGATTTTTGGCGCTAACAATTCGTGGGCTATAGCACAGTTGATTTTCAATAAAGTCGAATTTTCTATGAAATGTTAAGAAAAAATTAAGAATCCAAATGCAAGTTGGCACAATAAATACAGGTCCCGAAGCCGATTGATAGAGGTATCAACCGACGTAATCGGAGCATTTTAGATTTTTGGCGCTAACAATTCGTGGGCTATAGCACAGTTGATTTTCAATAAAGTCGAATTTTCTATGAAATGTTAAGAAAAAATTAAGAATCCAAATGCAAGTTGGCACAATAAATACAGGTCCCGAAGCCGATTGATAGAGGTATCAACCGACGTAATCGGAGCATTTTAGATTTTTGGCGCTAAAAATTCGTGGGCTATAGCACAGTTGATTTTCAATAAAATCGAATTTTCTATGAAATGTTAAGAAAAAATCGCGCAATCCAAATGCAAGTTGGCACAATAAATACAGGTCCCGAAGCCGATTGATAGAGGTATCAACCGTCTAAATCTGAGCATTTTAGATTTTTGGCGCTAAAAATTTGTGGGCTATAGCACAGTTGATTTTCAATAAAATCGAATTTTCTATGAAATGTTAAGAAAAAATCTAGCAATCCAAATGCAAGTTGGCACAATAAATACAGGTCCCGAAGCCGATTGATAGAGGTATCAACCGTCTAAATCTGAGCATTTTAGATTTTTGGCGCTAAAAATTCGTGGGCTATAGCACAGTTGATTTTCAATAAAATCGAATTTTCTATGAAATGTTAAGAAAAAATCGAGCAATCCAAATGCAAGTTGGCACAATAAATACAGGTCCCGAAGCCGATTGATAGAGGTATCAACCGACGTAATCGGAGCATTGTAGATTTTTGGCGCTAAAAATTTGTGGGCTATAGCACAGTTGATTTTCAATAAAATCGAATTTTCTATGAAATGTTAAGAAAAAATCTAGCAATCCAAATGCAAGTTGGCACAATAAATACAGGTCCCGAAGCCGATTGATAGAGGTATCAACCGTCTAAATCTGAGCATTTTAGATTTTTGGCGCTAAAAATTCGTGGGGTATAGCACAGTTGATTTTCAATAAAATCGAATTTTCTATGAAATGTTAAGAAAAAATCGAGCAACCAAATGCAAAATGGCACAATGAATACAGGTCCCGAAGCCGATTGATAGAGGTATCAACCGATGTAATCGGAGCATTTTAGATTTCTGGCGCTAAAAATTCGTGGGCTATAGCACAGTTGATTTTCAATAAAATCGAATTTTCTATGAAATGTTAAGAAAAATTCTAGCAATCCAAATGCAAGTTGGCACAATAAATACAGGTCCCGAAGCCGATTGATAGAGGTATCAACCGTCGTAATCGGAGCATTTTAGATTTTTGGCGCTAAAAGTTCGTGGGCTATAGCACAGTTGATTTTCAATAAAATCGAATTTTCTATGAAATGTTAAGAAATAATCGAGCAATCCAAATGCAAGTTGGCACAATAAATACAGGTCCCGAAGCCGATTGATAGAGGTATTCTACTAAAAATTCGTGGGCTATAGCACAGTTGATTTTCAATAAAATCGAATTTTCTATGAAATGTTAAGAAAAATTCGAGCAATCCAAATGCGAGTTGGCACAATAAATATAGGTCCCGAAGCCGATTGATAGAGGTATCAACCGATGTAATCGGAGCATTTTGGATTTCTGGCGCTAAAAATTCGCGGGCTATAGCACAGTTGATTTTCAATAAAATCGAATTTTCTATGAAATGTTAAGAAAAAATCGAGCAATCCAAATGCAAGTTGGCACAATAAATACAGGTCCCGAAGCCGATTGATAGAGGTATCAACCGCCGTAATCGGAGCATTTTGGATTTTTGGCGCTAAAAATTCGTGGGCTATAGCACAGTTGATTTTCAATAAAATCGAATTTTCTATGAAATGTTAAGAAATAATCGAGCAATCCAAATGCAAGTTGGCACAATAAATACAGGTCCCGAAGCCGATTGATAGAGGTATCAACCGACGTAATCGGAGCATTTTGGATTTTTGGCGCTAAAAATTCGTGGACTATAGCACAGTTGATTTTCAATAAAATCGAATTTTCTATGAAATGTTAAGAAAAATTCGAGCAATCCGAATGCAAGTTGGCACAATAAATACAGGTCCCGAAGCCGATTGATAGAGGTATCAACCGACGTAATCGGAGCATTTTAGATTTTTGCCGTCCAAAATTTGTGGGCTATAGCACAGTTGATTTTCAATAAAATCGAATTTTCTATGAAATGTTAAGAAAAAATCGAGCAATCCAAATGCAAGTTGGCACAATAAATACAGGTCCCGAAGCCGATTGATAGAGGTATCAACCGATGTAATCGGAGCATTTTGGATTTTTGGCGCTAAAAATTCGTGGGCTATAGCACAGTTGATTTTCAATAAAATCGAATTTTCTATGAAATGTTAAGAAAAAATCGAGCAATCCAAATGCAAGTTGGCACAATAAATACAGGTCCCGAAGCCGATTGATAGAGGTATCAACCGACGTAATCCGAGCATATTGGATTTTTGGCGCTAAAAATTCGTGGGCTATAGCACAGTTGATTTTCAATAAAATCGAATTTTCTATGAAATGTTAAGAAAAAATCGAGCAATCCAAATGCAAGTTGGCACAATAAATACAGGTCCCGAAGCCGATTGATAGAGGTATCAACCGATGTAATCGGAGCATTTTGGATTTTTGGCGCTAAAAATTCGTGGGCTATAGCACAGTTGATTTTCAATAAAATCGAATTTTCTATGAAATGTTAAGAAAAAATCGAGCAATCCAAATGCAAGTTGGCACAATAAATACAGGTCCCGAAGCCGATTGATAGAGGTATCAACCGATGTAATCGGAGCATTTTGGATTTTTGGCGCTAGAAATTCGTGGGCTATAGCACAGTTGATTTTCAATAAAATCGAATTTTCTATGAAATGTTAAGAAAAAATCGAGCAATCCAAATGCAAGTTGGCACAATAAATACAGGTCCCGAAGCCGATTGATAGAGGTATCAACCGATGTAATCGGAGCATTTTGGATTTTTGCCGTCCAAAATTCGTGGGCTATAGCACAGTTGATTTTCAATAAAATCGAATTTTCTATGAAATGTTAAGAAAAAATCGAGCAATCCAAATGCAAGTTGGCACAGTAAATACAGGTCCCGAAGCCGATTGATAGAGGTATCAACCGATGTAATCGGAGCATTTTGGATTTTTGGCGCTAAAAATTCGTGGGCTATAGCACAGTTGATTTTCAATAAAATCGAATTTTCTATGAAATGTTAAGAAAAAATCGAGCAATCCAAATGCAAGTTGGCACAATAAATACAGGTCCCGAAGCCGATTGATAGAGGTATCAACCGATGTAATCGGAGCATTTTGGATTTTTGGCGCTAAAAATTCGTGGGCTATAGCACAGTTGATTTTCAATAAAATCGAATTTTCTATGAAATGTTAAGAAAAAATCGAGCAATCCAAATGCAAGTTGGCACAATAAATACAGGTCCCGAAGCCGATTGATAGAGGTATCAACCGATGTAATCGGAGCATTTTGGATTTTTGGCGCTAAAAATTCGTGGGCTATAGCACAGTTGATTTTCAATAAAATCGAATTTTCTATGAAATGTTAAGAAAAAATCGAGCAATCCAAATGCAAGTTGGCACAATAAATACAGGTCCCGAAGCCGATTGATAGAGGTATCAACCGATGTAATCCGAGCATTTTGTTTTTTTGGCGCTAAAAATTCGTGGGCTATAGCACAGTTGATTTTCAATAAAATCGAATTTTCTATGAAATGTTAAGAAAAAATCGAGCAATCCAAATGCAAGTTGGCACAATAAATACAGGTCCCGAAGCCGATTGATAGAGGTATCAACCGATGTAATCGGAGCATTTTGGATTTTTGGCGCTAAAAATTCGTGGGCTATAGCACAGTTGATTTTCAATAAAATCGAATTTTCTATGAAATGTTAAGAAAAAATCGAGCAATCCAAATGCAAGTTGGCACAATAAATACAGGTCCCGAAGCCGATTGATAGAGGTATCAACCGATGTAATCGGAGCATTTTGGATTTTTGGCGCTAAAAATTCGTGGGCTATAGCACAGTTGATTTTCAATAAAATCGAATTTTCTATGAAATGTTAAGAAAAAATCGAGCAATCCAAATGCAAGTTGGCACAATAAATACAGGTCCCGAAGCCGATTGATAGAGGTATCAACCGATGTAATCGGAGCATTTTAGATTTTTGGCGCTAAAAATTCGTGGGCCAAAAATCCAAAATGCACAGTTGATTTTCAATAAAATCGAATTTTCTATGAAATGTTAAGAAAAAATCGAGCAATCCAAATGCAAGTTGGCACAATAAATACAGGTCCCGAAGCCGATTGATAGAGGTATCAACCGATGTAATCGGAGCATTTTGGATTTTTGCCGTCCAAAATTCGTGGGCTATAGCACAGTTGATTTTCAATAAAATCGAATTTTCTATGAAATGTTAAGAAAAAATCGAGCAATCCAAATGCAAGTTGGCACAATAAATACAGGTCCCGAAGCCGATTGATAGAGGTATCAACCGACGTAATCGAAACATTTTGGATTTTTGGCGCTAAAAATTCGTGGGCTATAGCACAGTTGATTTTCAATAAAATCGAATTTTCTATGAAATGTTAAGAAAAAATCGCGCAATCCAAATGCAAGATGGCACAATAAATACAGGTCCCGAAGCCGATTGATAGAGGTATCAACCGTCGTAATCGGAGCATTTTAGATTTCTGGCGCTAAAAATTCGTGGGCTATAGCACAGTTGATTTTCAATAAAATCGAATTTTCTATGAAATGTTAAGAAAAAATCGAGCAATCCAAATGCAAGTTGGCACAATAAATACAGGTCCCGAAGCCGATTGATAGAGGTATCAACCGACGTAATCGGAGCATTTTGGATTTTTGGCGCTAAAAATTCGTGGGCTATAGCACAGTTGATTTTCAATAAAATCGAATTTTCTATGAAATGTTAAGAAAAATTCGAGCAATCCGAATGCAAGTTGGCACAATAAATACAGGTCCCGAAGCCGATTGATAGAGGTATCAACCGACGTAATCAGAGCATATTAGATTTTTGCCGTCCAAAATTTGTGGGCTATAGCACAGTTGATTTTCAATAAAATCGAATTTTCTATGAAATGTTAAGAAAAAATCGAGCAATCCAAATGCAAGTTGGCACAATAAATACAGGTCCCGAAGCCGATTGATAGAGGTATCAACCGACGTAATCGGAGCATTTTGGATTTTTGGCGCTAAAAATTCGTGGGCTATAGCACAGTTGATTTTCAATAAAATCGAATTTTCTATGAAATGTTAAGAAAAAATCGAGCAATCCAAATGCAAGTTGGCACAATAAATACAGGTCCCGAAGCCGATTGATAGAGGTATCAACCGACGTAATCGGAGCATTTTAGATTTTTGCCGTCCAAAATTTGTGGGCTATAGCACAGTTGATTTTCAATAAAATCGAATTTTCTATGAAATGTTAAGAAAAAATCGAGCAATCCAAATGCAAGTTGGCACAATAAATACAGGTCCCGAAGTCGATTGATAGAGGTATCAACCGTCGTAATCGGAGCATTTTAGATTTCTGGCGCTAAAAATTCGTGGGGTATAGCACAGTTGATTTTCAATAAAATCGAATTTTCTATGAAATGTTAAGAAAAAATCGAGCAATCCAAATGCAAGTTGGCACAATAAATACAGGTCCCGAAGCCGATTGATAGAGGTATCAACCGACGTAATCGGAGCATTTTGGATTTTTGGCGCTAAAAATTCGTGGGCTATAGCACAGTTGATTTTCAATAAAATCGAATTTTCTATGAAATGTTAAGAAAAAATCGAGCAATCCAAATGCAAGTTGGCACAATAAATACAGGTCCCGAAGCCGATTGATAGAGGTATCAACCGTCGTAATCGGAGCATTTTAGATTTCTGGCGCTAAAAATTCGTGGGCTATAGCACAGTTGATTTTCAATAAAATCGAATTTTCTATGAAATGTTAAGAAAAAATCGAGCAATCCAAATGCAAGTTGGCACAATAAATACAGGTCCCGAAGCCGATTGATAGAGGTATCAACCGTCGTAATCGGAGCATTTTAGATTTCTGGCGCTAAAAATTCGTGGGGTATAGCACAGTTGATTTTCAATAAAATCGAATTTTCTATGAAATGTTAAGAAAAAATCGAGCAATCCAAATGCAAGTTGGCACAATAAATACAGGTCCCGAAGCCGATTGATAGAGGTATCAACCGACGTAATCGGAGCATTTTAGATTTTTGCCGTCCAAAATTTGTGGGCTATAGCACAGTTGATTTTCAATAAAATCGAATTTTCTATGAAATGTTAAGAAAAAATCGAGCAATCCAAATGCAAGTTGGCACAATAAATACAGGTCCCGAAGCCGATTGATAGAGGTATCAACCGATGTAATCGGAGCATTTTGGATTTTTGGCGCTAAAAATTCGTGGGCTATAGCACAGTTGATTTTCAATAAAATCGAATTTTCTATGAAATGTTAAGAAAAAATCGAGCAATCCAAATGCAAGTTGGCACAATAAATACAGGTCCTGAAGCCGATTGGTAGAGGTATCAACCGACGTAATCGGAGCATTTTAGATTTCTGGCGCTAAAAATTCGTGGGCTATAGCACAGTTGATTTTCAATAAAATCGAATTTTCTATGAAATGTTAAGAAAAAATCGAGCAATCCAAATGCAAGTTGGCACAATAAATACAGGTCCCGAAGCCGATTGATAGAGGTATCAACCGATGTAATCGGAGCATTTTGGATTTTTGGCGCTAAAAATTCGTGGGCTATAGCACAGTTGATTTTCAATAAAATCGAATTTTCTATGAAATGTTAAGAAAAAATCGAGCAATCCAAATGCAAGTTGGCACAATAAATACAGGTCCCGAAGCCGATTGATAGAGGTATCAACCGACGTAATCGGAGCATTTTAGATTTCTGGCGCTGAAAATTCGTGGGCTATAGCACAGTTGATTTTCAATAAAATCGAATTTTCTATGAAATGTTAAGAAAAAATCGAGCAATCCAAATGCAAGTTGGCACAATAAATACAGGTCCCGAAGCCGATTGATAGAGGTATCAACCGATGTAATCGGAGCATTTTGGATTTTTGGCGCTAAAAATTCGTGGGGTATAGCACAGTTGATTTTCAATAAAATCGAATTTTCTATGAAATGTTAAGAAAAAATCGAGCAATCCAAATGCAAGTTGGCACAATAAATACAGGTCCCGAAGCCGATTGATAGAGGTATCAACCGACGTAATCGGAGCATTTTAGATTTCTGGCGCTAAAAATTCGTGGGCTATAGCACAGTTGATTTTCAATAAAATCGAATTTTCTATGAAATGTTAAGAAAAAATCGAGCAATCCAAATGCAAGTTGGCACAATAAATACAGGTCCCGAAGCCGATTGATAGAGGTATCAACCGACGTAATCGGAGCATTTTAGATTTCTGGCGCTAAAAATTCGTGGGCTATAGCACAGTTGATTTTCAATAAAATCGAATTTTCTATGAAATGTTAAGAAAAAATCGAGCAATCCAAATGCAAGTTGGCACAATAAATACAGGTCCCGAAGCCGATTGATAGAGGTATCAACCGACGTAATCGGAGCATTTTGGATTTTTGGCGCTAAAAATTCGTGGGCTATAGCACAGTTGATTTTCAATAAAATCGAATTTTCTATGAAATGTTAAGAAAAAATCGAGCAATCCAAATGCAAGTTGGCACAATAAATACAGGTCCCGAAGCCGATTGATAGAGGTATCAACCGACGTAATCGGAGCATTTTGGATTTTTGGCGCTAAAAATTCGTGGGCTATAGCACAGTTGATTTTCAATAAAATCGAATTTTCTATGAAATGTTAAGAAAAAATCGAGCAATCCAAATGCAAGTTGGCACAATAAATACAGGTCCCGAAGCCGATTGATAGAGGTATCAACCGATGTAATCGGAGCATTTTGGATTTTTGGCGCTAAAAATTCGTGGGGTATAGCACAGTTGATTTTCAATAAAATCGAATTTTCTATGAAATGTTAAGAAAAAATCGAGCAATCCAAATGCAAGTTGGCACAATAAATACAGGTCCCGAAGCCGATTGATAGAGGTATCAACCGACGTAATCGGAGCATTTTAGATTTCTGGCGCTGAAAATTCGTGGGCTATAGCACAGTTGATTTTCAATAAAATCGAATTTTCTATGAAATGTTAAGAAAAAATCGAGCAATCCAAATGCAAGTTGGCACAATAAATACAGGTCCCGAAGCCGATTGATAGAGGTATCAACCGACGTAATCGGAGCATTTTAGATTTCTGGCGCTAAAAATTCGTGGGCTATAGCACAGTTGATTTTCAATAAAATCGAATTTTCTATGAAATGTTAAGAAAAAATCGAGCAATCCAAATGCAAGTTGGCACAATAAATACAGGTCCCGAAGCCGATTGATAGAGGTATCAACCGACGTAATCGGAGCATTTTAGATTTCTGGCGCTAAAAATTCGTGGGCTATAGCACAGTTGATTTTCAATAAAATCGAATTTTCTATGAAATGTTAAGAAAAAATCGAGCAATCCAAATGCAAGTTGGCACAATAAATACAGGTCCCGAAGCCGATTGATAGAGGTATCAACCGACGTAATCGGAGCATTTTAGATTTCTGGCGCTAAAAATTCGTGGGCTATAGCACAGTTGATTTTCAATAAAATCGAATTTTCTATGAAATGTTAAGAAAAAATCGAGCAATCCAAATGCAAGTTGGCACAATAAATACAGGTCCCGAAGCCGATTGATAGAGGTATCAACCGACGTAATCGGAGCATTTTGGATTTTTGGCGCTAAAAATTCGTGGGCTATAGCACAGTTGATTTTCAATAAAATCGAATTTTCTATGAAATGTTAAGAAAAAATCGAGCAATCCAAATGCAAGTTGGCACAATAAATACAGGTCCCGAAGCCGATTGATAGAGGTATCAACCGACGTAATCGGAGCATTTTAGATTTCTGGCGCTAAAAATTCGTGGGCTATAGCACAGTTGATTTTCAATAAAATCGAATTTTCTATGAAATGTTAAGAAAAAATCGAGCAATCCAAATGCAAGTTGGCACAATAAATACAGGTCCCGAAGCCGATTGATAGAGGTATCAACCGACGTAATCGGAGCATTTTAGATTTCTGGCGCTAAAAATTCGTGGGCTATAGCACAGTTGATTTTCAATAAAATCGAATTTTCTATGAAATGTTAAGAAAAAATCGAGCAATCCAAATGCAAGTTGGCACAATAAATACAGGTCCCGAAGCCGATTGATAGAGGTATCAACCGACGTAATCGGAGCATTTTAGATTTCTGGCGCTAAAAATTCGTGGGCTATAGCACAGTTGATTTTCAATAAAATCGAATTTTCTATGAAATGTTAAGAAAAAATCGAGCAATCCAAATGCAAGTTGGCACAATAAATACAGGTCCCGAAGCCGATTGATAGAGGTATCAACCGACGTAATCGGAGCATTTTAGATTTCTGGCGCTAAAAATTCGTGGGCTATAGCACAGTTGATTTTCAATAAAATCGAATTTTCTATGAAATGTTAAGAAAAAATCGAGCAATCCAAATGCAAGTTGGCACAATAAATACAGGTCCCGAAGCCGATTGATAGAGGTATCAACCGACGTAATCGGAGCATTTTAGATTTCTGGCGCTAAAAATTCGTGGGCTATAGCACAGTTGATTTTCAATAAAATCGAATTTTCTATGAAATGTTAAGAAAAAATCGAGCAATCCAAATGCAAGTTGGCACAATAAATACAGGTCCCGAAGCCGATTGATAGAGGTATCAACCGACGTAATCGGAGCATTTTGGATTTTTGGCGCTAAAAATTCGTGGGCTATAGCACAGTTGATTTTCAATAAAATCGAATTTTCTATGAAATGTTAAGAAAAAATCGAGCAATCCAAATGCAAGTTGGCACAATGAATACAGGTCCCGAAGCCGATTGATAGAGGTATCAACCGACGTAATCGGAGCATTTTAGATTTCTGGCGCTAAAAATTCGTGGGCTATAGCACAGTTGATTTTCAATAAAATCGAATTTTCTATGAAATGTTAAGAAAAAATCGAGCAATCCAAATGCAAGTTGGCACAATAAATACAGGTCCCGAAGCCGATTGATAGAGGTATCAACCGACGTAATCGGAGCATTTTAGATTTCTGGCGCTAAAAATTCGTGGGCTATAGCACAGTTGATTTTCAATAAAATCGAATTTTCTATGAAATGTTAAGAAAAAATCGAGCAATCCAAATGCAAGTTGGCACAATAAATACAGGTCCCGAAGCCGATTGATAGAGGTATCAACCGACGTAATCGGAGCATTTTAGATTTCTGGCGCTAAAAATTCGTGGGCTATAGCACAGTTGATTTTCAATAAAATCGAATTTTCTATGAAATGTTAAGAAAAAATCGAGCAATCCAAATGCAAGTTGGCACAATAAATACAGGTCCCGAAGCCGATTGATAGAGGTATCAACCGACGTAATCGGAGCATTTTAGATTTCTGGCGCTAAAAATTCGTGGGCTATAGCACAGTTGATTTTCAATAAAATCGAATTTTCTATGAAATGTTAAGAAAAAATCGAGCAATCCAAATGCAAGTTGGCACAATAAATACAGGTCCCGAAGCCGATTGATAGAGGTATCAACCGACGTAATCGGAGCATTTTAGATTTCTGGCGCTAAAAATTCGTGGGCTATAGCACAGTTGATTTTCAATAAAATCGAATTTTCTATGAAATGTTAAGAAAAAATCGAGCAATCCAAATGCAAGTTGGCACAATAAATACAGGTCCCGAAGCCGATTGATAGAGGTATCAACCGACGTAATCGGAGCATTTTGGATTTTTGGCGCTAAAAATTCGTGGGCTATAGCACAGTTGATTTTCAATAAAATCGAATTTTCTATGAAATGTTAAGAAAAAATCGAGCAATCCAAATGCAAGTTGGCACAATGAATACAGGTCCCGAAGCCGATTGATAGAGGTATCAACCGACGTAATCGGAGCATTTTAGATTTCTGGCGCTAAAAATTCGTAGGCTATAGCACAGTTGATTTTCAATAAAATCGAATTTTCTATGAAATGTTAAGAAAAATTCGAGCAATCCGAATGCAAGTTGGCACAATAAATACAGGTCCCGAAGCCGATTGATAGAGGTATCAACCGTCGTAATCGGAGCATTTTAGATTTCTGGCGCTAAAAATTCGTGGGCTATAGCACAGTTGATTTTCAATAAAATCGAATTTTCTATGAAATGTTAAGAAAAAATCGAGCAATCCAAATGCAAGTTGGCACAATGAATACAGGTCCCGAAGCCGATTGATAGAGGTATCAACCGACGTAATCGGAGCATTTTAGATTTCTGGCGCTAAAAATTCGTGGGCTATAGCACAGTTGATTTTCAATAAAATCGAATTTTCTATGAAATGTTAAGAAAAAATCGAGCAATCCAAATGCAAGTTGGCACAATAAATACAGGTCCCGAAGCCGATTGATAGAGGTATCAACTGATGTAATCGGAGCATTTTGGATTTTTGGCGCTAAAAATTCGTGGGCTATAGCACAGTTGATTTTCAATAAAATCGAATTTTCTATGAAATGTTAAGAAAAAATCGAGCAATCCAAATGCAAGTTGGCACAATAAATACAGGTCCCGAAGCCGATTGATAGAGGTATCAACCGACGTAATCGGAGCATTTTGGATTTTTGGCGCTAAAAATTCGTGGGCTATAGCACAGTTGATTTTCAATAAAATCGAATTTTCTATGAAATGTTAAGAAAAAATCGAGCAATCCAAATGCAAGATGGCACAATGAATACAGGTCCCGAAGCCGATTGATAGAGGTATCAACCGATGTAATCGAAGCATTTTAGATTTCTGGCGCTAAAAATTCGTAGGCTATAGCACAGTTGATTTTCAATAAAATCGAATTTTCTATGAAATGTTAAGAAAAATTCGAGCAATCCGAATGCAAGTTGGCACAATAAATACAGGTCCCGAAGCCGATTGATAGAGGTATCAACCGTCGTAATCGGAGCATTTTAGATTTCTGGCGCTAAAAATTCGTGGGCTATAGCACAGTTGATTTTCAATAAAATCGAATTTTCTATGAAATGTTAAGAAAAAATCGAGCAATCCAAATGCAAGTTGGCACAATAAATACAGGTCCCGAAGCCGATTGATAGAGGTATCAACCGACGTAATCAGAGCATTTTAGATTTTTGCCGTCCAAAATTTGTGGGCTATAGCACAGTTGATTTTCAATAAAATCGAATTTTCTATGAAATGTTAAGAAAAAATCGAGCAATTCAAATGCAAGTTGGCACAATAAATACAGGTCCCGAAGCCGATTGATAGAGGTATCAACCGACGTAATCGGAGCATTTTAGATTTCTGGCGCTAAAAATTCGTGGGCTATAGCACAGTTGATTTTCAATAAAATCGAATTTTCTATGAAATGTTAAGAAAAAATCGAGCAATCCAAATGCAAGTTGGCACAATAAATACAGGTCCCGAAGCCGATTGATAGAGGTATCAACCGACGTAATCAGAGCATTTTAGATTTTTGCCGTCCAAAATTTGTGGGCTATAGCACAGTTGATTTTCAATAAAATCGAATTTTCTATGAAATGTTAAGAAAAAATCGAGCAATTCAAATGCAAGTTGGCACAATAAATACAGGTCCCGAAGCCGATTGATAGAGGTATCAACCGATGTAATCGGAGCATTTTGGATTTTTGGCGCTAAAAATTCGTGGGCTATAGCACAGTTGATTTTCAATAAAATCGAATTTTCTATGAAATGTTAAGAAAAAATCGAGCAATCCAAATGCAAGTTGGCACAATAAATACAGGTCCCGAAGCCGATTGATAGAGGTATCAACCGATGTAATCGGAGCATTTTGGATTTTTGGCGCTAGAAATTCGTGGGCTATAGCACAGTTGATTTTCAATAAAATCGAATTTTCTATGAAATGTTAAGAAAAAATCGCGCAATCCAAATGCAAGATGGCACAATGAATACAGGTCCCGAAGCCGATTGATAGAGGTATCAACCGACGTAATCGGAGCATTTTAGATTTTTGGCGCTAAAAATTCGTAGGCTATAGCACAGTTGATTTTCAATAAAATCGAATTTTCTATGAAATGTTAAGAAAAAATCGAGCAATCCAAATGCAAGTTGGCACAATAAATACAGGTCCCGAAGCCGATTGATAGAGGTATCAACCGATGTAATCGGAGCATTTTGGATTTTTGGCGCTAAAAATTCGTGGGCTATAGCACAGTTGATTTTCAATAAAATCGAATTTTCTATGAAATGTTAAGAAAAAATCGAGCAATCCAAATGCAAGTTGGCACAATAAATACAGGTCCCGAAGCCGATTGATAGAGGTATCAACCGTCGTAATCGGAGCATTTTAGATTTCTGGCGCAAACGATTCGTAGGCTATAGCACAGTTGATTTTCAATAAAGTCGAATTTTCCATGAAATGTTAAGAAAAAATCGCGCAATCCAAATCCAAGTTGGCACAATAAATACAGGTCCCGAAGCCGATTGATAGAGGTATCAATCGTCGTAATCGGAGCATTTTAGATTTTTGGCGCTAAAAATTTGTGGGCTATACCACAGTTGATTTTCAATAACATCGAATTTTCTATGAAATGTTAAGAAAAAATCGCGCAATCCAAATGCAAGATGGCACAATGAATACAGGTCCCGAAGCCGATTGATAGAGGTATCAACCGACGTAATCGGAGCATTTTAGATTTCTGGCGCAAACGATTCGTAGGCTATAGCACAGTTGATTTTCAATGAAATCGAATTTTCCATGAAATGTTAAGAAAAATTCGAGCAATCCAAATGCAAGTTGGCACAACAATTACAGTTGCCGAAACATATTGGTGGAGGTATCAACCGACGTAATCGCAGCATATTAGATTTTTGACGCTCTTTACCGTTCGACACGTCACGTCGCGTCCGTTGAAAGATATTTTTACAAGATGACGCTTTGTGGGGAAAGTGTCGTTCGAGAAGTTGGATAGACCTAATTTTTATTTCGATGGAATCAGATTACATGTAACTACTTGGACATTCAACTTCAGCAACTGAGAAGAAACTGTTGGATCTATTGAACGACCGGAATGATTTATTCTTTCTTCATAACTTAACCTCACATTTTCTTAAAACTTATCAATACAAATTTCTCACTATAAAAAATATGTTTTTTCATTTTATTTTAACTTAATAATGTTTATTTACTTTATTAATTTACAACAATTTAATTATTTTTTAATTCTTATTTAGGCAATTTATTATAATTTTCTTTCAATAATTAAGAAAATCATTTATATGTATAGGTTTATGTATGGATTGTGTAATATATAGTGCGAGAGCAGATTGACAAAAGAGATGAGGAATAAATTTCATTGATCCAGAGAGTACATTTAGTGACCCGCCGGCGATTCTTGTGATAAATAATGCCACTGTTCATGATAGTGGTCTGGAAGCAGTACACAATCTCGCCATTGTTTTAGTCGACGCCCCTTGCTATTCGGTCCAAGCACTAATGATCCAAGAAAATCATTACTTTTACCAAAATCCTTATCCCACACAGCCAAGATTAAACTTTGTTTATCCATTTCACTAGGTCTCGTCTCAAATGCAAACTCTTCATTGAAGACGGGATTTAAATTTTTTCGTTTTATACTGGTTTTGAATTTTTTTCGATGTGAATCCGGCTTTAAATATCTAAAATACAGAAAAAAAAAAATGTTATGTTACGTGTTATATGACGCGCGATATGACAAGAAAAACCTTACAATTTCACAAATGGATCAGAATATCCATTGCTATCCATTGAGACGAGATTAACGCATCGTTTAATGTTTACCATTAATGCACGCCGTTTAGTATTGTAACACAGGCCTAAATTAAGTTGGCCACGCACCCATGGACCAGATTGTGCTGCCTCTATAGTGTATTGATCTTCTGAGCCTAGTGGTACAGATGTTCGACACGGACCGGAATTGGTAAACTGTATGGAAATAAAATTTGTGGTAGTTATCATTTGTAGTCGACGATTTGTTTCGTACTTACCACAGATAGCTGGATTTTAGTTGCGCCCAAAAAATCATGTCCATACTTGTCATCATCCAGTAGGACTGCATACAAAATAGAATTTCCTAGCTCTTCCGGTTCTACACCCAAAAATGACATGGTCTCATTAAATTCTGGATTTCGTGTTTTATGTGCCGTCTTCGTTCGAGCCCATTTCTTTTGCCGCGTCATACCCTCAGCCGTTACAATATTCACCTTACAAAATGGATCGGCTAGACCACTACTGTCCATGGGCGGAAGATCACGTGCCCGATATATTTTGCATTCTAAACTATGATTTGCTTCGACATAATTTAGGGATAGTTCAAGCCATCCCATTGACGGTTCCTTACATATTCGACCCATATACTGATTATTACAATTACCCGATGATGCTTCGGAAAGTGATAAATTCGATGAAATTGATCCGCGTCGATTTGATTCTTTGCGTCCCGTCGTCATCAAGGACGTTGTATCCCATTCCGATTGAGTTTGCGTATGTTGGGTATTTGATGATTCACTTGAGCTGGTCTGTCGACTGTAAGGGCTAATTGGTGATTTTTTGCTGTGCTGTGCCGCCGCTAACGTATTCGCCTCTTCCATTTGGCTGAGTTGCATAAAAAATCGTGAAGTGCTGCCATTTCCGATTTTAAACGAAGTTTTGATATCATTGCGATTCGGTTCCCCTCCGTCTGCGGCATCATCATCATCATCGTCGCTCGACTCCATAGCCATTCCTAATTTAGTGGTTTTGACCGGTTTGATTTTAACCTCGCGCTGAGACACTCGCTGACTGGTGACTCGCGTTGGAAGCTCATACTTTGGAAGACCCTTGTAAAACCAGGCGCCTGATTTTTTCCACATTTCACGTGTCTCGAGACATATTTTGCACAACCATGAACCTTTCGGTTGGGACGGTAATTTAAGAATTTTAATTTTTGTATTGGCCGGATTTGTTTTGCACGGTGAAGTTACCGGACTGTGGTGACGTGAGCCAGTGCACGCATTTATTTCGATCGAACATTTTGAGCAAACTGGTTTTTGACAATCATCGCATATAAGTTTTGAGGGGCCAAGAATACCGAACGCTTGGCCACATAGTCGACAATTTTTTGGGCCTGTCTCGGCCGCAATTTGTTTAATTTTTTCTACTTTGTCGACCAGTCGTCCAACCCGCTGTCGTTCTGCTGATTCTAAAATTTCGTTTCGCTGTATTACCGATATGATGGCTGCCTGTTCTTCTGGTTTGAGGGCACCCTGCGGGCGACCTGTACTCCATCCCGTGTGTAGTCTAGAAAGATAAAAAAAAAAAATCGAAAATTTAATAAAGAAAACAGAAACAAAAATTTTTTGTGGGAAGGAAATACACTGTCGTATGTTCATATCGAGGAAATATAATGTGCGACGGATATGTAAATGTCTTATCAGTGTGATATGTGTGTGCGACAGCGGCATTCAACAACAAAATAAACAACCGTGTGATATATACATAAACTGCTAAAATGTTGTCACATTTAATTATATTCGTGAATATAACCTTTATTACAATTTATGTGATAACAGTTGTGTCTATTTCGTGCGCCATATAGCTCCGCCGCGACTTGTTTTACATGAGTAATTTTACGATAAGGCAATCCGTAATAACAAGTAAACAACGGAAATTAGGTATTTCACCATGATCGACATATTTTGTCAACAAGTTTTGTGTATTATCTAAATCCCATCTTCGCATATTATGTTCCATGGATTAACTTCAATGTGGAATGAGTATGTTTGGTAAATATGTGTCAAGCTCCATTTGTTGTTGTTGTTGTTTGATTTCCTCTTCTAAGAAATTCCTATTTAGTGTGTGATGTGTATTATGATGTAAAATTAAATGTAAATTAAGTTGTTTGATAACACAAACATATCAAATGGAAATGGCGCCTATCTAATTAGATTTATGCACAAATCGAGTTATTGATTTTAGGCGTTAGACTATTGACACAATTACGGCGGTCTATTGATATAACAACAAGTATAGACTTGATTAAGGTTTATCAACCTCAGACTATCCCAAATTTCATATCTTTATGTATTCACATTTTTATTATCCAATTACGTATAAGTAAGGACATTAAATATGTAATTTTATGTTTTGAGAGTAATTTCCAAAAAACGGTTAAAGAGCATAAATTGCAAGAAGAATTCTTTAGCCAATTTTATTATATCTGATTATTGTACATCTTTCGTACTGTACAACTAAACTAAACATAAATTTTAAATTAGGATACCGTCTAAACAAAACCATTGAATTAAGAATTCATAGCGTTTTTAGCAAAACTTGCATAAGTCTCATAAATATTTGTGCTTTTTGTGTAATTGTCTTGGGTGAAAAAAAAGTTAAAGATAAGAATACAAATCTTCATTTGTTTTGGGTTATTTAGTCTTTTCTCGTGACTACACTTTGAAGAGATAGATAGTTTGAGGATTTAATGGATATGTCTTAGTAGCTAAATTGTATAATTAATTAAAAGAAATTCCTGAAAATCGCCAAAACGAACAAAAGGGCCAAGTAATGACTAAAATAGGGCACAGATAGCAAACTACTCTTGGGCTTGTTAAGCCATCTTAAGCCTGTGAAATTAGATGAAAAAGGAATGTATTAACTGGAGCTTTGTGATATGAGTTTCAACAGTTCTAACAACTTCAAAATTTATCAACATTTTTTTTTCTTACAATTAACTACCACGTACAGTTTTTAGCAGTTTCCGACAGTTTCTGGGTGGTTTCCAATTCAGGAAACCCTAAATGATTTAGACTGTTCAAAAATTCTTGTGGAAAGTGAACCGTGTCTTCTGTATTTATATGACAGTGTCTATCGAGGAATATACTTTGAAGTCACCAAATACTTTTTTAAAATTTCATCGTTAATTTTGTCAACAGAAGAATATCTTGCAGATACTGTAGATCTTTCGCACATCTAAGTGTAATCTTTTTCGAATATATTGCCTATGCCAGGATAAATGTTTATTATCAACTCATTATAGAGTTGTTACAGTCTTTCCTGATTCGCTGCACTTTGCCATCGCCTAATTTTATTAATTGACCCGAAAAATTATAGCCACCACCTCCCAAATGAGCTCTCATATTTGTATTTAATGTAACAGTTTGAATTGAACTCCACAGAGGTGAGGATTTTAAACACGCTTTAATAAAGTCACGTTCCTTTGGGGATTACAGGCAATGTTGGCGAAAGTCTCCAGCGAAGACCAAGGTGATACCCCTCTTTGTCCTTCAAAGTCATGTTTACGCAGCTTCAATGTGCGATCAATGGCGCATTGTACACTCATCCCACATAATTAGAGCAACTTCTTGGAGGATTTTGCCTAGTGGTCCACTTTTGCCAATTGCGCATACTGTTTCTTGATGAAAAGAAACATTTAGAGGCAATTTAAAAGTAGAATGGGCGGTTTTCCCGCCGCTGAGCAATGTAGCTGCTATTCCAAATGAAACAAAAGCGATTTTACCTGTTGATCTAACTTTAGCCAAAATTAAGTTGATTAAGAACGTTTACCCTGTTCCACCAGAAGCGTCGATGAACAATATTTTGACTTTCTTATTTCTCACGCTATTTATTATTTTATCATAGTCATGTCGCTGGTCGGGTACTAATTTTGTATACCATTATTTGAGATGAAGTCACTCAATTGGTTGACATCGTATGGGCGTCTCAGTATCGCTTCTAAAGGATCAATTGATTGACCCTCCCGATTCGGCTATGGAAGACCAACGGTTGGTAAAATAACAAAATGATCACGAATAATTCTCTTAATTTCAACGGTGAATTGGAGACGACTGCATCTGCTAACGTATGGTTCTATTATTTGTCATTACTTGTCCTTTGACGCCCTGTAAGCGTTCAAAAGAAGTTGGGCCCAGGACATATTGCAACAGAATCGTTAGGTGAAAACATTCGGATTGGTTAAGATGGATACTGTAAATTCTGTCAAGCGCAGAGTCTTTTTTAATACCGGGTTGTCTTTCGACGTGTTATCCACGTTTCTTTCGCGAGAACTTGTTATTAGCCCAGGTGTAATATTGTGGCAATTCGTTATATACATAATAAGGTTTTCGCGAAGTGATCATTTCTGCATAATTCGAAAAATTCCGTAAGTGTTGTTGATGGTGGATTTTCGAATCTTTGTTGGAGATTGTGTGCCGTAAAATACACCCTCTGTGCGTTTTCTAAATAATGGATTGCCAAATGTATAACCATTGGATATCTTTGGTGGATGTGAAATTCTAGAAGTCTACAAACAGCATTTGATGTATATATGTCAATATGATTGTTTTCTGCTGAAATAGTGGCTTGGGCCGATCCTTTATTTATATATTTATATATTGTATTTCCTGAACCGAATGACAATAGTCCACATTGATATGGGCATTGAAGTTTCTACACAATACAGGAGAATAAGGAACAATCCATCTGTTATCTATTACAGTTTGATGACCTCAGATAGTCAAAGTTGCAGTCACTTCCCCATTATTATAGGGTATCTACCATGGTATGCTGGATAACCATCGCTTCCAGTTTGTCTTTCTGTAATTAAATTGCGACCTTACTTTTTGCAGTAAACGCCGTTGACCATGCAAGGAGCAGCCATTCAAAATGATTATAATAATGGAGCGTATTAAAGCTACCATTTTTCACCATTTGCCTAAACGCATAAAACTGCATACAGGTAATTGTTTTATTACGTGGCGAATTTGTGTGTGGCATATTCAAACTGGGAACCGTTCATAATGCCGCGTTTTAAAATGTCGCGTTTTAAAATACCGCGTTTCAAAATGCCGCGTGGTACAAAATGTCGCGTTTTAAAATGTCGCGTTTCAAATTGCCGCGAAGTACAAAATGTCGCGTGGTACAAAATGTTGCGTTTTAAAATGTCGCGTTTCAAAATGCAGCGAGGTAAAAAATGTCGCGTGGTACAAAATGTCGCGTTTTAAAATGTCGCGTTTTAAAATGCCGCGTGGTACATAATGTCGCGTGGTACAAAATGTCGCGTTTCATAAAACCGCGTGGTTCAAAAAACCGCGTGGTACAAAATGACGCGTTTTAAAATGATGCGTTTTAAAATGACGCGTTTTGAAAAATCCCTTATAAATCAAAACAATATGATGTGAAATAATAAATAATTTAATAAATATTATTTGAAACAAGCAAAGTGTGTTTAAACATATAGTAAAATTTTCCTTCACTGAATGGAAATTATTTATAAATGTAATTTTATGTAATTATAAAGTGGGTCTAAGAAAAAGAACGCAAATGTTGAAATTTATTAGAATATTCCTTCACTAAAATGTTAAAGTTAAGTCCTTATATATCGGAAGTTGATATCAGATACACAATTTAATCCAAATTGAACATTTTATACGTCGCGGCATTGTGAAACGCGACATTTTAAAACGCGTCTTTTTGTACCACGCGAAATTTTGTACCTCGCGGCATTTTGAAACGCGACATTTTAAGACGCGACATTTTGTACCACGCGAAATTTTGTACCTCGCGGCATTTTGAAACGCGACATTTTAAGACGCGACATTTTGTACCACGCGAAATTTTGTACCTCGCGGCATTTTGAAACGCGACATTTTAAGACGCGACATTTTGTACCACGCGACATTTTGTACCTCGCGGCATTTTGAAACGCGACATTTTAAGACGCGATATTTTAAAACGCGACATTTTAAAACGCGGCATTTTGACCCGGACCCATTCAAACTGTACCCATCTTCTCCTCTAGCAAACACCAACGGGTACTGTAAAGCGTCCTACGACCGATGAAATTCTGATATGCGTGATAATTGTTTGTAACAGTAGTGCTACACAATATCCCTTGGTCATTTGTAGGCGTAAAATTTTCTTCCCTAATCTCATTCGCGCCCATGGATGTCATTTGAAATAGGGTGTTAGTGTTATATTTTTTGATATTACTTAAGAAATGCGTTGACAAATCTTTAATTGACTGTGGCCAAGTGGCGGCTCAACAACCTCAGGTAAAACTATTTTGCCGGCAGCACAACACATTCCGTTTGGGTCATTAGCCCATTTTTTTTCATTGCATTTGTTGTACAGTTTGTTCATTTTTCCTGATTGGACTGCAGTTTGTTGAAAATACTCGAAGTTTGGGTTATAATGGAATGCCGATCGACTTCATTTATGATTTCTGGATTCCATTGCAGAGCTCTAGGCCTAATTTCTTTCATATATGAGCATTATGTCTAGACCGTTTGGAACTCAATTCTCTAACACGAACTTGTGATGTTCGAATATTTTGAATGGCAAGCCTCTCAGAACGCTCTGACTTCGATTCTCGAGATAGTCTAGAGGAATTGGCTGAAAAAATTTGAAAAAACGTACCAACCGTTCGTCATGAGTTTCATTAAGACGTCTTAATTTCATCTGCTTAGCAGCAGAGGTATTTCTATTCAACTGAGACTTTCTTTTAAGCATTGTATCGTTTTACAGATAAATAATCTCAGGTAATAATTATATAACAAATAGTTATTGAAAATAGACTTTCTAACATGTAGAAGATTAATACTTACAAAATATACGAACGAACGAAATAAATTAAAAATGATTTCAAAACGATAAAAAAATGCTTCGAATATGATTTTTTACTGAACTGAATGATAAAAACAGTCGAATAAACGTTTTAGAAAATTTTACAATTTAAAAACAATAGGATTGTGCAAAAGAAGAACTTGTTACGGTGACACCTAGGAATGAGTAGAATAAGTTAGTTGATAGCGGAAAGTTCTTCTATGGAATTCTCTATGATAAAACTGTTCTAATGTGTCTAGATTATTTTTACTGGAACAATCATGAAATTTCAAGAAGTTTTGGTTTGAGTATATAAGAAGTGAGCCAATTCGAATACGAACATTGTTTTTGGTAAGCGATAAGCGAAGATTAAAAAGTGATTTAAAAGTGTTTTAGTTTGAAATAAAAATTATAAGTGAATAGTGGAATTGGAAAAAGTATAAGTGATTCTGTGAATTTTTGTTAATAGATTGTGTTGGAATAATTCTTATAATCAAAAAATAAAATCGTTTGTGATAAAAAATTGAAGTGTTGTGTTTTATTCACAATCCAGTGATACGAACCTTGATTGACAAGGCAAAAACGTAACAATTGGTGACAGCGGTGGAATTGTGAATAATAAAGCAAAGAAAATGATTCTCACTAAATCAAGAGTTCCAGAAAACGGAGTTTGTCCACTGATGGTGTTAAAGCAGCTTTACAAGTGCGACTACGTGAGGCCATGAAGAGAAAAGGGTTCAACGCTGACCATCATGATTTTGGCGTAGAGAAGACAGGAGATAAACAACCGTCGGTCGGAACAACACAAGTACCATCTGGAAATTTCGATATGTCGCAGTTGATGGCTGCTATGAAGCAGATGATGGCGCAACAAGGAGAGCAGTCAAACCAAATAAAACAACAAATGGAGCTGACAAACCTCGAAACGAAACAACAAAACGAGAAAATTGAACAACCAATCCAAATTATGGAGCGACAGATGGGGAAGATTAAACATCAGATAGAGCAACAAGGCGAGAAAATTATAGACCAAATTTATATGGTCTAAAAAGAATGGATGAGAAATGTCTCGAACTATCTACAAAATTACACGGCGAAATAGAGAAACTGCAAACAGTGCAAATCTGCAAACGGAATTTCAGAAAGAGATTCAACAGGTTGAGGGGAAATTTCAACGTTTCGAGAAAGAATTAACTGAAGTCAAGACAAGTGGAACAATGACGCAAGTGATACAAACCGTTCAATCAATCAAGTTAAAGCCACCAACATAATTCGACGGAACAACATCTTTCAGCATTTTCAAATTTCAATTTGAGACGGCGGTCCATCAAAATCATTGGAACGAGCAACATCGTGTGGCGGTGTTAATAGTGGCCCTCAAAGGCGAAGCAGCAGAGGCTTTACAAACCATTTCGGAACAAGAGCGAAATAGTTATCTTGAAATTATGAATGCGGGAAATTTATCGCATGGAAATGAAAAGCCGCTACCAAAAGGGAGGAGAATCGCTACAGGAATTTTAATCAGCAATCGAGCGGCTAGTGCATGTAGCACATACAAGCACGTCAATCGATTATATGGAAAGGTTTAAGATCACATTCATTGACCGCATTCGAGATCCAGAGACACGCAAGGCGGTGATGCTGTCACCTAAGGAAATTTTTCCGAAACCGTTTCTTTTGAGTTAATGAACGAGGATGTGCAGTCTATCACCAGACCGTCATTATTTAGACGCCAAATGAATTTCGGCACCAACGGGTAAATGCAGCAGACGGTACCAAAATTCCGAAGCGGCATGCTTAGGTATTGGGAACGCGACAAGTTGGGTCACATCTCAAGGGACTGTCGGAAAGTAATACACAGAAGGGACATACACGATTGGGACCGTCTCAAGAGGTTGATGGGAGAAAGTGTGTCATTACGCTGGATACTGAAGCAACGCATACGATTGTCCGGGTAGACTTGATCGGAGGGGCTTTGCAGCTGGCTGATGGGTTCAAATTAAGAATGGCAAATGGAGATGGAGCAATAATAAAAGGAAAAATATTCGTGAACATAAGGTTTGGTGAAATTTTTTTCCCACACGAGGTTCTGATGGTAGATATTGTGGATGAGGTCATTCTGAAAATGAATTTCGTGAGCGCGAATGACTTCGTGTTGGATTTTGTTACGGTTAAGTTAGTTGATAGCGGAAAGTTCTACTATGGAATTTTCCATGATAAAACTGTTCTAATGTGTCTAGACTATTTTTACCGAAACAATCATGAAATTTCGAGAAGTTTTGGTTTGAGTATATAAAGGCTGAATTAAGGCCCTTTTACATTCAATCTCTTCGTTCTTTTTCAAAAGAATAGGATCACGAAGAAAAGTGCAAATACATTTTACCCATATATAAAAATGGGACGGGCATATTCAAAATTTAATTTTTTCCTTTCAAAATGTTACTTTGGTTTTATAAATTTTGAGCAACTTTTACGAAAAAAGATAAACCAGTTCATCTTTTTCAGGTTTTTCCATTCTTTTTCACCAAAAATAGCTGAGTGTTGCAGTAAATAGTATTGAATAATACTTTTTGAGTATTCCTTCTGATTTTAATACAAGGAAATCATACTAAAACGCATTTTTTATTGTACATCTTTTATCTTTCGGAAAAGAGCGAAAAGATTGAATGTAAATCAGCCTTAAGGAGTGAACGAATTCGAATTAGATCATTAGTTTTTAGTAAGCGATAGAGTGAAGACTAAAAAGGAATTAAAAAGTGATTTAAAAAGTGGTGTAGGGTGATATAAAAATGATAAGTGATTAGTAAATTGTGCGAAAATAATAAAAACTGTTTTTGTGAATTATCGTTAGTAAATCGTGTTGTAATAATTTTTGGTATTAATAAATAAAATCGTTTGTGATAAATTGAAATGTTTTATTTTATTCACAATCCACTAACCTTGATTGGCAAGGCAAATCGTAACAATATTTTTTTTGTTTTTTTCTGCTGTACAACAATAGATGTCACTAACGCAAATAAAATGTTGGAAATATCAAAGACTCACAAAAACAATAGCTGTGTTTTTTTATAAGTCTCGATAGATCTATTCAGATATTTGCAAAAATAAAAAATGGGAAATTGTAGCTACTTCTATCATCCACTTAAAAATACTGGCACTCGCAGCACTAAGAATTGTGTATATTTTGACAACGCTACGCCATGTTGTTTTCATTATATTTTGTTATTCCAAAAGTATAAATACATGAGGAAAAGTGCGAATACATTTTATCCATACCTATATAAAAATGAGACGGACTCACTAAAACTTTTTTTTTTTTTCAAAATGCTACTATGACCTTTTAAATGTTGAGCAACTTTTACGAAAAATGATAAACAGGTTCACTTTTCGATTTTTCAATTCTTTTTCGCTAAAAAAAGTTGTGGATTGCGGTAAGTAGTATTAAATAACACATTTTTAATATGCATCTTCATAATGGAAGGAAATAATAATAAAATTAATACTTTTATCGTACATATTCTGTCTTTTAAAATAGAGCAACAGATTAAATGTAAATCAGTTACTAGTTTCCTATTGTATGATAGATGTACTAAAAATTGTCTTTGGTATGCGTCCATGCTAAAATACAAATTTTTAATTTGTGTCTTTACTCATAAAAGGGAAAATCTGTAGTCTCGATAGCATATCTGGATAAAAAGCAAGATTTTCATGTACAATTAATAAGTTATGTAATTCAAGAAAATTAATTAAAAACGATAAACTGTTGAATAAAATGTTATTCTTCATTAAAATAAACTGAATCAATTGAAGTTTAACCACAAAAATAGAGAACATCTGGATGCGATCTATTGAGATCTATCGAGACTTATAAAAAAACACGGCTAATATATGCTGTGCTTTGTCTGGATAGATCTCTATAAATTACCTCTAAAATTTCTCTATTTCTGTGGTTGAATTGTAATTAATTCAGTTTAATTATATCCAATAGGACTTTCTACGCTACATGTTATCGTTTTTAATTCATTTCCTTGAATTAGCCAACTTATTAATTGTAGATGAAAATCTTGCTTTTAATCCAGATATTCCCTTTCATGAGTACAGGCACATATCAAAAATTTGTATTTTAGCATAGAGATTAATCGTCGATTGCATTGTATGAACGACGATAATTACGAAAATTAATCAAAGGATTTTTTTCTATCCACTGTTTTTTTCTTCTCTTTTTGTTGTCTAAAACAGTGGATAGAAAATGTTGTTGCTTTTTTTGACATAATTTTAATTTTGTTTGTTTAGTTCGGCCATAGACATTCATACTAGATTTCTCATTTCATAGTAACTAAAGGAAAAAAACAAAAACTTCTGATAATTCCAATGTATCGTTGTGTTGTGTATTTTATAAGGCAATGATTTTAGAATGCGTTGCAAATATAATACGTATATGCAATACACCGATAATATTTGAATGGAAAATTTTTGTTTTTATTTTCTGTTTTTAGTCAAATGAGAGATCTATTATGATTGTCTATGGTTCGGCGGAACCTTTTGATTGTTTATTGAAATAAAAAAAAATCGGAATGGAATCGAAAAAATCTAAAATTTCAAATGGCCAACTCGAAAGTTTTTTTTTCTATTGTAAAAAAACATTAAAAAATAATTTCGTGTAAACACAACCAACCTATTGTATGCAAATAAATAACAAATTTAATTTGAAACGTCAAAAAAAGTGTTAACACTCCAAAATAAACTGCAATAAACAGAGGATGGAATTTTTCTTATCCGTGTTTATACACACGGTGTGCGGGAAGCCGAAAAAAGTTGGTCTAAAATGCCGAAAAAAACTATCGTCATATATAAATACAGCATACTCTACAGTGTCATAATCCATTAAACAGAAAATCGTACCTGATCATTTAACAAAGAAATCGCGAAAAAACGCGATTTTTTGAATTTTAATTGAAAATTTCATTTCGGCGGCCAATTTAAAAAGGAAGAAATTAAAGATGATACAAGTTTTATATTTTTTTCTTAATTTATATTCCTTTATCTACAAAATGAACCCTTTATCAATATTCTGCGATAACTAGTTTTTGTTTTACAACCAAAACTACACTAACATGCAATGCCGAAAATCAAAATACTCCGCCTAGTTTGCTTGAAACAATACTAACTCAAGGTCACTGTGTACGGAAAGGTGAAGAAAATTTGCCTAACAATTTTTGAGTTGGTAACGTGGAGGAGAACTGCCTTCAAAAGGTTTTTGGAGGAATCGATAGACAATCGTCAATCTTCGGAATTATATGCATGGTGCATTGTTTAAACCAAACCACGTATATGAGTGCAAACAGCGAGTGAATTATTCTCAATTGATTTGAAAAAATTCGTTAAATGACGATTACGATTTATTGCTTCATAGATCCGAACATTTGGAGCCAAAATGTTCACTTGTTTTAAATCCTTTGACAAAGGAATGGATTGCCGCTGCGATAGTTTCAGGTGTCATACCATAATATCCAAACGATTTTGCGAGATTTTAATGTGATTGAATGGCGCAGTGACATTTGATGGTTAATACATTGAAACAGGTGTTTCTCATCAGATTCAAATGTTAGTGGTAAATATTCTTCAGTTGGGTTTAATCTTTCCGGAACAGGAATTTCATCTGAATGCGGCAGCGGTATATGAGCATATGTCGTTGCAGTGTATGTCAAAGTACTAATATTTTTCTTGTTTGTACCGAGAATATAATTCACGCACCCATAACATTGAATTGTATCATGTACTTGTGGATCTATCCATATGATCGGGACACCAAATGACATTGCGGCTTCAGGTTTTGCCATTTATGCAGATGGAAAATGCTTGCCGTACAAACAATAGACGGCGTCCAATTTACACCACTAGTAACATTTTGTGAAAAGTATAGTCGATATAAATCAGCGGTTTCATCAATTATTTGGCGGCGATTGGTCATAATTTCAAATTTTTCACACATGTAACAACAGCATTTGAGTTTAAAATATCTATTCATATTTCATGAGATTTCACAAACCGATTTTCAATTCATTTTTTGTATTATTTTGTCACTTAATTTACCTAAATGAAAAGCTTTTTATTTTTAATTTTATATTGTAGTTCTTATTTCTTCCTTATTGTGACAATTTTTTAATTTTTTTAGAAATATCGATTTCGAGGATAATTTCTTCTTCGGTTTCTTTTTTACTACTATTAGGTTTTAGGTACATAATTTATGTTGAAGCTGTTTATCTACTGTTGCTGTTGTTTGGCACATCCTTTGTTTTAAAGTTATGGATAAAATTAAGTCGTAATTTTTATTGGGTTGGGTGTTGATTTTGTCGTTAACTACAATGTTGTTGTTTTTATTTTTGTATATTTCCAGCTTTTCCATGCATATAGTTCCGAAGATTGGCGATTGTCTATCGATTCCTCCAAAAACCTTTTGAAGGCAGATCTCTTCCACGTTACTAACTCAAAAATTGTTAGGCAAATTTTTTTCACCTTTCCGTACACAGTGACCTTGAGTTAGTATTGTTTCAAGCAAACTAGGCGGAGTATTTTGATTTTCGGCATTGCATGTTAGTGTAGTTTTGGTTGTAAAACAAAAACTAGTTATCGCAAAATATTGATAAAAGGTTCATTTTGTAGGTAAAAGAATATAGATTAAGAAAAAAGTATAAAAGTTGTATCATCTTTAATTTCTTCCTTTTTAAATTCGCCGTCGAAATGATATTTTCAATTAAATTAAAAAAAATCGCGTTTTTTCGCGATTTCTTTGTTAAATGATCAGGTACGATTTTCTGTTTAATGGATTATGACACTGTAGAGCATGCTGTATTTATATATGACGCTAGTTTTTTTCGGCATTTTAGACCAACTTTTTTCGGCTTCCCGCACACCGTGTACAATCGATGAAGAAAAAAATCGCCGGTTGAAGATTAATCTGTATCGCCGGATTTTTTCTAATCTATACGTGTTCATACAATCGAGCCAAAATGTGTTATTTAATACTATTTACCGCAACCCATAAGTTTATTTGGCGAAAAAGAATGGAAAAATCGAAAAATGAACCTTTTTATCATTTTTCGTAAAAGTTGCTCAACATTTAAAAGAACATAGTAACATTTTGAAAGAAAAATAGTTTTAGTATGTCTGTCTCATTTTTATATATGGATAAAATGTATTCGCACCTCATTTTTATATGAGCCGTTTATTTTGAAAGTGGAATAAGTCATGTTTTCTTAATATTGAGATAATTAAACATTTGTGTTTTCATGTTATGAAAAAAATCAATACAGCTTTTGTTTAAAGTGTTTGCATTCATGATATTACTATACTTACTACTTTTAGCTAAAGTGATGAATTTCATAATAAGGCTTGGTAAAATACGAGTTTTTTGTACTAGAAGTGACTTATTCCACTTTCAAAATAAATGTTTTTTAATAAAAATGACTTATACCATCATTTCATATTGATTTAATTCATTAAAGAGAATTTTACATTATAAATGACATCCAGTTATTACAAAGAGAAAGTTATAATGAACTTGATAGGTTTGGATTTTATTTTGCTCCTCAACAAGTCGATCCGAATTTTTTTAAGTTTTGAAAATATTCATGATGAACAGGTGGAATATATGGGAGCAAATCCATCATGTCTTTATATTTCGCGATTGTAACCAGTCGCCAAGGCTGGGCAAGTTACATTACACTGAGTAATTATAATACTTTTACAAATTACAGCAAACTCAGTAAATAAAATACAAATTACAATTACTTTACGTTTGTAAATTGAAAAATTTGATTTGACGAAATTCGATTTGATTTACACTTGAGTATATAACGGCAGTAACTCTATAGAACCAAAATTGTTTGGTCATGCCTATTTAGTGCTAAGTTCAAAATATAAAACTCTGCATCACTAGTCAAGAATGCTTATATGTATGATACTACTGTGAATCTCTGATACTACTGTATCCAAAAAGTAAAGCCAGTTTTTAATTATTTCAAAAAATATTTATTTATTCTTCCAAATCTATTTCGTCGCCTTCAAAATAATCCCCTCCCGACACAATACACGTATGCCAACGTATTTTTGAATTTTCGAAACAAGAGTTAAAGTCGCTGAAAAAATACACGTGAAAATAGGCCCAATTGTTGTTGTTGTTATATTTTTTGCTTTCAATGCCTTCTAGATTTATAATATACTCATCATACTGTTAGTTGTTATGACATTAAACGAATGAACAAGCATGTAATGTGCCTTATTCCACTTTCATAATAAACAAAATATTGATAGCGTTTAGTATTCATTCTTTAACCACTATTTCTAGAAATTATTTTACAGTTAAGCGCAAGAATGTAACAAAATATGAAAGTTCCCAATACTTTAACATGTTATATAACGTTAACTCAATTTTTTAAAAATTTGACTTATTCCACTTTCAAAACAAATGGCTCATATATTGATAAAATGTAAGCGCGCCTTAAGCGAACAATAGTGAAGTATGTGATAGGCTGTAACAAAAATTTGTTATATGAAGTTAAGTATATGAAAATTGTAATGATTGGAATAACGTATGAGGAATGAAATATGGACAAATGTAAAATGTATTTGTATTTGTATTGTACAACCAAAAATAAAAATTTCCTTGTTTTTAAATAAGGTGGTTCCCGTATATTTTATAAAAAATACATTACAACTGCGTCATTTTACGATTAGTTACAAAAATGTCGTTGTTACAAGTAGATCGTCGTAAATTAATTTGTAAATTTTGTCAAGAAAATCCAGACAAAAAAAAGAACGAGATTTTTCACTACTTCAAGGATCTTGGATTCAAAAAATTCTTTATCTACAAAACAATTAAACTGTTTGAGAATAATGAACCTGTGGAAAGAAAACCCGACTCTGGTAAAAAATGTCAACTACAAGGTAGCAAAGTTCGAATGAAATTGAAAGGTGAAACAGTGGGTCGAACTGCAAAATCGTACAGAAAACTAGGTAAAAAATATCAAGTTGCCCCAAAAACTATCAAGAAATATTTACAAAGTATGAATATTCAACGCAAACCCAAAAAATCGGCACCAGCAACTACAGACAAACAATTAGCTACAATCAAATCTAGATTAAGAGTGCTTTCCCAAACATATTTCGCTGCTTCTTCAGCTTATAAATGTGTGATGGATGATGAAAGTTATTTCACTGTTGAAGGTAATGAATGGCAGCCAAAATACTACTACGAGTCTCCCGATCACAATGCACCAGAAAAGGAGAAGTTTATTCATAAGACCAAGTTGCCAGGTAAAGTTATGTTGTGGGTGGCTATTAGCGAACGAGGTGTCAGTGACCCAGTATTTTTCAAAAGTGGTTTGGCGGTTAATGCGGAAACATACACAAACAAATGTTTACCTGTGCTTCAGAAATTTATAAATAAATATCATAAAAATGATAAAACGATTTTTTGGCCTGATTTGGCATCCTCACATTATGCCAACGCAACGTTATCTGATTTACGTCAACGCAGAATCGAATTTATACCTAAAGACTATAACCCACCAAATGTTCCACAACTAAGGCCCATTGAAACTTTTTGGGCAAATCTGAAGAGAATGGTATACAGCAATGGATATCGTGCCAAAAATGTTGAATGTCTGATTAGAAAGATAAAAAGAGATTTGAAGAAGATTGATACATCAGGAACGCAGGCGGCAATGAAAAGAGTACCAGAAAGGATCAGGAAAGCGAATCGATATGGAGCGCAAATTTTTCTGTAAATTTTATCTAAGAATTAAAGTTTTAAATAAATGATGGATTAAAATCATTTGATTAGTAAATAATTTTTTTTTTTACTTTTTTTTGTTTGTCCATATTTTATTCCTCATACGTTATTGAATTAATTCCATATGTAGCTTAAAGTGTGATTTTTGTATATCTGATTCATTTGTGACATTCTTATCATTCTAAATATGAGAAAATTGTACTTAAAAATTGCAGAAATTTCAAAATAAGCTAGTGTTACTAAAAACATAAATGTTTTAGAAATATTAAATTTTAGATGTTATTAAGTGAAAGCGTAGCAACTGTGGTCTAATAAAGCTCCAAAAATGTTTAGTGACTCAAATATATATTTATAGCGAGTTTAACATTAAATTTCTGCAATTTTTAAGCACAACTTTCTGGTATTTAAAATATAAAAAAAATATTCCAAATGAATTACACTTTAAACTACACATTGGGTTAATTCAATTTTCCAATCATTACAATTTTGATAATTAAAAATGTAATTTAAATAGACAATATTTCCATATAACTTCATATAGCAAATTTTTGTTACAGCCTATCACATGCTTCACTATTGTCCGCTGGAACACCCGCCATTCGTCGATAGCAAAATATAATGAAAACAACAATGACGTAGAGCGTTGTCAAAATAAAAACAATTCTTAGTGCGTGCTGCGAGTGCCAGTATTTTTAAGTGGATGATAGAAGTAGCTACAATTTCCCATTTTTTTTTGGTAAATATCTGAATAGATCTATCGAGACTTATAAAAAAACACATCAATAATTGCGTACGTTAACCATCAACAAAGTTAGCGAAGGCACAAATTCTATATGGCAAATTGGGATTTTTAAAATCTAAATCTCTCGTGTACCAATCATGTCCTCAAAAAAAAAAATTAGAGCAAAATTATCACGAGTAAATCTAGTTTCTTTGTGCCAATTTTCATAAAAATTCGAAGTTGTGGATGAAAGTGGACTTAAGCCAATTGTTTTATATCGTATTCTATTGACTCACAAAAACGGATCCTAGTAGAAATTGATCTAAGTTCAATTTTTTTTTTGATCGGGTACCGTTTTTTTGCGTCAAATTGGTTTAAATAAATTGTTTTAGACCAACCAAAAGTCCGTGAATCAAAAAATTATCAATAAGCCAATGATCATTGATCTTTCCCAGTAATTAGGAAATCATTAATTTCTAAATTGAACAATCAATAATCAGCTTGTTGCAGCAACATTCAATTACGGAAAGTTTTCGGAAAAAAGCCATAAGCATGTAAAACATTTCCTCCCGCAGAAGACGGTTACGCTTAATATATGAAATTAAAAAATACACGTTTATTAGCTTTCAGACATATTTTTAAAGTTTAAAGTTTTAAGATAGTTTCGTACTAAAACTCCGATTAAAATCATTAAAATGATATCCTTGCTGGCCAAACCATGTCTTGCCATGTCTAACCAGATTGCAAAATTTTCATTTATATTCAAAATATGACTTTAATTACTATTGTGCACACACACGCATATACACATTTCTTTAATTTATACAAACTTTCTTACTTTATCACTTAAGTTTCTCATTCAACTTATACAATAAAATCATTTTCATGTGCTGTATCGTAAAAACAACAAATTTTCCAACCGAAGAAAAACAAAGATGTAGAAAAGGCATTAAACAAAACTTTATTTTCGATTTTCCCCATAGAAACGCTAAACAAAGTGAAAACCAATGAAGAAGAAAAAACCGTTAAATAAATAACTAAACGCAAGGAAAGTAAAAGTTCACCACAAAAACAAAAAAACTTATAAAATTTAATTAAAAGATGCGCATCATTGAAAGACCGTGGCCACGACTGACACGCGATAAAATGTGAATTGGTTGAAATTGGAAGTAACGCTGTACACAATTTTGGTATAGAAAAACCTTACACCACACGCCCCAAAAAAATATTAATTTTAATAAATTTCTAAGTGGTATAATATAGTAAGATGTGCAAAATCGAAATACTCCCCAACCGCCCAACACTCTCAATGAAATGCAAATTTATGATTTTGTATTTTTGGTTCGTGCGCTGCCTGCCGTTGAGTCGTGTCATCGCTTTGTGAATATTGGCGCGCACATATAAAATAAAATCTGAAATTTTCTTATTTTCATGTGAAGCTCAAACACAACACACCACAAAAACATTTTTAATTAAATATTATTCTTGGAATGAAAATACACGTAGCATTATTACAAGCGCGACTTCACCAAAATATAAGCGCTCCACTTTCGATATTTCTCTGTGTGTGTGTGTTTGTGCGCCGAAAATATAATTTTTTTTTGGTCTGCGGTTATTTGTATAACATGAAGAATCTTAAATACAGATTAGATCTATAAATAACTGTACCTACTACATAATTCTTTCAATGAAATCTTAATCTTAAATTTCGCAAACAAAAAAAAAAAAAAAATCAAAAATGAAATCGGTGAAACACCAAAATGAATAAATTAAAAGTTTCCAATTTTCTCGTTTTTTGAGGAAAATGGTGGGGTGGTTGCGGGGGAGAGGGAGGGGTAAACAACACGAAAAAAGTTTTGTATTTTGTGTTTTTATGCGAATTTTATAATCCGGTTGCGTGTCGTTTTATTTTTTTATGGCGGCAATAGTAATTTGAGATGTTTTATGTATTATGTACGATCTTAATCCGATGACATCTAATCCTATATACATACTATATGTATTGGAATATTATGTAACGCGAGCGGGAAAGATTTAAAAATCGGGTTTTTCGATAAGTTTATGAATAAATCCAAATTCTGGAGGGATAATAACAATAATATAATCATGATAAATTCACCACATTGCCGCACCACCTTTGAGACTAAGATGGTGTGATTCCGCATACATTTTTTGTTATCACGAAGAACAAATATACAAGATAAGTATATAAATAAAGTTTATGGCTTGAAAAACTTTAGTTCATAAAAAAGTTTGTATAGCACCGAATTCTTGGAATAACTCAGATTTAAATATTTGATTAGTGTTGATGCTTAATGTCTTCACTTTTGACAGAGACTTTGTTTAATTAATAATCGTTTTCAGTAAATTAATTTCTGTAACTTGTTTCACATCATAAATTAGCTGATTTCATCAATTTCAGAAATCCTTATAGGTCTATTGATATCCTTTCACCATCAAATTGTGTTGGCGATTGACTGCATCACCAACACTCATCTTGCTTTTACATCTTCAATTGAGGGGCTCAGAACCATAGTGGCCTAACCCACATTTTTAAACATTTTCGTTTAATCGGCCATAAATATTCTTGGAAATGGAATCTTATTATACTGACCTCCAATTCCAAGAACAGTTATTTTCAGGTTACTTATTATAACATTTGTTTAATAATAAATTACCATTTTAATAAAAATTTGTGACCGATTAAATGAAAAAATGTTGAAATTTTGAATGTGGGTTAGGCCACTATGGTTCTGAGCCCCTCAATTAATTGTCTCGTTTTAGCCGATTATTACAAGTTGCGGCGTCTTTCATTTTTTCGATCACAGACACCCTGTTAAAGTTAACCGAGGGTTTCCAGCGGAAAGTAAATGTCGATAATGCAGAATACGTTATTTACATTCTAGCCGAAAGTTAACAAAATACATTGAATACATTAAAAAAACTAGCCGTGGAAAACCTTTGGTGGAAAACATCGGGAAATTAGTAGAATCCAAAAAATATTTGAAATTGGAATAAAATCATCCCTCTATAGTGTATATCTGGAGATGGATTGCCTTTACTGACTTGTCTATAACTATCGCAGGCAAATAATTCAGTTCTAGTTTCCTATGGGAAATCTGGGAAAATTCGATTTTCCAAAAGTCACTAAACTGAAATTTTTTCTGCGATAGCTATTGACAAATCACATCAATGCAAGGGGAAGGCTCTAGTAATACAATGCCGAAAATGTCAGGGATTCGGCCATGCTGTCTCAAGCTGCTTCATGGTGTACAGAAATCACGAATCAGGAAAATGGCCAAAAAATACGGACCTTAGAAAATTCCAGTTAAATGTTACAACTGCCGAAAGATCTGAATTTTTTGCAAAGAGAACGTCAAGTAGATGTCGCAAAAGAGACGCTTGCCAACGTAGCTGATGACCTCACATTCATCAAACGAACTATTATTGGTAACGAGATGTGGGTTTATAAATATGACGTCGAAACTGCCCAACAATCTACAATAGCAAACGAAAATCAAGGTAATGCTCATCGTTTTCTTCGATTACCGTGTTGTGGTTCACCATGAATTCGTTCCAGAGGGTCAAACGGTTAATAAAGCATACTACTTGGTCATTTTGAGGCGTCTATGTGAAGCAATTCGTCGTAAACGGCCGGATTTGTGGGCAAACAATTCATGAATTTTTCACCACGATAATGCGCCTTCACATTCCAGCCTAATTATGACTGAATTTTTGGCCAAACACGAAACAAAAGTCATCGCTCAGCCACCGTACTCTTGGCTCCCTGTGATATTTTTCTGTTTCCGAAACTCAAATATCCGCTCCGGGGAACGAGCCATGAGTCGATTGAAGCCATAGAAAGAAATTCGCTGAAGGAACTAAAGGCTATCCGTTGGCATGCTTGATTAACCGTTGGCATGCTTGTATTGGCTCAAAAGTAGCCTATTTTGAAGGCGATAATAAAGATTTGTATTAAAATACATAAAAATGCTGTTCTTTTTACCAGTCCGGGTCAAATTTGATCAGATGGTATTTTCAGTTGTTGATATGAGACCCGGTAAAAGTACTACAGTTGTGGAATTAATTCACAAGTAGGACTTTCAAAAAAATGCTTTTGTAAATCCGACACAAATGATTACCATATTTCACGTCAAATATTTTTAAAAATTATTGCCATAAAAACGGTGTTTCTCACATAATAACTGTCACAGGGGTACCACGCGGAAATGAACAGATCCAAAGGATTAATGGCATAATCGTATCTTCTCTTGCAAAATTAAGCAATAAGAACCCCCCAAGTTAGTACAAGCGATGTTTGGAGTAAAAATGAGGACCGCTGAAGACGTAGAACTGGCGAAAATTGTTGAAGAAGAAATATTAAATCACGTCATGGTGGACAGAGATAATCAACGTTTGAAAGTTAGGGAGAACATTGAAAACGCACAAGAGGAGCAACATCCAAGTTTTAAAAAACAAAAAAAGAAAGAACGTTGAATCCCAGCACTAAAAGGAAAGAGGCATGCATCACAGCAACTGGTGCATTCAAATTCAATTGGTTGAGATTAAACCCGATCGAACAATTGCGACGATTTAGCAAGAACTGAAAAACCAAACACATAGTTTTGCGGATTCTGATTGTATCAACTTACAAAATTAATTTCCGTTCATACCACTATTTTGTTATACATATTAACCATTCTAAAAGAGTCTACAATATTTTACGGTTTTATAATCTAAACAGTAATTCCAGCCAGCAGCAAAAAAATGTTACATTGCGAAAGTTTAAGTAGCAACACAATATCCTTGTGCACAATGCAATAACAATAAAAATGAATTCACTTTTTATTCCAATTTCTCTATAACGTATTCCTCCTTTAAAACTCAAGTAAAAAGAGCCATCCATTTACTATGTACACCATAATACACCTCCGCCTCATGCCTATGTGCAGCTAGACAAAAACAGTAACATGAGAAAATGAACATCGTATAGAAAATGGTACAAAGAACATAATACAAGTAATAAAAATAAAAAATAAATATTTGAATCCATCTCCATATTCTCATCCCCAACATACAAAAATACAAACACAATATATTATGTTCAAGTATGTTATGTTTAGTGGGTTGCTACTCCGTTTGTGTTCCGTATATCCATAATAACCATCTTATATATTCATATCTTGGGATTTGTGGTAATTTAGTACTTAACGTTTTTTCTTCTTCTGCGTGTTTTTTGTCATCTTATTTAGATATACGGCTGTGTGTTGTGAGATCAAATATTATATGAATATGTAGCTTTACCGCGCGCTTTAACATTTAAAGTTTGGTATACATACATGTTGTGATAACGCGAGGCCACCATACATTAATCACCAAAAATTCGCAAACATTTCACATTTCACGTTTGTTTATTGGGCCATAAAAAATTATCATTCGCGCATGATGATTCATTAAAAAACGGTTAATTTCTATTTAATTTGTCACTTTTTTATTTTTTTGTTTTAAGGTTGGAATTTGTCATTTGTTTTTTTTTTTGTTTTTTTTTGTGTTCTTCGTTGAAGAAAAATTATGTTCTAAAAATTGTTATTTTTTGTGTCAAGCAATTATTAATGAATATTTAATTAATTAAAAATAATAGAAAAGTTAAACGAAAAATTAAACAAGAGAATTAAAACAAATGAATAAACGCAGAAACGACAATATGGGTTAGGGGATGTCACTGAAAAGGAAGCTGTATTTGGGGATATTTCGGGTTTGTAGGATGGTGAGTGGTGATTTTTTTATTTTTAAGTTAAGATGGAGACCGCTAATGGGTGTGGTTTTTAGTGAAATATTGATTGTTTTAATGTTGAAATGGTTGGAAATCCTCAACGTTTTATTGATCATCTTGTAAAGTTAATTTCAAACCAAATTTTCACTGAAACATTTTTCTCAATTTCCGAACAATTAGGACAGCAAAAAACTCACTGTTGGCCAGTACTCCATATCAACCTTCTGGGTTAGAGGGTTGGTTTAACCTAATACTATGTTGGAAAAACAAATTTAAAATCAATTTATGGCTTGAAAAAGTATTTTTTTAGGCAGATTAAAATTAGCCTCACTTTGAAGAAAACTACGAAAAGTTAGTATCTTGCTTAATCAGAAAAGGAACTGTTGAGTTTTGATTGCGTTGAGATCCGGGATACAAAAGTCGTGAGAGGGAGTATAAGAGAAAGAGCCTGATTTTAATAAAAATGCCTGTCCTTGATTTTGATGAAAACCACTGAAAATTTTACCTATACATGACATAATTAACCTCATATTTTATTGTTTCCTTCTATGGTACTGTTTTTCGGACCGTTCGCAGATTTTATAATTTTTACATTTTTATTAAAAACTTAAATTTTCAAAGTGTTCGTTCACAAAAACTACTTAATCGATTTTAATAGTTGATGGTTCATATGAAATATGAGAACGGGAATAGACTCATCCTTTATATAATGGTATTAAACTTTTGCCGAAGAAAAAGTGTGTTTTCCTGAAAAATGTCTTGTTTGGTGACCCCTTTGACGCAAGGGGTCACCACTTTTTATATTTGTTTTTCTGACAGTTTATCTATCTGAAAATCAAACAACTAAGTTTTATGTGATAGATTTTTTAAATATTTGGTGTGCCTCCTTCAAATTACAAAGAACCAATCTACGCTGCTTAATAACAATAGCTCCTTCTGATGACATTGTCTCGTGAATCTTATTTCGTGCTACATCATTCGGTTGTCCGAGGAGCAGTAGTAGTTTGACCGGCATCTCATTAAATGACTGTCTTATGGTCGGCTCCATAATTCAGGCCTTGGTTCATTCAAGGTACTCGATGTATCCGTGTCCAAAGCGTGTGTAGCTTCATTGTTTCGGAGATGCATTCCAGAAAGCGTTTGGATGTTTATATTCGAACTTTGGAACAAGAAAATCGTTGTCAAGCTATACTTTTATGCTCCAAAAGTCGAGTTGCTCCCTTCAAACAATTCCTCAGACAATTCCTCAGCTTAATCTACAAATGTGCTTTACTTTTCATCGATTCATCTTTGGACAGATTCCAAAATGATACTTATAATTCAGGATTTGTCAATTCCCGAAAACTGTCATTAAGTCCTATCAGTTCAAATAATCCTTCGAATATGTTTTGATTTCTGGTGGTGGGCGCGTTGGCAGCAGATTAAAAAATTCAAATATTCCAAATGCTTCGAAGCATCAATGGTTACTGCCAATTTCACATGCATTTACAAAATTGTTAGTTCGATCTGAGCGTACGATCGTCTTTTGTACGCTGGAGAGTAATCACTGTTATTTAATGTTCGAGAACGTTGCTGGATTATTGGCAGAAGAAATGTATGCAAAGGAATCGTTAAACAGTATTTTTCTTGCTAATAGTGTTTACACTTTTTTTAGTGCACTTTGTTTGTAGCGCATTTTGTTTGTAGTGCATTTTGTTTAGTGCACACTATTCAATAAAACAATGTGCAGTTAGTGCGCATAATATAGTGAAGATCTCATAGTGTAGTTCATATTAGTGAACTAAGCCCTAGCGTAATATTAAACACAACTCAGTGGAACTGCAGGTTTTTGGCTTTAATCAAGTTTTCATCATCCCAATTGACACGGGTCTAGATACCGTTAGTCTGCTACAAACCATAATTAATTGATTTACTGATAAAATAACAAACAGTTTGACATTAAATTACTTACCAGTTCAGTCGTTATAGTTGATTGTCTTGTCTGTTTACATTTAAAATCCAGACACAAGGGTTTGTCATTAAATCAAAACAAAAAAAATTCCAGGCATACCTTCCACAAAACCAAATGTTTAATCCAGATTCATTGTTCTTAGGTCTTATAAATTTCTATTTAATCATTAAAGAAAAACAGAAGAAAATCGTTTTTTCATCATTCGTCTACCACATGACACGATTTTTGTGAACAGAAAAAAATTACCTTATAAACAAAACACAAACGTGATTTTTCGATCTACATTTATAATCACTCTGCAAAAAGCAGAAAACAAAAACGAAAACGTATAACAACCGCACAGCACGTACATATAAAAACAACAGCATCTCGATTTCCAAACAAAATTTGATACATAAACAGGAAAATCTGTTTTTATGTTTTTAAAGCACAATCAGAAATTTGAATATCAAACAAAACCCACAAAAAATTTAAAAATGCGAGGAAACATCTTTTATTTTTGTATAATCTCCCCCGAAAATATTTTCCCCCCCCAAAAAAATAACTGTATAAAAATAAAAGAAAAGCGCACACGAAAAAAAAAAATCGAAGCAAGCGGCCCTTTTTGTTTTTTCTCTATTCATTCGATTTTGTTTGTTTTTATGACAGAACACCAGTTTGCATAGAATTTAAATCGTGAACCCAAACAGCACAATGAACGTGATAGACGATGCGTATTGTTTGCATACTGTTTGTGTTTTGTTTATAAATAAATATTAATAAGTTGACATTTTCTGCACATACATACATACTATATACCTCTGCTCTGAAATAAACTCCTGTTTGGTATGAAGTATATAAGGTTTACGTTTAAGACAGTTATATAGAAGATGAAAACGAGAGGAATAATATTGGGAACACGAAGATTAATTTTATGATGAACATGAGATGTGTGGTGTGGAATGTGGAAATGGAAAAGCAGCACGGAAAATATATAAAACTTAATTGAATGAAAATATTTTTTTTTTTTACTTTTTTATTAAAAGCGATATCGTTCTCAAATCTGGGTTTCGTAAACTTTGTACATTAAAGAAAGCAGCGTTTGAGCAGAAGCTGAGTATAAAATTAGCAGTAAATGACTGTTATAAATTGAATTTCAAACGTTTTTTTTTTTTGGTTCATGTCCGTCAAACAAACGCATGTGAATTAGCAGCGGATTTGTATATACCTGAGCGATATACGATACACAAGTATGTACACTGTAAACGAAAGCAAAAATCACTTTTAAAAATTATTATATCTTCCGGGAAATTAATTTTCCGGAATACAATTGTTGTATTAAGTTATATTGTATTTTACCTGTTTTCTGTATATATGGTGACAATACTGACACATTTTTTTCTTGTAATCTGGAGCAAATACATATTTGATGTACGTATAGGATGGATGGATTTATATTGAAAATGTAATATAATTTCCGGGAAATGAATTACAAAATCAATTCAACGATTTTTATATTTCATTTTTAGAAGTGGACAAGCAAAGAGAGACAAACTCTATATGTTCGAGTTAGCGGAATAGTTATATGACAGTTACATATGTATATTATCCAAAACAAAATAACAAACACTTACTTATAGGTTTTAACGTTTTTTGCGGATTAACTTTACAAAACCTAATTTTATCATATTTTACACTAATCTATTGTTTACGCATGTGCCGAAAATCAGGATTCTATCCCATAAACCGAATTTAATATCTTATATGTCCTCCTTTGGCCCTAAACACACTCCTCCTCTAGCACTCCTTATCAGTTTTTTGATGTATTCTTTGGTTATTTTACTCCATTCTAAGCTAGAACAGCATTAACCAGTACAGGTATTGTTGATGGAGGGTTTACCATCGCACGAACCCGTCTTTTTAGAATATCTCAGACTTGCTCGATGGGATTTAGGTTTGGACTATTCTCTGGCCAGTTCGCTGTCGCAATGTGGCCTAGCATTATCCTGTATTAAGATAAACCCGTTCTAGCCAAAATTTTCTTCCGTATGATTCAGTGTCGTGAAAACGTAACGAAATATTTTGCCACCTCTGTAGTTGTTAGATGAATTCTAATCTGCGCTATTTTGTTGATTTATTGGAAAAAATGGTTTTCACTCAATTTGCAATTAAAAAACAATTAATTTGGAGAAAAATATCCAAATTTATACAAAATAGACTGCGTACATTTTTCACTTAACGGTTTCTTATTTTGTTTTGAGTATTTTAAATTTTTAGCACTATTAGCAAAAAAGATACGATTGTTTTGGCAATATTTATTAACATAAACGGCCATTTCAAAATTTTATCACGTAATTTGATGTTTCGTCAATTATTAATGTTAGACAAAAATTTTAGAAATCGTATAATTTAGGCGCCACTAGCGTATAAATATTTAACTACTCAAGAATTTATAGAAACAATTTATAAAAAAAAACTCATGTCTTCTTGTGGTGCACATACCCTTCAAAATTAACTGAAACATTATTTGCAACGTCTCAATTTATCTCGTTTTCTACTTCAAGCTCCACATTCTAAGTATCCGTATCCAGGGAATTACTGTTTGATAATATTGAATTGTTTAGATACGCTTTGTAGGGGAAACAATTAGGAATAAATTTGTAGGGGATCAATTTGTTATGGTGCGAAAGAAAATCTAGGGAAGGGGACATGTGAAAAAATGAAATTATTCGGCATGCTCAAATATGTGAATTATATTCCAGTCTGGGTCTGATGTATGTTTTATAAACTCAAATCGTAAATAACCAAGGTATCAGCCTAAGAGATTTTATTATTTATTGTTAAACCGAACATGTCTACACTTTCAGATGTGGCACACTGGAACCACCAATCTCGGCAGAAAACTTATTGGACTGCATTCAACCCTGTTTGCCTCACTCCACTTGAACTACATCATGCTTAAATCGAGCTTTTATAGCAAATTTCTCGGTGAGAACGTTGTGCAATGCATAACAATGAATGGCATTGAGAGTCGTAGATAAAGATCATAAATGAAAATATGTAAGAAAAAGTATAGGGGACAAGACGGATCCCTGAGGGAAATCAGCATTTAATGAATGATTAACGGATGTTGGACCAACCACCACTTAGGTTCAATTGCTCTCTACTTGCAAAGTGAACTCTTGTGCCACACACTATTAAACGCCTTTGAAATATCGAGCGCAATCATCTGAGATTCAACAGATTGATGATGCATCAGTCGATCAGCTACGTCGAAATCCTTACTGATGGTCTGATATAAGTTGGTAGCAATTGGAAATTGATTATTGCCTCTAACACCTTGGAAAGGACAGAGACAATATCTTTTGGGCGATACTTCGAAGAACCAGATTTGCTACCCTTCTTGGGCACAGGATGAACATTAGCGATTTTCCAGATCAAAGGGAAAAATAAGGATTTAGCCAAAGAATTATAACAGTTTTCAAGAACAATTGAGGGAATATCGTCACGGCCAGTTGATTTGGTGGCATCAATGTTTGCAAGAACTTTTGCAACTACTCTGGCCCTAAATTTTAAATGAGGCATTGAATTCGGAATTTTCCTGTGCGTCACATTGACGATCGTCACTTCACTGTTCGAATTCAACATTTATTTCATTCCACGATTAATCTTGCTGATATGTTCTTTTCTAGGTTTAGTTATAGCAGCAGTTGCACAATTTCTAACCACCTTCAAAGCTGCTACATTTTGGGGCATTGGGTCCGTCAAATAATTGCGCAGAAATGCTTCCTAGAGAAGTTAGAGTAAAATGGTCAGCCCGAAAAGGCTTTTCCCCAAAATAAGTGTCTCGGCTAAAATTAAAGGAAATTTTCATTTCATCCAGACAATTTTTTTCAAAACACTAAGCGAAACGATTGCTCTTACCCGACCTTCGCTATGAGAGATAGGTGGCTTCTTGCAAAGTACTCCTGACTTCACGCAACCACTCTTGCTAAAATTTATGAGTAGTTTGCTTTCTGAATTTAGAGCGGCATCATTACCAGAATATTTAATACAAATAATATGTAAGAAACGGCTGATTAATTTTCAAAGTAATAATTTTCCAAATTGTGTGAAATGGAGCGCAACAGTTGAGATTCCGGTTTTAAATTGTCTAAGGGTTAAAAAGTTGGATAATTTCAGGAAGATACCTCTGGAAGAATGCCGTTTTGTTTAGTGTTTTGGATACTTTTTTATGGATGGAACAAAAATTTCCTTTAATTTTAGCCGAGCAACTTATTTTGGAAAAAAGCCTTTTCGCGATATTTCTTGCTAACTTCTCTACGGTCCGAATTTTTAGTCGTATAACTATTGATATTGTTATAGCAACGATTTTCGAAAATAATTTCAAAATCATGTTTAAAATTAGATACGAATTTCGAATTTACTTTCATTGTTTTAGATATTTTGTAGCAATGCTTATAGTGATCAAAATTTATCACTATAAACATTGCTACAAAATATCCAAAACAAGAAAGTAAATTCGAAATTCGTATCGAATTTTCGACAAGATTTTGAAATTATTTTCGAAAATCGTTGCTATAACAATAGCAATAGTTATACGACTAAAAATTCGGACCGTAGAGATGTTAGCAAGAAATATCGCGAAAAGGCTTTTTTCCAAAATAAGTGCCTCGGCTAAAATTAAAGGAAATTTCTGTTCCATCCACAAAAAAAAATATCCAAAACACTAAACAAAACGGCATTCATCCAGAGATGTTTTCCTGAAATTATCCAACTTTTTAACCCTTAGGCAATTTAAAACCTGAATCTCAATTGCTACGCTAATAATATTTTGTAGCAATGTTTATAGTGATGGATTTTGATCACTATAGCATTGTTACATTACAAACAAATCTTAGCTAGTCAGCTGCCTATATTCTCAAATAAACAAATTTTTTTATAAAAGGCCAAAACTTTGAACCAACTTGTTCTACATTTTTTGTTTTACTGACGAAACCAATTAACCTATAAATAATATCAATAAAAATGAATCCCGTAGGATACTATCAGATGGATAATTTTTCATATCCTCCAAAAATGTATTTACGCAAAAAGGACACAGTCGTCTTTAAAAACAAAAATTAGATGCCATAACCAAATGTGTATACGAACCTTTTTCGTATAAATAAATAAATTATAAAAGTAGGACGAGAACGAAGCAGCCCATTAGATACTTTTAACTATATATACATGTTATATGTACATATATGTACTTATTTTCCCAATACCCTGCGGGATTATGTTGATTTTGAAAATTCACATAAAAATGATTTTTTTAACTTTTCTTCACCCGTTCCATGTTGAAAAGGATTCTTTTTCTACTGTCCCCATATATCCAACTGTTAATATTCCTATATACCTAGGCAATTTTTTTTTTTTTGTAGTTTGGGAAATATTTGGTTAAGCACTAAAAGCACATAATAATCTATCTGTTTAATTTAAATTCGAAAGAGATAGAGGACTGAAAGAAAGAGACAGATTTTGCTACTTTTAATAAATGCCTTAATCCGTTATTTTACATTTAATTAATTTTATGTTTACATTATGCTCGTAATTATGTATGTGATTGTCGGCTTTGGTGAAAAAGGTTTCTCACCTCCCCTCCCAACAAAAAAATGTATACGTCAAATACGTAACATAAAAGTTACGCTTACGTACATTTTTTTAATGCTACAGCACTGCCTCTCGTGAGTGGTAAAAAAGGCAGCCATATACGTAAAAAAATGACAACCAATTTTGTTTTTTTCTCGCAGTAGTACGTAAAAAATTTAATTGTGGAACACCGTCTATTTTGATGCCGCTGATACTCATTCAAATTTTTAATATTTTAAGTGGCTGTTTATAGTAAATTTTTGAAGTTTTGATAATAGATTTTTTAGTTTATTAATAATTGATTAAGTATTGTATTACGTAATTAAATAGTTTTACTATTGTGCTTTATTATATTTAGCGTATTAAATAAATTGGTAATAGTGTTATAAAAGTATATTATAGTATATTATAAAATTAAAACTTTGTTTATTTTAGATTATTATTTTTTAAATATATAAATAAAATATAAGTTATAACTAAATCATGTTTGCCTTTTAATTTAAAAAAAATAATTTTTGAATGTGCAGGCTACTGTTCATTTATATCAACGCTTGGGTGTAACAGAATTGAACTGTTTTGCTGTAACTTTTACGAATCTCAACTGAGTATCAAATATGTTACATAATTGCTATTCGTATAAGTTACACAGAAACTGTTCAATTATGTTACGCCTAAGCGAATAAAAAATGTAACATTTATTTGTTTCATTTCTCTTGTGACAGATGTTTCGGTTACGTATCATTTCTATTACACAAATACGTTACGTTTACGAAGACTTTAGTATTAGGAAGCCTTCGTAAATGTTACGTTTATGTTACGCTATGTTTGAAGGGTCATCGTTGTTATATGAGTATCTATCAAGGTAGATGTTATGAACGTTTTTTCATTATTATATCTGTATAGATAATTGCATCGCCATTATCCATTTTTAATTGGATGGACGACGATTGCAAAATACAAACGAACAAAACTGTACCAAAGAGGCTATTAACAGATTTATCGAACATACTTTTGACATGCTTGTTATGTTTTGTTTTTTTTTTGCTGCTTCTGGTACATATGTACATAATTGGATTAAGCTTTTAATCTGTTTGCAATTATGGTGTGTCTATAAATGACTAAATGTACATACATATATGGAGAGTGGTGTGGTGGCTGGTCATCTGATACAAACGCGTTGATTGATGAGCAATTTAATACTCGTTAAATCGATTTCCCACACATATACATGCTTATAGTATATGATTAGATATATAAATGTTTAGAGAAAATTCAACTGTCAACGACAAGTACATGAACCACGTTTTTCTGTTTAAATGCTTGATATTATGACGTATGTCGTTTGAGACAATATTGATTGAATTATAAAAAAAGTTCTAAATCCACATTAGCACGAGAATTTAGATGCAGTTCATCAAATAACCGTACTGCCGTTATTTGAGGTGTAATTTTAGTTAGATTTTTTGCCGCACCTATTAAAATTCTTAATGTTAGACTAATAAAGCAACTAACAAACTGGGAAGAACAAACTGCGTTATTTCAATTATTTCACAACCTACTTGAAGTTACTATCTGAGTAAAAGAACTAAATCGCGATTTCAAAGCCTACTGTATGGCCTAACAAGATTTTATTGATGAATCTAAGTTTTAGACCTTCACCTTTTTCTAAAGATAGCTAAATCAAGTGAGGTGAGACACTAAATAAATTAATTACATCTGTCAACGAACAGAAAATGCAACGAAACGAGACAAAATATTTATTTTCAAAACAGATTTCAAATTAGGTTTAATCTTAGTTAACTATGACACATTATATTGAAATTACAGTTAAATCAAAATTACATTCTCTGGGATTGATTTTGTAACTGAAGCCAAAATTATCTTATGGTTTACTGAAAATAGAAGGAAATTTTGAGGTTTAGCTTCTCAGTACTTATGAGATATGATATCTTATGGGTTTCTACAATATTCCAATGCCTAATAAGTTTCTACAACATTTAAATCGTACTTTATTCATAACTAAACAGTAGACCCGCCGCTCTGGATATATAAAGCCATGTTCTTCTCACAACATTTCGGAGATGAGAGAATTAAATTGGTAGAAAAATAGATGAAGAATTAAAAACGGCCTTAGAGGTATTGACACTTGTGTTTAAATTTAGAATAAACTATTGAAAAATACTTTTGTTAGTTTCTTTATGAGGAAGGTTGGGGCAGCCTTGTCCAAGGATGTCCTGCACTCAACGCCACTAGCAGAATTATCAAACGTTCGGCTTACTGCAATATTGAGAGCAACCTCCTACTCTTACACCCAATATATATTTCCAAATTGATTTTGGAACAGATTAAAAGTTTATTTTTCGTAAGTTGTCTGACCGTGATTATTATGTAAAACCGATAGCATTACAAAGTCAAAACTTGCGGTTGATTGCCAGATGCAATTAAATTAGAGAGGTATATCAACATGATTGAGAAACTCGCCAGCTATAATGCAATCATACAGTTACAAACGAACGTGAGAGGCGACAGTACTGCAGCAAAAGAACCAGAAAAGTACCAATAACCCTTCTAATTATCATAAACAGTACACTAGAGATATAAGCAAGTTTATTCATTCACTTCCTGAATTCAAGTCACGATTATTTGGTATCTTCATTCTTCAAAAGAAAGCAAAATAAATCCCAGCTTTTAAGGTGAAGCAGCCGAGACAAGAATTAGAAATACATAACACTGGTTAATTTTTATGAATGAGCAGCACTCTTTGTGATAAATGCTCTAGAAGCACATTTTCGCAAAAAATTCTGTTCTTGACTCAATTAAACCCGGAAATTTCAAGAGTGATTGCTTGAGTTAAACACAGCTTGTCAACATATTTTCTCTTCAATCTAATCCAATCGTAATTTAATTTAGTACTTGTACTAATAATTAGGTTTATAGATCATGTTTACAGCAAGCACTAAATATCAACTTCACAAATATTTTCGCTATGTAAGAAGTAGTTCAGACTAGCGCTATTAACGATATTGAGAACTATTATCAATATCTATAATCCGAATACATTTATTCTGACTATAGATAATGAACTTTTTTTTTAATTAAGCGATCCTAATCATCAATAAGAAGTTCCGGGTCTTATGAACTTAGTTTTATAGATGATATGGATTATCAAAACCAAAGAAGTTGTCGGTAGAAAGAGTTTAAAAGCTGGACAATGCTGTTTAGCCTATTTCTTAACGTCATTGTCAGGCTCAGTTAATAGTTAGCCTTATCGATTGACTCAGACTATTCACTGGCACTTGGGATGGTTAATTATTTTATGGACCGACTAGGTATCGTCCTCTCAGTTAATGCATCCAGAAATCTTTCGGAGGTTTGGAATTCATTTCCTTAAGCTGTCACGCCTGTAGATGAAACAGGTCTCACTATTGAAATGATTTAATTTGAATGAGGGCAATTAAAACACTTACATACTTCAACCCGTCTAGCTCACAGCCTTCAAGCATTTAATATTGAAGAGTTCGAGTCGTCTTCGGCAGCACATATTGTGCTTGTTTTAAACTCAGATATAAAATATTGATTCAGGGTTTTAAGTCAGCATTATGTTCCAGGTTCCAGCCAAACTGGACGATAACTCGGTCGAAATTATTTTGATTTAACTTCAATCCAAAAGGACTAAAGTTATTGAAATCTTTTCAAAAATAACCAAAAATGTTGTTGGTCCAAAACCACTTTTCTCGACGTTTTGAAAGTCCCAGTGAAAAAAAAATGTCCGTCCGTCTAACTGGATGTCAGTCCATGGTATCTCGAAAACGGTTTGTCCGATTTAGATTGAAAAGTTTTTGGAAATTGCGATTCATTTACGGGTTAAATTGAAGTTGGGTTATGAGTTAGGGTTGGATTTGGATTTAGTGAGAATTCAGCTGGCGATTTATTTTAGTGATGAATTAATGGTTGAATTATGAGTTGAGTTCAAGTACCCATGTAGTTTTTAAAACCATGTCGAGTTGGGAGTTGATTTGAGTATAAGTTTTAAGCTGATTTTTGGGCTGGATTGCATTGCAGGTCGAGCAAAGGTTGAGTTGAGGTTGGACTAGGGCTTAGTTGGGGTTGGGTTCTAGTGATGTTGGGATTAGGTGCAAGCAGTTAAGTTCAGAGTTTATTTGGAGTTGTGTTGAGGGTAGATTTGAAAATTAGCTTGATGTGTTTTGAATTGAGTTCATGAACGAATATCGTTTTTGAGTCGCTTTGATTTGAGAATTGAATTTGAGGTTAAGTTGAAGGTTCGGTTTGGGGCTCAGTTGGGGTTGTGGTTTCGTGAACGGTTCAGTTTCGGATTTATTAGGAGAGTTCATTTACACATGTAGTTTGTCGGACCATGTTGATTTAGGGACTGAATAGGGCGTTGAGTTTGGGATTGAGTTGGGGCTGTCCGGCTGTGGTCGAGTTGAAGTTGATCTGCGTTAGGTTGGAGGTGAGTTGGTGTTCATTCTGCCGTTTAGCTGGGGATTGGTTTAGAGGTTGAGTTGAGATTTGAGTTGGACGTTAGCTTGACTTGTTCTGTTTTGCGTTCATGTACGCATGAAATGTTTCGGAACGAGTTTGGAGGAACAGGATATTGAGTTGGGGTTCAGCGTTGGGGTTCAGTTGGTGACTTATTTGAAAGTTAAGTTGAGGGTTGAGTTGGAGGTCAGATTGAGGTCATGTGCTCAAGTAGTTTACTGCAAGACAAACCGTGTTGATTTATGGTTTGAGTTGAAGGCTGAGTTTGGGGTTGAGTTGAGAGTTGAGTTGGGGGTTAGTTGCAGGTTGAATTGGGGTTGAGTTCATGTTTAGGTCGGGGGTTTAATTGAGCTCGTATTAGGGTTGAATAGGGTTCGAGTTGTAGCTGAGCTGCATTTGAATGAGGTTTTCGGTTGATGATTAATTTGAGTGTAGTGGGAAGTAGGATTAAATTGGTTTGAGTTAAGTTCATTCCACATGAAGCTTTCAAATAAGTTGATTTCAAGATTAAGAAGAGGATTGAGATATGGTTCTAGCTAAGTTAAGCTGAAGTTGAGTTGGGGTTGAGTTAGCTTGCTTTGGAGATGAGTGTGGGGTTCGGTTAAATAATTATTTGGGTGGATTGAGTTAAGCGTTGAATTTGGAGTGAGGTTAAGGGTTGATTTGCGATTAAATTGGTAATTGATTTGAGGGTTGAATTGGCGGTTGATTTGGTGGTGGATTGAGTTGAAGATTGAGTTAAGAGGTAAAGATAGGGATTGATTTGGGAGTTGAGTTAATTACCTTTTGATTAAAACTTATCTGCAACGATTCCGCGACTGATTAAAAGGCTTTAATGCGATCTTATGAGCGTAATAATTATCATCCGTTAAGTGTCTTCAAAAAAACTGGTAAAAGAGGCAATAATAAGGATGGAACGAATCATCAAACATTAAAATTCCTAATAATTTCGCTTCTACTCCATCTGGATGTTCAGTGACTGAAACGAATTTTATTGGCTGACACCAATTATAGTATGTTCCGCAAATTACACCAAGTCTGCTCAAATGTACTTGTATAATTGAATATTTCTTATGACCTGGAGTTCAAAAGCGTTATTCTAGTAAAAACAGTCAAGAAAACCGAACGGGTGTTTACAAAACAGAATTAGGAGCCATAAATTTATATGGATTTATGACCATCAAAAAGTTTTAGTTCATTGTTAGATAGTTTAGTTCATGTTAGATTGTCAGCAAAATTTTTATTTTTACAGTACTAAACTAATTTTTGCGTTCCGTGCGTAATTCCGTCTCCGTTCCATCGAAATTATATCTACCTTTATAATTAAAATTAGTGCTAAAAAAAATTAGTACATGTACTAAAATTTAGATCACATTCTAAAACTACGCAAAACTGAGGTTCTAAATGTTTATGAAACTGCTGCGAAGCTGGGAACGTTATAACACATGAAACTCGAAGTTTTAGAGCAGTTTGCTCAAATTAAACTTGAACGAATTTGTGTTGAAAAAAAGCTTTTCAACTAATCAACAATAATGATAAATGAAGAGTTTTAATTGTATTTCCACAACCTATTGTCCTTGTTTTAAAACTAGGTGCCAAATATCGATTCAGGGTTTTAATTTAGATTTTAGATTAAACCTGCAATGGTTCAGCGACTGACTAAAAGGCTTTAATACAATCTAACAAGCGTAACAATTCCAGCTCGTTAAGTGATTAAACATAAAATCTGATAAAATAGGAATCTATCTTATGATATCCCATTTTAAAAAGGGAAGTTCATTGCATTCATTTTATTTTAAGGTAATGGTTGAAAAAATGCCCTATAAAATACATGAGTCATTTGCGTTCACCCATTGAAAGGAAGAATATCACCACCGGACGCCGATAGCATCACATCACAGGTTGTATTTATTTATATATTATACTATATTTATAGCGGCTCAAACCGATATTAGTGGCTGATACCAGTTATGTTCCACTAATTATATCAAGTGTTTTTTCTAACGTTTCTTATAGGTTGGAGAATCTTAATAATGAATTCAAAAGTGCACTTAGATTTAATTGACTTATTTCAGATGGGATCACCAATTTACGGTGCTGAGTAGAAAATTTTAGTACATGTACTAAAATTTAGATCACATTCTGAAATCATGCAAAACTGAGGTCATAAATATTTGTGATACTGCTGTGTATACAACTAGCAACGTACTTATCATTTTAGCGACTGTCAAGATAACTCGTTACATCGATTAAAGAGGTCTAAATTGATCTAGTAATTTAACCATATGTCTGTTCATTCTTCAAGTGCACAAGACGGGGTTTCTTTTGTTTTATAATCGCTGACTAACCGTTTTTACAAATAAAATTATAGTACGCAGCAAAAATTTAGTACATATACTAAAAATTATACAATGCCAACAAAATTGTTATGTTCGCCGTTTTGCAATTTTGTATACAATTATTTATTATAATTAATCCTCACAGGAAATCGAATATCTGTCTTGATTCTCCTTATCGATTTTAAATAAGCAGTTCAAAAACAGTTAGTCTTTATATGACAGGGAGAAAAACGAGATTTACATTTTCCCCAAACTATATCCTCATTATTTTATGAAATACATACATGTACGTACATGTCTTTCCCCCCATTCAAACGATGCTTATTTTTGTCTACCAACTCTTGCATCAACCTTCCTGACCTGACCTTTATTTGTACAATAAAAAAATTCTTGTACTAAACCGTTGTAAATCAGGTACAAATTTATTTTCCTTTGATAAAACGTAATATGAAAATACACAAAAAGCAGCAAAACAGGGACTAATTTAAATTAATTCCCATCCAATTAAGGATTAATTAACGGAATAATTTCTTACTTGTGCGAACTAAACCCAAAAAGGGCACCTTTGCCCAGAGGCAACAAACAAACAAAAAAAAAACAATAACAACGCAAACAAGGAAATTATGTCCAAATCAACATGAAAATAATGTTTTAACCTTTAATTCTTTTCTTTGTGCGTTCGCACACGGCAGTCACAGATCATAAAAAATAGATTAAGAGTAAAATGGAACAGAGAAAAATTTTGTAAAATGAAAAGTGTAATTTTTTGTACTGGGACTGCGCCACGCCGCACGGATTTTCATCCAGATAATTTATACGCCTTTTTTCATTTGTTTTTAAGTAGAATTAATTTACCTTTTTTCATCATACCCATTGTGTGTATACCATCAACACAGTTTTCCGTTGGTTTTTATTAAAGTATAGCATCATAATAATGGGGAATGGGGTTTTTGTAAAATTTTATTTTTGGATGCCGACTGTCGTTATTTTACGAAAAAAAAAAATAAAAAATTAAATTTAAACTTTGTTAAATTGATTTATGATGATACAATTAACGGTTATTATATTCGATTTGTTTTGTTTGAGTGATGGATTTTTATGGTGTTTGAAAAATGAGGGATTTATGTTTCTGATTAGTTTATTACTTTATTATTTTACAATTATAACAGATGTGTGTCATATTCAGACAAATGTTTACCTACAAGGACGAGCCACAGGAAATATCTTACCCTACAAGCCGTAAATCTATGTCATGTATATTAAAACTCAGTAATCCTTCCATCGTGTTATCAAATCCATTGATTCAGTTTTTAGATTTTCAATTAACTTTACGTATTCTATAAATGGAACACAATATGTATATGTATGCCCGTGCGAACAGAGAATTAGAAAATTCAATTAAAGCACTTCCCTATACATAGTTTCCTTGCTTCCTATATATAAGTACAATCCACACACACACATAATGTCAAATTGTTTACCAAGACTAAAATATATACAAATCTATAAATAGGTTAACCTCGTCGAGGTGCGTTGGGAGATAACACGAAAAACTTATTACGAATTGTCGTATTATAATTAAATTTCGTGCCCTTATGCAATTATCTTACAACTTTGTGAAACAAAAAGAAAGTTTTTATTTTCAGTTTTATTTATCTATAAATGAGATGGTTCGTTATCATCCAATGTTCTCTAAACTATAGGCCAATAAACACTCAAACTGTACACCCAAACATTATACATATATTCTACACCAACTCGTAATCCCCTACATCCGTGTACGTATCTATATGTTGTAATACATTTTTCATCTCTTACAAAAGATTAATTTTTTTGGCAAATAACAGAATAATAAAATCTTCAATCATCCATGAAATTAATGTCAAAATCAATCATGATTTTCTCCGTTTTGTGTGTAGACAATATTTGTTGAATCTCATCATATAACACATATTATGCAACATCGGATCAAAATCGAAATTGATAAAATCAAAAATTAAGGTAAGACATAAAATTAAGGTAAGAAGAATCCACAAAAATGGTGAACTATAATAGGTAACATTAACTGTGTAATACATACACTGTGTTTTACTTAAGTCACAAATTTTACTAATAACATCTTGCATTGTCTATAAATGAGTGGCAACCGTCAATAAATCAAATCTACTATAATGCAACTTGCAATAAACATGAACGGGTTTTGACACAACTCGCATTAGAGCCTGCTGAAACTCCAGAAGGTATTAATTTGCTGAAAAATGTATTTTTTCAAAAAAAATTAGTCGGGGTCACCATTTATTTTATTTTATTTTTAAACTTATCAGGGACGTGCGTAAACAAAACAAACTGACTTTTGATCAATAACCTTCATAATCGAAAAGTGGATGATGGCGTGATTAGGTTTATAAATAATGTAACACTATAAATTTTAATAAAAAATAAAATATTATAAATGGTGACCCCAATAAAATTTTTGGAAATATACATTTTTCAAATTAAATTTTTGTGCGTTTTTTCACGGTAAATTATTACCTTCGGGAGTTTCGGCATGCTATAATGAGTCTAGATCCGCCCAAGTTGCCGCACCTGCTCGGAGCTGTGGAAAATTCGGTGTTATGACTCGAGCTGATTTTACATGAATTAATCGTACAATATACAGAAAACAACCAGCTTCATAAAAACCGACTGCAATATGAATGGCCAAATGAGTCGCTTAATGGAATAAAAAAAATCAACGGAAAGCCAGGACTACGCAACGATTTTTTAAAATATGTTACGACAACAAAATCAAAAATCTGGGTAGGACGAAAGTAAATAACTGTCCCATAAAAGTTGTGACATTTTGTGAAGACCACACTGGTTCATCTTTCTCTTGATAGTTTAATTATGACACATCGAAAGACACTTGTTGAATACATGGCATAAATATTGTATTAAAATGTATACAATGACTGTCCTTTCCAGATTACCCTTGAAAGCTAACGCTTAAGCCAAATGTTTGTAAAACAAAAATTGTTGGTCAAAAACGAAAAAAAAAAATCCAATTCAAATCCAAATTTCCATTTTTGAATACCAAAATATCTATGAACTGAAAAGCAATAAGCGGCTATCTTATACACCGAATAATAGATAATTTCAATATTAAAAAATAAAACTTCTTGAAAACTGACATACGTCAAATAAAATATTAACTAATAACCTAAATGTGAACTTTTATTTAACGCTATGTATCTCAATAGATATTGAAAATAGACATCTCCTCCAAGAAACATTTTTCCCTCCGTGGCGATATACGAAGGAATTTACTGCCAGTCACCGGTGATGGCATTCGACGGGTTAAAATATCTCTTGTCTAATAAAATAAAAATTGGTACACGAATAAAATTTGAATTGGTGCGAAGGCGTGCGTCATGACCTCTGGCAAAACAAACAAAAAAAAACAATCCAATATCGTTTCCTCTTACATACAAATTTGTATTCACCGATATTGATTTTTATCTCAAACAGTTTTCCTCTCAAACAACTTAAGACATAAGATATCTCAAATATATACGATATATAACATCTTGTTTTTGTTTGGAAAGTAAAAATAACAAACCCTTAAAGCATTTACAAGAATTCATTTTACAAAAAAAAACATTAAAAAAAATTCCAAGGAGATGTCCATTAAGTATCATCATTGTTTTTTGTTTAAATTGAAAATAAACTCATAATCGTACGGTTGATGAGTTTATCAAAATGTCTCCTATATAGTAATAAACTTTAAAAACATCATTAAAATTTACATCTCAAGATCACGTGCAACAATTTTCTTTTTCTACAAAAATTAAATTAAAATTAAATCGGAAAATTCGCATACACCAAAATATGCGTTAACTTCATCATCAGCAGTAAAAGCAGCATCATAGATTTGGAATTTTCATTTCAATACAGTGAAAATATCGAATGGGAAAGTGAAATGAAAAGGAATTTCTAATCGACTATATAACTGACTTATGGGTGATATCATAACGGGAGGGTTAACCTACATATAATATATTCATATGGATAGATTACGTCAAGAATAAATATGCGTGGGGCAAAAATATTTTTTTTATCAGTTTTGGAATTTTAAATAAAGATTTGACGTTACAATAATTATGGTACCAGACAGTCTACAATTCTAGATATTAGAAACTATGGAATGTGATGTTGTCTTGAAACTACCAAGAACTGGTAAAATTGTGTGTAAACGTAAAATAAACTTATCAACCATCAGCGCTTTTCACGTAATTTATTCTTTCGCTTCTCGTATCGAGGACGTTCAAAATTCTTCTTAAATAATACAAGTGTTACTGTTTCATACAACTCACTGTCTGTAAGTCATTTCAATAAATATCGTACACAATAATTTAAAAACATTAATAATTGTCAAAAAGCAATTTAATTTACACAAGCAACTACAAATTCAACATGAAAATATTTCAAATCACATCCACTATCCACATAAAGTGAAACTAAACGGACAGTCAATGCGAAACAAACGATAGTGTAAAAAGCCGGTTTTACAAAAATGTTGCTTCTAGTGAAGGACATTTCACGTAAAAGATGCATGTATAATAAAAATTAGAATTTCTCAAATTTTTAATTATAAATTTAATAATTAATTACGTACATATTTTAATCAACGTAAAAATTATTTGTCTTTATAGAACAATATTTATAACCATTTTGTTTCATCAATATTAACATTTTTCATTTTACATTAAGGCTGTTTTCCAATTTGAAGTTGATTCAATAAATTGATTGAATTACTAAATTTAAGAATGAGTTTCCTTTAGCTACTAATAAAATATTCAAAAACATAACCGGTAGCATGCCTGATAAGGTTATTATTGGAATCATACCAAAATCATATTTGGGTAGATCCAACGTTTTATGAACCCGGTCCAATTGATATATTATTAGGCGCAGATTACTATGGGCAACTAATAATGCCGAATCTTTTAAAAGGTGCACCTAATGAGCCTATTGCACAACAAACAAAACTGGGATGGATTCTTACTGGAAATATATCTGCTATAGTGTTAATTTGGTAATAAAGCAGATTACGGTTATAACCACCAACGAGATTGACGATAAGTTAAAAAAAGTTTTGGAAACTACTATATACTATGTGAAGAAATGTACAACGAAACTCATATGCGCCTAACCGATAGAAGTTATAAAATAAGAATTCCGTTTCCCTCGATCAATCAAGAAAAAAAGCCATCGCTCGGCCTAACCAAGATACCTGAGTTGGCACTACAATACCAATTCATTCACGAGTATGAGGCTTTAGGGCGTTTGAAGAAAACATAATTGGATCAGGCGTATGAAGAAAACATAATTGCTCCCTTATCGCTTAATCCATTTATTGACGAACAAAAATTTCTCCGAGGAGCAGGCCCCATCGTAAACAACACCTTACATTTCGAGGTCAAGTATCTAATTATATTACCTTTATAGCACCGCATAACCAAGCTGCTGATAGTTGACGCGCATCTACAGACATTGCAAGGCGGCAGCCAGTTAACTCTAGCTCTTTTTAGAAGAAGGTATTGGATCGAAATAATCGAGCAGAAATAAATAAGTGTATAACATGTAATCGCTTCAAGTCCACCATCAAATTACAGCTAATTGCAAACCTATCCCAAGGTCGTGTACTACCATCGCGTCCGTTCAGGTCAGAGTTTCTAAAGGAAGAGCAGCATTCAAAAAATTCATTGCGCGCAGAGGTATATGCCAACCTATTAATTCTGATAATGGTACAAATTTTGTCAAACCTCGATAAATCCTCGACAAGTACAAGCGCGAGTGTTTAAAACAAGCTAACCCGCAGATCTTATAAAATTGTTAGCTAAGAATGGCACGGAATGGATTATTATACCAATATTAGCATCAGAGACAGCAGTCAAAAAATGCAACATCACTTAAAGCGAGCAATCGGGCAAAGCACAATGACTTACGAAAAACTTTCGACAGTATAATTGCCCAAATTGAGGCATGTTTCAATTCCAGGCCACTTATAACCATATCGGCAGATCCGTTTGAAGTAGCACAGGAAAATCAAAACTTAAACGATTAATCTAAACTTTTCATTTAATCGATCCGATATTAACCAATTTTTACCGAGCATATAACATTTATACTGAAACATTTTTTAAATTTTGTGGACACAATTTTATCAGCGAAAAATTAGAATCTACAAGCAATACCATATTTCAATAGTAAGCTTTATGGATTTTGACAACCATAATTTTTCAGCAGCATTTTTGACCATTTGGAACAAATTGTTCAAAAAATTACACAACACCTTCAATTTACTAGCCGGAATAACCGATAATTGGTTCCAACCTATCCATTAGTCAAACATTTGTTGAAGAAAAGAACTACTCTAGTCGACAAAGTAAGGAAAAATAAAACGTTTTTGCCTTAACTGTTTACTATTGCAACAGGCCGTGAATTACGTTCAACACCAATTGGCCACTAAAATGTTAACAGTGGTCCCAAAATGCAGAAATAATATATTTCTATAACAAAATTAAAAGAGGGGTTGACACTACAATGTTGCGAGGAATGCACGCGGCTAGCCGCTTGTAATATTCTTTTGTCTACTGAACGTATCAAGCATAAATGCCCGCATCGTGTTATTGTCGACCGATAATCCACCACTTCAGTACAAAAAACGATCACTGTTTATCAAAGACCTTGCAATGAGCCTAATCCGATCACAAATCAATAATTTTAGTAAGATCAAGACCTAACTAAAACACCCGTGGTTACTAGAAACTAGCTAAAAATCGAGCTTAGTAATGGAGGGTTAATATGTACACGAGTTACACACAATAAATTGCCTGAACATTAACTTAACTTATGTACATGAATAATTGAAATTAAATTTTAAGCATATTTTAAATCACATCTATTTGAAGCGAAATTATACTAAAAACTGACAATCAATGAGAAACAAATGAAAATTACAAAAAAAAAAATGTTTTACAAAAATGCGATTTGGAGAACATTTCACATAAAAGTTGTAGATTAAGGCTGTTTTCCAATTTGAAATTTATGAACGATTTTTTTTAAGCACATCAACACAACAACAAAACCGAATAATATTGTGGAATCACACAACACAATATGTATTTAAAATAAAAATATTCCGAATATTTTTAATAAATTAAATCAAAACGAGATTGTATTGAAAAAATGTGTATTCATTTATTGTTTTCCTTCCAATTCCAACTATATTCCAAAAATGTTCTAATTAATAATAAATATTTCAAATACCTGAAAAATAAGCACACGCTTATGTTTTCATTGTTTCTCTATTAAAACAACAAAAAAAAAAAAATTCCATGAATTCCATTTTGAGGTTATGTATTGTGTGTACAACCCTACTACAAAATAAAAATGACGAATATTAAATTATTGACCAAACCATAATTTAATATCGAGTCGAGAGACTGTACGCATTCAGATAAGCCGACTGTTGGCAACATGTTGAGTAAAATCAAACAGGTTGAAAACTGAACGCGCATGATATATTCAAAATTGCATGGCAATATGATTGTTTAAGGTCTGTCGCGTAAATTGTAGAAACGATTTTACCTTTATATACATAAATCGAAACCGCAAAAATATTTTATCTTTATTTTTTGTTTTTTGAAAAGTACAGTTTTTTTCAAACAAAGTAAACTAGTGTTATTTTCGTTTGTTTGTGACAAAAGTAAAAATGGAATATCAAAGATTAGTTGTTCGAGTAAAAATTGTGCATAAATGGGAGAAAAATAATCAAACTTCGTATTCCGTGATCGCAAAAATTTGCAAAATAACAAAATCAAATGCTTGCAAGACGATAAATCGATTTCTCAATGAAGGCACAGTAAAATCCAAACCAAAAAGTGCGCGACCGAGGGAAACGCGAAACAAGCAGTTAGTATTAAACGTTTTAAAAACATTAAAAAATACTCCCTCTAAGTCAGTTCGGGATATTGGATATTGCAAAAAAACATAGAACTACAATGGTTCAGCGAATTAAAAAAAATCATGGACTAAAAACTTACAAGAAGCAAAAAATTCCTAAACGGTCGAAAAAGCAAACAAATGTTTCTCTACGTAAACGTACCTAAAAATTGATTTTTCAACATTACTTGGTCCACAATTGTATCCCAATATGCACGCCCAACGGAAATCCGTGTGAATTTTCGTGCGAAAAACATACTGTTTCTATGGAAAGAAACATCAAAAGTACACGGAATAGTGTACTACTCGCCAAAGAAAAGTGTCTCAAAAATTCCGGTGTGGGTGTGTGCCCTAACTAAAACGAGACAAAATCAGATTTGGAAAGTAGATGGAATTTTGTTGGAAATTTGCATATTTTCATATCCTTTTCCGTACTAATTTCTGGCAATTATAAAAAAGTTTTCCGTCGGAAACAAAATATTATTTCCATAGTAGATTTTTGGTCTTTTCCTGATGGAATCAACCAATATTTCCATGCGAATAATAACTCAAAATAAAATTTTCATTTCAAAATAGTGTTTTATTTATTTCAATTACAAATTCAATAATTTTGTATATCTGCACTTAAATAATGAATGTTATACATAAATAAATAAATAAACTTATAATAATTGCGTTTAATGTGTAAAACATAATTAGATAATTAAGATTCTTAAGATTACAACGAAGTATAAAATAAATTTAAATAATCACGTCGATTATAGAATTCGCGGTTGCGAATCTATCGCGGATCGTAAACTACATATAATAAAAATTGGAAACAATTGGTGTAAATCAAAGTATCCTGGAAAACTTCTATTGATTTACATGTGATTTATATTTTTTGATTCCCCGTACAAACGCAATATTTTTATTGCGGATCTAAAACAATTTTTTTTTTGACGAACTGTAAAATTATCCTAAGGAATTTCAATGAAACTATGATAAAAAATTATTGTTTCCAATTTTTTTTTATATGTAGTTTACGATCCGCGATAGATCCGCAACCGCGAATTCTATAATCGACGTAAATAAATTGAAAAAACACTTTAATTCACACACACGTCTGGCTCAATCAAAACACAAATCACAACAAATTGACAAACTCAGCTGAGTGTAGAAAATGGCGTGTGCGTCGATATTTTTATGTGAGTATTTTTTTTGTGAGAGAAAGAGAAAGACAAAACCCGATACACTTCAAACGAATTTGATGTGTCTTTGATATTTTGTTGTATGGAATTTCTTATGGAATTCGAATAATTTTTCCACAGTGTGGAAAATTTGCATACTGGGATACAGCAGAACCTGGAGAAGTACTAGATGAATCGATCACTGCAATTCGACAAGAGAAATTTGGAGAAAAGCTGTTGGTCTGGAAGGCGATCTGTCAATATGATTTTAAAAGCACCCCGTTTTTCACAAAATCGACAATAAATACCGATAACTGCATACAGGAGTGCCTGAAAAAATGCCTTTTACCACTTGTACGAAAGCATAACAATTTCACATTATTCTGGCCGGATTTGGCTTCGGCGCATTAAGCAAAAAAAAACTTTGGTGTGGCTACTGAACACTCCAGAATTGAAAACAATTTATTAATCTACTCAACGAAAAATGGATGGGAACGCCATAAGAGCCCTTATGGAAAACATCAAAGGAAAAATTCGTGAATTCCAGAGACTTCTTCTTTTGGATTAAATTAACCGTTTTTTTTTTATAATGCTTTATCAATATGAAAGTAAAATAAAATATAACTTCAATAATTTTTTATGGCGGTGATTCAGTAGAGTTGTTTAAAATGGTTTCCTTACTTTACGCGACAGACCTTAAATGTCATTTTTTCCATCGGTAGATTTTTGAAGCCTTGAATGCGCCCACTATAAAACCTAACCGTAAACATTTTCAAAAATATTACTTCGGCTATTTATAGGCTCTTGTATGATAATTGCTAATTTCATATGATTTCTAAAAATAAGACAACTTTCGGTTAATAGTTTGCCTTCTGTCATATTATATTCTGTGGGGGCGGTTGCGGTAGTAAGTTTACGTGCCACTATATTGTTTTGTTGACTATTTATAAAGCTAAAATAACCATGATTTATTGCATAATCGAAATTGTCTATTTAGGATTGCGTAGGTGTTCATGCGAGTGAAACGTAACTTGCCAACATTTAGGATTACGTCATATTCTGCACGCACAATAATCTCTTAATTTCTTTTTATTTAGATAAAAAGCCATAATTATCATGTAACAAAAGTTTGTTTTTGTTTGTGAAATTTGACTTCCACTTCTCATCGTTATATACCTACACCGCCTAAAAATGTGACAAAACTTTTTGCTTGCCTACATATTTATTTGAATTAGGCATTAATCTTTACGTCGAAAGTTTTGTTTTTGTTGTTGTGTTGTTGTTGTGTTGTTGTCGGTTGTTGTGTTTCCATCCGCCCTCAACATGAAGTCAAACAACTGTAACTGTATATGTACATCAAAAATTAAATGATTTTCATTTCATTTCCCAAATTTCCTATACATAATACAGTTCATTGTATTTCCACCACACCCGAGCGAACATGTGCACTCCTATATACCATATATGAGATAGGAATGAGTTAATTTTTAATGGGGGCTTGAGTATTATGTTTGTGTGTAAAAGGATACTCGATGTGGTAAATTGAGGGGAAAATTCAACAGAATCTAGAAAAAGTAAATAAAACTGTTTGGAAAAATAAATACATAAATTGATTTTAATTATTTGCAAATAAAATAATAAATAGAGAATTTTTCCAGTTCACAGATTTATTTTGAAAATCGAATTTTTTTTTCTATATAGGTTTACCTTTATATTTACAGTCTAAAAATGAATCATTTTTATGATGTACTCAACAACACATGGTAGGCTTAAGAGGTATTAGCAAAATAATAATTTTTGTAACACTTAACTTAATTCCATGAAAATGTTCAACCATACTCAATTGTTCTGTATGGATGTGTTAAGACTTCTTGCCTATACAATGTGCATGTCTATATAATTGTCATAGCAGCACAAAAGGTTAAACAACTCAAGTTTTCGGTGACTGGAAAATTTATATTATTATTTCGTTGGCAAATTAAATTTTCCTTTATTTATGTGTATACGACAACGATGAGAGATGTATTAAGAATAATGTCTTGTGGTATAAGGTTTATGTGTATTTAGGGAATATATAAGGTTTAAAGATATTAAAGATGTCATTTGTTTGTCATAAAAGTAATTATCTCAAATGTCATAAAAAAGAGTCTCTATAGTTGTTCAATCCGTTTACAGGATAACTTTATTACATCTGCTTTGCAGTAGACTGTCTGCTTATTATTCAATTTAATGAGATTTTTCTTGTCACAATAAGAACCTTAGTGCGTGAAGCGAGCTAGTTGAAGTATAAAAATTACAAATTTGATTAAAACCATACAAAAAAATGGATTGTGAATTTCGATTTAAACAAATAGTCTATAACAAAATTATGATAAACCATTTAAAATCAACTTAAGTCACATGCCACATAAATTACTACCCAAATTCCCATATAGTCGTGTCATTTTAAATGACGAGACTAAGTCGTGTCACGTTACTTGAAAATTGATATTCTTGAAGGTTTGTAAATTTGAGTCCTTTAAATTTAAAATTCTGACCTTAAATGTATGATCAGCGACCCCGAAAACTCCCTAAATGTATCCTTTTTCGGCCATACGAATCAGCGACTCTGAAAACCTCCTAGATCAATTTTTTATTGATTTCTATGAACGTCAAAAATTGGTCTGTTTTTCGGTCATATTCCGAATAACATCCACCATTTTGGGTCCGCAATCTTGAATATTAAAATTCTAACCTCAAATTCGTGATCAGCGACCCCGAAAACCTTCTAGGCCGTGTTTCTACCGATCTTTATGAACTTCGAAAAATTTGCCAATTTTGGCGGCCATCTTGGAATTTTAAAAACTAATAAAAACTGTGTAATCTATGACTCCAAAAACACTTTCGAGTAAATTAATAGAGTTAAAATTATGGTTTTATAACAATTTTATTAAAAACAAGAGACTTGTTTATCAATTATGGTCCGCCATTTTGAAAATTCAAGGACTCCTTAAAAACGTCATACGACATTAAAAAGTACACATGTTTACGAATATTTTAAGCCCAAAAACGTTTATTTATCTCAAAAAATGAAATATACAGGAGGGTGATCGATTTGACAGAGAATGCCCCATATTATTTCATTCTGAATTTCGAATAACTCAAAAGGGCTGGTTGTTTTAAATTGATTAATATTGGCAAATATGAGAAACTTGGATTCAATTATATCATCTTTGAGACCGGTGTAAGAATTGTAAAATAAACCGAAATTCAAGGTAAACTTTTCAAATTACTAAATTTCAAGAAATTGTGGCATTTAAATTTGCACATGGTTTAACGGAGACACATGTGGTTAGCCCTTAGCCGAAATTAATATTTACAAGGTAGTCGATTAGCATAATAATTTGCCCAAAACAACATTAGAAACCTTCAATCGCGCTATTAACATGAAAAAAACAAACGACATGCCCGGCTAACATAGCCCCACAAAAAAAAAATATTTTTTTGGTCTGGTGGTCAGACCATGTTTACTATGTGTTTTTGAAGTCGCTTAAGCCGATTCTGCAGTCCGTTTAATCCCGTCACGTCAGGTCTTTGCCGATCGGATACCCAGATTTGTGGAGAATTAAAAATCATTACGATGTTGCTCGGACAGCAGTCTGTCTGGTTTCACCGATCTGTTCTCTAATGCGTCCTCTAATTCGTTTTCGTTTTCAAATATTTCTCTCGAGGATTTACAGTCTGCCATTTGGAATGTTAAGTCGGAATCTTCTGGTCTGGATAACGTCAATTTAAAATTCGTTAAACGAGTTTTCCCTTTCGTCTCAAAATATTTGTTACATATTTTTAATTTTATTCTCACATCTTCTTCCTATCCAGATCAGTGGAAGCTAAGTAAAATCATACCCATCCCAAAGATTAGTAATCCTTCAGAGCTATCCCATTTGAGGCCAATTAGCATTTTAAGTTCTCTCTATAAAGCTTTCGAGATAGTTGTTAAAACTCAAATTCAATCGCATCTAAATAGCAATAGTTTAATTAGTTTCTTCCAATCTGGGTTTAGAAAATTTCATAGCACTTCTACTGCGTTATTAAATGTATGTGATGATATTAGGCGTAATATGAATAATAGGGAATTGACTTCTTTAACTTTGTTAGATTTTTCTAAGGCCTTTGATTCTATTAATCACAGAATTCTTTTTAACAAACTCTTATCTCAGTTTAGATTTTCGGTTTCCGCTGCCAGACTAATTTTTAACTATCTTTCTAATCGTTCTCAGGCAGTTTTTTTCGACAATTCTTTGTCTGATTTTCTTCCTGTAATTTCCGGCGTTCCTCAGGGTTCAGTGCTGGGTCCTCTATTGTTTTCTATGTACATTAATGACATAGAATCCTCTATTCACCATTGTTCATTTCACATTTTCGCTGATGACGTCCAAATTTATAAAAATAGTCGTTTAGATCAGGGTTCTATTGATAGGAATATTTCTCTGATAAATGAAGACTTAAGTAATATCGCTAGTTGGTCGGTCTCTAATAGGCTCGTTTTAAATGCGAATAAATCTCAGTCGATCATAATTTATAAAAAATCGTTAGACACCTCGTCCTTTCCTGGTATTTTTCTGCAGGGTTCGCTAATTAGGTATTCAAATACTGTTAGAGATTTAGGCTTAGTTATTAATAAAACTCTTTCTTGGGGTGACCATTTAGTTAGTATTAGTAAGAGGGTCTTTGGTATGCTTAGTTGTTTGTATAAAGTAGTAGGATTTTCTGATAGTCAGTTTAGGAAAAAAATGTTTTTGTCTTATCTTCTTCCTCATTTTATTTATGGTGACGTAGTTTTATTCGGTATGCTTCAGGAAAATATGAACGTTCTCCAAAGATGTTTCAATGCATGTACTAGGTTTATTTTTGGTATTAGGAAATTCGATCATATTTCTGCCTACTCTAGCCTTGTTTTAGGATGTAGTTTATCTACCTTTTACGAATTTCGCGTTTGTCTTTTTATTTTTAAACTTCTCAAAGCTAAGAAGCCTTGTTATCTTTATAGGAAGTTACTTTTTAGCAGGTCTCATTCCTCAAACTTCCGCCTGATTCCGGCCAAAAATAGTTGTAGGTCGCTAAACAAATCCTTTTACGTTAGGGGAGTTTCTCTTTGGAATTCAATTCCATTGGAAATTAAGAGTTTAGGATCGGCCAAATTATTTAAGTCAAAATTTTTGGAGTGGCGTGATTGATGGGCAATACGTAGTTTTTTTAAATTTATTTTTAATATTATTATTATTATTGTTAAATTTTAATATTATTTCACCTCTTGCTGTACATTTTATTGTAAATGAGCTATTGTTGAAGAGAAATTGTTTGAACAGAAATTGTTTGAAAAAATTTAAAAGGTTTTTCTGCCTAATGGAAGCAGCTTCATCATTTTATTTTTGTTCTTTTGTTCCGTTTACTCTATTTCCATCTGTGCTTTTCCTTTTAATACTAAATTATTGTTAAAGTACAATAAATAAATAAATAAATAAATAAATAAATAAATAAATCGCTTGTTATTTATGCTTGCGGGATAGTAAAAATCGAGCGAAGATCTAACGAACTGTCCAAAAATTTCTGAGGCTAAGTTGAAAGAAGGAGTATTTGATGGATCTCAAGAGCTATGCGATGTACAGAATTCGTTCGTGCAACCCCCTTACGGTGTACATCAGGTAACGCTAATACCGACGGTCCCATCTCTGTTTTTGGAAGCGACGGTCCCATCTGTGTTTATGGCGAAAACCTGACGAGATGTGGTTAAACGAACTGCGGATTTGGCTTCAGCGATCCCAAAAACATATAATAAACATGGACAGACAGACCTCCAGACCAGAAAAACATTTTTTTTTTGTCAGGATGTTTAATAATTGAGACTAACTACGTTATATGCGTGGACCAATTGAGCAAATATGCCGCCCGAATAATATAATGTAGACTAAATCCTATGGAATCTTTTCTACGGAAACATTTTTCGAGCAAACGTTCCGCAACATTCGAGGTTTGGTGATGGGGATGACCTACGAATATATTGGAGAAGATAATGAGTTTGGGTAAAAGATGGCCGAATTTTAGTTAAGGTGTTTATCGATTCGGGCCGCAATAAAAATAGCATCGATAACTTTACGTCGGACTTTTCTATTTAAAGCTCTATCCTTATACTCGGCATACTGCACCCGAAAGCATTCAATGCCAATAACCTTATAAAGACTAAATAAATGTATTGCTAAATTGCATTACAGTAATTTCATATCAAACCCAATCAAAGTGATTGCATTGCCATCTATTATCGAATAGTGCAATATAGTATTATGATGATTACATTTTTAATCCTTTCTGTGTCATATCCGTATGATTTACTCATCAAATAAGAGCTACGGTACATTAACTTCCTCAAACCATTCAGACACACAAAAAAAGCATTTTCACGAAAATAATAATTCCCACTCGTACAATTTTCTATTTTACTGTAACACAACGGTAAATGTATTCGAAGCCATATCCAACTTTATATCTAATACAGATAAAATTCGCGTCAAGTATTCTGTATATAAAGTACAAATAAACCCCCATAATACATAGTACACCCCCCACTCCATTCTTTTTACATTATTCGTTCTTCGAATCTTCTTAATAACAACAGAAAATTATTAATCAACCGTTAAAAGAAAGTTCGTCTATTTTTCTCGACTGTGAGTGTGTGTGTGTGTGTGCAGAAATATATATTTTTTTAGCAAGATGAAGATGAAGTCATACAAATAAATGAAAAAGATTTTCCAGGAAATTTTCGTTTGTTTTTGTGCGCCCGTTTTGTTCGAGCTGCTTTTCAAAGTTTTCACTCAAAATTATACAATTTTCCCAATTTTTTGTGTAATTTTGTTTAAAGCTCCGTTAACAAAAAAAAAAAATATTTTTAGAACATTTTTCTTAAGCTAAAAAAATGGTAAACATTTTTTTTTGTGCAGTATTAGGGGTGGCGGTATAGATGCACGGAAATGGATTTAGTATAGAGGTATACATACTTAGATTCAAGATAATTATTGTTATATTCTCAAAACGTTGTTATACGAGTGTGTATGGTGATTGACATCATTTGGGGATTTAAAAATTGGATTTGTTTCATGTGCGGGATTTTATTATGAAAGCTTAAAAGCACGTGCCAAAAATGATTAATTTTAAATATAATTTCGTTGTCATTAAATGAAATGGGAATTACCAGATTCAAAAACGTTTGGCAAAATGATGAACAAACCTGTAAAATAATTTTTATAGCAAAATTGGTTGCAACATTTATTTCTAATAATTTAGATTCTCGATGCAACATTATTTTATAGGAAACATTTTGAATGTATCTTCGTATAACATTTTTAATCTGTTATACAACATTTGACAAGCATAAAAATAAAAATATCAGAATCGCACAACTGTTTCATTTTAAAATTGACATGGACGGTACTCGTTTGTTTTATTATTTATTTTTTTATTTTGTGACTTCGGAATTATTTTATAATTAAAATATTGATGTAAAAGTAAAATAATTTGTAAATTTGAGTAATAAGTAATTAAAAAAATTATTTGGTAGTGTTGCACGAGAAAAACAACGATAAATAAGGCTGAAATACGAAATGGCAGCTTGAAAAGAAATTACCTTGGTTTATGGATGAAGATCAATTCAATTTATCATCGATTTGAAGAACAATTATGTACACCTTTTCACCGGTGCTGGTTACAGAGTTTGATGTTTTGTTGTGCCGCAACATCAAATGGTATTTCAAGATCAACGGTGAACTCTTCTGCATGATATTTTGAGTGAGATTTATATGTATTTGAGTACATTAAAATTAAAATTTTGCAAGAGATGAGAAGAAAATGTTAACTTTCTATATGAAACTAGGAAGTGCGAATTAAGTTTGTACTAACCTACCTAAAAACAATAACAAAAAATTATTTTAGTATTAATGTTGGTAAAAAGTATATACTCAGGTTGATCAGGGCCGTTCTTATATATTTAGGCGCCCTGGGCTAAAAATATTAGGCGCCTTTGTAGAAGCAAAAAAAAATTTCTCAGTGCAGAATCATCTTCTGTTTTAAAACCAGTACATTCGTCACCATGAAATTCTAGATAAAATACAAGACATGAAGTTCAAACAGCATTTAGAAAGAGGGGCAATTAATTCCAGAAACGAAAAAACGTTAGTGATTTCGATGATCGGAGACGATACAATGAATAAAATGAGAACACCGGATGATTGTGAAAATGCGTACTAACAATGATACCTCTATCAATAGGCGTTGAGACCTGTAATTGTCATACCAACGGCCATTTGGATCGGTCGAATATTTCTACACGTTTCGTGGAAAATTCAATTTTTTTGAAAATCAACTGAACTATAGCCCACAAATTCAGAGCCACAAAAATCAAAAATTTTCAAATGTGATCCGATTTCGATGATTGATACCTCTAACAATAGATGTTGAGACCTGTAATTGTCATACCAACGGCCATTTGGATCGGTCGAATATTTCTTCACGTTTCGTGGAAAATTCAATTTTTTTGAAAATCAACTGAACTATAGCCCACAAATTCAGAGCCACAAAAATCGAAAATCTGCAAATGTGCCCCGATTTCGATGATTGATACCTCTAGCAGAAAACAAGTTTTTAAATTTGGGATGATTTACAATTGATGGTATGGTGTGCTCTAGCGGACAATAGTGAACTACGAGACTTCTAATAACAAAAATTTGCTATCTGAAGTTATATGGAAATAGTGTCTATTTAATTTAAATTGTTATTTATTAAAAGTGTGATGGTTGGAAACCCTAGTTAATCTTTTTTGTAGTTCAAAGTGTGTTTTTTGTATATTTGATTCTATTGGAACAGTTTTATCGTTTTAAATGCTTGAAAACCGTGCTTAAAAATTGCAGAAATTTAATGTTAAATTCACTATAAATACATCTTTGAATCACTAAACCTTTTTCAAACTAAATTAGAGCATATTTACCACGTTTTAACAGATAATTACAAGCCAACATTTAATATTTTTAAAACAGTTATGCTTTTAGTATCACGTAGCTTAATATCAAATTTATGCAATATTTAAGCAAAATTTTTTGGCATCTAAAATGAAAAAGTGGTACCAAATGAATCAAATATACAAAAATCACACTTTTAATAAATAACAATTCAAATTAAATAGATACTATTTCCATATAACTTCATATAGCAAATTTTTGTTATTAGATGTCTCATAGTTTACTATTGTCCGCTTAAGGCACTTTTTCAACTTTACCAGTCGTCCGTCAATGCTTAAAATAACTATCGCGACTCGTGCATTCCAAGCGACGAATAGAATAAATTTATTATAATAAAACGGTTTGCATTTCCTTTGAAGTGAAAAATGAAATTCAAATAAAAAGATGTTCTCTAAAATTAACTAGGTCTTTGAAATTTGGTGGCGCCCTGATAATGCGGCGCCCTAGGGCTACAGCCCTTATAGCCTCATGGTAAAGATGGCCTTGTTGATAATGCACTCACATATAATATATGAGCCGTTTATTTTGAAAGTAGCTTAAGTCCATATTTTGTTGAAACGAGATAATGAAAGAATAGAAAAACAATAAATGAAAAACATATGGGATTTTGAATTTTCTTATTTTTTGCGCAGGTGTTAGAGATACATTTTTTTTTGGTTTGACAATAAATTATTTACCGTTAGAAATATTATACTGTTATTTATCTATTGTTATCATTAACTTGATTTTTTTGAAAAATGGACTTAGGCCACTTTCAAAATAAACGGCTCATATGTAAGTGCATTATAAAAAAGCTAAGTGTGTTCTCGTAAACACTCACTTTCCTTCACAACCACTCACTGCCATCCACTTGCAATTGAAGTGGTAAATAGTCGTTGGCCTCCCTTAAGAGAGCTTTGTAGCTTTGGTTAAGTTGGGTTTACTTGTTAAAAGGCTTACAAGAAAATAAACAAAACAACAAAATAACCGATTTCGCACATCACTTGTAACAGTTGTAAAAATATCTGTCACATTGTTTTATTAAAAGACCGAGAACGCTTCAGAATGTTCTAGAACAGATTAACCAACTGAGTGATGGAGTTTGCTGGTGAATGAGTGGCAGAGATGTGGGAGCGAGAGAAAAGATGTGCGAAAGAGACGAAAGATATGTGAGTAAGAAAAAATGTTTTAGAAAGTTTCGGAATGTTCCAGAATTTTCTAGAATTTCCTAGAATTTTGTAGAAAATTCCAGAGGCAACAAGATTTTGAAACTTCTAATTAGTTCAGAATTTTCTAGAATATTCTGGATGTTCCCAAATTTACCAGTATGTTTCAGAATGTTTTGGAACTTTCTAAAAGATTCCAGAATTATCTAGAAAGTTTCACAATATTCCATAATTTTCTAGAAAATTCCAAAGAATGTTTCGAATTGTTTCAGAACTTTTAAAAATATTCTCAAGTATTCAGAATGTTCCTGTAGTTTTTAGAATTTTCCTAAAAATTCCAAGTGTTTCAGAACTTTCTAGAAAGTTTCAGAATATTCCAGTACGTTCCACAATTTTCTAGGATTTTCTAGAACATTTCAGAATGTCTCAGCTTGTTTTTAAAGGTTTCAGAATTTTCTAGAAATTTGTAGAATTTTTTAACAAAAGAATTCTAGAAAATTTGACGATGTTCTAGAATCGGGAGTGAAGTATATGTGAATATTCTAGAAGGTTTGGGAACCGGAAATCGAATGCATCTGAATGTTTTAAAATGTTCTGGAATCGGTAATCGTAGATGCTATGGTCTAGACTCTAGAGATTTCTATCCTTGAAGGTACATAAGGCGAAGTTCAGCGCACGTGCGACAGCATTATTTTAGCAACAAACAAGAACGGATTGATGAGAACAAATAGTGAAAGTCCAAAGTGAAAATCCAAAATGATAAATAGTTAAATAATTAAGCGAATATCTAATATTATTTGTTGCTAAACTACCAAAACGTAAGAGAGTATTTGCACAATCTCAAGCAAAATCGCGGGATAAGGCTGCACGAAAAAACAAAACAGAAGAAGAAAGAGAAAGACGGCTTACTGTAATTCGAGAAACGGTGCAACGAATAAAAGAAAGTCGTAAGATATTAGAGAAAAGGCGCAAATTAGAGTACGTTCACGCGTTACAATGCTTGCTTCCAAATGATATTGCTTACAAGTAAATTTTGTTGACGATGAACAATTCGAAGTGGATCAGCGTTGCACTAACATCCATGGATTACGACGAGAAATCATCCGATATTTAAAATATTTACTCCAAAATCATATCCCGTATCCACTAATATTTTGGCAAGCCGAAGACAGATGCCACTTTAATATCCAATAAGGCAATCCAAGAGAGGTCAAAACTGTTGGTTTAACTGTTAGCTGGTGGAAAGTAACATCGATGCGACACTATAGTAGTGTAAATGCTCAACGAATTATCTCATTAAATGTGAATACAATCACATTTTGGATTGTCGTCAATTGTTCCAATAATTCATTGTATGCCAAACTTGCGGTAGAACGCAAGATCCCGAACTCTACACAATAATTGTAAAATGCATGGTTCATCGTCCATGCGGCGCATTAAATAAACATTCGCCATGCATGAAGGACAACAAATGAACGAAACGTTATTCGAAGCCATTTTAAATGAGTGAACCGATCACTGGAACAGAGTGAATTCACTGAAAAGATTAAAAGGCGGGACCACGAAGAAATCGAAATTCTCATTCAATTTATGGTTCTGTACAATTCGCTCCTATCGAAAATGTTTAAGGCCAAATAAACGTCGAATACTACAGCATAATATCGATCAAAAATGTCGGCAAGTATATCAACAAGGGCAACGATATGGCCGTGTTTGCAGTGAACAGAGAAGAAGAGCACAACGAAATAGTACAGTATCAAATGGGTCGTGACATTAACAGTAATGAAGTCTTAGAAAATGGACAACGTGTGTATTTCACCAGATAAATACAGGAAACCAGCACTAACGGCTTTAATTGAGTTATGTTACGACGAATCAATATAAAATTATGAAAAACTAAAAATTATATATTATTTAAGAACCCCCCCCCCCCCCCCCCCCCAATCAAAATTTCTAGTTACGCCGCTGTGCACAATGATTCACAGAAAGTCCTTCGAAGCATTGAATAGAAAGCTCTTTAGCTTAATAGAAAACACGAGTCTAATGTGAGGTGCCTTGCTAGTTAAAGGGCGATTTTCATGTGAGGCGTGAACATTAAAATATTACGGCAGCATATCCTGTATTTTCAAACCAAATGATAGCTTAAGCCAACAACTGTTTTTTAATTTTATTTCCCAAACCCTATAAACCAACACTAACTATAATCAAACATGATAGACTAAACGTTTTAAAAATGAAATCGATAAAACAAAAAATGTTTTACGAAACAAAAGAAATTCATTTACCATTATAACAAAATTAATTGATTGATGAAAATAAATTCATTTTGATATTAGATTTCTATAGAACATAATATTGTCTATATCCAATCTCTAATTGACAGTTGAACTATAAAACAATTAACCTATCTGCTCTTCTCTCTATATATATATACAATATGGTACATCCACATATTACATATAAATTGATTTGTCAGACAGATATTTTGCACATAATTTCGTAATCATACAAAAACAGAATAACGTACATCACCAAGATGCGTCAACATAATTTACATAACAACTATATCTAGAGATAAACTAAAAATGTGCGCGGTTCAACCCCACGTACATAGTATACTATGTACAAGACAACATGGAATTTTTTATATTATTTTATGTTAACATTTTATGCAAATTTATGTCACCTTTTTGTCCTCCTGAATGCATTATGAATTAATTTAGATCATACCAGATTGTCTACAATATCTAGAAAAACATAATAAATTAGTAAATAATTGGTTTATAGGGCAAAAAAAAAGTTAGGGATCATAATAAATTATTAAATGAAATCACATAATATATAATTCGAAGAAATTTTGTATCGCCGCCCTCACACCCATATGACTAATCTAACACATTTTTCTTAATAATGATCTAGATAATTAATTAATAATTTGTAATTACGTTTATTATTTATTATTATTATTCAATTAAAACGAAATGAATCAAGCATTATAGCGAAAATAATAAATTGAATTGGAAATTACACATTTTAATTGTGAAAATAATTGAACTGCATGGGACTCTCGCTGATTGGCTGTATACTAATGAGTGTGTTAATTAAAAAATATTAAATTATCTAATATTAATATTTATGATTTATTGACACTAAAGGGTCGTTGGCGCATTACATAAATTACATGCAATTTGACAAAATTTATTATAGGTATCTTGTTTGCACCGATTAGATTAACACGTTAAGTGCAGAATCAAAAAAAAAATCGATCGATTATGCGCTAATTGTTGTGACAATCATCATCACTTTTATTATACCTTGAACTATATGAGTACTGTAGTAATTGTGAGCGTTTATGTATTTTCGTCAATTTCAAGGCACACGTTTTTTTATTTCTGTCCTACCGTTTAACAATAATGTTGATGTCATTACCATTTTAAATATCGTTCGGCAAAAACCAAAAATATGTTTTAAAGTAACTTTTTATGTTTGATTTGTATTTGATAATATGGTGCGGAGATGTACTACACACGTAATATTGAACCATGGCAATAATAATAATAATAATGATAAGGGTGTGGCTTTGGAATGATTTAAGACTGTGGTATTTCCCAACATTACAGTCATATACTGTGAATACGAGGTAAAAAAGTGTTTAATAATGTATTTCGTATACATAATCAATAAATCAGTTTTCTTCCTCTTGGAATTTTATAAATAAACAAAAGGCCAAATTTATTGCAAATTTAATTTAAAACAATTTTTTTTTACTTATTGAAAAATTTTTGTAAACCCTTTTTTTGAAGATATTGAAATAATGTATAATACACTTCCGGTTGGGTGATTTCGGACACAATTCATCTTGGCCTTACAATTTATTAAACAGAAATTTGAAATATACGTTTTCAAGCGTATAAATTAAACCGAGAGAGAAGTTTGTCTGTATTAAAATCAATAAGATTCTTTCGGCTTTTTATACACAAAATAAATTAACAATAATGGCATTCACAACATTTTTCGACTAATTAATCAGAAAAAATCTAGAGGCCAATCTACCACCAAAAAAGTAGAAATATCAAAATCCCCCCCGTACTTTAACCTAAGAGTTAGACAAAGTGTATCAGATATCGACCCTAAAAAACGAAAACTTTCCTTGATTGTGGTAGTTTGGTTTCGTATTAAAAAGTTCGCACGAATAAAAAATTCGGTCTACTCTTCAAGCAGCTACGACCAAGCTACAAAATATTATCAATTTTTTTTTTTTATTTAGTGAATATAATTCGCTAAGTCGGAAGGAATGATAAGATGGGATAATAAGGGTTTGTTCAGTCTGTAGACAGGTTAGCACAAGTTCAAAATGCTTCGTCATATACATGCCATTAAAATATTAGCAGAAGACACATACATCTGCCATATTCCGTCTGTCGGAAAGAGAATTAAGGGTAGAGGAGATATCTAGAATCCGAAATCATTCAGAATGCTCGAACACCAACATTTAATGTATGAGGAAAGAAAGTCGCGGCATCCACCTTACCACTTGGACGATGTGGCAAAAAAAAAATCTAAATCTATACCTACTAGGAAGTCCAACTGCTTGTACAATTTGTACTTTAAGCTCTTGCGCCTTGCTGATGGCAAAGTTAGTGGCCGTTCGATTCACGTCGAAATCCGCATGGTGGTCTAAATTGTTGGGGCTCTTCCCAACAAAAATTGGCACCCTTCATGACCAATATTTTCCAAGAAATTGGATTCGTTGGATAGTACACTAAAATTATTATTCATCTTACTTTGTCCTAAAGGTGACGACCTCAGGTAATTCTCTTCAGAGTGAAAAATGAAATTTCACCACTGCAATTTATGCACGCATTACTTAAGTAAATTCGTAAAGGTACAGCTGTACTTAGAAAAGTCAAAGGCCGGATTAGTTTGTCAGGTAATACCGACCTTCTGCTGTACTCTCTAAATCCAGATACGTTGAAATTTTAAAAATCCTCAAGTTAATTGTCGTCTGTGAACAAAAATCTTATAGTAACTTGATTTCCAAGTTAGCAAGTTCATAATTATGTTTTTGGTTCCGGGAAGAAAACTAGCCGGATGATTTATTAAATCTCTACGAATTTAAATTCAGAGAGCATATAGCGGAAGCCGGCTATGAGCCGATGGTTACTCTGTATATATGAACAAGTTTAAAATGCAAACCTTATTCTAAATCATCTGGATGTTCAGAATATAATATTGTCGCTTGAAGAGATTTAGAAATTTTCAGTTGAAAATAGTCGCCCCCAAAAGAGGTGGTGCCCTAAGGCTTAGTTCTTTTAGCTCAACGGTTAACAAGGTCCTGTTGGGACTAGTTAATTTGTTGGCATCAATGTCTGTAATAACTTAAGGGTCAGCGTACTGGTGTCTAGAAAGTTCTGATTTTGGGGTTATTCAAAAGATTATTTACGAATTATCTTCATATTTTGGAAATTTTTCGGTATTTTGATTTTTTTTTCTTAGAAGCACATATTATCGGAATTTTCGAAATTATTTTAGGGCAGTTTTGAATATTGCTTTGGGTTGATTGACTTTGGTATCTGGTTTACTACACGTTTAACAGGGCCAAATTTGCCAGAACTTTCAAGACGTTTGGAGGTTACCAGATTATTTGAGACTTATTGAAATTTTTGTGAGTGAGGATTTTAGTATGTTGGTTGCTTCCCCATATGGTTCGATATATTTCAGTTTTAGAGTGGAGGTGCTTGCTTGACGTAATACATATTATGCAACTTTCGAAATAATTAGAGAACTTTGTATTGCATAATGTTCCGTGGTGATTAGTGCTTGATGCTCAGTTGCATGTTGCTAAGTGTTAAATACTCAGGCTTTTCTCAGGTTATATATGCCAAACATATTTGCAAGGCCTTAAGAGAGGATTCTTGATTTTGCGAAATTCCCCTAATCCAGAAACCAATCACAAGTAAAAATAGAAAATTTTACCTGGGGATTCAGATGCGATGCAATATTTTTGCAAGCAGAGAATGAATTCTTGATTTTAAATCTGATACACGTTAAAAATTCACCTTTAGTTTAGATTATTTACAGATAATCACAGAGGTATTTAGAACTAGAGCATATCTTCATGTTGTACGGATGGCGATTTATGAGCAAAATGGAATATGCAGGTAACACTCTGCATCAAAAGAAATAATTTAGGAGTGACTCTGAAATACAATTTGGTAATCTGTAATAACAAACACAATTTGTAGAACAGCAATACAATATGTACAAACATCTACTACACACATGAAAAATTGTGGAAAAATTTGGTTTCAAGAATATTTTAAAAAACCAATGGTCTTATGTGATGTTCTATTCACCCAAAAAGTTTGATCTGAATCAAAAAAAAAAATGGCGCCAAGGTTTTGTGTTTTATTGACACAAAAAAAATCAATAGATTGTTTGATCTAGATCAAATTTCAGAAATCACATTTTTTTTAAAGGTTTAAGTACTCCCACTTTTCTACCAAACTAACTAATACGTAAAAATGCCTATTTTATGTTATTATAAATGACAGTCAAAACAACATACTATATGTTCATCAGCACCAAAAACAGATCATATTTTTTTATGTTCTATTAGAACCATCAAATCTAGATTTTTCAAAAAAAGTGAATAGAACTCGACATTAGTGTTGCTTCATGATACAAAGAATTAATAAGGTATGATCAATAGATGTAATTACGTCATCCGGTGACAAAAATTTGTTTTTTAGTTTTTGTTATTTCTCTATTTTATTTTGTTTTTAGCACGTTATTCGGTGGTATCGTTATGTAGCATCGAATGACATGCTAAAAAACAAAACAAAATAGAGAAATTTGTACAAAAAACAAAAACTAAAAGACATACTTTTGTCACCGGATGACGTAATTACATCTATTGATCATACCTTATTAATTCTTTGTATCATGGTGTTGCTTAAACCAAAACAATATAAAAAAATATCTGAGTATGTATGGCTACACATACGTAAAGAAATAAATTATGACATTGGACATATTTATTCGTGCATATATTTAGGCGAATTTAAAGCGACTTTAATCAGATCGCCATCTAACACTTCACCGATGAACTTCACATGGAAGTATGTACTTTATGTTTGTATACTACGGTTTTTGTGTCTTGCCACAAAACTGACGAAATGTCGACTCCGTAATCATTTCCCACATACTTCTCAGAGTATCCTCGTTCAACTTTTTTCCTACTTAAGGCGGCATCACTCGACAGCTTACAATTCGGCACACGATTTCAACGGACAGTTCCCAGACTATATGTTCCTCTGCTGTGTAGGTATTAAAAGGCCCACGGACGTGTTAAAATTATCGAAATAAAGAATATGATTAACAAAACAGGTAGATATATTGTTTGAAAGACGAACAGCAATATTCGACGATGCTCCAAAAACCGCTGGAATCGCAAAGCGAGGAGAGCTTGAAACCCCATAGCGTGCGGCAGAATAGTTCCTATCATTTGCTCATCTACGCAAAGCCTATAGGTAGCATTGACACTGAACCGAAGGTTTTATTAATGTCTTATAAGCGGTCGAACCTTAAACAACCGATCACAATCTGGTTGGTCTTTATCGATTTCAAGAGAATTATTGTTAAAATGAAGGTATCGACGAATTTCCTCGAACTTATAAGCACAGGCATCACTTGTCGAATCGCTTCAAACGCGTGTCTTCCCCAGTACCATCATGCGTAAACACTAATATGCAATTTTACGCGAATCGACTGTAAATTTCGTTCCGTATTCTTTTGAGTCGAGACAACATCTAAATAAGATACAGATGTATAAAATAAAACCCAGCGAAGAGTTGTATTACACGTACAAGCAGATAATACAATAAAAATGTCTTCAGAAAAATGTATGAATATAAAAGTAAATTTTCATTGTAATGCACAGATCCGCCTATAGGCGAGTATTACAAAATGCATCGCCACAGTTTCCCAAAATAGTTTTCTACTAAACCAACACCAAAAACTGAGATAATAAAGCCAAAACTACTTACCAATAATTTTTTCAACCGTCTAAAACGTCATAAAATATTTTTTATGATTATTTAAAATAACGAACTAAAACAAAACAATTTTTAATCACTTTCTATCAAAACTTTGACTTCAACTCGTAGTTGTTGAACAGGGCCGAAAGGCCAAATGTTGAAAGGCCAAATGTGTCGAAAAACCGAATGTGTCGAAAGACCGAATATATCAAAAGGCCGAAATGGCCGAAAGGCCGAATGTCGAAAGGCCAAAAGGCCGAATTTCGAAAACCGAATGTCGAAAAGCCGAATGTCGAAAAGCCGATTGTGTCGAAAGGCCGAATATCGAAAAGCCCAATGTCGGAAAGCCGATTGTGTCCAAAGGCCGAATGTCGAAAGGCCGTTTGTGTCGCAATTGATTTTAATTTTTCATCTTTTTATGAATGAAAATTTTCAAAATTTCTATTTTTATGAAAACCTTATGTTTTTATCAAAATTTTTGTATAAAAATGTTTAATAGTAAATCGTCTTAAATATTGAAATATTCTTACGTTCCTTAAAAATTAATTAACTAAAAAAAAAAAAGAAAAATAACTAAATTTTTTTTTGAGTTGGCTACCTTATCTAGAAAAAAATAATACAGAAACTGAAAATCCCGAAAAAAAAAATCCAGAAACAAAAAAATTCAGAAAAATAAAAATCTAGAAAACTAAAATTCAGAAACAGAATTATCAAAGTGTGGACCAAATTAAAATTAAAATTTATAAAATGTCTCTCGAATTTGACTTTTTCCGTAAAGTTCTTAATATTTACGATAATGGAAATTGTTTCATCAACCTTGTAGACATATATCGCTTCTACTGATAGTTCTACCACAAATGTTTCAAATTATTTGTGGTTGGATTAATTCGTTAGGTTAGTATGAGATCGACGAATGTATTGGAGCGAATTACGGATTTAATGCTTGTAGAGGAATTGTATCGCTCGTATCGCTTCTACTGATAGATGTATCACAAATGTGTGTCGGCCTTTTAACCCATTCGGCTTTTCGACATTCGGGCTTTCGACACATTCGGCCATTTGACATTCGGCCTTTGGACATTCGGCCTTCCGACCCATTCGACCTTTCGGAGTTCGGCCTTTCTACATTCAGCCTTTCAAAATCGAACGGTTGAACCAATGGGCATATCACAACAACAAAAAACGAAACCGTTATGACGAGAGTAGTAAGAGAATAACACACGTAAAAACTAAAGAAAAAATATGTATACGTGCGCCAGTTCATGATAACGTAAAGTCCAGTCCGCCTTTAGGCGGTTAGATGCATTACAGGGTTAATCTCGTATTGAAGAGAATTAAAACGCTGGCCCTGAGCCAAAATAATCTAAAGCCATCTATAACGTAGTCAGTGGCGTAACTAAGTAGCCGCAGGCGGAGGAGCATAGTTATTGAGGCCCACGTGATTTATCAAGCGTTGCAATATTAGTTTGAAGTCAATATTAGATAGGTGGTAGCTCAGAGTAAGCTTAAACTAGACTACTCTTTCAAAATTGTAGAACGGGACATTTCTAGGAAATTTTTAAGAAAAGGTGATGGTCTAGTTTTTAGAGAAAGAAGAAACTGTTCCTGTTGCTATTAAATGCACATATTTTCTTAAGACAGGCCCATCAATTTCTTCTTGGTTGCTGAAGGTGAATGCCTGATAATCTGAATCCATACAAATAAAAATGGCTTTAGGTTCTGACAGATATTTAGATTTAGGAAAAAGTTTGCTAAACTGAGTTTAGTGTTTGCTGCGTTGATTTAATTTAATTTACCTCTTTTGCAATTGCAAATTCAACCTTTTACAAATCAAGTTTTGATTAGAAAACGTTGAATTTAATTTGAAAAAGATCATCTGATTTGTTAAAGGGACCTAATACTAATAAAAAAAGCAAGGAATTGTTGAAACTTTCTTCATAGAAAAATACCTAACCGCGACGGAAAACAATTTCTTGTTGAGAACAATTGTTGGCGGGTTCCCCTGTTTTGTATCCCCTTATGTCTGGGATTTCATGTTTTGATCATTTTTTTAAATTTCTCGGGATTATTGGAGTGTAGGTTACTTAAATGGTGATTCAGTCATATAATTTTGTTGAGCTTAGTCTTAACTTAGTATAGCATTTGGCTTAGTAGAGAGAGATCCAGACAATGATCATGCGCTTAGCTTTAAGTCCTAAATCTACTCCTAAATATGCTTCTGTGGTAAGGTCTGAGACTATTCATGTACATAGCTCTTATAGGTATTTTGTTGTCTTCCCCTGATGGTGTGTGTCAGTCAACAATGGGTCCGCACAATCAACTCCTTCTTTTAAGAATGATCTAAATAGTTCCACTCTTACATTTAGCAAATCACCTATTACTCGATTCAACTTCTCAGCATTATATTTCACGTATCTAATATAGTCGTGTACTTACGATTTTTCAGACTATAGCTATAGAACCTACGCCACGCAGTACTTTGAACGTATGGTAGCTATCATTAAGGTGGCTGCAGGATGTAAATGCCGAAGGGTATTTATTAATGCTTCAAACGCATCAGATATTTAGCCTTTTTGTTTGCAAAATACCAAAAAATAAAAAGGAAATTGTGCCGAGAATTGCTGGCTGGTCTTACAAAACAAGATTGGCCAACAAACAATTTACAACATTCGAAGACAATCATCCAATTATGCCACCATGGTCCGTATGAGAGATATTCTGTAGAAAAAATCGTTTTATTCAGGGAAGATGTTGAAGGAAGAATATCCACGATGGCCGTACCAATAACCAACAGACAAATTAAATAAATCAACAGAATCATTATTCCAGCTTATACCAGAATGGTATAGACAGGCAGATCAGCTAAAGAGACCGTCGAACGCGTTTCCGATCGTATTCAACAAATTCGACAAATCGTACATAAGATATAGAGGAAGAAATTATGAACGACTTTTTGATGAAAAGCGTATGAATGCATGCAATTCATCCATAAAAATACAACCCGCGCCGAAAGGAGGCAATCGAATGCCAGATTATCGTAATTTGTTGGTTCTTACAAAGTTGCTCACGTAGGTCAAAATGAGCGGTTCAAATATGAGAAAATTGATGATCGCAGCGGACTTTAGGATGACGGCCAAAGTGTCATTATAAAGAAGGAGGAAAGTGAACTAATAATCGAAATTTTGAAACCTATGAATTACTGCAAAATTTAAGAAATAATCTTACGGGAAAGAATTTATGTACCAAACAAACGAGCGAATAGAGGAACGGTTCGATTTTAGCACCAGTAAATATGAAACGTATTCGTGCTGAAACGAAATCGAATGATTTGGAAATTACAATTCTTTGCAAATAAAAACGGAAAGTTGTACGACATCTGAATATAAAATTAGAAAATCTGTAGAACCACGTTGCCAATGAGCGGAATCAAATGGTATTTCTGGGATAAAACCCTCATTTTAGCAAATTTTTTTGAATAACCGAATTATGACGACCGCACATTATGCAAACAGCAATAGAATACATCCAAAATGATTTAACTTTAATCAGTGCCAGTTTGCGATACAATACAACGAAAGTTTCACTCAATACTCAACTAGAGGACTCGTTATATGGCTTGAAGCAACGGAATGTGGAAAGGGCAGTTTCTTCGATTTATAGAAAAAATCAGATTTAAACTCCATTTGTTTCACAACGGTTCATCACAATCCAGTTCTAGAAATTTAACCACAAAATGTACGTACTTCCATAACGACCTTCAAAGACTGAACACGTTCCTCAAGGTTAATTAGCCCATAGTTAATTCCCCTCTCCCTCCACCATGGTGTATTTAAAGAAGCTATGAAATAAAACTTGTCCATCAGGCAGCAGGTCGTATTGCAAATTCAATAAGTGCTCTTCAAAGAAGTGTAACCAACTAGCACAACCAGGTATGGTTCTGTATTTCCATCAATTGGATAGGTCGAGTTTCTCGAAACAATTTTTGCTGTTAAGATAAAATGGTTGAGCATTTTTGAAAAAATTTTGAAACTTGTAAAAATGACTAAATACGTTGAAATTGCTTCTGGCCATTTTCGATGTCCAATCCTTTTTATTTCAATAAAATAATTTTTTCGGAAAGCATGACCTTCCACTTTGTGAAAATATAGACTCTGACTTGGTCCTTCTAGTTATTTAAACTTTTTCAGCACACCTATACTTTAGGTTAATTTGTGTACTTACACTTTATGTGGAATACTTCACACCGGTGGGGTTACTAACAAAAGCCACATATAAATATTGGACTAGTTACCGCACATTTATAAGACCAAACAAGCAGAAACGACTTACACATGCTGAGGTTTGACGGAAACTGAAAACAGAACAGAGTAACCGACAAATATTGAAACCTGGAACCGTAAAAATATTCTAAAAAATTCACCGAAAATTATGTAAGTTTACAGATAAAAGACCTCTTACCATCTAACAAAAAGGACGAGGCAAGATCGATGGATTTATGTCTATCTCTCTGAATATCAGAACGATTCGTAAGGTTGACACCTACAGTTATTTACTTTTCTTCGTTTTATGCAACACCATGACAAAACTTGGAAACGTGAAGGGTTTTCTCTCGTCGGTCAAAGGACCGTGTCTTCAACTAAATTGTTCAATCAATTTATCCTAATTTGTATTTTTAAATAAACATGGTATATTAGTTCACAGACTATAAAATATTACAAAACAGTGAAATCATGCTCCTTTAAATAAATCGTTTTTTCTCTTGTTTGCATCATTAATTTTCATTGTAACGACATTCATATAAAATTATTTTATCATAATAATATAATTTTGTACAACAATAAAAAAGAAAATGAAAAATACTTGTAAAACACCTGTGTATACATAAATAAAATAAGGAAACATAATAAATACCGTGGTAACGAATCCTGATTATGTAAATATAGTATTCCTAAAGACGATTGATTATGGATCGAAATCCAATTGTCTGCGATTTTAAATTTATAGTTGGACCACGTCACTTCAATAACAAAGCGGAAATACCAAAGTTCATTATATTTTGTATACAGGCAGATAGGAGATATAGATAATGGAAAGGAATACCCAATATAATATATTCATACAAAATAATCCTCAAATTTTGATAAAATCTCTATATTTAAACATAAATTGAATACATCGTCGCACAATTAACAATGGTAACTAATTTTATATAAAAATACGGGTATACAAACAAATTAAATTCAATGTCACTCGTTCATGAAAACTTAAAATTAAATAATAATTGGTTTAAGGTCTTTCAGGGTATATACACTATGTGTAATTTTCAAGAACATTTTATTAAAACAATGTCACAGTTTTATTGTATCTAATAGTTCCAAATTGTACCGCTTACAGCGCATTTTATTAAATTGCTCAATCACATATTTAGCACAGTCCAAAATGTATTAAAATTAACAAAAAAATCGATCCACATAATAAAAACTAGCATATCTTTCTTGCTAATACTGTATCTTTTTCAAAATACTTAAAGCTACTTATTGACATTCATATTTTATTATACGCATCGTTGAGACTCGTTTTCAAGTTATTCCCTATCAAAACTAAATATTAAACATAAATTAGTCGAAAACCATCCGGATGGACATAGGACGGGTTCGGAAAAAAAATTTAATTACGATTTAACCACTTTGCAACAATGAAAAAATATAATTTTAATTAGCAGACTTTAATAGCATGCTAAAAACCATCCTATTATGCAAACCTATCCGGTAAAAGATAAATTACTCCAAACAACGTAAAAAATAAATAAAAGTACCAAGCCAATCATAAATTTTCATTATCTAATACTGAACATAATGTAGTCTGTGTACAACAATCTACAATGGTTAATGATAGGTAATTATTCCAGGAATAGGATTGGTTTTCCCTTCCTTTTTTTGTTTTTTTGTTGTAGTGCAGAGTACAAAAAAAAACATAATAATAGAAATTTTAATTTAGAAAAGGCAAATCATTACGGCCCAAAGTACTAAATTATGAATAAGATTTATTTGCATCCTTTTGTTTTAGAAGTAATAATTGTAGCTGTTATTATAATTAGTCAATCCTTATTAGGAAAATATATCAACCTGGGCAAATAAATCTGTTATGACGTAGTTATACAACCATAGTTACTCAATTCTGCAAACAATGATATTATTCCTCCTCCTCCTCCTGGCAAGCAAAAAAAAAACAAACGTAAATCTTTTCTCTACATGATATCCCAATTGTATCATAATAAAGAGTAGTGTCAAGGTTGATATCGATTTTGCAGAAATCTACAGCACAGACGAAATTATATAGGTCGCTCAGAGTTGTGAACAAAAAAAAAATGGGTCAACGTTATATTTGTTGTGAATAAAATAAAATTTACATATTCGGGTCAAGATCAACATATATTTTGCACTTGGTTTCGATTTTATGATAACTTGGCGCCCAACGTGGGGTAATTTTACGTTTTAATTGTTAAAATATAAATTTCCAAGCATAATATTTTATAAAAATTGATACCCAATTAATAAAAATAATAATAACGCGTTTTATAATGATATTAAGATGAATAGTGCCTGATTTTATGTAGTTTATTCTCTTCTGAACTGGATAATTACGTGCGTCGCCCAACATGGGGCCACGTGGTAATTGTATTTTTTTAATAAAAGGGTTTTGTAGAAACAATCATAATCGTAAAACGTAAGTACTCACTTTACGAGCATAATGCATAAAAACTGATAAAATAGATAAATGTGACAGCGTACACCAATATTCCCCATATGGCCAATTTTAGGTCGTATAAACGAAATGTGTGTCGTATAAAAGAGAATACAGCTCTAAATACTGGGGTGCGATTAAAAACGAGCTTCGGTCATAATACATAATCTAAGCGCAGAAATTTTACTTCCCAAAAATACAATTTCGTATTTATTCACAACATTATTATACTGAAATGAACATGACATGAATTTTTTATCGCACACACCAAAATAAAATAAAATATTGTGTGCGTTCGCCGTGTAATACTTTTCGTTATCATTTTCAAAATATTTGTAGACGTAATAATACCCTACTTAAACATATTAACGAGGTGTAATAGCTTTGTGTTTTTATTTTTATTTTTTATTTTGCCTGATGTGAACAGGGTTATATTATATGTAAAAAAATAGCAAAAATGTTGTTGATACCTACTTTGCACGTAATGCTAATTGTCTATCACTAGGGCAGACAAATTTACCATTTCCACTATCTTTGCCATGAAAATCAACCATTATTTATTATTTTACAACACAAAAATACACGCACACAAAAAGAAAATCAAGGGATCTACTATCACTCACTCGTATTATAAAATCACTTTCACTTTAATGATAACACAAATTTAATATTTTGTCACCAAAATATTTATGTTTTCATTTTACACTAATTTTTTATTTTATTTTTTTTCGTAATAAATATTCTCACACTTTTCTAAGTTTTTCTCACTTACGAAACACACAAAAAGATAACACAAACAACAACAAAAATAAATAAAATAAAAGAAAATCAATTTTCTAAATCTAAATATTTATTTTTTTTTTTTTTTTTGCTATTTTCTAGATAAGAAAATATTTGGTTTTATTTCGATTTAGTGAAATACTTCTCGAGAACGTTGGAAACGTATAGACGCCTGTTGCACGACTGAATGTAATGAATTTCAATTCTCTTTTCATATACACAAAAAAAAAGCCACGCAAAATTATTTTTTATATGTTTGTGTGTTTGTGTTTGGATAACAGAAAGGCGACGAACGAAAGTACGAAAGGGAAATGGAAAACAAAAATAAAATGTGTATATAGATGTGTGCTGTTTTCAAGGATAAATTCTCTTTTGATTTGAACGACATCGAATATAAATGTTGTGGCACCGATAGGTCAGGTTGGTAAAAAACATGTTGGTTTTTGTTGGGTGAACTTTTTTTTAAAATTTATGTCAGGCTCATTAAAATTTAAAGTTATAACAAGCGTGAATTTTGATCTGGTTGGTTCCTTCGTTTTTTTTTGGAATTATATTCCATCATAGTTAAGAAGTTTCTGCTTGAGAAGGTCCTTCAGTAACATTTGTTTCACAAATATCTCTATAGTATATCTTCTCTACAATGCAGAAAATTACATAGTCCGATAGATTGAGAAGAGACAGGGGACAGGTTTCAAAGATGCAAATATAATGTTTCAAAAAACGTGATTTTGACTTGGGGCAGATTATTTTCAACTTGTTTGTTTAATTACTTTGCCCTCCTTCTTAATTTGCAGTTTCATGGCTTAACGGTCCTTAAAACTATACATGGTTCCTGGCTACAAAAATGGTTCTATCCGTCGGTACCAAAAATTAAAGGATCTGCTGCCTATGGGTATGCCAATTTTGGAGTTTTTCCTCGGTTTAATCAGTGCCTTAATAAACCAAATCGTCTTCTTAGGGAACATGTTTGAAACGTGATCGTCTTTTTAGGGAACACGTTTGAAAACATGAATTAACGGTGAACTACTTTTTGGTTTGAGTCCCGAGTCAAACAAGAAAATCATTTCAAAATCGTTTCTAAAATTCGATACAAATTTCGAATTTACTTTCTTGTTTTGGATATTTTGTAGCGATGTTTGTAGTAATGGATTTTGATCACTATAAGCGATGCTACATTTGCCGTGTTTTTTTATAAGTCTCGATAGATCTCAATAGATCGAATCCAGACTTTCTCTATTTTTGTGGTTAAATTGCAATTGATTCAGTTTATTTTAATCAATGATAACTTTTTATTCAACATTTTATCGTTTTTAATTCATTTGCTTGAATTACACAACTTATTAGTTGTGCATGAAAATCTTGCTTTTTATCCAGATATGCTATCGAGACTACAGATTTTCCCTTTTATGAGTAAAGACACACATTAAAAATTTGTATTTTAGCATGGAAGCATGCCAAAGTCAATTTTTAGTACATATATCATACAATAGGAAACTAGTAGCTGATTTACATTTAATCTTTTGCTATATTTTAAAAGATAGAAGATGTACGTTAAAAGTATTCATTTTATTATTATTTCCTTAAATTATGAAGAGGCGTATTCAAAATGTGTTATTTAATACTAGTTACCGCAATCCACAAGTTTTTTTGGCGAAAAAAATGGAAAAATCGAAAAATGAATCTGTTTATCATTTTTCGTAAAAGTTGCTCTAAATTTAAAAGATCATAGTAACATTTTGAAAGAAAAAAAAAATTTTAGTATGTCCGTCTCATTTTTTTATATGGATAAAATGTATTCGCACTTTTCCTTATGTATTTATACTTTTAGAAAATCAAAACAACAATGTCCTACCGTTGTCAAAATAAACACAATTCTTAGTGCTGCGAGTGCCAATATTTTTAAGTGGATGATAGAAGTAGCTAAAATTTCCCATTTTTTTTTTTTTGGTAAATATCTGAATAGATCTATCGAGACTTATAAAAAAACACAGCTATTAAAAACAAAACTTATAGTGAATGTGAGGTTTATAAATACGAAAACAGTTACTATACCAGTAGTTATCGTTGTATCAACAACTTTAAATTCGGGCCTTAATGTTCGTATTCGAATTGGTTCGCTCCATACATACTCAAACCAAAACTTCTTGAAATTTCATGATTCGGTACAAATAGTCTAGACACATTAGAACAGTTTTTATCATGGAAAATTCCATAGTAGAAATTTCCGCTATCAACTAATTTATTCTACTCATTCCTAGGTGTCACCGTAACAATGCCTTGAAAAATGACAGAAAATTTATTTTGGTTCTTGTCATTGCTAAAATATATTTCGAAACGTAGCAGGCATAATGTTTCTTTGAATAAACTATTTTTTTGACATTTGCTTGCAAATATTGATGCGGGACGTTCAGAAATGTATAAACAAAATTCTGAAATATTGCAATTGGCTGGCCGAAACCGATACTTCTAATATTAAAAGTATTGTCGCTGTTGAATTAAGTGTTGCAATTGAAAGCCGAGTTCAACATATTATTGATCGGCTATCTCGATTAAAATCAAGTCGTCGTTATAAAACTCAATGTACAGAACTTATTACTACAAACAACATGTATCGGAAGGATCCATTGATTTAGACGAATCTATAAATCAGGTTAAACAACTGGTAGAACTAGGCGAGAAGGACATTTCATCTTCAGATGATGACTCGGATGCTAAATTAAAATCTCCAAACAAAGATTAGCGTAACATAGTCATTGATCCCCGAAATTCTAATGTTAATTACATTTATTTAACGTCAAAATATAATTTTTAATTCAATTCATCAGTGAAAACGTGATAAAAAAAAATATTTCGCTCTACCTTTTTTTACGGAGCAGCTATCGGGAGCTATTTTTATATAACGACTCTCGATAGCGGCTCCGGATAGCGAATAAAAAACGCACTAACATGTACTAGTAATACTGATGAATACGCAAAGAATTCTTACCTCAAACATGACAAGTTCCAATAAAATATTTGGACCCTCACCAAAAGCGCTGCTCAAAGATTCTCAGGATACAATTGGCAAAACAGAAGAAGTAAATGTAAAGTTTGCTCCTTATATGGTGAAACTGGTATTGCCACTATTTTAGATTCTAGCATTTTAAAGTTTCACAGAATTTTTCTAGTATAATTTTCCTGAGTTAACTTTATTCCTTCGGGTGTTTTTATAATTTCCGCACTGAGAAATATACCAGGGTCATAGCTAAATGTCATTTCAAAATTGGCCTTGAGTTCAACCAATAGCGTATCCATTTCCGGTCTATTGTCTCCAATTAATAATCCATCGTCAACATAAATGGCTAGTATCATCGATGCATTTTGATTCTTAAACAAACATTTCGCTGATTTTATTGGTTCCATTCGTTTGTTAATGAGGAACGTAGTAAACAGTTTATTCCAGTTTAATGAAACTTATTTAAGTCCAAATAGCGATTTCTAAAACTCTCCTCTATCGGTCTGAATATTCTCTGTCTTTCTGCATTGTTGTCTGATTTGTTTCGCTTTTACGCGGTCTTCTCAAACATAATCATTTTCGTTCGTATCATGTTTTATTGTATTTATTCCGCTTGAAATTTATTCCCATTGTAAAGCCTTTTTAAATTTTGGAGACTTAAATGGCCTAACTTTTTGTGCCATACATCAGCAATATGTTTACAGCAACTAAAGCTTCTTCTTCAGAATTACTTCGTTTAACGTTTACTTCATACAAGCGCTACTGAGTCTTTCATAAAACTAACTTCACCTCCATTCGTTGACATTGTATTAACATTGAGTAAGTTTTTACTTAATTCCGGTTAGTAAAGAGTTTTGTTTGATGTACCTTAATGTACCGGATGGCTCCGGCATGCATAGATTCCGATAGTTTGGCTAAACCAATCACTGAGTTTAAAAATTCCTTTTGTTTCACCAGGTCAGATGAGAATCCTTAGTCCACTATCCCAATAGATTTCTTTACTTTCTTGCAAACTTTTTCGCATTCGTCCATTTTCTTGGCATTCGTCAGTTTTTTGCATTTTTTTCATGAAACGCGTTGATTTCTCGAGTTAAATATGAAACATTTTGTTTCTGAAGTATTGAGATGAGTATTGAATCAAATTTAGTATTGAGTGCATTTAGGCGAATGCGAAATACAACATTTTCAAGGTGGCTTACGTGCGTAGCTAAATCATTGTTTTTATTTTATAAATAGTTGTAAAATTCTTAAAGTAAATTACAATTTTGCTGTTCATTATCTAATTGAATATTATTTTACATTAATTATTAATCCAATTTGTTATTTAGCTGCACGCACGTTTTTTATACAACAACCTCCATCTTTTCTTTATATAACGTTAAACGAACGCTTGCAATTTTGACATATTATTACGGTGACACCTAGGATAGAATAGAATAAGTTATTTGATAGCAGAAAGTTTTACTGTACTAAAATGGAATTTTCCATGATAAAACCGTTCTAAATATTTCTAAACTGTTCTTACCGGAGCAATCATGAAATTTCGAGAAATTTTGGATTAAGTGTATAAGAGTTATTAGTTTTTGGTAAGTGATAGTGTGAAGATTAAAAAGTGAATTAAAAAAGTAATTTAAATAGTGTTTTAGTGAGATTTAAAGATTATAAGTGAACAGTAAAATTGAGTAAAAATTATAATAAGTGGTTTTATGAAGTTTTGTAAACAAATTGTGTTGAATTAATTTTTGGTGTTAATAAATAAATTCGTTGGTGATTAATTGAAGTGGTTTGTTTTTTTTTCACAATCCAGTTATTCGAACCTTGATTAACAAGTCAAAAATGTAACAATATGAAAATATGGGCATAAATACACAGCGACTTTGTTGCCTCTTAGTAAAAACTATAACTATACATATTACAGTACATATTAAAATTATGATTAGTAGATAATTGCTATGTAATATTTTATCAATATTTCAATAAGCATCACCATCGCAATCAACATGACCATCACCAACACCATCACAATCATCCTCATCGCATCACAATCAACATCACCATTATCCATCGAAATATTTGGCCAAATTCGAAAGTGCCTATCAAATTGTATCATAACCGGTTAAGAAATAGCCAAGTTACAGGCTTATTGGGCATATTCCAGAAATATATCCAAAAATCATTTTAGATGTAGAGAATATTTTCGATTTGCATAATTTATGTAGCATTTTTATTTAGTTCATAATATTGTTACTTTTTAAATTATTAAACAAAGCGCTGCTGTCACATGGTTAGTGCCTTAGACCATACAATCGATGCACTAAATACTTAAACGGCAGAAAATTAATGTTTTTCCGAGCTGATTATGCAAAAAAAAACTTTTAACTGTGTACTCATTGTATTAAGAAAAACACGTTCAAACATGTACAGTTTGGTTGGGTTACTGAAAGCGAAAATTTAATAACAATCGAATGACGTAATAGCAATAGCATTCTTAGACTCTACATTTCAATCAAAACAACTGTCAACTATATGTACATGGTAAAGCTGAATCTCGTTCTCGAATTCATCATCGAATTACCATGTATCACGAAATAAATAATGCAACATTTTTAGTCAGTTATTTCTGAATTTTGATTGGATGTTACATGTTATTGGTTTCCAATTCGCAGTTTTCACGCTATCAAACGAATCTCAGATAACACTGCACATGTTAATTTATATCGAAGCGAGAAAGTCACGCGAAATACAATTCGATTTATTTATTATCTACAATTACTGACGAATTTAAATTCAGCCAAGCACTCTCTTAATCCCTCTCTTTTCTGGTTTCGCAATACAATATTGCATAATTGTGTTTATACCATACACAAAAGGAAAGCTTAAAACATAATCAAAATTTCCACCATAAGCAAGCAAGCAGATGGAAAAATATTTGGTTTTCTTTGTACATATAATACATACTCTTATCAAACGGTGAGCTAGTTGCCAAATTTCCCCTGTACAATAAAATGTCTGATCTCCCCATGTCTATGAGAATCAGTACGAATGAGGGAGACACGGCAAAAAAAAATGTATGGTTTTGGCATTGATAGCTTGTTGCTTTGTTATAGTTGTGTATAATACTACATACTATATTATGTATGTGTTTGTTTTTTTTGTTATCTATGCCATGTTAATAGATGAATAAATTAGCTTTTCACTTGTTTTTGTTTCTATTGTGATTGTGAACTGTACTAATATGAAAATGAATGCTACTTTTGGGAAAAATCGTTTTTCTTTTGTTTTTTTTATTTAATGAACTCAAAACTAAAACTAAAAATGTATAAGCGGTTGTGTGGAAGGATAATATTTAGAGGCAATTTAATTACAAAATGGTTTTAGAGGCCTGCCCTTCTCTGTTTAATGATTATTATGGGGTTATTGACCTGTATTTTGTAAAATATGTGCTAACTTTTGTTTAATATATTATTCCCTAGTGGTTGGTGAAGATTTGGGAAGTTGTTAGCTTAATCAATTAATGTTAATTTCATTAATATTGGGTAACGAAACTTTATAAAGTTATGTTCAAGTTGTGCGATAACTGTATACCACAAGGAATTAAATAATAAAGTTCGTTCACATCTTGGAAACCTTACATACTATTTTTTTGTTTGTTTAGAATATGTGCACATGTATATAGGTACACACCTCGAAACAGTATGCATACATAGCAAACATATTAAAAATGGCATTTTTATGTCAAACCATCTATGTGAGATCAGTGGTTCTTAATCGTTGATCCGCGAGCCACCATAGAAATTTTACTTTTAGTTAGATTTAGAATAATTTTCACTAGCAAACTAATGAGGTTAAGAGCCACTTTACGGTACACGAGAAAGCTGGTAAATACATAACTAAATAATTATAAAAGGGATGAAAATGGGAAACCCTAGTGAAGAAATACAAAATAAAAATACTTGGAAATAAAGAAAATCGATACAAAGAAATACGTCTTCTATGGTTACAATATTTAGTAAATGTATGTACATAGTTATGAGCCATGATTGATATCAAACTGTGTGTGCTGGTACTTAAATTGATTTGAATTCAACGTATGTGGTGGTTTTGTATGTTATGTACAAATTTATAGTTTTCGTCCATAAATTTTCCATTAGACTGAAAAATTATTGTCATGTTTTTATTTCGCAGCTATATAGTTCCTTTCCTTCCTCCCCCCCCCCCCCACCCGCCACTCACATGTACTCAATGCAGTAATAAATTATGTAACTGTTAAGGTTATTAAAAATAAAGGCGCACTTTACTTTATTTGATTTATGATTTTTTTGTTCTAGTAAATAAAATGCGCGGAAGGATGGGAATTCACCTGGCTGTTTCCATATCAACGCACATCATCTCTCATATACACATAAATACTCAGTCTCTTTGATGTTTTTGCAAATGAAAATCGCGTATCTACATATTACTTATACAGTAGTTTTGAGAAAAAATTATTTTATTGGGTGAAAATTCAATTTTCTCGTCTCACACCATTGTGTATACATAAGTGTATGATTGTCTCGTCTGTGTGCTATTATAAATTGATTGTGTTGCTGTGTTCTTCACAACAAGATGTAAAATGGGAAAACCAAAATAAAAATGGAAAAATGTAGTTTTCCATTTAACTTTTTTTTATTTGTTTATTTAGAACGAATAAATCATTTTAAAAATCAGGAGTTCATTATCTTGGTGGTGTAGTATCGTTCTGGAATGTTGGAGCATGCTAAAAGATAAATGAAAATATTTATGGGCTCATTGGGCTGTAAATACAAGTTACGTTTAATAACAACTTGTATAAAATATGGGGTGAAAAATTAAAATAAACATTGGCCCAGTATTTGATGGGAGGAGGGGGGGGGCGTATGATGCCCACGATTTTGATATTTTGATGCGGGCTTCATAAAATTGAACCATTTCTTCCAAATCACAAATCAACTTACTTAGCACTCGATATTTGGGCGAGTATTTACATTCATGTTTTGACTGTTCACACATTTTTGATTTTGTACATCAAGCAAGCTGGATGATCTCGGGAACCATCGAAAGCGAGTGATGTTTCTTGATGTTTCTTTGATGGGCGAAAAACCAGTCGTCCGATATATAGGTGTAAAATCTGGTGGCTGCACACGAATCCTGCTAAACAATCGTTAGTTTTTCCAAAATTGTTTGGTTTTAGTATTTTCCGCACTCGTTAACACGTTGTCATGCTCGCACTAAAATATTGTTCATTACAGCAACTAAAGTAGTTCAGAGTTTACTATTACAACTTCAGTTCGGCCAGTGCCGTTACGTGCGCATAAACCAGTAAACTCTGATGATTTTGAGACCAACCAAGATGAACATTTTAGGAATGACTTTCTATCCAAACTGTTCACGAAAAACTGCCATTATTGACTTAATATGAATGATATTCTTTGATGAAGTAATTGAGGAAATACAAATTGTTCCAATTTCCAATCTTGTGGAAACACTCGGATCACTCCGGATGGTGATAGCTCTTGTGATATCATTATCACTACTCCGATCGATTCAATTTCATTGGTAGGGACTTTTTTGTCTCTTACTTCAAAGTTATATCGCGCTACTTTTTTCCCCTAGGATTCATGCAGGATAATGTTGACGAATTTTATGGATTAGGATGCATTTGATTAGATTTCCACTAATAATCAATAAAGTGAAAACGGAAAAAACGGAAAACTACAATACGGGTACTATGAATGTACTAAGCGAAACTTAAAGAAACCGTGCACCGTGGCTTAACTCCCATTTAATCAAATAACTGCATCTCAAGATCAACAAATCACACCAAGGCTGCTTCCAAGATTATCCCAACAACTGAGGAATTTGGGACATAATTCAGCAACGACAAGATCATAAATTACCACCGAAGTCATTTTCCAACCCAATCTACCAATACCAATGAAAGATTGGCTATGTAGGCTCTACATAATACGAAACGAATAAAACGAAATGTCTCTCCGGAACAATTGGATTAAATTTTCATTTTCAGTCAATTTTTCTGTTCCATGCGAAATTGCATCATAATCGGCCAAGAAACAGCGAAGTTCCACCTTAATTGGCCATATTCCAGTACTTGAATTGTCCATACGATCAATCGTCCATACGATCATCAATTGTCCATACGATCAATTGTCCATACGATCAACTGTCCATACGATCAATTGTCCATACGATTAATTGTCCATACGATCAATTGTATCCACGATCAATTGTTCATACGATCAATTGTATCCTCGATCAATTGTTTCCACGATCATTGTGTCTACGATCAATTGTTCACGTTCAATTGTAACACGATAAATTGTTTACGATCAACTGACCGGAACCGGGTAAATTTTACGAAACGGGCCTCTCAAGCATACCTTACTAAAAATACAAATCTCAAAACAGTAAATTCAGTACAGTAGTGATATTTTTGCACTTTTGTGGAAAATTGAGCAATGTGCGATTTTTTTGCACCCAAGTGTATATTTTAAAATTTCTGTTTACCCCCAAATCTAAAGCACCAAGTATGTTTCAAAGGGCCTGATATTCTGACAGCTCTGGGATAATGTACGAGATTGTGGAATTTGGGTTTCAATGAAGAATTAAATAAAACTGGCAACATTGTATTATATTGACAACTGAGCAATTTACGTGATTCTATTTCTGTTTCATTTATTGAAATTCTAAAATTTCTCATCGACACAAAAACGAACAAAAATTTTATTCAACGAGAAGGGGCCATGGATAAAGCAGCAATTTATTATTAAATTCGGAAGGCAAAAATGTGTACCTGGTTGTGGGCACTCTTGGAAAATGCGCTAAAAATGGAAAAATATGTAGAAAAACCACCACGAATACAAAAAAATTGAAAGTTTATTTACTTCAAAAGCCTGGCTTCTATATTATTCATTACCATCTTCATCTTCGTAATCAGAAGCACAATGATTGCATGTGAAGTAGCTGCCACGCACATCAGCGCACTTCAAATGCACAGGCAGAGCACATTTGTTGCATTTGACGGAATTTACTTCGGCCAATTTCCGTGGCAAGAGCTTCAAACAAATAATCACTCGATTCAACGATTTGGCTGGCCTTTCGCGCTTTTTTCTTTGCTTAGCTGCTCGCTTAGCTGGTTTTCCTACAAAGTAGCAATGCATTGAAGAGAAGTATGCACGGCGCTTTGCATCAGTTTTCGACCACGATTCGAAGGTTTCTTTGGTGTAGCCGCTTGCAAAGGACCAACTTCTTCCAAAAGTGATAGGCGGCTCACTGAAAACGCTCTCGATGTCAAAGGCTCTGGTGTGGTGAGCACAACCTCTTCATGTCCAACATCTGGTCCAAGCACGATGATTCGACGCTGCTCACCTTCATCAACGCGAGTTTCCCAGGCAGCTTCTACTGCATTATGCTCAACTGCTTTGACAAAATCAAAGTCACCGAAGATGTCTGGATCATATGGAGAGATTACAGTAGCTCTGAAGCAGGATTTAATCATTTTGGGTGCCAAAGCGAGATCAGTAGATCACTTTGGGTGCCAAAACGAGATCAAAAACGGAAGATGGGGCGGGGGTAGGAATACACGGGAGTGGAACATCACTCTCGAAGTCCTTGGGTACCAATGCTACCGTTTTTCAAGCAGAAGTGCATGCTATAGAACTTTGCGCTAGGATAGGCATATCAAAAGGCCTAAACGACGCAAAGGTTTATATTGTATCAGACAGCCAATCAGCCTTAAAGGCTCTTAGGTCTTTTACCATTGAGTCAAGGCTGGTATGGGATTGTCTAAAGGTTATTAAGTTGCTGGCAAACTCAAATAAGGTAACACTTGTTTGGATGCCAGGTCACACTGGAATTGTGGGAAACGAGGCAGCTGATGGCCTCGCCCACGAGGGTTCTGCCTCTCCATTAATTGGGCCAGAACCCTTCTGTGGCGTCACTAAGGGGCACCTTAGGGCAGCGGTTAAACGCTGGGAGGATGTGCAAAAGTCCTCTTACTGGCGCGGTTCACCTTCGTCAGCCAGGGCCAAGGAATGCCTTGTACTTAGGAAACCTGAGTTGAGGCTGCTTACCGGCTTCCTCACAGGTCACATCCCTTTAAGGTATCACCTTAAGAAAATGGGCCTAAGTTCGACGGATAGATGCCGCTTCTGCGACCTGGAAGCGGAATCAGCGGAACATGTTCTGTGCCATTGCCCAGCCAATGTCTGCAAAAGGTTACAACATCTAGGAGGGAGAGTAATGAGCCCGGATAGTATGCATCATATACCGGCCGGCAGTATTGTCTTGTCAGGTTCATTAGGAGCCTGAATGTTGACTGGACGGCTCATTAAGTAGGGTCCATGCACAAAAGATCTTTTAGGTCGCAGTGCGAGGTGGCTTGAACGCCCACATGGCCCTCAAGTAATAATAATAATAATGATAACTTGCTTTACGATAAATTGCTTTACGATAAATTGGTTTACGATTAATTGCTTTACGATAAATTGCTTTACGATAAATTGCTTTACGATAAATTGATTTACGATAAATTGGTTTACGATAAATTGTTTACGGTAAATTGCTTTAGGGTAAACTGTTTACGATAAATTGTCCGACTCCCATTATTTCACATATTATATGCTAAAAAATTTTTAAAAATTGCTTCAACATCGAATAAAAAAAATATAAATCAAATTTTGAAAAAATCGCTTCTAAGTTTGTTTTTGATATGCAACTCATACATGGTAAAAATGTTACGATGATTCTCATGCGGAACACAAGTACATACAATAATTCCTGAATTTTTTAATCTTGGTTTTCAATATTCCACAAATACAAAATATCATCCATCCTTATACAAGCAAACGTATCCTGACAGACAGGGCATTCTCATTCCGTTCGTTTAATGTTAAAAAAAAAAACATTTATTGTCTTCCATTTCTTATATCTGCAACGATTGATTGTTGTTGCATTCGATTAGATTGCATGTCAAATAAACCGGTGATGATGTAACAAATTTAGCAGGCTTAATCAAGTTTTTGAAATAATAAAATGCTAAAAGCAACTTTCACAACTAATTAAAGTGAATTTGTATACAAAAACCGGTTGTGAGGTTTTCTACATTAACGTATACGATTGCAGAAACAAAATTCCCTTCAACCAATTTTCAAAACATATTTTCAAGGTATCAACCCGTTTCATACAAAGTATTAGCTATTTCGAATTTTGTAATATTTGCTTAATCAATTTTTGCTCCTATTTCATTTTTAATTTTGTCCCATTCCTGTGATTCGATTGGACGAGAATATGCGTAATAAATTCAATACATTTTCGTAATCATGACCACCAACAAGTTTATCAAATAGTTTACTCTATTCACCACTAGATGCAAGTACACACATAATTCCGAAAAAAAAACATTCGATTCCGAATACGCTTATCACGCCTCTCTATTTCAATATCCAAATCATAACTGTCATGTCATTTTCTAATGTCAGTCAAACGAAAAAAAAAATTTTTTTTTTATTAAAAGGAAAACACTTACAACGACTAAACAGAAGAAAAAATCAATTAATTAAAATACAAAAAGAAAAAGAAAAATTCTAAATAAATAATTTATTCATTTTGTGTTTTTTATGTGTATGGATATAGAGTTTTCGTAAAAAAATTAGTTTGTTTCGAGAAAATGCTGTGAAAAATACAAAAGAAAATCGAGTTTTTGTGACAATCCAAAAAGAGTGGATGCAAAAAAAAAAACCCAAATTTTCTTGAACCCTAAATTTTCACGTTTTTCTGTGTGAATATTGTGTAAAAATCGGTGAAATTTTAGTGTTTAATACGTGTTTATAATAAATTTAGTGCTTTCATATGGATTAAGTGTGTGCCGGAGCGCGAGAGGTTTGCTAAATAATTACCGAGTGTGCAATTTTCTCCCCTTTCTACAAATTTCTTCTTCTTCTACACTCCGTTTGTGTGGTAAGTGCGAATTTTCTTTTTATTTGTAATAAATTTTCTTGAGTTTTTTTTTTCTGTTTATAATTTTATTTTGTTATATATTTAATTATAAAATATGTAAATAAGAAAAACGCTGCTGATTTTTTTTTTATTTATTTTAAAAAATTTTCTTTTATGGTTTTTCCTTTTTTATTTTAAAATTCATGTTCATTGTGTTATTATTGGGAAATATACGTTTTAATTGTTTGTATTGACGAAACAACACGGTAACGTGGTTATATACTTATACGTTTCTATGGATCCCCCAATTCAATCATTTGAACATACATATTGAATATAAATGAGATGCGCAGACTTATCCTATTTTATGTCTTGTGTTGTGTTTTTGTATGGCTGCCTTGTTCACAAATTCACAACCGCAATTCGTAGCAGATGAATGAACGGAAGGATCAAAGTTCAATTTGTTCGGGTGATAAAAAGAAAATACTTAACAAAGTATGTACACAGGAATTATCTTATTGTTTGTTTAAAAAAAAAAAAAATATTGTGCGAGGTCGTGACTCATACATTCTAGTGGGATTGCATCCAAAAAGACGTATGCCAAATACACGGATGACGTCATTATTGTACAATATCGTCGATCTGGTTTTCGAAAACAAAACACAATCTTGACAAAACTACACACTAGAAATCTCAGTGTTCTAAACGTACGTAGCTTTCTATTGTGCTTTGTTGTTGAAGGGGTGGCAACAAACGGCTGGCTCCAAAGGAATTAATAATTCACATAATAAATTGATTTACTTATGAAAATTTTGCTGTAAACGTTCTAAAGCAAGCCTTGAATGTATCGGTGTTTAATCGGGTACCAAAGGCAATTGTGATCGGTAGCTTTTTGTCTGAGGAAAACAAAAACACATTAAGTCACATGCAATATTTCATTTAGTAATTTCGTTTAGTTCATATTTCTCTAAATTCGGTACAGAAACAGTTCACGAATGCAAGGCATAATTCTCCAAGTTGTTCATCTGCAATTTTGAATATAGAAGCAGTCAAACGAGGAATTATCGGTTGTCCCTGGTTATATTGTAAAAACGACAAAATTAGTATTTGTAATCTGATGGCTCTACTCCATTTCGGGGACGAGATTGGATCTCTGAAACAAAGCCGTGTCATTTGATACTTGAGTGTCAACCAGTTTGCCTCTAGGATAATTTTAAATAGCATCTTGCTTGCTGAGGTGGAACGGTTTTATATCGTTGAGAGGCCCCAGATAAAAGAAAAATATTGTAGAAAATTATTTGCTTTTGAGGATTAAATTATTTTAGATGACCTTGAAATGATCTATTAAGGTTACCTTTATTTTTTTAGTTATCTTGGGAAATAGAAAGAAGATAAAAAATGCCGGCAAAAATTATTTGATTTCTAAAGTAAAACAGAATTTCTTTCAAAAAAAATGTAGGTTGTTGTGATAAAAAAAACTAAGTGACCTTGAAATGATCTCTCAAGATGAATCATCGAAAATAGTTATTTATTATCACGACCAACTACACCAGAAACCTTCTTTCGATTAGTAAACTTACTATCTTACACGATAAACGTAATCAAATTAAGGCCTTTATTGCTAGCTAGCTCATTGCTTATTCAGCAATTTTGATTATTTTGCGTTTTCTTCGTATTTTCGTGAAATGCTTCCCTATATCGTAGATTTTATGATAATTAGATAGCTGAAAATTAGGTTTCCAAATCACTTCAAATGGGCCTTGCATCAATAAATTGTAAGAAATTTTTAAATTATCAAGTTGAAGTACTTAGTTAACAAATTGTTGCTGTAGATTTTCCAAAAATAATAAAATTTTATGTTTAAGAAAATTTTAAAGTTCTAAAGGCTATAGAAAATAGACGAGAGCTTTTAAAGTGTTCGTTTATTGGAAATATTTTATTTAATTAAATCGATGCACCATCCATACTGGAATCAATTAAAATAAAGGCACCGAGTAGGAATTTAAGAGATCATTAGTTCCTTCATCTGAATAAACACAGAACAAACTATGCTGACAATGAACCGGTAAACATGATGTCGAGGAGTTTTAATAAAATCGACCATTTGTTCGACTTTTACTTAAGTAAAGACAGCTTTAAACGTAGGTTGAAGCAACATTATGCTCCAACCTAAAAATATTTTTATGTCAATTTTAATTCTTTAATTTAATTATTTTATTTTATTTTTATTCTACCCTGGTCAATATGTTATAAATTCAAGTCAAATTTGTAGACTTTTCTCTGTATAAATAAATAAAAATAAAAAATAAAGAAATTATAAAAAATTAGTAGTACATAATTATAAAAATATAAATTTTTAGAAATTTTGTAAATCCCTAAAAAACTTGTAGGAAAATTAAAATTCTAGAAATTCTAAAGAACGAAACTTGATTTGTGGAAATTGAAAACTTTTTAAACATTACGAATTAAATAAAATTTTAAAAATTCTAAAAAATTATATATCTCTACAGTCTACATAGACCTTCTAAAAATAGCCAGCTACCTACCTTTAAAAAGTGTTAAATTCCGGCCTAAAAAATTCTTCCTTAAAGAAAGGAAATGTAGCCTATTTTTTCGGCCTAATAATTGGAAGTTTTCCTTTTTAGTTTGTGTCAAACTTCCTAAAAAAACGGTTAATTCGTCCGAAATTTGTGTCCGACCTCTGCGTTAAAAATCCTACTTTTTCTTAGACTGAAAATTCTTTTCTTTCGACCTAACTTAACGAAAACGATGTTCCAGACGCAAATTCCAGATTGTTTACAACAAAGTTAAAAAACAAAGGAAAATTAGCCGTTAATTACATAGATCGAATCTCCGTTTGAACTTGAGAAGAAATTCGTAAATTCGTATCCTTAAATACCCTAGCGGATCAGTAGATGGTTTTAATAATCTCGACCAGCGATTGCTAAGTTGTTTTTAAAATTATAAAGGTTGTCTTCTCGTGAGCCGATTATTTTTGCGATTAAAATTATAAACGTGGATCCTTGCTCAAGCGCTACTACTCTCAAGCCAATAATGGACCCATAACTGACACATTAAACCCAATATGATTTTAAAGTTGCCCAATATATAAAAGTATAGCCGTTCAGCACTTTTAAAAATTATTCAACACAGATAATACTAAGAAATCTTCAAATTAGGTTGCTGACAGACGAGGGATTAGCTAAACTTGATTAATTAATCCACTAATAATTCAAATACATTGACAAGCTACGTACGATTTAGCGAATACATTTAAAACGTTTAATTAAAAAAAAAAATCCACTCAAATGTTATCGGTGTATTCAAAACCAACACAAATGTCTTATACAAGCCATATTATTGCCATACAAACACAAAATAAAACCTACTATTTCTGTAAGTATTAGCGTCATATTACAGTATAATCTTTACATACTTTGTTTTTAAATTTTAGTTTGTATCAAAAACAGTATAAAATATCACTAACACTTACAAAAAATAGTAGGTTTTGGATTTAATAATATGCGTGCGTCACGGAAATAATATGGCTTGTAGGGTTTTCAACCCGGGAAATCCCGGGATAGATTTCCCGGGAAAGGGGTGTTTTTTTTGTCCCGGGATTTTTGTTATATTTCCCGGGAAATCCGGGAAATTATAATTATGCAAAACGAAATAATAATACTAAGCAAATTAACAAATATAATTTGCTGAATAACTAATTTGAACTCAATAATAATTTGCTGAATATACTTCAAAATATATTTTGCTTTTTGTACAGCCCTGCAATTATTACGCTGTGGAGAACAGCATTGCACCAATGTTGGAAATACATATTCATTAAATTGGAAAAATGCATTTGAAATGCATTACAAGATTTGCAGCTATCCAATTATTTTGATGAAGAATTGCTACCACATATTAAATCACTTCTTAATGTTGTAAGCCTATCAAATTAGCTATTGAGGCACTGTCGCGTCGCGGCGGGATACAAATTTGATTTTGTCACTAATGAAAATTTTAAAAAATCCTGAAGATTTTAAAACTCCAAATACAGCCGGGGATTATTTTGAAAAATCTTCGAAAACAGCGGTTATTACATTAGCAAAACAACTAATGTCAAAATATTTTGTGGTCGCTAATAGTAGTGGGAATATTAAGGATTTCGAGTCTGATGAGGATGAGGATGAATGTTTACTAAAATCCTCTACTTTAGAGTGCACTTTGCAATCAGAAATTAATAAAACTTTTAAAAAAATGCCTATAAACAGAAATTAGGACAAAAATTGAATCAAAGAAATTAACGTATTTGAACTTACGGGCAAGATTACTCTCAATTTGGAAAACCATTGGAGGCTTTAAAATGTATTAGACCAACATCTACCTACGGAGAGTGAAAGGGTTTTCTCCATTGCTGGTAATTTATCACGAAGCTTAGAGCAGGGATAAGCGATCATTCGCTCAATGTTTTATATTTTCTTAAAACATACATTATAAAATAATTTTAAAATCTAAATTTAAAAATCTACGAATTTTTAGATTCTTTTTATTTTAAAGCTTGGAAATTTGTTCAGTTATTGAATTTCTTCTAAAAGGAAATTATATTTTTATTTGAATATAATAATTTTGAAATAAAAAATTACTTTTGTTTCGTATTTTCTTAATTTCCCGGGATCCCGGGATTTCCCGGGAAATGTCTTTCAAATTTTCCCGTATCCCGGGAAACAAAAAACACCCGGGAAATGAAAGCCCTAATGGCTTGTATAAGACATTTGTGTTGGTTTTGGTGTATTGCATATACATACATACGTATTATATTTGCAACGCATTCTAAAGTCCCTTATAAAATACACAACACAACGATAACATTGGAAATATCAGAAGTTTTGTTTTTTTTAGTCTTGGGTTCGACCGCAAATCTCGTTGTAATTTTAACAACGGGAAATATTCTTTTGTATGGTTGTGTGGATATTTCGTTTGGATATGTATTTCTACTTTTTGACGTTTGATACAATTTTGAAACTGGTTGTAAATGAATGACAAGTTTAAGGTTGAGTAGAATTGCTGCTTGAAAAATTCTTGAGATTCGTACGAAGCAAGAGAGTTGTGTCAAGGACATGAATTCCGACTATATTCTGAATTTATTAATTCAAAATTGATTAGAATTCTTTAAAAATATACATACATCTATAGTTAATATTTTATTTATAACTTTGAGCCGCCATTTTGGTTTGGCATATATGCATTTGGCATCATCTGATCATCAGCTCGCCAAAACTAGATTTAATTATCACGAATCACATTTTATCTGTTACAGATGGTCATGTTCAATCCGAAAATTCCTCAAACCTGTTTAAAATAGACAAATAATATTCTACATGTCGTATTAATCAAAACATTCAATAAACGTCAAAATAAAAATGTATTTACAATATAGGGTGGTTCAATAATTTCGTAGTGAATTTACAACGAAACCATGTTATTTTTATTGCAGACGTATTGCAGAATCGTTTGCGTAGGTTCTCAGTAGGAGAACTAAAAAAAAATTGAATATCGTCAATTACAGCGCCATCTATCATGAATGGGAAAAAATGTTTCAGCCAAATCCTACGTATTTTTAGCCGTAGAACCCGAATCTGCAATAAAAAATAGAGGTTCCTATCTTAGTTTCAAAGTTACCCCTCGCCCCACCTACAAGGAGAGGGGAGGGGGTTCTAATGTTAACATTACTGTATTCCCCCGCGGAATAATTAAATTTTGATCTTTACCATTTTTTTCGTAGAGTGCTTATTTTCCGAGATACTTCAGTGTATCAGGTTAAAAAAATCCCGTACCCGTAAACTAACAGCAACTGATACCATTTATCTAAATACAGAAAATTACAGTGTGCTTAGTAATCATCATCCCATATTTAATTTACACAAAATATTTGATTCTCAAGTTCACTAAATTATCATCATCTGCCTAAAGTAAATATTGAGCTGAGTCAATAACCAATATAAGTATATGTATGAGCACATAAACTTCATGATTTAACAGAATTCCAATAAGTCAGAATATCGTTTTCATCTTTGATAACAAACAAACAAAAAAATGTCGGCCTTGAGTAATGCGTAAAAAATTGATACAGAAGAATAACCAAAAACAAAATGCCCTTGTGTGAACCATGATAAATAATTAACGCGTAAGTTAAGCGACCAATTTTCTAAACCGTCCGAGACTACACACAAAGAAAATTTTATGTTTTGTGCGTGATCATGAAACTCAACGAAATATACGCCACACGCGTTTTGCTATTTTTATCAAATAAAGTGGATTGTGATAAGAACGACGTACAGAATGAACAACCACTTACTCGTAAGAGTCGTAATACACACACACTCTCTCTCTCCGTCTCTCTCGCTCTCTTTAATTCGGTACCATACCACCATGATGTAATAATCCCCGCACTATTACACATTTATCGATACTTAATAAATTATTTATTACGATATTAATTTGATTGTCTTTTAAATTAGACCGATTGTCGATTTGTTTTTTAACCTAGTAATGTACACAAAGCGCGAAATGACGACGAAATAAATAAAATTACAACCCTGAAATTATTATCATGCGGCTCATTGCCAAATTACTATACAAATGTGTGATCAGGTGACATATTATGTGTAGTCGTTTTATTTGGCTGGGTAAATTGTACATACGTAGTAGCTACATACTAAGATTATAGGAAATAGTTTAAATTAAATTTAATTAAATATGTAGTCTTCATCTCTTAGATATTAACATATTGTTTGTCGGGTTTGAAATTATAAACAAATTCTTAGATTTTGCATTCCCTCCAATATGGCGCCCCCGAAAACAAAACAAAATTATTTTCAAATTTAATCTAAGTCGTGTTCGTTTGCTTTAATTTACGAGTGGTTTACAAATTAAAGTGATATGTTTATATGAATAATTAATTGCTGGTGTGATAAGAAATTTGTGACGTGTGAGATTATTGGATTGTGTAGAAAGAGGAATTTTCTTGTATATGAGGTGATATTTCACGTCAATGCGCAAAATACCTATATGTACATTATTTATAAAACAAACCGTGCTGCATTTGTTTTTGTCGCGCGTTAAGAACACGTGTACATACTTTGTTTTTTTGTATGTATAGCAGAGAGTAATAAAATATTTATAGTTAGATGACTGTTTACATAGTTGTGTTCTTGATTAGTTTCCAATTGCACAAACAAACCGTTATGTTCAAGGACATGTAGTTTTTGTAGAGGTGTATAATTTATTTTTTTTTTATTGAAATGTAAATTAACTAATCTCATTTTGGTAATTATGCATTGTCATTTTTTTTTAATTCAACAAAATTCGCGATAATTGTTTATTGTAACACATAGTTATTTAAATGTCTCGACGTGACGTCAATATTAACGAACAGTGTTGAAACATACGATTTTTAAATTAAAAATTGTTTTGTGATTTTGAAACAAGAAATATGAATGACGATGACTATCATTATAACAAATCGATGATGCATACCCGAGTCATTTCAATTTTGCAAATGCAATAGCAGAAGAAGTGGGTCGAGCGAAATAATCGTGGTACAGTAAAGAGAATTTTGGGAGGGATAGAAAATGGCGTGATCGGTTGTTTATTCAGAGGTTGCTTTTCAAGATCAAAGTTGTTTTTTTTTTTTTTATTTTATAACATTTTTCAACCGATTTAAATTCTTCAACAAAACAGGAGTATACCACTCTGAAAATCGTAAGTAGCCTTACGTAGCGATAGTATTCAAACTTGTTTTATGGGGGACTTTGGCAATTTTTTAAAGTTTTATAATTCATCAAAGGCTAATTTTGGATATTTTCCATGTAAGGTTTTTATTAATTTTTCAAAGTAAGCGTTTTACGATATCGCTTGAAGAAAAAATTAAGATATTGCACGGAATAAAGGGAGGAGAAACAATATCAAGTATTACTAAGTCAAAGAATATCAACGAGTCGATTAACCGGACAATAAAACAGAATGAGAACCTCAGGTGAAAAACGAAAGCTTTGTTCAGCAGATGAAAACGTAATAAAAACACAGAAAGCTTTTGCAATATGGATCTAAGATGGTGGGTATTTGGCAGTTCGGATTTTTAATGCGGACGTAACAGGTTACAATTGGAAGAAATTGCCATCCCATACATATATTTTCAAGAACGAGAAGTCCATGTTTGGTTTTAAAATGTCTAAGGAGCGAATCACAATTCTTTGCTGCCTGTTTATTGGCGAGCCAATAAAAAAACTTGGATGACGGCAGGATGTAGTAAGTTATCTTACCAAGAAAAATTTATGTTTTAAAGTTTTATTGCTGCATTATGTGATCTCAACTTTTACATCGTACTATGTACGATTGATTTTTCATTCTATTTTGGAGAATATAGAGTCTGAAGAAAATAAATCACGAATCCAAGATTAGAAGTAATTTTCATTCTTTGAATGTATAAAAACAATAACTTGCATATATACTATGAGACTATGTTTATGAAACTAATATTAAATAAAAAATATCTTTTGCATTGAAACTTCATAATTTTCGCACTTGGAACGAAACCTCTTCTTTTGTATGAGTTTCTAACTTCAAGTTACGCGATTCCCTGTTATGCGGAACGCAATGTTACAATTTGCACTAATCCTTATGTTTTCGAAAATTTAGAAATGAAAAACTTTATTAAAAATTTTAGAATTTTTAAAAGAAAAACACCATAAATTTTAAATTTTAAAATCTTTGATTTTCCAACTGAAACTTACCGTGTCCACAATTTTATTTTATGACACAGAATTGAATTTTAGATAATTTTTACCATAAATAAAATATTGGGATTTATAAAATTTAGGTAAATTTTAAAAATTTAGGGATTTTAAAAATTAACAACTCAGAGAGCCCTAGAAATTTCGGTATATAAAATATTAGTATTAAAATATTTAGAAAATTCAAATTTCAGAAAAAATTTGATAATTTAGAAAATTAGAAACTTTAGAATTCTGGAATTTACTTAATTAATATATACAGGTAGGAAATTGCTTTTTTAAAATTTCGGATTTAAGAAGATTGACAAATTCTGAAGTTTTAGAATTTTAAAATTTAGAAAATTTATAACAGGAATTTAGAATACATACTCCTTTCGGTGTAAAGTTCTAGAATACGATTTTTCGTGGTTAATTAATAGTTTTTTGTTGTATAAAGCTGATTTATAATCAAATATGTATAGAAATTTCATATGAAAAGTTCGATTAATCATAATTTGCTGAACGATTTTCTATTAAATTAATAGAATTATTCGGAAAGACCGAAGTTCTGATCACCTCGTGAGGTTTCAGCCCTTTATATTTTTCTATTGCGATCTTACCTTACTCAAATAAAACAACATTCTATTTCTGCTCTTTCATTCACCAATTAAAATATTTATTTTGAAAGTGGCCCAAGTCCATTTCCAAAAAATCAAGCTAATATTTACAATTCTACGTTATCTTCTTATTTTTATAAAAATTGCAACTAAGTAATATATTAAAAATCACAAACATTTTTTATTATGATTGTACATTGTTGCGTTCGGATCCACATAACACTTAAACCGCCGGCTTTCTAATTTCCAATTGAATGTAAAACGCCGACTTGTGTTTATATCATATTACAGATTGCAAAAATTCCAATGCCGCCGGTTTAAGTGTTAATAAAAATAAAAATAAAAACTTCTTACATTTTGTACTAAATACTTTTTATATTTCGTGCCTGATTTATAACACATCATTAGAAAAATTGTTAAATGCATTTATGTAAGAAAATATGGCAGATTAAAATTTTTAATAAGTAAATAATAAGTATGTTCAACTAAGACGCTAAGATTTATTTAAGATAACGTAAAATTACAGCAACTAAGCAAATCGGCTATAATAATGACTTAAGCCTCGCATATTTCTTAGTTTTTAAGATAATTACTCTGGTTCATAAAATTCAGTAAAAAATCAGTTTCAATTTCATAGTGGTCGTGGATGCACGAGGTAGCCGTAAATTATTTAATATTTTAATTTAAATTATCGAATTTTGTAATTTAGTGATATTTACCAAGTATGTGATTTTTAATTATTAATTTTAATTGTAATGTGTTGTTTGGTTATTTATTTTGAGTTGACTATTGGCAGCTCTTTAAAAATATTATTGAATTAGGTTTTTCCTATTTAAATAGAAAACAAAATCCTAAAATCTTTGTAATTTATAATCGAAGTAGTTTCCGAACCCGAAAATCGTTTTTAGCTGGCTTGCCCGAGCAAGTTTGGTGATTTATCATTTTCTCAATTCACGAAAACTAAACGATGGTTTTTCTTCTCACTGTCTATTAAATCCAAACAGCTTGAAGCCAGGTTTCTTTACACAGCTGAAATACCTGGCAATTTTTTTCCTGTATATCCGATTTAACGACCGGATATAACGACAAAATTTTACGGTTCCTTGAGGTCGTTATAGGTGAAATCTATCCTATCTATAACGACATTCGGATATAACGACGGAATTTATTCGGTCCCTTGGTGGTCGTTATGGAAGAAAACTACTTTTTCATTATTTTAATTATGAAAAACTTATCGATACATTGCAGCAAGCGCTACGCTATACTGAATCCGCCCTATGTCTCCAATTTCGTCCAAATGTTCATAAAAAACTCGAGAGACAGTTGTTATTGATGGAATTGGTTTTAGTTCACACTTATGGCGAAGGACACAATCAACATCTGTTCAAGGAATCAGTTTCTATATACCACGAGTCAATAAAATTTAAGATAAGTACATATCTTGTATTTTTGAACTTTTTAAAAGCGGTTTTATTTGAAATTGTAATTGGAAAAAGCGTCAGTTGAATTTTAAAAGGCTTAATTTGAATTGAAAATCTATATTCCGAGTTACCTCTGCGGATATCAACCAAAATGACTTTGGGGTTGAAATAATCCACTTTGGTATGAATTTTGTACGAATATCGAAGGTTACCTCCGTTAGAAGAGTAATTTCTATGTTTCGCAGTAAGTAAGTCTCATAATGAGTTGTCAATTTGTTTGATATTTGAGATAAAAAAACAACGAACTAAAAATTATATACAAAATAACACGGCACTGTCTAAAACAATTCAACGGAAAATCGTAAAATTTAAAAATTAAAAAACCATTTTTTTCTCGTTCATATTTGAAATCAAACCAATAGATCTTGTTTTCCGAAAGAGGCAGCACCAAAAGAAGAATTTTAGTATTACGTATATGTTTCCCAGGAGATGTCACTATTGGGCAGTATTTGTAAAATAGTAGGTCACGTTTTGTAAAAGATGGCAACAGCGTTCTAAATTGAAAATTAAAGAGGTATAGAAGTAGACATGTTTGTGAACAACTAACACAATTTTAATTTATTTATTTAAACAACCCAAGTATTTTAATTTATTCAATTATTAATAACAATTAATATAAATGATCACAAATAAAAGGCCTTGTTGACAACATGCACAAAAATGTTTGTTTTTGTTTTTAAAATTTGTAACAGTTTAAAGTCAAAGAAATTGACCATAATAGAACATGTTTTCCGAAAGAGGCGCGCGATCAAATAAAAAGTACAGAGCGTTTTCGGAAAGAGGCAGTACGATCAAATAAAAAGTACAGAGCGTTTACCACTAGATGTTACTACCCAATCAAAAACTATTACTGACGTTTTTCAAAAGGGGACAGCCAAAATCAATTTAATTGTCACGTATTAATAATAATCACTTTTATAATACAACAATATTTTTGTTTATGTTTACAAAATGCACACATAAAAATGTCATACAATTTTTGACAGCAAATATTTAGTGACACCTAGTGTTATTATGTAAAAGTTGCGTATGCTTTCGGAGTTTTCCGAGAGATGGTAGCTCTTGCGGTTTAAGAGAATTTGACATTTAAACATGATCTATACATAGAATGTAAGCAATTTGTCTGCTTCACGTGAAACCAGTTGCAGAGGGACGGATATATAAAAAAATGTATATGGTTGGTCTTGTTGTGTTGTTGTGTGTTTGTGTTATAAATATCTCTATGAAAATTCATTTGACCAAGGAATTGGAATTGAAATTCAATTTTGGTCAAAAGAAGTAACCAATCAATTCTCGTGATTTTTTTAAATGTTGGCAGTGTGTTTTTTTTAGTAAATATTAAGCATTATTTAGAAAATACTCAGATCGAAAACCGTGACTTGACACCGGTAAATAGGAAAAAGAGGCCTTAGTATGTAGTTGAACAGTATTCTTACTTTATTTATAAATACGACAACCCTGGTGGCAAACACAGTAGCTAGAAAATGGAATTGGAATCGCAATGCCATGAAATCAGAAGGAATTCGATGATCTCCCAATTTGAATTCATTATACACCATTACTGTTGTAAATTGACAAATGAAATGTCACTATAAACACAATTGAATCGTTTATTCTTGAAAGGGCTCATGTCCACTTTTTGTCAAAATTAGTATTATGACGGTTTTGTATCACAGACACGTATATACGTTTTATGACAAGAGGAAATTACCTTATGGTTAATGGAACGGTGCCTACCTTGCAACAAAAAAATTATTTATTTCTAGAAAGGTCTCATGTCAAACAAGTTTTTTTTATTTCCTGAATAATTTGAAAAAGTGGACATGAGCCCTTTCAAGAATAAACGATTCAATTGAATACTAAAAAATGTGATGTTACGAAACGTCACCCCATAGAGTGAATTTAAACAGAAGTTTGGTCATAAACTTTACGTTGTAACAACATTATAAATAATCAAAATGCTTTTAAAAGATGGCGCCGTATATCGTTTCATTACATACAATCAATCACCAACTATAACGTTTACGCATAAGCATTTACGCAATGATTCGTCAACATTTAAACAAAACAAAAATTGTACTTGTCATGATCGCCACTATCACCATGCAACTGTAATTCGTTAAAATTTTTTATTCTCTCAACTTTATTTTAATTCCTTTATCATTAAAAATGCAAACTAAACCATAACGACGTCTTTAAGATTACATTTTTGTACATTTTCGTCTTATTTTATGTCTTTTTGTGTTTTATTTATAAAATATTTTAACAAATCGCGCTACAATGTACTTACCGCGTATATTGTTTTATCATTTCTACTCAGCTGATTTTTAGCCGTCGTCGTTGTCGGAAAGCATTCACTCTCGGTATTTTTTTTTGTTATGTGTGTGGCTGTGTATGTTTGGATTTATTTTTAGTAGAGCCACGTGTTTCATTGTAGTTAGTCGTCGATCGGTGACGGTGTAAAATTTATAATACAAGTATCGCAAGTTTTTTCTTTTTTGTTTTAGTGGTTTAACATGTGTTGCGCGAAATGAACGAATTTTTTTAATTTAATAAAATTTTAAGTGTATTATAATTAATTTTGTGATTTTAGTGCGTGTGTATATGTGTGCGTGCTTTTAAGGAGATTGTCATCTCAGTGCGGTTAAAAAATTTGTAAGGTTTTATGATATACTTACGTTAATTTGATCGTTATGCTTTGATTAAAATTTGTGCGACACATGACGACTATTTTGATTATTTTTTTATTTTAAGTCATTCATTCTTTCTGACTCATGCATGCGCGCTATTAATTATTGAACTTTCGATCGAATTTGGTTCGCAGCGTACTTATTTTGGCCTTTCTTTAAGATTTATGTGATTATTAGATAAGATCATTCATATTATCACTTTTGGGAAAAAGCGAGATAAAGTTCTTGTGAACTGTTTGTGTATGTGTTTATGTTTGTGTGATATAAAAAGTGTTTTATTATATTTAAACAAGTTTCTAGGGAACAATGATTACTGTGGATGACTAAATTAAATTACTTTATGCTGGTATTTCCCTGTATTTTGAAATTAAATTTAGAATTTGAGCCAAATTTATTTCCGGTGCTTTTTAGATGAGATTATTTCTGAGGAAAAAAAATATTTTTAAATGAACTAAAGTAAACATCGCTCATCGTTAGGTAAACACATGTATCTAGCTAATTAAATATTCCAAATTTAAAAATTTACATATAAGCGCTACTATTTACTTTCTTTTGCTGAAATAATGTGCAATTTATGCAAATTAGGTAATCATCACAATTCTTTTAATTATTAAAAGTGAAGGTTATTGGTTTTTTTTTGTATTTTGTAAATTGTGCTACTATGTAGTCTAGTGAATCGTTTATGTCTAAAGAGTATTGTAAAATTAATCATCGGGAGCTATCGTATTAGCTCGTTAAGCTGGTTTCTGTAAGGCCCTTTGCATTTAATTAGTTTTAGTAAAAGATAGGCAAAACCCAAACCGGATTAATTGTAATGGGAAATTTTGAATTATAGTCGAACACTTGAATTATAATTAATAAATTGAATAAATTATCTGAAATAAACTTGAGCAAGTGCTGTGCTGCCTCTAGCGGCTAGATTATTATTATTGAAACAATATTTACATTTCGTAAAAAACGTAAACTGTGAATGTGTTGGAGTTCGTAGTCTCAATTTGAGCAATAAATTTTGAATTTACAAAGTGATTCCAATAAGAACATTAAAGACTAGTGACCTGAGCTGAGAAGTACCGTATTTGATCCTTTAATTATTGGAATTGACAAATGAAAGTTTAACATAAAGGCCTCACTGAAAAACTAGACCATATACTTCTCATGATCATATTATGACAAGAATGCAAAATATCTCATTACAAAATGTAGGTATAGCCTCTGTGTTTTAGTGAGGCCAAAAATGGTTAGTATTGTGTGGTATGACTAAGGATAGGAAATATATCTTACGATTACTCTATTTTCGCCCGGTGTGTGGTGTATTGCGCCGTATCCATACCGTTCAATTGAGGTCACAAAAACTCCTTAAGATTGAAATTGATTTTTAGTCACCATTATTCGACCTAACATTTACTGACATGTTGGTACACACAGCTCTATCTCTATTTTGATTGTGATGAACCGGGTGAACAATTTAAATTAACCCATTTAAGTATGTATCTCAAGAAATACGCCTTTGAGAATAAAATATTTATGGAAAAAATTCTTTGAGTTCAGAGAGAAACGCTTATTTTTATTTTTTTATTTTTGATGACCTTGAAATTATTTATCAAGGTCAAGTTAATTTTTTGAATTCTAACTTATATTTGTTTTAACGGCATATTATGTTACGCAAACAAACAAGATGGGTCAGAAACATTTGTTTATTCTCACTTGTTAGGTTTGCCCGAGAAAAATAAAATTGACATATTTCAAAACGGAATATGAAAATATGGCATAAGGTACACTATGACATATTTCAAAACGACATATGGTACGTTTCGGAATACTTCAAAACGGCATATTTCAGAAGGCATATGGTACGCTATGGCATAAGATACACGACGGCATATTTCAATACAGCATATGGCATATTCTACAATTTAGCTGTTTCTTACCCGAAGATGATAAAATTTGAGAAGTGCAATGAAAATGGAATACTAAACTATAAAGGGCTGAAACCTCACGAGGTGATCAGAACTTCGGTCTTTGGTGTCTTCAATGGGGATAGCATTCACCTGTGTCAAAAAGTTGGTGTGACAGTTTTGACAGTATTGAGTTCTATTTTAACCAACATATATTCACTGATACAACAACAGCCAAACAGGTCAAAAACTTCAGTAACATGGGTACAGACATTCAATTTAACACGAAAAATCGCATTCTAGAATTTTATACCGAAAGTATTATACAAAATTATGCTGATATTTCTAACCGTGTAACTAACTATATTCCAGAACTTTATCCAAACATCATTTTAGAATCCCATTTACAACGCACATGTCAAATTTCATAATAATCGGTTAAGAAATAGCCAAGTTCCATCCTACTTGGCCATATTGATTTGATTTGATTAATTTTGAATGTACAACCAAGCATTTAGCAATATCTCTCGGTAGCCCGGAGCCCACCATACCTCCTTTTTTACATTTATTTGGAAGGATAGGATAGGTTTGTTAGTATAGGACTGAGATCGACCCGGTTACAAACACCTTGGCGGTCAATTGTTAATATTTACATTTTTTCTACAACTACTTCCCTCCTTGGTATCCTAAAGTCAATATTAATTAGTTATTAATTGCCACCTTGCTACCTAATCAAACTCTTAACCCGTTAAGTTTAAATTTAAGTTTATTTTAATTTCTATACCCCTGTTATGGATTACTCTTTGAGTGCTACAAAAACCTTACTGTTAATATTATTGTATGCTTCCCTTGGTTGCTTTAGCTTCCAGAACCCGCCTCCGGACCTTTGTTGTACTCTTCCCAAAACAAGCTGAATTTAAGTTATCGACTACCTCTAATCTACAAGCTTTATTATTCAGATTAAATTTAATTTCTACCCCCACCTTTTCTTAGATTATCATCATACATGCAATCGATAAACTCAAATATTAGTTTATGTTAAGCCCGCTATGTGGGGGCAAGCCCTTTTTACAATATTTTTTGGAATCAATAATAAACAATTTTTGAGGTTATGGAATTAAAAGGACGACTAATGGTTTGCACATTGTCTTACTACTTCACAGTTCTTTTTACTGTCCTCTTCTAATTAACTATGGAGGGGTCAATCTCCTATTTATGGTTCCTTTTTCAGCTTTCATGTTTAACAGCTAAAGTTTATATCACTTGCTTTGCCTGGTGAGCATATGTTTCCATTTTATCATGATACCTTGCATGCTGAGCTAGTTCGAACATTCCTTATCCATTATCCAAAAATTTATTTACCCTCGATTTACACAAATTTGTTCTTAAGTAATTTTCCACAAATATTGATTTAGTGACGGACATCTTTGACTTCCCACACACCTAATTTTAACTACTACCACTTTACGTGAAAACTACCCAGCTCGAGCCCTTGCTTTGCATGGTAACTATGTTTACTAAATTTGCAAACCATTATCAGAGAATTAAACTGAAAGTTATTTTCGTCCTCTTCCGACTCCTTGTGACCATGATCATAGTAAATCCTATATCGAGTCGGACACCACTGCTGAAACCAGTCGGTGGTGAAATCAGCCAATATGTGCAACTTATTGTAAATATGGATATAGACGATACATCGTATACTCACCCGCCTTTGGCTTTCATTTTTTTTTTTTCGGCCCAGATTCATAATTTGTTCAAGCCCATTTCATATTTTTGCTGACATCTTTATGTTTAAAAGTATTTTCTTAACGACGGGATCTTTCCTATAACTTTGTCGCACTGCACAAAGCATCAAATATCAGTCGCGCATCGCACAGATTTAGTAGTTCTGACTGAATCGTATCCCTTAACCCTGAACTGGCATCTGGTGTTTCTGCCTTTAGATCCAATACTCTTTGAATTTGCACTTTGGCCTTTTCTCGTCGTTGGTGATAACCTCAATACTTTTTTGCACTTAATATTATTCCGTTTCCACAGGAACATTTCGTTTTGCCAAATACAATTGAATTTATTTATTTAAATATTTAGATATTTAGAGATTCTATTGTGTTTCCGTCAAAAACAAACAGTTTTCTACGATCCTTCATTTTCGAGATATGTAGAGGCATTTACATTGATGGATCAATTTAAATTGCTAACCCTTTTAGTAGTTCTTTGCTAAATTTTGAGGGAAATTGTTTGTAAGTTTGTTTTCCACCTAAGCAAACACAAAACGCTTATCAAATCTAGATAATCCTTTCCCTGTTAATATGGGCCATACAACAAAATGACGATTTTCGAAATTTATTTAACGCGCATCCGAAAATAATACGATAACTTTTCTATCATTAACCATGTCATAGCACTCTTTACTTCTACATAATGCATGCTCCTCTGCTAAAACATTTAATTTAATTGTTGCGAAAATTATTTTCGTTTCGCCTAGATGGAAGTTAATCATTTAGAGTGTCACCCGTCAAACAAATACTTCTCTTAGCAATAATAATTAACGTTTTGTTTTTTTAATTGTTAGCTATTAAAATTTAACGACATAAAGACTTGCAAAAAAAAATTTTAAATAATGTAATTTAAATTTAACGTAACCTGCTACCTACAATAAATATTTGGTATTGTAATTGTACAATAAGAAAAATAAGTATAGCTGTATCTGAACCGTTAAGCAATCTTATTTGTTAATTTAATTGGCGTCTGGCTAGGTAGCAAAATGTCCAGCAGAAAATCATTTTGAATGACTATATGAAAATGAACAAATGAAGTACCTTTCCTTATCATTGTTAGAAGAAATAGCGACTTTCGTAGAATTTGAAAAGTAACAATCGTTAACACGATAAAAATATGTGGGCCGAAAAGAAAACTTGCAGAAATGCTACAAACTCTTTCTTTAAAAAATTATATCGCAAAATTTTTTTTTTTGTTCAAGAAAACTTTTGAAATTGTTTTTGTTGATAATTGTGTATTTGAGTTTCCGTAAAGATAACCAAAATTATATGTCGAACTATGTTTTCATATCAAAATTTATGTGTTCAACCTGATTAACGAGAGATATTTGGATATTTTTTTACCAAAATTCGATTTATAACCGTTTTAAGTTTTATCAAAGAAGTCTTTAATTCAATGAAAGGCCACCAAATAATAAAATCTGAATTGAAATGTACAATGCAAATACTAATGTTCTTTATTTGGGGCTAAAGGTGAATTTTGTATATATTTTGATTTTGTACTACTAATTAACAGGATTAGTTTCCCTCGTCAACCGAGTAGCTTCGAACAGTCAAATTTGACAATACCCAACTCTATTTTGACAAAACCTCATTTTCTGAATTATTGCGTAAACAACTCTATTTGGCACCAAAGAACAATACCCAATGTACATAGTAAGTCATGTCATGTACGGTGATGCGATGGAGACATAAAAAACAAAATCAATCAATGTTTGTATAACCATCGTAATTGATTTAAATGAATGTTTCCTCTCTCTGTGTTTATATTGTATTGTGTACGCGTCTGTCTGTCTCAGCTCTATTGTGTACATAGCATATACATATGTACTTGTGTATATTGTTCAAATTGAATATTGTCGTCGATCATTGTATACATAAACTATGTTTATTTGTACACATATGCAGCTTTAATTTCATAAAAATTTGTGTAACACAAATGCCTTTATATAAATGAATCAATTTCGTTATCAAAATACCAAATTAGGAACAAAGAAAGTCATTAATTGTATACAATCGGCCAATTGCCCGCATTTTTTATTAATACACCTTAAAAATATTATTATTAGATGGGGCATCCATATAGTATATAAGCAACAAACGTGCTCTAGTTACTAAACTCTGGGAAATTTCAAAACAACAAAGTAATTTTGGCACAGTTGAATAAAATTTTTTTTTTTTTCTAATTTGTGAAAATTATGATTTTTTAAATACTTGCGCGAGATTATATAAACAAATGATTTTTTTTATATAAATACTATTAAAATACATTTTATTGAATCTCCAACCTAAGTATATAACATTACGTAGATTAGTGCAATGTCTAACTAATTTAAAAATTTACATTTTGGCACCGATGATAGATTCCTGTATACTCGAGATACGAAAAAAGATATTGAACTTGTCGAGATTTATCATTTACATTCTCTTACAACAATTATCGTTGAGTGAATTGAGTCATTTGAAATATTTCACATTACAGGTCAACCACTCGCATTTTGTATTTATTTAAAATAGAATTTTTTTAGACAAGGAACAAGAATTATAATATTTTCAAGGGGAAAAATACTGAATTTGAAGAGGAAACATATTTCTTTCATCTGTTTCATGCCAAAGAGATTGTGTTTGTAACCGCATCGAATAGTTGGCATGGGCAATATTCCACTGGGTTCTGTAACTAGAAAATAATATGTAATTCGAAATAAATAGTTTGGCCGCCATGACAATAATCAATTCCACTCCACAATATAGAATGGAAATTGACGCGAAATTGTATGAGTTCTGAATGGAACTCGTGCAAGTTTAGAATAGTGTTTTGAGCTTCATTATAGTTTCTAACTAGGTAGTAATTTCAATGAAATTTAAAAATATTTTGAGTTAAAATTGAAACTTAAAATTTTTATTCGTACTTCAGAATTCTAGATTAAAAAATTTCAGTTTAACTCAATTTCATTTTATTTTATTTTAATTGATTGTGAAATTATCTCGACATTCGATATCTTTCTGACTTAATATTGTTAAATTCTATATTAGGATTCCTAATGGTCAACAATCTATGTGCAAATGTCAAACGTTTTAAGTTAGTACCATATAAACTATTTAACAACCATTGAGAGACTATGATTTAGCTAAATGCGATTAGTAAATAGTTTTAGTTGTCGTCAGTCAAATTCAAGAGATGCTGATTGATGTGTACTGTGGATTTACGAACTAAACTAACTCAATAAGATTCTTTCGGATTATTATAGACAAAATATATTAACAATAATGGCATTCACAACATTTTTCGACTTGTTAATCAGAAAAAGTGAAGAGGCCAATCATTTATAATATATCTACCAAAAAAGTAGAAATATCAAAATATCCCCCGTTCTTTAACCTGAGAACAAAAAATTCGGTCTACTCATCAGGTAGCTACCACCAAACTATAAAAATATAATTCTAACTTCATACATTAAGTATGAGGCAAGAACGTACTGACTTAGCGAATTATATTCACTAAATCAAAACTCAAGGAAAACCCTCATTTCTGTGTGTTTTATTGCCATACAAATAATAGAAAGAGAAGTTTGTCTGTTCTCTTCATTTTTTTTTTATTAACAAGTCGAAAAATGTTGTGAATGCCATTTTGTCTATAAAAAGCCAAAAGAATCTTATTAATTTTAATACAGACAAACTTCTCTTTCTAAACTAGCTCTAGTGGCTAAAAGGTAAGCTCACATTTATCTGTTATACGATTTAGACAAAAATTAAACATGAATTTAGAGACTATTCTCAAAATAGGTTTCTTAAAATATTATTCTTAGAATAAAAATTACAATATTTTATGTAGAAGCAAAAAATCAGAATGCCAAAGTCAATATGAATGAACATGAAAAAATAAAACCTGACATCAAGTTTGAAAGACCCAATTATATTAAGTAGTATTTTTCACTAAGGACGCAGATCTGGGTAAGGTTTGATGGTACGGCTCCAGTAGGATATTAATCATAAACAGGAAAATTGTCGAATTTAACAGATCGACCGTAAATTTGAAATCTTAAATTTTAACAGTTAAATTTTTAAAATTATTTATTTTTAATTATTTTTCGAGCAAAAACAATAAATCAAGTCACTATTTTTTGTCCTGTATTCTTGAAGTTGGTCGAATTTTATTTTCACCACACCCATTCTCCAATTCTAACCAACTTCACGTTGTGGTATATAAATGATGATTTTTTTAAAAAATAGTCAAATTATGCTATCAATTAAAGCGCATAATTTGAATATCAACCGATATATCGGTGCATTTATGCATATGTGCGATCGTGTAGACAGTCTCCAACCACATGATAGAGCTAATTTCCCAATAGTAACACTTTTGTCACTTCAGCTGCAATAGGTTTTTTTTTATTTAATGCAGGGAAAACCAGAAATATAGTTTTATTTGATCGCACGTTGCTAACGGAGATGTGCGATCAAGTAAACAATAATAGAAAACAGATATTTTGAGAATTAATGTTGGTTCAGCCGTTCAGCGAGAAAAATTTGCTAGCTTGTGATCACGAATTGTTGAAATTTCATCATCTTTTTCACCCCTTCCAATTTTTTTTTCTACTTTTTTTATGGTTGCTCTTTTAAAAAAGTAAAAAAAAAATTGGAGGGGATAAAAAAGATGACAAAATTTCAATAATTCGTGATCACGAGCGAGCAAATTTTTCTCGCTAAATCCACCATAAAAGCAGAGAAAAAAGCCTACTTTTCACGATTTTATAGGAAAAAATATTTCACTTCTCGGGAAGAACAATGACATAATTGCAAAGTTAAATTTTTATGAATTGCAAAATGGTTTAATCTTACGAAGTGCTACAACCACATTTTGAATTGGTTTTTTGAAGTATAAATTTACTGCGTTTACTAGTTATAAAATTTTACATAAAATTATATTTTAAGTTTGGAATACACAAAAAACACTAACATCGTTACATTTTGTCGGTATAGGCGTTGTTCATGATTCAATAAATTTCCCAGGTTAGCTCGATATTTCAAACCACGTGTTCGTGACGTCATGCAATTCCGATAAATATGTAAGTTATTCTTTTTTACTTTTCGTTTTTTTATTTGTTGTTGTAATTTATATGTAAAAGAATGGGTGACGTCAAAAAAAAAGATGGCCATTTGTTTACATATTTCGAGCTAACCTTGATTTTTATTGAATCATGGGCGTTGTTATATAGAGCGTAAATATGTCGTAGTTTCATCGATATTATGCACCTTTACATCGGTCGAATTTCGCGCCTTTATTATTTGACAGATAAACGAATGCGAAAAAGCCCCGATTGTAGAGCTCTGTTACCTTAGTCGTGTCGTTTATCAAGCCAAATAACTGTCTAGTTTGAATATTCCTTCTATAAACCGTAGACGGCTGCTAAGGAAAACATACTGATTTTTTACTATTTCTTGTCATGATATATTTTCAAGGGAGGGATATCTGTGCTAGTAGTTACTTGAAATGACTATTTGTCGTAAAAAATCAGTACAATGCGATGTTTTTCATAGCAGGCGCGGAGTATTTATATGAGTAATATTAAAGCTTGACTGTTACTTGGCATGACATACGATACGACTAAGGGAATAGGGTAGTTATATACTTTGTTGAGAAATTGCGAGTCGAACCGTTTGGTATGTTAGTTGTAATAATACCTCTAGAAGAGAAATATTTGACTTCTGCCATCTCTCGAGGACTGCCAGTAGTAAAACCTGTTGTTGGAAAGCATAATATAGTATAACCTCTTAAATAAAATGTTGACAGTTTAAGGAATTTTTAAATATACCTAATTCAGATAAATTGAATACACTTGATCACCCTACAGTGATTTTTTATCTAAACAGGCGTAATTAAAGGCGAAAGGCGTCACACAACAAGAGAAAAGACCCCTGTTCGAAGCTTGCATTAATTACCGTTATATCGACGACAATTTAATAAAAGGGTCTAAGCGACAAAACGTAAATTGTGGACCAGAAACGAAATACTGTGAAGGGTATATTTACAACAAAACAGGATCAGCAAATATGTTTTCAAATTATTTAACGTCATAAAGAAGTATTTTGAAACACTATTTTTACTAAAACTAAGCCCAATTAAGATTTAAAAAGAAAATATTTATTTTCAAATTTTTTAGATTCTTTGAGTTGAGTCACTTGCATTGGAAAAAATGTAGCGAAACCACAAACTTGTGCCGTTCGTCCTATAGAAAAATGGAAAAAACAACGGAACCAATTTGTTTATCTATTTTCTGTTTACAGTTATCGAAAGAGAAAAGAGCGGAGAAAAATAAACAATTAAAAACGTAATTTCAGAAAAAGTGTCGCTTGAGCCCTTTGATCGAATTAGCGTCGATATTTATTTATTATATAATAATATTAATCATTGCTCATTTTTTATTATTAATTTTAATATAATTATATTTTACTATTCTTAAATTGAGGCTTAAACGTCAAAATAAAAAAATAAACCATTTTTAAAAATTTAATTAAGTTTCTTAAATCTTATTGAGTGAAACGAAATTGGGCGTTACATAAAGTGAGTTTAAATTTTCTTATTGGAAATTGGAAAAAAAATCATTGCTTCACTCAGAAATAGTAATTGCTTGCTTGTCAATCTGAACATTTTCAATGTTAGAAACCAAACGAAGATTATATCGGCCATGCGAAATGTTCATGTAGCAATATAAAACCTAAACGGACTTCTAAAAATAGTGAATAGTGACCCACACTGCTTGTTAAAATTTAAGACCTGATTTAGTGCCAAGCTCTGAAGTGCTCTGTCGAAAGATAGATGGTGTACAACAGCCACGTTTTCCATAAGACCTGCTCTAGAACTTGATAAACTATAGGATTCTGTTATTTTATGTAGAACTTAGTTAAAATACGAAAATTGGTTGATTGTTTTACACTCGACTGCACTCGATAAATTAAAGGGTTTATCGAGTGTAAAACAAGTTTATCGAATTCGAGTGCAGTTCCCATGAATTACGCGGCTAATGTAGACAAAGTTTGTTAATTTTTTGTGTTTTTATGAATATAAGTTTTTTAGTTGCTTTTGCTTATAAATATATTGTGAATGTGTGTGTATTATTGTGTAATAAAAAGTAATTTCTTATGGCTTGTACCTTGGATCATGATGAATTTTAATTAATGTATTTTTTTTTTTTTTTCAATGAATGAATTTAATTTGATTAAGTTGGATCTATGCCATAAATGTTTTGATTACGGTCGAGGAAAATGACACATAAATGTAAGAGTATATACTTTCAAGTTGTTCAATTTGATGGTGGATTCGCGAGGCCGAATTTTTACCCTATGGTGTTTTGTATAAACTCCTTAATAACCAATCAAATTATAGGTATTTATTTCCCGCTCCTTCAAAAAATACCCTAGAGTAGAAATCCGGCCACGTGAATCCACCCGTCCTAAATTTTGATTCGATTAGTTGTTTACATTTGTTTGCCTTTTCATGAAAAATGATTTGATACGGAGCAGATCAAACATCAAAAAAATGCAGCTTATATAAAATTGGGCATTATTCCATCTTGGCTTGTGAATAGCACATTTTGCAGAATATTTTGTAACCAATCTGTGACCCGTGATGGTTAAACTGTAACCCAATATTTACGAATTAGTATTACGCAAAAAATAATGTCAGCCAAATTCATAAAAATTATGGAATTAAACACAGAAACTATTTTTTACGGGTTTAGTTTCACTTGTTCTGTGAAATAAAGTCGAAAATGCGGCCCGGAACTATCAAAACTAGTATGTAAAATCATTTTAAAATGTCTTTGTTATCAGTAAAGATTCATGATTAGCAATGCATCATTAGACTTTTTTTATATTTCTCATACCTATTCAGCTGTCAATTTGCTTCGTTTGACGTTTGAGGAAAATAGTCTATTAGGTTACTTCTGCCAGAAAGCAACAACATTCTTGTATAGATTGGAAAGCCAATGAATTAGTTAAGGCATCGTAAAAGACTATCGAAGTTAAACTCCGTAACGTGCTTTTGATGGTGCGGCAAAGTAGACTTCAATTACCGTTTTTTTTACTATCTTTTGTAATAAAAACAATTTTTTGTAAAAAATATTCGACTGTTCAACTGGAAAAGTAAGCTGTCATCAAATTTAATCGTATTGTTTATGGCCAGTAATTTCGTTTTTCGTGCTACAAAGTAACACTTTACGCGCTTGATACACAAAAGCCCAAAGCATTAAAATACCTTCATATTAATAAATGTGATTATTTTAATAAATGTGAATGTAGGCCTTCCAATTTACGTCACAATCTTCCCTCCGTACAAAATGTATAATATGTACGTCTACAAGCATTAAAATATCCTATTATCATCATCGTTTTGACGAATTATCTCAACAAATCAATTTTTTGATGATTAGGGCAGGCAAAGAGTTAATAATCGCAATTTTTCCAGTAGTCTGCAAATGTTTGTTTCCAGTAATATAAGCAATTTATTTAAATGTACAGCTATAGTTAATGAACCAACATCTTATCAATTATGTTTTCTATACTCGTAAAACAAGATTTTTCAAGTAGAATTAGATTCCGTACTAAAAAAAATATCATGACCTTGAAATGGCCGTAAAGAGGTTATCTATAAAACTACATGTTATCCATCAGGGGTTGTAAGAACCCAATAAAGAAACTATGTTGCTTAACATCTTATTGTGAAACTTCGCAAGGCGAAATAAATGATAATTTGCGAGGTCATTTTTTTTTTTAATGATGATTCAAACTTTAAAAATTGTTTAGTCGTTTAACGTTCAGATAAGACACATTTACATTATCACATATAGCTGCAAATGTTTTCCGTAAAACATGTTGTAGGTACCCTGTACGTTGATATCTGACGCATCTTGCATAGCTTACGAGATCAGTCTCAACAAATTTTTTCATAATTCAACGAATTATTCTCTCGCAAAATTGATTCTATAAATCGAAAAATAGCACGAAGTGAACGAAAACATGATTAAACTTAAAATTGAAATTGAAATTCTTCAACATAAAAATGTCGTAATTTCGAAATTCATAAATTGTTTCATTTCCCAAACGACAAATTCTAGATTAGTTTTATGTGCAGGCTCTGTTTCCATTTTTTTCTGTGCATACCTACATATATTTTCCGATTTAGTCAATTGTAAAATTCTCCAGTGCTGAAAACCTCAATAAAGTAGTTCAGGAAACTTGAATAATTTACAGAATATGGCTATCGTTAAGTACTTTAGTTTGCTAGAATTTACTTAGGTAACTTCACTAGACAATGAGGGAGGGCTTACATAGTTTGTATGGCTCACTCTATACTGAATGTTGCTCCTCAATGTTCATACTTTCATTCTTGACCCAATTTTGGAAAATTTCTTCAATTGCTCTTAGGGGCAAAGGAAATGATTTTACTTAACAACGGCATTCAAAAATACGTAAGATGATAAAAACATGTACGTGCTATAAACAAAATCATCAAAAACAGGACAGACGAGACATGAAAAGTTGGGATACTTTTGGGTAGCCTTACATTCGGATACGGAAAATTACCGAGTATTATCGGTAATCAGAAATTTGTTAATCAAGTTGGTAATTTATCGGTTTTTCGATTTTTTATCGATTCATTTTTACTATCGCTTAATCGATAATTTATCGCATAAATAGATATTCAGGATTTCAAAAAAATATAAAGGGCTGAAACCTCATGAGGTGATCAGAATTTTGATCCTGAAAATTAACTCAACTCCCAAATCAATCCCTAACTCAACCTCTTAACTCGATCTTCAGCTCAGCCTCCAACTCAATCGCAACGTAATTCTAAACGCAATCACCAAATTAACCGCCAACCCAATCCCCAAAATCACCAAACCAACCTCAAATCGACTTTCAAATCAATCCTTATCTTTTTTATCAATCCTTAAATTAACGAACTTAGCTTAAACTTAACGGTCAATACAATTCCAAAATCAACTTGATATGAAAGCTACATACATGCGTGTATGAACTCAGCTAAAATCAGCTCAATCTAACCTCCCACTAAACCCTAAACTCGACCCCAAATCAAAACCTAAAACCGAATCACTCACTCAAATCCAACTCAACTTCAGCTCAAACCCTATTTAACGCGCTAACTCAACCTCAACTCAACCCTAAACTTAACCACAGCTCATAACCAAACTCAACGTTAAACTCCAACCCTAAATCAACAGGGTTCAAAAATTACATAAGTACATGAACTCAACAATCTAATCTCCACCGTAACCCCGACAAAATACATCGTATGTGAACTCAAGTTAATTTACAACTCAACCCACAACTCTGCCAAAATAAACCCGCAACTGAACCCTCACTAAACCTGAACTCAATCCCAATTCAACTTCCCATTCAACCCTTAACCCAACCCCAAACTTAATCCCTAAACGGTCCGGTAACCGCTTGCGTCTATGAACTCAACTCAATCCTAACTGGACCCTATAACTCGACGTCCAACTCAACATCAACTTAACCCAAAACACGGTTCGAAAAACCGTCCTACAATCATACCATTAAACTATTATTCCATCATACCATTATTCCGTCATACTATGTTGCCACTGTACCATCATCGAACCATCGTACCATCGTCCATCATACGTACCATCATACCATCACACCAATACACAAATCGTACCATCATACCCTCATACCACTACGTACCACCATTCCATCATACCCTTACCATCTTACCATTATAGCATCACACCATTACCATTACCATTACCACCATCATTACCATCACCATCGCGTGTGGATTTGTTTGAATATCATATATACATGCACAAACACTCACTTTTATATATATTAGGGTGGAGTGAAAAAAAACAAAAATTAGGGGGGCCCCCCAAAAGTTACCTTTTAGTGCCAAAACCACCTGGTTAAAATATTTTTAAAATTCACTAATATTTACCGATGGTATTTTTCATTTAAAGTATGTTTTTTCAACTTATTGCAGATTTTTACCTTGAAGACCGACAAAAACCACTTCGAAACCTAATTTTTCGGACTCGCAGGACCCCAAAATCGATAAATTACCAATAATGTCAAGGTTCAACATTTTCATGATTTCTATACTTTATTTTACTTAAGCAAAAGAAAGTAAAAAGTGATTGGCCAAAATGATGTTTCTTCTCCCTAAAAGTGGATAGTGGGCGTTTATCACAGGAGTGGCATTCGAGACGTTAGTAATTTCAATTATTAAACGGTATTCTATCGGTTTCTAAAGAATCATGTACTTCAGGATTTTTTGTATAATGAAAGTCTAGTTTAATTCAGCTAAAAAGAAAAATTTCAATTGGAAAATACCACCGCTAAATTTTAATGAATTTTAAAAATATTTTAACCCGTCATTAACGACACTATAAAGTAACTTTCTGAAAGGCCCCCGTACCAAAATTGTAAAAAAAATTTTTTTTCACTCCACCCTAATATATATGTATATAGATGGCTTAACTGATCACCAACTCATAATCCAACTCCAACTCAACTTCAACTCAACCCGTAAATTGACCCCTAACTTAACTTTCAAGTCAACCAACCACAAATTCAGTATCGAACTCAATATTCAAACAGCATATATAAAAAATTGGGAAATATTTATATAATCAGGTGGGTTTGGGTCAATTCGTATGGCGAATACCCGACCCTCTTGACGTACACAGGTTTCAAAAGCTTTTGAAATTCTCCGCCTCGACCATAGAAACAGTTTAGCGAAATGGGTCAGACAGATAGAGCAAATTTTATTTTTGTTTTCGAACTCTTGGAGGAACTTTCAAAACGTCGAGAAAAGTGGTTTTGGACCAACCCAATTTTTGCTCCTGGTAATTTCAGAAAATGTGAGCTGAATGTTGAAATAAAATGTTCAAAGAACATTTGAATTCTACATATTTTTATCTTTTTGAATGGAAATAAGCAGAAGCCAGAAGGTGTCAACCTGGTACTGTAAAACGAATGGTCATCGATTCCACACTTTTAGGTCAGAACTGCCCGGTGCAATGATGAATTATACATAATGGTGAAGAGTGGATCCGAACTTTTTACAACACATCCAACAAACAAACAAATAATGGTGAACCATTCGGCGTTAACCGTACGACGACGTTATTCCGGTGGAATTGTGCAACGTGAAATAGTGCTCCGTAAACATTGCACTTTGGTTAGTTCGCCTTCATCCGTCCGTTACTATGACTATGAGCATTTTGCTGCTCCAATCAGCAAAATTGTGTGCTAGATACAACACTTCAAATAGAAAAAAAATCCCAAAAATAATACCGACAACGACCTCTTTGGCGAAATAGCTGAAACTGTAGTAGCAACTTAGGTATTAACAGTAACTAGAGTCCCCATTTTTTACCAATCGATTTAGGCGCGACTAAACCATCTAAAAAGGGTTTTCGAATTTTTTATGATTATTTTAGATCGAACCTATTCCAAATTTTTTAGATTTTTCAAATGTTGCATAACGTTGAGATAATTCGATTGTCAAAATTATTCGAGTTTATTAGATATTATTCAAGAATATTCAGGGTTTTCGAGATTTCTCGAGATTTGAATGATTAACAAGATATCATGAGATTGTTCAGATTTTTAAGCCAATTTGAAATTCTCTTCAGATATTCTAACTTCTGGAAACGTAATTAGGAAAATTTGAATTTGGCTTCAAAGCGTTCTGAGTTTGTAACACCTGACACTTAAATCAAAGCCATAAAGTAAATATTTCATACAAATTAACCAAAAACCACCTAAATACGTGACTGACCACTTAATAATTTTAATTTGTAGAGTTAAGCAACGATTAAGTTCTTAAGGTCAATTTTCGTGTATTTGCACTTAGTCTCGCTACATCTACGAGTACATAAAAAATAATTTGTAACTGTATTTTATACATATGAGACAAGTTGAATGTCTTATTTTTATTGCTCGCTCTGCCACAAAATGATTTATTGTCTGTAGGCACACATGTCGTTCGTCTTTAGTTTATATAGATAAGGGAGTATGAAATGCCAACCTCTTTAAATCATTAAGACTTTGTTTTGTTTCTCTTGGAAAAAAGTTGTCAACTGAACCTAATTTGAGTTATTCTTTATCGTGCGGGTTTTCTAGATATTTAGGTATTTTACATTATTTTGTAAAGCAGCACCACGTACTCTTATCAGTAATCTTAAGACATGCATTATACATATTATTATACATAAAAATTTATTATCATTTTTATTTTTGTTTTTATGTTTATTTTAGCAGCGTTTTTATGTTTTTTTTTATGATTTGTTTGGTTCGTCTACTATACTTGTGCACTACCTACTTGTATAGTATAGTAGTCGCGTAATTTTTTTTTTTTTTTATATATAGAAAGTTCAGTGTTCTAGTTTTGTGTTACAAAATTATTTTTGTTGTTGATTTGCAAATTTCTTTACAAAAAAAAATACAAAATAAAATTTTTTCATTTATTTTTATTTTATTTCTTCAAAATTCAAAAGATTTCAATTGTGCGTGTGCGTGCAGCATCAAATTTTTTTTTTGAAATCAAGCAATAAAACAAAAAATAATGCCTGCACCACCAAAGCGTCGACGCGCTCACGGAGGATCTTTCCCACTGTTACCGCCGCAAATTATAAAACCATCAAAATCGGATTGTGCTATAAATGCACATACGGATAATATAAATGGATGTGGTGGTGGAAGTAGTAATAGTAGTAGCCACCAAATGATGAATGGTGGCTTAAATATTACAAGTGCAGGCGGCATTTTAAATAATAATGGTGGGCTGACACAAAAAGAACAACAGCAAATGGAGCGCAATGTGTATTTGTCGGGACTGACTAAAGATCAGCTGAAAAATGAGTGCCGCAAACGGGGGCAAAAAACAACTGGAACGAAAACAGAATTGGTACCAAATTTTGTTTATTTTTGTTGATCACTGAATAGTTTTTGGTTTTGATTGTGTTTTTGTTTGGTTTTAGTTTTGTGTTTTACATAATATTTAGTTTTTTTTTTTTGTATATTTACATAAACACCCCACTATATTTGAGCATGCACAAGGTCCAAAAATATATTTAAACCAAATATACTTTCCTACATTTCCATTTTTGTTGTTGATTTTATCTAACTCTTTGAATATTTTTTTATACATACGATAATCTACAACAACCTTTAATCGTTTAGTAATTAAATATTGGTTAGTAACAAACATTTGTAATTTTCCCATTTATTATTAATGTTTTGATTACAATTTCCGTTTGGATTGTTGCTCAAAAATAATTATTGTGTAACTTCCGAAATTTGCACTTTTGTAAAATAAAATTATTGTTCAGAACATCTGAGTAATTAAATAAACCAATTTTGTCCTGAAACTTGAGTAAAGTAGAAGAACAAATTTTGTTGTTGCACAAGTAATCAATATCAATCGACATCACGATTATAGAATATAAAATTAGCTGATCACGAACTTGTAGATTTGTACACAATAAAATATTTCACGGTTAATATAATTTTCTATTATTATTCATTAACCTTAAAATGCTTAGTGATGGCTCAGAAGCCGTTGTACCTTGATTTATTTAAGAATTAATATTCTGTTATTAACTTGTTGCGAAATTAAAATTCTTTTTGCCCCCTTATCACATTAGCGAAAATTTCTTTAAAATGAAGGCACCACCCTAAAACTTTTATAAATAATATTGAGATTGTTTTGCTCTCTGTGCTCAAATTAATCTTACCGTACTGGTAAATGAGCTGTGAGTTCGTTAAATTTCCTATTGACACCTGACCGGGAACATTGTAATTTACTCCTATTAACCCTTAACGATCGAGAGCTTTTTTTGTAATACTCGTTCATAAGGCGACAGAAAATTAGATGAAAGACTGGATTAGATAAAGTTCTGGAATATGGCCAACTAGGATGGAACTTGGCTATTTCTTGACCGATTTTAGTGAAATTTGACATACGTTATGGAAATGGGACCCTAAAATTATTTTTAGATATAGTTCTGGAATATGAATTTTTTAGATCTTTCATCCAAATTAAGTCGAAATTAATTTACATAAGCGTAGTTAATTAAAATGTTTAAAAGGCCGCCAGGTAGATCTTGAACTTCTACCTATAATAACAAAATTAGCCCAAAATATTTGTCAGACTTTTAGAACGACTCTTAATCTGGATAATCTCTCCAATTGGAGAGTTTCAGGGCACTCAGGCGCCTTAAGAATTGCACACGAAACACAATCGGCGGGGAGCGACTAAATGGATTGGCATTACTAAATATTTACAGCGATGTGGATATATCAATAGACGGTATCCTCGATGAAAGGCCTGAGTATTGGCCTTAGTGTCACACACTGAATCAGTTCACAAAATTCCCTGAATTTAAAACGATTTTTTCACAAAATTATTCTAAATTTTCCAAATTACCCATCACTATCAATTCAGTTGTGAATGTAATGTATCTTGTTGATCTTACGTACATATTAATCTTATGAATCTTGTGAATTTTATTAATCTTATGAATGTTATGAGTCATGCGAATCTAGTGAATTTGCTAATTTTATTAATTCGATTAATTTTAAAAATCTTAATCAATCTTACTAATCCTAGGAGTCGTATAAATCTTATGAATTCTATGAATCTCTTGAATTTCTATGAATAATAATTATGAATCTCACTAATCTTATGAATCTTGTGCGTCTTACAAATCTTTTGAATCTTAAGAATCTTATGGATTATTGACTCCTAAAGTTACGAATCGTATGAACCTTGTAGATCAACTAAATCTTATGAATCTTTGGAATCTCAAGAACATTTTGAATGCTATGAATTTTTGAATTCTATGAACTTAAACGAATCTTATGAAACATAGGAATCTTATGATTCTTAAAAATTGTATGAGTCGTTTGAATCTGGTGAACTTTTTGAATCTTATGAATCTTAAGAATTTTTTGAATCTTAGGAATCTAATGTACCAAGACCTTGTTACGCTGTAGGACATTTGGAGTAAGCGAGAATTAAAAAAACTTTCTAACCATGCAGGAATTAATTCTGCCGTCAATAATGAACTATTTCGCACCATTTTCGACGCGAAATTAATTCTCTTTTAATTGTGAATTAATTCCGCGCGACATCAGTTTTTCTAACTGAATTAAATCCGCGCGAAATTAATTCATTTTTAATTATTAATCAAATTTGTAAAGAAATTAATTTATTTTTAATTATGAATTACTATAAATTAGCAATGAAAATAAACTGTTAATTGTTTAATTTATTTGTACTAGTTTGACAATAATAAATTAAATTCATTTCAATCTATTGTTGAAGTACAAGTTTTTCAGTACTTTCTCTTGAAAATGTAAAGTATGCGTATCATTTCAATTTCAATTCAAGATGGTTAATTCATCTCAATCTGTTGTAATCCAATAAGCTTTTTACTTTCTCGTGAAGATTACAATGGGCGCATCTAGCACACGTAGAGTCTACCGAAAATACGTAGACTCTACAAGTCTACATGTGCTGGATGCAAAAGATCTCAGTAAAAATATGTAGACTCTACGAATTTTAGTGAGACTAAAAATTTTTGTCTACATTTTTATGTAGATTATGTTGGTTCGAGACTTGGATTGTTTTTTGACATTTGTACTACTACATAGTTCATATTTTCGGTAGACTCTACGTGTGCTAGATGCACCCAGTTCATTTATAAACCAGAAATAAACATGGAGGCTGATCAACAGTATTCAACGCATTCTGAAGATTATTATATTAACGATAGTATGTTTTACATAATTTCAGCAAGTTATCCAAGAGAAAAACCAAACTAGACACGTAGATATTTACATCCAGCACACGTAGAGTCTACAAATGCGATTAGTCTACATTTTAGACTATCTCAAATGTAGACTCTACGTGTGCTAGATGCGCCCAATGTATGTATTTAGTTGTATTCATTTCAGTTCAATTTCATTTCAAGACATCTGTATTTCAACCTTCATTTTTTATGGTTTAATTCATATATTTTATCGGCCAAGTTAAATTCATTTGGAAAATGAATTAATTTCGCTGATAAATTTGAATTTATTCCGCGTCAATTTAATTCTTTTTCAATATGAAATAAAGCTGCTACGTTTAACTTTTAAAAACTGAATTAAATCCGCAGCACGAAATTATTTCATTTAAAAAAAATTAGATGTCGCGGATTTAATTCTTATTGAAAATGGGATTAATTTCGCCGTACAAAAATGTTCGGCTGAATAAATTCCCGCGGATTTATTTCGTGCCCCAGGCATTTATTCGAAAAAGGATTAAAATATAGCGATCGAAAAAGGATTAAAATATCCGCATACCCGAATACTCGATAATCGGTATTAAATAGCCTAGTTGCCGTGACATATTTCTAATGGTCGCTAAAGTACTTTTAGCGGTTTCAATTTTAGAAAAATTATTTGAGAAAAATTAATCGAAATTTTTTGAGATTTTTGAGATTATGCAACTCGTTCGATATTACTCGATATTAATCAACGGTTTAAAATTTCTAATTACATATATCGAAAATTCTAAATTCGAAATAATCACCACATTGTCAAATTTGCAAAGTATCTTAAATATTCTCAAATATCGAATTATGTATCCGTTAGTATGTAAAACCAAAGGAAATGCTACGCGTCAATCACCGCCTTGTAAAACTTAAATATCCTCGACATTCTTGCATAATTTCGAATAACGTAGGAAATCAAAGAAATGCCGAAATTTTTAAATAATCTCGAAAAATATTCAAAATGTTCTTAACACCACTGTCTGCCAGTTTCCGCAATCCAAGTTCCAGCGTAGAACATTGCCATCTAAAATTCGAATAAATTCAAAAATCTCGAAAAATCTCGATCAATTTCAATACCGATAAACTGGATATTAATGAATAATTTCGAAATGTCTGTAACAAAAATCTAGAAACAGATTACGAAAAGTCGTTAAATTATCGAGTTATTTGTCGAAGTCAGTAACACTAAACAAGTTAAGGCTAAGCTCAACAAAACAACCTGGAAAATTAGAATAAGACTGGAACCCTCAAATATCGAATAGGATCGAAGATTCTCGTGTAACAATCTCGAACATACTCAACTAATCCGACTGTTTTGAAATACCGAATCACTATAGTTAAGCCTCCAACATCATGCAACTCGTCTCCATGCTAAACTCGAATAGTCTCGAAAATCTCGAAAAATTAAAAAAGTAATCAAAAGATGAAATCTTTTATATTTGAAATTGGAAAGGGACTAAAATATTCCGAAATCGGGACAACTTCACCAAAATCAAAGAAAAAAAATCACCATCACTAAACTAAAATAATTTTATAAAAAAAAACGGTTTACCGGTAAATTTCACCTTTTACTGCCAATAAAAAATCCAGTATGAGCAACTATACTTCAAAGGCTTAGGTATACATGTCGATAATATCAGGTTGTCTAGATAAGTTTGTGCGAAATGCATTGATCTGCCAGACTTTTGAGATTATTTTAGATAAGGACCCAGAAATAAGATGCAATCCAATGCAATTTGTGTTAAATTGTTCTAATAAATCATCGCTATATGGTATGTCCTAATTTAGAGAGTTTATGCCTTACAAAATATGAAACTGCAATATTTTCGCAATAATGCCTTTAGAAATTAAAAGAAATCTGTGAACGATTTTTTCCCATTTTTAATTTCATAGATTTTGTAATTTTTGAGTTTCTAAAGCTCCAGACCAGAGGCTTTTAAGGCCCCATAACTCCTGAACTCGGCCAACTTCCGACCTTTTATCACTTTAAGTCACAAAATCCACCAATTACAAACGAGAAGGGCTAATCGAGAATCATCTAAATTTTCATATACTTGAAAATGTCCTTAGAGGTAGAATTGTGTGCCAAATTACAACTTTTTAGATTCGGAGGTTTCAGATACGCCCCTCGTCCCCCTCCCTCTCCATTTATTTTGCAAATATTTTTAATTATTTGTAATGAAGTTCACCAAAGGAAAAATATAAACATACACACATTTAAAAATGGCATAACCAAAATGAAAGTTCCAGAACTAAATGTTACACAGTGGTACGTCGTTATTTCGGTTTTCGAATTTATTCCTTTACGCTATTTTCCGGTTCATACTTATTTCTCAATCTTTGTTACTGTATCGGTCCTTATTATTTATTATGCAAAATGACGGTATTTTACAGGATCATTCCAAGATCAGGTAGAATAGCCTATATCTGAAGTTGGAGGGATTCCTCAAAAAGTAAAATTGGCTGTCGAGTAAGAATTCTGATCAGTATAAGGCTGAAAAAGCTTTTATAGTATTTATGTTAGAAGGGCCACAACATTATGACTGCCTTTTATTTTACATAGCATAGCTATTGATTCTCCCGATTGATCGAGTCATGTGATAGTTTGCGATCCAGAAACACGTGATGTACAACACGAGATTTCTCTTAATATTTAGAAAGAATCATTCGCAATGAAAAAACTTAGACACTGATTGACCGATTTGGACGAAATTCTCTGTACGTACATCCACGTGCCGATCCTGTATCGAGCATCCAGGTACTGTAAAAGTTATTTATTTGTTGGCATTTTTAACAGTAAGGGTTTTACGAATGTATGTGACTATGTGAGTGCCTTCATAACACAGGGGCCAATATTGCGGTCCGCGGTTACGATTTTGGTCCAAAACGATTTGATCCCTGAATTTTGCATTTAGCTGATGATTATTATTGGTAACGAATTCAGATCTTTTTTCACAATCGTTTATTTACACCGAGCAGTCCAGTATAAAAGCTTCCTTGTTTCTGCATCAGAAAATATTCAAAGCAGACAAGGGAAAAATAATGAACTTCACTGCACCGTTGGAAAAAATAGATACATTTAGTGCGCGAAATCTGTTTCCTTACACTTTTGATGTTACTTGGTAAGCACGCAGGTCCACTTCTTTAACGGTCATTAGAAGAGCCAGTATCCATGAATATATTTTTTTATAAATGAAATTTCTCCTGATTCTAAGACTTAGAAGTTATCTACAAACAAGGAATAATCAGGGGAAAACTTTCATTTAAATTCAAATCAAAGTATTTTAGATGATTGGGGAATACGATATAGTGATTTGAAAGTAGGCTCCGAAAATTGTGTTGGCAACACAGCGTGCGATGTTTTATGTGATCGCAGAAATGTTTTTTTCTGGCTTACTTGATTTTAACAACCTTATCAAACAAGCCTCGTAACTAATTTTTTACGGCAAGGGTCTCGTTTTCTATTGTGACACGTGGTACTTTCCCACACCTTAGTAAACCATTTCAACCTTTCTTAAATATATTATAGGTAAATCTTTAAAGGATTGCACCAAACCTCAGAATGTGTAAATCTGGCTCTGCTTACAAATAATATTTATAGCATAGTTGTTATCAAGTAATATTCTTGTTTTTATGGCAGATTCTCGATCGTCTAGCAAGCAAGAAATATTCTACAAAATTAAATGTATGCACGATTTATTTTTTATTTCATTTTACGTTGTAAGCTAAAGTATGGCAATCATGGAAATTTTCGTCTAAGTCTCAGTGAATTTTGGCGGAAATCGGAAAATAACGTTTTATTGCACCACGATAGAACTAGGCTATTATTCGCTATTGATGAAATCCGAGCGATGGAAATATGGTCAACAAGCAGGTGGACGAGGCATGGATAGGAATATACGGGAGTGGGTCTGCCCTCTCGATGTCCTTGAGTCCCAATGCTATCGCTCTTCTAGCAGAAGTAAATGTTATTACATCTAGGAGGGAGAGCAATGAGCCCAGATAGTATGTATCACACACCGGTCGGCAGTATTATCAGGTTCTTTAAGGGCCTGAATATTGGCTGGACGGATAATTAAAACATCTAGGAGGGAGAGCAATGAGCCCAGATAGTATGTATCACGTACCGTTAGGCAGTATTATCAGGTTCATTAAGAGCTTGAATATTGACTGGACGGATAATTAAGTAGGGCTTAATGCACAAAAGATCTTTTAGGTCGCAGTGCGGGGTGGCTTGAGCCCCCACATGGCCCTCAAGTAATAATAATAATAATAATGGTCAACAAGCAAGGAACTTGCCTATTTCTTAACCGAACACGATGAAACTCGATATCATCGAAGGAAATGAGATTATAAAATGATTATTTGATAAAATGCTGTAATAAGGCCAACAATAGAACTAAGCTATTTCTAAGAATGTTGCCATATAAAATTGCTTGGCAGTTTATGATGAAACATTATGATATTCGAGATGTTTGATGGAAATGAGATTCCATAATGGTTTTTACATGAAGTAAGCTTGATAGAACTTGATCATTTCTAAACCGTTTGTGATGCAAATGAGGGATTCCAAAATGATTTTTAGATTAAGTTCTGAAATATGGCCAACTGAACTGGAACATAGCTTTGTTCTTAGAATATAGCCTATTATGATGATATTCGAGAAGTTTCATGAAATTGCAATTCGAAAATGATTCTTTGATATAGTTCTGGAATATTGCCAACCAGAATGGAATTTGGATTTTCTTAAGTGATTATGATGAAATTCGGGATGTTCGAAGGAAAAGATATCCTGAAATGTTTTTTTACGTGAAGTTCTAGAATACAGCCATTTAAGATAAAACTAAGCCATTTCTTAACCGATTATTATAAAATTCAAAATTTTCTGTGAAAGTAGGATTCTAAAATGTTTTTTTCATAAATTTCTGAAATGTGACCACTGTATTAGAATTTTAAATATAATTTAACTAATCCGCTACCAGGCATCACATAATGTGACACATCGGTTTATTATCAAAGCCCGTCCGTCACATACATATATGTGACTGACGTTTTTGGTCAATTTATGAACACATGTTGAAACGCGTATATACTACTTAAAGTCTAATCCAATTCAGCGAACGAGTTAAGCTTTAAAAATAAAAAAAGTTCAAATAAGTTGTATATTATTGTTTAATTTAAATCCCGCTGTCAAAATTTTAACTAGCAAACATTTGTATCGCCGCCTCGATGGCACAATGGTTAGCATGCTTGCTTTAAGCTCCGAAGGCCCCGGGTTCGATTCCCTGCGGATAGCGCCAGCGAAAAAAAAACACTTTATTTATTGGTCAATGTCGTTGGGTTTAGTTATTGGCTCGTTGTTGTCATAATGTGCAGACATTTATTCAAAAATTTCTACTATTGGCCAATTTCTTTACTTACAAATAAGGAAAACGCTTAATAATACCTGACATAATAATTTCTGTCATAAATTTGACATTATAAAGGTGTCGATCGTTACATTTTTGTTATAATTTTATTATTCTTACTGATAAAGTATTGTTTGTTTATAATTTCGACGTCATCACACGAGCAAACTCTCTGCAATATAGAGACATTGAAAAAACCAATTTCAATTACAAATTTTTAGCGAATAAAAGCGTAAACAGATACATATTGAACAAACGCTATTGTAAAAGATTAGTTGCTTACCTTATATACAAATAGGTCATTATACAGGGTGATCCGATTGCTATAATTACTAATTTACGTACAAAAACAATGTGCATTGTGTATTATTCACATAAACCGATCATTATTGCCGTGGGAAATTGGTTTATTGCGGCAAGTATAGGTTTAAATACACGTCAGTTTTATAAACTTTATATAAAAAATTTAAATTATTAATTATTTTTTACATCACAAACAAATCAAAACTTGTATTTCCGCAGTTTTGTATTTATACATTTCTTCTTTAATTCTAAACATAAAACTTTTTTTTATTTTTGTTGTATTGCACATAATAATCATACATTATATGACCGAGACCTACTTAAAACGAATTTATATACGTACATATATGTGATGTTAATTTGCATCGCTATATACGAGTCGGTTTCGTTTAATTGGATTAGAGAACATGCTATATAGGAAATTGCACGGTAATTAATGTCAAATAGTCGCCAACATATGCATATAATTCCTTGATATCAATGAACCGAAAAGTCAACATCCCTGTGCATACCATTATTATGTAATATTGCGCTTTTATTAGTCTACACTGCAAGTGATGTAATCCACACAAGTTGTGATAAGGATGGTTATATGCTGTATTTTGTACGTTTAATTTAATTAAATTTTCCATATTTTTTTTATACCGTGTTGTTATTGTTAGGTTGGAAAAATTGAATGAAAATATTTTTTCTAAATGATGTCCTTAAGGATTATTTTGTTTGGTTGGTATGTGTGTATATCGATCCGTGATGACTTTGCATTTCTGTTATTATTAATTATGAGAATGCATACACCGGTTGAACTTGTCGATTAATATTTTATCGGAATTAGTTAGATATCTAAAATGCAATTTAATCAATATCCCATCAGCACGTGTTCTTTGCATGTACATATCTCACAATATAGTAAATTACCCATAATATTTTCTATAATATCTAATCTCCATAAATATTTCTCATTTATCTAGCTCCAAAGATTAGGATTTAAAATGGTAAACAAACATCAGCAACAAAATGAAGCCACATCATCTACATCAGCGACCGGACCAATTGGCGTTACATCATCCAGCTCCTTAAATACATTAGATGCAAATTCAAATAATACCGTAAATTTAACAAGAGCTGGCCAAAATAAATTTCAACAGAATAGTGCAAATTCAAAATTATCTTCGAATGGTGTTAAACTGACAACTCCATTTGTTAAAAAACAATCGGCGAAGGACCGTGAAAAAGAGCGGGCAGAACGTAGTAAAATTGTATTGTGGCGACATCCTATCCTAACTATTAAATATTGTGCTTTAGAAGCTATAACACTATTACAGACATATGGGAAAAAGTGAGTACTATAGATTTAGAGTCTGTCGGTCGGTACTAACATTGATTTATTTATATTTCAGATTATTAGAACATAAGATTTCGTTAAGTTGTTTCTTAGCCATAGGTATTTTAGTAACTGTGCTGTATCATGTGCCCGGACATCATCAACAGATTTTCGATGTAATACGTGATAATTTATGGTTTGTGATATATTGGGTGGGATTGGGTGTGCTTTCATCGGTTGGTCTTGGTACTGGGCTGCATACATTCTTGCTGTACCTTGGGCCACATATAGCCAGTGTAACCCTGGCTGCATACGAATGTAATTCACTAGATTTCCCTAAGCCACCGTATCCCGATGATATTATATGCCCGGAGAATGCGAATCCAAATTTTATTCCATCACTCTGGAGTATTATGAGTAAAGTACGAATAGAAGCATTTTTGTGGGGTGCTGGCACTGCACTAGGTGAATTACCACCATATTTTATGGCACGAGCTGCTCGACTATCTGGATACGATCCGGATGATGATGAGGAGATGCAAGAGTATGAGGAGTTGAAGAAAAAACAGGCTGAAGGTAGTAATTTAAATGTTTTGGATAAGGCGAAATTGTTTATGGAAAGTATTGTGGAGCGCGTCGGATTTATGGGAATTTTAGCTTGCGCAAGTGTAAGTTTGACTCAATTTATTTCTTATCTTTTTGTAAAACACAATTTATTCGGGTTTCTTTTTTATGTAATTTAGATTCCAAATCCACTTTTCGATTTGGCTGGCATTACTTGTGGACACTTTTTGGTGCCATTCTGGACATTTTTTGGCGCTACGCTTATTGGTAAGGCTGTGATTAAAATGCATATACAAAAAATATTTGTTATAATCGCATTTAATGAATCGTTAATTGAGAAGGCTGTCGATAGATTGGCCCATATACCGATCATAGGTAAACGGGCTCAAGAACCATTCAAATCATTCCTACAAAATCAAAAAACCAAGATGCATCGTAGCAATCCGTCACAACCAACGAAACCTAACTTGCTGGCGAATATTTTCGAAAAAGTTGTTATCGTTATGATTATGTACTTTGTCATATCGATTGTGAATTCATTGGCGCAGAGTTATCATAAACGGATTCATAAAAAAACTGGTAAAGTTTTTAAGAAAATTGCAAAAGATTAGAGGAAGCCAGAATATAAATTAGACGCGCGCGCGTAATCGATTGTCTCAGGTTTAAGACTCAAAATTAATTAAAATTTAGAATCCAAAGATTATTATTTTGTTTTCCTCTAGAATCATTCAGATCAATTGTTTATCGCCATTTTATTTTATTTTATTTTTTTTTTTTGTTGAGACACGAGAAACGTTTATGGGGTGTGTGTTTGTGTGTGTGTGTGTGTGTGTGTGTACTTAGAAAGTTTCCTAATTCTGCGCAATTGATCGACTCAAATTTTTTTTTTTCATGTTCTTGTCTTTATGTACATACCTATATATATTTACTTTCAAATAACTTTACATATATACAGATATTATTAATTAATATTTAACAAAATGTATTATTTAATTATTATAAACACAAATAAACAAAAATTGTAGGTTATGTTGATGAGGTGTGATTTTTATTTTCATTTCTGTTCGTTCTTGGGATTTAAATATAAAATATTTTAATTAAAAATAAAACAAAACAAATAGTAGCATAATTAATATATAAATAAACATAAATAAAATGAAGCTTTTTATAAAACAATATTCAGAATAAATCAGATTGCACGTGCTCAAGTAGAAAAAAACACACGTGGTAAAAAACCACCTAAGTAAAAATACAAAATGGCGTCGTATCGATGTCCGTAACGTAAACATACATATTCTACTTGGGGATCGATAAAAAAATAAAATTTTACTATAGGAATCTTTTTAACTGTAAACCAGTAATTACAACTAAATAGTAATTACTTTTTTAGTTAAATTTATTTATAACTTATTTACATAATGTAATAGATAATTTTTTGCCAATGGTGATTATTTTCAATCAAGTTAAAGTCGTATTTATATTGAGTTACTTGTTTAACTCAGTGTAAATAAAAATGAAAAACTCGATTAAAGTAACATTTATAAACAAAACAAAAATTATATTTAATGTGATTTTAATTAAATAAATTAATTACATACTGCTTAGACAAAATAAAAATATTATTATAACTTGTATAAAATTTATAATTAGTTTTTATTATATAAACTGTGTAGTCGAATTCAAGTACTTGTATATGATTTATCTATATAAGTAAATTTACTGTCATTCCCTTTTAAAATTAATATATAATTAAATAATTAAATTTTTTGTTTCGTCGTTGGTTGTTTATTTTATTTATTTACTTTTTTTTTTTTTTTGGTAAAACAACAGAAAAAATCAAAAATACATAATTGTATAAAAATAAAACTATTTAAATTAATTTAAATATTAAACAAAATAAATTATTAATAATGTACAATTTTTACAAAAGAAAATATGGAGTAATTTAATTTAAATTAAAAAAAAAACAAGAATAAAAATAAAATTAATAGTTAAAATATTTAAAAACGAAAAATAAAATAAATCGATTGTTGTTTTAATTTTATTGCGTGATGGTGCCAAAAAATTCGCTTTTTGGTGTGGGGTGTAAGAATTATTATAATTTATTTAGGCTGCGGTCGAATACTCGAGTAAATACGCAAAATTCGGTAAATGCATTTACCTTTTTTTGCTGGAGAGTAAAGGAAATAAAAAAAGGTAAATCTTTTACGTTTAGATACTTTATTCTTTATTGTTATAAGAATTGAACGAGTAAAAAATAGATAAAAATGCGTAATTTAACAGAAAACGAACATTAAAAATCTAAATTTACCGCAGTAAATGATTTACCCGAGAATTCGACCGCAGCCTTAGTTTTAAAATTTTGAGATTTTCGAATTTTTAGCCTTCTCTCGACATTTTTAACGGTAGAACGTGAATAATAGCCGATTTACATTCAACGATATTCGACGTCCGCAAGAAAGTCGAAACACAACATAGAAAGGTTATAAGGACAAAAAGAGAAAAATAATGTATCTGCTTAAAAAAGTTCATTGAAACTCGAGAAACAAACCTCAAAATCGTCGTCTAGCAAGTTTACAAACAAACAACGGAACATAAGCTCAAGAGTGCTGGTTTCTCCACTTGGGACATCAGACCTGAGCAACCAAAAACGCAATGGAACCAAAGCACGAACGAAGCTGATACCTCAAGAATATACTGTAGCGAGCACAGAAATGTACTCAGCAAGAATTGATACAAAATTTAAAATAAAACATAGCGATAAACAATTTAAGCCTTTTGTCTCAACATCTGTTGTAGCAATTGCATTTGAGTAAATTACATTAGTTTTAGGTCGATTTTCAAAGTGGTAGGCTGATAAGTTACAAAACACGTTTTAAAATGGCAAAATATAAAAAATTAAGTGAAAACGAAAAATCAAAAATTTTGGCTTTATCCTCGGAAAAAATGTTCACCAGGCAGATTGCTAAGAGAGTTGGATTCAATCAGTCTGTGGTAACTAAATTTGTTAAGCATTATAAATCTACAAGGCGCTTAGAACGAAAAAAAGGATCCGGAAACGTACGGAAAACAACACAAGCAGAAGATCGGATTCTAGCGCGGATTTCATTGAAGAATCGATTTAAAACGGCTGTTGATATTAGAACTGAATTCATTGAAGCTGGAGGAAGCGAAATAGGAGTTCATGCGGTAGAAGGCTAGAGAGAAAGGTTTAATGGGGCGGTCACCATCAAAAAAGCCTTTACTGACGAAAGTAATGAAGCAGAAAGGATTATTATGGCCCAGAAAATAAGAAAATTGGACAGAAATTGATTGGAGGAATGTGATTTTCTCAGAAGAGAGTAAATTTTGTTTATTTGGTAGTGAGGGAATACAGTACGTTCGTCGTAGAAAAGGAAAGATTTAATGTTGAGTGCATAAGACCAACTATGAAGCATCCAGCAGGAAAAATGATACGGGGTTGTTTTTCCTATTACGGTTCAGGAGAAATGACATCAATCGAAACCACTGTGACTGCAAATGTCTATAAAAAAATCTTAGAATAGTTTTTGGTTCCATCATTGAAATGCATTTATCTATCATATAAGGCCTCGAACTGTATTTTCCAAGACGATTCTGCGCCGTGTCATCGTGCCAAATCGGTTAGTAACTATTTTTTTTAACAGAGCGGCCTACCGCAAACAAATTCATAAGGAAAACTTCCGGGAATAATTTTATATTTTCCGTAGGTAAAGGAATTTTTAGAAAAATTGGGTATTGGCCCGGTAATAGCCCAGATCTGAACCCTATAAAAAATTTGTGGTACATAATGAAAACCAGAATTGCTGACAGAAAACCTTCCTCTCGAGAGATCTAGAGAGCTCTAGCAAAGTTAAAGAAAGGCTTACAGCTGAAAAGAAATAGATCTCAGGAAAAAAGTTGTATGATCGCAAAAAAGACGAAGCTCCATACTGTGTTGGAAAGTAGAATGTAAATTAAAGAACGCATAGCACCCATCTCTATGTTTTGATGTTAGTATACATTGCTTGGAAAATAAAACTCTACCTTGTTTCTGGAATTGTACAAATATCACTTGTGTTTTACATTATACACTCCATAATATTACAACAAGTTATGGGCCCAGGCTTACGCCCTAAAAGCAGTGCAGAATCGAAACTCACACAAACGAAAGCGAAACTCACTCAGTGTCGTTTTTTTGTTTTTTTTGTTTTGAGAACGGTTCAATTTGAAAAAAATCTGCAAGTGTAATTCTGCAAGTGTAACGTATATCGAGAAATTAAAGGGTTGCGAGAACTTCAACAATTGGAAGTTCTCCAATTAGACGAATTGCGGGAATATATGTCTGGTAACATTAAAGTCGGCGAAAATATGGATGTGAAGGCTAAGGCCAGATTAATTTTGACAATTGATCCGGTGAACTATGTTCACATTCAATCCGCAAATTCAGCAAAAGATGTCTGGGATAGTTTGAAGACTTCGGTCTTACACGAAAAGTGGGTTTATTAAAAACGTTAATAACAACGAGTGTCGTAATATGTGTAAATACAATCATGAGACAACTGCTCATCAATAGATCATGTTTTCCGAAAGAGGCAGCACGATCAAAGAAAAAGTACAGAGCGTTTACCGAAAGAGGCAGCACGATCAAAGATAAAGTACGGAGCGTTTGCCACTAGATGTCACTACACAAGTACATAATCAAAAAAATATTCTGACGTTCTGATACTTAATTGCACTTGCAGTTATGTTTGATCTAGAAAATGATCAATTGGATGCAGTTGCGGCATTCATGCAGGGTGAATTACGGGAAGAAATATATATGTGCCAACCGGCAGGATATCAGTATGGGAACCAATCGTCGAAAGTGTGTCGTCATAAGAAGGCATTGTACAGCTTAAAACGGACTAGTCGTACTTGGAATTGCAAATTGGATAGTGTTCTTAAAGATTTCGGCATGAAGTCTTCGTTAGTGGACTCCTGCATCTATGAGAAAATTCGGCATGGACATATTTGTTAACAACCGTATACGTTGGTGATTTGTTGTTATTCTCAAATAGCAAACACTCGGGATCGTGAAGCTGGAAAAATATGGATTGACTAACAATTATACATCGAAGAGATGTTAAAAAGCGACTTTCCATTCCCAGCGCTTTGGGACTGCGTTCTAGCAGAAGTACTTGTTATAGTAAACATCTAGGATAGAGAGCAATGAGCACAGATAGTACCTATATATCGCGTACCGGCCGGCAATATTATCAGGTTCATTAAGCGCCTGAATATTGACTGGACGGATAATTAAGCACGGTCCGTGCACAAAAGATCTTAGAAGTCGCAGCGCGAGGTGACTAAACGCCCACATGGCTCTTTAACAATAATAATAATAATGGTTGGTAATCGAGCAACAGGACCATATGTGTCGGTATAATTGATCCCTGCTTTTTTGCATAAAACTTTTGTGTACTTTTGTTCTTGAATATCCACCGAGAACCGATTAACTTAATGTGTTTTTTGTTTCACGATAATCCATGTTTCATTTTCTTCCAATGAATGGATTTCATCTTGTACAGCACTGTGCCACTCTGGCTTATGAATATTTCCAATAACGCCAAGCCCAGTACCTTGTTTGAATAGCATTATCTGGTTCTGTTTAATTGTCATCTTCTTCATATTTTGTAGCTGATGCCATAACGAAAAAAATTGGTGAGGGACACCATATAACTTTGGACTATAAGCAGGTCTAAATTCCAGTTTAATACCGCTTTCGTTACAGAGACTCTTCATTGTCACATCTAAAATATTCAATTTTACTATTGAAATGTATTTCTGCCATACTTTGTAAGTTTTGAAACAATCGTACACTATTTATCAGCAAAAATACTGACGTTGAGTGGGTGCAATTGCTGGTCTTTTTCCAGTACAAGGACTTTGTGTCATTTTGCATTTTACACATCTTTCGCAGAATTGCAAATTATCGTTTAAATTATTCTTAATACCTTAAACTTTTTGATTATGCCCATACCTAATATCTTCTATGACATAACTCATTTTGTTTGTTATAACTGCTTACAGCATTAGCACCCACTTTGTAATAAGTAAAATTGATCTACAACATGTGCGTACAACATTTTGCTCCGTACCGTTACAATTTAATGTTGGGTTTTGAATCTAACCACTTCTCAAACAGCTTTTTTTATACCCCTATTATGGTTCTCACCTCACCGAAAAACTTCATATAAATCAAGTCACACTGCATAGTATTTCTCGGTGAGGTGAGAACCATAATAGGGGTACAATACCCCTGATGTCTAGTGCTGAGAAACGATTTTGGAAACAACAAGTGATTTCCGCAACACCGTTTTGCTAAGGGCAATATGGCGTCATTCTTTGGAACTAAATTCCTTACTGTTACAATAGGCGTTTTCGTAAATAGACGTTGAGTAAATTCACAGTAAATTTATACCATTATAGTGTAATTTAATGGTAGAAATTTACTGTGAATTTACCCATGGTCTATTTACGAAAACGCCAAATGTTGTGCATTGTGGAAAACTTTATTTGTATACTCGCCACACGCCACCATTGCCAGAACAAAGGAATTTTGGTTATTGTCCAAACACATTTTTAGACAGACTTTTGAAATTTGGGAAAACTTAAAATTTTAAGAAAACGAATTGGAATTCGACATAATAAACCTATCACGAAAACCTTGCTCTTCTTCCTCCCTATTCTGAACACATTAGAAGAATTATAAAATAGTACCTAATAGATAATTACAAAATTCTTCTCTGATGTTGAAGAGCTATTTGATTTCGGACTCTGAAGCATCATTTTATTCAACTGTAGTAGTAGAAGCACCTAATTTTAATTTTTGTAATTTTTAATCTTGGATCTTACTAAACTTTAGTTAGGTAATTCAAAATTCTGTTGATACCATTTTGAATTTTTCTTGCTAAAATTGGAAATGATACGTGTATTTATTGTGTACACATAGACTTCTTTAATGAAAAAATAAAATAATCAACACGTACCTTGATACCGCAAGCTTTTTGTAAGTCTTCAATGTGTGGAAATACAATTCACGCATATTATTAGCATTATCATTTCAACAGTACAACATGCGTCATTCCATGACAGCCATTTTGTCTTTTGATGCTTCTACAAAACAAAATTTCTTAAAATTAAATTAACCAAAACTTTTAATCAATAGTTCGTACCTGAGCTAGTAACCTGTTAAGATTCTATTGAATCGATTATAGTTGGATCAAAATAAGCACTAAAGCAAGGCTGCTATTTGTTTTATTATTTGGGATTGAACACGTTTTAACTGTTTACTTGTAGATATGAACAATGGAAGAAGAGAGAGGAAAAACGAACAAATTAACTTTGAATTAGTTCCACTTTTCGTCAACAACACGTCGCTGGTGTCTTCCATATACGCCTAAATGTTGATTAAATTGTGTGATATTGGAGATAACGCAAGTATAAAGTTAGTTCGATCTATTCTTGAACATTAAGCGTTTTAATGGGAGTTTCCTAAATTTGGGACATTTTTAAAATAAAAAGAACATAATTTTTATATTTTCAAACTAAAATTGAAGTTTTGGATTCAAAATTTAGTTTACCTGTTGATACAGATACCAATTTTATATTGCCGAAATAGCTCAGTTGGGAGAGCGTTAGACTGAAGATCTAAAGGTCCCCGGTTCAATCCCGGGTTTCGGCATAATATTTTTTCGATGTTGTTTATTATTAAATTAGCGACTAAGCGACTAATGACTAAACTCTTTCATTCAATTCCGTTTTATACCACAGCTTGTTTAGCCTTCCACACACCTACAATAAATCGGAATGATCTCATTTGTTTGCATAAGACATTACATCATTTATGCTTTCAACTACTAAGTGCTGTACATAAAAATGCTCAATTATCTTTGGAAAAGCATTTATCGAATTTTATTATTAATAAATTAAAAAAAAAGCCAAAATAATATAAAAATCATAATTCCATCATCGCCGCTCCAATTTATTCATTTCGATTCTAGCTCCGACCTGTTTATCGATTCGTTTACAACCCGCTGCCGCAAACAATCCAGTCGACTCTTCCATCGGGATCTCGCCTGCTATTATTTCTAAATCGGTCGAATCACAGAATCGTTCCAATCGCAAAAATTCCGCTTTGACACACTGCTCAATGTGATACCGTTCCAGCGGTAAAAATGGAATGTAGTGATCAATAAGGCTAGCTTCGATAGCGCCAGCCTTTTGTAATCCGCCCGGTAAATTAAATGCACCGACTTGACAAACTTGTTCAAAATCTTTTAACGTTGATTCTGTACGCAATTTCCCCGACCGTAATATTCTTGCTAGGGTATTTCCAATTTCGACGCCGGCTGTATTCGTTAAGAATATAAATACAGCTTGACGGTAATTTACCCCATTAATCGAATTATGGTGATCCATGAGTGGAGTTAATGAATCGAGTACACCAGCTGGTGTTTTATCGATCTCATCGAATATAAATAATGCCCGTGGACATTTCGACACGATTGATACTACTGTTTCTTTAACAATACTTTTATATTTATCGACTTGGCGCTCTTCTGGAAAATCGAGTCGCCCGATAAATTTATGTACAAACATAGAATCTAAACCATATTTGTACAAATTTTTGGCTATAAAATCGGCTACGTAATTTTTCCCAGTACCTGTTGTGCCGTGAAATGTTAGAACAAGTGGTTTTTTTGATTTCTCTATGTTGTTGTAATGTGCTTTCAAAGCCGTTAATGTTGTATCGATCACAATATGTTGGCCATATAAATTATCACGCAGATCTTTTTCTAAGCCTAAAAAATATAAACCAGATAATTAATTATGCTTTCGGATAGCGCTGATTCATATAACTTACCATCAAAATTCGTTGGAATATGATCATTTATGCAACACTCAGATAATTTACAGTATGTGTACTTCTTAACAAATCCAAAATTAAATCCAACAGCCGAGCCCAATGTGATAAGCCCTAGCCCAGTTAATGGATCAATTGTTAGGCACAATTTAAATATAAATATTAATGCAATAAGGACTTTATACATTTTATACAAATAATGGATGGATTTTAGAGAAATATGAAAGAGGGGGAGTCCCTCAGTTTCATTAAACTTTTATTATATTTTGTAATGATTATGGATTAATTATCTTATTACATACATATTGTAGTATTATAACGGTTAATGAAAATTGTTTTATTTAAAAATAGTTCGATTTATGGAATTGAGTATTAAAAAAATTGCAAATATTTATTTTGACATTGACATATGTGACGTAAAATGAATTCAGCAATTCACAAACCTAGTACAATTTAATTTTGGAATTTCGAATTTGCTTAGCACACGCTATCGCAAATATTCCTGTTTATAACATTTACTATAACTGGTACGAGCTTGATATGAACGGCCTCTTTATGCGACACCCGAAGAAAGAACAATCCACTATCCACCTACAGATATTTTATCGGTCAAATGTGCTGCGACTTTTATCAGCTGATGCAAAGTTTAGCAATTCAGCAATATTTAAAAATCTGGTACAATTTTTATTTTTTTCAAACAAAATCTGACATCTGTCAAATTTGACGTTTTATTGGGCAAAAAATCAAAAATGTTCTGTGAAAAATTTTTGTCGGTAAATAAAAATGCTGTTATCACACAAATCGTGCGATCATTTGGGAAACACAATAAGAAAGATATTTACAAAGATGGAGAGCGTTTTGAAAGTGTAACATATTATCCAAGGTTAATTTATTTTAGTGATTTTATTTTGTATCAAAAATTATTGGTTATGTTGCATATTTTAGAACCCCTAATCATCAGGATCCACCAATTGAACCATCCAAGTTATTTCGCGTGGAACGCGTTAAACCTATCAAAGGTGTACCTTATTGGGAAAAGCGAATTTTAAAAGATTTGGGAATTGATGAAAAAGTAAGTCAATGAGCTTCGACAATCGAAGTTTTGTTACTTAACATAATTTTCTTGTAGCTTCATTCATTCAATGTCATTAAAAACATCCCGGAAAATAATGCCCGCCTATGGAAAGTAAAACATTTGATTAAAATTAGTCCAGTTACGTTCCCCCATGGTGAACCAACTGCTAGCGACGTAAACTATACGGTAATCAAAGAGAATGGTGATTGTATTGTAACAAAGAAAATCGACGTAATCGAAACCCGTCTCAAAGCCACAGATGAATTTGAAAATGTACCGGCCCGTTTAGATGGAGAAACACTTAAAAAAGATTCGCGTTTGAAATGGTTAAATAATTGGTAATAGACATGTAGATAAAATAAAAAATAGTACTAGATTATTAAAGGCGCCGCATCGTTTTATTTATGCGTGCACATGTCATCATTCCGGATTATCCTAAAGTTTGACGACTGTGAAGTGGTTGTGTCTTATTTTTAATTTCGTCATAATTATTAATTAAAAGTATTTTTAATTAAGAATTTGACCTTTTCATCGTATTAAAATTTAAATCCATCTACCAATTGTTAAAGTGCAGCCAGCACCTGCATCTAAATTGAAATTTATTATACTCTGAATATTTTGCATACGAGTCGACTAAAAATATTTTTGTATTTTCTCAAAAATATAAAAATACGAACTGTTGAACGAATTATTATGTTGTTATAAGAATAGTAAATAATACAAAATTCGTGATAATCGTCAGTTGGACTAGAGATTTTCATTGAAACACGCTTAGTATCTGAAATTTATTGTGAGGGAGTGTTTATTGTATCGGTTGAACAACACAATTTATAGAAATGAAAAACAAATCAAAACAATCAATCAAAAAAGGTGATTGTATATTAAAAGAAAATCCATTTGTTTTTGTGTTAAAATCTAAATATAGAACGGAAAGATGTGATTTATGTTTTACGGCGTAAGTAAAATTTGTTTTCTTTTAAACTCCCCCCAAAAAACAACTAAATTTACCTTTTCATAAATATTTTTATCTTTAACTAGATTCTAATTATAAAATAGGTCATAATATTTTCTCATATTTACTTAACTTTTCACCACAATAATATCTACTTTGAGATTTTTATTGACGTAATATTTTCAATTATGTAAAATCATCTGTTCTAACTAAAATAAATTCTTCAGTCAGTGTTTTCCCTTATCAGTTATCACAGACGATTTCGTGGCCCGAAATGTATAAAATAACCTCGTTCGAGGTTTTATGTCACGATTCACGAATAGTACGGTTAGCAAGCATAGAGCCACTTAGAAGTTAACAAGAGAAGAGGAGCATAACTACTAAGTAGTTAAGGTAAATTGTGTTGAATTGACTACGTACCGCACGTTATAAGATATGTATGTGTAACATTTTCCGCCTAACGAAAATTAACGAATATTCAATTTTTTTGAAACTGAGTAAAACAAAAATGTTTACCTAACATTTTTTGAAACACGTTTATGTGAATTTTATTCGTGTAAAGTTTCTTCTTCCCCGCAAGCTACATTTTTTATTTCGATCCAGTTCAGACCTGTTTGTCGATTCTCTTACAACCCGATGTAGCAAACAATCCTGTCGACCCTTCTATCAGAATCTCGTCTGTTATCATTTCCCAAAACCCAATGCAATGCATTGACAATGACGTGTCCAATTTCGACCTTGCCAGCAGATTTCAGTACTTATAATATCACGGTTTCCTAGTTTATTTAGCTGAGACATTGCACTCTTCCGGGAAATCGTGTCGTCCTATATATTTATGTACAAAGCTAGACTCTAGAGTAGACTATATTTATACAAATGTTTTATGGCCGAGAGTAACATAGGCTATTGAGTCATATCCCTATTTTTTTGAGGATTCTGAGCAGTGTTAAAACATGTAGAATTTGTAGATTTTTTACAATTTGGATTTAATTAATTTACAGAATTTAATTATTTTTTAGATTTTATAAAATTTTTCGAATTTATGGACTTCACAATTTAAAAAATTAACAGAATTTTGTTAGAATTAAAAAGAATCTACAGAATTTATGGAATTCATAGAATTTAAAGATTTTTACTTAGATTTAATTAATTTACAGGATTTAATTTTTAGATTTCATAGAATTTTTGGAATTTATAGGATTTACACAATTGAAAAAGTTTTAAAAATTTATAGAATTTTCAGAATTTATGTAACTATAGAATTTTAGAAATGGCTGGCAATAAACCGGCACACAAAAAATTAATATTTGAGATACAAAAAAATAATAAAACGGCACAAATTAATGAGCAACAAACAAAAATTTCTTGGCATCATAATAATAATTTGGTAACATTTATAATTTTTTGGCACTATTGGAAGGGTACACAAAAATTATTTTTTGGCATCGAAATAAACATTTTGGGCGACAAAAATAATTAACTGGCAACAAAGTTATAAATAAATAAATTAAAAATTAAAAAAATTAAATTAGTTTTAAAATATTCTGGAAAATGGAGATCCCTAATTTAACTTAGAAAGAATTGTAGAGGCTAACGGCTTCGGTAACTCTCACGGGCACGCGGGAGGTCGCTTCGCTCCCCCCCGCTTAACCCTCCGAGGGGCCTTAGATTTAAACTTCGAGGGACGTAGGAGCCAGGATAGGCAAACATGTCGCACTGCGTGCCGCACGTAGGAGCGGATTATATAGAATCTATTAATGACACTGCAATATTTTATATCGATCCCCCAATCAAATATTAAATAATTTGTATCGATTAAATTTAATTTTTTGTCTCGATTTTTTTTTTTTTTTTTTTACTCTAAAAATTATTTTTTTCTGTTCCAAAATATTATATTTGTTGCCAATTTATTAATTTTGATGTCAATGTTTGTCGCCACAGTATTTAATAATGTCCTTCAAAAATATTTGTTTGTTTTTTCATATGTGGTGCCAAAATATTATTTGTGATGCCAATTTATTATTTTTGATGCTAATGTTTGTCGCCAAAAAATTTTTCTTGTATGCCCGTTTAAATTGTCCCTTTAGAAATTAGGGCATTCGAAAAATTTGTTAAATTTATAGAGTTTTGGTAGAATTAAAAATAGGTAAGTAGAATATACAGAATTCATAGAATTTAAAGATTGCTGTGGATTTAGAGAATTCATAAAATTTGAAGATTTTATAACAATAAGATATAATTAACTTAATGAGAATTTAATTATTTTATGAATTTTTTGGAATCCTATCCTATAGGATAGGATGCACACAATTTAAAAATCTAGAAAACGTTTCGAATTCATTTAATTTGTAGAATTTGAAGAATTTAAAAAATTAGATTATACACCTTATTATAGATATATGTACACATTAGATATACACCTTATTATAGATTTCTTTATTCCAACTAGCGGTGGTCGATTCGCATCAATATCAACATATGAATAACACTATCTAATGCATAAAATCCGCAACATAATTAACCGGTAAATCCTATACATGTCGAATTTCATCATGATTGGTGAAGAAACGGCCAAATTTCATACTAATCGGCCATTTTTAGAACTTAATCTAAAAATAATTGTAGAATCCCCACTTCCATCTTGATTGGTCATATTCTAGAACTTCATTAAAAATCATTTTAGAATGTCATTTCCATAGAAGACGTAAATTAAACTTAATTAGAAATAAAATTTGTTTTGATAAATATAATTTGCAAAAGGTTGAACTTAAATTGAAAAACCTGCATCTGTATTTTTAAGCCAACCCTTAACCGTCGACAGTTTTTTTGTAATACTCGCCTATTGACGATTGTAAAAGTAAAGAAAGCGCCTCTCGAGGACAATAGTTAAAATGATGCACCTGATAAAATGACATTTGTCACAAATGCGACGAAAGAAAATTTAGCAATGCGGTAATTAAAAATTGTTTTTATAGTCCAAAATTGGAATTATTTACAATTATCAGCAATCCGGTAAGTAAAAATTGTGTTTACAGCAAAATTGGAATTATTTACAACAATTTCGAACGTCAAATTATCAGGTAGCTCAGTTTAAAAATGCTCCACTAGGTGGAATCCGTGATGCTCCAATCGTCAATAAGACGACAGAAAATTGTGTAATACGCCCCCGACAGACACAAACTAACCAACCAATCACAACTTCGAGGGTATGTAGTAATTTTTTCAGACTTCATCTCGACTATCGTAATCTAGTTGTACAAACTCGATACATATGAAATACAAAAACGAGGCAGAAACCGTAAGTGAAAAATAATTATTTTATTTTACGGTCATTTTTAAAATTAAATTGAAATCGCGATAATCTTTGTCTGTCAGTGGTATTAAAAATGTTTGCAAAACGTTTATAAGAATGAAAACTTAAAAAACACCTTTAATGTATAATAATTAAGTAGGAATAAACTAACACATGTAATATCGGATATACTTAAAAGTTGGAAATCAGTAACGTAATATTTACACGTTATAACCTTAAACCTTCTCAATATCATTGTGATAAAACTGTTATGCAAATGCATAATAACCACAATCTTTTTCTTGTTTATGCAGAGAAAGAGAACAAAAGATAAATGCTGAATGTCATGGTGTCATAAAAAGTACAGCGGCGTTCCTTTAGTACGAATTGTTGTATGTAAGTAGTGCATTACGATCGCATGTTTTTGACTGAGGCCGTGGCCGAATACGAATATTCACCGTAAATTTTGTTGGTAAAAAACACACTCATCCAAATTTGTGAAGCCTTTCCCTAAGACACTGGTCAGATTCAGAAGATAGTTAGTGGATTTCAAATCTTACACCGAGTACTTATAAACAATTATGGTTCATGTCTTTGCTAAATTATGTCGAATTTATGAGAATATGTACTCTGATGTCGTCTAAGTAAAATTGTACCTTATTAAATTCTTTTATTTAACTTACACGGATGTGATCAAATCTTGCATTGCAAAATTTTAATGCTTAGACTTTATCAATCTTGATGAAAATTGGCACGCATGTGTAACTTCGGTGACAATACATGTTGGTGGTGTTCCCTAAGGGAATCCACCCCCCCCCCCCATCCCTTATTTTTCACCCACGCATCGGCTAAATCATCGTTTTGTCAATTTTAACATATTTATCAGATACAATGATAAAATTTGATTGTATTTCGAAGGGAGCTACCGCTGCACCCCTTATGTTCCACCCACAAATAAAAGAATTTCATAAAAAAAAAAAATTTCTTTTTCAAATTATTATATTGCTTTATTTCTGAAGTTTACTAGGTCATCCGCAAAGAGAAGTACGTTGAGGTATAGTTGATTAGGGATCATGTAAACCTTCGGGAGCTCCAGAAGAGACTTTTATTTTGCATGTCAACTTATTACCACCACTAATTTACTAGGCGAGTGGCTTCTACATAGCTAGTATGTTATGTCCTTTTTGTGATATTTGCAGTGCATAAAAATAAAAGTTGTAAATGTCTGTGACGTGCATCACAAAGGTACAATGAAACGTAAAAAAAATGTTTAATATTTTTTGAAACACGTTTAACTGATTTTATTAATAAATTATAATAAAATAAGCCAAAATTCTTTAATAAACAATCATCATTTCTTCTTCACCCCAAAATTAATTTTGTTCATTTCGATCCGAGCCCCGACCATTTTATCGATTCGCTTACAACCCGATGTCGCAAACAATCCAGTCGACTCTTCCATCAGAACATCACTTTTTATTGTATCTACATCGATTATCTTACATGATTGGCCCAATCGCAAATATTCGGCTCTGATACATTGCTCAATGTGATTACGTTCCAGCGGTAAAAATGGAATATAGTAATCGATAAGGCTAGATTCGATAGCACCAGCCTTTTGTAGTCCGCCTGGAAGATTATACGCACCGAGTTGGCAAGTTTTTTCGTAATCTTTTAACAAAGTTTTGGTGCGGTCTATCCCCAAGCGTAATTTATTTGCTAGGATGTTTCCAATTTCGACTCCGCCCGTATTCGTCAGGAATATAAACACAGCATGACGAAAAGTTACCCCATTAATTGATGTGTGATGTTCCAGCAGTGGAGTTAACAAATCGAGGACACCTGGTGGTGTTTTGTCGATCTCATCGAATATGAACAGTGACACAGGACAGTTGGAAACTTTCTGTATAACGGTTTCCTTAACGATATTTTTATACTCATTAACATACCGCTCTTCTGGAAAATCGAGCCGCCCGATAAATTTATGTACAAAGTTAGATTCTAGACCATATTTGTACAAATTCTTGGCTATAAAATCGGCTACATAATTTTTTCCAGTACCTGCTGTACCATGAAATGTTAGAACTAGAGGTTTTTTCGATTTTTCTATATTGTTATAATGCGCCCTCAAAGCATTTAGTGTGGTATCGATCACAATATGCTGGCCAAACAGATTCTTACGTAAATCATATTCCAAAGCTAAATAATAATAGAACCCAGATTATTATAATGTTTAAGAACATTTTATATAATTATAAAACTTACCATCAAAATTCCTTGGAATATGATCATCTATGCAACACTCCGACCATTTACAATAAGTGTTCTTCTTAAAAGAACCAAAATTTAATCCAATCGCCGAGCCCAATGCTATAATACCCAGTCCAGTTAATGGTTCAACTGCTAGACCCAATTTAAGTATAAATGTTAACACAATTACTACTTTATACATTTCAATATAAATTAGAAAAATTAAAATTTATGAACTGACTTAAGGCTCTTATAGAATGATATTAAAAGGGGAGTCCCCTTTTATTTATATACTGAGTAGAATGTTTAGGCCTTAATTGATTTCTAGTTTTTATGTTTACACACTAAAATATCAAAAATTCCACGTTTACCCCATTCGTACTTTAAATCACTAATGCGCTCAGGTAATTTACTAATAAACCATAATATCTCGTTCTGATTACAACTTTATACTTTTGATATAGGGAAAAATGATACGATAAAGCTAAAGCATTATATAGAAATTTGTATCGTTATCTATCGCCAGCAATAGCTTACGTTCAAGTGTGAAAATAAATTGACGATACCGCCTATATAATATATTATCGTATATTTAATTTATTAATCTATAAACCAGTGTTGGAATTCGGTTTTTAAAAAATGAGATGATACATTAGCGCAGAACAATTTTGAAAAAAAAAAATGAAAACTGGTATTTTGTCATTGACTTGTCACCACAAATTTCATGCGGAGTGGCTTCAGCTTGCATTGGATTTGTATTATGAAGCAAACGGCAATGGGGACATGCGTTTAGTGCAAATCGTTGCCACTATTCTCTTGGTAGCATCCCCGCGACGATTGGGTATTTTGAAACATTGCAACATGCTCCATCGAAAAAAAATAAAATTTTATTCGTGTTATGATTGGCTGATAGATATTTTTAAATCCTAGCTAAAACGAAACATGTTTGTTTTTGCATAAGCGTTTGAGTACAAATTAAAAATGGATAAAATTTGTGTTGGGCAGCGAAAATGCTAATTATTTGTTCAGTTACATATCAAAGGCATACGATGAATCTATCTGCTCGAGAATCATTACAAAATTATGAGCCGTAAGGATGGCCATTGGAAGTACATTTACAATTTTACATGAATATCTGCATTTGTTAAAATTGAGTCGATTGCTTACTCAACAATACAAAAAATTTCGTATCGAAAATTCGAAAGAAATTTTACGTATGAATCGAAATGATTCGGATAATTTTAATATTTTATAAACATTATAATAGGGGATAAAGGAAATTTTATTTGCCAATAGGAACCGGAGTAAAAATAGTCAATGCAGTAGTAAGATAAGAGTGAACCTGCACCAAAATAACTTAAGACTCAATCGTGATTCAAAAAATCAGTCACAGGTGCAGAGCTTTTGTTAAAGCTGAATAGTGTCATCAGGATGAAACGCATCGCTGAAACGCGATTTTATTTCTCCACGACAACGCTCCAATATATAAAGTTAGAAATGCTTAAGCACCTCTGTGTAAATGCGGCTTTGAAAAAATGCTTCATCTACCCTACAGTTCAGATTTGGCACTTGGCTGTTTCCGAAACCGATACTTATTTTGTGGGATCTAACTTATTCAATGTAATTTCCTATGCAATAAGTTAGGTTCCACAAAATAAGTATCGGTTTCGGAAAGGGCCTGAGCGCTCACTTTTTATTTACAAATTTGAGTTATGGCTGTATGACACTGGCTAGTTTTCAAGTGCTATAAATTGCTGTAAAAACAAAAAAGCGAAAAAGAGAACGAATCTAAATAAAGTGAGACAACACTATATGTACTTATTTTGACATTTTAAAAAACAGTCAACAAGCTTTTTCAAATTATATTGGCCAAGAAATAGCAAATTTCGACAACGATCTCCGAACACTCGCCAAAAATAAAATAAATGCCATATGAAATAAATACGATTCAAGATAAAAGAAATGACGAAAAACAAAACAGAAATAATTAATGTAATTTTTTAATTCAATATACATATATTTATAATTTATATTTTAATGATTTTTATATCAAAATGAATCAATAAAAATCTAAGTTTAACTCTTGTTTCTATTCGTTTAAAATAATCATCCTCAGAACCTTCCTGTATAGGGGTACATCCTCGTCTTCTATTTCTTTTAACAATTTATGGCTGAATCCTTCACTTTCTCGATGTAACAGCTATTTCGAAGAATATTTTTTCAATTTCTTTTTTTTCGGCTTTCCTTATATTTAAATAAGCAGCTGTTCGTAGCATATGAACGTTAGTTGCTACTAAAATTTCTAATAGGTCCGCGTCCGACATATGATAAACACCACACTAAAATTTTTATTTTAAGAATATGACGAAATATGATAAACAGAAACACCACACTAAAATATTTATTTTAAAAATATGACGAAATGTCAAAAACAAGCTGTCTATGTCAAAAAAAATAATTAAATTGAATTATTTTTTGCTAGAATTGCTCCATTTAAATTGCTACAAAAGTGGGCAATGAAATTTTAGATCAATTTTTCATGAATTTATTTTTATTTTTTGCCTATATTGTATTCACTTACTCTTATGAATATTTTATATATGCATTATTTGGCCAGCTCTAGTTTTATTTTTAATCACTTAAACAATGCGAGAAACTAGCCAGTGTCATACAGCCATTATTTATAGTTCATTTATTTCTACCTGGCATTGCCTTTTACTTTTCCAACTGTTTGCACTAATACCAGTAATACGTAATATTTGGATGCCCTTATGATGAATTTTCAGAGCTCTTAACAATTCCTCCAAGTAAAATATTTGTCTAAGGCTGTATTCCAAACGGATACTTATTTGTGGAACCTGTCTAATTCAAATAAGTAACTTGGCGAGGTAACTTATTTTCTATCTCTTTCTTACCAAAAGATCTAATTTGTAATGTCAAAAAAATACTTTAACCCTTTGATTCGTCATTTATTTTAAAACGCCTGTTATTTTGCTTACCTGAGTATTTCTGAAATTTTATAATATTTTTCGCGCTAAACATCCTTTTTAGGTAGCTTAAGACTAAGAGCCAACATAATAACACTTAAAAATCCATTATTAGTGCATTTAATCCCAAAAATTAGGTTTAAAGTGGTGTACGCAATTGTGTACAGTACGAGTGAAAGGGTTAAGGTGTTGGTTTATGTTTATACATATTTTAATTAATACAAAATGTATATGGATGTAAAAACCACAAACACAAATAACATAAATTTAAAATACAAATAATTAAAATAAAATTATCCCAAGAATAATAAATTTAAAAAAAAAAATCGCTGTGCAGTAAATATTGCTCATTTTTGTTCTTTTGATGCAGCTGTCAAAATAAGTAAGCTAAATCAATTGGAATGACTTTACTTACTTATTTAAAATGGCGGCCAAATAAGTCAGGGCGCATCTAGCACACGTAGAGTCTACATTTGAGATAGTCTGAAATGTAGACTAATCTCATTTGTAGACTCTACATGTGCTGGATGTAAATATCTACGTGTCTAGTTTGGTTTTTGTCTTGGATAACTTGTTCAAATTATGTAAAAAAAAATTGACATTTCTCTGTGAGTTGTTTTTAATTTTTTACTAAATAATTAAAATAAATGATTTGGCGCATCTACCACATGTGGAGTCTACCGAAAATATGAACAATATGAAAATGTAAATGTCAAAAAAAAATCCAAGTCTCAAACCAAACTAATCTACATTAAAATGTAGACAAACATTGTTAGTCTCACTAAAACTCGTAGAGTCTACATATTTTTACTGAGATTTTTTGCATCCAGCACATGTAGACTTGTAGAGTCTCCGTATTTTCGGTAGACTCTACGTGTGCTAGATGCGCCCAATAAGTATTGAATAAGTATCGTTTGGAAAACAGCCTAAGAGCACATTTTTCAGTGAGATCTTGCATCCCACAAAAAGCTTATTTTGCTGGGTTTGTTGGTTCTGATTTAACGCCGGGGAAATTGGTGGGTACCATACTCAATCTTGACTTCCTCAACACAATTTACGGGCATATTTATTGGTTTTAGCAAGTATTTGTGATGGCAAGCGCTTTTCGATCATCAGCTGATTTTCAAACTCTCCAGTGTAAAATATTCTTTCACCATTCTGAAGATATTCATTCTTCACATACGCTTTATTACGTGGTTCTCCGAACCAACGCAAATCGTAAACTATTCTTCCCAGACATGTTTTTTACTCTAACTGGCTGTCTGCGCTACCTTCTTTTACTTTTAATGGTAATTGCAATTTTAAATTGAATAAACCATTGATTAGACGTCTTTTAGATGCTGATATTTTTCTTTAAGGTAAAACGATTGGAGTCTGAACAATTTGAAACAAAAATGATGATTCCTGGTGAACGTGAAATAATAAATGCAAGTTGCGTCTATTTCTTCAACTATCTAAACATAATTTGCATACTTCAGGTGCATATGTTTTCAAACGAAACGATGATGAGAACACATAACTATTGGGAAGTTCTCAATTTGTGTTGTGATTATCTAGTCCAGGGGGCTATTTGTGAATTCGATTCGAACGTATTCGAGTTTTCTAAGTATTGAATTCTTATTTGAATCAGATTCGTCCGTTTCTTGCTTAAATTAAGTAAGAATCTTATACTTCGAAGAGTCGAATACATTCGAAACGAATTCACAAATAGCCCCACAGGTGGTGTCTATTTTCCACGTTTACTATGGATGCGTCACAATTTATGTGTAACTTGTGAATGTTTCCTATCTTCCGCAAGAGGCGCTTTACCTACTTGTACAGTATACAATCGTAGAATATGTGCTATGTAGTTAGTTTATCACGACATTTTATTTGCTAGGCTAGCCCAAAAAGCACTATCATGACAGCTAAACTATCACGACATTTGGTTTCGTAGTTTTTATAACTTTAAATTTTAATGTTCGACGAAACTTACAATTGAATTTATTTCCGTTTCGAAATATTCTAATACTTCTCCTCTAATGCTTATGAAATTATAATAACTGGTATTCCAGACCATCTATTTAAAAAGCATTGGAGGTAGCAGTATCATTGAAGGCAGTTGTTTATTATTCTGTGGCAGTAGGTACTCGAATTATTTGGACTCGGAGATAAATCAAATTACATATGAATTCCGTTGAAAACCAACTTGACAACCAATCATTGTCTAAAAAAACACTAAAGCTGGTTTGGAACCGAAGCCACTGAATCAAATTGGTGTCACGGTACGAAAAGTCTTAATACCGAAAATGTAGTTCACCAACAGCTGAATTCTGATTTGAAGTTGGATACCTAAAACTCTAGTACGATCTAGTTAAGAACCCACACATTAAAGTATTTTCGTTACATTTCCATTAGAACATCATTTTCTCCAAATAACAAAATATTTATACTAACTTTCCACATCTCATCTACACCTACGTCACAATGACGAACGCGGGCATGTGTTTTTTTGTTATAACTGATTACCTATTTATAAACTGTTCTATTGTAATATTACTACTAAACAGTAGTGCATCAATAATATTTATCCCAATTTCAATTTTGCAGTGGTAAAATATTAAAATGTTCCGGCTGCCAATACGTGTACTACTGCAATCGTGGTTGCCAAAAGGAAGCATGGCCTCAACACAAATTTGAGTGCAAATTCTTGGCGAAAATATTTCCACGTATTGTTCCAGATGCGGCTCGGATGATATCTCGCATAATAATGAGATTAAAAAATAATGGTGATATGGAGAAGGGATACTATACGGAAAATGATTATAGAAAATTTAAAGATTTAATGTCGCGTAAGAATATTCGATAATATTATGTATGTAATTGTGATCGGAACTCAAATTTTTTAACATTTTTCAGATTACCAAGAAATAAAAGAAGATGAGACACGCCTGGAACATTTTCAGAGTTTAACACATGTTTTGTACGATATGCTGGGCGATCAAGTACTACCAAATCCGGTTGAATTGATGAGAATTTATGGACGAGTTAATTATGCCTGAATTTTTATTTAATACCTATTATGCATTTTTATTTTAACCGATTTGTTTTCAGTTAGTAGTGAACGGATTTAATATACTCGATGGTGAGATGAACATTCTCGGCACCGGCTTATATCTTGGTGTATCAGTCACCGATCATAGATGCCATCCAAATGCGGTAGCCACTTTTGAAGGGACCACGCTCTATGTGCGCGTACTCGAAGATATGGATCATCTTGATTGGTCAAAAGTTTTTATTTCATACATTGATATAATGAATACGCCAGAAGATCGTCGCAAGGAGCTAAAAGCCAACTACTATTTCTTGTGCACATGTGATAAATGTGTTAATGCTGCGGAGGCGATTGAAATGTTGTACGGCCAATGTCCGAATAAGAATTGCGGTGAAGGAATCGATATGAATAATAAATTTTGTTTAAAATGTGATACAGAAATTTCAGATGATTACATCGAAGAGTTTAACGATGTTTTGGAATTAACTAAAATGCATTTAAGTAATATGAAAAACATTGCTTGTATCCTTTTGTATGTTTTTAACCAAATTTATTGTACCAATTTGTGATTTAGGCGCCGGCCTTCGGGTAATTTTCCTTAATTTTTTTTTGTCCATTTTGTTCAAATAATTTCAGATCTTGATACTTGTCAAGTTTGTTTAGCGAAACAAGCGAATATTTTTCATCCACTAAACATATGGCATGTTAAGACATTGGATATGGCATTTGAAAGTGCTATCGATATTGGTAAGTGGGATGAGGCATTGGAATACGGGAGTAAACTCCTTCCCGGATTTATAAAATATAATGGCGTGCAGCATCCACTGCTCGGTCTGCTATATATGAAATTAGGTAAAATTCAGTTGTATTTGGAGAAAATTCCGGAAGCTCGCGACAATCTAACCAAAGCAGAGGAAATTTTGAAAATAACACACGGGGTAAATCACAGTTTATACAAAGGCCAACTCATTCCGCTATTAATGCAGTGTAATTATTAGTTTTTATTTTTTGTATACGATTGTAATAAATACGTTATAAAATTTGCGAACATGATTTTTATTTTGTTAAAACGGGAAAAAGTTTCGAGTATCTGAGAAGAAATTACCGTTTTTAGTAACAATTGATCATCTCTGATACAAATAAATGCACAGCAATTACATTGTACATATATACAGATTGTATTGTTTGTTTATACATTTTGAGTTGTGTTCTAAAGAAAAGTTGTGGGTAAACAGAAAACATTGTTCGCAATCAGTTGAACTCGATCAATTTACAATGTAGCAGTTTTGATATTCTAAATTAGGGTACCTAATTAAAAATGAATTCGGCTAATGTAACAAACGATTTTACTATTGAAACAACTACGCAAGTTGCGGTATCATCAACCGTGCATCCCACCGATGTCGACGATGAAGATGATGAAAGCGTTCAATATGTTTTTGTCCCATTGATTGTGTTTTTAATTGTGCTGCTGTTAGCAGCCATTGTGAGTGAAATTTTTTTTTGGAATACATAAAATGATTTTGTGCTATAAACGAGGTCGTGTGAATTTATTTCCAGGTTTATTGCATGTCTAGATATCGCAGAACTTTCTCGAATTTTAGCGGTAAATTTACACACACAGTGGTCGATAAACCGAAAAACATTGAATTATCTGAATCGGAGTGTTCGCCAATTATAAAAATTAGAGGGCTCAACCGAAACAACTATAGATCATTGGAAAATGAATGGGACTGAAAGTTTTCTTTGGTTTAATATATTTGTTTTTTATTTATAATAAATATATTGTGAATCTATTTTGTAATTTTTGACTAAATAAAACTTTTTGTACAAAATTGGTTTAAATTTGTTCCACAAATAGGCTATGTGTGAATTCATAGACTCCGAAAAATATACCACCGCCAAGGAAAATCCATGTCATGCGTGGTACTATGCCAGCGAATAAACCTCTGACACCATTTTCATGATAGATTTTGGTTAGCATCGAGGAAAATTTGGCTGTATGTCCATCGGCCGTTTCCGCGAGCATAATTTTTGTTTTTGCCACATCGAGTGGAGTAGTGATTGCGGCTGCTATCCCACCAGCAAATGCACCACACAATGCTGACGATGAGCCGGTGAGTGGTGAACCGGTTTGGTGCTGCCAACTTGCTTTGAAATATTCCCACAGTGGGAATTGAATGAAAGCAAATGGAATTTCTCGGATTATAGTTGTACCAAAACCTCTATAAATTCCTTTTCGAAGCCCTTCGAACTGATAAGCATCGTACAGATGTCTAAAGAAGGAAGTTTCTACTTTGTATGTTCTCGCCTGTCTTCTTTGTTTGACTAGTTCTACGGGCACTCTAATTAGACAAGCAACAGCCTCACCAATACCAGCCGAAGTCATGTGCACCAGATAATTATGCTGCTTTGGTACAAATTGTGAAAATACTTTTTTACACAGCTCATATGTAGTGAAGAACAGAGCAGCGGTTGGCGCACTTCCAGCCGCACATGGAGCTAATCCCTTATACACATTATTAAATCCACCACACCGCCAGAATCCTCGATCACTTTGCAGTCGTGTTTTGATTGTGTCAATCGGAAATAAAATACAATCAACGAACAATCCAGCTACTCCCCCTGACTAAAAATCAGGAATTTGTTTACTTATTTGAAAATCAAAATTTAAACTCATCGAAATAGCTACTTACAATGAGTTGAGAAACAAAAAAATTCCTATTTAACTCTAATTTTCCCTCCATTACTATATAAAACTGTTCTTCCTATAAAATTTATAATTTTTAATTCAAAACCCTAGACATGATGAAAAATCTCCCGGCTCTTGCAGCAATTTGTGTAGTGACATTTTACAAAAATTTTGACATTTGAATTAAATAAAAAAAACAAGCAAATGCGTTCGGTAAATTATAAAATCACACTAGATGGCATCATTGTATTTGTATGAACGTGTCCGTGTTTTCGTATTTCCGCCACGGGTATATTAAGCGGCCATAGTTTTTTATTATTTCTTTTCGTCTGAAACATTTGATAAGTGAAGACGTGTTGTGTGCTTCGCTAAAACTTTAAAAAATGGTGAGCATTTTATAGTTTATCCAAATATCTTGTATTTGATATTTTACTATAATGTTTTTTATAAATTTGTTGATTATTTGTTAATAAGATAAATTTTACATTTGGATTCACCTCAAATATTAATATTTTAGTGATATAAAATTTGTGAACACGTGGACTAAATTTCACTTCTATTTTTTTTTAGTCTCATCGTAAATTCTCGGCCCCCCGTCATGGGTCCATGGCCTTCTATCCAAAAAAGAGATCAGCACGCCATCGCGGAAAGGTTAAGGCTTTCCCAAAAGATGATCCATCAAAACCGGTTCATTTGACTGCATTTATTGCATACAAAGCTGGTATGACTCACATTGTACGTGAAGCAGATCGTCCAGGATCAAGTAAGTTTAAAAAAATTATACATAATTGTAGCTAGTTTTGCGATGATGAGTTTCCTTATTCGTTTATGGTTATTTTATGAAAATCAATGATTTAGTTTTTTGAACTAGGGCGAACTGATAAAATTTTAATATATTAAATTATGATGTTGTATTGGAAAAATTTTATTAACATGCCAATTTCATTTTAGAAATAAACAAGAAGGAAGTTGTTGAAGCCGTTACCATCTTGGAAACGCCACCAATGATCGTTGTTGGTGCTATTGGTTACATTGATACACCTTACGGTTCACGTGCTTTGGTTAATGTTTGGGCTCAGCATTTGTCCGAAGAATGTCGTCGTCGCTTCTATAAGAACTGGTAAATATAAATGAAATACGTGAGAAATTATAAAAATAACAAGAACATCTTGATGATCCCTTGTATAAGATGTCTTACTGCTAAAATGCAAATGGTGAAATTTTTTATCTGCTGCTTTCCTTCTGAATATTGTTCTTGTTATTTTATTAATTTAAACAAAACATACTTATGAACCTCTATTAAATATAAATAAATTAGCTCTCCAATCTATAGAAGAGAGTTTTGCCTCGTGTGATGAGCCATGCTTCATACTGAAAATTATATGAAACATTTGGTAAACACATGATTGGATATGAATTTCCGCTCAAATATTTTGATGAAATTCTATTCATATTTAATTATTAGGGCGTTCTCTCGTGCAATGAATTCGACAAATTTTGCAATTATCTAATTTATTTAGGTATAAGAGCAAGAAGAAGGCTTTCACCAAAGCCAGTAACAAATGGACTGATGATTTGGGTAAAAAAGCCATTGAAAATAATTTCAATAAAATGATTCGTTACTGCAAATATATTCGTATAATTGCTCATTCTCAAGTAAGTAAATTTTTTATACCTTTATATCTAAATTAATATTCGACAACGTGAGCTTTTGATTTTGGTTCGCCCAGAATCGATTGTTCGAAAGGGGTTGGGTAATATTTTTCAATATATTGCTAAAAACCTCATTGTCGAAGAATAAGGTTGCTTTCGGGCGGCCGCTAATATATTCCATAATTTTCGTATAGTCCATTGGGCGATTATTACGGAGAAAAACCATATTAGATACATTTTCACCAAATTCATAATAATTAAAAAATTCATCTAACGAAATTTTCTTTCTATTATTTTAGATCCGTCTTGTTAAGCAACGTCAAAAGAAAGCTCATATCATGGAAATTCAATTGAATGGTGGTTCAATCCAAGACAAAGTTAATTGGGTAAAGGAACATTTAGAAAAACCAATCCCAGTTAGTACTGTTTTTGGTCAAGATGAGATGATCGATTGTATTGGAGTTACCAAGGGTAAAGGTTTCAAGGGTGTAACAGCTCGTTGGCATACAAAGAAATTGCCACGCAAGACGCACAAGGGTTTACGTAAAGTTGCCTGTATTGGAGCATGGCATCCAAGTCGTGTCTCGTTCACCGTAGCCCGTGCTGGTCAAAAGGGTTACCACCACCGTACCGAAATTAACAAGAAAATATACCGTATTGGTTCTGGAATTCACACTAAAGATGGAAAGGTAATTACAATTTTTAAATTATTTCTACGTTTAATTAGATGGCTACACGAATTAAAAAAGGCTGAATTAAAAAAGGTGTTCATTAATGAAATAAAAAAGGCGAATTGAAAAAAATGAATTAAAAAAGGTAACAGGTGTTCATACAAATTCATACAAAATCACCATTTTTAATTCAACCTTTTTTAATTCAGCCTTTTTTAATTCGTGTAGCCTAATTAGATGATGAAAAACTAGATAGAGCCGAAATAACTATCTACAAATGATTCATACATGACATTAAATGATAGGACTGATAAGTTGTAAAAAATTAATATTAACAAAATTAATCAAGATTAGTACTAATTGTATCTATTTTAATTAATTGCAGATTATTAAGAACAATGCTTCCACTCAGTACGATTTGACTGATAAATCAATCACACCAATGGGAGGTTTCCCACATTACGGTGAAGTTAACAATGATTTCTTAATGATTAAAGGATGTTGTATTGGATCAAAGAAGCGAGTTATTACATTACGTAAATCACTCCTTGTCCATACTAAACGTGCAGCCCTTGAACAAATCAATCTTAAATTTATTGATACATCATCTAAAATGGGTCATGGTCGCTTCCAAACGCCAGCTGATAAGTTGGCCTTTATGGGACCACTCAAGAAGGATCGTATCAAGGAGGAGCAAGCTGCCGCTGCACTCGCTGCTGCTGCTGTAAAATCGTAAATGTTTTCACCTATTTAATACGATGTAAAGATTTACTGATTCCAAGATTAAAAGAAAAAAAAAAAATTTTAAATTTGTTTTTGAATTTATTTTTTGTTTTATAAATTACTATAATCCACTTACGTGAAAAGTAATTGCGAGTAACGAATTTGTGAAAGTGGAGCTCGAGTAGTAATCCCCATTGTATTTACATGAGTTCTAATTTAGCGGAGTTGAATGACCGATCTTGATATTTGCTTTGGTTACTGTTCCATTCATCAGCTGCCCTGCCGTGATGAAAAACTTTGAATAATACGTCCATAGGCCAACGGTATCCCACGCTCAATACACTCACCGGGGGGCTATTTGTGAATCTGATTCGAATGTATTCCGAAAAATTGGATTCTTATTTGAATTGAATCAGATTCATTCGTTTCTTATTTAAATCAAATACGAATCTTATAATACCATGCTATGGAAAATTTAAATGTATCGGCTAATTGATGGTGGATTCAGCGAGAAAAATTTGCTAGCTCGTGATCACGAATTATTGAAATTTCGTCAACTTTTTTACCCCCTCCAATTTTTTGTTTACTTTTTCTTATGGTTGCTCTTTTAAAAAGGTAAACAAAAATTTGGAGGGGGTAAAAAAGTTGACGAAATTTCAATAATTCGTGATCGCGAGCTAGCAAATTTTTCTCGCTGAATCCACCATGAAAATTAGTGAAATTATTTTTGCGATATTCAATCGTTTTATAAATTGTTGAGTTTAAGGTTTTGGTGTGTTACGTTTTTATTATTTCGATAACGTCAGAAAGTGTAGCGGCAATCATAAGTTTCGGATTTCCCGTAGTACCGTATAACGTCTACCGTCGCGATTTTTCGAGACCACATGTTTAGAAAGAGTAGGTCTTACTCACATTTTCCAAGATTGTTTCAATGGCCTTGAATTGGTTTTCATTGCATGTTTCGAGCTACTTAGTGCGGTTCAAAAGATATTCGGATAAAAAAAAATTTTTTTTTTAGGTTGGTCTGTTTTCTATGCCAGTGAGTGTATTTCGTCAGATACTTTCACTTTGGGGATATTAATTAGCAAGATGGAGGATTGGATAAATCGTTCTTTTTGCGATGAATCGAATGTAAGTCACTTTAATATCATATTTGTGAACGATCACGCCTCATCCGAGGAGTAGCCTGATCAAATCAAAGGCACTTTCTGCAAACAGCTCAAAACCGTCTTGAACAAAATTCTGCAACATGATGTAAAAATAATTTTGAGCTACTTCAATGCTCACATTGGCAGTATAAAATGAGGCACCATTGGCCTAAACTCCTTGAATCCTATATCAAGCAACAACGGGACATGCACCACCGAACTAGCTTTACTGTATAACTTGGTGGTTGCCAGAACATACTTTCCTCATAAATGCATTACAAAGCCACTAGGAAACGACGGGACAATTGTCAACCAAACCGACCACATCAGAGGACCTTCGAGACTACTGAGTGTGTCATCAATCTTGGGGGGATAAACCGATAGAACATTGGGATATTGTCAAAACGGTGGTAATCGATGCCCCAATGTGAAATCCATCTAGATGGACATTAAAATCGCCCTCGAAGTGCGGCGAAATTACCGATGTGGTTTTATCCAAAAACACTGATCGGCGCAGAAAACGGGCCACCCTAAAAATTTCATACTGGATACTGCACGTGTCGAAAGTTAATTTCTATAGGTAGATGGTATGCCTTTTGATATGTAAAGTTAATATGCGTGGATTTTGTCTCATTAAGCTTGATTCGCCAACGCTTTGTCCAGTTACAAACCGCATTGGACATCCTCTAGAGTTTGCTCGTTGGATCAGCGACATTACTTCCAATTGCCATAATTACTGTGTCATCTGCAAAGGTGGCTTCGTTCATTTGTAGTTGGTATGTCCCTTGTATATAGTAAATACAGGATTGGTCTTAAAACACTCCCCTGCGGGACGCCGGCAGAGATTTTCTTTTATTTCACCCGAAAATATCTATTGAATAAATAAGATCTTAGTATGGCATAGAATTGCCTCGGCAGATCTCTATGCAGCTTGTATTCCAGGCCACTGCCAAACTTTATCGAATGCTTGCGCGACGCGACGTCCAGGAATATGCTTGAGCACACTTTTTACGTTCTAACGTTATTTCAATGGTATGTTTGTTATTCTATGCACCTGTTCAATATTGTAGAATGCTTGTCTCTGAATCCAAATTGATGTGGAGGAATTAGTTGTCGATCCTCGTTGGTTTAAGCCTCAGCAATAATTGGAAACAGAGAAATTGGTCTGTATGATTTTGTATCGTTAGGTGGTTTATCAGGTTTTGGTATCATGATTACTTATGCAACTTTCCATTAATGCGGAAAATATTTTAACCGAAGGGTCGCATTGATTATGTGTAGTAGGTTACGAAATCCTTTGTAATGTAGAGCTTTAATAATTTGACAAGTAGGTATATACCTAATTAAGTCATACCTTGGGGCTTTACTTTTCACTTCATTTTTTAATTCTTTGAGAGTTACTGGCCGTATGTCAAACTCATTCAGCTTGTGAATTAACATTATATTATCATTGGAAGTTTGTGTTGGTAGTGGTTGGAAGGTTTCCTGGAGATACTCCGCAAACAGATCAGCCGTCTCTTTGTGACCTCTTGCCCAGGTACCATCATCCTTTTTAAGTGGAGGCACTTGCATTTTAGGTCTTTTGAGTCCCTTCGTCTTCTTCCACAGTGAGTAATATTTTTTTAATCAGTTAGGCTAACTAGATATCTGTTGATTGATTCATTTTTAACTTCTTTAAGAAGGAATTTGAGACTGTTACATAAATTGTTAAGAATTGTTTTGTTCTCCGGTGTGAGATTAATTTGCCAGGTTTTTTGAGCCCGATGTTTCTCTTACCAACTCTCTAACTTCCATTGAGTAGGATATGTTAAGCGTCTTCTTATTTTGTAAATGGAGGTACTTGCCAACGCAGCATAGTGAATTATTTCATTGAGTTGTTCCAATTCGTCTTCCAACTGTTGAGAATTTCTTATCGGAACCTGGATATTATGTTTATTTATTGTGTTATTCAAATGGATGTTTTCGGATTTCAATCACTTTTCAAACACGTGTCTCCACGTTCATTACTTTATTTATTTATTCTTTTCCTATCGACACTTCTCCATACATTTCTCCTCAGTAACCCTAAATACCAACTTTCGTATACAATGACATAACATCATATGTCACGTAATCGTAATACATGACACTGGAGATTGAGTTTTTCTCCCATGATCCCAGTTTCCTTTGAATTACCGTTTCACTAACTGTCATGATAACCGGTGAGTGATCCGATACTAGAGATTTGCTGTTTTCAATGTGAATACAGTTCTGAGATATTCCTCTTGCTACGGTCCGGTATCTTAGCTTCGTCACTGGCGGGCCAGTTAACAACACTTAAATTTTTAGTTAGACAAGCCAATAACAAAATGATAAAAAGAGCAATATGTGTATTTCTAATAAAATATTTATTTATTTATCTATATGTATAATATATAGTAATTATTATATAACAATATATAATTTAAATCCATTTTGTTTTTTTTTTGTATGTAATTATTTATATATTTTGTTCTTTGTTGTAAATAACTATTATTAGAATAATTTGTAGTATATAAAATATTTTATATACATAATAATAAAATAAAAACTTTTTTTTTTTAATTCATTGAGTAATAATGAGATTTTGAATTTTGTTGTTAAATTATAGTTTGAATATTATTTATTTATAAATATTATGTTTATTTTTAAATTAATATACAAGTTTTAGTACGTATTCATTATAATATGCTGTCAAAAGCTTCTTGTTACAAATATATTTATAGTAAATCATAAGAGTCTTATTCTGTAACTCGATTCGTTTTAAAATCCAATCGAATCGAATAACTTAACACCTCCTGTTGTATGGATGTATGTAGTATGTTCAAGAAAATTGATGATTTTATTCCTATTTTTTGTTTGTTTGTCCGCTATCGGAAAGTTTTAACAGAAATTTTGCGTCACAAAAAAGGGTTCACTAGCCAAATGTTTTTGTGAGAATAGCATGATTTTTTAAATAGAGAGAGAGAGAGAGATAGCTCAAATAATGCCTAAAATGTTCAAAACACAATCAAACTACTAAATAATCAAACTACATTAAATAACAATTATTTTTAGAATTAACACAACAAATAAATGATTTTAGATATGTATTTTAGAAAATTTAGAGTTTTAAAGATTATATCGGTTTTATCGGAGCCTGCTTACATCAATTTTCTTAGCTCCCCTCCCCCCATGAATGAAACGAAACACCGAATATAAATTTTTTAGATATAGTTTTGAGCAATAATATTTACTAGTTTACATGTAACTAATTCAATTAATTAATTTATTTTATAAAATAAACTGATAATTTATAGTTTTTTATATATTTTATTAATTAGCACTTTATAAATTGGTGTTGTCATCAAATTAGGTATATATAAATACAAGACAAGAATATATTCTATATAAAACTGTTAACCGCAAACGTCTCAAGTATATTGAACTGATCAAATTTGTATTGTCTTCAAATTAAATTAAAGATTTGATTTTTTGTTTTGTGTAGGTAACTTTGTAGTTTTGTGAATTACGTAATTATATTGATTTTGTAAATTCTATTTTCTTATCATTTGTCTAAAATATGAAAGATTAATTCTAATTCAATTGGCGTATCTGTCTGTAAACTTGTAGTCTGCCGGTGTAACGTTGGTATAAGTTCGTTATCCAGTGCATTCATGTAGAGTGGAGGTAATTTGGTTTGTTGACTGCCTGCCTCATAGCATACCTGTAAAATTAGCTAGTAAATATATCGCTGCATATCGTACAGCATAAAACAAAATGTGTACTTACATTTTCTTGATCTAATGTGACACGCAATCCTAATTTTCTGAGTCCATTTGCGGCTAGCAAATCTAAAAATGGTAATAGAGCGACTGCAGTACTTCGGCCAATTTTTTCTGATATTTTTGACATATCGATTTGATCACGACCATGTCGAGAATCCTCGTCCGACTGTAATAATTATTGGATTTGATTTTTTTTTAATGTTAAACTTGAAATTCAAAGAACCTCTCACCTTTAGTATAAACACCTCCGTCCACCTCACAGTGTGGTTATTATTTGAATAATCTAGTCCCTTATGTACACGTATACTTGGAATTCCATCCATTGGTTTATTATCAATCGGAGAGAATACACTAAAGAGTAAAAAGACAAAAAATTTAGCCGAGGTTCGTCGCTTTCTTATTTCACGAATTTCAAAGTCTTTCGTTCTTTTAGTACTCACCCTACATTAAACTCTAAATCATTTTCAACCCACAACAAACTAACAGTTTCCTGTTGTTCGGGCGGAGCATCAACCGGTCCACAGATTATATTAAAATCTTTCATATTTTTTAGTGCCTCTCTTGCACTAACCATTGTCTCGGGTAGTATTTGCACCATTAATCCATCCTCAACAATAGTACATTTACCCGAAAGACCACTTGTCGTTTTTAATGCTCCATTCAATATTAAAAAACTTGCTCCGGTCACTTTACGCGGTTGTCCTTGTATATTAATTGCCTGTGTTGAATACTGATACATTTCGGAGCATCCCGATTCTGTATTTTGTATACACACTAAATGTCCATCAGCTTTTTTCGAAAATACACCACCCAACGCTAAAATATGATCACTTGAATGACTTATTGTTTTGATCACTTGATCGTATCGATTTCTCGGAATTTGTATTGTCGTTTTTCGATCCTCCATATGAATTGTCATGCCTCGAATTGTCGCTAATGTATATGTGTATGAACGAAAATCTGCCAAAAAATTGATCACCGTTTGGGCAATTTCCGCATAAACTGAATCTCGTCCACGTTCCGAAATATGAGGACTCGGATAGTAACGATATAGGGCACCCAATCTCAACATTAATCGTAACGGAAATAATTTAGCCCACGGCACTTCCCATCGATGTATTAAGATACCAATTAAATAGGGAGATTCGGGTATCGAAACACCTTGAAAACATTGAAATGTTGGTCGAATATATAAAAGTCCACCATGTTCCTTGGAGCCAAGGAAATTTATTTGATTTGGCATTGAAAATCCTAGTTCACTTATAATCTGCCCTTTATCCGCACTCAAGTATATCTCATTTAAATGTAAAAATATATCCTTAGGTATTAAATTAGACTCATCCAGTTCAAGAAGTATTATGATTTCATCTTGGCCAACGTTTCGCATGCCTTGCGTTGTAAAATTAATAACCGTTTTATTTATGCAGCAAGACACTATAAAAAAACAATTAATAGTTGTTTGAGATGCACTTGTAATGTATAATACACTTACATTTCAATATCTTAACAATCACAAAAAAATTTCGTTGCACCGCGAATTTATATTCCTCCTGCTTTAGGCGTGTTATCAGCTGAGCATTGTTGGTGACATCGATAAAATCGAAATCGGTTTTTGTGGAGACAAATATCGGTGGCAGACCATTATCTTCTTTGGGTATATACGAATTTGTGGTTTCATCAATTTTTGGAATTTTAATACTATTGCGAAATGATTTTGCGGATGGATCTGAAAAAAATAAACAAGGTTGCGACGTTTTTTTTTATATTGCGAGACTTAACAATAATATTATGGATTATGATTGGTGGTACACACAAGAAGCATACAAAAAATTTTACATTTTTGTTAATTAAATAAAAACAGAAAAGAAAAAAATTTGGAATTAAAGAAAACATCATTAAAACGTACAGGAAAATACAAGCGCTGAATTAGTTAAGGGCGGAAATTTTATGGTTGGATTAAAACCATTATCACTCATATTCAATATATTCTTCAAAATAATTTCTATATCGGTTTGTTTGAGAAATACTTAGAACAAATGAACTTAAGTTCCATCTAAATAACTCGAAAATTCAACATTGTAACATAAAACGTTTCAGACAGAAAATTGTTTCGTCTTGAGAGGTCATCTTATTTTTGATATTAAATTTGACTTTCTACAGATTTTAAGCTGGAGAGAAATCATCGTCCAATCTGTTTCACAACAAAATTTATAACGCAGTAGAAATCCTTCGAGGCGCTTTATTTTTTTGAGCGTTGAATGTATCGAATTTTGTGCCAACAAAACGCAATTTGGGGGAAGGCTTGCTTTTTTGCGTCCATTTGAAGAAAAGTTTACGATGATTATACTCCATCGATTTCAATTGAATCGTTTAGTATTGAAAGGGCTCATGTCCAATTTTTGTCAAAATTAATATTATGATGGTTTTGTATCACAGACACGTATATACGTTTTATATCAAGACGACATTACCATATGGTTAATGGAACGGCACCTACCTTGCCAAAAAAAATCATTTATTCTAGAAAGGGCACATGTCCTTGGACAAAGTTATGGAATTTGGCCAACTAGGGTGGAATTTGGATATCCCTTAACCGATTTAAGAGAAATCTGGATGCTTTGGTAGACCACAATGTCTGCGGAAAATGCGAGGAATTGTCAGCAAAAATAAATAATATGATCCTTAATGATGATGCAAAACGGGTTGCGATAGCCGAAAAGATGATCCACGTCAAAAGATCTAAAAAAATTTACGACAAAATTAATGAAATCGACAAAAAATGCGAAAATGACAGCTCTTACTATGGCATAGTATTTGATTACATGCAGAATCTGCCGCTACCACATATTCCCGTACAGCAAATTTTTTACTATCGGCAGCTTTGGATGAATACTTTTTGTATCTATGATTTGAAGAGGAAATGTAGCAAAATGTACCTTTATCACGAAGGAATAGCAAAAAAAAAAGGGGCAAATGAAGTATGCTTCTTGATCAGTGATTTCGTAGAAAAATATTTACCACCTGAGACTACCGAACTCCATATTTTTTCTGATGCATGCCCTGGTCAAAATCGTAATAACACGGGGAATAATTTCCCCATTCGGGGTCATAGTTTTCTACCTTGTCGAAAAAGTTTGAAGATGAGAAGGCTTTACTCGATGAAGACCCGAGTCAAAAAGAGGAAGAACTTGCAAAATCATCACATGTTGATTGACCAACGATGTCTAGACGTTTAAAGCCATTGGAATGATTCATAAGCAAAGAAATTGAGTGCCATATACGAGTTAAATAAAAAAAAATGTATACCGTGTCGTGACGGGTAGGGAGTGCAATCCCGGGGCGTGTTTTTTTTTAATGTCGGAGAAATAAGAGAGAACAGATAGATATTATATCGAAGAAATCCGATAAATATTTTCTCTGATGTATCCGATATAAAATAAATGACAGTTTTTTTAGTGTCGTAAAAATGTCGTTTTATTTGTTAAAAAAATGTTATGTTTTACCTAAATGCACAACAGTCGTGATGTTTGCATTTATCAAAAAGCCCACTGCTTTTAAACAACAATCCGAACTTTTTTTCAGAGAAAAAAGATTGTATTCGAAAATTATCCGAGCGTGAAAAAAAACGACACAGAGAAATATATTTTGTCTCGGATACTAAAAAAAAACGCATATCTGTATTTTGACAGTTAAATTATTTCTCTGGTTACTTCGACATCAAAAAAAAACATACCCCCGGTATCCGGGGTTTTTGTCAAATCGCTTGATCCCGGTCTTTTTGTCAATCCCGGGATACCGTTGAAATCTTGGGATCCCGGTCTTTTTGTCAAATCCCGGGATCCCGGTCTTTTTGTCAATCCCAAAATCCCCACATCCCCGTTTTTTTGTCAATACCGAAATTCGAGATCCCGGTATGTGCCTTGTATGTATATAATACCGGAATTGCATTCTCTAGTGACGGATGATGAAAAATGGAAGCGCTACGATAATCCGAAACACAAAAAATCATGGTGCAGGCCCTAAACCAAGCTCATGCTTTGTATTTGGTGGAATCAGCTGGTTGTATTATATTATGAGCTGCTCGAACCTAACGAAACCATCAAACACAATGGGATGTCCTAATACACTGTATTCCATTCCGATCCATGACAACTTTATAATGCATACTCCCAATATAATCGAAACACGACCGCAGTCGCTTGATATTAATCCAATTGAAAACCTGTGGCAACAATTGGAAAATCGAATTCGGAAACATCTGATATCCAATGAAAATGAATTAATATGGAAATGGAGTAATTGGCACAAAAGAACAACTAAAAAAGTTACTAACTAACTCAACTCTGCAATAATATTGCGGATATTGCAAAGTTGAGAGTTCATTATCAAGTGGAGAGAAAACGTGTTCTGTAGAAGAAATGCAGGAAATTGGCGAATGAACGAAGAAAAAAGTCCTTTATCATTATTCTAAATCCTGCCTTCTTTTTACGCATTGAAAATTATTAATCGCCGAACAAATGCATGTAGGTCAGCTTATATTCAGGCAAATTAAATCAAAACCTTTATTAGCAACGAAATGTTAGATTCTAACAATGTAGATTGGAACTTGCAGTTAAGAAATTAGAATTTGAAGATTGTTGACGACTACAAATTCTAGAGTTTAAAATCTCTTTTAATGATTTTCCATACTAAAGCTAAGATTGAGATTAGATGCTTAAAAAAAATTCGACTTAATATAGCTTCTATAAAAAATAAAAGTTATCAATTTTGCATTTTTTTCTTCGAATTTCATTGTGAACGGTTAATTTAAAATTAAGCTTAAAGAATTATGAGATATGAGCACTAAATCAAATTATTTAGGTAATTGCTTAAACGGACAGTGGTGGACAAGCTTGGGCCTGATTTTACTTACCTAATTTAAGCACATTACAGAGATTAATCATAGTTAAATATTTTACTCAGTTGTTCATAAGTTGAAAATAATTTCAGATATCTAGATAAGCGCTAAATAAGAAGTTTAGCAGGAATAATGTTAAAAAAAAGTTCGTCTCTGCTTTTGATGTGCATTATCAGCCAGTTAAAAAGCATGCATGCCAGTAAAAAAGATAAGTGACGTATCCTAACGCCTACCAAAAATGCTTAATGTTTCAAACTATTGTCATATTTATGTATGGAAATTCTACTTCATCTAATCTCTAAATAGTAGATACATATGTACTTATGAAATGAATAAAGCGTATAAATTCAGGGCCTAGCGAGCTAAATATACGTATCGAGCATGTTAAAAAAATATCTAGTGAATTAATAATATTCTGTTCTTTATCAGTTCGCCGCCCTAACCAAAAAAAAATTTTGAAAAAAATGTAAAATGTTTGTTTCTAAAGTGATAAAAAATAAAAATTTGAAAAAATAAAAAAAAAAAATTATAAAAATAAATTTGCAATAAAATTTCATTTACCAGGCGGTGTTTGAACTCTTTTACTTCCAGATTTTCTACCATAACTACTACTACTTGATTTTGTATCCCAATTATTATCTAATTCAGTCAAATCACAACCAGGCCTTATTCCATCACTGAATATCACATTTTTTTCCTTACGTGTTGTTTTCGGTGCTCCCTCACGTTTTAGCACACCAACTGGTACCATAACCGAAATTGGTGTATTCGATTGTTGTGCCGCCACTTGCTGATGCGGTGGCAAACGTGAACAATATTCCATTGGATTATTTGGATTTGGTGACCGACTAAATCCAGCACCACCACCACCACTAGCACCCGCTAGTGTAGTACTATTACTATTAATTGAACTATCACGATTCTTTAATAAAACATCACATTGCTGACAGATCCGAGCCTCAGCATCACCTAAATATTCGAGTTTCGATTTTATCGAACAACACGTTGAACATAATACTTTGCCGCAGGCGCGACAATGATGACGTCGTTTGCGAAATGAAAATTTCATGTTGCAGTGCATACAGTTTAGGGCATCCGAATCTGGTACCCAGTAAGGCGGAATTTTACCCAGCTGGTGAACGGGTAGGCCTGAGGTGTTTGTCTCTTCTAAATTATTTAGTGTTAGCATGGAAGAATTGGTCATCTCGTCCGAGGATGATGATGATAATTGACTTTGATCATTTAATTGATCGGGGTTATTTAATTTTAGTGGCGGTGTTTGACCCGGTGACGGAATTTCTTCTGATATTGTTGGTGACGGGAAATTTAGCGTATTTGGACGTTTCGGTTGGGATGAAGATGATGATGTGCCCGGATTTAGTCCGTCACTATTTTCATAGATTTTCATTTCATCACTGTTTCCACTTAAATCGACCGCTTCTGTAGGTTCTTGATTTGTTGAGCTTCCAGCTGCCGCTGTTGTTTCAATATTTAGTATAGAATTTGGATCTTCGTCACTAGTAGCCACCACTTCTTCGACCGATAAAGCTTCAACCGATTCCTCAACAACCCCAATCTCATCAGACGAAATACACTTGTCCTCGAAATCAGTATGCGATGTTACAACCTCATTACACTCAACGGTCGACGCTTGTGAAATATTATCGACATTTTTCTCCTCTTTCATTTCATCCGATGTTGACGGGGTTTCAACCTCTAGGGCTTCTAAAGTGTTTTGAGCATTTATATTTTCAATTGATTGCTCAATCATTTCATTAACATTACTATCATTATCACATTCAACTACATCATTATTATTGGCCAACTCATCATCGACAACTACTTCTACTTCCTCCTCATACTCGTTCTCATCCGATTTTATCACATTTAATTGATTTTGAACAGAATTTGTTGATTCAAATTCGAGTTCCTGTAAATAGCTTTCCAGTTCGGTATCCGAAACATCGTCCATGGTCGATTCGAATCCAATGATCGGTTTTTTTGTAGCTGCCTCTACTACCACGATTCGTTTATTATCGACCACTTGTTGCGAAGTATTCGGTTCATTATTTATGTCCGCATTTATACTCTCTTCCGGTTTTACAACTTCTGTTGCTATTTTATTAATATCCTCCCCATTTTCGAATCGACCCGAGGTGAAATCATTCGAATTATCAATTGACTGAATATGATTGTTATCATTGTTGAGGACTAATACTGGATTAGATATTGGATTTTCGGTATCAACTAAATTTTTATCGTCTTCCCTTGCTGCTTCACCATCGACAATGCCCCTCATCATCCCACTTTCATTATTCGACATATTAATCAAAGATGATAGAGATGATGTCTCATTCAGACTAACAATATCGTTACTGAATGTCACATCACTCGAATTATTTTCATTGTAGCAATACGATGATGAGGACGAGAATATCGTATTCGTTCGATTATTTAATCCGGTTGTATTCGATGTTTTCAACTCAGAATTTTGTAATATCGATTCGTGATTATTGAAATCCTCGGTATTTATTGACGAATCCATATTCGAAAGTGGTTTTAATGATTGCTCATTAGTTTTGGTGAGCAATTCTTCATCATCTTCATTATCGGATGAAGTAGGTGTTGTTGTTAATGAGCTTCGTCTGGATGTTGTTGTGGATGAGGTTTGTGAAGAGGCACGTGATGATATAGCGGGTGAATTTGAACCAGATGTTGTATCATCACGATTGGGTAGTAATTTTCTTGTATCCCGATTTGTTTCGATTTGATTTAGTTGTTCACTTTTTATGTATGATTCGGAGGAGGATGAATGAGATGAGTCCTCGTCATTAGCGGGTTCGGTGAGTTTTAATTTTTCTGTACTTGTTGTGAGAAGTTCTAGATTTTTATCTTTGCCCGCATTTACATATTCATTGAGTGAGGAGAATACATTGGAGACGTTTACAAAGGTTTTTGTGTTTGTAGTGGAAATTATGTTGGAGCTGCTGGTTGCGGCTACTACTGCTGGAGGTGTTGCCGGACTGTGGCGTGAACCTGTAAAGAATATAATAATTAAAATAACTGTTTAATTATAGATTAGTATGTTAGATTATATTGGGATTGAAACTCAGGAGCTGTCTCCCTTTGTATTTGCTCTAACGCAGATAACCTTACAGATTTATCAACGTCCGAGTACGTTCAATTAGGTCCGTGATTGCCGTGATCTCCAGAAAAATTAAAATTTTAATGATTCGATCTTATTCATTTAAATGATATTGAATAACTCGAAGTCATGAGCGATCAGTACTTAAGACGCGAATCGATTTCTTTAATACCCAAAAAGAAGAGATTTTAGTAAAACTCGAATTATCACAAAACATCAAAGTTATCACTGGTCGAACAATCGAAAGTAGAAAGATCACAAGCGTATAACGCGGACAAAATTTAATATGCGGTTCGATGAAGGTTCGACACAGCTCAGGAAATGGTGGCACAACTTGCTGAGCGAAACAGTTAGAAAAACGAAAGAATGAGACTGCAGATGATTACGGGATCACTCCTGGTAAGAAACATCATCGTTTGCTGTGATTTCTGGGACGAATGAATGAATAATCACTTGACGATAGTCCGAGAGATGCCCTGAAGAAAATCATTTGCAAACAAGAAATCATATCACAAGGTCGACAAGCACATGTCTTTAATGCGATTCTATGATCAAAGCGTACATTTTGTACATTTATATTAGTAATACTGTGATAATCACGTACCTATAATAATGTACCGGAAACGACTTTGAAAAGCGCGATATCATTTTTACTATTGAATAGCAACGAGCTTAAGCAAAAATAGCGATAATTTAGTGATTTTGCTATCAAAATAAACCGGACGACCAAAGTAAAGAAACTCGTCGTTTAAGGTAGGAGGGACAGCTACGGGGATTTTTTATTTTTTAGTGAAGAGTACCAGCTCAGACTTCCATACCCTCTCTCTCTAGGTCCAGTAGTAACCCATTAAGAGGGTGACTACACTATGTCCCAGAGAAGAGGGAACAAGACACTTTCCTGAAGGACTTCATTAATCACACATTTCTTAATGCTCCGAGCTAGCAATTATGCATACAAGCATAAAATTAATTAACCTTCTTACAGAGAAGACCAATTCCAAAAATGACAATCATTCCCTGATTGCCTCTGCCTTCACATTATTAAAAGCGACCTCTATATCGAAGAAAGCTACCAAATAGAACTCTTTCAACTAAATCGATTTGTTAAGCGTACATACCAGGGCTTGCAGAGCTGTATCCTCAGATCTTCCCTTAATGTACGCATGCGAGACAGTGCACGCACTGAGTCTTCCAAGATTTTTTAGGGATATAAACCAACTTTCAAAGCCCTTTGAATATAGCCTCCAAATATGGAAGAATAATTGGTAAGTTGTTTTGGATTCCCGCTGGTATGATCTGATCCGGACCAGCCAATTTATATGGTTTAAAACATTTTAGTGCCCATAGGATCCACTTTCTACTTACGATGTCCTCTGTGCAAACTAAATGTGTTTCCTGATGATTACTATGCTCCATCAGGTCGTCATAGCTCCCTGGGAAGTGGGTATCGAAGAGAGGTGGGTTTTTGGGCAGGTGTTTACAAGATCAGATTACGTAACCACCTGAGTGTTATCTTAGACAGTAAACTTTTCTGAAATTTACCCAGATATGTTGTACAAGTTTGTTCATAGTGTTCTTTGTCAAACTAAAACAAATTTTAACAAAACCACTGATTATTTATCAATATCACAATATCATATCACTTTGATCCATTGTGATAATTTTTGTCACTCTATTTGGTGCCAGTGCAGACTGCAGTTTGTAACGTTGAGGCTTATTGATGACAAATTTGTAACAAAATTATGGTAAGATAATTATATAACTTAATCAGCAGACCCCTTATTTCTGCATTATTTGCAATCATACTAATAAGCATGAGCATAAGTATGTTGTATAAGAAGTACCTACTAAACTTCAGCAATTCCAGTAAATGATTTATGATCCTACACAATTTACTAGGTGGTAGCCTTGACCAATAAATCTCATCAGTTGTTTATCGACCAGTCGCATAATATTTATTGTATACGGATTCCTTACTAATTGGCTCACATTGTGTTTAAACGAGTGATTAGGAAACAATCAAGTTCAAAGAAATTTTTAATCCATGTGATACAATGATACGCAGTTATGATTATTTTTTACTATTGAATCGTATAAAAAATCCGCAAATTATGCAAAGTCACTAAACTCTCATTTCATGTGCAGCACAATATGCCAATTTGCAAAAAAAAAAAAACACACATAAGGGGAGGTTACCCGCACGCACAAAGCATAACAAATTACTCGTCAGATCTCGGATGAATCATTCCACTTACCATTATGGTGTTGTTGTTGTTGATTTAAAAGGCCATCCGTCAAGTTTATTTTATATGTCGAACAATTACTATCTGTTGTACTTGTAGTATTATTTGTAGTAGTACCTTCAATTTTATGATTATTTAGCCCACTATTCGTATTATTACTATTTGGCAGTGAAATATTTGTTATGCCTGTATCACTATGAGAATTATCCTCGTTCAATTCAAAATCGTCCAACACTTTATCAATATCCACAAGATCCATTTAAAATATGGATTATTTATTTATATAAAGTATATTTCACGGTACAAAATAAACAATTTAAATACTAATTATAGATACAAATACAATTAAAAAAAAAACAGAAAAAATTTTTTTTTCACTAATTAATAAAACAACTTTTATTTTTGACAAATTACATTTGATTACTGTATATACACATTATATTAATCTTTACAATATTATAGATGCTAATTATTTTTGCGTTAATTAAATGGATTCTTAATTAATTTAATGTTTTTTGCTTTTATGATACAAAAAAAAAACTTTTCTTTTTTCCTAATTAAATTCTCTGTGATTTTGACGTTTAAAACTTCTAACCTCTGACATCACAAAAAATCTCTTTGCATTTCGATATGCATGAAGTTTGCGTTCATGTTGTTTTGTGCAAAACAGTTCACAATTGGTGATTTAAAAAAAATGTATCTAGTTCACAATCGATTTAGTGGGACTCTGTAATTTATCTTAACGTTTTAAATCGTTTTCGTGATTCGACGTTAAGAAAAATTGAATACGATAGGAATTACTTGAATTTCAATTACTGCAATTACTTTTGATTGCTTTTACCTTATTGTTGAAATTCGTATTGAAGAAAATCTGATCCGTCTAAGGTGTTTAAATTAAAACTAAACACTGGTTTCGGAACGTATACGAACCGCAAACTACTGCTATATTAAGAGTTGCTGGACTTCTTAGGAAAATTGCTAAATCTAAGGATAAATGCTGTCAGAATACTCCCGCTGGGGAAACTAGAAATGGTCTACGTGATTGATACTTGTGGTGACGCCAGCGGCGTTGTCTGGAGTTATTAAAGGTAGAGGTCAGACATAATTGGATATGGATATATGTAGCTAAGGATCGGAGTGAATTTTTTTTTTATTTATTTATTTTATGTAATTACAATCTAGTCTCGACTAATGAGCAATTTGTCTCTGACTTAATTTACTAACTTAATATTAATCTATGGCTTCTTCCTATTGGCGTTCCATAGAGTCTGGTAAATTAAAGTAAACCACATCTTTGTAGTAGGGTTTAGACAGCACAATGCTGTTTAAGCTAACAATTACACCAACTCAAAAGGTTTAGTTCTTTTAAGTTTGCTTATTAAATTCGTGTTGCTTAGGAGCTGAGTTGCCTCAATGTTCACATGTTGCCGGAGCCTCTCTTCATGTCTCCGCGCTTTCTCCTGAATTTCATTTACGATGAGGTTCACTTTAAGATCCCTATGAAGTTCGTTGTTCCTGACATATCAAGGTGGATCAACGATGTTCCTTAATATCATATTCTGAAATCTTTGGATGATATTTACGTTGCTCTGTTTGGTACAACCCCAAAGTTGAATACCATAAGTCCAAACCGATTTCAATATTTGCTTATAAAGTAGAAGCTTGCTGTATGTTGATAAAGAATCCTTCCCATCAGCCAATACATCATTCTATATTTAAGTCTTAGTTCTTCACTTTACTTAGCTGTGTTCGCATACGGTACTATTTGTCGATTTATAGTAATCGAGATATGCTCGAATCGCCTGTTTGTAAAGTTGATGTGAATTGATTTAGTTTCATTTAGTTTTATTGCTGATTGTAACTTTTGTGTTGGCTCTTCGTTGCTTGTGCCAACAGCTAAGATCACCATGTCATCTGCAAAAGTCGCCACTATGTTGTTTTCTAATGCAGGAAGATCATAAGTGTACAGTAGGTATAAAACCGGCCATAATACACTGCCCTGTGGAACTCCTTGTTTTCATTCAATTCAGAGAAGGTATCATCTAACTAAATCCTGAAGAATCTATCTTCAAGTCCTTCATGCCACACTCTATCAAACGCTTGGGCAACGTCTAGAAATATCGTAGAACAGACTTTTTTCTCCTCTAGTGCTTTCTCAATTATACTGGTTATTCTGTGAACTTGATCAATTGTTGAGTGTTGGTTACGAAAACCGAATTGATGATTTGGGATCAAGTTTTTACTTTCGATTATCGGATTTAACCTTTTTACCAGTAGCTTCTCAAAGGGGTTTGGACATGACTGGCAATAGCGAAATTGGCCTATGAGATGAGGTTACGTGTGTTGGTTTCCAAGGTTTTGGGATCATAATTACTTCTACATTTTTCCACAAGCTTCGTATACATATTTGATTCTATGTTAATGATGCATTAATAAGATTGGTGAGCTTCATCAGAACTTTCCTTGGCAGTTCTTTTAAGATTTCTGCAGTAATAAGATCGTAGCCAGGAGTTATTTTCATATTCATATTATCTTTTATCTCACACACGATTTCTTTTGGTGTTGTCGGTAGGATTTCTTTACTTTCTTGCACAGCTTGTTATGTTATTATCTCGGCTTCTAACGTTTCGTCTTGATGTGGCTGGAATATTTTTGCGAGGTGTTTATCTTCATTATTCCTAGCCCATTTCTCATCTGCTACTCTTATTGGAGGATTCTGCATTATTGGTCTTTTAATTCTTTTGGTTGCTCTCCAAAGAGAATAATCAGTACTGCTATCACTAGTTAATTTTCTTAAATAGTCGCTGATTGATTCATTTTTCATTCTTTGATCTCTCTTCTTAATTATTGAGTGAGATTGTTAAAATTAGTTTTATCTTGGGGGGCCCTTGTTTGTTGTCATACTCTTCTCGCTCTTCTTTTTTCTGCTAGGAATTCCCTAATTTCCAAAGGGTAGTTGTTTCCCTTGATTTTCTTTTTAATTTCAGGGGTATTTTCCCAAGCTGATTGCTGTATGTCTTTAACAAATTTGTGAACTTCTATGTCCAATTGCTCCTCGGTCTTTAATGGAAATATTATGTATTATGTACTAGAAATGGGTTCCTTTCTTTCTGAATAATTTTTTCATTTAACGTTAAAAGTATCGGTGAATGATCAGAGTTTAAGTTGTGGCTTTCATCTACTTGTACATAATTTACAGATATGTTCTTTATTATGAAGAAATTAATCAGATCTAGTACTTTATTTGGATCAGTCGGCCAGTAGGTTTGTTTTCCAGTTGAGAGGGCTTCACAATTGAATTCCAGCTTTTAGAAGTTCTTTACCCTTAGTTGTTGTTAATCTGGAGCCCCAGTGGACATTTTTTACATTAAAGTCTACTCCAAGTACAAACAATTTTCCTAATTTACTGAGGAACTCGAGATAATCCTTTTCTTTCAACGAGTGCTTCGGTGGACAGTAAACACCAGCAATACAAACAGAACCGTTTTTGGTTTTAACTAGCATTTGCTTGTATTTCTTCTGTTTCATATTTTAACTCTTCATATTGATGAATACTATTTCTGATTATAACAGCACTAGCTCCTTTAGCAGTGTTTTCCGGATGAATGGTATGATATATTTACGCAAATCCGCCATGTCGTCAATCAATAACCGTAGAGTTAAACTGCAGCTCAACGCATGATCAGACTGGACAATCATCTCGCGAATGAACTGCTATGATTTGGGGATGCTGGATATAAAAGTAAATTTTCTGGCAAAACTGAAGTTGTACAGTACCGGCAGGCCATCGGAGAGGTTTACGTTACAAACTGAGATTTGAATGTTTTTGGCAGCGATTGGACGGAGCTACTGAAGCTTTTCGCTGTGCCTTTATCAGCAAAAATATTCACGCTGAGCCTATACAATATCTTTGGCGAATACGATGAGATTGTGTAACAAGACGAAAGTGTCATTTAAACTGAAACCGGTGGTGAAGTCAACCTTCTGCCGTCAGCGCCCAGTACCTTACACAGCTGCACAAGCAATACAAGACGAGTTGCAAAGATTGTAACTCATAGGAGTGATTCAGTCGATTGATTAAGCCGACTCAGCAGCGCCTATTGTTACTCTCAGAAAGAAAAATGGCGGTAGTCACATGACAGCTGACTACTCGACAGGGTTCAAAGCCGCACATCATAGCTACTTGCCTACGATTTTGATATCAAATACATCAGTATTCTCATTAGCACGCAACCGAGTCCAGAATCGGAAGATGTCATCGTTTGAAACATTCGCTCGCCATGGACTTTGTGACAGCATTATGTTCGTAACAAGGGCCCACAGTTCATTTCCGACTATTTCAAGAAGATGTGTAAGGAAAATGGCATTGAGATTATTATTACGGCACCATACAACCCACATTCGAACGGCCGGACCGACCGTTTCGTCGACCTGTTAAAAACAAGCCTCCAGGGTTGATATAGTATTTTATGGAAATTTCTGATGTGCTACCGATACACGCCTTCGTATTATGCACTAGGAATGAAGTCGCCGCACAAACTGATGACAGGACGTTAGATGAAGGCTAAGTTGAATCTGATCAAGCCATCCGTAGAAGGAGATGGTATGCGTAATACAAGAATGGCAGAACAGTTAAACGATCATCCGGGAGCAAGTGGAAGGAGTTCAATGCCGGAGATGCCATTTATTTCAAATCCGTGGCTGCCAGGGAATATCGAGAACCGTGAAGAAGTTGTTAATTATGTTGTAATAGTCGAACGGCAAAACAATCGTCTCGTTCGAGCTCACGCAAATCAGCTGAAATGCCGTTATGCCAATTCAGTTGATAAGAAAAACTAACGCCGTTACAGAAATTCGTCGAACCGACGATCATGCCTCAGGAACAGCTTGCTGGTCTGGATGAACCAATCGAAATTGAAGAGGTCAACAAAGCCATTCAGGATAAGGTGTACGATGTAAAACCCTCCCGGACATTACAAGCCACTGCCGGGGAAATTCTCTGCCGCTTTAATGATTTCGACACCAGTTGGCATTAGAAAATATTTTATCTGGAGAAGAGCGTGGTGACACCAGCGGCGGTGTCTGGAGTTATTAAAAGTAGAGTTCAGGGTTAAAAGAGAAGATATAATTATCGTTGTTTTATTGGATAGCTAATTGATCGAAGTGAATAAATAAACCTTTTTGATGATTGCGGCTTTCTAGGAGGTCGAACTAACAGAATGCTCGAATGATACAGGAGGAACAAAACTCCGTTGCTGCACGCACTCTCATCGCTTTTTTGAGTAGACCGACTGTTATTAGGTCGAATTTCCGAATTTCAAATTCTCTTTATTTGTGGATGGAATTTCGGGATTTGAAATTCGTTTTATTTGTGTAATTTAAAATTTTGAATTTTGCTCGTACAGATACGCACGCATCGAAATTTTGGTTCACAAATTACAATTTCGAATTAATGCCATTAATTAATATTTCGAGAGATTATTGAAAATATTCGAATTTCAAACTATTTATTGAAAATATATATGGCCAATCTGCTGGCAGGACCATCAATGCTGCAAACCCAAAACATGAAATCAATGAATTTGAATTTAAAAAATTTCCTTTAGTAGAATTTCTAATTTTAGCGTCTTTTTGATTAAAATGTCGATTTGCCTCATGCCTATATCAAGTGTTTACTGATAAACGTGTTTACGGTACGTATATTAACTGCTATTGTTTATTTGGTAATTATTAATGTAATCAAAGTCACATACATATTCTTAGATTAGATAACTAGCACGTATATACTTATCTTTTAATTTGAAAGTTCAATCCAACCAACTTTTTAATAATTCAATTGCGGCAACTAATCACCCTCATCTTGAGACTGAATCAATCAAAATCCATTTATTTATATAAAAACTAAATTTATTATGTTAAATTTCATAAATAATACATTAATTTGTATACAAAAAGCACAACATAAATTGAGTCCCATTAACCAGAAAACGTACAGCCCAAGAATTTAGATTTTCAAGACATCGGCTACCGCATTGATGATATTTCTAGCCGAAATTCCATACATATCGATCAAAACATTTGGTGGACCTGAACGTGGCACTGTTGGTACAGCTAAATGTTTAACCACATAATTACGATGATCGGCCACAGCTGATTTGACAGCATCTCCCAATCCACCTTCTGGATAATGATCCTCCACAACAACAATACGCCCGTTACATTGTTGACCATGTAACAAAATGGCTTCATGATCAATTGGTTTAACAGTGAATGGATCTAAAACTCGAACATTAATTCCCGCTTTACCAAGCTCGTTCGCCGCATTTAATGCCTCGTACAATGTTATACCGCCACCGATTAAGAGTACTTGATCTTTTGCCGATTGCTTAACAATCTTAGCCTTTCCAATTTGGAAAACTTCATCATTTTTGTAGATGACCGCTGTATTCGGACGTGAGGTACGTATAAAGCATATCCCTTTTGTATTGGCTGCTAATTCAACAGAACGTTCACAAGACACAGCATCCGATGGATAGAATATTGTACTACCTGGGATAGTTCTAAATAGTGCAATATCTTCTAATCCCATTTGACTTGGCCCATCCTCACCAATACTTACGCCACAATGTGATCCCACAAAATTAACATTTGTCTGTGATATAGCACCCATACGAATTTGATCGAATGCCCGGGTAAAGAATGTGGCAAATGTTGATACAAATGGCACGGTGCGATCACGACACCCAGCTCCGATAGCAACGCCAACCAAATTTTGTTCGGCTATAAAACATTCGATATACCGTTCGGGACTTACTTGCTTTAATCGATCGGAATATGTTGAATTTTTCGTATCACCGTCGAGCGCAATGACGCGTGCATTATTTGTACCGATTTTAGCCAAGGCCGTTCCGTACGCAAAACGTGTTGCAATCGAATCACCAAGTTTATAATTTGGTGGTGTCGCAAGGTGAATATTTGTAATATCAACTTTTGGTGCGCCTACACCTTCTGGTGCGAGTGGTTGAAGTTGAAGTGGACCTTTATTTTTGATTAGTCCGGAAAGATATTGTATTACTTCGGCCGCATTATTTCCTAATGGTTTCCCGTGCCAATTCTCTAAATCTTCAATATTTGGAAAGAATTTCCCCTTGAATGTTTTAGCGATGATCGCTGTTGGGCGATCGGTTGTTGCCTGCGCCTCAAAGAAAGCTTTACACAATTCCTCAACATCGTGGCCATCCACAACTAGAGCATTAAAACCAAATGCATCTAAACGTTTACGGTATGTTTCCATTTTATGTTGCAGTGAAGTTGGTTCCGATTGGCCCAAACGGTTGACGTCAAAAATGACACAGAGATTGTTTAGGTTGTAATGACCGGCAAAATGAAGAGATTCCCATACTGAGCCTTCAGCTGATTCGCCATCTCCGACTAGGACGTATGTCCTTCAAATCAATAAGAAAATATTAATTTTAATACGAGAAAGTAGCATCACGCCACTTCACAATAATTATGTAATGCACGCATGTCAACAAAATCATTAAAATGCATCTTTCAAGGTTACACACATATACACACACACACTTATTGATAAGAATATTTTGTATACATACCGGTAACTAGCCTTATCGTAGTATTTGCCAACGTATGACATACCAGCTGCCACAGCAACACCCTGTCCTAAACTTCCTGTGCCAACATCAACAAAATTCAAACGTGGCGTCGGATGACCTTCCAAATCAGAATCAATTTTACGTAAATTTGTTAACTCAGAAATTGGAAAGAGGCCAGCTTCTGCCCAAGCCGCATATAAAATTGGCGCTGCATGCCCTTTTGACAGAATAAAACGATCGTTTGATGGATCACGTGGTACCGCTACTTTGTAACGCATTGTATGGAAAAATAGGACCGACATAATTTCGGCCATTGATGAGCATGATGTAGGATGTCTAAAATTAAATTATTTATAATAATTGTATTATTATTAATTAAACTACTTTTGAATATAAAATTTAAAGCAACAACAACCGCAACCATAATTAGAGCAATACTTTCCAATAAATAATTTATCAAGAGACACAACATTTTAAGGTCGTTTGTTAGGTCATTGAATTTAAATTGCACGATCGGTTTTTTTTTATTTTGTTTAAACAAAATCGATTCAAGCAACCTCTAAATAACCTTAGGTGAATTCACGTGAGTTACGCAAAAGAAATTATGTAACCGTAAAATAGCGAGGCATGTGTGAATAAGCACATGCTTCAATACGAATGAGTTGTACTTTGATTTAAACACTTTATATTTTGTGTTAGTTTTGAACACTTTTTAGTGTGAAATGACATTCAGGAAAGTCATTCGATCGATAAGAGTATCAACTAAAAAATAATAACTTCGTGCACTATATTTTTGTGTTGATATATTATAATCATCACACTGCTTAGCATTTTAAAATGTCGTAATGATGAGTTTGCTATAAATTTTGCGATAAACAAAACGAATAGAAATAAAAAATCGGCTACTCAAGAAACTAACTATAACAACTGTCTCGATCACTTACCCAGAATTCGATGCTTGTGTTGCATTGATCGAATGAATTCTTAAACGATGAGCAATATCTTTGAGCTCTTGCACTACTTTAGCTTCAGGTTTATGATAATTTGCCATTTTGTTCGTAATATTCACACTTAACACTTTTACAATATTATTTAAAAGACACTTCTACTCAGGTTAAAACCTTATGAACGACTAAAACAATTTTTGCCTTTTTCAAAAGATTAGTGAAACGTAATTTGTGTTGTATTTGTATTTCTAATTAATTATGTTTTAAGTACATAAGTAAAGAGCATTCGCGTTACAATCGAAAGTTGTTTTGTAAATGTATATAATCCGCGGTTTATTCTTTACTTGATCGCGCTTGCGTATATCGCGTATATGTATAACTCAATCGCGTTTATATTATTTTGCTGATTTTGTGTAATTTCAACTCTGTGTGATAGTTACATACATTGGTGTGCATGTCTGATACATTTTATTATTTACGATAACAGATTCTTTTATTACAAAAAAATATTTTGTTGCAGTATTTTTAGGTCAGACAACTTTTGGAGGCTTGGCGGTATAAATTACATTATGTGTGTATGTGTGATCGAATACCAAGCTACTATAATGAGCTTGAGATCATCATTCGCTTCGGAACAAAGTTTATTTAATTTTATAAAGATCAACAGTACAAATGTCAATAAATGAATATAAAAAATTACAAGTCACAATCGTTAATTTAACTAAATCTCAATATTTGGTTTACCTGTCCATTAATGATCGACAATTGATCAATTCAATCAACAACGATCGACGAAGGTATTAATTAATGAATCAGAAACCAATAAAATAAAATATACATCGGTCAAACACAAAACTAATACAGTCTGATTTATAAAGATTTCTCTGCATTCTGAGGGTATATTGGACAAAAGATGAGTTTTAGATCGATACAATTTGGTGACTTACTCTGAGTATTGACCGGTATGATATTCAGTAGTACTTAGACATTATACGAGGCGTTAATATCAAAGGACTTTCACATGGTATTTTTCGATCATGAATAAATCTATGTTTGGCGAGTTCCATACATCTATTGTCTGCTACAAAACATGCACTGAACATAGATCGGCATCTCTACGAAGCCTTGTCAATGGCATTTTTGAAACTTGAATAAATCTTTGCTTGGCCACTTGTTTCAAATCAGGTTGATATTTACGCAAAATCAACGCCGCAACAAATGATCCGCGAACTTGTTTCAATTTTGTTATAGTTCATGGCTTAACAAACCATTGACGCATCTCGATACTAATGCTTGGACCCAAGTTAGATCAAATTTCTAGATGATTGTTTTGAAACAAATCAGCGTCATGATACCATAATAGAGTAATCAGGTTTATTACACCATTACAAATCGGTTAAACCTATCGGATTTGAATCTTCTCATCAAGGTAATAGTGCCACACGTGAAGACGAGTTTGTGATGATCAATTTTGCTAATTAACAAAATTCTGTACCATTTCTGGAGGGGCTGTTTCCGCTCCTGGAAAATAAGCTTCTGCGAAAGATAACGTATTCCTAAAATTGGTTAATAGAGAATCTATTATGCGAAGGGAGGCAGACAACTGCAAGGTCTCTCTTCTTCTGTATCGTAAGCTTACTTGTTTAGCTTGTCAGATTTTTCTGAATTTTCTTTGTTGAATTTTTATGTCTCATTGTTTTGTACGGAAAAGACGTCATATGGATATTGTATATCACGAGATGGAAGGGTAAGCCATATTTTTGCTTACCTTTAAAGTGGCGCGATCTGGGCCATTCATTGGGAGTTCTGCATCGCACTCCTAATGCCGCCTTGCATAGCCAAGGCGTTTGTGTTATTTTCATTTTCCAGTTGTCGAGTTTCTAGTTTCCGCATCTAGAGCGTTGTACGAGATATTACTGTATTCAAATACTGTTCACCAATCAACGAACACTAGTCCTGCAAAGTTGATGTTTAATCGAATCTTCAAAGAGAAAATTCCTCATTTGGCGGATGATAATTTTGTATTTGATGATCCTCAAGAGAAACGCAACGGAAGGAGACATACAAATAGGAGATCAAGTGATAAGTCAGAACACGAAACCAGAGAATAAATTGTCTACGAATTATGATCCTGAACAGTTCGTGGTAAAGGAGAGGAATGGTAAAGCTGCAATAGTTCAAAGCGTAGATGGCAAGTGTTACGTTAGGAGAACTGATCATCTGAAGAAGTTGTTACCCATCGCGGATACTTGTAAGTTAGGTGATACATCGGATAACAAAGTTTCAAGAGCCAGTGAAGAAGCCACCAAGGCAATAGGACAGTATATGAACCAATGTTTAATGGTGGACACGAAGGTATTGTTAACAATGAAGGAGATCATTCATTCAAGTCGAAAGATTCTTTTCCTAAGGACGAACTGAGAAGAACAACGGAGTCAGGAAAGAACCTGACTTTATGAAGGATTATGTATTGAACATTTAACGAGTCTAATTAACAATAAGTATTTTAATTATAGTTGAAATTTAAATTGAAGTCATAATTTTGTTGTTAAAGCCATATTGTAATCAATAACGTAAAAAGAATTGAAATTTTATTCTTTTTGAAATATGTAATGATTTAAATTTTAATGAATGGGGTAATGTAGTAACTGAAATCAAAGATAAATAAAGCATTCTGTTTGATGCGAGCATAGAGCACTCCGAATTATGTCAAAAATAAGCATGTAAATCTTTAGTCGTTATCAAGGAGTCACATTGGTAGAATGCAAATAAAAAGCGTGTACATATACAATATAAATATGTATAATTGTTTTATATTTGTTACAATTGTATCTGCCAAAGGGAACGCTATGCAAGAAGAATTGTTTATTTATGCATGGAATAACTATCCTTTCCATAAAGTATTACCGATCCAATAATTGCTAACTCATTATCTTCAGCCTCTCTAGTTTTACTGTTTTGGCGATTTTTTCATCATTTGTCATCAGACTATGTTCGCCTTTTTCATTTCCGTGTGGAGTCACGTCTCCATCCCTCAAGTCCAATCCAAGATAACCAGCTGTATGTGGAAACTTCCTGGATTGATGGATGACTATCATATCCAAATAAATTTAGAACGTACTAACGACTAACGCTTAAAACTGCTTTACATATAAAAACTGCTATAAATGAAAATTCCCGCCATTTAAAAATGGTTCGCATCTTGGAATGTGTATGAAAATTTTCTAACCTAAAATAACAACACACAACACATTCTTCTACTGACTGACAGTTGTTGAAGCCGCATTTTCTGTTTCCTCTGTGCTCTGTGTGCAAAAAAAATATAATTAGTTATAAATTACACAAAGCAAATATAAATTGAGAGAATTATTTATTTTATTTTAAGTTAATTGTGTGTTTAATCGTAATTTAGAGTTTTTGTCTAAATAAAACTTCAAAAAAATAACCAAGCCAAAAATGTCTGTAACATTTCAAAATGCAGACTCAATCAAACAGGCTCTTTACGAGGAATTACAAAATATTTTGAGCCCAAATACTGGGGTGCGACAAGCGGCCGAAGAACATATCAAGCAATTAGAATTTACAGAAGGTAACGAAATATATTTAATTTTCCTAAAGCACATAAGTTATTTGTAACAAATTTTTAGGTTATGGAGTGTATCTGGCCGAGTTTACGATGAATCAATCGTTTGATCTCGGTTTGCGCCAATTAGCATCAGTTATGTTGAAAAAGTATGTCGAAATGCATTGGGTCGAAAAGGAAGAGGATGTTATGATGGTGGTTGCTACGGATCAAGCGAAAAAAATGATCAAGAATATTCTGCCTAACGGATTGTACGATCCAAATAGTAAGGTAACACGTGTTCTCTACCCGTTTACACTTCAAATCTTAGTCTTGGTTTCGACCGCAAAGTTCGTTGTTATTTTAACAACGGGAAATATTATTTTTTTGCGGTTGTATCGATGTTTCTTTTGTAAATGGATTTGTAATGCAATTACAATTGTAATTGTATTAAACCTCAAAACTTATAAATACATATACAAATGAAATACCGACACAATCGTAAAAATAAAAAAATTTCCCGTTGTTAAAATAACAACGAACTTTGCGGTCGAAACCAAGACTTATGGCATTTAACATTTATCCATAGATACGAACATCTGTTGCCTATTCCATATCAACAATAGCATCCTGGGATTGGCCTGATAACTGGAATGAACTCTTCGACATAATCGTTAAATGTTTGGGGGGAAATGAAAATTCGATTCATGGAGCAATGCAAGTCCTTGTTGAATTTACATACGAGCTGAATACACAAATCTCAGAAGTGGGACCAATCATTTTATCTGAAGTTTATCGTATTTTTGAAGCTGAATCTGTGTTCAGTGTCAAGACACGTAGCTCAGCTGTACAGATATTTAAAAGCCTTTTGAAATCGATAAACACACACATTACAACGAAACAGGATCAAGCCAATATTCTAAATCCAATACTTCCTCTTTTTATGGAAAAATTAATAAAAGGTCTCACCGATAACGTATCAAGCAATTTTACCCTGAAATCTGAAATCATTAAAGTGTTGGGATATATGGTAACCGATATGCCGAAATTTATTCATCAATATATTCAACAAATTCTTCCGCCTGTATGGCAACTCCTTACGCATACCGCCGATATTTATGTGAAAGTGACAGTCAACGAGACTGAACAAAATCCGTTTGTGGATACTTCGGGTGGTGACACAAGCATTGAAGAGGATGATGACTTCCAAGTGATGATTCTGCAACTATTCGAATTTATATCTTCCATCATTGAATCGCGTAAATTTAAGGCTAATATCAAAAATGTTTTGACCGACCTAATCTACATCATGATTGTATATATGCAAATTACGCAGGAGCAAATTGTATCGTGGACCGAAAATGTTGAAAAATTTGTTGAAGATGAGGATGAAGATGGGAATGATTTTTCAATTCGTGTATCGGGCCAAGATGTTTTGATGAATTTGGGACAGGAATTCGAATCTAAATTTTTATTATCCCTATCGGACGCCCTCTCAAGACACGTGAACGTAGCCGAAGCTGAAAAAACGGCGGGAAATCCAAATTGGTGGAAAATTCATGAATCATGCATGTTGGCGGTTGGTTCATTCTCGAATTTAATTCTCGAGAAGAAAGATAATTTTAACCTGCTGCAATATTTAAATTTGGTTCGGAGCCTAATGGATTATGAGCTTTCGCCGTTTTTATCAGGTCGATGCTTGTGGGTATTGACCCGATTTGTCCAAGCTGAGTTATTCAATTTACAGATGTTGAGCGAAATTCTAGATGCTACCCATGCAAGTGTTTCGCAGGATAAACCTATTGTGCTAAGAATTAGTGCAATGCGTGCGATCTACGGATTTTGCGATAATTTAAAAAACGCCTCTGATGATCGGCGATCTTTGGTAACATCAAAATTGGAAGGATTTCTTCAGGGGATTATGCAGGTTGTAAACCAATGTAAAAATACAGTGCTTGGTCTCGTCCTAGAGACACTTTCGGTGGTCGTCTCGTTCGATACGAATTTCACAGCATCCGTGCAGAGTAAAGTAATCCCGCTTACAATCGCAATTTTCCTAAAATATCACGACGATCCATACATTCTAGAATTGGTGCAGGATTTATTAAAAATTTTCTCACAAAATACCTACTGCTTACAACCACTTCAGGAACGGATTATACCGACTTTGGTCAGCATATTAAATTTGGAAGGTACTCAGGCGAATCGTTCGATGCAGGAAATCGCCCTTGATGTTTTGCAAACACTTGTTAAATATTCAACTCCGCCATTGAGTGCGGCTCTAATCGAAACTGCATTCCCAGCCACAGTTCAATGCGTCCTCGGCACAGATGATCATTCCGTTATGCAAAGCGGAGGTGAATGTCTTCGTGCATTTATTGCCGTGTCTCCAGAACAAGTGTGCACATTTAAAAACGGTGAAGGATTAAATTATATCATGCAGGTGACCACCATGCTGCTAAATCCAATGAATACTGAGTTCACGGCGGTATTTATCGGCCGCCTCGTAATCACAATAATCAGTAAGGCTGGTAATTTACTCGGTGACAACATTGATCTGCTACTCAAGGCGGTTATTAGTAAAATGCAGCTCGTCGAAGCGCTTAACGTTGTAATGAGCCTTGTGACGACATTCGCACACTTAATCCTAACCCAAATGGATGCTGTACTAAATTTCTTGAGCACAGTCCCCGGCCCAACTGGTGAACCGGCCATGACTTTTATATTTATGAACTGGTTGACACGACAACACATGTTTTATGGGGCATACGAACGAAAAGTTACAATAATGGCACTCTGCAAACTTTTCGAATATGGTATAACGACACAGGATTCACGATTAAATTCCGTTATGATTCGGGAGCCCGTCAACATGCCATCAAATAACATTAAAACACGATCCCAAACCGCATCGTCTCAAGCGCAACAGCAATGGATGTCGGTACCGATTTTAGTAAAAATATTCAAACTCTTATTAAACGAGTTGTCGAATTTGAAAGAGGCTAACACAGATGCTAATGATGAGTGGACAGATGATGAGGAGGATGAAGATGCGGCGGATAATGAGGCAGATCAAGATAATGTGCATAATAGATCACTTTCGCCGGAAAAGAAATCACTTAAAATTGCCGATTTATTGTACGATGATGATGAGGATGAAAATGATAAAATGATGCTCGAATTGATGCAAGACATTAATTTCGGTTCGGCCGACATGGAAGAGAATTTAATAAACTTCTTGCGCACATTTAGTCGGGATGAACATTTTGGCGCATTTTTTGAGCAGCTAACCGATAATGAGAAACAATTGCTACAAAGTATTCAAGTCAGTTTACATTAGGCGCTCCAGAATATAGGTATATAATTTGGAAGTCAGCCAATTACTATACTCATCAACTATTATTTTCTATTAATTATATATTCGCATATTTATACAGTACTACACTAATATTCCTGTGATTCTTGATTTGTTTTTGTAATTTTAATGTTTTTTTAAATTTATAATTTATGTACTAACTAAATTCGGATCAATTTCGAAACATGTGAACCAAAAGATAAATAAATGTTAATTTTTGGAATAAAATTCGACCTAGTTTTAGTTTAAAAGTTTGGTATGTTCGCGCGACTGTTTTGCAACAGTTACTCAACCTAAAATTTGTATGAATGGGAAAGTTCCGTTGTTTCTGATAAACACACGATTTCGTACCCTACCTAGTATGAAACTTGAAACATCGAATTTATATTAACCCTTTAATGCATGATTTTTCTTTTTAATTGTAATAGTTTTTTTCTTATAAAGATGTATTTGGTTGAAACGAATTTCAAAGTAAAAATGGTTGAAAGCAGCTAGTTTTCCCGGAAAATTGATTTTATGACATGATGCCTATTTGCATTATTATGCAGTTGTGACCTGTGCCAACAAGGTCACTGTACAATGGATCAGGGAGATCATGGGAAGATGCTCAGTTGAAGGCAGATAATCTGCCTTGAGCCCATATTGTGTTTGGCACCTTCCCAAACAATGCTGAATTGTCTGGTGATCGGCTTATTGATCTCATCAAGAGCCAAAACGAAGGAAGGCAGGCGATAGAGTGGAGCGTGGAACTCTTCAATCGAAAAGCACAAGCGGGTTGGCCATAGGGTTAATTTCAGGGTGGTGCCAAGCCGGCTTCTATAGGTGAAACCCAAGTGGTGAAATCTGTGGAGTTTAAGGTAGTGGTATCAGCAGACATAACCTATGGGGTGGTAGCCCTGCCGAAGAGACAGGAAAGAGGAAGTGCATAGGTTGGCTCCACAACAGGTCCTCCCTTGTAAGCCACTGGAGAGGCCTGGAAGCGGTCAGTTTTCGAGGGGCACTGGTAAGGAGGTGGAGGACAATGGTCAGCCATATTCCTTGGAAGGAAAAGGGAGTGTGAGCGGTGGAGAAGGCTAATGCAGGCCTTTCTTAAGAAGGTCCCGTAATAAGGGCACATATCGCCTGCCTAGGACATCCTTTGCCGTAGGCATATCTGCCAATATATTGGCATGGCCCTAATTTAGAAGCCATGGTCGATAGAGGTAACCATACCAAATCAAGTGGATATAATAAGTTGATTTATAATAGCGGAACTGAGAGTCAAAGGGCGGCTATTCTGGCAAATTCGCAAATTAATTTTATTCCCATTCCAGAATTCATCTCCAGGGACTTGGTGGAGGTTCTGGAGGAAAGAGGCAAACAGGAGGCTATAATGTCCTCCGCCTACTTTCCTAAAGACTCAGAGACGACGCCTTCTGTTGAAGTTAGGCGGCTAATAGCTCATTGCAAGCGCAATGGGTTGAACTGCCTGATAGGATGTGATGCAAATGCGCACCACACTACGGTGTGAGGCAACTCAGATACCAATAATAGGAGTGAGTACCTTTTAGAATTTTTGATTACAAATAATGTAGACATAAACAGGGAAAGAAAACTATGCGATTAGGCAAGGAGTCCTAGATTTGACACTTGCCAGTCCGCATTTGAGCACTTTAATAAATAACTGGCATGTGTCTGAAGAGCCTCTTTATCGGACAGTGGCAGGAAATTAGAATCCTAAAACTATTCGCTAGGTAATCATATATAGTATTACCCGGATCAGTAAATGCCCTCGATTATAGGGAATATAGATCATAGAGTCTTCAGAGGGGTTGGAGTTCTGCTCAAATCAGCTGCACAACTATATCCATTTAGCTTTTGAGATCAGCTGCTCAGTTAAGCGAAGAGAGTTCACTAAGATTGTCTCTTGGTGGAACGGGACGCTGGAAAATCTGAGGAAAAAATCGAGAAGGTTAATCAACAAGGCTATAAATACCATTCTCTACTTCCGTAGAAGTGGGCTTCAAGCATGGAATTCATTAGTCAAATACTTGTGGTTAAAACTTCCGAATTGAGCACCGCAGCACATAATTAAGCGAGAAAAATTTATTGGATACGTGCTTCAATCCTTGCTTGCAGAAAAGGTAGACTGTTTTTAGACTGCTTGGTTAATAGTGTACAATAATGTGGTCCAAATAGGATTAAGCACCATTTTGTACAATAAAACCTTACAGTTTAGACTTAAGTTTCTTTTAAGACATTAATTTAAATTTGAAAAGTGTTGAAAATTATCAGTGGTTCAAGTAAAACACAACAAAAATATAATTCGATATGTTTAATAAAAATGTTGTTACACTAGCAATGGTATGCTCTCGAAGTCTCGACTAACTTTAAAACGGAGAAAAAAATGCAACGACATAATGACAAAAAAGAAAAAAAGCAAAGCAGCAAAACATTGGAATAATTCAAATCCAACACTCCCACTAATTACCTATTTCATGTCTTTCATTCCCAACATCTCGATACTCTTGGCAAACTTCTAAATTGCCAATGGCTTTGTAAACACGTCTCCCAACTGGTCCTCACTGCATACGTAATCGATGAGAATCACCTTTAAACTTTGATTCATATACAGCTGCCGGATGAAATGCAGCCGAACATCGATGTGTTTGGTCCGCTGATGCAATTCGGAATTCTTGATCAACCGAATTGCACTCTGATTGTCGACGTAGAGTGTTGGTGGACTCTCTTGAACGCAGCCCACATCACGTAGTAACTGGTGTAACCACACCGCTTCCTTCGCGCCCTCACACGCTGCCATGAATTCTGATTCGGTAGTGGAAAGGGCCACTGTCTTCTGCCGACGACTCTTCCATGTGACAATGCCCTCGTCCCCAACAAATGTATAGCCGGTGGTTGACTTTCGCGTGTCAACATCGCGTGCATAATTAGCATCGGAATATCCTCTCAATGTTGTCGACGATCCAGAATATTCGATTCCTCTTCCGGCCGTTTTATTCAAATATCGAAGAATACACTTGACAGCCGAAACATAGGGTTGTTTTGGATTGTCCAAATATTTGCTTACTGCTCCCACTGCATATGAAATGTCTGATCTGGTCACAATAGCGGCAAACATCAGCGATCCAATCGCTTGCCGATACACGAGAAGTCGACGCTGCCCTCTTCGCACCTATCACATTAGAGTAAGATTGTTTGTTGTTGTTTTCTATGGTAATTTAGTTTTATGCCGTATCCATGAGTTATATATAGATCAGTGGGTATCGCAAATGTACAACCAGAACCATATTGGTGACCCCGCAAACGCACCGGTGAAAGCAAACGTTCCAACAACACAGCAGCAATGCAGTCACAAAAGTAGCCACAAGGTTAGTCTAACCTCATTATCACCTTCCACGACACCCATAACCACGAAAAATCCTGCATTTTATTACAAATGTGACGTGAAACACAAATGTGACGTGAAAAAATTGTTTTGCCGAATTTCGTAAAATTGTATACAACTTGAATTTGTAAAGAACAATAAACTCAAATCTCTCCAAATGGAGTAACCTCGAACAATTGTTCAATGAAAAACACACCATTTGCATAATATGTATATGCGTTTGAAAGCTGACGTATAGCTATTTAGGTCAGCTTTTGTCAGCATAAAAATATCTGTTTATGTTGTTTTATTTATTATTTTGTTAATTTAATATAAATAAGTAATTGAGTTCTTGATTTGTATTGTTATATTCCACCTTTGAATCAACTAACTTTGTGCTTTGAGAAATTAGGAACAACTCAAATAAAAGTAAGGTTATTGTTTTACAAATTTATGTGAATTACTGTAATTTTTTTTATTTTATTATAGATTATTGAATCTGGAACGGTACGCCCAATTGGATAAAAAGTTGCTTCATCATCGTAAATATGGTGTTATGTGCGGTATTTGGTTGCAATAGCCACAACAATAAACTAAAATCTTCGTATATCCCCAACAAGCGATTTTTCCGATTTCCAGTTGACCCCGCGACTCGTGATCGTTGGATTGTATTCACTGGTCAAACGTCTTTTAATGCCAATGCTAGGGTATGCTCTGATCACTTTCAAGAAAGTGATTACAATGTAAATAACCTTCTCAAACGTGGTGTAGTTCCAACCATTCAATTAGCCAAACATCACAAATTTTTTGTAGCACATGGCAGTCCAATAAGTAAATTCTCTGATACGGATAATTCGTTCAGTTTAGATGCTCATCAAGCCATAAGTATGAATTCTGAGCCACAAACTGATCCTTACATCATAGCTCTCGAGCTTGAAAATGATCGTCTCAAAAGTGATAATAAAAAGTTGATGGATGCACTGCAGGCGATCGAGAAGGATAAATTAGATTTGGAATATGGCATCTCCAAAATTTTTACACCAAACCAAATAAAAAAATTAAAAAGTCCTAAAAAAAAAATTAATTTTTCTGTAGAAGAGATATCGTCTTCGGTATTACTCCACTGTGCCGGACCTCACCTTTACCGACTTTTGCGTAAGCGAGGCTATCCGTTTCCTTCTGTGTCGACCCTTAAGGTAAGACATAAATTTAGACGTCATGCCTTAAATATGAAAACTCTATTCTCTGTGGTTTCGTCTCCAATACAATGCTGTTCTTGATTTTTTGTTGACGCCAATTTCCAATGTAAATACAAGCTCTGACAAATTAAAACAAATATTAAATTATCATTAACTACATATAGTCACGGAAATTCATAAGTACTCCCGAGCACTTGAGTCTCAAGAATGTATATAAATACCACCACATGCCATTTCAATGCACAGTCACATTCGATAAAACCAATCAAGTTAACCAATTCAAATTATTAAAAATGATAAAAGTCGTACTACTATTTCAACTATCTGTCGTAATACTTGTGAATGGGAACAGGATTCTGCAACCCCGCATAATCGGTGGCCAAACAGCCTCACCAAATTCAGCACCATTCATCGTTTCGATACAACTGGAATCAGAACATATTTGCGGCGGTGCAATTATCAGCCAACAATTCGTCATTACATCGGCCACCTGTTTACTTTTTTACAGTCCGAATAAAATTTTGGCCGGAACACAAAAACTATTCACCAATCTACAACGGTACACAATCGACTATACGGTGGCCCATGAACAATTCAGCATAGAATCACATAATAATGATTTGGGTTTGGTAAAAATTGTGGAAACATTTACGATTTCGAATCGAATTAATGTGATTCCGTGCAACACGAATCCATTACTAAAATCAAATAGTGTTACTGATTTTTATGGTTGGGGATATTTGGATGCGGCCAATGAGAAGCGACCAAATGATCTACAGGTTGTTTATCAAAAATTGCTAAATAATTCGGACTGTAAAATATACTATCAGAATAATGTGCAGTATACGGAGAATCATTTTTGTGCCAAGATTAATGCTCATCAAGGTGCTTGTAATGAAGATATTGGTGGGCCATTAATATTGGATGGGGTATTAGTTGGCGTTTTAAATTGGGTCACGAATTGTGGAACCGGAAAACCTGATGTCTTTTTGAACATTGCAAACTATGCTGATTGGATTGAACGTCAACTAGAAGAGCAAGTGCCGGTAATTTCTGAGGAGTGAATAATTTTTCTGAAGAAATAAAATACATACATATGTAAATAAATTCATTTCAAAATTTATCACCTTGCTTTTATTTCTCAAGATCTCGTTTGTTGAGTAGAGTAGCACCTCTATACTGCGCCAGCTTAGTGCTGGTTATAGGTCACACCCCAGGTTAAATGTGACAATTCTTGTTGTGAATGATTAGGAAGTGCTATAAAAATTGAAATACACGAATTAATGCTATATAAAAGTAAAACTATTAATTTATTTGAATTAAAGTAAATGATTTAGAATAATCGCTTTTTAAAATAATAAAAAACATTCATTATTCATTAAGTGTATTAGAAATTACACGGTTTGTTTACATGCAAAGTGAGGTTATGTTTTTAATTAAATAGTAGTAGTTTGTAGTTGCTATAATCAATAATTTGCGTCCGCAACAAACAGAGAACCAAGATAAGAGAGTGCCGCGAGTGCATTTTTTTGCTTTTGTGTATTTTAATGTAAAAATTAACTAAAAGCAGAAGTAAAAATGTTTTGTGTATATTAAAAAATTAATTGCATTTTACATCAGAAGACAAAGAGATTTTATTTGTGATATAGACTGTTAAGGAGGTTCATTCAAAATTCTGAAATTTGATAGAAAACACAAAGGGAAGTGTTAAAAAAAAAATGTCTTGCAAGGAAAGTCCAAGCCGTGAATCAACGACTTCAAGTGCACGGATTAGTGATGATGGTGCATCTGTTTCGATGACTATGGAATTTAGTATGGTGAGTTTGGTGTCGGCTGGAAGTTTGGATGAATTTCGTTGCCCGGATCATGCTTCTACAACACTGAAACGAATGCAAGACTATTTGGAGAATCAACAGCTCTGTGATGTTGTACTGATTGCGGGACGTGATGGGAGACGGTAAGTTGTCGTTATTTTAAACCATTGAGGATACTATATTTTCAATTTTTATGTAGAATCCCGGCACACCGTTTAGTTTTATCAGCGACAAGCGCCTATTTCTCGACCATGTTCACCGGAAATTTGCGGGAGGCTAAAGAAAATGAAATCGTTTTGGTTGATGTGAATGGAGACGCATTGAATTTACTCGTTCAGTTTTGTTATACGGGTGAGTGTAAATCGTTTCCTTACGTAATAATTCGGAATAAATTATCGCATCTACTTGAATGGCTCCTACACCTTCATTGTTTCGTTGTAATAACATAGAGTGAATTATTATCATTACAGGGTCCATTGAAATATGTGAAGACACTGTTGAGACGCTTCTAGCCACAGCATGCCTACTTCAATTCAGCTCAGTTGTAACAGCATGCTGTAATTTTTTAGCACGTCAGCTGCATCCTTCTAACTGCCTTGGATTTGCGCTATTCGCTGATCAACAAAATTGTAATACTTTGCTTAAATTGGCACGCTCCTATGCATGCCAACATTTTATGCAGGTCTCACGGAATCAAGAGTTCTTTAAATTAAGCGTCGAACAGCTCTCGAACCTATTGAGCAGCGATGATTTGAATGTTCCGTCGGAGCAAGATGTATTTTATGCCCTAATGTCTTGGATCCAATATGAGCAAGCTACGCGAGAAAAATATATTCCTGAATTGTTGGGTTTAATACGGCTCCCCTTGCTTCAGCCTGCTTTTATTGCAGATCATGTTGAATCACTTTGCGGCACAAATGGATGTCAGCAGTTGATTATGGAAGCATTAAAATGGCATTTGTTGCCAGAACGACGTTCGCTCATTTCAACCCAACGGACTCGGCCTCGAAAATCAACAATTGGTCGAATTTTGGCGGTTGGTGGTATGGATGCGCATAAAGGGGCTACCAGTATTGAAAGTTATTGTCCACGCCTGGATAAGTGGGCACTTTTGAATAATATGACGGCACGGAGGCTTCAATTTGGTGTCGCTGTTGTTGAGGATAGGCTGATCATAGTGGGTGGTCGAGATGGACTAAAAACCCTAAATACAGTAGAGAGTTTAGACTTGACTACAATGGCATGGAATTGTATCGCTCCAATGGGAACACATCGACATGGGTTGGGCGTGGCCGTATTAGAAGGTCCTCTGTACGCTGTTGGGGGACACGATGGATGGAGTTATTTAAATACAGTCGAGAGATGGGACCCAATTGCCCGCTCTTGGAATTATGTGGCTCCAATGTCCGCATTACGCTCGACCGCTGGAGTAGCGGTTCTCGGGGGTCGGTTATATGTTGTCGGTGGGCGAGATGGAACCGTCTGCCATCGTTCTGTAGAATGCTATGATCCACACACTAACAAATGGACAATGAGGGCGCCCATGAATAAACGACGCGGTGGTGTCGGCGTTGGAGTTGCTAATGGATATCTGTATGCATTAGGGGGCCACGATTGCCCGGCCACCAATCCAGCAGTATGCCGAACTGAAACAGTTGAACGCTATCATCCATCCACAGACACCTGGACAGTGATCGCCTCACTCAGTATCGCACGTGATGCGATTGGCGTTGCTCTACTCGGGGATCGTCTTATAGCGGTGGGAGGTTATGATGGCAATCAATATTTAAAAACGGTTGAACAGTATGACCCCGAAACTAACGAATGGTTCCAACTAAGCCCGTTAAATTTTAATCGAGCTGGCGCTTGCGTAGTGGCCATTCCTAACATTTACACGAACAATGCCCAAGTCGCAATGTAATGAATGGATTTTATGTGATATTTGATGCGATATAAAAATTTAGTAATTAGTAAACGACAAAAAACATTTAAATTATACTCATTCCAAAACACAAGTATTTATGAATATCAGTATTTTTAGGAGCATTCTAAGTAGGCGCGGGTTTGGTAGTTTACTCGAGGACGAGGTTTGACGACAAAACTGCCATTTTTGTGAAATTTTTTTTAGCATTTTTTTATATTTTGTAATGAAACAAGCTAATATTTGTATTTGAATAAATCAAAATTTTTTTAAATAAATTTTTGTATTATTTTGTTAAGTATGTAGCTAGTTTGTTTAGAATTTTGTGTGCTTATGATAACTGTATTTTTAGAAGCGAAAATGTGTCTTTCCAGCCCAATTTAAGGAGTGTTGGGAAAATGTAAAGAACATTACGCGTAAACATACATACTTTATTTCATACTATACAGAAATTGGAGGTTTACGTGACTGATTTCAGTCCAGAAAACGAATCATTACGATACAGAAAAACACAGTCCGGAAAACGAGCCATTACCATTTAGAAAAATACCAGGCGGACTTTTTTTAAAGTTATCGAAAGAATGAACTTTGCCGTAAACAGAGACATCTACTTAAGTTGTGTTCATATCGCGTATTTGGCACAAACTTTTTTATGTAATCTGGTACTACTAAATTAAAATTCCCACCACACAAAATAAAATTTCTTTCTTCCGGTTGCTTGTCAAAGGTAAGCAGTTTGTTTATAATTTTATAAAAAATAAATTTTAAATCATCGATTAATTTGGATACAAAATAAAACTATTTTATATATTAACTGATAGGTAATAATAGTATGCAAAATGTTTTGCAAAATTACTCGATGATTAAGTCAAATTATTAATTAATTAAGTTTAAAATTAAACATTTGTTTTGGATGTATTACACCTAACTATAAAACAATTTTGTTTGCTTCTCATTTTAGGATAAATATTAAACAATTATAGTTTAAAATGGCAAAGTCAAAGAATCATACAAATCACAACCAAAGTAAGATAATTATTTGTGGGATAAATAATAAAAAAATTGTGTGGATGATCATAACCTATAAAACAACATTTTTGACAGTTAAGAATGTTTCCTAAACTTTTTTTCTCATTTTAGACCGCAAAGCCCACAGAAATGGAATTAAACGTCCAGTGCGTAATCGCCACGAATCCACTTTAGGTATGGATCAAAAATTCTTGCGAAACCAACGTTTTGCCCGCAAAGGAAATGTTGGCCGTGCGGAAGCCTTGAAACGTTTTGAAGAACGTAAATCCAGCAACCAACCACAACGCATTAAATTGTAGATGTGTTAAATTTACAATAAAAAGATTAAAAAGTTAAATTAGTACATTGTTTTTATTAGGTATATATAAATTATTCATCTGGTTTTTGCTTCTTTTGGATTTGTTCTTCGATACGATCTAATCGCTCGTTGAACATATTTAGCGAGTTTTTGATACCATCCTGAATTTCACTGTATCGTTGCATTGCCAGTATCAAACTTTCCTGTAATAAATCATTTTTGGACAATTGCTCGCTCGTAACATTGTTCATCGACTTAAGCTTGTCGGTAACATCGGGAATGTTTTTAAAGTATTCAGCCCCCAAAGTTCCTTCCAGTTTTTGGATTTCTTCAAGAATCTCAAAATTTTCAGCCAATTCTGGCGCTATAGTATTAATGTAAACTTCTTTGGCTTTGATTTCACTTTGCTCATCTAAATACATTGGATCCAAGAATTTTTCGAGCTCATCAGCCCGTTTAACGGTCTCATTGATTTTTGGACGATTATTAATTACGCTCGAGATTAATGTATTAGCCGAGATAATTGAATCAGTTAGATTTTCATTTTTACCTTCGTTTTCGATGAATTGTCCAAGCATACGGTCGATATTATTAATTCGATTTTCAATAGCTGCGAGTGAATCCATTTTGGTGGGGGCTAAAATAATGGAAGACAAATTTTATAAAACTGGAACAACACCCTAAAATTTAATTTAAAAATAAACATTTACATTTATTATGACTTATGCTTATTAACACAGTATTTATTTATTTAATTGCAAACTTTATCCAAAACACTAAAGGATTTCACTTTAAAAACAAAATTTTCTGATTTTTTTGATTACTCAAAACAAAGTATGACGTTAGCTAAATTTACTTGTATTCTCAGTGCTTCTTGACTACAAGTATAACAGTTGTTTATTTACAGAATCCGTCTTCTAATTTTTGCCGTCACTTTGGTCACTGGAATTGGTATGTATAAAAATAAAAATGCAAATTATGCTCAAAATAAAAATCGAAAAAGGATCGGGAGGTACCGGGTTCAAATCCCTATAGGGGCGGAATGCAAAAGGGATTTTTCATCATCTGATTACGATGGGTAATGACGATGAACACATCTATGACCCCCTGTCCTCGATTTGGGTAAATCGTAAGGTAGGACGTTATAAGCGAACTGCGAAATAGTTGGGAGTGCCTTGAGCACCAGAAAAAGATTGTAAAGATAAGACAAACAAAAACCGCAAATAATTTTTTTTTTTACTTTTATCAATTGACAATAAAATTTAAATAAAAAATAAAAAGAAATTTCAAATAAAATATTCATTCCGGAATGAAAATAACGGCCTGCATTTATTTGATGTTTTAACATTTTGGAGATGAACTGTTATACTTTAGTACTCGCCTTTTTATTTTTGTAATAAATTTATGTGAATCCATCCACTAACTGTATTTAAATATTGACTTTTTGATCGTTTTCAATAACATCATCGAAATTGGTCTTAATCTCATTTTTCTGTTGTTTCTATTTGTTATTGATTTTTCATTGTTATCAGTACCAAATAAGGGAAACTTAAAAGCACCAAAACCACGATTAGAAAAAGATTTTTATTGAATCAGTGACGTAAATGTTTTTAAAGTAAATTTGTACATTATGGAAATACTAGTTAAATATCAATATTCAATAGTACATTTATTATCTTTTCATTTATTACCTTAAAGAACTAATACTTGGTAACGATGAATAAATCTTATTAAAACTAGGTCATAATTGATTGAAGTTGCATAAGACATTACATTGCCAAATATCGTTGTAATTTTATAAGGGATTGAAAATACATGTAGCGCGAAAATTGATGAGCCTCGAGGTATCTAGGCTATCTTTTTTCTACGATTTAAGAGGAATGTACATATAAATAGCACTTAATAAATAGTGCACTTTATATATTCTTATATAAAAGCACACATAACTCATAAAGAAACAACAAATTCCAAAATAAAATTGTCAGTACTCAATCCTCATTTTGCGACCAGAATCGTTGTCCAGGAGATGAAACAGACCAACTGCAGCATTTGTAAAAAGAAATAGAAGAGAAAACGTGGTGTTAATGAGCATGGCAAATTAAACCAGCTCCTTTACAGAATTACTTCAAAATATTTCAAACTAGACGAATAACAAGTTAGCAGCCCTATTCCCCTAGTCGCATCGTTTGTCACGCCAAATAACGGTCAAGTTTTAATATTAATTCTATAAACACAAAAACGTAAAAAATCAGTGCAATACGATGTTTTTCATAAGCCGTCTAAGGTTTATAGAAGGAATATTAAAAATTGACCGTTATTTGGCGTAATAAACGATACGACTAAGGGAATAGAGCCAGCACAAAATCGCATCAAAAGTGTCGCACCAAATACACCAACTTAACAGGATTTCAATAAGGAAACTTAATTAAAAAAAAAAAATTAAGGACTTAGGAGCTAGACCAGTAAACTAATATTTCTATCTTTAAATCGAATTAAGGACAACGAATTTGTTGGGCACAGGCATTTCAAAGCAACCAAGGAAGAGCTACAAGGCGTACAAGGAATATATAAACATGTTTGTTGGGTGGCAATATTTCTTACTACATTTCATGGCTCATTTCGACGTCATATGGGAAACAGGAATTAAGTCCACTTTGATATTTGAAGAACTTTATACCATGACCATCCAAGCTCCTGACACAGCATTGACCGAGAGCAAAAAGGTTATACCACGGGGGAGGGGAAGAGATCTTTTTACTATTGCAGAACACTACAGTGTAATAGATTGATATGATAAATTTATTCTAACTTTTTAATCAAAAAAGTGCTTATGTAAATGTTAACAATTACCTAGGTTTGAGGAGCATTCAATATATTAGAAGCATCAATAAGAAAAAAACATATTTTTAACCAAATTATATTATTGTATATTTTTCAACATCATCTCCTCCAACATAAAACCATTTATCATAAATGATGATATGGATAAATGATCACTTTTGAATAATTTTAGACATTGTGGAATATTTTGGTTTGACCATCTTTCTTTACAAAAAATTAATAACTGCCCACAAATGCACAAGTTGACGTTTACTGTTAACAATTTAAAACAAAATTTAATTTGAGCTTGCGGGAGTAAAAGAAATTAAAAAGATACACCGCGCTCGCTAAGAATACATATATTGAATGCTCCTCGTAAATCTTGTATTTAATTTAAATCAACTAGAAGAGTGCTGATCGCAATATATATTGCGTGTTACCGAATAAGTTGGGTTAATTAAAATCGATTGAAAGCCTAAGTTGTTGCAATACAACCAATAGAAACCAAATTAGTCGCCGCTCTACATGATTTTCATCAAAAAAGCAAAGAAGCTGTAAGCTGTTTTACAAATCTGAAATTATATAGTTTTAATTATGGATTTATAGTTTTTTGATAGCAGTAAACAAACTTTACCACTGTAAACGTTTCCATTGATAGCTTATAGAATCCGGCGGCCGAGAATCCAATTGGAATTTGTGAACTCTTCAACATGAATAAAATTATTTTGCGTTCCTTTGGCGACCTTATATTATACCACTGACTTCCGTAAATACTTTTTGTAACGGCGTTCGCTTGTGAAACGATCAGTTCGCCACAACAACAAAACATAAATACTTGTACTAATGAAGCTTGGAACATCATGTACGAACTGCAGTATATATTCTAAAATCATAAAATTATTAGCCGTAAACCTTTAATCAAATTATTAAGTATACTACCTACCACTCGTATATGAAGCATCGTCATACATAATAAACCAACGGTCGATAAAAGTTGAAACAAAATGGCGGGTTCTAACAATTTTGAACATCTTTGCGTAAAAATAAACGTTTCGACATGCAATTTCGCACACTTTATCACTAATTCAGTTTGCTTTTCGGTCGTATTATATTTTGTTGTGAAATCACCAATTTGCAAAAAATAATGTTTGCACAGTTCCAAACGGAATGAAATATAGATCGAGATTAATATAACGGTTCCATCAAATCCAATTAACGTCGATACCGCATAAACCGTTTCATAAAATACATAAACATATGTAATTTCATAACCAGGATGATTGCGATGTGAAATCCCAGGTATTTCAACTGATACCGGAAGTATCCACTCTTTTGATGAGAAAATTGGATACGCATTGAAATATGCCCAAGCGCACAAATATGCGACCACCATGAGTTTAAGAGTACGGCCTGCGATTGTATTATATTTGACAGCAATTTTGTGACATTTTTTGTCATCGGCAAAATTCTCACCCGACGTATTTGCCGTCACAATATCTCGCAATTCATTAATAGTTTTGTGTGCAAAAATAATCGTTAGAACTTTTGCGGTAGTCTGTATGTTAGTGAAAAATGATACAAGGCATGTGAGCAGCTCATCCAAATCGTCAAGCGCCTTAGTCGAATATATAGCTGAGAATATTATTGTACAGAAAAGTAACATTATACCAAAGTAAGTATAGCATTTATCTAGATAATTGAGACGAGTCCACGTGCTCCGGAAGTGATTTAGTCCTTTATATATTGTACATAGAAATTCTGTAAATTATTTTGTATTTATATTTACTAATAGTGCAGTTATATTTACCAATTGTCTCGTAAGCAATTTCCATTATGCGATAATGCTTCTTGAAACATGATTCGGTTTCCGTAAAGTTCATTGTCAACCAAATTTTTAAATTGAATTTCATTTCCGGTGTTGATTTTTTGCTTGCACAACAATATAACAGATTAATACAATTGAAATGAAATGACTTTCATAAAGTTTCTATATTTATATTATATACTATACTACCTTTGACAGGAGGAGTGGTTCTTGCGTTTGAAAATGAAAATTATCTTAATGATTTCTAATAAAATATTCAAGATATTGGTTATTGTTATGGCAAATACAATAATTTTAAAAGGCGCACTATAAATTTATATCACATATGTACATATATGCGTAATTTTGAATAGAATTAAAAATTGATTAACTGAAAATGGACTGTATATGTACTTAAAAAAAAGAACTTAATGAGGCAACAATGAGGGGTTTTAATACAAAATTTGCTTGGTTTCCATATCATCTTGAAAATTTGTGTTTGAGTTTAACGTATTATTATTTGTTGTATATGCATGAATCATTTATCATGTGAATCTTATTTTGGTAATTGAATAAAGTCGTCAGACGTATTTTGCCGTATTGTATTTACATAATTTATTGAATGTAATTGAGTGCGGGAGCTTTGAAATATGTACATAAATATATGCAAATATTGATGGATTACATCTAACCCTTGTTAAACAGCTTTATGTTAATTAAAAGCTCAGCAGTGTGGTGTTCATTTTCAATGCATAAGGTCAATGCAAAGCTATTCCTTCTCTTGATTCCAATTATTTGGTCGCTCATTACAATGGCTAATTCCATTGCAAGTTACTCCACTAATCGTGTTTTTATAAAACTGTAAAAATTGAAAAATGATATAGCTCGTGAAACTCAATTTTGAAATTATGTAATATGGCGGAAATTTTCTTCAAAATGGCGGACTTATTTACAATTTTTTTACTTTTTGCGTTATTTAAAAAACTTTAATTGAATAAACTGTTAGTTTTTACTTTATTAATTAAAGCTCAGTATGTAGCTTGAGCTAAGATAAATTTTAGCGCGGTCTCCACAAGTCTCCATTTAATTATAGATAAATCGTCAAGCTAAAAATTTGTGTAGAGATACATTTTGTTGATTTTGTTTGACTTTTATTCGTTTGTTTTTGAATGAAGTTTCTGTTCAAATAATCTTCTAAATACTCGACTTCGTAATGTTGGCCGGTCATTTTGACTTTTGTCTTCTTTATATAAAAATAAATTAATTTTACTTCGTGGCTACTTCGATTATAAAATGAATCAAAATTCAAAACCGTCAAAATTTATCTTCAAATTAATGTCCTTGTGAGATAAATTGCAGCTAAAATGTTTGGAGAATTTATAGTGGTGCAATCTAGATTTGAATGAAACAACTGATATTTTTCAAATTTTTCACGCAGAGGTGCATACCGCTCAGCGAAATTGTCAGCTAAAAACAAATTATTTTATTTAGATAGCTAAATTTTATGTCAAATTTTTATGGAAAATTTATCATAGCTCGAGCTGCATACTGAGCTTAAGTTTTAACTAAAGGCTTTGCCACAGCTATTTTTCGATTTGTTTGATGTCAAATGGGCCCTATCCCAGGATTTTAGTTATGGGGAGGGGGAGGACAAGAAATACGCAATATAAATATTCTTGTAAATAAGTTTATTTAAACGCGCTCCCGTTAGTTTATATAAAGTTCAGCTTCTGGCTTTCGATAACAACATCTTAAATAGGATTGGTTTCTGTTATCTAATTTTAAAGGTGAAAAATTAATTTAATATTGCCGCCATTTTGAATAAATTCCGCCATATTATATGTGCTCTAAAACCGTCAAATATTGCAACGATTTTTAAATTGGCAATAAAATCGCATGCATTTTCTAAAAGTGCACCTGCGTATTTGGAAATTCTCAAATTCGTTGATTTATAAAATTTAAGAAAGCGGATTGAGTAATGAATCACTCACACACACTAAAATAACATATTACACCGCAAGCACATTTTTCGCCTGTCCACTGCAAGTACACGGTTTAAAAACAATAAATCGGGGACATTCATCGTTAAGTCATTCATGTTTTTTGTTACAAATAGTCAAAATATTTAATTCACAAAGATATTTTTAGATCGACGTAATAATACTACGAGTATATAGTGAAAAACATGTATAGCATATATTCATAGAAAAGTAAATTTTCATTAAAATGTACACCGATGTTGGTGACAATGTACGGTTGCACGAAAAAAATTGTAAAAATATATTTAAGTAAATTAATTAATTAAATAATAATAATTTTGTGCCATTAAAATGTGCGGCCATGAAATATAATATACGGTTTGTGATACATTTGTGTTTCGTTTACTAAGAAATCTGCATATATTTGATATCGCGGATTTTTCGTCTGCTATTAGTGTAACGTGATATCGGTATCGTCATTGAACGACTTTATGGTATATTTGTGTAATAATTTTTGTCATTGATAGATCATGTGTGAAGTTTATTTATTTATTTTATTAATTAGTAATTTACACGTATAAGTATGTGACCGCGTGGAGTGGTGATTTTTTTTTCACTCAGACGAGCAAAGTACTGTACATAGTTTCGTATTGCACGCCGTTTTTTTTCTTTTCTTTTATAAAATTGTGTTATAAGCATAAAATCTATTTTTGCTTGATCTTGATTCAGATTTTGTGATCTACATTCTACATACTATAAATGTATAAGAGACGCAATGCAACGATATAGTTGTTGCAGGTAATGCTGTTTGATGGTTTTGGTATTCGTTTCGCGTTACCGACTCTCAAATTAGGATTAAAATAGTTTTTTTTTTATTAAAGTCCTCTCTTTGACAAACATAATTATATACAATGGATTTGGATTCTGTTACCGCATCATCAAAAACACTGTTACAATTATTTAACACTAGAAGTACCGAACGGTTAAAATGACCGGTTGTACATTTATAGAACTTTTGTAAGTATTGAACTTGGTACAATCAATACTTCATACAATTTGATTTGAATGAATCGTAGCGACACTTGAATGAAACAAACGTTATACTATTTTGCTTAAGCATGATTTACCCTCTTATTTTAAAGCATATATACGCTATGTAGTTCTACTTTTAAAGGTCATGTCTAACAACCTGCTGTTTTTTTCACTTAACCTAGAGTCCACTGGGCAGCCTTTGCAACCGAATTTTTGAGTATTTCCCAAATAGAATTCACTTCGCCAGATGCGTAACAGATTCCACAATGCTATTGCTGACAAGATCTAGAAGTTGTTATCGCAGCTTGGCAGTGACCAAATGACGATCACCACCTTCGAACTTGGTCAATTTCCAGTTTCGTTGAAAGAATGTTACCGTTATCGGTCGCAACTTTGTATCGGAAATATGAACCTATATTTTCACATGGCCTGGGTTTTGCCTTAGCTTGCACACTTATGTACATAGATTTAGAAAACCTTCATCCACTTTTAATTCCTAATCGGCTTCATAAGCCTGCTCAGAAAAATCCAAAACGTGTAGTAGAAAGAGTATCTCTGAAATTACATTTTTTGTATGTTGATCTGCAATGAAGCTTCAGTCTCGTTTATTATAAACTTAAAAGAAAGATTGGTTCGTTCGAAATCGGTCCACGATCAGGTGGGCTATTTGTGAATTGGACTCGAACGTATATTCGAGTCTTAGAAGTATTGGAACCTTATTTGAATTGAATCAGATTCGTTCGTTTATTATTTAAATCAAATACGAATCTTATATTTCGAAGAGTCGTATACGTTTGAATCGAATTCAAAAATAGCTCCCCAGGCTACCTATACTTTAGAGGAGGTTAGTTAAATTTACAGTCAGCAATTTTGATAAAATATATTCTCAAAGAGACTCTTCATGAACTGGATTAAATTAAACCTAGTATAATAGGGGAAATTGCTGAGCTAGACGATATAATTGAGTCTAATGGGTCGGCCAATGTGTTCTCCATTAAAATCCGATATACATCAGGGTTCAGGCGTCGGCCAAACAGAGAACAGGTGTCCAGACTTCAGGATTACCTGTGTTGGTTGTGGTGTGAAAAGTTATCGTCAAGATAGGTGTTTCAGGTCTTCAATCGCCCAGAACAACAATCGTGTGGTAGTAGCCTGTAATACCGACCCCGAATTAAATAACCATTAATTTTAACTCTTACTCTGCACTCTTCCAACATGTCACTTCAAACTTTGAGAATTTTTCGAGAAATTTTCCGAGAAGTAATGTAACTCAATTGTACCGCTCTAAGCGCTATTGGAGAAATCGTAAAAGGCGTAAACGAAATATCACTGAGTCATTAGTTTCTTCCCCAGGAGATGGTCGTGCTTATGCTCAGTTACAAATTTTGGATAAAACTTACGTTGGTTTGTTAGATAAGATCGGTTTCATTAATATCCCGGTATTTCTTCTCCCTTCAAGAAGCACAAAATAAGGTGATTCGAAAATTTCCTTCAATGGCCATTTTAGGTGTCGGGCGGATTAATTTAGCGACTATCTTATGATAGACGTGGGTAAGGACAAAATAGCCGCAATATGCAGTTTCATCCGCAGCTCAAGCCGAAATATACGCTGAACTCGATCGAATACTATTGGGCGTAATAGAAGATAGTTGCAAAGTACGGCTGTGTCTTGATGCACGAAACGTTAACCAGGTCACGGTCAAAGATGCACACTCCTCTGCCACTCATCGTCTGGGCGACCGTTGTACCAATTCACGGTAATGCCGCTTGATTTGTGCAACTCGCCTCAGACTATGTGCAGATTAATGCACCGAGTGATACCCCACGAGTTTCAGCATCACAGCTTCGTTTACTTAAATGACTTATTAGTCACAAGCGAAACGTTTGAAGATAATATTCAGTTGCTAAAGTTAGTTGCCACTTTTCTGAGACTGGCCAATTTAACTATTAAGGTGTCAGCTATAACTAACTATAATCGTCCAAAAACCACTGAACAAATACGTCAGTTCCTTGGTGTTACCGATTAATAGACTTCTAAGGAAAAATCAAAAAATTAAATGGACGGAGGAAGCAGAGCAAGCCTTTTGCAAACTAAAATCCGCGTTGTCTTCGTCGCCAGTGTTATGCGCAACCCCGATTTGACTAAACATTTCATTATTGAATGTAATGCTTCCAAAGTTAGAGTAGGAAGTGTAATCTATCAAAGACCACCTAATGACGATGTGTGACGAATTGCCTTCTCCTTAAAGAACTTAACCGTGTGCAATGCAACTACAGCGTTATGGAATTGGAGTGTCTGACTGCGGTGTTGAGCATCAAGAAATTTCGTCAGTATGTGGAGGGATTACCTTTCACGATCACTACTGACCACGCTAGTCTGAAGTGGTTGATGGAGCAACACATCTTTCTGGGTGCCTCGCACGTTATTCCTTTGATCTTTCCTTATGTGAACTATTTGATGATACAGTCACTGACAAGTCTGATTATGATTCTGAATACCTTGATTTGGTTAGAGTTTTGATAGATGATCCTTTACACAGTTAGTATATGAAATAAGTGGCAATCGAATTTACTATAAACCTTCCCAGTTCTCGAGAAACCAAACCTTCTCGGAAGTTCCAATTTGGAAGTTATATGTACATTGCTCAATCTCAAGTTTTAGAAGTCATTAAACGTGCTCCCTGTCCATCAATGCAACACCTTTGGTTTGAATGCAAACCTTTCAACTCTTGCTGTGTTTTTATATAAGTCTCGATAGATTTCTATAAATTACCTCCAGACTTCCTCTATTTTTGTGGTTGGATTGCAAATAATTCAGTTTAATTTTATCCAATAGGACTTTTTACGCTACATTTTATCGTTTTTAATTCATTTCCTTGAGTTACACAGCTTATTAATTGTACATGAGAATCTTGCTTTTTATCCAGATATTCTATAGAGACTACAAATTTTGCCTTTCATGAGACACATTAAAAATTTGTATTTTAGCATGGAAACATACCAAAATTAATTTTTAGTACTTATATTCTGCCATTTTCATTTAGTACAATAGGAAGCTATTAGCTGATTTACATTTAATTTTTTGCTCTATTTTAAAAGACAAAAGATGTACGATAAAATTATTCATTTTTTTTTATTATTTCCTTCCATTAAGAAGAGGCATATTCAAAATGTGTTATTTAATACTTTTTACCGCAACCCACAAGTTTTTTTGGCTAAAAAGAATGGAAAAATCGAAAAATGAACTTGTTTATCATTTTTCGTAAAAGTTGCTCAAAATTTAAAAGATCATAGTAACATTTTGAAAGGAAAAAATAGTTTTAGTATGTCCGTCTCATTTTTATATATAGATAAAATGTATTCGGACTTTTCCTAATTTATTTATGCTTTTGGAATAACAAAATATGTATAATGAAAACAATGACGTAGCGTTGTCAAAATAAACACAATTCTTAGTGCTGCGAGTGCCAATATTTTTAAGTGGATGATAGAAGTACCTACAATTTCCCATTTTTTTTTTTGGCAAATATCTGAATAGATCTATCGAGACTTCTAAAAAAACACAGCTACAGTATGTGAGTGACAATGCTAAACAGTTTACGTACAAGGAATTTTTAGACCTTCTACCACAAGCCAATGCTAGTGAACGGGTAAGTCATCGGTATTATTGGCTATTAGAACCTATGCTCACGATAATTACCGTGACTGCATGAAAAATGTACATTCAGTTGGTTCTGCTCTTGGCCAACATTAGCCGTGTTTTTTTATAAGTCTCGATAGATCTCAATAGATCGCATCCAGATGTTCTCTATTTTTGTGGTTAAACTGCAATTGATTCAGTTTATTTTACTCAAGAATAACATTTTATTCAACAGTTTATCGTTTTTAATTCATTTCCTTGAAATTATATAACTTATTAATTGTACATAAAAATCTTGCTTTTTACCCAGATATGCTATCGAGACTACAGATTTTCCCTTTTTTGAGTAAAGACACAAATTAAAAATTTGTACATATTTTAGCATGGACGCATACCAAAGTCAATTTTTAGTACATCTATCATACAATAGGAAACTAGTAGCTGATTTACATTTAATCTGTTGCTCTATTTTAAAAGATAGAATATGTACGATAAAAGTATTAATTTTATTATTATTTCCTTCCATTATGAAGATGCATATTAAAAATATGTGTTATTTAATACTACTTACCGCAATCAACAACTTTTTTAGCGAAAACGAATTGAAAAATAGAAAAATGAACCTGCTTATCATTTTTCGTAAAAGTTGCTCAACATTTAAAAGATCATAGTAGCATTTTGAAAGAAAAAAAAAGTTTTAATGTGTCCGTCTCATTTTTATTTATGGATAAAATGTATTCGCACTTTTCCTCATGTATTTATAGTTTTGGAAAATGAAAACAACATGGCGTAGCGTTGTCAAAATAAACACAATTCTTAGTGCTGCGAGTGCCAGTATTTTTAAGTGGATGATAGGAGTAGCTACAATTTCCCATTTTTTATTTTTGCAAATATCTGAATAGATCTATCGAGACTTATAAAAAAACACAGCTATTGTACATTAATCATGGGTCTCAATATAATATTCTTCGTCCATTTACTCCCTGAAAGATCGTTATATTGAGTTAACCATTATGAAAAACTAACTTTAGTGCAGCAAGGCATAATAAACAATTTACGAAAGGCATATCAGCAGAATAATAGGCGATATAAGTTAAGATCTCGTACGCATCTCTTTCAGTTAGGACAAACAGTCTTTGTCAAAAATTATGTACAAAGCAATGCTGCTAATAAGGTTTCCTTAATAATATTTGCTTGTACCTTCGGCCAAATCTGTGCTACTATTCAGTAACGAATGTCGTTTAATTGAAGTCGAGTTTCACTCGCAACCCATTTATGCCATCTAAATTCGGTACAGATTAGCGACTTGAACCATCAAGAGGGGCAAATACAATTCTGATGATTTGGCTTATCAATTATTTTAAGTTTAGCACATTAATTGTTTGAAGAAGTTTAATTATTATACAGCTTTTCCGAAAAGCATAGCTTGAATAATAATATTTTGCATATACACCTGCAAAGATAAAAATTAAAATTACTTTAAAAATCATATCTATGTAGGTGCTCGAAAAAGGGCACAATGACATTAATTTTCGATATTACCTATCTGCATCAAATTTCAACTCCCACTAAAACTCTCTATAAAATTGCATGCAGCAATGCAAGAATCAATATTTAGCCAGGAGACTGCGCATTAAAATCAACTGAGCAACAAGTGACGGTGTACTAAAAAATGAACTTTACCGGGTTATTCCATCCTGGTTGGGGGCAAAACTCGATCTTGATTAAAAAGTACATTGTCCCCTGATAGATAGGGCTACCAAACTAAAACCATTTTTTTGTTACCGCAGATACAATTCACTGGTTAGGGTTGCGGTCGGCTAGTATGTGCTATATTTTACAAAAAAAAAAACTATTTCATATCTTATCAGTAAAACACGTGCTATATGCTTACATACAGTACTTTAATCCACTGTACGCTACATAATTATTAATACCATAAAACGAAGAAGACGGAGAATTCTATATCAAATTTTTTTTTTTTTGTTTTGTTATTATTTTCAGAATTGGATTTTTGTATTCTAATCTAAAACAGTAAGTGTGTGACATATCGTCTTAGTCAGTTAACTAGTAAACTTTGGCACAGTTAAATCGAGTACGGAGATTATAAGTATTGACGAAACCAATATTTTATTTGAAATAATTATGAAGTTTTAATTTAAGTGAACACATAAATCGTCGTTAATATTTTAATTAAAAAAAAAAATGGGTGATGCAAATATTTTAACTAATTCTAGTGATGGAAGCGTAGAAAATAGTGGTCTTGATAATAAAAATGCTAATAATAGTAACAATAATGTGGTGGTTAGGCCTAGTAAAATAGATTTAAATGGTTATAGTTTGAGTGATAGTGATAATCAAGAAGCTGGTTTAGTGAATACTCGTAATAATAAAAAATTAAGTTGTGATACGACAAAACAGGTGGTGGATAATAATGATGATGGGAACGAACCACCTGATGGCGGTACACGAGCATGGCTGGTTATGTTAAGTGCATTTGTATGCGTCGGCTTAATATTTGGTGTGATAAATACGTACAGTATTTTTTATTTGAATATACAAAAGAATTTAGTTGAACAGGGTGATAAAGATGCGTCAAGTAAAGCAGGTAAGTCGAGTATTGTGTATGTGCATATTTTTAACCACGTGTATCTAGTTTTGTATTGAAATCGGCGTTTTTTTTTAGAGTGAAACAAATTAACGTTACTAATCGTGTTATACGTATGCCGACAGTTTCACTGAAATAATAAAAAATTTTAATTTATTATTATTTGAGTGTCAAGCTGGGGTTAACTGTGCGATAAAATTAATTGCTTCGTTTTATAATTAATAAATATTTGGGCAAATTTAATTTACTGCAGTATAGGTACTAATTTTTTTTTACTGAAGCAACTTACTATGTAACTGAAAGGGGGCTCGGTTAAATTGAAGACGTTTTTTTATTGTTTAAGTTCAATTTGAAAACTCGTTTTTCTTCAGTAATTTGTTCAGTCGGTTTCAAGTGTAATTCAATTATAACTGGATGGTGTGGAACCAGCCTAATTTCACCTTTAGGCTATCTGAAACATATTCAATGCTATTCACATTCTTTAATCGAAAGAATTTGGTTACAGAATACGGAAGACGAAATGACTGTGTAAATAAGGTATGTATTAGTGTTCTTCTGTACAAAAGAACCGGAATCAAGTTCACGATTTTCACACTAGTCTCAAGCGCAGAGATTATGTAATTCTGTACGATGTACGTTGAGCTCTTCATTTCATTTTTGGGCAATCCTACTGAACTTGTGTAGTTCCGTGGTCTAGATTCCACACCATTTGGCCCAAACGCATTTAGAGAATTTTTGAAAGCCAATGCCAAAAGCGGCTTTAAAGTTTAAATTAACCGAACAAATATTTGTTTTCTCTAACCTTCAGATCCAATCAAAACTCAAATAAAACCCTCATTTCTGTGTGTTTTATGCCCACACAAATAATAGAGAGAGAAGTTATTGTTATTGTTTGTTTGACCAGGCAATATATTTTGTCTATAAAAAACCGAAAGAATCTTATTGATTTTAATACAGACAAACTTCTCTTTCTATTATTTGTGTAGGCATAAAACACACAGAAATGAGGGTTTTCCTTGATTTTTGATTTAGTGAATATAATTCGCTAGGTCAGTATGTCCTTGCCTCATACTTAATGTATGAAGATAGAATTGTATTTTTTAAGTTTGATCGTAGATACTCAAGGAAGGTTTTCATTTTTTGGGGTCGACATGCTTTGTATGACTCTTGGGTTAAAGTACGGGGGGATTTTGATAATTCTACTTTTTTTGGTAGATATAGTATAAATGATTGGCCTCTTCATTTTTTCAGATTAACAAGTCGAAAAATGTTGTGAATGCCATTATTGTTAATATATTTTGTCTATAAAAAGCCGAAAGAATCTTATTGATTTTAATAAGACAAGTTTCTCTTTCTATAGATTTTCTGTAAATTCTATCGTACGTGAAAGCCGCCACTTCCGGTGGCCGAATTTAAGAAAAAGCTTAAATATGGATTTTCAGTTCAGTTGGTTAAAGGTTAAACCATCTGTGCTGTAGAGAGGGCACACACAGATCGACCGGCAGACACCACTTCGAAACCCAATTTTTTGGACTTGAAGGATCCCAAAATTAAAAGTTGCTTGCGTAAAAGAGAGTAAAAAATTGAGGTGTGACCAACATAAAAATTTTGAAATGGGGAATTAACATTTACATGAAACATTAACAACATTAACATTTTCTTCAAAAACAGCCAAAGGTATTTTCTTTGCTATAATTGACACTAGGTAAAGTGATTTCAGTGCCATCTCTGATTATATTTTCGAAAGTGTTTTATAAGATAAAATGTGACAGCTAATTCTTCAGTGCAATTGTCATCAAGTTTGAAGAAAATATTCTTTAATACAAATATTTTAATATTCTTTTATTAAAAAATTGTGTCTTACAATAGACTTTCATCATAATTCTGATAGGTGGCAGGTTACCTAGTGTCAATACAACACTACGATTGTAAAAGTAAAGAAAGCGCCTCCTGAGGAAAAAAGTTAAAATGATGCTACTGACAAAATGACATTTGTGACAAATGCGACGCAAGAAAATTTAGCAATCTGGTTATTAAAAATTGTTTTTATAATCCAAAATTAGAATTATTTACAATTATTATCAATCTGATAAGTCAAAATTGTGTTTACAGTTCAAACTTGTAATTGGTTACAAAAATTTCGAATGTCAAATTAACAACTAGCTCAATTTAAAAATTTCCCACTAGGTGGAATCCGTGATGCTCCAATTGTCAATAAACAAATTATTTGAAAATATGACATTGGTTGCTTATATCCTCAGTGGCATAGCAGATAAAGACATTAATTTCTTTTAGGGAAATCAAAACCGGTTATAGGTTGATCAATTAATTTCAACTTTTCGATTAACCGATCCATTATCAACCGATTATCAGTAGGATGTCGAATAAGTATCTTTGTCTTTCACCTTCGAGTTACGAATTTAAAGAAGTGTAACTGTCAAAATAGCAGGAAATACGATAATGTAAGCGTTATTACGGAATTAACTCGAAATGTTTTACATATCACGTTTCGCCGCAATTCCGGAAAAAATCTCGAACTTATAATGCTTAGTAAATCGAAGACCGCAGGCATACCGTGTCTTTACACGGATTAATCCGCTTTCTCGAATCTTGACGTTGACTTGTGTCTTGTTACCAACTCACAGGTACATCAGCTATCACAAATAACAATCATAATTGTTCGAATTGTTCGAGTTTTTGTTCGTATTTGATTAAATTAACAAGAGTATTGAGAGGTTGTTTTATTACAAGTGATTTATTGATTTTTCAAGATTATTTAGAATTCTAAATTTATTCGAGATCTTCGTAAAAATTTGGAATTTGTCAAACTTTTCGAGATTATTCGAGTTTAATCGAGTTTCTCTCACTGATCCGAGTTCCTTGAAATAATTTTGGATTAATCCGAATATTGTGAATTGTAACGGGCGAATTGAGTTGCTTGGTATATCGAGATTATTCGATAACAGCAGCATTGCTTGACATTTGATCTGATCCGGGCCAGATCATGTTCACTGAAACGATGAACAATAAAATCAACTACTCGGATCAAAATTTTGATCCAGAAACAAAAATTTGTTAAATTTTTGTTGCTGTTTTGAATGTAAAGCTCAATTTACACCTCTCGTAAACGTGAACGTGGAACCATGTTAAATTAACTAATTTATTTCACAGGGAACATGAAAATCATGACATATATAATTAAGTTCATTGATTTGCCTGACATTAGGTATATAATTTGGTTATAAAAGTGTCGACGATTTTGGGTGCACCCATATTTGAAATTACGAAATGAAAACGGGCGATTTGATACTGCTTTCGAGGATCTTTCGCAAAGTCATAGGGTTTTCTCCAAAAATTACCATATGAGTGCTACCACTTTTCATTATATTTTCAAAAAAATACAAAAGCATTTACAATGGAAAGTAAACACACGACCATAAAATGCTATCTCACAATTGATGCGTTTTGCTGGTATGATATCAAAGGGCCGAATGTCGAAGGGCCCAATGTCGAAGGGTCGAATTTCAAAGGGCCGAATGGGTCGAATGTCGAAGGGCCGAATGTCGAAGGGCCGAATGGGTCGAAGTGCCGAATGGGTCAAAGGGCCGAATGGGTGGAAGGGCCGAATTTTTTTGTTTATTTTTTTATTTTTAGAAATATAATTTTTTAAATTTCTTGTTTTAAGGAATATTTTGTAAATTTTTGTATCAAATATGTATAAATAAACTTCTTATGAATTTATGTATTTTATTATGTTTAATCTTTGGATATTTTACCGACAAAAAAGAACTGCGCTTGTATATAATAACAAAAGGAATAATAAGATTAAGATATCTAAGAAAAATAAAATGAATGTACCATGCACCTATCTATATACATACGCCTATTATCAAAAGGCTGCTATAGAGCCGAATGTCTCAGGTGGCGTATGATAAAATTTTCCTTCACCAAAATGCACCACTGCTGGATACGTGAAAGACAAATTATAAACAACCAAAATAAATGCAATAGTTTTGTCGATAGAATATCCAAAGATTACACATAATAAAATACATAAATTCATAAGAAATTTATTTATACATATTTGATACAAAAATTTACAAAATATTCCTTAAAACAACAAATTTAATAAATTATATTTCTAAAAACAAAAAAAAAATAAACAAAAAAGTTCGGCCCTTCGACCCATTCGGCCCTTTGGCATTCGGCCATTCGACCCATTCGGCCCTTCGACCGATTCGTCCCTTCGACATTCGGCCCTTCGACATTCAGCCCTTCGATCGATGCGATGCTATTATCACAGAATTCAAAATTGAATTCATGGAATTTACAAAAGAGAACTGGTTGACCGTTGCGAATAAATTCAATTTCCAATGGAATTTTCCCAATTGCCTTGGTGCAATTGATAGAAAGCATATACCTATAGTATGCCCATTTAATTCTGGCAGCTTATTTTTCAATTATAAGGTATATTATATTTATTCCACTGTGTTTCGTATCATTGTTTTTCAATTGGAGACGTGATTTTAGACAGAGGATACGATAATTTGTTTTATTTCCGATAGATACGTTTTCTATATATTTCTTATGGACAAGGTACTTTGTGACCTGATAAAATGACATTTGTCACAAACGAAAAAAAAATTAGCAATCCGGTAAGTAAAAATTGTGTTTATGGTTCAAAATTGGAATTGTTTACAATAATTTCGAACGTCAAATTATCAAGTAGCTCAGTTTCAAAATTTTCCACTAGGTGGAATCCGTGATTCTCCAATCGTCAATAGAAATTTTATTCGACAGTTTTGTTGGGAATTTGCGATGCTAATTATAAATGTATTCATGTTAATGTTGGTGCTTTTGGGAGCGAAAGTGATAGCGGTGTGTTTGCTTCCAGTAATATTGGTTGGAAAATCTATAACAATGAATTACCATTACCAGACGATTCCACAATTGATGGTTATAAAATACCATTTGTTATTATCATGAATCATGAAGCCGTTTGTTCCATCTAAACAGCATTCTCTCACGCGAGAAGAAAGAATTTTTAATCACAGGTTAAGTCGAGCTCGTGCATAGAGAATTCTTTTGGAATTTTATCACGAAAATGGCTTTGTTTGAGTAGAACATTAACTCAAAAGCCAGAACGTGTATCGAGAATAGTTTTAGCTTGTTGTGTTCTTCACAATATTCTTATTCATTCAAATACATATTGTCCATCTGGGTATGCTGATCATTTTGATAATAATGATGAGCTAATTGAAGGCGAATAGAGAAAACATTTCTATCAAATGACACGTTTACAAGGCAGTGAACGTGCATCTTATAAAGTAAAACAAATTCGCAATATTCTAAAAAATTATGTTAAAACAAAAATTGGGGAAAATATAAGAAAATTCGAAGCTTGATAATTTACTAGGATTCAGAATAGCAACTTTATGTTAAGTTGTATTAGAATCTGTGGTATGATCATCTTACAGTGTGAACACAAACAGTAACAGTAATATGTTATGGACTCTGGTACAATATTGCTTTTTAATAAATTGATCATGGACCTTCAAAACATTTAGCTAATTTAGCATTTATTCAGCTTTCTCAGGAAGTTTTTAGTAAAATTAAATGAAAATATTTTTGCTTTGCGCTTTGATGAACTGAATTTCTTTACGCTTGCAATTCATGCATAGCATTTATGTATATGTCCGACCGGCGAGCAGCTTATTGCTGTGAAAACCTTACAGTTGGCAACTGTATATTACCCCTCCCTCCGCTGACCATCTATCGATCTCCTGTTGAATGCGACTATCAATCTCCTGTTGAATGCGAATCATTACTGGTTGTCCAATCGCTAACTCAGCTGTCTGTTTTTTTTGTTTGTTATATAACGACATTTACACTTGAGAGTAAATAAATCGAGCCACCACCATGCTGTCCATAACCTGCTTCAAATTAAGCTATTGCTTGTGCGGCATTTTCCATTGTGGTAACCATTTAATACATCGTTTTCACTAATCAAACTCTACTAAAATGGAATTTCTGATGTGCAATTCTGGTGTGTGATATGGTTCAAACATGTTTCACTGTGCTGTATTCGATTTTTTTATATGCTCTGTAATGCCTGATAAATAAAGTGATCTCGTAGTGGTGTTCAAAGTTGTGATATTACTGTGAGTCTGTTGTAATCTTTCCAAATACTCTTTCTGATGCTTGAAAGGACCAATTATTCGTTGTCCTTCAAAAACTATACCATCCTGATAGTGATAAGTAATTTCACTTTTGTATTTATAGAACGCACTTACACCATATCTTCCACATCTCTTAATAAATCAGGCAATTTACTTTTAACAACAAATTCAAATATTTTTGACTACAATACATTCTGTGTTACGCTCACTGAAAACGTCAAATTTACGCTACTTACTAATGAGAATGATTCGTCCACGAGCCCAAATTGAAAAATCTCATATTTCGCCACTCGACTTCTATGATCGGAGCTCATGATAGGGTATCGGAAATAATTAACTGTTTTCCTGGCGCATATTCCAATCTCAGATTATACCTCCGTAATAACATCAGCATGAATTGAATTCTTTTCGATGCGTTCGTATAATGTTTTATTTTTAAAAAATTGTACCAAGTGGCTTATAAACCGTTCTTATAAGAACATTAGAGTTTCTGCTGCATCAAACGATCCAATATTAATCATTTAATCAACAACAAAGGAATATTAATGTTTTTTCCAGTACTAGAAACCACTCGGTTTATTAATAAGATGTCTTCTAAAACATCTTGAGACATCGAACTTCGTCTGTCACTTAAAATGAAGTTTTAAAGTACTAAAATTTCGTTCAACAGAACACTGTGTGGCTGGCACAGCGAATACCACTTGGAATATTTCGTATAATTCGGGTTTACTACTGTTTTATAGTCCGTTTTGTGTCCAAGCCAAATGAGTATTTTTGATAAATTTTCAAAATAACTATCCGTTCTGATGATTTAGTTTATCATCAATATTTTGTGATTGAGAAGTATGTAGATGGTGTACCAATTGTACCAAAATAATTTGTTATTTGATAAGATTCAATTATATTTTCTGACAGTTTAGCAATTTTTGTTTGAATATTACTTTCCTAGCCTTCTACGTTCTTTCTTTTAATATGTTTTTTTAAGTTTTCTGTCTTTTAGGCCCGATTGTATGAACACGGATAGATTAAAAAAAATCCGGCGATACAGATTAATCTTCAACCGACGATTCTTTTTTTCGTCGATTGTATAAACACGGATAAAAAAAATTCCATCCTCTGTTTATTGCAGTTTTTATTGCAATTTATTTTGGAGTGTCAACACTTTTTTGACGTTTCAAATTTAATTTATTGTTTATTTACATTCTTATGTGTGTATTTATTGTACACGAAAGTATTTTTTTATGTTTTTCTGCAATAGAAAAAAAAATTTGAGTTGGGCATTTCAAATTTTACGTTTTTTCGATTCCATTCCGATTTTTTTTGAATAAACGCAACAACAATCAAAATGTTCCGCCGCGCCGCGCCACCCAAACAAATAAAATTAAAATTATGTCAAAAAAAATAAACAACATTTTCTATCCACTGTTTTAGACAATAAAAAGAGAAGATAAAAACAGCGGATAGAAAAGAATTCTTGGATTAATTTTTGTATTTATCGTCGTTCATACAATCCAAGCGACGATTAATCCGCCGATTAATCTGCTATCCGCGCTCATACAATCGGGCCTTAATTTCATTTCTCATTTTGAACATTGACTAAAATCGTCTGTTTTATTATATTTAAAATAATTTTGCACTTTTTGTATTGTATAATATCCTTTCATTTTGAATTAAACTACGAAATACGAATAAACAAACAATTATTGGCGATTTGACATAAAAGCACAACTGAATAAGAGTGACGTTGGCTGAAACTATTCATAAATTAGTTGTAATGCTAAATAATAGGGGGAATCACTGAAGCAAATCAAATATTACTTCTGCTGAACGCTGAATAAAATCATTTTAATGTTTTTTTTTTTGGAAATTTAATGTACCAAAAATTTATGATATTTATCCGAATGGCAACGGTATTTTTACATTTCAAAAAATGGTACTGGGTATGGTATTTGGTACACGAAAATTAGAGTAGCACAGGAAAATACCGGTATTGGTATTTTCCGGTTTCCAGCACTGGTTTTTTCATGTCGAATTTTTGTTGTAATTTCTTGTTTTAGGCAGATTTTTATTAAAACCTGAGGGTTGGAAGAAACACTTAAGTTCTATATATTGGAGGGGTCAAAGCACTACAGTACGGTTTGCAGTTGGTTTTTCCACTTTGTGCCTCAATACTTTGAACCATAATTCCAACATAAGCATCATCACGAATATGGGCATCAATCCTGCCTTTCAACAATTCTTCCTCCAAATTGTACTCATATTAATCGTCAATAATTGGAATCTTTCAACAATTTTCTTAATTTCAACAGCAGCTGAAAGTTATATTAACACTATCAATTCCAATTATTAAGGTATAGTTAGCTAACTCACGACTATTTAGCCACTTGAAGAAGCTCGTTACAGACTTTCTTTCAGAATGTTGGTGACTGCTTTGCCCTTCGTTAAGTTATACATATAAGCTTAATGTGAGCTTAGCCAAAATTTTCCGAAATAAATTCTGATAACTCGGCAAAACTAGTAAACTTATGGCTGATCATTTTTGTCTTCTTTGAATTTTTAGAAGGTGAATAACAATGAAGAATTTACAAAAATTTTATAAGTTGTAAGACAAACAATAAATTGCGGTCGAAAGATATTCACTTATCCTCCAAGTCAGTAGCGGTCCGTGGGTCTTAATTCAGGGTGGGCAAAATTTTAAAACTGGTGTTTAAAATCGAAAAATTACCGTTCATTGCAAAATACTAAAAAAGATGTACATATAAGAATAAATTGTAATTTCAATAAAAATAAAAGTTTTTTAAACTAAGAGAAACTAATGGCTAGTTAAAGCCGTAGATAAATGCTTCATATCAGGATATCCTTGCCGAGTCCACACATTATCACCACCAAATAGTACACATGGAAAGCAATACAAACTTTTAAATTTTAAACTGGGAGTTAACCATTTTTTTCTTTCGAAAACCACTCTTTGTTGAATTTTCTGTTTGACGTTTTGGAGTTGTTATTGATAATACCACATTCGGACGATCTGGGCTCATTTTTTTTATTTTATCTCCAAAGGTTAAGTTTGTCAAATAAAATCAACAGAATTCAAATTTTCGACAGACATTGTAATATAAAGCTTATATACGAACTTTTTAAAAATGAACTTGTAGCATCTAACAATAACGTCCGAAACTTTTTAATTAATTATTTAATTTTTTTGATAACACACAAATTAGTTTCAAAATACATATGACAAAGTCCTGACTGTAATTCACAACACTTCATAATGAAAAAAAAAAATGATTTACACTACAATTCCTTGTGTAATTTTGAATCCGTAAATTTTATTTAAAAACATATACATACTAAATATGTAGGTCGTCTTCTGATTGCGTCCTAGATGAATTTTCTGAATATTTAAATACATATACACATCAAAAACTACTCTAATTTAACTAGGTAGCATCGCGTAAGTGGAGGAAGTCCAGTAGTCAAAACGAAAATTTAAAACAAAAACAAAATTCAATCGACAACAAAAAAATTTTACTTGCGGGTGATTTTCTTGAATTGCCCTTTGCCCACAATGCTTGTTTGTGTGTGTGAATATTTAGCTTTATAAAGGAATAAAAATAGAAAAATTGAGGTAGAGAGCGAAAGTGCGCGCGCATCTCAATGTTATGTAGATTTGCACCATCATGCGGCACTACACGATTTGCCCAATGAGAATTTATGAACGAAGAAGAGAATGAAATGATGTAATATACAGTTACACGGCTGAATGTGTGTTAATTTAGATTTTAGAATATAATTGTAGACGTACGTTAAAGAGAAATAGATATAGAGATTATTAGCTTCACATTTAAAACCAATTTTTTGTGATAAAGCTTCGCTCTCGTTTTATGGACTAATTTATGTAAAGGATTTGTTGTTGTATTTCATATTAGAATCTTATACACAAATTATGAATGCGGAATATTTACAGTGCAAGTTATAGTAACATTATTTTGTATGATGTCGGTGACATTTATTTTTATACAAAAAAAATCTGTGTAATTGAGTCAAATTTAAGAGTGGGCACTGCCCACGTTGCCCAATATGACCGACCGCGCCTGCTCCAAGTATATTTACTTAAAGCTTATTCATCTGATCAAGTAAGCAATTTTTTGAAGACATACACTTGCTAGTAACCTCGCTTTAAAGTATAGCCAGAATTATAAAGTTTAGGTTTAGCAGTTAGATTTTAGTTCCCAGCAAAACATCCCAGCAGCTGTATTCTGAAAAAAACAGTAAAAAAAACGTGATCGGTGATGCCCAAATTAAGTATTTGGTTTATTACTACATTTGCTTCTGAATTTATGACTGTCCAACATTTTTTGGTGATGGTTTGATTTCAGTGTATTTCTACCTTCACGGCTTACACGATAACGCCAACGCAATCAAAATGAAACTTCTATACCATAATACTTGTGTCATTTAGAAACGATGAACGATGAAGCTTGATAGACTACATTAATGGATTTTGTTCACAGATTTATTTATCTTGGCTCATTTCTAATGACAGGAATTTCTTAAATTGGTTTTGTACTTTATTCTGGAATTCAGCCACTTTTCATGCACTCTTATAGATAGCAAAGTAATGATTGTGGTTTATTGCCATACTTTCACGAATATCTTTTCTTGCTTCTTGCCAGAACACTACATGGTCTTGTAAACACTTTGGACTTCACGTTCACACCGTTCTAGGTGTCGAAAGTGGATGTAACTTCAAATCGTTATTTATTTATTAACTAACAGCATGTACATGCAAAAATGGCTTACATTATTAAAAAAATATTACAAAAAGTTAAAAAATTGTATACAATAAAAGATTAAAGGTTATAACGGCATCAATAGAAGATAGAACTAACAATTAACAATAAACCATTATAAAACAACATTTAAAAGGAAAGTCTAGCGATTCGTTTTTTAAAATCATCTCTATAGAAATATTGAAATCGAAACAATCCGCTACGGTGTTGAGATCTCGTTGAATGCGCGCTATAGTGCCATTGAAGGTAGTATTAGTGCAGAAAACCAAATCCAGATAAGTACCTCGGTTGTTTGGTACACTGTTAATTTGTGAAGAACTCATGTTTGCCATAAAATCACAAATTAAGGCTGACGAATCGTTCATATTAGCAGGAATGAATATATTGTCATCCATCATCCAAATTAGATCTGGACAGTTGAAATCGGCGAAAATAACAAAGTCAGTGTTATCAGAAATAAAAGGTTATAATTATAAATTACATGAGATCTTGTCAATAAAATCTTGACAAAATGGCGAGGATGTTGATGAGTTTGAGTTTAACAGCGATGACCTCAATATTGGATCGGAAAATAAAAATTCACAAGAATACATTTTCCGAACTGCAATAAGGACACCATCCCCTTTACGATTTGTACTAAGGTTATATCGATCGTGACGGAAAACGCAAAAGTCCGAAGGGAGAAACTCCGCATCATTGAAATCCACTGAAACCTGAAAAAATTGATAAGCTATTGACGACATTGTTAGATCCATTGATGATATTGCTAGAATTAGATAAATATGAATTTAGAATGTTAGGATGAACTGTGATAAGATTGTTGTGAGAATTTGGTAGATTAGTATTTAAAATATTAGAATTTAATGTATTGAATGAAATTAAATTTATACTTTGCTGCCAGCTCCTTCCTCGTTTTTTGATTGGCGTCTTTCTTGAAAATCTCGAACTAGAACCCCAGGTGGCCAAAAATCCGGATTTTTCAAGATACCATGCAAGTTTTCGATAACTCCAATCTTGAAAGACACAAACGTTAGTTCTGCTAGATCCCGGTCTCTAAGGAACAGTGAGAAGCAAGATACGTTTGATGGATTAAAAACGCTGTTTTTAAACGCAATGTACTAGGATATCGGATGAAGACAGGAAGTATACAAATACTTCCTTTCGAACCACAGGTACTGTACGCAATTCCATGATTGAACAATCCGAACTTGGAATACCTGACTTCTCAACTCCAACGGCGGGAAGTGGTGTGGTTGTACAGGCTATCAGTGACTTGAACCTGGTGCTGGGAACTGCCATCAGTTATTTCAGTTGCAGCCATTATTATGGTATTATTAACATTTTTCTTGTAAGTATTGGTGAAGCTATTTCCATATTAGTTTGCGTTGTTTTTTTTTTTAATTTTGAAGACGACAACTGTTGTGATAATGGTATTTGTTTTAATAAACCTTCCACGTTATTATTGATAGCAGCAGATGTTTTATTTATGAAGGACAAGAACACTGATATAGCGTCAATAGAATTAAGACTGATTTACATTCAAAGATTTTTGCAGATGCAGATGTCAAATCAAAAATTCATTTTCTTTACACATTAAAAAATAAATTTAAACAAAAAATGTCATAAACCAATACAAATGATTGGTTTTCTTGTTTATGTAACCTTTTTATAGTTATTTATTCACGCATTGACGATTTTACAAAAAAAAGATGAAACTCGACATCTGCAAAAAAAAGCAGACGACGACTTTTGGGTTTGTTTCTCGGGTTTCAATTGACTTTTTTAAGCAGATGATAATTTTTTCTCTTTTTGTCTTTGCTGTTTTTCATATGTTGTGTTTCAACTTTTTTGCGGACGTCGAATGTCGTTGAATGTAAATCAGCTATTACTCATGTGATCATTCTTTTCCTTGAGAATTTTATAAACATCAATGCACACACCACATCGCCAAGAAAAATTCGGAATTACCGAAATGGCATCAAACGTTCGAGATTAGTGTTGGAGTGCGGAATAACAAAACAGCCAGTTGATAAACTTGCTACAACGTATATTGATCAGTAAAATTCGTATTGTACTTTAATCCCATACACTTACACTTTAATAGTTTCTAACTCAACTCACTTTATTGAAGGCAAACTTAATAGTGTGTTATATTTATAACTGAACACAAAAATTCTTTCGTTTTTATCACTTGAACTTGATTTGCGTTGAGGTGATGAATTGCACATGGAACAAAGTCAAACCTACAATTTTGTATTAAATTTGACATTTTACATAACCAAAAAATAAAAAATCTCGAACATAATAAAAAAATCTCGAAAAATATCGAAAATGTTTTAAAAGCCATCTATTGGAATTTTCGCAACTAAAATCCACCTACCGCATATTTTATGCGTAACTACTTCTGTTTTCTACACCATCTTATGAGAATGAGTAGTTGTGAGTAGATATAAGTACTTGCGAGTAGTTTGCTTTCGCCAATGGAAGACGCTTAATGTAAGGACGATCTATTCAAAAATCTAAATTTTTTCTTGAAGCTATGGAAATCTCAAATGGAAAATTTTCAAAATTGCAAGAAATTTGTTTTGTCTGCTAAAAGCTAATATTCCGATTGTTTGCTAATTTACCAGATGTTAAATAATATGAATCCAATAAAATTTGTACTAACTATCCAAGAAAAAATATTGAACGAGTATTTATTCAACAGATATTAGTCTTCAAGAATTGCGCCAATTAAAAGTGTTTTGTCTTTTAGTTCTAAGGAATTTCTACTTCAATTTCACATGGTCACATTCACAATGTATTCTAATCTTATTTTGCTACCATATCTAGCGTGAACATTTTTATTTGAAACAAAGTCTAGCCTACTCGACCAAATCTGTTGTTGTTTTAACGAAAACAAATCATAGTAGGCTGATAATTTTTATAGGTGAATCGAACGGTACGATTCGAATATTTTCTTTAGTTGTAAAATTAATATAATTATGTACCTTAAATTGACTTATAACATTAAAAATAACATTATGTGTAATTCTTCCGGTAAAATCAAATTTTCTACGACTTCTGTTTAGTCTAGTTTAGAATAGCGGAATAAATAATTATGTCTTCTAACCCTATAATAACGAACGGCGACGAAACCAATATTAGCTTACTAAAATCAATACATTTTATACACGGTGACAGCCAACCTGTTAATATATTTTATATTACATAACTATTAAGAACACCGCAAAAAAAAAATGTAAATGGTGCACATTTTTTTACTATTTACAAGCTAATATGTAAGTATTGCGCGGTTAATATAACACGTGCATCCGTTCAATGTATTGTTTACTTGTCAGAATCAAATTTCATTTTCATTTCAAATGCGAAGTAAAATCAAATCGCATATACATAATTTAATTATGATTTGATAAACAGCATATACAAAATTAATCTCATACAAAAAGGATTAAGAAGCTTAATATTGTGATAGATTATGGTTGTTGTCATTGTGTGTCACACGTAAAACAAACATAATTTATGTTGAGTGATTAAAAATTTGTATTTTGACCTTGTATATTTTATTTTGTTGGTATTTTGTATTTTTTGCGGTGACCATTATTTTGAATGGCAATTGATAACACACATATGATCATATTACAATCATAACTAAATAAATACGCAGATCACAAAAGTCCAAAACTGATTTGAGAACAATGAACTAAGATATTTTCATTTTTTATTTGTATTTTCAGCATTGGTTGGTTCATTAACAATTGGCATCACATTCCTGCTATCACCGGTGTCTGGTATACTAACGGATAAAATTGGTTTACGCCAAACCACACTAATCGGTGGCATACTAATTACGAGTGGAATGCTGCTCTCCTCATTCTTCATCAATCACATCAACATTTTGTACATCACGTATGGCGTTATGTACGGTTTTGGTGCATCACTCGCCTACACACCATCCCTATCAATTTTAGGACACTACTTTAAACGTCGCCTAGGTATTGTGAATGGTATCGTTACATCAGGCTCAAGCGTTTTTACCGCCACAATGCCAGTCCTTTTAAAATATTTAATTGATAAGAAAGATATTACGTTTACATTACGTTTTATTGCGATTATCTCAAGTTTTATAATATGCTGTGCTCTTGTCTATAAACCGTTGATTGGTAAAAGGCCAATCGATGAGATGGTGACGCCGAGTAGCAAGCTGAACGGAAAAACAAGTTTTATTAAAATGAGCAGGAGTTTAATACATATGGAGAATTGGCGTAATAAAAAATATTTAATTTGGGCAGTTTCATTTGCGCTAGCCCTATTCGGATACTATGTACCGTACGTTCATATCGGGAAATTTATTAAGGAGGAATTTCCGACACACGACGAAAATTTACCGATCATATGTTTGGGTATAACATCCGGATTGGGACGAATTGTGTTCGGTTTTATTGCGGATTTGCCGAATGTTAATCGGGTACTATTGCAGCAGATTGCGATTGCATCGACTGGTATCGCGATCATGTTGATCTCGATTACACGATCCTATTTTATGGTGATCGTTTTTATACTAATGATGGGTTTATTTGACGGATGCTTTATTACTATGATTGGACCGATTGCGTACGATATTTGTGGACCGTATGGTGCAACACAGGCGATTGGATTTTTGTTTGGACTGTGCTCGATCCCGTTAACTATTGGGCCACCAATCGCCGGCATGATTTATGATCAAACAAAATCATATAAACTGCCATTTTTGTTATCCGGCATTTCACCAATATTTTCCGGTTTATTAATGTTTTTGATACGATGTATTCCGGATGAAAAAAATGAAGATGCAAACGATGAGCAGCAGATCGATGCAGAAAAGTCAGACCAACCACTCGCCAAATTGACATGGAACGGTGGTAAATATATATTTGTACACTTACAGAATTTAATATGCTGTTATACAATATACAAACTTATAAATTTCAGATCGTGTCAACAGCACGAATTTAAACGGTCTTACAATGAATGGTAATAATGGTAAAGAACATCGATCACCAGGTATTGCTATAACACGTCCTCTTCTATCTGATGGTAATTTCTCTACTAAATTTAGGCATGAACAGCACTCATCGCTAATTTCTTTCGAGTGTATTCATAACGATAATCTCTTTAGCAAACGAAAATATTCCTACTCAATTTTATGATTTAGTGCTTTGTTCTAAATCTTTTTGCCAAAGTTTATGTAATTTATGTTTTAGTTAATTAATAAAAAAAAAAGCTTTAATACTTAATTATTTTTCTAATTTGCTAAATTCTGCTTATTAAAAAGTGCCATAAAAATTGCTAAACACAACAAATTTTATAACACTTTCTAGAGTGCGATTCTAATATACTTGAGACTTGACTATACCACGTGTTTCCATTTTGTTTGAACAAAATGGCGCTTGCTTTTGTATGACAACTATATTTCTGTCTGTTTAATGTATGTATTTTTTGTAGATTGTAGATTATTTAAAAGAAAAAAGTCAATAAACAACAATAAATGAATATAAAATCTTTATTTAATTCCAGATCATTCGTCTCCAGCGTAAACTTGATTTCACTCTGAACAACTTACATGTCTAAACAATATAATTTTACACTGTGTGTCCAAGTAGTATTACATACTCACCAAAAACTATTTAAATTTAATGTACTATAATTGTTTAATTTACGGTCAAATATATTACATATTAAATAATAAAAAATATTAAAATGTTAAAAAAACTTGTTGTTTGTATTTAAAGTCGGCGGAGAAGACAAGTTCCTAACCTATAATCTCTAAACTTAATTTTTATGTACATAAAACATTACTATGTTATCGTTTGCGATTCATAATAATTAATAGTTTGTATGGGATCAATTGTAATTGTGTAGAATAAATAGCTTTATCACTCTATGTATATGAAGTCGTCTTTGTACTTAAATTATTATTTTGTAAACAGAATCATCTTATTTGTTAGGTTTGGTGTAAGTTTATCGTGAGAATATTTAGGTTTTTTTTTTAATTAAGTAAGGGGAATGATCCATTCAACGTACAAACACAGATAAGAATAGACAGATGTACGTCTTGTATGGGCCAAATTTACATTAGAAATTTCAATACAATAATTCCAATCCAATCCTTTTAGAGCAGGACGTACATTTCTGTCTCTTTTTATCTTTTTTTACGTATGGCTATTTTGATTATATTTATCAAAGCAAACATGGCATGGCTATTTTGATTATATCAAAGCAAACATAAACCAACTTCAAACAAAATTGTATTTTACAATATATACGTCCTGCTCTAAAAGGATTAGATTAGAATTTGGTATTGAAATTTCTAATGTAAATTTGGCCCATACAAGATGTACATCTGTCTATTCTTATCTGTGGTACAAATATAAATAAACGGATTAAGAGGTATAACCTTCACCTATTCGCAAGTCAGCACTCACATTTAATCTTTAGTTTTCTTGACTTAGTTGATTTTATTGGCGTCGTTAAAAAGTCAGTGGTAAACTTGCTCTTAAAATCAATCAATTAATAGTAGTTTATTTGCGACCGAATGGCAGATAAATGCCCCTAAAATTAAATTTAAAATATATATTTAGCCAAGGCACACACAATTTTAGTAAATGTTTTTTATTTTACTTCATAGATGTCACTAATAAAAAAAAATAAAGCATGAGAATATTAAGCAAAGAAACAAAAATTTGATACGAAAAAAGTACTACCTACTACTTAACATTTGTAATGTTCTTGTTTTTGATATGTAGATGCCACTCAAATAAAGTAAAAAAGAAAGTCTGTAAATAATTGAGACAAATAATTTAGTTAATGTTTATTATTTAATTTGCATACCGTAACAATTTATAAATAAATATTAAGTCCCCTTTTTGCTTGGTTATTGACAAAACTATATATATAATGTCTATATAGACATACCTCGTCGATTAATAAATCGATCAAATTCAAACGTGTGACGTCTGAGCTAAGCAACAATGATTTAATTAGGGTGATCGGTCTAATTAATTTATTTTTTATAGCGTTTAGCATCGCACGATATTTAGTTTTTTATCATGCCTGACTTAAACTAAATTTTGGGATTTATGTATAAGATCTATGGTGATAGATGTGTCGGTTTGAGTTTCAGAATCTAACTTCTTTCAGAGTCTCCGATTAGTTAGTTAAACGCCAGATTCAATAACCAGACTTTATTTTTGTCCGTAGGTATTAAGACGCGAGTCTAAAATTTGTACAGCTTACAAATGATATTTTGGCATTGAGAGATAAGACTATACAGGTTTCTGCCAAGACCTTTTAGAGACCAATATTATGCATTGTGTGTGCGTTATAGCTGATAACCCAAAAATTGAATTTAAGCGCAATAACGACGTCAATGTCAGCCAGTGCATAAATTATGTTTCATTAAATATATTGGAAAGCGGATGGAATCGATGTCGAGGCATTGATAAGGTGCGAGCTGTAACATGCGTATAATGATCATTAACACTTAGTTTGCATTTGCACAGGATTGAAACGTTTTGAAATGATTAATTTTCACTGAGGCTTTGTCCAAAATCTATGATGCTGCACACACCCAAATTATCATAATCAATTGCTATGGTAATTTGGAAGTAGCTACAGAATAAATTCATTGTGTGAATGTCTTATGCTGTGCTGATTTGATGTAAGTAATGTATTTATGCCTTAATAAATATATCACCATTAACATTTTTTGTATAAACTTCTATTCGGAAAACATATTAATAAGCAATTGTGAATGTAGCACTCTGACTCTGTGATTCGATCACTGTACTAAGAACTACTATCCACACCAATTACCAATTATACCTTTTCTGTGTCTACAACAAACGTGCCCATTTAAATATGATAACACAGAATGAAAACTGACAAGGCTGCTACACACAAAATTTCAATAAAATGTGCCGGAAATTACCATTAATAGAAATTCGGACGGAACATCAATGGTGTTGACACGGAAATGAACAACATCATGGTGTTGATGGTGTAATTTAAACAAAAATTTGCTTAGACGTTATTATCCATTGAGAACAATAGATAGCGACAAATATAAAAGGATCAATATATTTCACACTGTTAGACTACCTTCAGGATTCTGGCAAGTCTCAGTTTCTAAAAGGACAGACAAATATTTGGCTTTCGCCGCACCCAGGGGTAGATATACTTGCTGTCCACTGCCATTTGGACTTGCATCAGCTCCGGAGATATTTCAGGAACTGATATCCGGTATTTTTGAAGGAATAGGAAAAAATAGAATCCTGACTCCACCCTAAATGAGTACCAAGTAAAAACGGAAGAATTAATCCAAATTATATGGAAATCAAGTTTTAAACTAAGAAATGTCTATTAAACGTAACTTAAGGTCAAATTTATGAAGGACTTACTATTTGACGAAGACGAAATACCGGCAATATCAAACATTAAAATCCCAACAAACATGAAACAAGTGCAAAGGCTAATGGGCATGATTAATTACGTTACAAAATTCATTCCAAAATGCTCTGATATAACAGCGCCAATAAGAAAACTTCTGAAGAAGAATACTGAGTTTCATTGGGACTTTGATCAGTAAAGTGCATTTGAAAATATGAAAACTAAAAAATAATCCAGTGTTGAACTATTACAACACCAACATAAAGGTGAAACTATCAGCAGATGAGAGCAAATCGGTGTTCGGAAGATGAATAACTAATTGCTAAAAAATGGGTTATGCAATGCAAATTGCATTCCATCACAAAATAATGCTTACCCTGTATTAAAATAGGTTTTAATGCACGGTGCATTAATTTTTATAACAGCAATTACATTAAATTTTAGTGCAACATTTCATTAGAATATAGAGCAAATTGTGAAAGAACCGTCAAGCAACTGCATTAATAAAATATTTTAGAAGTATTAAATTTTAAAACAAGTTACATTAAAAGTTCTGTAACTTAAGCCTTAATAAAATCTTGATAGCTTGATTTTTCTGGTGTTGGTCTTTGTTTTTGGCGGCTTGAGGGTCGAGATCTCAGATACTCCAACTGTTTTGCAGTTTGGCGGGCTAGATCACTTATGATCGCCCAAGGTAATACAATTTTAAGAATATAAAAAGTTTACCTGTAACATAATAAAAGTCGGGTTGAGTTAGTGAATTTTATGTCAATAACTAAAAACCCGTGCTTGAATTTATAATTCATATATTACATTGAAGTCCGCTTATTTTAGCGAATTTTATGTTGGTATAATTTTTTAATTTGACCAGTTTGCTTTAAAATGTTTAATAGTTTTATTAAAATTAACTTTTAATGCAAATTCTGCTTTAGCAATCTTCATATTTGCGTTTTGGACAACAGTCAACAATCAGACTTGACAAACTTTTTATTGGGAAAACTTAGATAAAGCCGTGATTGAAACGCAGAGGAACAAAATTCAAAAAATCAATAACAATGAAAGCAATACCAGAATTACCATTCCAAATAGTCGGTATAGATTTATTTTCATATAATTCAAATACAAACATTGTAACAGCAGATAGCTACTCAGGGTAATTAGATTTTAGCAAAGTAAATTCACACAGGATTCAAAAGAAAAAAGAAACAATGAACAAATTTCAGAAATGGATTTATTTCAGTTCAAGCAGTTGTCCTGAAGTACTTGAGTCGAATAACGGCCCACAGTTCTTAGCACCAGAATTCAGACAATTTTCAAAAGACTGGAACTTTGAGCTCAGAATGTTCATTACCCAGGCTGTGAAATTGTTATTAAAAAAAATGAAAAGGACAAATCAAAGTCGTATATGGCAATGCTACATATAAGTAACACAAGAAAATCAGGTGACAACCCTTCCAATACCAAAAAATTAACTAGTACCAAAAATTGGAAACCAGGTAGCTGACAAACTAAAGACATCCAGAAACAAACAAGAAACTTTCGCCGATAAAAGCACTAAAGAGGCAACACCAATCGAGTTACATGATAAAGTCATAATGCAAATAAAATCAAAAGAATGGGTAAGTGAACGTGCAATACAAACAACAAATAACAAAATAACAAAGTTTACAGGCGGAACTATCATCACATACAAGATACAACAGACTAAGGCAGAAATACCAATACAAGAAAAATAATTAAAAACGACAGGTTAAGACCAAACATCGTCGGTGAACACAACAATGAAGGATAGTGGGTAACGTCGGTCGAGATTCGGGTGTCTCTGTCGGAAAAGTCGGCTAGTGAAGGAAACTGTCAGTTTGATCCAAACGTGCAGCAGTCGAGATATGGTCGTGTAATCAGACCGATAGAGCGTCTAAATTTGTAAAACATAACTTTCGAATAAGTCGCACCCAATGTGGGCATTGTATTGTATTGTATTTGTGCCATTGTCAAATTCTTTCAAATTTAAAAAAAGTGAAAAAAATGAAACTCACATGGTCGACATGTGGTAACCCATCACTTTCTCGCTTCGATATAGAATAACTGAACCTCTTTGATAAAAGTAATTAAAATTTACAACAACGCAGTACTATAACACGGTTATTTTCTAGTATAGTTAATTATAAATAATATGTCGGCCCTGACCTTACAGACTCAATTTTTTAGTAGGGTATGAAATTCGCCATCGCATACCTTCATAAAATATTATGTTAACTAATACTCTAAATACTATGTATTTTCGTTAAATAAAGCACAACGCAAATTTCTCCGAAAAAAACCAGTTATCAAAGTGACACCGAGTGTGTATCTAGCAAAAATCTTAAAAGTTAAAAGTTTGATTGATTGCTAAACAGTATTAGAGAAAAGAAAAAAACTAAATGTTTAACATATTTTTTTGGTCACACAATACAAATGGAAAGTGAATGCAAATTAGAATATGGTATAAGAAAATATGAGATTTCATCGTTAGATCTTACTTTACTATATACCTATTACTTGTTTAGTATTCGTCAACTGTTAGATAAATTAATAAAATGCATTTGTATAGAGTTAACTTGTTTCTTGAATTCACGTGATTTCTAACGATAACAAAACAAGGTATGATGTAATTTTTCTTGATGATTTTTTTACTTTGGAATAAGTCGAGCAACTCGTAAATATTGTTAAATCTAATCACTTACTTAACATGCTTGAATTAGCGACAAAAATGTTAATAATATTTTATTTAAATAGTACAAATAGCGATGTACTAAGTAGTTGTGCATATATTAATATTTTTGAAGGCTAAGAATGTTATTGGAATTCCACATTTTGTTTAAAAAAAACATCTAAGGTAGAAATTAAATCATTGTGATTCTTAAAAGACACAAAAACATCGTGAAATTTAATTAAAGCGAAAATAAAATTCCCCTTTGTCATATTTAATGATCTCTTTCTTCATAATTTGTTTATTCCGTGAATTGCCACGTATGTTCCAAAGTAATTCTGAGTTAATTGTTAAGTTTGAAGAGACGTATAAGAAACAAAACACTATACCTTGCGTTACTAATATTAAACATCTAATTTTATTAAAAGGTGCTAATGTAGGCATATGCTCAATATTTTATTGTTAATCAAATGAATCAAACATTTTAATTGAATTCAACTATTTGATTTGCTCAAATCGTTTATTTTTGAATTTCCTCGAATCTGCTGCATTACCGACATTTAAAATGTTTCTAGGATATCGAAAAATTCGAAAATCTCTGTCAAATGAATTTAAAAGAATGAAACGTCAGTTTGATTTAAATTTTCTGCAAAATCGTGTTTGTCATCCTCATCATCATTCTAAATAAATTATTTTGTGCCGTGTTGTTTGTGGAATATTTCGCTCAAATGAAAAAAATATTTGCGTAAATGTAGATTAGAATGGTTAGTCTCACTATTATTATTAAATAATTATTTAGTTATATCACCAAGTTATAAAACTGGTTACATTCTTTCAAAATTTACCAATAATCTAAAAGATGCTTCGACATCAATTTCTTAAATGCATTTCTAGATCGATTAAAGTTAAAAGCCGACCGCACTTTATTAAAAGAAGCTGATGAATGATAAATCGGCTCACATTTACCGCACAGCTTTTTATCGCGCAGCACACGTAATGGAGTATATTGTATATACATCGAGCAAACACAAAATCTCCGGACAATCGATTTTAGATACCACATACCAGTAATTTTCGAACAAAGATTGCGCTAATTTCAATCCTACGAATAAAGAGGGGTTCAATATTTATTAATTTGAATCTACCTTGATACGCTGGAAGTATATGAAAGCAGGTACTCTTGTACCTCTCGGTCGCTTTTGTAGAGCTTACATTAAAAAGTGTTTATACACTCTCTCTCTCTATGCGATCTGAATATAGTTAATATACAACGGATTTTATACGGCAACACCATATTCCAACGGCGAATGAATAAACGAGGCGTATCAAATTTTATTCATATAAGGATCATGAAAATCTTTGGAAACCCATTTAACAAACCCAAGCATTGAATTCGCTTTAGAAATGCAACTTTCAATGTTCTTATGAAACGATAGATTCGAATTAAAAGTTATACCTAAATCCTTAAACGTATCGATATTTTCAATCAACCGTCAAAATAGTAAACGTAACTACCGGATGAGCGTAATAGAGTAAAACACTTTATTTTTTGGAGATGTTTAGCATCAAAATTATGCGATGTACATCAAACTTTGAAGTTTGTGAAATCAAATTGAAAGTCAATTGCATCATTGGCGCAAGAAATAGTTTTAATGTAAACATCAATCAAAAGACCAACGAATTGAAATCCTGGCAAAAATACCAAAAATTTGGTTGGTCCAAAACCATTTTTCTCGACGTTTTAAAAGTCGCTGAGTCGGAAAAAGTAAAAAAAAAAATAGATCTGTCCGTTTGTCTGGATCTGGACGTGTGCATGTCTGGATGTCTATACCCATGATATCTCGAAAACGGCTTGCCCGATTTGTTTTTATCGTCAATCTGTTTCTATGGTCAGGGCGGAGATTTGCAATCATGCATCATTTAACCATTAATGCCCAACTGGTATAGTATGATCGTATGGTAGTATGTTGGTATGATGGGATGGTGGTATGATGGTATGGTGGTGTGATGGTTTGATGATATTATGGTATGATAATACGATGTTACGATGATATGATGGTTTGATATTATGAAGGTACATATGTTGGATTGATGGTAAGATTACAGCATTTATACCATGGTACGATGGTATAATGTTGTGATGGTTCGACTTTACTATGGTACGATGGCATGATTATTTGATGGTTTAATGGTATAGCGTCATGGTGATTTAATGGAATAGTGGTATGATGGAATGATTGTATAAGGTTATGATGGTAAGACGGTATGTATGCTTGTATGATTGTATGTTGCTATTAAGATATGATGGTGATAAACGTTGAGTTTAAATTGAGTTGAATTTGAGTGAGAAATTCGGTTAGGGATTAATTGAGTTCGAGTCAAGGGTTTAGTGGGAGTTTAGATTGAGTTAAGTCCCTATACACGCATGTATAGTTTTCGAATCGAGATGATTTTGGGATTGGGTTGGTCACTAAATGTGGAATTGAACTGAGGGTTGATTCGAGCTAAGTTGAGTTGAAGTTGAGTTGGGTTAGGGAATTATTTAAGGGTTAATTTGAAAGTTAATTTTTTTTTTTATAATTCATTTGGTGATTGAGCTTAGGGTTGGATTGGCGATTAATTTGGTGATTGCGTTTAGAATTGTGTTGATAGAGTTCGAAGTTGAGAGAAGAGTTGATTGGGAGTTGAATTAATTTTCAAGACCGAAGTTCTGATCACCTCATGATGTTGCAACCCTGTAAATTTTCAGTTCTAAATTCCAGATGAGACCTAACCCATTCAATAGGCAAAAAGTTACAATCCAAGGAGTCAAGTTTCTGCAGCAGCAATTCATACTCGATCTTGGCAAAGGCCTTGCAAAAGCCAGTGTAAACAACCTGTACAATAAGACCATTTACTAGTACACTTGAAATAGAATTTGTAAACAAAAATAAGTTAGTAACAAGTGACCTACCAGGGAAAAATCTATGCTGTCAAATTGTGATCAACAATCTCCCATACAAAATCTGGTATGTTAAAATCTCTAAAAATAAAAAGGTGATCCTGCGGCTGAAGAAGTGAAACAATATTAGAGTTTACAGTGTTGGCCATGCTTGAATGACAGGGTGTGAGACATGATCAGGAAATATGAATGGAATCGTACACGAAACTGCGACTACAATACCACCACTCTTGTTACAAGGGTCCATTTGCAGATATCCATCCCTCCGAAAAACAGCATAAGACAACGGAAAATATTCCCCAGTGGACTTTTATATAAATTTCAATAAATTTAGCAACTTAATAACTTTTGATGGAATTAAACAAGAGAAATGGTTTATATATCGTTGGATTCGAATCTGTAACCTTATTCTAGAAATCTATAGATTTCCCACGGGCATATCTGTCAAAATTCCCTTCCTATGAGTCCATCGTTCATGTAGGGGGCCTTCGGCGAGGTCCTAATTTCGTTGGTGCCGCCTCCAATTCCTGTTTGGTGGTCCGTTTGTGAGGACCAAAATCGCTTGCTAGCCACCATAACCTAGACGATTTTATGAATCCGATGAGATCGTTTCGGATCTTGTGATTATCCTATAGTGGCCAACAACTTTCCTCGTGTACTATTATTTTATTATTTATTATTTATTTATTATTACTCACAACCTTAAAAACTATATACAAAATTATAAAAATCACAAAAAAAACAAATTAAAACAAGGTTATGAAGATAGGTTATTCTATGCCAAAAGGCAGTAGCGAATAACCTTAAAAATTAAAAATTATAAAAAATACAACTTAAATAAAATATAAAATATAAAATATAAAACCATCAAAACAATACAAAATATAAATTATTTATTTTATAAACATAAAGCCAATATCACGATTTTCAAACAACCAATCCTTAATCAAATTAATAGTTGATTTATTATTAAATTGCGCACGTAATAAAAGTGGCAAACGGTTAAAAAATGTGGGGGCCGAAACTAAATAGTACTTGCGGTAAGCTTCACTAATAAAAGCCGGGACTGAAAGGAAGTATCTGTAGTTATTACGAATGTCGTAAACTGTATTTAATCTAAGAATTCGGTGCCCACTTCTACAGAAAAATAATTTCAAGACTTTAAAAACATATAGATGTTGCAATGGTAAAATCTTACAAGCCAAAAATATTGGCCAAGAACGATCACGACGACTTTTAAAAAACATAACACGAACAATATATTTTTGTAATATGTATAATGGTCCCAGTGTATTCATATAAACCCCGCCCCAACAAGGTAATCCATAGGAAAGCCTAGATTCGAAGCATGCATGATAAAAATTTAATAAAATTGGAAATGGGCATAATTGGCGCAGCATATACATGGCACGTAAAGAAAAATTTAATTTCTCTTTGATTTTTTGAAAGTGAATTTTCCAATTTAAGTTCGCATCCAAATGCAAACCTAGGTACTTAAAATTATAAACATGTTCGATTGGAATGCAAAAGTTACTACAGTTCACTAAATTACAATTCTCCACATGGCAAACAATATTTGGAACAAAATTCGAATATGGATCCCCAGCTAATCTAAAAAATATAATTTTAGTTTTATCGCTTAAAATCATGGAATGATCATCAAACCAAGATCTAACTGTTTTCATATCAGAATTAATATGGCTGGATAATTCCGAAGCACTTGAACCATAGTAGGTTAAAGCCATATCATCAGCAAAAGCAATAATTTTGCCCTTTAAATCTAAGTTAAAAATCGAGTTAATATAAACTAGAAATAACACAGGACCGAGGACCGAACCTTGCGGAACTCCAAAATCAGCTTTAAACGGCATACTAAACGAGTTATCAATCTTTACTTTAAAATACCTGTTGCTAAGATATGATTTAAACCATTGATAAGGTACACCTCGAAAACCACACATGTAGAGCTTTTGTAAAAGTAAATTGTGGTCAACCATGTCAAATGCCTTCTTAATATCAATAAAAACAGCACCAACACACTTTTTCACGTTTAAATTAATATGAATCCCATTCAAAAAATCAATTAGAGCTGACTCAGTATTCCTTCCAGACCTGAAGCCGTATTGACAATTATTTAAAACATTATATTTAGAAAAGAAGGCATCAACCCGCAACTTAAAAGCTTTTTCCAAAATTTTCATAATTGTGGGCTGTAAAGAAATAGGACGGTAATTGTCCTTAAGTAGTTTATCACCCTTTTTGAATAAGGGAATTAAAACTGCAGTTTTCAAAGAATCCGGAATACTCCCATTCAAAAAACTTTGATTGATAAACTGCACCAAAATTGGAGATATAATATCAGAATTATATTTTAACATATTGGGACTAATACCAAGAATGTCTCTACTATCACTGGATTTTAAACCATTAATTATGCCAATAATTTCAGTAACATCAACAGGATTAATAAAATTTTTTTCTGAGATAATGACTTCGCTATGTGTTGAGCATGCCCTATTATTAAACAAGCCATTGGTTGCTCTTAAATGAGGCACAATATTTGAAAAATAATAGCCAAAATCATTTGCTATAGATTTACAATCCGAAATAATCACAGAATCATTTGACAAAATTTTATCAATATTACCAACACTATCACCTAAAATTTGATTAACAACCGACCATGTCTTCTTACTATCTTTACCGCAGTGTTGGAATTTATTGTGATAGTAAGTGAATTTGTCAGAAAGTATTTTATCATCGATTTTTTGGCATAGTTTAAGAAAATATTTCTGAAGCCCTTTATTAGCAGGATGTTTCTGACACTTTTTACTAATTTTCTTTTTCTTAGCCATTAAATTTATCAAATGGAACGAGATCCATGGTTTAAGTTTTTTTTATAGAATTATGTTGAATGACATTAGAAATACATGAACCAGCTATGGAGTTCACCATATCAAGGAAACGTGACAAAATGATAACCGGATCATTTTCCTCAAGTAATCCAGCAAAATCAAACGTAGAGATCTTAGAGGAAAACGCAAAATTATCAAGCCTAGGAGCATTAGAGGTCACAGCATTTTTCTTTAAGACATTAGTAGTACCATTTACTTCTAACAATACACTAATTAAATGATGATCCGATAGCAATAAATTATATAAAGACGCAGAGACCTTACAAGAATAATCAGAACGGACAAAACAATGATCAATACATGTCGAAGAATGATTTGATATCCTAGTAGGTTTATTAATTAATGATAAAAATCCATTAGATGACATTAAAAACATATATTCATCACTCGAAGGAGGGAAATTAAGAATATCTATATTAAAATCGCCCACAATAATAACATTCTTGTTTTTAATATTCTTAATAAAATCAGAGAATTCACCAACAAAAATTGAAACCGGAACGAATTGCAAACGATATACACAAACAAAAATATAGTTCACTTTATTAATACATAATGACAATTTAATAATGTCCGCCGAATTTAAAGAAACCGATTCGCAAGAACAGTTCAGACTACTGTTATAAAAGACACATGCACCACCCGCTCTATAATTATTATTGCAACACCCAAAATTTGTATAATTTGGAATATTATACAAACTTAATTCAAAATCATAAATCCAAATCTCAGATAAAAATATAATCAATGGAAGGTCATTAAAACCATATAAATTAGAAATACATTTATCAAAATTTTCACGTAAACTGCGAATGTTCTGATGAACAACTGAAATATTGAGGGTGTTGTTTGAAATTATTAAAGCGTTATCCATAAACTATCCAGAAAAAAATATATTGAAATAAAATTGTTTGAAAATAATGACATTGGCAAAATAAAAAAATAATATGTTCGCAACCATAAAATAAGTTGTATAATAACAAAAAAATATCGCGATATAATGTTAAATAAAGTAAAAATAATTAAAATAGTTACTAAAAATAAATTCTTAAAAATAAAATATCTAATAATAAAATAAATACAAATAAAAAACTGAAATAAATTTAAACCCGAAAGTAAATTGGCATGGCAACACATACGTAAGGTTTGAACATAATTAAATATGGAACGAGCATGAACTGAACCAAAACTGTAAAAAATTGAACAGAAAAAAGACTCTAAAAATGTTAAATAAAAAAAATTATAACACTTACGTATGGTTTGAAAATGAACTGAAATACAAAAAGCAATTGCACGTAACCTGAATCGTATTTTGAAACAAATTGCCAAAATTCGGGGAATACAAATAAATAAATATATTTCAGATGTTGTGATGTGTATAGATGTAATGTGATATACAGTAAACATAATATACCATAATAATTTTTGTATAATTGAATGATGGCCATCTATGACTGTGAAAAAATTATAAACAGCTATCCCAAAGTTGGTCATGTAATTAAATTCAAAAATTAAAATATCATCGTAGCACAGAATCCAACCAAACCACAAGTAACGAATTTGTAAGGTTTTAGTTGAATTCATCCAAGTACCAACAAATGAAAATAACTGGTAAATATCTAATTGAGAACGGCGTGAAACTAAACAAAAACAATGTAAAAATTTGAAAAATAAAAACAATAAAAATAATAATAAAGTGATAAAAAATAATAGAATTTGTGAATTTAGGTAAGATAAAATGAAAAACTTATGTAAAATAATATAAAATTCAAAAAAGTTAATTATACTCAAATGCTTAAAATTCCAGATTCTACCCTGACGAGCCTGATTGATGATTGATTGGCTGTTGGACTGAAGTAATATTAACTATTTTGAAGTCGACTGAAGTAAACATTTTAAAACAAAATTATTATTACATAATTGCAATTGCAAATTAGGATTGTATCGCACAAATATTAAATTTATAGATTCATTTCCTGCCCGTTTCTAGAGAACGTTTAAAACAAACTGACGTCTATTTTATATGACGCAAATTCGATAGCCAAGAAACATTTTCAATGTCGATAATGCAGTGTACTAATTTGTTTCTTGTATTTTATAACCTTATCTAACATTTCAACGAGTTTCTGCAGGCAGACGCACTAAATACATTCGTGTTAATGTAGCACTCCTCACAAATTAAATTATGTATGGTTTGCTCCGGGATGCTCCATATTTAAATAGCTTAAATTTTTAGGTTGTGGTCATGGTCACAGATCTTTATAAGATAAACACAAATTATAAAATTCAATTACTTAAATGTATGTAATTAAGTGACATACATTTTATAAGATTATACTAAATTGTTTTATTTATTTTATACACACGTACACATAAATAGTAGCCACCCGGAAGTGTAAATGAATCTGATTTACATGTTGAATTTGATTAACGAATTTTTATAATTTTTAATTATTTAACAGTTTATTAATCCAATTAATGTTTACAAACAACTGGGTATCTCAAAAATATTAAAATTTTCATGATATTGGTACAATACAGTCAATAACTCACAACATATTTTAAAATACAGTTCTAAAGTGAAATTATGGAACGATACAAGGCGAACCCACGGTATTTGGAGGGCTCACCGTGAGTTAAGTGGCGAGATAAGAACCATAATTGGAGATTTATAGTAAAGTTTTGATTAAATAAAGTTCCTGAATAAGCTCACTAAAAGTCCAGGTTTATTAAGAAAAATAGGAAACTTATCGTGGTGCGTTCCCAGATTGTTTGAAAAAATTGTTCGGTAGCTCATAGTAAAAAAGGACCATACTCTTTTGAAAATGGTTGTGGTTTTTCTATAAAAGTGAATGGTGAACGTATCACCGTGCCCCAACGTCGTTATTCCAGCGCTAAAGAATTAGTTTCGATGCATTAAAATATATTTTGTCATGTTTAATATGTCAGTATGCCTAATTTTTATTGAAATACAAATATCAAGAATTTATCATTTTAACACGTTCGCCACTCAAAGTGCTGTAATTTAAAAAAAATTCATGACCCACATTTGTGACGCAAAATTTAACGAAATAAAAGAATAACTTTGTAGTAATTTTTTGAGTATCTGACACATACTTGTGTCAAGTAGTTTGATTGGAAGCCCAGTCGTTGCCCATATTTGTGGCATTTTATTTTAACACGTGAGTTTTTTTTTTTAACACCAAAAAAACAGATGAGTGTCGAACGTGTTAATCATTAAATTAATGAAAATTGGACAACGTTGAATTAATCGTACGATAAATATGATTAATTAAAGTATAAATTAATATCAAGCAACGTGTTCTATTTGCACATAAAAAATTCATCGCATGAAGTTTTTTGAAATGTGTCTTCGCTAAATTCGCATTTTCTATTTCGGACACACCCAAATGGATTTTATTTCAAATTGGAAATTACAGGGGTCGGCACTCGAAGTGTTACCAATTAAAAATGATGTAAATTTGTCAATTTTTATTTTTTTAATTTTAAAACTTCAGTATATCGTAAAAACATTTCAAATTTAACAAAAAATACGTTATTGTTCGATGTAGCCACCTTTAGCGTGGATAATAGCATCGAATCTATCCGAGAACGCTTCACACGCTGCACGAATGTGGTCTGATAGTATTTTGCCACATTCTTGGCGAACAGCATCACTTTGGCCTGCAGAATGGGCCATATGGAAAAATCCATTGGGTTTAAGTCCGGGGAATATGGTGGCCATTGTTGTGAAGAAATGAAGCTTGGACTTTTATCTTGTAAAAAACGTCCTGTGGCAGTTACCGTGGCCCAAACCATCACTGATGCAAGCACTTGCTTTCGCGTAGTAATTCGCTGGTCTAAATTGTCTTTTGATTTGCACTCTAACCAAACACGATCGTTTTGTTTGTTTACATATTGCTGAACCGTAAAAATTATTTCATCAGAAAATAACAAATTCTCAAGCTCGCCACCAACGTGCAAGTGTTAAATCTTGCACTTTTTGTATTTTGTAGGGCTTCAATCGTAGTTCATTTTTTAATATACGCCTCATACAACCATCAGATAGATTACGTTGAATTCTGGCCTTCACCTTTCGAACCATTTGGTTTACCGCCCATGGTTCGCCATTTAACAGTTCACAGCGCACGGTTTAGCAATAGTAAATTTCACCGTCAACATTTACATTAATTTCATCTTACTTAAATGTTGGCGGTGAAATTAGCTAAATCAATTTTTATGGATATTTTCAGTGTTTTCAATAAAACTGTAAAATTATCATATAAATATTTTTTTAATTTATTTCCGGTAAATAACAATTTGTAGCTAAACTACTTAAAATCTCAAATGTTGAATATTTACTTTTTCTTTCCAAAATTCTTTTGATTCGACTTTTTTTTTGTAATTTTTGCAGCCGAACATGGTGGTTTCTCACCAATCTTGGCCTTCTCCAGCACCAGCATGTTTGTGGCCGATCACAACTTGCAAGCGACGATGTCAAGCTTCAATGTTATTTTGAGTTGTTGACAGCGCAAATTCAAGTTGTTCTGCAATACTCCAGAATGAGGGAGGATACGGTGATGATGTTTCTATGTAATTTATCTTTAGCCATTTTGCCAGCATCATGGAATCCTTGCATAGGTATGGTATTACCCATTTAAATGCTTTAAGTATTTCATCTGGATACATTTACGCCAAAGATTTCAGTATTCGGACGCGGTAAGCAAACTCTGTATCACAACCGTACCTGCGTTACAGAATTTTCCCACAGTGCAACCCTTAAATTTTGCGTTCTTGAAAAAATTTTTGCCGGCTAATGAAATTGTTTTTTTCAAAATCGATCATGATAATTTTTGGGTTCGGATCAAGTCCATTGAAGGAACACAAACCAGAAACGGAATAAAAATGTATCATACGCACTTCTTTTTTTGCTCGACATTAGGCAATATATAATTGGAACAATCGTTTCATGAACTATAACGCAAATAGTGAGTAATTAACGCATGATAATAATTTTAACTATACAGCAAAAGTTCCATCGATAACCCAAAATTCAGCATTTGCCAAAAGTGTTAGACTAAGAAACGTTCCAAAAATTATATTTAATTTTATAGACGGAATCATGTGCAGATGTTTTTCACTAGCTTCAGGGTCATGAACGTATGGTGATGGCCTTATAGAAATAGTTAATATAGTGAAAACGGTAAATAGGTGAATCGTAAAAACAGTAAATTAAACAGATGGTATAACGTAAAGCGGTGAACTTATTATCCCGGTGAACCGATTCAATCCCTTTTTGGCGATGTTAATGTTTTTGAATGTCCACCTTCATGATGCTTTTTAATGCAACCAGTTTCATTGTAACGTGTAATGATTCGATAAACAAACATTTTGTTCACATGTAAATGTCGCAGCTCATTAACAATGGCTGATTGCGATTTTCCAGCCAAATATGTACAATGCAGTAACACTGTCGCCTTTGAATTCAATTTCGATAACTTTTTTTAACTGCGACATAAAACGATATGCTTCCGTAGGCTTGTAAACAATATAACAGACTGACGCTTGTCAAAAGATTAGCGCGCTGTCATGCGCCGTGAGCAGAGTAAAGTTCGAGTACCGACCCCTGTATAACCTCCAATTGAAGAATCATACAAATTCCGCTGAATACTAGCTATGAACCGATTTATTAACAAACAAAACCGAAACGACAAATGTTTTCGAATTAGCGGGTCTTTCAAAAATTATTTTACGTGTACCTCTCGAATTTAAACATAAATTGAACGTCAGAAAGTTGATCAACAAAAACTGTATAAGCCAAGTTGATCTACCTAAAATTGAATGGCGAGAACAGATCTTCACATAAATTTATTTTTGATTTACGATTTATAAATGTTAACTAAATTTGCATATTTCACGTAAAAAATCATTTTTTGAAATTTATAATACATAACTCGCTTCAAATTTGGTTAACCACCAAATTTTGGCTGATTTATTCACCATACAAATTTCAAAAATTTCAAAAAAAAAAAATTCTACGTGGCATACTAGAGACCGTAAATAATTAATTAATAAAATCTAACCAATCAAATTCGTAAGGACATAAATTTTTATTTATTTGCAATTAAATTGTTGAATACAAACTTTATTACTTGCATTTCCCCTTATTTCAATATTTTTATTCTCCTATTTATTTTTAAAGTGATTTGATTGGTTCATTCTGCGTTTTTCGATATCAAAGAAACTTTTCGTGCCGATAACGCAGTAAATCAAGGAAAACACATCGAATTCATTTAAATTTAGTGAAGTTTATGCCTCATGTGATTATAAATTAAACAAGCATGTAACTTTCATTACAATAAATTACAAAAGCGCTCATAATGTAGAGAGGAAATTACCACCATCTAAAAGAATAAAAAAAAAAAAAATTAAGTTTAACGCACGTGCAACACCTCAAAATCTAAAAACCACCAAATTATCTATTATATACTCACTATTCTGAGGTCGACCTGTAAAATTAGCTGAGAATTCCAAAATTTAAAGTAAAAAATAAAGAAAAAGACATCCAAAGTAACAAAATATTTTAATCGCATAATACGTGCTCGCGTATACCATACGTAACGTGTATTTACGTTTTAACGATCAAAATTTTTTTTCATTTCAGTCAATTTATTCGCGATCGCAGATCGATCGACACCAGACCGTTTTTTTTTTTTTGTTTTTTATTATTAACTATTAACTCTTAGTGTGGTTAAACTCATGTAATTTAGTTATTAAAGTTTTATTGCAATACAAATTATTGGTGTGGTCTATCATATAAAATATCGTGTGGTGATCTTAATTTTTAAATTATAGTTTTTAACTTATTTGTGTAATAAATGCATTAGTTTTGTAATTTGAATTTGTTTTACAATTTTTTTTTTTGTAAAGAATCCAGTTTAATACAATATTTACATAAATTCTTAGCTGCACATCTATTTATTTAATTTATTGTATTTTAAATAGTAAACGAAATAAAAAAAAATAGTTTGTTACAACTTATATAAGTGAAAGTTTGTTGGTTTTTAATGTGTGTAATAGTTTAAACCAAAATAGTGTTAAATAGCGTGAAGATTATTAAAAAAAGATAAATGTGTCCAATTATTACGGTTTTGGTGTAAATTACGAAACTTTTATTATATCCAAAAAAAAAAAAAAATATAAAAAATGGGAGTCGATCACACGCTGGAAGAAATGATGGGGCAGTTAGGTAAATACTCCGCGTAAACAAAATTGTTTTATTTTTATTTTTTGGATGATGTAACTTTACTAAAACTATTGCAAAACTATCGGTGCGCGGTACCTTCAATTTAATCCATTGTTTTGAGCAAAGCGCCACGTTATGGCATATTTTTTTGGAGTTTTTTTACACATAGACGAACAAACACAAATGTGACGAAAGTCGGATTAGTACAATGTTATGGGTGATAGTTTGGTATAATTTTTTGGTTTTTACTTAATTTGTTTTATACGTAGTTTTGTGTGGTGATTGTTTGAATTTTTAATTTTTTAATTTTTTTTTTTTTGCTGAGTTTTGAATGTGTATGACGTAAAAAAAAGTTGATTAAGAACTTTTGTGCCTCGGTTAAAATGGTGAGGAGAATTTATAAAGAGACACAACAATTTAGTGAAAGGTTTTTATGCGTCAACGATTTTTGGCTTAGTTTTAAACGTGGAAATTTAGATTATCCCTAATTTTGTCAGAAAACAATTATTACCTCTCTGCGAGTCTAACAATGCTATGAACATTTCTAAAGATTTTCAAAAAATATCGCAAACTTCGAATAAAATTTGAAAAATCTCAATTATTCATCAATTTAGAAAATTTTAGAAATCCCGCCGCATAAAACTTAAACCAACAATCACTGTGTTCCATTGGAAAAAATTTACTACTGCCAAGTACTTGTGAGTAAATGTTTAATGGAACGCAAATTTTCGTGACAGTAGTAAAATATAACCTCAATTTAAAATTTTAAATAAAACTGCTAGATTTAATAATAATTAATAATAATAAGTAATAAAACATTAAACAACAAAATATTTAAAATATTATTGCGATTTAAAAATTACCGTGCCGCATCACAAACATAAACAACAATTTTTTTTAACCTTATTCCAATCAATATATTTTTATTATGTCAGTAAATTCAAATTGTAATGAAATAGTTAACTAAATTTTTGTAAAGAATGCCAAATACGTTGTATGGAGTGTATGGAAATGTTTCAATATAAACTGAGCCAAAAAGGCATTCCTTAGTTGGATTAGGGTTAAAAAACGACATTCCACACAACCAAAATTGGTTTAGAGCCATCTATTGGAATTTTTTAAACTAAAATCCCTTTCCTGTTAATTTTATACGTAATTACTTCTCAACTACACCATCATTTCAGCATGAGTAGTTGCGAGTAGATACAAGTACTTGTGAGTAATTTGCTAACACCAATGGAATACGCTTAATGTCGAACAACCTAAAAAAATATTACTTAAACTCGAATTGTCAAAAATTTCGACAAATAAAAAATAAAAAAAAATAACAGCTTAGCGTAAGACACTGCCGTGCAAAATTCGAATAATCTCGGTTACCCCCAGAAAAACTAGAATAATCTGTATTTGAAACTCGAATGTTTTCAAACAATCTCAGAAATATCGAAAAATCTGAAGCTATACTCTAGAAAATCCATTCGATAAGTTGCCAAATTAGTGAATTATTTATCCTGATAGAATCGAGACAGTCCGAAACGAGAAATTAAACTTTGATTTGAAAGTTTTCAGCCGAAAGAAAAAAATGCCGATAATGCAGATAGTGTCTTGGCTATCTCTTCCGTTAAGGCTGATTTACATTCAATCTTTGCGTTCTTTTCCAAAAGATAAAAAATTTACAGTAAAAAATGCGTTTTAGTATGATTTCTTTGTATTAAAATCAGATGGAATACTCAAAAAGTATTATTCAATACTATTTACTGCAACACTCAACTTTTTTTGGACAAAAAGTACGGAAAAACCTGAAAAAGATGAACTGGTTTATCTTTTTTCGTAAAAGTTGCTCAAAATATATAAAATCCAAGTAATATTTTGAAAGGAAAAAATGAAATTTTGAATATGCCCGTCCCATTTTGATATATGGATAAACTGTATTTGCAGCCAGCCGAATATTTCATATAAAATGTTAAATAGTCAAAACAACCTACATATATAAACTAGTATTTCCATGAAGAAATTTTACGGCTGGAGGTGATTTATAGGCTAATTTTGGTTTGCCACTGCTTACCACAGGAATTATATGTTAAGTTTCATGAGAAGAGCCAAATATAAAATGTACAAATTTGTTTAAATTCAAACCTTAAAGTGTCATGTCTAGAAAGTGGTTCAATAGGAGCGCCCAGCCAATAGTTCCAACTCGTCTAAATGAAAGGCCAATAGAACATTTAATGAATTTATATAATTGAAACGAATTTTTCGGGCTCACTTTAAGAGGGTCAACATTTGTTCATTTGTCATCACTGTTCTGGAATTGGTACGCTTTTCTGTAAACATATCCTGTATTATCGACATTCAAAATGTTTGTTGGATAACGAAAAATTCGTAAAATTCTTTGGTTTTTCGAGAAACTAGTTAATTGCGAAAGGTAAATTTTTCAGAAAACGCATTTACAATAAAAAGTCACAGTAGGTTTTAGTAATAATTACTCATTTTTATTTAGATTTTCCGGAAAAATTGACTAAGCTCTGCATGCCAAATCATGACAGTCCAATCGTCAATAGAGAAAAATATTGGAAAGCTGAAATATTTGTTTGAAACTTTAGCCAATTGACGATTGGACTGTCATGATTTGGCATGCAGCGCTTAGGGTTTAATTTAATTCCGTTTTTCACTCTCCATCTGTTTTATTTGGAGAGAAATGTCATTTCATGCAGAGCGTAGAGATTACATTATTTCCGATAAGTATCGCATTTTGTAGTTTTCCAATCAAAAGTTTTGGGATCCGTTGGATTTGGATTAATTATTACGAATACAAGTCTTAAAGAATTTAGATAATGTTGGGAAATATTTGAAGTAGAAGGTAAGAAAATTCTAATATTCTAGAAAATCTGAAATGTGTGCTCTAAAATCTTTGAGAACTCACAGCTAAGTCCAATAAAACGAATATTCGAATAACTTAAAATGAAGTCGATTCGACTAGAATAATCTCTATACAGGAAACTCAATGGTCTCACTAATTGAATAATTTCGAAATGTCTGTAAGTCATTAACAAAACACTTTAGAAAATCCATTAAAATTATTTGTGAAAACGTGTAACATAAAACAAATTAACGGCTTAGTTCAACTCAAGCAATATTCATTGGAACTCCCGAATAGTCTTAGTCATTATGTGGGAAGTCCTTATCGGTATTGTCGTTTAAATGGATTCTCATATTACTGCGCAAATTGAGTATTTGAATTCTACCCCATAACAAAGATGATTTAAGACATGTTTTAATAATATATGCACATGTTCCCTTTGTTATGACAGGAAGTGTTTGCCGAAAATTACCAGCAAAAATCAAACCAAACCTACCCATGACGGCACCCGAATTTCTTTCTTCAACATAAGCACATTATTAATTAATTTTCATCTGTGACTAAATGTAAATACTACCTACCATCAAAAGCTGGTTTCAATGACGCTTAAACCGAATTGAACTCAAAACTCAATTCAAATTGCAACTTCTCTGTAAATAAGGTAAATATTTTAGAATGTTATCTAAATAATCCGATAAGATGTTAGGTATGTCTTATTCATACGTTATCGGGTTACTTTCCAATTAAAATTTTCGGAAAGAATTCTGTGGCAAATGTTTCAAATTTATTTCTGTTCTTCTATCAGAACGTTCCTGATTTTTACGATTGATGTCGAAAGGCTGAATGTCGAAGGGCCGAATGTACCGAAAGGCCGAATGTCTAATGCCCGAATGGGTCGAAAGGCCGAATGTCTTAATGCCGAATGCGTCGAAGGGCCGAATGTCGAAAGGCCGAATGGGTCGAATCGCTGAATGCGTGTCTTTTTGTTTGTTTATTGCTTATTTGATGTATCGGTTACATTTTTGTATGTTTTGTTATAATAAATGCTGTGGACAGGCAATGTGTTTATTTTTTTATGTTCAAAGAGATTATTTCTGAGCATATTTTGCCGCCTCTTTTAGTAATTGAGTAGGTAAGAAAAAATATACAGTTTATGTTATTTATCTTGCGTATACATATTTTCCAATTTTATTTCTTTAAATTTGCCATTTTGTATTTTTAAGGGTGGAAGATTTAAAAAAATGGTTTACATGGTAACTAATACGATAATTGGGTTAAAACTATTTTTGAATTATGTGATTAAATTATTAAATATTCTTTAATAGGAATTACGGAACAACTGTATGGAAAATCTTGTAGGAGTATTACTTTTTAATTCGAGCACTAAATGAAGCAGAATATGTAGCTAATGGGTTCAGCTAAATTCATTTAGCTAATCCGCAGTATTTCTAGTGTATCAGGATCTGACATTTCATTTGGAATATTTTTGATACTAGATTCTGAATCTGGACCATTTGTGTAAATATTTGTATTTCAACTACAATTTGTATTCAGAACTATAATACAATTGTAATTTGTTGCTTACATTGAACTTCATGATTTCAGCAATATTTCCGAACCATTTGACGATCAGTTAATCTTAATATCTCTCTGATGTTCTCTGATGAATATTTGGCATGCAAATCTGTATATATTAGACATATTTTACCCTAGCTAACTTCACTTTACTAAAATATCCCGAAATTTTTTGATGACATTTAAACGTCAAAACCACATTTTTTACTATTATTTTAATTTCATAAAATCCGCAGATATTTTTGATGTCGATTACAGTAGTAAAACCCAAAAAAAGTTGAGGTAAAAACAGAAATGCAGCCCCTGCGGCACAGTGGTTAGCATGCTTGCTTTAAGCCCCGGAGGTCCCGGGTTCGATTCCCGGCGGGTGATGAAAAAATCACGGCTGGTTAATGTGAGGATCAATCAATTAATCATTGATTATCCGTTAAGAAAATTGATTACGAAACTTCATAATGAAGCGGCCAAATCCCTCTATGGGATGTAGCGCCAGCGAAAAAAAAAAATAAAAACAGAAATGAGTAGTGTCGAAAAATGGTATAGATGACAAAGTTTTCGATACTTTTTGACATGAGTCCTTGCCAGTCTTTCAAAATCTGTATTTTTGACACATTTTGACAACGACAAAAAATTGAAATTCCATTTTCATTTACTCTCTGATCAGTTTCAACAGTTTCAAAATTTACCGGCGTAATTTACTCATGAAACAATAAGGCTATTTTGTTTCCTCTTTTTTGCAATCGAAATTACACCACAATTGCACAGTTTTTGACATTTTCCGACGTTTTTTACACTTTTCGTTGTTGAAAGTTTTCGACATTTTTTGATCATAATTGGCTGTTGACCTATTTTTAACCTATTTGTTTAAAAGTAAGATTTTTTAGCGTTTTACCCATGTCTGCTAAAAATATACCATCTTAGTACGCTCGTTGTTTAGCTAAAAGCGCACTCAATAGGTCGGTATATTATTAGCCTCACACTGGGTTGTAAAATTTCTGATTTTTTTTTCGCGCAAATGTAGTGGATACATCCTAAGAAATTATTTTCCACTTAAATTTTTAAAAATTGATATGATTTTGTTTGTGTTTCAAGATAGCATTCGAGAAATTATTTGGTGATATTCTAAAATTCGATATTATACAACTGAACCAAAAAAATTATTCAATATTTTGATTTTGCGTGATTTTGACACTATCCGATGACGTGAAGGACCATTTTAAGGATAATTGTACCATCCTTTACTGGATAATAGAATCATCCTTTACTGTAGAAAATGTTCCTTCTAGCCCTCCCCCCCCCCCCCCCCCCCCAGAATGATTTAGATAAAATCAAGAAAAATATTTCGTTTAAGATACTTAAATGAAAAAAATGAAATTTATAGACTTTTGTCACAACTTGAAATGTTTGAGCACTTTGAGGTATAGCTATCAGTAGAAGCGATATAAGGTAGACAATTCTTTTGATCTATAGATAATTCGAGATTTGAATTTCGAGATTTCGATATAACGTTTGTTGAGATGATATACCTAACTCCGGGATCACTATATTTGCCTGCAAAAAAATCCAGAAATTTTAAAACATAATTAAAAAGTAAAAATCCAGCAAAAATATTTTGTTTAAAATAAATGAAAACAATTTAATTTTATAAGCGTTTTATATCTTTTTCAAAACTTAAACCATTTGTGGTACTTCTATCAGTAGAAGCGATACCTTTGATCTGTGTCTGCAAAGTTGACGAAGTATTTACCATTGTAATACAAATTTGCATTCTTTCGTTTCTTTGATCTGTGTCTGTAAGGTTGACGAAGCAATTTCCATTGTCATAAATGTTAAGAACTTTACGGAAAAATTCAAATTTTATAGACATTTTATAAATTTTAATTATAATTTGGTCCTCACTTTGATAAATATGTTTCTGGATTTTAATTTTTTTTTAATTTTTGTGTTTCTGAATTTTTCAACCAACTTTTTTTGGCCAACACTCCAATCTCACTTAATTCCCTTCACTTTGATTCGGCATTTCGACACATTCGGTATTTCGACACAATCGGCCCATCGACATTCGGCCTTTCAACTCTTTTGACCAGTTCGGCCTTTCGATCTTTTGACATTCGGGTTTTCAACATTCGGTCTTCCGGCCCTTTTCCAATCTATTCAATCCACTTAAATATTCTGCATTATCGACACTAAACATGTTTCTTGGATATCGAAACATTTGTAAAATTTCCGTCGGTAAAGTGTTTGCCTGGCTTAAGGCTGATTTACATTCAATCTATCCGTTCTTTTCCAAAAGATAAAAGATGTACGATAAAAAGTGTGTTTTAGTATGATTTCCTTGTATTAAAATCAGAAGGAATACTCAAAAAGCATTATTCAATACTATTTACTGCAACACTCAACTTTTTTTGGTGAAAAAGATCGGAAAAACCTGAAAAAGATGAACTGGTTTGTTTTTTTTCGTAAAAGTTGCTCAAAAGATATAAAATCAAAGAAACATTTTGAAAAATTTTGAATATGCCCGTCCCATTTTTATATATGGGTAAAATGTATTTGCACTTTTCTTCGTGATTCTATTCTTTTGAAAAAGAAGAAAAGATTGAATGTAAAAGGACCTTTACCTTATTATTATAACGCCTTAGAGTTTTTTAACGCCTCTCTACTCGTAATTCCAATACAACGGCTGCGGACCAATTCTCGGGTAAATCTAATACTACGTAAAAGTACACTTTAAGCGGCCTTGTTGTTTTTAAATACAAGTTTTTACCTTTACTTCGCCTACTCAATTTGTAGAACAATAAAAAATTAATTATCTAAATACAAAACATCTACTGTTTTGTGTATTACTCTCAGTATTGGTTCGCAGCCTTAACCCACATTGTGGTCAGAAAAACCAGCAGCTTAAGCTTTTTATGATCCCAATTGATCTTTAGGTCAAGTGATCTCTTAGCAATAAGACAAAAACGAAAATAAAAAACACTTGAACACACAACAACGTTCATTTCCGCTAAAAAAATAACTGGTTTGAACACAACTCAAGAAACTTCGCACACTTCCCAAATTTATCTACGCGTATACAAAATGATCTAAACATAATGTTTTGATAACACAAAAAATCATGTTAATAAGTCATATATTTGAACAAAACACTTAAGTGTGCGGTTGTAAATTACTTTAATATACTTTAACTGCTTGTTGTTGTTATTGTTTTTTTTATCAATATTATTTACACAATTAATTATAAATATTAAATATAAATCACGTAATATTTGGCGCAGATAAAAACAACAACAATAAAAATATTAGGAAGTTAATCAATAATAAATATAAATTTGGGCCATTGCCGCCAAAACTAAAACAACTTTTTTAATTAAGACTTAATAAACTTTATAATTATCGCATTTACTTGTTTTGTATATAATTATAATTTGCTGTTGTTGCTTAATGTAATTAGGTTTCGTAAATGCAGTTTAGTGGAATCTTGTTTCTTGAATTATTGTGATTATATATTACAACACATAATAAAAAAAATGTGATATACTGATATAGCTACGCATGCGTGCGTCTATTATAATTTAGCCAGTCCTCGAAGCTGTATAATCGGTACACATACTCTACATAATTGATAACCCTATCGGCAAAAAAATTAATTTGTTTACTTCGCGATTTTATTTTATTTTGAGGTTATCTAAGCAAATGATCTTATAAAATGATCTATTTAATCGAACCTTAGAATTTAGGCTGGTACTGATAACAATTAGATCAGTGATATCAAAGTTTTGTTACTAAACTGCGTGTTTATAGATATTACCCAATATACAATGGATGCCTCCGAATTCACCAGATTATTTATGATGTTAGCACTTCGTCAAAATATGAGATATCAAAATGATAAAAATATAACAATTACATACATAGCTTGTTGTTGACATTTGCCACTCTTTTTTTATTACATTTGATTACATTCTGTCAACGTTAATAAATTAGTGTCATTTGAATAGATAAAATTTGTGGTAGAGAGGTGGCACTAATTTGTTTATCTAACATTTGATAGCATTTCTTATGGTGCAATAAACTTTTTTGATTGCTCCCACAATTATATGTTAAAAATGGGCGGATTTACTGATTATTTTGTATTTATTTATGTTATTATTAAAATTCGGATGAGAGGGTTACTAGGCGAAATGTCACTATTGAAAATTATACGAGAATCCTCCTTTTTATACATAAATGTAAAGTGTGGTTCTTATGACAGGTGCAAATTTAACTTGTTGGACAAATATGTAATTCAGCCATAAAATATGTGCCATTAAATCTATGGGAATGGCGCCCGCTAGAGAGATTTTCGAGATTCTTCGAGATTTTCGAAATTATTCGAGTTTACAAAGTATTCGTGTGCTTAGTGACAGATATTGATCAGTTCACCGTTTTAATTGGTTCTCTCATCGCAGATAATTAAAAATATCTTGCGGACTTGCAGCATTTGTTTGGGTAATCTTAGACACGAACCGACGATTAAACTGTTTCGCATCCACGTTCCAGTATTACCGTTTGGCTAACGGTACTCAACGGGCCTCCTAATTCATTTTACTGACAACAGTGTAACATCTAAACCAACCTTATAAGAATCGAGAGGAGATTTTGTGTGTTTACAACTACACAAGTTTGGATATGATAATTGATCACAATAAATAGGTTTTGCCTGCATTCCTGAGGCCGAAAATAATTTTAGTGAACTCGAATAAACCAAAGAGAGTTGAAATGGCAGTTTTTGGAATACCGGATGGATACTGATATATGCCTGAACAAGGTCTATTGAGGTAAATATGGTGCAGTCTTCAAGTTGGTCTGAAAAGTATTGAGTCTATCCTCTAGTCGTTAAGATCTGATGGTTATTTAATAATTTTTTGGATTTCTGGTTTGGCCGCTGATTAACTATTTTAAAAAATGTACATCCTATAGTAGTATCAGGTATCATATTTAATCGAGATCGAGAATTTGATCTTGCCCGAAAAAATGCTATTTTGGTTTGGTCATGTTTTAATTTTTGCTATTGCACTGACATCTGTTTGAGACATCGTATCCATAATGAGGTCGGCTCTCTTCACAAATACTGCTATATAGAGACACACCGCTTTCCAAATTTGTTAATACTACTTGTATCTGCTGTATAGAAGACGAACATTCCATAATTATTTGAACACTTCTTCACCAAAAGTTGGTCCAGTATTCAATCTTCTGTGCTGCTACAATGGCCAGAACTGTTGTTGCTGCTATCGGAGTCACCAATTTGGGGTGCACCAACTTGTTTCTCGTGCTGGTTAATTATGTCGATGGAGTATGCTGATTCAATCAGCATAAACTTCTGTAACATGCGTTTTCCTTCGGCGAACAATGAACAAACAAGGCTACACAATGTTTTTTTTATAATAACTCAACCTTTTAGATTTAATCTTTTTTCTAGACTCCCCTTCAATAAAATTTTTTTGTCGTTTTCCCAGCCTGCTTTCTGGCTTCGTAGTACAATAATTTTATTTGTATATCATTTTGATCTAAAAATATAAAGGCCTGAAACCTCATGAGGTGATCAAAACTTCGGTCAATTCAATTCCCAAATCAATTCCTAACTAAACCTCTTAAGTTAATCTTCAGCTCAACCTCCAACTCGATTTACAACTAAACCTCCAACTCTATCGCAAACACCAAATTAATCGCCAACAAAACTCTCAACTCAATCACCAAATCAACCCTTAACCTAACCCCAAATCAATCCTTAAATAATTCCCCAACCGAGCAACTCACTTAACACCAATGCAAGCTAACTAAACTCTAACTCAACTTTAGCTCTACTTAGCTCGAACTAAATCTCAAACGTCTGCTCAACTCGACACTTAATGGTCAACCCAATCGCAAAATCAACTTGATTCGTAAGCTAAATGCGTGTTTAAACTCTGAAGTCGACTCCAAAATAATGCCTAACCGAACTTCTCGCTCAAATCCAACTCAATTTTAACTCAAACCCTATTCACCGTCATTCCATTTTAGCAACGTACAATCTTAATCTTAAACAATCATTCCATCATATTACTATTCTATTACAACATCATGACGCTATACTACGACGCAGTGCGATAGTTCAGTTTAATTCTGCAGATAGACCATATACGTCCAGCTCTTCTTTTGAAAGAATTTTATTTCTTTGTTTGCTTCCAATGGGCCTACCACATATAGGCCATTTCCGATTATGGGCTAATCTCAAATGCATCATCCATAATTTCCTTTGTCCCCAACTCTGGACGAAAATCTAGGACTAATCTTGGACGAATTTTATTAACGAGGCAACATCTTTATTTTTCCTAATGGCTAATTTTTCTTTTAGAGGGTTTAACTTCTATGGTCAATAATAGTGGCCGGTTCTTTTAAATTTGTTAACAATAATCCTGAAGTCGCTACATCTTTGGCTATCTGAAGGCATCTGAAATGTATTCAACAGTTTAGAACCATTTTGTCGTCCAGCTACGGCATTGCTCAATATTGATTCGTTTATCCCTCTTTTCATAAATTTTCAGTTCCCGATAATATTCAATTCTTTACACACTCCCTATAAGGTGTCTTTATTTTTGATAGCGTTGTATCCATCACCGGCAACTTTCTGACTAATTCCATGAAGTTAAAAAATGGCCTAAAAGAGTCTTAAAATTGGATCTTGTATTCCCGGGAAATATTCACAACATTCCCGGGAAATGGGAATACTTTTAATTTCTTAAATTCCCGGTAATTACCGGGACGCAAGCCCTACTCCAGACGTCCAGACAGACGGACGAACATTTTTGTTTTTTTACACTCAGACACTATCAAAACGTTGAGAAAAATATTTTTGAACCAACCAAATTTTTCGTCATTTTTGACAGGATTTCAATACTTTGGTCTTTTAAGACTGAAGTAATTTATGATGCCAACATAGAAATAAAATCTGTACTAAAACATAGTAAAAAAACTAAAAGATGATGATGAAATGACCACAGGTTCACTGATTGACACATGATGAAGAAAATTTTATTGAATAGATTTTAACAAAGCTCGGATTCTCATTTTCGCCAATCTTGATTCTACCGCCCTTTGTGTTTTGTGTTGCAGTCCTAAGAACTATAAAAATGATTGTATGTTTTGCTGGGCGTATATGATCGAAATAGTTATTGGACCAAGCCCTTATAGTGAAATAGCACTCCAGACCATTACATAGTTTTCTCTATATGCAATTTGATTTCTGATATACTCGGGCAACTATCAAAAATCTCAAACAATCAAGAAAATACAAATTAAACGTCAAAATGTCTTCAAACTTTGAAATTTTCGTGTAGGTGTAACGATACAAAATATTATTTCCTCTTTCCATTATTTGACAGTGTACGCATTTTTATTTTCAAACAAATTCATAATTCATCATTCGTTTCGAATAACGAAATTTTCAAATAGACGGAAAATGTTGTTATGAAATTTTTTTGCTAAAATAGCAAGCCTGTTAAATCAGTCTATTTTGAGTCACGTGTACGAAATATCAATCAAAATAACATTACACTGATAATTTCCCTAGGGATGTTATCAGTGTAATATTATTTTGATTGGTATATTTTGTACACGTGACTCGAAATTGACCGATTTAATAGGCTTGCGATTTTAGAAAAACATACTCTGGCTACTAGATGAAAAGAATTTATAGTTTTATCACAGATAAGAATAGACAGATGTGGATCTTGTATGGGCCATATTTACATTCTAAATTTCAATACCAAATTCCAATCTAATCCTTTTAGAGCAGGACGTATATATTATAAAATAAAATTTTGCTTGAAGTTGGTTTATGTTTGCTTTGATATAATCAAAATAGCCATACGTAAAAAAAGATAAAAAAAGACAGAAATGTACGTCCTGCACTAAAAGGATTGGATTTGAATTTGGTATTGAAATTTTAGTATGTAAATATAGCCCATACAAGATCCACATCTGTCTATTCTTATCTGTGGTTTTATTTTACAATAAATACTGTTTCAAAATGACACTTTCATAGAACAATTTACAATCTAGCAGCCTTACTTACTACTAGAATAAAATAAAATTGCAAAAAAATTTCTCGTCGAATACCCCTCGAGCATTGATAAATACCTCATAATTTTATTATATTTTCCTCAAGCACGTTGCTTTTAGCTAACAGCCCTCAGCCTACGGCTTCGGGCTGTTACCAAGCAACGTGCTTTCGAAAAATATAATAAAATTATTTCGGGAAATTATCAATGCTCTTGGGATATTACTGCTGAAAATTTACTTTTGCAGGCACAGCTAACACACTTATGTAGTTCACAATATTTTGGTTGGATACCTTTTGCTTTCATGTTCAGAACAAAAATAATAGAAATTAAAATATTGGCAGTGGGTGAATTTCCATTTTGAAGTTCTGTCGGTTCATACATACACTTCAACATTGTTAATCACAATAATTGGCTGTGTTTGCCTAGAATATAAAACAGAATTCGTCGAACCTGTCTAGATATATATGGTACATCAGTAATAATGAAGAAGGAACAATTAACGTTTTGTAACACTGTGTCACAAATTTAAATTTTCCATAAGCTTTCATGTCAAATCCAAACATTTATTTCATTTCAAATTAGAAGTCGTAAATATGTCAATACAGTACAGCGTATATGCATAAATCAAATAAATAATTATTGTAATATTCAACTTTAGGTTATCAACGGAATACTTCCGGGGTATAAAAGTTTAGTTCTACGTTTTTAATAATTAACGGTTAACACAATATTATTGAATTTTATTTCATAATCGGATTCTTTGTCCTGTCTAAAACGAGCATTTTGGTTTAAACTCACAATAAATGGGTTGGCGGCAGATTACGACAGTAACACAAAAATAATTCTAATCAACTCTCTGTTGTTTATCTATTGAGCCCCAGACTATACACGTCGTATATTAACTTTATCACCAAAATATATAAGTACGCACACGTAAACTGACCAAATTGATAAGAACGTGTCTTACACATTTTGTTCGTTTCCTAATTGTAAGATGTATGATTTTTGTTAACTCGTGCGCTGCTTGCTATATAACACCTGTGGCCTATATTTGAAATTCTTGACATCTAATCGATAATAAGCGTGGACTCTTGAAATTATCTTTTATACGAAGTAACTCAATTTTTGCGATATTCACATGTGTGAGAAATTTCCACTTATCGTGAAGTGTTTACTTAATAAATCGGAAGTATAGATAACAATTTAGAGTACAGTTGCACACACTGTTTGTGTTTTAAAATGTATTAAAAAAAATGCGTCAGCAAATAGTTTTCTGTTTTTTTTTAAATCCGCGCTCTATTTGAACAGTTGCCAAACTAAATATTATACGGTAATCGTTACATGTGCACTGTAAACAAAAATCAAAAAGTAAAATCCAAAATATGAAAAATGGTTTAGTATTAAATTAAAACTATTCAATGATTTATATTATAAAGAAAGTATGAAAGTTGTTGACTTGCATTGGTTCACACTTTATTCGATTTTTATGTGTCAAAATGGGCGTAATCTCGTATTAATGTGCCGCTTATCATTTTATTTAACGCAAACCTTGACTGGTATAGTAATTTAGATAAGATTGAATAATTCTCGTCATATTTTGGAAATATAGTACAGTATTCTAATCATAATTGAAAGTAAAAATATTTGCCACGTGCCAAGACAAAACACAATGTTTGCAATTCTCCTCATTTTGGTAATCAGCACTATTCAGCAATAATGTGAAATATTTATGAAATACTAGAATCTTATTATGGTTTCCTTAAATGTGTTGGACACGTGTGCGGATTCTCTAAATGTGTTGGACACAGTTTGATTTCTATATTCTCTTGGAGACTGGATTTCTCTTGAACTGCAGAAAATCCAATTTCTTACTCTTGAGTGGTACGTTTGTTGTCACAATTTATGGTAACAGTCTCCAAATTACCACCGATCAATTCGTCATTTAGATTGATTGAACTATAGTGCAGTTTCTTCACAGACCATCTTGGGAAGTGATCCCAATCAGTATTTTACTTTTTACTTTTTATTACCAATTTTGTTGAACTAACAATATAGATATACTGTATAGCCTCCAAACACTTTATAACCAACACAACTTTTTGCAAATTGCAAGTAATATTCATAAACATGATTATTCACAAAAACTTCGAATATACCCACCCAAATGACTTCAAATAAACATAGAACCCCACTAATTAAGAAATCCAAAAACCTTAAAACCTCGAATTTCGCGAAACTCATCAATGTAAGATCATGTAACTATTCGAAAATATTGAATAATCTTAAAAAAAATTCTTTTACATAATATTCAACACCAAACAAAATTCTGATTTCGAGAATCTCACCCAACAGATAGTTCTTAACTACAATTAATTCAATCTACACAAAACTCGAATAATCTTGCAAAACCTATAAAATCTCACATTTAGTTCTAATACTTAACCCTAAACAAATCTGCGATGCTTCTAAAAACCTCAAAAATCACATAAAATATCGAAAATCCCAAAGTAACTGTAATTCGGTTTTATATGACGCAACTCAACGGATATAATCAGAGCCTTCTAGTGAGAAGCGTTTTAGAAGCGTTTTTAGTAGTATAACTTTTCATTGTTCACCATAATACCACTGACAGACTAGGGATTAGCTAAACGCGATTAGTGAGATTATCCCAAGTGTGTCAAGTTCAAGATTAGCTAAACGCATTTTATTTCGAGACTAGTGACAAAGCGCGATTAGTGAACTAATCTCTCAATATTTTGTAGTTTATCTCTTTTTAATTAGTTTAATGAGAGTGCAAGTGGGACCATTATATGTAAATGTTAAAATAAAATTGTAAAAACAAGTTGCGCTATTTTAATATAGATGGAACTATTATCAACATTTTTAAAACTACAAAACGTTTGTGGTAGATATCAAAAGACTGAAAATTTTAATTAATAATTAAAATGTTTAAATTATAATTTATTTTTTAATGTCTATGTTGTTTTTATTTTGATTTAATTATTGAACAAAATCAAGAGTGATGATATTTGTATTAATACCGATACCACAGAAAATAATGAACAGATATGGAAGTTCCATGTCAAATATTTACATAGAAATATTCAATCAAAAAAATGTATTCCTGCTCTAATCTAACCAGTTAAGACAGAGACAATATAATTCAATATTACATATTTCGCTTCTCTTATTTGTATAAAAAACAAAAAAGAAGAGAAGAGAAACATATTATTGTATTATATTTTCCCTGTCTTAACTGGTTAGATTAGAGCAGGAATACATTTTTTTGATTGAATATTTCTATGTAAATACTTGACATGGAACTTCCATATCTGTTTATTCTTTTCTGTGCCGATACCATAAACTCGTGGCGCCACTTTATTCTTGCGGTTGATTCTTGAACAAAATACCACTTACCTTTGCCAGAAACACAGCATCAAGTTCGGGAACGGGCCTTCCTATCAAACTGACCATCATACGAACGGGCGTCCAGTTAATAGAGCATCCGGCAGTGTCAAAATTACTCAATGGAGTTTTGGTCGCTAGAGAACTCATCGACTCAAGTCGCAGTACTCCACTCGTTCCTCTGTATTGACGTTCCACTCGAAGCAATAAAAGGGACATGTTGGTTTTCACGCTCGATCTAGAATCTGGCTATACTGTTAAGTGGACGCCGAACCTAAAGATAAACCCAAAATAGCATTTTCAACAAGAGAGGGCATTTGGCAATTTACAGTCATGCCATTGATTGTCTTGGGAAACGTACCTCGTGTAGCTGAACGATATCGTTGTCCCGACAATGCGCAGGTTCCTCGGTGTTTTTTCGTATTACAGGCCAATCATAAAGAACTTTTCTTCAATAGCTAAACCACTGTTTGAGTTAAAGGAAAAGCATCGAAAATATCAGTGGAACGAGAGAACAAATCAAACCTTTGTACAAGACGAGAGCTACTAGCTGTTGTAAAGACAATCCAACATTTTCATTCACATCTGAACGGACAACGATTAATTGTAAGCACCAATCACGCCTCGTTGACATGGCTCTTAAATTTTAAAAAATCAGAAGGACAGGTAGCCAGTAATTCTATAACAATATTATTTTGAGATCCAATATCATCGTGGTCAGCTTAATGGGAACGCCGCGGTTTTTTCACGACGATCGTGCCCGAAGCAGTGTCAAGAATGCAGCCGAACTTAGGCCCAAGAAGTTGATACAATGGTGTGAGGAACGACATTGGCCATCAATGGCACCACAATGCGTTTTTGACGCTGTCCGTATAATTCGCTACAGTGAAATGTTTTTAATAAATGTAAAACATAAAAATATCTCTGTGTAGAGACAAGAAAAATCAATTCGAACAAGCCTTTCTAATTAAAGTCATTTGTCCAATTTACCTGAGCACTTTATTAGTATAGAGATATAGAATCCTTAAGCGTATAAGTAAGCAATCGTGCTTTTCCTCCAAGCTTTGTAGCAATATGCTATGTAGGGCGGAACCTTTGACGGGTTTTTGAAAAAACAAGTGAATGGCTAAATGCTATTGCATGCATGATAATTTAAATCAGCAGCCGCCACTGCTACCTACACAAAATTTCTGAATTCAAGAAAAATTACTTTCATTTCGTAATTCGTAATACAAAGTAAGCCCCCGGCATATTAAATCATGATGCATATTGTTGCCTACAGCTTTTAATATATAATTTTCTGGAAGCGATGTACAATTTATCACTCACTTGTCTATAGGCTGAAAAACTAGTTTGAATCTTTGCTGAAATAGCTTGTAAAATGTCTTATATTTATGGGTTTAGGGGTACATTCTCCATTCAGTCGCAAAATGTTAACTTGCGCTGTCGCAAAATTGTTGGCTTTCCAATCGACCACTGTAAAAATGCATTGGTTGCCACAATTACAAAAAAAATTTACTCTGAAATTCCCCTCATTTTTTAAATCGGCTGTCAGAAATTTATGGAATATTAGAATCCCGCTAATTATTGCGTTTTACATCAAAGTAAATATATTTTGTGCCAAAATTAAATAATGCAGCTGTATAAATTGACTTACCGTGGCGCCTTCATAAAGTTTAGCCACATGGTGTTTTATGAATCTGCATGCTTCTACTCGTGAATCCGGTTCGAATTAAACTTGGTAATTCAAAATTTGAATTCGATCGAAATTAAAAATGTACACTGTCAAATAACATAAAAATGTTTATGGTTAGACCTGTACGTAAAATACAAACCTTGGAGGAATTTTAACGTATTGCATGATTTGAAAAAAAAAAAGAAGGATTTTATGTTACATTTGAGTGTTGTTTTTTATGGTTCATCATACAGATATTTATATAATCAAAGAAAATAAATGAAGTGTGGAATCGCGGTTAATCTATTAGATTGCAAGAATAAGGGCAGTGCCTTGACAGTAAGTATTCAAGTAAACTAATTCACTAAGGCGACCTCAAAAATTGTAACGAATATACTGTTAACCTTGTCCCTACTCAATGACCTCGAACGATAAGTTGTTGTTGTTTTAGCTTGTTCATTACTGACAATTATAAAGCAGACAACCGCATAAAACACCTGAAAATCCAATCAAAAATTTGATAAGTAATTAAAATACATGTACTTACTAAACGACCGCCATAAATCATAAATGTTATTTCGCTTATTTTAACTTTTTGTACCACTAATTTCGGCAAGCAACTTTGAAAGTAAATTATTTGACTGTAACAATTAGACCAACCATCAAAATTTTTTGTTTATGAAATCGTTTTTTTTTTTGTCTGTTTACGATCTCTCAAGAATTACTTTCACGCCGCTTACTCAAGATCTCAGATTGAACTACATACTAATTAGAATTAAGCTTTTACCAAGTTTAATTAATACACAATTCAAATAAAAACATTGATTTTGAAAGCAATTTAATGAATTTCCATTTTCAAGTTCTACGCAGCGATGTTTAAATAAAATAAATTACAAAATTAGGTTAAGTTAAGCAATTTATTAATTAGAAACGGTTAAAAATGTAAAAGTTAACTTGTGTGACGACTAAATACGTCGTGCAAGAGTGGTGAGATCAATTAGTAAAGGAATTGCCAAATATAAAATTGGTACTGTATACTAGAACCCTCGGGCTATACGAAATCACTTTTTGAATAATGGAAAGTTAATTTGATAATTTTTTTTTTTTTTTTTTCATTTCAGGTGACTTTGGCCGTTACCAATGTTTTCAATTTTTTCTCCACATATTGGCCGCATTTACGGCTGGCATACACATGATGTCGTTGGTAACTGTGGCCGCCGTCCCAGAACATCGATGTTTTATAACCGGGATCGATAATGCGACTATGCAGCCACAAGCTTTATGGAATACATCGCAAATTTTAGCCGCTATCCCAGCAAAAGGGAATGGACTTGATTCGTGTTACATGTTCAATAATGGGACCGGAAATGATACAATCGCCTGTTCATCATATGTTTATGATAATACGTATTATCATTCGTCGAGAGTTATCGATTGGGATTTTGTATGTGATAGAAAATGGTTGGGTTCATTGGCTCAAACTATATATATGTTTGGTGTATTTACCGGGGCTGTTACACTCGGTGGGCTAGCCGATAAGGTGGGAAGAAAAAAAGTATTCTGCTGGTCAGCAATACTACAACTATTTCTTGGTGTTGGTGTTGCATTCACCCCCGAATATTTTTCATTTGTGATTGTCCGTTTTATTTACGGTATTTTTGGTAGCGCTGGTAGCTACATTACTGGATTTGTACTCACAATGGAATTGGTCGGGCCTAGTAAACGCACCTTATGCGGCATATCATTTCAATGTGCATTTGCTATAGGTATAATGTGTGTTGCGGGATGGGGTTCAATTATTCATGATCGCCAGCTATTACAAGTAGCTTATGGGTTACATGCTCTGTTATTAATACCTCATTGGTGGGTGATGGATGAGTCACCGAGATGGTTATGGATGCAGGGAAAAGCACGACAGGCTATAGACATAGTGGCAAAAGGTATTAAAATGAATAAGCGTGGAATACATTTCGACAAGCACTATTACGTGACCAAGAGCAAAATTGCGTTTCAAACAAAATCGGTCGAAAACGAGGCATCATCGGGTGGAATCAGTGATTTATTCAGAACACCTTATCTACGTATTAAAACATTAAATGTATGCCTATGCTGGTTCGCAAACTCACTAGTATATTACGGACTTTCATTGAGCGCTGGCAAATTATACGGAAATCCCTATTTAATATTGGCAATTATGGGACTTGTCGAATTACCAAGCTATGCAACTATTGTGATGTTACTAGATCGCCTCGGACGTCGCTCAATTACTAGTTTCCTTATGTTAATCGGAGGTGCTTGTTGCATAATTGGAGCTTATGTCGCTTCGGGCAGCACAACAGCAACGGGAATTGTAATGGCCGGAAAATTATGTATTGCCGGATCATTTGCCGTCATTTATAATTATTCAGCAGAACTCTTCCCAACCGTTGTTCGAAACTCAGCAATGGGACTTGGTTCAATGTGCGCTCGTCTCTCGGGCGCCTTAACACCTCTCATCACGCTACTCGATTCATTCGATCCTAAAATCCCAGCCGTACTCTTTGGTATTGTTTCACTGTTATCCGGATTCTGGGTACTATTCTTACCCGAAACAAATAATCAACCATTACCACAGAGTCTTGCGGATGGTGAACGATTTGGCCGCGGTGATACATTCTTTACAACGAGACTGGGACCAAAAAAAGCAACATACGATATCGAAACAAAAGGAGAACAAATGGTACCGCTTGGGGCTAGTAAACGATGATAATTTAATTCGAATAAAACTTTTTTTATAAAAAAAAAAAAAACGATTGGTGTGTGTTTTAATTAAATTTTAGTATGAGATGCGCCACGCCATGTGTGAATGTGCCTTTATGACACGAACAATGACATCGAGAATTTCAAAAAGGTAAAATATCTATAAATAAACCAAATTAAGAATTATGAAGCGTGTTTAGCGCGCAAATTGATCATCAACCATAAAACCAAAATTGGTTTGACCTTGAAATTGTTTAAACATAATTAGATACTTTAGTACTTAAGAGTTTAGTACTAAAGTCGGATTGCCCCTGAATGCTGACTAAATCATTACATCTAATTAATGCCCAAATGTATATAAATGGGGTTAAAATTGTTTATATTTGCGGTTTTATGGTTGAATAAAATATTTGTGACCAGAAACGCAGAAACATTTTATTAAATAATATTTACCTTTATGGATACTTAAGCATGTGGACAAACGGTTCTGCCACAATAGTTATCATTACCACCATTGTTTAACGTTAAATAAGCGTTAAATTAATAAGATAGTGTTAGTCTTTAAGCGAGGTTCGTTCAATGTTTATTACCAATATCTCAATATTGCCAATACATACTATTGAACATGAGAGGAGATATATTTCAACATTGACAAATTATATGGCAATAAATATTAAATATCTGAGGCTCGCTTTATGGGTTGGATTTAATTGGACTTCGCCAAAAACCTAAAATCTGCAATAATTGTACTCCGATTATGATGGTTATTGTTTGCAAAGGTGATGGTATTTATTCAGGGCCGTTCTTATATATTTAGGCGTCCTGGGCTAGAAATATTAGGCGCCTTTGTAGAACCAAAAAAAGTTTTCCCAGTGCAGAATCATCTTCTGTTTTAAAACCAGTACATTTGACACCATGAAATTCTAAAGAAAATACAAGACATGAAGTTCAAACAGCATTTAGAAAGAGAGGCAATTAATTCCAGAAATGAAAAAACGTTAGTGATTTCGACGATCGGAGACGATACAATGAATAAAATGAGAACACCGGATGATTGTGAAAATGCGTACTAGCAGAAAACAAGTTTTTAAATTTGGGATGGTTTGATATGCCGGTAATGGTATAATATTTTAGATAAAATAACCATGGTGTTTTACTGTTGCGTGCCTCAATGCAAATCCAAACAAATAAAGGAATGTGGGCTACACTTTCATAAGTTTCCAGAAAACAAATTAATGGTGACAAGGTGGGTACGAGATATTAAAAGTGGTAAAAAGCCAACAAAATTTACTAGAATATGTAGCTTACATATTTTTGTGTAAATAACTACAAACCAACTGTTCACAGTAAGTTTGAAAATTAGTTTTATATATTTTGTTTTTAATTCAAAAGCTTAATATTACCTTTAGGTGATACAAGACGATATTTAAAAACCAGCGCCATTCCAAATAAAAATTTGCCGCTAATTCCCAATCGTAGATAGCTGAGTAACCCAGAAAGACTCTCGCCAAAACCAAGAGAAATGGTAAGTTAAAAACAATAGATAATCGTTCTGAGTACAGAACCGGTTGAGACCATTAGTGGAACAGTGGAACGCGAAAATCAGGAACTTTCTGTGGAACCACCACCAATTCTGTGTAAAAGTAAACCAAATACATTTATGAAAATTAATGGAATAATATAAAGAAACGATAACCATTTAGTTTTGAGTTTTCGATCGCCATTACGTATTTTTTAATTACGTATTATTTCCATTGATTTTCATAAAGAAATTTGGTGTTACGTTTACGAAACAACAGCGAAGAATTTTGCTCATACAATTTTTCGTAAACGTTACGTTTAGTTGTAGCAAAAACGAAACATTTATGTCGTTTCTATCTCATGATAATTAAATTTGTTTGCGAGGTATTTTTTTACTACATATATTTTATTTAAGTTTGAGAATGTATTAGTGCAAAGCAAAAAAGCGATACGTTAACAGTACACTTATGCTTCGATTACGAATTCGCTTAAATTGTTTAGCGGGTCATGTTGCACTGTCAAACTTTCTTAAACCGCAAGAGCTACCATCTTCCAGAAGACTCCGAAAGCATAAGCAACTTTCACAAAATGCCACTAGTGTCACTAAACATTTGCTATCAAAAATTGTATGACATTTTTATGTGTGCATTTTGTAAACATAAACAAAAATATTTTCGTTTCATAAAAGTGATTATTATAAATATGTGATAATTAAATTGATTTTGGCTGTCCCCTTTTGAAAAACGTCAGTAATATTATTTTGAATGTGTAGTGACATCTCGTGGCAAACGTTCTGTACTTTTTGTTTGATCGTGCTGCCTCTTTCGGAAAACGCTCTGTACTTTTTCTTTGGTCGTGCTGCCTCTTTCGGAAAACGCTCTGTACTTTATCTTTGGTCGTGCTGCCTCTTTCGGAGAACATGATCTATAATTTTAATTTGGCTTTATATAATAAATTGGTACAACCACATTTTGAGATGAACTTGAAACATTCTCAAAAAAGTTGTCACAGGGAAATTTGATCTTTCTGCTGCATTTTCCTTTGAAATTGTTTCTCTTCTTCTTCGAATTTGTCCATTGCGTTGGTTGTTTCAACAGCAATAGTTCTGTTTAAATCATCCGCAACTGAAGCGACTGCAGCACGATAGCTAGTATGGGCTACAAAAAATGTTCACATAGAACATATATGACGTATGTATAACCAGAAAACTGCATAGATACGCTTTTGTCCTCATACGGAGTCATCTCGATCAAATCGTGAGACAAACTATCAATATTAGACGGCCCTCTTGAACTAAAAATTTTTAACTAATAAACTAAAAAAAATATAAAAATATTTAATTATTACTGCTTAAATCAAACCCACAATTACGGGAAGATGTCGTAGGTCGAGTTTGGTGTAGTTGAGACATTTTGTCGTAAAATTTATTGTATACAAGAGTATTATGTAGCATTTTCATGTACACTATTTTAAGTTTTAAGTATTTGTATCTATTTTTTTCTTTATCATGTTCGTATCCTTAACTTCTCATATCGCTGTTTAGTATTGTATAAATATCGCAGGTCTGATTTTTTATCATCGCAGAGTTTTATCACCCTGTTTCTCTAACATAATGTCCAACAATAAATTAACTTCCCGATTCAACAAATTTGGCTGTTTTTTCTTTTCTTCATTTTAATTTATTATTCTAAACTTGGCTCACACAAAAATTAAACATTAACAATAAAAAAATTAATTAAAAATAAAAATGTATTCAAGAATTTTAAATACCTACACGACTGCATATTTCCAATTTCTTTTGATGATGTAGAAACAAAAATTACATTTTGACATTTCTAGTTATATAGCAATGTTCATACCGCAGCTATGTAGCTAAGCTAGAGTGCGTTCACGAACTCTACATTGTAACAAATTGTTACAACTGTCATTGTACAAATGACATATCAGTTAACAACGATATTGTTACAAACGTCAAATTTGCTACCAAAACAAACTTTGTTTAGCAAAATTTTGTTTCTTCGTTATCATAAATCCATATAATAAAAAAAATAATTATTTAATTAACAAGAACCAATATTCATTTCACGTATTCATTTGTATCGAATAAATTATTTTCATCCGTAAATTGATCAATACGATCAGAATCCATAATTGTTTCTTTTAATGACAGCTGGAAAGGCAGTATTGAGTAGAGTTGTAAATAAACGTTTGTAACAATAAGGGGAAATTTTGGTTTAGGTTTATGAACAATACAAAGCACGTTGCTGTGGTTACAACCGAGGTTTATGAACGCTTTAGAACTGTCATTGTTAACAATATTGTTACAATGTAGAGTTTATGAACACAGTCCTAACTAAATAGCAATGCTAAAGTGGTATTTTAGCTAGCTGAACCATATATGCATTCCGCTTATACTAGTACTACAGTTGTCATTTCGGATTAGCATTGCTAATTTATCAGCAAATGACAGATGTAATAAACGTGTATTCCGAGAACTAAATAAAAAATAAATAAACAACCAAATTTAATAATAAAACAGTAATTAAATATAATTTTTTATTTAATATTTTTCCTTTTTTCCTTCCGTCAATTTATTTCATAATAATAATAATAATAATATTTTTTTATTAATATTTAAAAATAAATTCTATTTATTTATTTTTTTTTTTTTATATAAATTATAAATTACATAACAAAAAATTTAATTAAAATTAACTATTTAAATAATGTTTTTACTTTGTTATTTTAAATATTTTTATTATTATCAATCTGAGTGTCAGATTAACGATAAATATTACATAATTTGATTTATTTTATTTTTATTACTTATTTAAAATTATTTAACAATAGGATTTGAAATTCTATTTTTTTTTTTTGTTTTGATTTTTCAAATTTATATTTTGATTGATTTATTTATAATTAAATTAAAAAGAGAAAAATATTTTGTTGTTGTTTTTGTTTTATGCGCATACAAGAGAAAATGTGATAATAATTAAGTTAAATCGTGCAAATAACAAGCAATATAACGTATAAAAATTAAAAAAAATTTAAGACATAATTAATTATTTGAACAAACAGAAAACCTAAAAAACAGTTGAGTAACATTAAATCTTTTCGAGTTTCTTTTTTTTTGCTGTTTATTTTATTTGTGAGATGGATGTTATTTGGGGACAGTGGGAGGGGATAACATTAATATATAGCGCGGCGCTCAAGAATAACAGTTTATTGACAAAAAGTACGCCATCTCTCATCATATACTTAATAATAGTTTTTATTTGCACGTTCACTTATCATCCTAATAAATATATAATTCGCGAGCAGAGACTTTAAAATAATTAGCCTCGTCTACTTAAAACTTTTGTGTTCATTATAGTAATAATTTATTATGTATGTATATCAAACATCTACGTTTACTATTTTGAAATGAAAAATAATTATTAAATTTTTTTTTTATTTTTTTTAAAGTTATGTTGCTCCGTCAAAAGTATACAATACTCTAAAAGCTCATTAAATCGTAAAAATTTATACTTAGCATAAATCGTTTTTGTTTTTTTGTTTTTTTTTGTTCAATTCCTAAGACTAATCACCAAATAAATATTGTAGTTATAAATGTAGCCGCTAGACGTCCGGATAGTCACTTAACAGAATGTAAGACGAATAATATATTTATAAATAGAATACACACAAGGAAATATCACTGAATGGCAGTAAGATTGAGCAGAGTTAAAACGAAATTTGAAATTCTCGCCTAGCGGCTATTTTTATAACTAAGCTAAATGAAATAAATAAATTCGAGCGTCTATTGTATATTTTATCCGAAGATGTGTAAGCCCCACAGGCAAAATATTTTTTTTTTTTTTTACAATAAAGCATTCTACAAAACACTTTATCATCATCATCATTTCATAAATGGTTACAATATAGATAATAGATAAATAGGTAACAATTATTTTATATAAATATTTATAGTTTAGTATATAATATGAAATACATTAATGTCAAATATTTTATAAAAAAATACGTAATAGAAACTTACTAGTTATCACAAAATTATTATTATTTGTTTAATTTTAATTTTCAGTATTTTTTTTATTTTTTGTTGTTGTTAGAGATTGACCACATTTCTTCTTAAAAATCTATTGTGGTTTACAAAAACATAATTTAATTAAAATTTTGTTTACGAAAAACTATAAAACTTTGCCAATAACCAAACTAAATACAAATAATTAAAAATAACAAAAAATAGTAAAAGTTTTATAGTTTCGATTTTATATTCAATTTTAGCTGATACAAAGTTAGTTATGAAATAAATAAGTGATTTAATTAATAAGGATTCACACGCACGTAATACATACGTATGCTAGGTAATGTGTGTCGGGTAAATGAACTGTAATCCTTTTTGTCTTATTCCCTAAGGTGTAGTTTTGTAGATGTAAACCATGCAACAAAAAAAAAACTGCAATATTCAAAATTATGTGTCATCTATATTGGTCAATACACTATTGCGTGATTAAGCAACTGTAATAAAAAAATCTGCGGTAATTTAACCATCCCACTACACTTTAATATAAAGCTAAACAAATCTAACTAACTTTCACAACCAAACCAACTCTTTCAAATGTTTTTTTGAAGTTTCGAAAAAACGGCCCGCAATTAAATAATTAATTCGCTTTTATCATAAGACAAATTTTGTTTAAAGGGCTGGAATAACAAAACATCAAATACAAATGTGAGATTACTCACCATCCCATCAGTAAGCGTATTTTGTTGAGAAAAATTTAATTCGAATTATTTTGGAATTATTTTTTTTTTAAGAAAATAAGCCACGATTTATTTTCTCGATTTAATGTTTGTATTCTATGTTGGTACTTCTCCTGTTTTTCATTCAAATGGTTACGTATTTTTTTTGTTCCGAGCTCGAATTAAATAACTCAAATTTTTAATTCGAATTATTTAACTCCTGTCACGTGCAATTGTTGTTGTAAATTTCTCAACAAAATGCACTTAGTGCTGCTAAACAAAAATAATTTGTACAACTCATTTCCTTTCGCTTATATCTTAGAGGATTCAATTTGTTTTGTTCCTTTTTGTTTAGACTATCCCCAGAAAACAATCTATAATTGGTGACCCCCTTGTACAATAACTTGCCTTCCGCCATATTGAAACCATAAAAAGAACCTATTATCGTGGCGTGTTAATTGATAAATTGAGAGGGAAAAATCAAAATAATACCAAACTGAGCATCTGGTCAAAATGGAATTTAGAGGAAGTAAAATGCAATGCTTCGTTCGTTCTCAAAAATCTAGTTACCAGAAGTGGTTTGAAAGAATACAGATCGTCTCTATATATCCGATTGTCAATCGCAACGCAAATTTCTTGTCTGCTTCAAAAAATATCAAAACATTGGATCCACCGAGTTTTAGTCGTCCACGCAAAAAGCAATTACTTAAACGCAAACCAATTACTTAGGACAAAGCAATTACTTAACAACTTATACCAAATTAGTTACATTGTTTTCAAAATTTTCGTTTTAATTAAATTTATAATTTGCGGGAGATCTATTGAAAACGTAATCCTTGGTGACATTACAGACCTAAGAATATGAAAATAGGGAATTGAAAAAGTAACCAAACGGACGATCTAAACCAAGAAGCTTGCAATATTGATGGTGGGACCTGGACGCCTGCTGATGATCAGGGAAAGCCTAAAGTGTGACTGGGAAATGGGAATAGTTGTTCAGGGAACTGTAAAATACAATTAAGTATAAGTAAATCAATAAAGTATAAGAGTTTGAAAGTAGCAATAACGAATTATAATTACTGAGCCTTTCGCTCAACCTCTCTGACCTTTTTGTAAAACGAATTACATGTGTAAAAATAAGAAGCATTCCTAAATATCTTGTAAATAAAATCTGTATTTATTTACCTAAAAGATTATGTGCCATTAATTAATATATAGTAATATTTTAGATAGAATATTTTGTTAAATTTTTTTTCTAACCTAAAAAAAAACACGTGGTTTAGTGAAAATGCGGTAAACCTGAACGGTGGAAATTATTTAATGTGGCGATTCAAAATAGAAACCCTTTTGAAGGATAAAGGCATATGGGATTGGCATGGTCAGAGCTACAGAGCATTCACAATGAAAAATCTATTTACTTTTGACTTACAGGTTTGTATGTATAAATTTCAAACATTTTTCTTCGTTATGTTAAAAATTCATACAAACTTGTAAGTCAAACATAAAAAGTTTCTTCATTGTGAACAAAAGTTTCTTCATTTACATAAACGCCATAGATCGCAGAAATTCGAGTGAAAAGCTCCGAAAAGCGTTTACTGCAGACAAATGAATTGTTCTAGAAATTGATGACGCTGGGAACAGAAATTAAACCAAACTTCTTCCCTTGCATTACTCGGGCTCAACGTTACTTGAATAGAGCTAATGCTGCTGTGATTTTAGTAAAATCGCAAGTAGTCGCGCAATGTTGTCATCTTAAAGAGACATCGTTTGGGGAAAGTTGGAGTTTGATAATCGAAACTGAACATTTTTATTTGTTTATTGGGATTCGAAATTGAATTATTAAAGTAATCCATTTTATTTATTTGCTGGGTATTTTCTCGGTGTGGAGGGTGATTTGTTAGAGGGAGGAGCAGTAGTATATAAGGACGATACCACGACGATAAAGAAAGTTAACGAAAAAAGATTTCGATTTATATTAGGATTTTTTGAATATTATATTTTAAGTTGCATAGTGGAACTCAGCCAGTTCCTAGACGATTTTGGTATCAAGCCAACATTTGACAAAATACAGTTTCCATTTTGAAGTAAAATACAAGTTAAAAAACGGGAAATATTTTTTTGTATGGTTGTGTGGGTATTTCGTTTCGATAAGTATTTCTACTTTTTGACGTTTGATACAATTTTGAAACTGGTTGTAAATGAATGACAAGTTTAAGGTTGAGTAGAATTGCTGCTTGAAAAATGCTTGAGATTCGCACGAAGAAAGAGAGTTGTGTCAAGGACGTGATTTCCCGACTGTAATGCCCTCCGTATCTATGTAAATAATCAGATCATTTTGGAACGCATCCGTTGGCGTGTTATGAACGCACCTTGTCCAATATAAAAAAAGGATACAAAAGAATAAAAAAGGGACAGTAAGAGACGCGGGTTTGAACAGAAAATATTGACAAGGAAGAACTAAAACGAAAAACTTAAAAATCATTATAAATAAATAAAGAAAACTGTTTATAATAAATATGTATTACGTAGTTGCGGGGTTTTATTCGTATTTGGATGGGAAAATTGATCTTCCTCGAGGGATAATCGATGTGGTAACCCAACTTTAACACCTTTATTGTATAAGTATCCTCAATTCGTAAGAGAGGAAGTTACATGACTATATTCTGAATTTATTAATTCAAAGTTTATTAGAATACTTTTGAATTTAATATATGTACATCTATAATTAGGTAATATTTTATTTATAACTTTGAGCCGCCATTTTGGCATATATCCATTTGGCATCATTGGCCGCCATGTTGGCATTTCGTAATATTTTCGACCTACTTAGGCATTTGGGTAATCAAATCACCACAAATTTTGGCGCACAACTCGCCAAAATTCGATTTTTTTATCACGAATCACATTTTATCTGTTACAGATGGTCATGCTCAATCCTAAAATTCCTCAAACCTGTTCAAAATAGACAAATAATATTCTACATATCGTATTAATCAAAATATTCAATAAACGTCAAAATCAAAATGTATTGACAATATAGGGTGGTTCAACAATTTCGTAGGGGACATTTTATTAACAGCTACCTTATGGCCGTGAGGCCACACATCAGCTCGGCACAATTTATAAAAAAAACTGAATGCAAGGAAACTCCAAAAAGAAAGTCCAGATGGTTTCCGCGATCTGCTATAACCATTACGTAGACGGCTGGCTCGATAGTTTCTCGTCGAAAAAACAGGCCATAAAAGTTGCCAAAGAAGTTATTCGAATTCACTCACTCGTTGGTTTTGACATAAGAAATTTCGTTTCAAATTCTAGGCGAGTAACGCAGGAGCTGAGAAAATCTGAGCAATTATCGGGCAAGAATTTAAATATTAGCAGAGATTCCGACGAACAAAAGTGCTTGGAATATGGTGGTCAGTTACAGATGATATGTTTTACTATCATGTAAATTTTAATCGAATCGACAGTGAGATCATGAATGGTATAATAAAAACTACAAAACGGGAGGTCAATCAATAATATGCAGACTGATGAACAAAAAAAATCGGAGGAGAGCTAACCTGTGATAAGTCACAAGAAGCTGAAAATTAGTTTTATGACAGGTACAACGAAAAGTGTACTCCGATTGAGATTTCATGCTTAACGTGTAATGCAAGAACACCATTAGATAAAACAAGTATGTACACTCTTTTAACTCACACCATTTTTGGATGAAAATTCAGTTTTACGAATTCAAGGTAGAATATCTAACGCGGAAGGAATTGCTTTCGATACAAAAAATCCAATTATTCTACCGAGTAAACACCATATAACTCGTCTCATTTTGGCCAAGTACCACGAACAATTTCACCGTCATAAACACTAAACTGTTGTGAACGAAGTGTCGACAACAATATTACATCAGCAAACTTCGAGTGGCACTAAAGGGAGCGAGAGCGAATTGCCAAGAATGTAAAATCAAAAGGCAAAACCAAACGTTTCTGAAATGGCTGATCATCACTCTGCAAGGCTTGCATCATACACTGTTCTATTCTCATTCGTTGGAATTGATTTTTTTCGGCTGATACAAGTTACCCAAGATCGTTGCGGCGTTTTATTTGTTTTAAATGGAAATTTGTATTTTTTTTAACTGTGAAATATTCAAACACCGATGATTTACTAACCCAAAGATAGAAAAGTTAAGAATATAATCTCGAAATTGGACCACGAGAATGAATTTTTGTTACAGTTGGAGATTTTATTTTCTCTACATAGACCACCAAAACTAAAAAAATACTTAAAACAGTATTTTATTTAATTCAGGGTTCTAATTCGGATAATCTCAGATAAGGGATAGCAGAAATGCAGAATGCACATCGGATTGAATCGTAGGTTAGTGTCAAGACTCTACAGTTGATCAATTCAATGATGATCGCGATTAAAGTAAAATTTGGGAACAAGTAGTAGAAAATTTAGCCAAACCTCAGCTGACGAATAATAATCCGTTTAACTTTAAATGGAAAGCTCCTCATAATTATGATGAAGCTCTTTAAATATGTCATATACTATTGATTCGTTTCGACTACAGTAATGAGAGGACACTGACGCAGAGTTATAATATTATTTACCTGAGAAACAAAAGTCGAAGATAGAGTCTGCTGGAAAACGGCAACCGGTCAAAAAACAGGCAAAATTTGGTAGAAAGTGTTCCTACAGAATATTTATTTGTAACCTAAGAATCGGATCAATAAAGTTGTTGAGCCTAACAATATATTAGAGCAACTGGCAATTTTACAGCAACTGCAATGCTTAAAGTGTTGTAATCGAATTTGTTATAATTTTGGAGTGTGCTAACTGCCCTAAAATAAAAAAAATACATACGTGTTATGGTTAATAGGATCTCGCTCTAAAACGGCATGGGTAAACTAAAAATAAATAAAAAAAAAGGTAACGTCGGGGGATTATTCGAGAAGACACGGTAGAACAAAGAGGTCGAATTGTAAACGTATCCGTTGGAATAAATATTTAAAACAAAAAATACATTTACGTGTTTTATAAAATGTGGACGCAGATAATTACAACAAAAGCTGTTATAAACTTTGATAAAGGATAAAGTTGGAAAATTCACGAGGGAAATCGATGACATATCAAGATGGGTGTTTGTGAATATTTTCATCTAATCCGACGAACCAGGAAAAGAGATTTCGTGATCACAGGCCTGACTAGTCAGTGATTATTCGCTAATTCTAACTGTTGACAACAAGGGTTATCAGCCAATCTAGGTTACAGAATAAAATTTTAATATCTACATATTTGAGTTTTTACTTTTCATCGTTATTTGCGTAATTTATTGTTTAATTAGTTTTTGCAATATCTAATACACACACATAACACGAGTTAATATTTTTTATTGATTTTGTTAAATAAACTCAACTTAACAAAATACCTAAGATCGTGAATTGCAATTTTTATTTTATTTAAATTTAAATCTTATAAAATAAGAGAACAGTTTTACGTTACAAGTGACATCATCTTAAATAATCGTTGAGACTGATCGTGATTGGAATTTCGGTTATGATTTATCTCTTAAGACAAGGGTCAATTACATTGGTGTTGTGGAAACATAATGTACTTTATTTTAAGGTACATAACGAAAAAGGCATTTTTGGATACTGGAGTCATTCGGCCACATTTTGTGCTCATACAACAAAAGGATACAATTTTAATTAACAAACAGAGAACATCTAAATATGCGAAAAAGTAGAACATCAATCAATACATTTATACTGTGTACATATAAAATAAGAATAAAAACATCGACCTGTTGTTAGACGATAAATGAGACGTCCACCAAGCATTTTTTTGTTTTCATCGTGTGTGAATCAATACCACTCCAATGAACTAAGTTTTCCTTGCGCCACCACACAATTTCATATTCACACTCCCTGTAATATTATTCTACCTAATAATTTACCAATATCCGTTCAATGTGTACAAACGATAAACAAAATTTTGCTCTGACTAATCCCCAATATAATATTTAGGTATGTAGTTGCTGGATAATATGGATTTCTTTAAATAGTAATCGTAATTCGTATGTTTTGCTCAAACCAAAAAAAAGTTTTGTGTATGGAAGAAAAGTAAAACTCGAGTCGAGCAAAAATAAGAAGAATTCGGAATAACAACCTATAGAGTAAGCAGTTGTATGTCTGTGGGTGTGAATTTCATTAATTTTCAATAAAACAGCGCAGATTGTGTTCAATGTAAAAAAACTGTAAGTATTAAGTAATAAAAAAAAACAAAAAAAAATGAATAAATTATAATACTGGGTCTATTCGGGGTCTAGCACCGCTCTCCCTGTTTATGTTCGCTCCGGGCATCTTGTATGCTGTATTTTAATCTTACCTGCATCTTCGCCAGCCAATTGGGCCGTATGCACAATTATAGCCGGTTGACTTTCGGTTGGTGGATGCAGTTCATGACTCTCACCTGGATTTAAATTGGCCAATGCCATTAGTAGATCGTGATTAATAAGTGGTTCACCCTCCTCTCTTGGTTCCCAACCAGCCGGTGGACTAGCTGGCGGTGAAATTAAAAATTGTTTCACAGGTGCTGGTAATTGAAGATTTTTAGCTGATATCGGTGTAACGGGTTGGGCAAAATAACAGCTAATTGTTGATTTATAAAATGGATACTGATGTAATTGAAGGCGAGCATTTGCAGCCGATACAGCACTATCGAAATTAACACGCAGTCTACGAAAACTTTTAAGCCATTGGAATGTGACACCATCCGAAAATTGGCGAAACAGATCCTCCATCTCCGTTTTAATATCTTCGTTAGCAAACACCTCTGAATGTATATTGGTTACAATAATTGAAGTGGGTAAATCATCGAAACTATCGTCCTCCCGATAATCACCTTCGTTCACTGAATCAGGCAGAGTGGGATGTTTATTTGGCAATCCATCAGCTGGATTTATAAATATTTTTGAATCATCGGACGGCGACAAATTAATGTGGTCTGCATCCTCCGTAGTGATCGGATCTGCCATTTTACTAATTTAATTATGCGAATAGTTTTTTTTTTTTTGCCCACACACCAAACAAAAACAAAAAATAAAGGTTATTTTATTTTTATTACGTAAATATTCGATTTTCCCTGTTCTTGACGTAATTACGTCTGTTTCATTGTGTATATTATGTATGAACGTACGTACACACACAACACATACACACAATCCGCACAAAACAGGTATTGTTGTTTTATATGACGTCAAAAAAAAACTGTAATCCTTTTAATTTTGTTGCACACTTTTTTGTCTACTGTATACACACGATTTCTATTTATAAATAGTCTTGATTCATAACATAATTAATCATAAAACACGATGATGGGTACATAGCACACAAATCACATTTATTTCCAATAATTCATATTTTTTATTATTAAATTACTCTAAATAATAATTTTTCAGTCTCTTCTTTTACGCGACGAGAACACAACTTGACAGACGTCGAACACTTTTTTTGCTCGCTGAAATGTTTTTAAATAGAAAACATACGTCAAACACAATTAACAAAAAAAAAAGAAATCGAATAAAACGAAAAAAAAAAAATTCAAGATGAGCCATTTAATGGTGGTAGCATGTTTTTTTTTTGTTCGTTCGTTCGATTTGCCAGCACTTCAATTCACCGTATTAATATTGAATTCATTACATACAAACGCACGACTGAACCATCTCGTTTGTGAATTACTATTAATTTAATTTAATTTGTTTTATTTAAATTATTTTAATTTTTTTTAAGTCTGAACTCTCACAAGTTGATATGAAATTTAAATGCGATATTTTTCTATTTTTGTTATGAAGTGACAAAGAAAACGATTTGCACCCTGTGAAAGAATTTGCTGAATATGGCACGGTTTACAATTTGACGTTAACCAAATGTTGCTGAATGTAGTATATGTCAATAATGATTGGAATTAAACTGTTATACTGTCATACAAAATTTTTTGAATAATTTTGTTTGTTTTTGTAACGATTTATTTTGAAAGAAACGTACGTGTGCAGACTACATATTTAATTATACCGAACTCGAAAATGAAATTCTAAAATGATTTTTCTAATTCAAGCTTTCGTGGCGAATCTTTTTGTTTTTTATTTCTTTTCCATGCGTCACCGCAGGTGTTATCGGGGGCTGATGAGCGTAGCAAACAGAAGGCGGAAGAGCTTTGTATCTTCATGTAAGATAAAAGTAGAACCTCGTGGGAAACCACCTACCCAATGGATGAACGACGTTGAAAGGTGTAACGTCCCAATTTAATACACCTCGTATAGTCTTTAGAGAGATCATCGGTCCAAACTTTTGACGAAGCTACGTCACTTCTGGTTTCCACTTTCTCAGTGAACAAACCACCATATCTTATTTACCAGGAGATTTTTCAATTTAAGCAGTAGGAGACGGAGGCTACCGATTTGTTTATTAATAAAATCGGTGCCCTGTTTTCGAAACTTCCTACTGGGGAATTGTCCGAAAAGATACAATTGGATGTGTGTTATGGGCTTCTATCTTTCAAAATTCGAGGCAAAATTAAACGCGATGAAATAAAATCATTTGACAATTTATTAAGATTGGCTCGGTCTGAAAAAATATCTTTTCGTGAATTGGAGATCTCTCGATCGAGTGGGAAGGTCAGTTCTGTCGGAGTAGTGGATAGGAATAATAAGGAGAACGAAAATGGTAAGCCGAAATTTTATTGTAAATATTGTAGATCTAAGGAGCATAACATTGGGAATTGTCCTATGAGAAACATATCAGATGGGTTACCAAAAATTAATTCTGAATCGAGTGTTAATAATACTAGAAAGGTCTCGGGTCATAGAACAGTTGAGTGTTATGGTTGTGGGAAGAAGGGATTCATACGATCGAATTGTCCAGACTGCAGGGATAAGGGTGTCCTAAAGATGTCATCAGGTTAAGTGTCTAGTGGTCTTGTGAAACGCGTGAACTCACCCCAAAACCTATATTTTCGATTAAGATCGCAGGTGCGAATGGCATTGCATTGGTAGATAATGCTGCCAAATTATCTATTGTTAGTTGTTCCTTGTACCAAATATTAAAAGAAAATGAAACCAAATTTCAGACAACAAATATGTCTATCAAATTAGCTGACGGTTCAGTTAAAACGTATCGCATCCAAGTGTGTACTCTAGGGATGGCATTGAAAACCAGGTGTATTGACACTCGTTTCGCCGTATTTCCAAATTCTAAGGAAACCGTATTAGGTATCGAGTTCTTGACGGGTGCCGGTATTGTATTGGACCTATCCAACAATCGTTGGAAATTTTCTAATCAGTCTGAATATTACTCGCTTGATCGTGAATCAAGGACTGCGGTACAAATTGGCAGTACGGTGCCGAATTTTCAACCGTCGATAAATCAACACGCGGATCTCGTTCAGCCAACAAAGAAGTTGAAACGAGACGATATGTTCGTATTAGAACCCAGTATTCAGGTGAACTCCGGAGTAATTTCGTCATATGGGAATTTCAATGAAATGGACCAACCGAATTAAAATTTCTACCTGACGAAAGTGCGGGTCTGAGTTCTCAAGAGAGAGGGTTGGCGGAGCAGTATTGGGACGATATGAAAGTTTGTTTGCTCCAGAGGGAGAGCCTACTAACTTTGTGGAACATCACATCGAAACAGGTGACCGTCGTCCATTTGCAGTTCCGCCTTACTCTATTTCACCTCATAAGCGTGAGATACTGAAATCCGAGATTCAGACCATGATCGAGCAGGACATCATTGATGAGTGTGAATCTTCATCGGCATCTATTTTTACGTCAGATTTATTTTCCTATTTTTGGAGATCAGTGAAAATTTCATTTCACTTGAATAGCGTACTAAGTGGGCTTTAAAAACAAAATTAAAATTGAATGCAATAGGCAATTGAAAAACAAGAAACTCAAATGTTGAAACGTCAAAATTTAGCTTCACATTTATCGTCCGAGAGTGAAAAATGTGTGTCCGAAAAATGTGTAGAGATAAAATAGAGACATCTGTATTCTAATACGAAACTCCCATTTCACTAGCTAAACTGCGTATCGCAAAGTGAAATTCAGCGGTGAAATTTTCATTTTCGTTTTCGCTTGTGTCATTTTTATATGAGAAATTTCATTTCACTTTAATTTCGGCTTTAGTATTGGTTTGGCGCCAGGTTTCGAAGGGTTAGAGTTATTAAATGTGTATTCCATTGGCGTGAGCAATATACCAGTACTGATATCTACTAACTAGCAGCTGCTCACGCTATATATGAAAACGCCAACCGACTGGCCAACATTTTTTTCACAAACTCTAACCTACCCGGCTTTTCGCTGACACCTAATATCTTGCTGTCTAGCTCATGAATGCTAATAAAGTTCTTGCAGACATTCACGCCAACAAATCAACTGGTTCTGACGGTATTCCCGCCATTGTACTTAAAAACTGTTGCAATTCTTTGCATAAACCTTTATCATCATTCGTCGAAAAAATGAAAAGTGCGAATGGCACTATATGGCATAACAGTCGTTTGTTATTATTCTGAGCAACCGCTTGTTACAAAATCGACGAAAATCAACAAAATGGATAAAGTATGGTGGATGGCGAAAACGAACATTTTGCAGAACAAATTTGTCGGTTTTTGGTCGAATATTTTGTAAGTTCTTAGAATTAGCGTGTAATTTATCACAAACTATTCGCATAAATATGTCGAAAAGTTGTCAACAATTGTTTATCACAAGAAGTAAGATAACTTTTGTGATAAACAACGCAAGCTAATTAAACCCTTACACAACTTAGTTCGAATCAAATTTCAACCCTCTACTCAACTCTACACTGAATGGCCAACCCAACCCCAAAATCAACTCGATTTGAAAGCTATATGCGTGTATTAACTCAATTTAAATCAACTCAATCTAACATTCCACTAAACATTAAAGTCGACCCAAAATTAATTCCTAACCGAACCCCTCACTCAAATCCAAGTCAACTTCATCTCAAATCCTATTCAGCTAACTTCCAACTCAAATCTCAATTTAACCCTCAGATAAATCTTAATAAATCTTACTCACACCGTAGACAGACACAGAGTTAATCGCGATTTTCATTTATCCCGATTGTCAAAAATCGCGTTGTGGAAACGAAATAATCCGATTTTTGTGAAAATCGTGTAATGACAGACGACTGTCATTACACAATTTTCACAAAAAAAATCAGATTATTTCGTTTTCACAAGGCGATTTTTGATAATCGGGATAAATGAAAATCGCGATTAACTCTGTGTCTGTCTACGTTAAACCTCAAACTCAATGCCTTACTCAATCCCCAAATCAAACATGAACTCAACTCAAGCTAATTTTCAACGGAACCCACAATCCTCCCAAAATAAATCCGCAATAACTCAACCCTCAACTCAACCCCAAAATCAATCCCTAAACTAACACGGTACGAAAAGTGCAACGTACTCCTTCAAAGGTAGAATGAGATTTTTGGGAGCGATGGTCCTCAGGGTATTTTCACCAAATAAATGAGACAATGAACAATTTGCCTAGTTGATCCGAGTAAGTGCATATGAGGAAACTCCCTTCAACGTAATTGACGATTGGAGCATCACGGATTCGACCCATGATAAACCAATTGAATAGGTATGATTGACAGCTGTTTCAAATTCGTCTTTTCTTGCGCATATCGTCATTCGGTGCGATAAAATCACAAGGCTTCGTTGTTTTCACAAAATTTTGACAAAAACTATCACCGCAAAACAATTCGATTTGTTTTTGTTTGCTATGAACTAGTGTTTATAAATAAAAGTATATCAAGAAAAAAGCACCATATGACAGAATTTTTTAGTGAAAGAGATAGCAATACATGCGCTTGATCATACCTACTTAAATTGGTTTATCATGGATTCCACCTAAGTAGTGGAACATTTTTAAACTGAGCTACCTGATAATTTGACGTTTGAAATTGTTGTAAATAATTCCAATTTTGATCTGTAAACACAATTTTTACTTATCGGATTGCTAATAATTGTAAATAATTCCAATTTTGGACTATAAAACCAATTTTTTATTACCGCATTCCTAAATTTTCTTTCGTCGCATTTGTGCAAATGTCATTTGATCAGGTGCATCATTTTAACTTTTTTCCTCGAGAGGCGCTTTTTTTACTTTTACAATCGTCAATAGAAGGATCAACTCACAAAAGTTTATCGTGTCAATTATTCAACTACAGATGTCACTATAAATATTTATATAATAAAAAACCGTTATATTTTCATTTAAATCTCTTTTATATTTTCTTCTTAGTTTAAGATGTCAATTACAACACATTATAAAATACATATAATTTATTAACAGAATAGCAAAGGAAATTTTTAAAAATAAAATTTCCCCATTTTTAGGAGTAAAGGCAATATTTAAGAGAGAATTAAATGAAAAAAAAAAGTTTAAAACAAATTATCGTTGGTTTTAAGAACTTAAACAAAATGGCATTTTATACAAAAGTTGGGGTATAGGAGAGAAATAAGTTAAAGTGCACATATTTTATTTAGTGATGGTAAGCATATGCTGGTGCAGCATATGTGGCCACTTTAGCAACAGGTGCTGAATAAGCTACTTGACCGTTATACGCTGGTCCAGCATAACTGAGTGGTGCAGCAACTTTTGCAGCCACAACAGCTGGTCCACCAACTTTAACACCTAATGGTTCTTTATGAACAACAGCATTGAAACCATTGTGTGAATCAGCGGTATAATCAACGGTACGTCTTGTGCCATCAGCATCAATGAGTGAGTATGATCCTTGTACAACATCTCCGTTACGTGTTTCATGTTGACTTTTTGAATCGCCGGTCAATGAATCTTGAATGTCGTACGAGTATGAATATTGTGGATTTGGATCATATTCATCGGCGGCAGCAACTTTTGTGAGGGGTGCAGCTACAGCTAGTTTAGCTGGTGAGGCATATGCAACTGGTGCCGAGGCATATGCAACTGGTGCCGCAGCATATTGAATTGGTGTAGCGGCATATTGAACTGGGGCAACTGGACCAGCATAACTAATTGGAGCGGTTTGAAGAAGTCCAGCACGGGCTACGGTTACGAAAGCACAGAAGGTCAAGAACTGAAAATTAAAGGTATTAAATGTGATTAGTAATCCATTGATGTGTATACGGCAAACCTATTTAATATAAGTATATAGTTGATTGTGTGTATACCTTGAATGCCATTTTTGATTGTTTAATGTTGCGGTAATTTGTTGTTTATTTCCAGAAATCTATTGAATGACTGTGCTGAGATGAATTATTGTAGTTCATTTTATACAAAAAAAATTTCCTTTACCACTTTTATTTTTTTTTAATTTTGGTTTTTAACTCGCGTTATAATTTCTTTAAAGGTAATCGCAAATGACAAAGACAACAACAACAAAATGTAGAAGGTACAACATGTAATTGCAAAAAAATTCACTGATTTATTTGTAAATATAAGGTTGGAGATTATAGAACAAAAAAAAATTGTAATAATTCGCATCGCGACAACATATCCATACATCAGCCGGTATATGTCAAAAGGTGGCCCCAATCGTCTTAAGTATACCAGTTCTTGTCTTGTTTTTATTAATAATTTCGTTTTTGTAATGTAGATTAATTTTGACTTATGCATTTCTCAAAATTACTCGATCGGTTGAAGATTTAATATTTTGATTAGAAAATAGAAAGTAAATATGTATAACTGGCCCATATTTCGTTTGAATGATAGTACGATTCTAATATTTTTTACCCAATCAGCCGTATAACGAAATGATGATTATATATATAAATAATTAATTTTAAAATTATTATTTATAGTCACACAAATAATTTAAATTTAATTAATTAAATTTTCAAGTTTAATTTGCGCCAACAAAATTTTTCTTTTGTGTACACGTTGTTGTGTACTGATTTTCGCCGGTAACGATCTTGATCTTGAGATAATGACAAAGTTAGCAGTTGTCTTTTACATAATATTTATGTGAAAGTAAAATTGATTTAGGCACATTTTTGATCAACATTACGCAATTATTAGTCTACGAGCCAATAATTTTGCCAGTCTAAATATAAGTATGTAAATAGTTTTTCTATTTATGGCGGGTTGCAGACAAATTGGAAATATTTAAGTTAGTATGTCAACAACATGATTTCCTAGTCAAACTAAGTGTAAATTGATTAGGGGTAATTAGGCTAAATCTACAAGCATTTTATATTCAACTTGCAATTTCATCGTTGAATTAAATTTACCACTTTTGCTTTCACGTTTAAATTGTATCACCTTTTTGCTTTTTTAGGTCAAACTTGAAAATTTATACGTTGTGTTACGTTATAAATAGCTTCCCAAGTTAGCCCTATATGATCCGATGTAATTTTTTTTTAATGCGATTTGAAACACGTTGGATTATAAAAAGTTGTATTGTTGAAGGTTCTCGAACGTTGCTCTTAAAGTGGGAACATTTTAATCTACCTTTTACTATCTGCATTAATTCTAACAGGAGAAGGTTAAACTGCATTGGAAATGAAAACGAAATTGCATGACAGCATAAAAATAGCATTGCGTCATTTCATGTTTTGTGTAGAATCCCATACAACAAGCAAACGTAAATCAATTACATAAATTGTCTTCGAATCGATTTTATAATTATCGGTGTTACAATTAAATTTCTTTTTATTAATGTAAAACATGACAAAAACTTGTTTTCATATTTTTTTAAAGATGCCCTAAATTAAACCAAATTTTTTTTTTTCTTTTGGCTTGTTTTGTGTTGTATTCTTAATATTTTTATGTATGTACGTAGACGTACTTATATCTTATTTTAGAGCAATTTCGCGGCCAAATTACATCACAATAAATTGATAATGGCTGCTATTTTATAATGAATATTATGAAATATGTAAAAATGCATGCAAATGAACAACGTCAAAATTTTATATCGAAATGACCGACTTTTATAAAACATAACGTTTCATTTAAAAAACAAAACCTTTAAGTTTTGATTGATGGTATTGCGACATATGCCTACCTAACAGTTAATTAATTTAAAATTTGTTATTTATAATTTAATTAGTGGGTAATACAGCTGGCATAATGCTAATTGTAAAGTGAATTAAATGAGTTTTCATCTTACATTTTAATATTTTTAACATAGATCTTAGTTTTGCGAGACGAATATGCTGTTATCTTAAGTTGTAACGAAATCTTCCGATTTCTTTATCAGACTCGAATTTAGAGGTCTGGTATGACATGAATCTATGCTTGAATAATCACATTAAAAAGGAAGAAAGTAAACGGGACAACAAGAAGCGGAATAATATCTGTCTACAAGAGATATTATTATTATTATTATTAGTTGAGGGCCATGTGGGCGTTCAAGCCACCCCGCACTGCGACCTAAAAGATCTTTTGTGCATGGACCCTACTTAATGAGCCGTCCAGTCAATATTCAGGCTCTTAATGAACCTGACAATACTGCCGGCCGGTATATGATGCATACTATCCGGGCTCATTACTCTCACTCCTAGATGTTGTAACCTTTTGCAGAAAATGGCTGGGCAATGGCACAGAACATGTTCCGCTGATTCCGTTTCCATGTCACAGAAGCGACATCTATCCGTCGAACTTAGGCCCATTTTCTTTAGGTGATACCTTAAGGGGATGTGACCTGTGAGGAAGCCGGTAAGCAGCCTCAACTCAGGTTTCCTAAGTACTAGACATTCCTTGGCCCTGGCCGACGAAGGTGAAATAAATTCCTTCGCCTGTCGCAAACCTGGAATTCCGCGCCAGTAAGAGGACTTTTGCACATCCTCCCAGCGTTTAACTGCTGCCCTAAGGTGCCCCTTAGAGACACCGCAGAAGGGCTCTGGTCCAATTAATGGAAAGGCAGATCCCTCGCGGGCGAGGACCTACAAGAGATAACAAATTTTTAAAACACCACCCCGCATGACCTCCACACAGTCTGCTGAAGATGCCCCTTTAATCATCGGGCCAGTGTGACTACAAGGGCACAGCTGGACACCGTTGCCACTAACAGACGGAAAGGTGCCTCCTCATCAGACTATGCTTCGACCGCACGAAATCAGCAGAAAATATGAAGAAACATCCGGCAATGAGGACCCAACCCTACACTCATCCCAAATCACACTCCAAATTTACTAACCAATGAGGGAGGGGAAAAAAGTGTGAACACGAAGAAAAAAATAAAGCAAACCGATTAAGTAAAAAAGTAGTCACCCTACTGACCTTGTATAGGTAAATTAAAGGTTAAAACAAAAACAGCCAAGTCAGCAACGTGATCGAAAGGGTGGCGACAGCTGAAAAAATGTTATATAGGTAATAAAATTCAAAGTATAATCATGCAAATAAAAAAACAAAGAAATTATCAAACCTGGCGCCAGCCAAGTAATTCACAATTACTGATAAAAAAAAAAATAGACAATTATGAATGGTTTCCTTTTTTCTCGGTTCATCGACCGAAACGTTACGTCTCAACGGGTTGCTATTATAAAACCCGACGAAACAAAAAAAAAATCTTCAAAAATTTGACACCAGAAACCTTTGCTTCACCAAGGGACACTTCCAGGCGGTTTCCTGGCGATAGACATTAACTATTTTCCAGCTAGGTGAAAAAATACCGCATGCCATGGATTGGTGAAATAATACAGACACCTTACAATAGATCATGTTTTCCGAAAGAGGAAGCACGATTGTTGAAAAAGTACAGAGAGTTTTCCGAAAGAGGCAGCACGGTCAAAAAAGAAGTGCAGAGCGTTTGCCACTAGATGTCACTACACAATCAAATAATATTTCTGACGTTTTTCAAATGGAGATAGTCAAGATCAATTTAATTATCACGTATCAATAAAAATCACTTTTATTACATGAAAATATTTTTGTTTATGTTTACAAAATTCACACACAAAAATGTCATACAATTTTTAACAGCAAATATTTAGTGACACCTAGTGGCATTATGTAAAAGTTGCTTGTGTTTTCGGAGTTTTCCGAAAGATGGTAGCTCTTGCGATTGTAAAAAATTTGACATTTAAACATGATCTATTGATATTGACCATCATCAACCTCATCCATCTTGATTTTATTTGAATTTGGAAATAAAGTAGGGATAAGAAATGATAATGACAAGAAAGGATAAGAAATGAAATGGCTACAATAGCTGCGCAGTTTATGTTTTTTTTCTGTATTTTAATCCGACAGAAGGGCTGCAGTGGCTGCAAATCTAAATTTTTGTACGAGTTACAACAAAAACTACGCAGCGGCTGAATTCTTTACCGCACCCAGAGTACTTTTTATTGCAATCCTCTAACCAATGCCTTCTATAATGTACAAGCCAGTGACTACAAGCAATTTTTACAAATTGAAACGCATTAAGTCTCCCCGCTAGGCGGCAGTATAATAAAGAAAAGATATTTTTTTTTTGTTTTGTCCAAAAACATTTTATTATTCAATTAAATTTAAATTCATTTTTTTTGGCGGGGAGGACGGAAATAAACAAAATTAATTCTGATATGGGTGATAATAATATTTAATTTTTTAGATAATTTTGAGAGGTAAAAATATACGAATTAAGAATAACGCATAATTTTGTTCATATTTGTTGGTTATGTTTTTGTTTGCTGTCAAAATTTATTCATACAATTTGGCTATAAAATAAAAAATAAATAATTGTTTTTTCTTTGACACTCTAACGTAACATTTTGTTGTCTTCTTTCATTTTTTCCAGCAGTCAGTAAATTTTTCGTAATGGAATACTGGCATTATAGGTAAGATTGTCAGCTTTCTCCTGATCTTTTAGAGGTGGTATTACGGGTCTTCCGCTTCCTATGGAAACAATACGCTTTAATATTTATTGATTGATCATTGCCCGCTCGACTTGTCCATTACTAGTGTGGTGATACGGTGCCGCATGAGTCAGTTTTATTCCCCCTTTCCTTACAAAAAATCAAGAATTTTTCACTACAAAATGGAGGACCATTGTCACTTACTAACTCTGTTGGATAACGAAAAAATTTGCCGACTCTAATTGCATCTGTTTTGCAAACACACCACTTCTAACGACTGAATACGTCTATGACTATTAAAAATTATTTTGATTTAAAATAAAAAAAATCGACATGAATTCTTTCGAAAAGATATGTAACCTCTAGCCATTTCATATAAACCTTATTACTTTTATCGTTTCTTGTAGCTTGACCCGATTTACACCTCTTAATGTATCTCTCAACATCTTTATCAGTGTCTTCCCAGAAAACGTATTTTCTTGCTAACACTTTCATTTTTACTCACGATGCAATAATTTCAACATATTAACTCATACATGGATTTTGAAATCATCCTTCCGCCAACGCTGTTAATTCGATTGTGAATTCACTCACTATCTCGCCCCTCTTTTGAACTCTTTGTTTAAATATAATGGGGTTTGTGCAAGTTTTAGATTGCGGTGCAAAAAAACTCTTATACTTTTCGACAATTTCTGCGTACGTGGATTCTTTCGGTTTCTTCGGCTTACATGATTTAGTTATATAGCTTCGTACTGTCATCTGGCGCAATTAAATAGTTTAGTAGTAGAATTTTAAATGTATCGTCCTCTACTTCATTTAATTCGAAATAATTATCGACGCGATCTAAATAGTTTTCGAAATTATCCCCTGCCATATACGGTTCGAGGGTACAGGTGTTCTTTTTTCAACGTGATGGTTACAACATCTCACCGTCTTTTGCCAACCAAAAGAAACTGACGTCGTCTTTTCATTTCAAAAAGCCTAGCTACATGATTAAACAAAGTTGCTAAATGGTAAACATTTCTAATACCCTTGATAGACTAGGGATTTTCTAAACGCGTTTAGTGAAACAAGGTTAGCTAATCCACCACAAATACATTTGCGCTGACAGACTAGGGATTAGTTTCCTAATCAGAGAAGCAAAATACTATGATGTTGATTCGCAGAAATATAGCTAGTAAATCAGCTGAACTCATTTTTAAATTCAATATTTCTAAGATTTATACATTAAAACACACTAGATTTTCTTTTTATAAACATAACGTCAAAATGTATTCAGCACAAATTGTATAAGATTGGATATTGGTTTTATAACTTCTATCGTCTTTCAGCAATGTTGAAACAATTATTTCGCATTGTAGTGCCACTTGTACCAGTACTAAACACAATACGACGAGATTCAAAGATTAGTGCACTAATCGCGATTAGTCACTAATCCTCAAATAAAACGAGATTAGTTAATCTTCAACTTGACACACTAAAGCTAATCTCGAAAAAATCACTAATCACGGTTAGCTAATCCCTAGTCTGTCAAGGGTATAATATTGATTTGAATGACCTAGATTTTGGTTTTTGTTTCAAGTTTCCAGCTAATGCGGCCCAAAAGATATTCGCATCAACAAAAAAAAAATTTTTAGGCAGGCCGATTTTCTCTACCGGTGAGTGTATTTCCCATGAAATGTAAATCATTTTTCTTGATTTACAGCAAATTTTTGTTTACCTCCACATATACATAAATATAACCCTACAAACCATACATTCATTTTATGTTACAGTTAAATAGTGTTCCGCTCCGATCAGTTTATAGTGGATTAATCTTTCAACCTACATAAATTTAGAATTTGCTAGGTAAATGTTTTATGTACTTGCTAATTTGAGGTATTAGGTTACAGCGATTGCGAATTGTGAGTTTGTAAAATTTGGAGGCCAAAGAGAGTGTTGAAGTCAGGTTAGTTGTAAAAACAACAGTTGTAAAAATGATGTGAACTACAATTTATGAAGTCAAGTCCTATATGACTAAATCATTAAGCAGCATAACCTTCAATTTTCCTTTCTCATTTTGTCAACTTATTGAGTTTAGCAAATTGTTCCATTGTGTCCATTGGTCTGTTTACTTTTTTGTGGTTTTAAATGCTATAATTAGTCACAATAGTTGCTCATAATTGGATCATAATTGAAAATATTGAAGTAGTTTACACAACCAAATGTATAGTGGACTGATCTAAATGGTAACCCATTTTTAGTCCACATACCGACCGTTTACACAACAAGAAATGTGGGTCTCATTTCGTTCTTATGTCAAAATTAAATTTTATTTATTTTATATTTTTTCTACAAAAAGGATAATTAGCAAACTGAATCTTGAAATATCTGAAAACTCTTTAGGTCCAAGCGATTACACTGTATTTTTAGTTTACCTATTTTAGGTGAACGTGCAGCTGTGGTATTGTAAACTACCTAATTGTCATTTGTTGTGACGACCTGACGACTCTCGTGCGCACTTACGAAAATCCTAGTGGAATTCTATTACCTATAGGTAAGGTCCAAATCGTCTTAATCGTCAAAATAGTTGTAAACGTAAACGAATTTTACTAAACATGTTATGCATATTTGTTCATTAGTTAGGAACCGTATGCACACAACGGCCTTGACATGCTCCTTTTGCACTAAATTAATATTGAATCACGTAAATTTTACTATTTTCGACATCATGCCGCGTATATTGATATTTAAAGTTTTATTACGAAATTAAATTAAATAGTCTACAAGTTACGTGTTGAATTGTACATGAAATAATTACCTTTAACATTTATGACCTTTCTACATGTTTTATGCATTTTAAAGGTTTAAAATATAAAACATGGGAAATATTGTATCACCGTCGTCCATAATGCAGTCTAATTTGCGCATGACGAGTGAAATACCTTAATAAATAAATAATTCGTGTATACCTACTTAAATGACAGTAAAACTATTCAAATATTATTTAAATTTTATTATAAAATAAAATATTTGAAGTTCAAAATATTGTTGAAAATTAAACCCTTTCACTTTCACCCGCCATTTCGTATTAAAATTCCAAATGACCATAAACATTAGATTTTTCTAATAATGGCTCAATGTATGATTTCAATTTCAGAAAGTTCAGCCAAGTTGGTGCTTTATTTTAATTGGAAAGCTGCTAATTAGTTAAATCCTATGAATAATATATGTCCAGCCAACTAATCAATATTAATTAATTAGGTGCGAGCGAACACACTAATTGCCGCACACGTCAAATTTTTGGACAATCGCCAACAATAATAATCAAAAAATCAAACAATATTTTGTAAACATTCAGGCGAATTAAAATAAATAAAGCTTTTTATTAATTCGCCTATAAGTATACCATTCTAACCCAATACTTTGTACAATAATTTGTATAGAATGTGTCAAGTTCAAGATCACACAGTTAAGCGACAAACTTTCATGTTTGATCAATAAATTTTTTTTTTGGAAACAAAAAATTGTGTTTTCAAAGTGAGAAAAAACGTCAATTTAAAATCATTACAGTTGTCAAAATTTGTGTAGTTAATTATAGTTAGTAGAACAGTTTATTAGTTTAGCTAATAATAAACTCGTACAATATAATTATAATTCATTAAATTATTTTATAACAATACCGATGGATGGACTACATGAAATACTTTCAGTCAACCTTAACTTTGACATTCAAAATTTGATCAAATTATAATGCGTTTAGCACATAATTTAAAAATTTGACGTTGATAATAAGTATAAAGTGTAGCGTCAACCAAATAATTATTGTGTCATTTTTCAAATGTTTCTGGCTTGTTGTATCCAATTTTTTTTTTTGTTAACCAATTATTATTATCTAAATTACTTTTAATATCGGATGGATATGAAAATGAATAACAGATTAAATTAAAATGTGTACCGTTTTCCGTCAATTTAATCAATATTTATATTTATAACGTAATTTGTTTTGACATTTCTTTTGATGATTGCAGTCTGTATTATGATGATAAAAAATAACAAAAAAAAAAAAAAAAAAATTTAATTGATTTAATGGATATAATTCGCTTATATCCCATGCACATGAATTTAATTGTTCATAAATGTAGAATATTAAATTGCATATAATGATGCACTGCTAAATTATATTCCTTATGGATCTATAAATTTACAAACACACCTAATCTCTTTTACTGACGGTTGACATGAATCGTATTTATGATGTTAAAAGATATTCAACTGTCTTTCTTTATAAGATTCGAAATATGTGTATGTATCATATTTAGAATAATTAGTTTGGGAATTTAATTACCAGAGAGGTGGTGATATTAATCTGTCGAAAAATGACATATAAAACGTGACCATATACAAATCGGTTGGTGATTCAGACAATATTTTATTTTGGTACCTTAGGCTTTGACAACATTTATAATTATAAGCTGCTACAGCAGGTAATGTTTTAGAAACATTGAACTTGACAAACAAAATCTAAATGACAATTGGTTAAACCACGTGACTTATAAATAATGAATGTTTATTACATATATTGTGATAGGCATAGTTCCGTTTTCCGCGCGGTTAAAATTATATTGCATTTTGTGTTATATACATATACACTACTTTGTATTATATAGAGCTGTGATCTTACCATTCGATTGGCGACAATCAATTTATCATTGTAACAATATACAGAACTTACTTGTTTTAAATTTTAACTTACAAAAATTAATATTTTATAATGGACTTCCTTGTTGGCCGGCGAAACATAATTTTAATGTTTTACATGATTATGTGAAGTAATTAATTAATCGTTTTGATTTTTAAACAGTGTACGCGCCGGTTTATTCACCTGCAGGATATTTCGGTAACTAAAAACGTGAGACAGTTTTAATAATTCCGGTTGGTAATATAATATGAAATTGCGGTGTCCATCACATCGCAATGTATGTAGTGTACTAGTGTGTGTGCGATGCTCTAATTTTATTTGTACACAAAATGAGTTCATTAACAGTAATTCAGTAATCGGGCGTACTGCGTGCGCTGTTTCACATAGATATTAGAAGCAAGGTTAATTTACGTGTATATATTTTAGTTTATTGATTAGAAAGTCTATTTAATTTTTAGTTTTTGGCGACTTATCACGAATTTTTTTTGCGAATTTTAATGGGCTTGGCGCGCACCATCTAATTTAATAATTTGGATAATTGTTTTTTTTTTTGTTTAGACAAGATTTAGATCGATTAGCGGTTTAGATAATTGCAGCGCGTTTCCTTGAAAAATTATCAAAATGTTCATTATTTTTGTATACGTATTGAATGAATCCTTTTTCAAGCACAGTTTAATAAAAGCAAATGAAAAAGAAAATCGATGATACGAATTTATTTCTCTAGAATTAAATAATGCTAAAATAATTTATCTTAGTATTAACTACACAAAATTGTCAGACTTTTCTATATGCTGTGTATTATATACAGTATGGTTATAATGAATTAACAACAAAAACATTTTAAAGTTACTAATCTGATTAATTATCCAACTGTTACTCGTCTACTTGATGTTTAACAAGTGTTTTCAAATCACATTGACTGGCTAGTATTTTTGTCACGTGCGCCGAGTTTGAATACATGAAAATCCCCAAATTCATAATTTAAAACAATGCATTTTCTTTTTTCTTTATATCAGAAACTAGGGTAATGGGGTAAACATATTGAGATAATGTCTGCATAAACACGATATAATTAAGTATATTGGTCAATGTGATTTAGGTCAAGAGCAAATAGTGTAGTCCCAATATAAAAACTTGTAAGTTATGAATTCGCAAATATGTTAAAGTGTGATGTTTGTTTGTTTATTGTGCAATCTAATCTATATACTTTGTTGTACGTAATCGTAAATTGCAGTAACAGATGCTTTGCTTGGAAGTGAATTGTTTTAAAGAAGTTAAAGTATTTTGTGATTACAGATTAGGAAACAAAAGATTCTTTGATCTTTTACAAAATTATTAAATCTGGAGCCTAACCAAGCGCAAATTTTAGTGATAAAAAAAATTACGTTGGAAAAATATTTTTTTATTAAAAAACTGTATGCAGCCAAAACTGCTATAATGGGGCATGCAAAAAGAGTTTGTTTTTGTTTCCGCTCACCAGATGTCATTACCGTAACAAAAAAGCAAATGGGACTTTCCTTCTTAGCACGGTAGTATTGTTGTGAAACAGAATTGTGGTCACGTATAAGTCTATTTCATTGATCTAATTTTCGCGTTGAGCCTTTCATTTTTACCTTCCCCATAAAATATATATCAGCCTCAACCCCAACCGTATATTTTTGCTAATGTTTTCAATTCGATTATCCCGGCATCAACGGTGAAATCAGAACCTTCAGGCTCATATTCCTGGATTAGAACACTAAACTCGAATGGATGCATAAGTGTATTGAACAGTTGCTCCGCGCCTCGTTCTGACACACAAACCACTCGACATAGGTGTAAGCTTTCTCTTTCAGCAAAACGAGAACTCCGATTGGTGAAATAATTATGCTGATTATTAACGGCACCATACTCTTCAGAACAAACTGAACTGACATTTTCTCGACAATAAGCAGATCATGTTTTCCGAAAGAGGCAGTACGATCACTGAAAAAGTACAGAGTTTTTTCCGAAAGAGGCAGCACAATCAAAAAATTAGTACAGAGCGTTTTTACACTAGATGTCACTACACAATCAAAAAAATATTACTGACGTTTTTCAAAAAGGGGCAGCCAAAATCAATTTATTTATCACGTAATAATAATAGCCACTTTTATGGCACGAAAATATTTTTGTTGTTATTTACAAAATGCATACATAAAAATGTCATATAATTTTTGACAGCAAATATTTAGTGACACCTACTTAGTGGCATTATGTGAAAATTGCTTGTATTTTCGGAGTTTTCCGAAAGATGGTAGCTCTGGCGGTTGTAGAAAATTTGACATTTAAAGATGATCTATTACAAAAAAACATAAAATCTTTATTACTCTCTATTGACGATTGGAGCATCACGGATTCCACCTAGTGGAAAATTTTTAAACTGAGCTACCTGATAATTTGTCGTTTGAAATTATTGTAAACAGTTCCAATTTTGAACTGTAAACACAATTTTTAGTTACCGGATTGCTAATAATTGTAAATAAATCCAATTTTGGACTATAAAAACAATTTTTATTTACCTCATTGCTAAATTTGCTTGCTTTGCATTTGTGACAAATGTCATTTTATCAGGTGCATCATTTTAACTTTTTTCCTCGAGAAGCACTTTCTCTACTTTTACAATCGTCAATTTCACCATTTATTTTAAAAGTTAAAACCTTATCGAACAATGCCCCTATCGGGAAACTCATATAATAATAAAATAATAAAGCATTGTTGCATGACATTCAAAATAAGGCGCTGCCATATGACTTTCTATAATACCAATTTACAATAATAGACCGCGCTTATTATTACGTAATACAAAATTCAAATATATAAAATCCCTTCGTTATTTAACTACTACTTACTTCATTTTATAACTCATTTTACTTACATTTTGATGGACGTTCACTTGTCAAGATTGTTGATTTGTAGAATCGATATATTTCGTTCATTAATCATTAAAATACTGCCATGGGACACAAATAATTTTGCAGAATGCTGTATCTCGTCAAGATCTGCATTATTCATTGCTCGTCTTAAAGGTCGAGGTACAGTGGTTCCGTTCCGTTTCAAAATTTTCCGTTTCGTCTTTTCCGTTTGGTTGTTACATTGCATCCGTCTCATCTGTATAAACTGACATTTGATAAATAAAAAGACAAAATTTGTATAGTTTATGTATAATATTGTCATTCTCTTACGTTATGTCAAAAAAAAATTGATTTGGTTTGTTTAGTTATATGTTCCTTCTTTCCGTAAAATCTAAATTTGAAAAAAGCGGATGACCTGGTCTGTCTCTTTCTGCTTTATTGTAACTAACTATTCCGTTTATCCATTCAAATTGTATAGAAAATATCTAAAATTAATTTTGACGTAGAACATTGTAAATCGGCCTTAAATCCGTTGATTGCGGATACATATTAAATGATCCTACTGAAGATGTTGACTGGTGGCTTTTTCACATAAAATTTTCGGATAGTTTTGAGATATTTAACGCCAGCTAACCTCGAGTGAATGACATTTGTACCTTACTTAAAATTTTGTTATTTTAATTAACCCCTAAATTATGGTCGGCAACACTGGAAAAATATTAAAAACTGTCGAAAATTGTCAAAAACGAAAAGCATAAGTGTCAAAAATTGTGCGTGGTGTATTGAAGAAGAGGAAACAAAATATTCTTATTGTTTCATGACTAACCGGTAAATTTTAAAACTGTTAAACTGACCTAAAAGTAAATAAAATTGAAATTGTACATTTTTGAACTTTTTCGCTGTCAAAAAGTGTTGAAAACACAGGGTTTGAAAGAGTGGCAAGAATTCATGTCAAAAAGTGTCGAAAACTGTGTCATAAATATGTAACAGTTTTCGACACTACCCATTTAACATTTTTAATTCAATTTTTTTTTTTTTTTGGATTTTTTCCGAATTTTTCTGACAACTTCTTGCATTTTGAAAAATATTTCTGAAATCGACATTAAAAAATTCTGCGAATTAAGAAATATAAATTAAATGAAATAGAAATACCCCCATTTTAGCCTCGATAATAATAAAAAATGTTATTTTGTCGTTTAAATAAATTTATTTTCACTTTGTTAAAGTGAAGTTAGCTAGGGTAAAATATGTCAAAATATACTGACTTTTTACGTCATCAGAGAACATCTAACATCCTCGATATTAAAATTAACTGATCGTCAAATTATTAGAAACAAACAGGCAGCAACACACGTTGGGAGGTAAACATTTCTAATAACGGGTCAGTTCTGTATCTAATTGAAGACTCCTGGTGTGAGCAAGAAGAAAGTCGTGATTTATCGGAAGTGTTACACAAATATTGTTGAAATTATTAAGTTCAATGTAAGCACCAAATTACAATTGTAGTTTTGTAATTGTACCTCTCCTGATAATTTGTACACCTAAATTCGGGAATTGTTCCATTTTCCGGCAGAAATTGAAATATTTACATAAATGAGCTATGGATTTAGAATCTAGTTTCAAAAATAAATATACCAAATGAAATGTCGGATCCCGACATATCAGAGACACTGCGGATTAGCAAAATGAAATTAGCTAAACCCTACCAGCTATATATTCTATGCAATAAAACACGATTAATCAAAACTGAGGTTGACATAATGCGACTAAAATCCCGTCTAAAAAGGCCAAAGTATTGAAATCCTGTCAAAATGACCAGCAATTTGGTTGGTTCAAAACCACTTTTCTCGATATTTTGAAAGTCCTTGTGGCCGAAAAAGCAAAAAAAAATGTCCGTCCGCCTGTCTGAATGTCTGGACGTCTGCGGATGTCTGGATGTCATGTTAATACATATTTACCAATTTTTTATATATGCTGGTTTGAATGTTGAGTTGGGCATTGTGTTTAGGGTTGAGTTGAAGGTTAAGTTAGATCGAGTTGACCGAATTGAACCAAATCTTACACAAATATATTAATAACTCATACATCCATCTCCTTCTAGAGGAATTTCTAAAACTTCACGAATTGAGTTGATTTTTGAATATTGATAGTGTATCATAATTCTTTTAACGATGTAGTTGATGGTGATGGTAATGGTGGCAATGACGGTAATGGTAATAGTTAAGGTGATATTGATGGTGATGGTGATGTTTTTAGTGATGGTGATAATGGTATTATGGTATGATGGTGTGATGGTATAGTGTCATGATGGTAGGTTGGTATAATGAAATAATAATGTGATGGAATGCATGTTTAACGGTACGATGTTATGGTGGTACATATGCTGGTATGATGCTATGATTTCACGGTGATACGATGTTATGACGGTATGATGGCATGATGGTATGATGGTATGGTAGTACGCCGATAATATGATCATATGATTCTATGATGGCTTGAAGATGGTATGATGGTACGATGTTATGATGGTATGGTGGTGATGGTATGATTATATTATGGTATTCGTAGCATCCGTAAAAGCCGCCTTTGGAGGTATGCCAATCCAATTTCAATGACAACACGCTATTCATCTGCCTATTTATGCTGGTCTGATAATTGAGTTGCGCGTCTAGTTTGCGGTTGAGTTTGGTTCCATTTGCGGGTTGCGAGTCAGCGCTTAAGTTGAAAATTTATGTTAAGGGTTGAGTTGGTAGTTAGCTTGAGTTGTTTTGAGTTGAGTGCATGTACGAATGTTGCTTTTCGAGGCACGTTGATTTGAGGGTTGAGTTGGACGTGAAGTCGTGGAGGGGTTAAGTTGAAATTGAGTTGGGAGTTGAGTTCATGGACGAATATAATTTTTCGTATCGTGTTGATTTTATGATCGAGCTGGTCGTTAAGTTAAGGGTTGCATCGAGGGTTTAGTTGGCAAATAGAGTGTAGATTGTTAAGTTGAAGTTCAGTTAGGTATTTATATGGGAGTTGAATTGGTGGTTGCGGTGGAGATTAGAATTGGTTGAGTTCATTTCATACACGCATGTAGTTTTCGAATCGTTTGTTGATTTAGGGTTTGAGTTAAACGTGAGTTTGAATTGAGTTGAGGGTTGATTTAAGGTTGAGTTAAAAGTTGAGTTGAAGGTTGAGTTGGGGTGGAGTTATGAATGAGTTTAGTATTCGGTTGAGTTGAGGTCGAGTTAGGGGTTGAATAGGGTTTGAGTCAAACTTAAGTTGTATTGAAGTGAGGGATTCGGTTAAGAATTAATTTGGGATCGAGTTTAGGGTTTTGTGGGAGATTAAATTGAATTGATTTCAGTCTATACACGCATGTAGCTTACCAATAGAGTTGGTTTTTGGGTTAGGTTGGCCATTCAGTGTGGAGTTGATTAGTGGGTTGAGATTTGGTTCAAGCTAAATTTAGTTGAAGTTGAGTTAGAGTTTATATAAGAGTTGAAATATTCGTATTTAAGAGTTGATGCATTAGGTTAAGGGTTTATTTGAAAGTTGATTTGGGGTTAATTTGGTGATTGAGTTGACGGTTGCGTTGCGATTGAGTTGGAGGATGGGTTGTAAATTTATTTGGAGATGAGCTGAAGATTGAGTTAAAAGGTTCAGTTAGCAAATGATTTTGGAGTTGAGTTTAATTTCAGGACCGAAGTTCTGATCACCTCATGAGATTTCAGCCCTTTATATTTTCATTATTCTTCTTTTTGTCGAAGATAAAAATTAATAAAGAGATCGACGCTTAGAGGTCTAGAGCCGGCACTGCTCGGCTGTTCTGATGTTTTTTTTACTTATTTTCAGATTTGAGAAAAACGCAGAGATGAGTAAAACGCTAAAAAATCTGACTTTTAGACAATTGTGTCAAAAATAGGTCAAAACCATAAATATGGTCAAAAACTATCAAAAACTGTCGAAAAGTCTCAAAAACAGTCTAAAAATAAGGGTGTGAAGTTTATAACAATTGAAGTTTTTTGTATTCGTAAGTCTGAGACGTCTGAGTGAAGTACACTATTTAAACCATGGTTTTGTGAGATAGACATAAATAAGTGCAAGAGATGATACTTGTTATCTTGTTTTAATATTATCTGTTTCTTTTTAATATTACGTCATATGTGAAGTTTGTAACAAAAACATGTGAGTGAAAAATTACATTGAGTTAAATACCATATGTTATTTTAAATTCAACAAATGAAATACACTGCGCCAATTAAAAAACGGAACAGAAATTTTCTTCGAAAAAATACCCAGATTTGAACGCTTGTATCTTGGTGAAATAACACCTTTCAGAAAAAAAAATTTATTTCTAGTTGAAGGAAATTTTGTTTTCTTTTCGATACTGGGAACCGTTTTATTTTCTTTTGTTTTTTTGCAAGGTTTCTAAATTCTCTATAAAATGGCCGATTTGGATTTTTGAATGAAATATCGAGCAAGTTCGTCTACAGTTTCAAACAGCAGCAAATTTTTATTTTTTTTAGACACCTTTTGTTTTACTCAAAAATCTCATAAAAAAACAAAAGAAAATAAAACGGTTTCCAGTATCGAAAATAAAACAAAATTTCCTTCAACTAGAAACAAAATTTTTTTTCTGAAAGGTGTTATTTCACCAAGATACAAGCGTTCAAATCTGGGTATTTTTTCAAAGAAAATTTCTGTTCCGTTTTTTAATTGGCGCAGTGTATTTTACATTAAATAGGATAGTTCCTACTATAACGCGAGATGAAAGGGAGGGATTTATGTTGTATATTCTTCTAATAAAAGACCAAATTTTATTGTAAAGAATTGGTATTATTCTAACCAATAAACAACAAAGCGACTACCGCAAGATCACATTGATCGAAGTACCCTTGACAGACTAGGGATTAGCTAAGCGCAATTAGTGAAACAAGATTAGCTAATCCACCGCAAATCCATTTGTGTTGACAGACTAAGTAGGGTTTAGTTTCCTAGGCAGAGAAGTAAAATACTATGATGGTGATTTGCTGAAATATAGCTAGTAAATCAGCTGGGCTCAATTTTTAATTCAATATTTCTAAGATTTATACCTTAAAACACACTAGATTTTTTTTTTTATAAACATAACCTCAAAATTTATTCAGCTTATGCGACGTATTTTGCGAATTCGCTTAAATTGTTTAGCGGGAAGTAGCTTATATTTTGTTATTTGTTATAAACTTCACACCCATCTAAAAGGGTCAAAAACTGTGGGTATTCTTCAAGATCTACAGATACTTCTGACAATTCAATTTGTTTGACAATTAAAGAAAAAGGTCTATTGTTTTATGAGCTTCTAAAATATACCGGTAAATTTTGAAATTTTTGAGACAGTTCTGAATATGAATGAAGCTAAAATTATTCATTTTACAATTTTTTTTCGCTGTCAAAAAGTTCTGTCAAAAAATTTCGGAACCATAGGTTTTGAAAGACTGATAAGATACGTGTCAAAAAGTGTCAAAAACTGTATCATAAATACTAGTTTTTGAAAAGACCCATCTCTGCTTATTTTATGCAACTACCTGGGTTTGTTTCTCCGATTTGTTTTTTATGAAGATGATGTTTTTTTTCTGTTGCTCTTTAATCATTTTATCATCATTTGATGATATCAATTAACGTTAAATGTACATACATTAACAATTTATGATACAACTAGCTGGATTGTAATTTATCTGGAAAAATAATGAACCCTCATAGTCTCATTATGTTTTCAGGTTGATTATTCAAAATGGCGGCGAGAAATGCATAACTGATCCATTTCAAACCGAAATTAATCAGTTTTCATTTTTTATTTATTTACTGGAAAATTTTGATTATTTTCACATTTCAGTATTAGTGAGGAATTTTGTATAATAAAAAAAATTATTAAAATGAAACATCATCGGTGACCGTACACACGGTCTTTCAATTAACCTTTATGTGACTATATATTGAAAAATCTATAGCAAATTGGAATGACACAAAATGCACTTAATATAAATTAATAGAGAATTTGACAAAAAAAATTAAATTATCTATATTTTGGATTTGAACAGAGAATAAAATACAGCAAATAACGGCAAAAGAAAAACGAAAAACGACGTAAGGAAAACACTGAGCTATAATGAAATGTACATATATTCAAAGGTGCATTGGGTACAAATTGTACTCAGTCCAGTCACATAAAGGTTAAATCAAAAGTGTCCACAAGAAAGCGTGATTTACATTCAACGAAATTTTAAAGATTTGGTTTTTAAGCGGAATAGAGGAAAAACTTCCAACTTTTCTAGTTGTCTTTTCAAGATCATAAGATGACGTTAAACAATCAATAAATTCGCATAAGTTTCCTCGGGAGGAGACAAAATAAGTAGGGAATTAGATCGCATTCCCTTCCAAACGGATTATTTATTAATTAGGCAGTTGCCTGTAAAAATTGTATTGGATTATTTAAAGACATTTAAAACACAGGCTTGTCCTCCAACATGTTAATAAACACGAATTACAAAAAAAAACTTCTACATACTTTTTTTTTTACATTATTACTACTTGTACTTTTTGTTATTATATTTTACATTAAATCATTTTTTTGTCTTTTTTTTTTTTGTTTATTGAATTTAATTTTGTTCTAACGATGATTGAAATCGTTTGTATTTAGTGGCACACACACAGACAATTACCGTCTACTATAAAGTACTAAATGTAATTAAAACGACAAATAAAATAAAAAATTACCTATAAAATTTTCAAATATTTTACAATTATTTTTAGTTTAAACTAATAATTGATACAGGTTGGATTAAAATAGTTTTTTACCTACCTAAAGTTCTACAAATTATTAATTTACAAAAAAATTAAAGCGGTTGCATTAATTTTGTATAATTACCATATTAAGAATATTTTTATTTTTGTTTTGTGATAAGAACTGTGTTTACAAAAAAAGTAAGTTATCATTCCCAATGTGGTAGAAACTATAAAATTAGTAGTTTTGTGATTTGTGGTGTCGAGTCAATGCGCTGGGTATATAGGCAAGTTTCGGTGTGTGGAATAAGGGAATAAGTGTTTAGTGCGACAAGTGTTAAAATATGTATTGTGTGAATGAATGAGTGAACATTTTTGGCCCAACGCCAATATTATTTATTTAGTCGCGTGTGGCTAAATATTAAATAAGTTGTTAGATTTGTGATGATTATATACTTAGGGCTAAAACTATAGTGATATGTGTTCTAAATATTTATAATTAAACGAAGAAAATGTAGACAAATTGAAAGTAGGCAGTCTGGACGCAGGATCTAATTATCACGACATAGAATAAAACAAAATGTTTTGATTTTAATCTATAGAATTGTGGTTGGATTATTTCATTAGAAGTTGACATTGAATTTGATTGATGACTTTAATGGAAATTTTTAATGTAGCCTAGGTACGAGCCTATAATTTACACGATTGTATACAACCTTGTAGGAAAAATTGTATTCCGCAAAAAAAAAAAAAAATCTAAATTTACAACACTCTAAACATAAGTCAATTTAAATTTTAAACATTTACTTTCGAAACAATGAGATTATTCTGAGAATTTTTGAGTTTTTCAATTTTTCTAACTCAGATCTCCCTAAATAGAATTTTAATTTTTAACGAAAGCATTTTTTTTTTAATATAATCATGAGTCTACATGGGACAAATTTCCCGCATTTTGCGCATTTTCCCACACTTGTAGGTCCTACCTATCAGTCATCTTTAGTGGATCCTTATTCTGCTCTCTACTAATTTTGATGAAATTGGCTGCCTGTGCTGTTTCGTTTGTGGATTTTTCGAGATTTTCGAGGAGATTTTTCGAAATTTTTCAGAAAATCCAAAATTTCTCGAGACTTGAGTTGTCTTTATACTACTTAGGCTATTTCGATATTTTCGAGGCTTAGATTTGATCAAATTTGTTAAATATTCACGCCAAGTTTGAAATAAGTATTGTGTTTATGAATATAGAATAAGATGTTTTCTGTACAGTTTGAGTAAAAGATTTGTTAAAATTTCTGACAATGTCGTAAATTTCGTTGAAGGATTCTATCAGATTTCAGTACTATACTTGTGATCATAACCGTACAGCTCGGCTCTACAATGGGTGACAAAAACTACATTATGAAAAGAATCACTATGTTTGACCAATTTATATTTCCTTTTTCTTTTGCCGTTTTTTTTACTTTGTTTGAGTTACTACTCACGTAAGAGCTATGAAGACGGGAATGGTTAGGATTTTGGTTTGTTGGTCGGTAATTAATTTATTGTATAATAATTTTGGCATAGTGGATGTGGAAAATGGGGTTTATTCAATGATCCGACATAATTTATTATGCATACGGAAAGTAATTGTTCTGTAAAATAAAATAAAAAATAGCAAAATACATTTGTAAATCATCAATCAACATGACATTTCTATCAACATTTTTATTTTAAATCAATAAATTTTCTGCTTTTCCTATTGATTTATCTGGTTACAGATAAACATTGTGATCTAATCTCTTCAAACATTCCGTTTATAGTACGTAAAAGATCCATATTCAAACCATATTTCAACAAATATGTGGCGTTTTACGCCATTTAATTGTGTTGAATTAATTTTAATTATACAGTTGTACCATAAAATCGATTTATAATTTGCCACAAGTCATAAATTCGTGTTTGTGCATTTTGTAACTTAAGGAAATACGTTACGTCGATAACTCACACTAACAATTCACAGAATTATAATTAAAAACTTATATACTTTATAAAAGTATTTTGTAGTTATCGGAATTGGCAATAAATATTAAATACAATTTGCCAGTTGGGCTGTCTCTCATGCATATGCATAAATATTTAATTTTATCAATAATGTTGGCGGCGCCAGATAGTCTACGCTATAAATGCATTTACACATATAAATTGCATAAATAGTGATCGAATGTACAAATTCATGTACTTCTAGCTAGGAATTACTTAATTTTCAAGTTTAAAAAACAACTACACTACTATTATATTGGAACTAATCCAATTCCCCCAAAAAAATAATCGTTTGATACAATGTGTGGGGTATTATATGGTGGGCCAAATATTATATAGAAGAAAATATTAAGCCGTAATAACAACAAACGTTTTTAATTTTCGATAATCTGTTGCGGCCGACGGCCACTGCGCATTTTCATTTTCTAATTTTCAAGGTAAAAAAAAATATTCTTACTACTGCCTTCGCTACAATTTATTATCAAAATGCCTGAATCATCTTTAGTATACTACACTATTTATTATCATGTAACAACATGCTGATAACGTTAATTTATGTTAAATGCATAATAATTGCCTGCATCGTCGACTTTAATTAAGTTATGAATGTATGTATACAAAAAAAAAAATCTTACGATAAAAAAGTACTAACATTTTGTTTTAATATGAAAGATGATGTGACTTTAAAAATGTAAGGCTATTTTATGTATAAAGTCAATTAATTATTTAGCGAAGACACATTTTCAAAAACAATACGTGCGATACATCATTTGAAATTAGAATTTGTTTTCAGTAAACCAACTTTTAAAAACTTTTCGATTTGTATGGGCTGTTCCCTCCCTTAAATACTTGGACAAATGAAGTATGTCGAAAAATGTTTTAATTAATTTTCTCGGGTGTTGTTCCAGCCACAAGTCAATATCTATTATTAGGATTTATCAAATTATTAGGAGAAACAGCTAATCATTAGATCGAAGAAATATTTAATGTTATTAGAAGATTTGTTGTCGGCCAATAAGACTTTCACGAATATTGGAGGTGATAATAGACGCGGCTTCGGCAAAATATTTACAAAATGTACGAATTACGAAGGTTTCGTAGGAATCAAAAATTTGTCCTGTGTGGTCAACGTGATATGACTCTCTGTATTTGCTTCTTGTGCTGCAAAGCTATACTCATTGTAGTATAAATACGATGTATATTTGCGAAATTAGCCTTTGTAGTGTTCCGATTTAAAAAATCACTTTACCCTAAACGCAAAAACAGACGACTTTAAAATATGTAACACTGGAAATTTTAAATATGTCGGGCGATTTATTGTTAACTGCCTTTTGGCTATAATTTGAATTTGTCTGCCTAGAAAATTCATAAGTTGTATTCAAATGTTACAATAAATAAACGTTTCGTTTGTCCAAAACTAATTTTCTCGACGTTTGAAGGTTCCCGAGTTCGAAGAAGCAAGAAAAAACCCGCCCGCCAGCCTATACGGTATCTCGAGAACAGAATAATGGTCAGGGAGGAGACTTTAAAAGCTTTTGGAACCTATAAGTTAAGAGGATCGAGTACATGCAATACCAATTGACGCCAAACCACGTGATTGTTAAAGGGTGGTATTAACATGTGATTTTTGATCTAAGATGACCAATTTTTTATATTTATTGAATTGAGGATTGAGTTGACGGTCGATTTGCGAGTTGAGTTGGGATTTTGTTAGAGTTGAGTGAGGTGTTCAGTTGAGGACTTATTTGGGGGTTGAATTACAGTTAGCGATAGTTGACAGTTCAAGTACGAATGTAGTTTTCAGACCATGCTGATTTGGTAGATGAGTTGGGGTTGGATTAGGGCTGCGTTAAGATTGAGTCAGGCTCGAATTGCGGTTGAGTGGGGATTGAGCTTTGGTTGAGTTGAAATTTAGTCAGCGGTTCGTTGGATGGATGTGAAGTTTTCCACACTTTATTCCACAGTAATACGTATACAAATCCTATTGGAAAAACCCATATCATATTGGATTCTATCTAATTTTACCCATATCATATTGAATTTCTATTAATTTTATTTCCCCTGGATAGGGGGTAGTTTTTGGGCTCAATAGACGGAGTAGTAGGCCATCTACTACGTGTACTATCGGAAAGTGAATTCAAATCTCTGGCAAGGAGTGCTAAGACACATTTATCAGTTTCAGTTAAAATATCAATTGGTACCTATGTTTCTAGAATCTATAATTTATTCCCCTGGATAGGGGATAGTTTATGGGCTCGATAGGCAGAGTAGTTTGTCAGCTACTACGTATGCTTGCACTTTAGGTACCAATTGAAATTTTAACTGAAACTGATAAATGGCCCTTGGTACTCCTTGCCAGAGATATGAATTCACTTTCGGACGGTACGCGTAGTAGCTAGCTTACTACTCCGTTTATCGAGCCCATAAACTACCCACTATCCAGGGGAATAAATTATTCTGGATACGTTAGGTACCAATTGAAATTTTTACTGTCAGGATCCGATAGTACATGGAGTAGCTACCTAAAATTAATAACATTTATTCGAAAGATTGTGTAAAGAAATTACACTTTTAGTACTAAATATTTCAATATGAATCGTAATTTTTCCAATTGGAATTTATTTTAGCAGTGTAAAACTAATACATGCATAATTATATAGAATCTGTGGATTTGTGGAAAACTTCACACCCATGTTCGTTGGAGACTTATTTGAAGTTTTGTTTGGTTGGAGTTGGAAGTTATCTTGAGTTATTTTGAGTTGAGTTCATGCGCTTGTAGTTTTTCGGACCGTGTTGATTTGAGTTTTAGTTGGGCGTTGAGTTTTGGGTTAAATTGAGGTTTAGTTGGAGTTCGATATGAAGGTTGAGTTCATGCTGATGTGACGCATGCAGTTTTTGGGCCGTTTTGAGCGTTGAGTTTTGGAGTTGAGTTACTGTTGAGTGAGGTGTTGATTTGGGGATTTCATTAGTATGAGTCGAGGGTTTCCAGTCGGCAATTAATGTACACTGAAGCAATACTTGAATAGTTTCAAATGTCAAATTGCAATCCGATTGATTATCTGGCAGATCCAAGCTCTCTGGCAGATTTGTGGTTGAGTTTGTGATTGAATTGAGGATTGGTTTGGCGATTGATTTGATGATTCCGTTGGGAATTGCGTTACGATTGAGTTGGGAGTTGAATGTAAATTGTATTGGAAATTGAGTTGAGTTAATATTTCAAGACCGAAGTTCTTATCACTTCGCCCTTTATATTTTCGTTCAAAAGTCAATACACTTTTCCACTAAAGATTTTGAGTTTTTTTCTCATTGGTTCTCTCGGTAATTTCACCTAAATATGGTCGTTGTCGGAGAAGCTACGAAATATTTTTATTCTATCACATTATTGTTTTTAGCACTTTTTTGAAGAGCATCGAGTAATTATCTCATCTTAGTCATCTTAACGATATAGTATCAATATACATATTTGAAAACAAGTTCAAGCGCTACCTAGCACAATAATAAAATGGCGGATATTTTCCAACATGGCGGATTAACTTAATTGTTTTTACTGTTTTTAATTTTTAGAAATCACTTAGTTGTTTACAAATGATTACTCTTTCGATTAGAACGAAAATCATTTTGAAAAATCGCAGATAAAATCGTATCTTTCCTTAATTTTTTTACTTGAATGACATTTAGGCGAATTAATCGTGTAATGTAAATGTGTGTAATAAAAATGTTTGAAACTTAACGACAAATTGCCAGACAAAGATATTTGGGATGGGGACAATTTATTTCGTACCAATTTTGCTCGTTCAACATTTCATAAAATACTCAATTTGGAACTTTCATCGCTTCGACCAACCGTTATTCTTAATTTTTGCCTCATTTCTCTTGTGCGGTCATTCTCTCATGTATTTATGTTCGTATTGCAGTTATATGAGCAATGATATATCATATCAATTGAAATTTAACGTATCTGATTCAAATTTGGGGAGCAGCGAATATTACGTATATGAGTGATTTGCAGATAATTCAGAATAATAAAGCCATTAAAGCTATTGAACAGTTATCTCTCTTAACATCAACAAAACTTTTGTATAATGATCAAATATTACCGCTCAACTATATCTTATTCAATATGAATATTTATTGACAATTTACAAAATAAAACACGGGCTTACTAAGAGTAATATTGAACTACAAACCAACTTCTCAGTTTCGGAGAGACCAACTCGAAACCATTGTCACTATCGGGTTCCTAATTATAAATTTCAAACCACGCAGAAAAGTATTCTCTACCATGGAATCCAGGTTTTCAATCAATTGATTGATAACGAAAAAAGCTTAAGAATTTCTACATTCAAATTTAATCTTAAAAATAAGTTTTATTCAAAGTTTATCACAGAATATGATATGTTTCATGGACGTTTACTTGATTAATTAAAATATTTATTAATTAATGTTTCACACTTTTCACACGATATTTGTTCATGCTAATTTAATTTAATTTAATTAAATTTAACATACATTTTTATAAAATTTGCTTATTTTTCATTTTTTTTTTCATTTTTGAACCATATCGAAGTGTTTAACTTATCAGAAAATATTTTCCTGTATAAAAAAGCTTGTATTTTTTTTTTGGAAAATAAATATTAAATAAATAAATAAATATCAGTGCATATTTGTGCTACGTGTTTTATTTTTTGAAGTAACTTAATTTTAAATGGCGTTAAGAAGCGTTAAATATTTTTAATATTATCAAATGTTACCTTCAGCTTAAGTATTTACTAACAAACTAATTATATATATATATATATTACAATCTTATCATTTGCACAGGTAAACTAATTAATCGGCCAATAAACTGCACTTTAAAAAAATCCTTGATTCAGCAGACAAGCAAATACAAAATCACAGAAGTACTTAATAAACATCCGATAAGTATCTACAATAATTGCAGCATAATGGTTAACACATCGTACAAATTGTGATATAAAAAATTGTTAATTAATTTATTTTATAATAATTAAACCCCTAAGGGTATAAGTGCAAATTTGTAAATATAAAAATTAAGAAAAGATGTTGGATATCGATCGAATGTTAGAAAAATGTGGCGATTTTAATCGTTACCAATTTTTCTTGATGGGATTATTTGGCGTCGTCAATATACTGTCATCGATGCATTACTATTCACAAACTATAATTAGTTTTATACCGGAGCATTGGTGAGTACTATAATAATGAAACATTTTTTTTTATAGGCACAAGTTTTCTATATACTACTCGTGTATTCAGGAAACTAATTTGCAAATCTATTATTTGATAACAATTTAGAAATAAATCGTTTTTGCTTTATCAACATGCAATTTATAATTTTAAAAATTAATTTAGACAACTTTGCAATATTGTTTGTTCGTAAAAACGCATGTGGCGAATTCCCGCCAACTATTGTAAATTATATAAAGAATGAAATTTCTGACGTACATTACATCCATACAACACATAAACTATAAGTAATCATTACATATTTTATTACAAACAATTAAGTCATTAAGTCGTTTATCAAACAAATATAAATAACGAGTAGTACTTAAAGTTAGTTAGTAAACATTGTCGCTTATATAATTATGTAGGTTAAAATTCAAATTTCTAGAAAATGAGGATACTCAATTCGATTGAACTGCACTTTAAGTTTACTTTGGATTTTATTTTTGATTCTAGATCAATCTAGATTATTTGTAAATCGTAAGTAAATCGTTTGAGGTAATGTTTCTGATGTGAAAACATCTTTAGCGGCAGTCGAGTAAGTAAAAAATTGAATCTAAAATCGAAATGGCTAGAAATGATTCAATGAAAATGTTTTCACATAAATCCTTTCCCAGTTGAGCGTGAACTCGCTCGTTGTTTTTTATAACGCTGACAGAAAGCGGTTTAATAAATACGATTTAGTCGGGTTAGCTGATCTCGTTTTGTTTTAGGTTTTTAAGGAGTTTTGCTGTCTTTCTACACAAAATTATATGCACTATCATTATTTGTGAGTCACTGGTTTGCGTCTTTGCTAATTATGCCATTCTGGCATTCAAGCGAAACGAATAATATTTCGTTCCATTCGTAAAGAATAGACACACGAAGAAAAGTGCAAATACATTATTTATCCATATAGGTATAAAGGGATACCATCATATTCCCGAACGAGAAAATCCCCAAAAAAAATACCAAAAAATAGAAAGTAAAGTATCCCATCGAAATGGAAAACCCAATAAATTTTTGTTAACTACACTATGAAAATAAAAGGAATCTAGATAATTTTATGTCATCCTTGTGCAGAAAGGACCAATTCTAAGGGGCTTTGGAGAGATATTTATTTTATGTGCATAATTATTAAAAAACGTAAATTTTTCAAAAATGCTCCAAACTCTATTAATGTTACAATTTCAAAAAATCGTCAAAACGGGGGTTTGGGGCCTGCAGCCTCCATCTTCTAAGGTATAAAACGAATTAAAATAATATTTAAAAAACTTGATTTTTTGGGATTTTTCGTTTTTTGGGGATTTTTTTATTTTACCAACCCATAAAAATGGGTAGAGATATGTATACCCAAAATTCTTTTCCCCAAAACATATAAATAAAAATTCCCAAAAACGCTTCCCCAAAGAATGTCTCCTCAAAACGCGTTTTCCCAAAAACCCCAAAAGTCAATTACTCAAAAATATAGGAGTTGGTATCGTTATCCAAAATAAAAAAATCCCCAAAAATACAAAAATCCCAAACATCCAAGTTGTTTAAAAATAACAAATTTTTGATTTAATTCGTTTTAATACCGTGGAGGATGGTCGCTGCCGCCCCCAAACCCCCGCCCTGACGATTTTTTTAAAATTCTAATATTCATAGTGATTGAACCATTTTTGTAAAATTTGTATTTTTTAACCCTAGAGTGCTCGCGTCTTTCCGTGAAACGTCAGTGATCGCGTAGGGAGCATTTTGCCGCCCATATTTAAAATGATTTTTTTATTGAAAATAATATTTAAATAAATTAAAAATTATATTAAAAGATAAACTAGAAGAAAAAGTAACATTTATTAAAGTTTTATAGTTAGTTTTAGAAAAAAAATGCTTTGGGATATCTTATTAATAACACGAATTTTTTTCCTGCGGGCGCGAGCACTCTAGGGTTAATAATAATTCAAATACTAAAATAGACAACTCCCCAAAGCCACTTAGCATTGGACCCTTTGCGCAAGGATGACAGGAAAACGTCAGAAAAAATAAAATTTCATGACCTGAAATTATGTAGATTCTTTTTGTCTTCATATTTTAGTTATCAAAAATTTATTGGGGTCTTCCCTTTCGATGGAGCAGTTTACTTTGTATTTTTCGGTATCTTTTTGGGGGATTTTTCCGTTCGGGAATATAATGGTATCCCGTGATATTACTCTCGATTTGACAAAGAAACAAACCCCAAAAAAACAATCAAAATTGAGATTTTTAATTATAACAAATTTATAAAAAGTTATTTTAATTCGTTGTTTACATTAGAAGGTGGAGGCTACCGACCCCAATCCCCCGCTTTGACGATTTATTAAAATTAAAATATTAATAGAAATTAGACGTTTTTAAACAATTTGTGTTTTTTAATAATTATTCACAAAGTAAAATAAAAACAACACTTCAAAGCCACTTAGCATTGGTTCTCTCCGCACAAGGATTGATTGATTGATTCTGAATGTACGACCAAGCATTTAGTAGGATATCCCGGTAATTCTAAGAGTTTTTGACGACGGATCCACCGTACACCCTTTTTTTACATTAATTTGGAAGGATAGGATAGGATTGTTAGCATAGGATTGAGATCGACCCGGTTACAAACACATTGGCGGTCAATCGTTAATATTTACATTTTCTAATAATTACTTTACTACATTTTTTCTTTGCCCCTTATATATTTCCCACCGCCTTGCTACCTAATCAAACTCTTAACCAATTAAATTTGGTTATCCTTGTAACGGATTACTCTCTGAGTGCTGCAAACAACCTTAATGTTAATATTTATTTACACTCGATTTACACAAATTTATTGTAAACTAAAATAGAAGCTCCAACCGCAAATGAGGTGGAATAACAATCATTTCCAATATAGAATTCACTTTTGTATTATCGGAGACACTTATCTGTTTATCGTCATTCAATGCCTCTAAGCTAGTTCGGACATTCCTTATCCATCATCTAATAATTTATTTACCGTCGATTTGCACAAATTTTTTACTATTTGATTTTGATTTTCCGCAATTGATAATTTGGCCACGGACCTCATCAATTTCGCACACACTACCATTTTAAGTGACAGCTACCCAGCCAAGTTTAATAAGGGTAGTTATATTTATACGTAATGTGAGATGTGAAAATTTCCTTATTGCTCAAACAACCATAATCATCCTAAATTTTAACTTAGATTAAATTAATTTCAAATTAACCAAGACAAAATTAGTGTTTTGTCCCCGTAACACTGCTAACCTGCCATTTCGTTTGGATTACTCCTTTTCTCAATGCATTCTCTCTTCCTATGTATAACATGGTGGTGAGTAAAGTATTTGGGTTGTGTCTCTACTTTGTTCACCAATCGCATTCATGCTGTAAACATCTCCATTGAAAATTAATTTTTGGATTTTCCACTTTTACTCCGCTCCCCACGATTAGTTTCCACAAAACTTCCACAAATATATCTTTGTCCTCTCCGCACAAGGATGACAAGAAATTATGTAACATCCTTTTGTTATCAAATTGTAGATTGATCGTATTTAATATACATCTAATGGGATCCTCTAGCAATTTACTTTGTATTTTTCGAGATTTTTTTGGGGATTTTTATTGTTGAAATTTCGAGGTGCTCCCAAACATAAAATTAAAATATTCCCAAAAATCACAAAATGGTGGATTGGGCATTTCGCGCCCGCGAAAATTAGATTTTCAATCATTTTTAGATTTTTTCATTCTGTTTGTAAATACATAGTTTCATTCTGTTTGTAAGCTGTAAATAGTATTGAATAATACTTTTTGATTATCCCATCTCAAAAATGAATTTTTTTATCGTACGTCTTTTGTTTTTTGAAATAGAGCAATAGATTAAACATAAACATATTAAATGTATTGCTTTGGTAAAAAAGGATTAGATTTAGGTTTGGATTTAAAATTTCAGAAAGCAACCCGCAAAGATTTATTTTTGAATTTAATTTTTGTTTGATGTGTTTCATATGAAGCAAATTCTAGTGGTAGGTATTGAAACTAAAAATCGGATTTGATTTAGCTAAACTCAAAAAATAATTGGATTTAGCTGAATCTTTTTTGGATTTATTTAATGCAATTGTTGTTGTATTTTTTTGTAAATTTACCAAAGCAATACATGTCAAATTTTCTTTAACCGCCGACAATGCCATCTTCACAAAAAAATAAACATTTGACATTTCATGCATTCGTCAATAGATGTCAGTGTAACGAAAAATATGCTGCATTCAACATTGCCACATGACATATACGGACGTTTTCACAGGCGAATTTTAGATTTTGGAATTTTTTTTTGGAATTATGTTATGGAATTTTGGAATTTGGAATTATGGATTTTGGAAAATTAAAATAAATGTTACTTACATTTTTGAAATAATCGAAATGGAATTTTTTTTTTTTAATTTTGTCCCCATCCCCTTAGTATGTGATGATGATGACTAATTATTACCTAAAATACATAATTTTTTTTAAAAATGTTCCAATTTCTATGAATGTTAGAATTTTGAAAATCGTCAAAGCGGTGGTTTGGGGGCGGGCAGCCCAAGTTTTTGAAATGCTTAATTTTTTGGGACTTTTTATTTTGGATAACGATACCAACCCGTATACAGTTTGCAAAAAAAAACGGTTAACAAAACAAAAAATGCCGTATAAGCTAGAGAAATGGAGAAAAGACAACAGGTCAAACAACTACACAAATAATGCTAACATGATTAAGCAATTTGATAATAATTTATTGCTCGTCATCGAAAAAATCAGTGGTTTGACTTTGGATTCAGGCGCTACGTGTCATGTTTGTAGTGATGCAAACCTATTTTTTGAGTTGGATTTATATTATCGCGAAAAAAGTTCTATACCGAACTGAGATTATGTCCTCGAACGTCCAGTTGAAGCATCCGGCATCGCAACATAAGCTTAATCAAAAATTTGCTTAATGCAACAATTCAAGATTGTAGATCTACGTGTACCACGTATTGCGACATTTTTGTGAACGGAAAAATGACTCGCTTATCACTCCCAGAGCAGTCCACCAACAAAGCTTTAGAAATAATTGGTCTCTACTTAATCCAAACTAAAACACCAGGTGGAAAAGTGCATTTAAGAACAATTTCAAAACCAGTTTAATAACACAATGAAAGAATTAAGAACCGATGCTAGCGACGAGTATACATCGAATAAATTTCAGCAATTTCTGAAATTTCAGGCAAATTCAACGTATGGCAATATGTCTTCTGTTTGATGCTGATCTTCCGAATAAGTTTTGGGGCGAGGCGATCGTTACCGCAAATCTTCTACAAAGTATTTTACCCTGTAAAGAAGAAGATCGCACTTCATTTGAATGTTGGTATGATAAAAAGCCAAACTATTCAAATTTGCGACGGTATATACAAATGGTCAGTAATTTTTTCTAAATTTCAATTTAGAAGTTCCAAATAGCTCGAATAGGTACCGCTTTATCAGATTGTGCATGCACGAACCGCCATTAGCATCGAAGCATATATGAACCGTGATAAAGAAACAAACCTGCGATATGACATTGTTGTTCTAAAAATTGGTATAGAGTCATGGTTTTCCAGAGAAAAGTTGCGTCTTGCATATTATTTTGGCTTACGCCAACTGCTAAAACTATACCAATGAAACCATTCAATTCAACGTCCGTTAAGTCTTTTCAAACTTTCTTCATTTTGCCTGGATTATTTTTATAACTTCTACCTACCTTACCCATCTTATTCAATTTGTAACGTCTGATGCATCGTCCTCATTTTATAAATAATCCTCATCTTCATCATCATAGCTTCAGCAAAAGCCTAAACGTATTCAATCTGTGTTTCTTGTGCTCGTTCAGGTTCAAGCTCATTCGCTAAAGTTTCCAAAACTGATTCATTGAACGTAGGATCAAGCGTAAAAATGTCTGATAAACCACATCCCCCTCATCAACCCTTTCTTCAATTTGGTTTACCTCTCTTATTGATACCATTTACGTAAGGGAAAATAAAATACGTAAACTTATCACTGAAAAGTAAACAAAAAGACTCAAAAAAGCAAGTAAATTTATTCAAACACTGTGTTCACATGAATGATTGTTTTTATTATGCTAAAATGGCACGTGTAGTATAGAACAAATAAATAATGGTCGTCGGTACAATAGATAAAAAATAGAAAGAACAAAACAAAACAGTACATTTTCACAGAATATTACAAAGAACGAGCAAAATTAGTACATATAAGTATAAAACATTTTTGAGGTCTGGCTGAGTGTTAAGAATATGATTAAATTTTGAAAATGCTCTAAAATCTCTGTATTTTGAATCCATTTGCTTTACCGGGCTATCCACCTAACATAAATTATAACATAAAAATATAAAAGGCTGAAACCTCATGAGGTGATCAGAACTTCGCTTCTGAAAATTAACTCAACTCTCAGATCAATTCCTAACTAAACCTCGCTCTTAACTCAATCTTCAGCTCAACCTTCAAATCAATTCACAACACATTTTCCAACTCAATCGCATTGCAACCCACCAAATTAACCGCAAGCCAAACCTCAACTCCAAATCAACTTTCAAATCAACCCTTAACCTAACGTCAAATCAGCTCTCAAATAATTGCACACCCGAACAGCTCACTTAACCCCAACGCAAGCTAACTAAACCCTAACTCAACTTCAACTCAACTTAGCTCGAACCAAATCTCAACCCTCTACTCTACACTGAATGGCCAACCCAACACCAAAATCAATTCGATTGGCAAGCTTGTATAAACTTAACTCAAATCAACTCCAAATTAATCCCTAACCGAACCCCTCACTCCAATTCAACTCAACTTCAACTCAAACCCTATTCAATCCTAACTCGAACTAAACTCAACCCCAACTCAACCTTTATTTGAAATTTTTTTGCCAATCTATTTCTATGGTCAATGCGGAGAATTGCAAAACTTTTTGAATGTGTACGTCAAGAGGATTGGTCACATGCCATACGAATTCACCCAAAACCACATGGTTATTAACACGTGGTTTTCGATTCTCGTTGACCAATTTTTTATATAATACTGGTTTCAGGGTTGAGCTGGGCATTAAGTTTGAGATTAAGTTGTAGGTTGAGGTGTGGGTTGATTTGCGGGTTGATTTCGGGGTTTTGTTGGGGTTGAGTGGGAGTTGAGTTGTTGGATTAGAGTTTTGTGAGCAGTTCAGCTATGGATTTATTTGGGGGTTCAATTGAGGGTTGAGTTAAGTTAGATTGAGTTGATTAAAGTTGAGTTCATGTATGCAGATAATTTTTCAAACTATGATGATTTGGGAGCTGAGTTGGACATTGAGTTTGGGTTGAGTTAAGGGCTGAGTTGGGGTTCCAGTTGGGGTTGGATTAGGGATGGGTTTTGTTTCATTTGGTTGAGTTGAGGTTTAATCAGCAATACTGTTGGGGATTTATTTGGAGTTGTGTTGATGGTTGAGTTGAGGGTCTTAACTTGAGAGTTGAGTTGAGGGTCTAGTTAGAAATTGAGTTAGGATCGGTTTGAGCTCATGTGCGTTTATTTAGGGATTGAGTTGAGCTTTGAAATGGAGTTGCGTTGAGGTTGAGTTTCAGTTGGAGATTTGTCTAGAGTAAGTTCAGGATTGAGTTGGAAGTTAGCTTGAGATATGCTCATACATTTTCTTGGGGTTGAATGGGGACTTCAATTAGGGATTCATTTAGTAGTTAAGTAGAGGGTTGAATTGGAGGTTAGATTATCGCGTTGATTTAACGATTGAGTTGAGCGTTGAGTTTGGGGTTGAGTTAGGTTATAGTTGGAGATGAGTTTAGGGTTGTGTTGAGGGTGGAGTTTTGGATGAATTGGGGGTTGAGTTGGTGATTGAGTGAAGGGTTGGGTTGATGGTTGTTTTGGTAATTGCAGTGGCATTGAGTTAACGTTGAGTTGGATGCTGAGCTGGAAATTGTGTTGATCTTGAGTAAGGGATTATGAAGTTCAATTAGTGATTGATTTGGGAGTTGGGTTGGAGGTTAGATTATACTCACTTGAAACGAATTCACGTAAGCACGTAATTTTCCGGACGGAACTTCTGATCACATTCACAATATTTTAAATTTGAATTTCTCTATAACTCGAAACACGCGCCCTTTTACAGAGACGTTTCCCTTTACCCGTTTGCTCTTGCACTAAAAACCTCATAACTTTACTGACTCTACACATATTTTTCTTAATTATGTCATCACTGCCAGCAAATATAAGAAATGGAATCATAAGAAGGAAATAAAATCGGTCGTCGATGCCTAGAATAAATCAAGGAAACATGGCCTCGGTGTGATCTTTTACATTATAAATTCGTTACTGTGGGCTAATCTTCATAAATCACCAAACCAGAACACATTCTTCTTTCGTTATTTTAAATAATTCACTTAGAGTTAGAGGCTTATTATATCTGTCAGCTGCAGCTACTTAATGCTAACAAACTAGCGGTCCTGTTCATTCGTCCAAAGGTTTCCAAACACTTTGGTCCAGCAATCTTTGACTTTTGGCATTTTTTCCTCTAGCATTTCTAAAGTACATCCCGTGTTAAAAAGGGGCACCAAAACTGACTCTTCAAATTATCATCCAATTGAGCTTATGCTTACAAAGACTAAAAAGTGTCGTAGTCATTAAACACTGTGATCTTCAGGGATAGTAGGTTTTCACTCTGGCATTTATCTAAATTTTATAAATGATTTCATTCCCCTGGCACACTCTTCTCCTTTTCCTTCTCGTCATTCAATGTTTTCGGCCTAAAAATATCACGGAAAATCTCTTTCGGGTTACCTTCGTATATTTTCTTGGTTAAGTGCTTAAAGCGTTATCAATTTATTTTGCTGGTTTGTCGCGGCGTACACGAATATTAAAGGCGACACAATCTGTAACTAAAATAAGCCAGCAACAAGTTCCAAAACTGGTTTTTAATTTGTTTCAACAAAACTAAATTTTTCTAAAAATTTTTTGTTGTTCACCTTCCACAGGTGCTATTCAGATGAATTAAAAAATTTAACCATTGATGAAGTTCGGCATCGATACGCAGATTACAAAGATCCGCAGTGTACACCATATAACGCAACGGCATACCAACCATCCGATGTAATGGAGTTAAAAAATGGTGGGCTGAGCGACGAAGGCATATTTATGAGATTACAGAGTAATATTAAAGATGAGTACAGTTTAGAGAACAGTACATGTACTCAATGGATTTATAATTTTGATTATGGATACAAAAGTATGACGGCCGATGTAAGTAAACGATTAATTATTTAAATAACAAAACATAACCCAACTTTATTGCGTTACAGTTAAACTGGGTGTGCAGCTCCGCATGGAAATCAACTCTAGGCCAATCACTATTTTTTATTGGTTCCGTTATAGGAACGCTTGTATTTGGTGTGCTTGCCGATAAAATTGGCCGCCTACCCGTACTTATCTTAGCATTTATGATGGCATTTATTGGAAACGGGTCATCAATATTTACAAAAGATATTGCAACATTTTCAGTGACACGATTTATTTCAGGAATGGCAACTGACAGTAATTTCGTGATGATGTACATACTGATTATGGAATATATCCGGCCATCGATGAGAACTTTTGGCCTAAATTTAATGATTGGCATATTCTATTGTATCGGTTCGATGGCAACCCCTTGGGTAGCCGTACTCGCCGGTGATTGGAAATCATTTTTATTTATCTCAATTATGCCCGTGATAGTAATGCCATTTTTCTATTTTATACTTCCGGAAAGTGCACAGTGGCTAATTGCTAAGAATAAAATTGATAAATCGATTGAATGTTTTAAGACAGTTGCCAAATTTAATGGGAAAATTCTGGATAATGAAACGATTGATGAGTTTACAAAAAATATTCGGCCACAATTAAAGGTGCACGAAGAAAATCCAAATTTGTTCGGACTATTTAAAACACCGCGACTGCGTCGAAATACGTTAATTTTATTTTTTAAATCGATGGTCATTACGCTCTGTTATGATGCCATCTCAAAGAATGTTGAAGGACTAGGCCTATCACCTTTCGTTATGTTTTCATTGAGCGCCACAGCTATATTTCCCGCATGTCTGATGCTACTCTTCTTCCAAGATAAAATTGGGCGAAAAGCAATGGCATCAAGTTCGCTACTGATTAGTGGTATATTTACGGCGGGCACCGGTATTGCAATTGCTTATCAAAAAGATTCTCAAGATCCGCTACTATTAGCATCGTTAGCGGTAATTGGCCGATTTGGAGTTACGGTGGCATATAATTCAGGCGCACAGTATGCAACGGAATTAATACCAACATGTGTGAGGGCACAAGGTGTGGCGGCTGTACACGTGGCTGGCTATGCCCTAACATTTTTTAGCTCTTACATTTTATATTTGGTAAGCTATTGATGACATGACATCTCGAAGTGAATTATTTGCTTACATTGCATTTTATAAATTTCAGGCAACATACTTTAAACCGTTACCATCTCTAATACTTGGGATACTATCATTAACGGGCGCTTTACTCTGCTTATTCTTACCGGAAACATTAAATCGTACAATACCGTGTACGCTACAGGATGGTGAAAATTTCGGATTAGGTGAAAAACTTTTTGATTTTTCATGTTTTGAAAAACCAAAATCAGAATCAACACTGGGATTGCATGAGAAATAAAATAAAACACACTTTTTATAAATTTTTTTGTTGCTTTTTTGTTGTTGTCTTTTTTATTTTATGCTCCAATTTTGTACGCTACGCGGTGCGACACGCTACTTTTTTTGCGCCTGCGAGTGACGATAAAGTCTTCCCAACTGATAAATTTGTATGGACGCTACAAAAACATTAACGGCAAATAGTGAATAATTTTTTGGTATGATTACGAGTGAATATCGTGACCATATTAAACCGGTGGCGCATAAAGCGGCCGATTGACCAACAGATAGCTGTTCAGCTGGACGATTAATATCGCCTAAGCCGGCTAGAACAAGTCCCTGAAAAAAATAAAATTTTTATTAAGTTTTTTTTGTGTTAAGCTTTTTTTGTTATTTAGTTCAAGTATTGCACACATACACACACATGTGTCTCGAGCGTTGGTACGTATACACACCACATCAACACTTAAAGCAGCGATTTTCTCTTTTCTTTGACAGTTTAAAACCCTTTTAATCGATTTAATATGTCTTACAGGTTCAACTAAAGAAAACAAAACCTATTTAGCGGAAACAAAATACTTGAATGAAAAGTTGTCGCAAGAGACAAAGTTTCTTTTGGATTGTATGCCAAATCCACATCCACAAGACAATGAATTTGTTGAAATAAAGTTATAGAAAATGTAAACAAAAATGATGTTTCATTAAGATTGAATGACTACCAGCGGCAAACCGAACATGATTGTACAGGTAACCTTCGTATAACGTGGAAGATGGATAGAAATGAAATTTACAAATAAAAAGTGGGGTTGTGAAAACCCACTAATCCAATAAAGTTGAATAATTTTACAAGTTCTACGAATAAGAAACTCTCATTTCGCAATTCCATTTTTCGACCAGAATTGGGGTACTAGTGAATTTTGAAAAACAGTAAAACCAAAACTGGAACCGAAACCGAGAAAAAACGGAATTTTGTACGAACCGGAAGACAGAACGGATATTAACTATTGGGTGTACAAAAAAAATTCTGACCTTTCTACTTAGATGTCGTTAGTATCGCTTCAATCGGAAGCAATGCATGTATTTTGAAGGCTAGATGTCAAGCTTGTCAAGCGAGAAGTTTAACTTCATTATTTGTTGTTGAAAAGTGGAGCAGAAACAAATCGTTTGCTCGTGGAAGTTTACGGTGAGCATGCAACATCAAATACAAAATGCAGAGAGTGGTTTCAACGATTGAGAGTTGGTGATTTCGACGTAAGAGACAATGAACGTAAAGGCGAACCAAAAATTGTTCTAACTACTGTCAACTTCTCAAACAGGGTGCAACCACCACTGGGGGTCAATTCTCGTTCTATGAAAAAATGAAATGAAAAAAATCTTTCCATTTGGTTTCCATCACGTCTTTCTCATTAGTATCTTTTCACGCAACAGCAATATGCGATTCTCGTTGTACAAATGAAAAAGAACGATGGAAATACGCTGAATACTACACAGCAAAACATATTTTATCAAGTTTCATATATATTTCCGCTAGGTGCGCTAGGTAAATGGTGCAAATATTAACTGAATAGATGATAAAAGAGATTATAATTTGTAATTAGATTTAATCACTCTCACAAAGAGAGGTAAATAGAGAGTTAAACCAGTTTTCGTTATTGCTTGTCAAAATATAAAATAAATTACTAAAATGGCCAAATTTTATTTATACTAAACGAAACTAATTATTTAGGGATTTTTCTTAAATGAATTGAAATTTGTTTAATAAATTTGCTTATAAATTAGTTTTAAAGTGACTAGGTAGTATTATAGTTTGGTTGAACATTTAACATTAAATTGCAAATTTAAGTGTTATAAAACTGAATTTCATATTCATTTATATTCCCACGACCAAAATACTTGGTGAGAATTTTTTTTTCATATGAGAAGATTTTGACGTCATTTTTTTCCTTCTCATGAAACATGAATCGGAAATCTCTATTTCTCACTGAAAATACTTTTCATTGTACTTTTCACAGAACGAGAATTGACCCCCTGGACAAGTTTATCGACGACAATTAATGACTTTAAGGTAGGCTCTGGGTGCAAAAGATCGGAATTACAACGCTAGGCTACACGTTGCGATTCCTGTCAATAACTACATGGACAGGCAGAACTGGAAAATACTACTCCACCCGCTCCGCATTCACCAGACATTGTTCCTTCAGAGTCCTTGCACTTCCGATCAAAACATCAAAAAATGGGTCGATGATGGATTGCCTCCGACTAAATAGGCTCATTTTGCGTAGACTACCTTGCACGATGCACTGCTTCATTCATAAGCTCTATATATAGTACTGACATGAAAGGTGGGTCGGCCCTTATTGGGTCTCAAACGCTACAGCTTTTAACCACTGTGCCGTGTGGTGGATTCTTTCTTTCTTTTTCTTTATAGTTCTTAATTTTGATGTTTTTGACTTACTTTTGTGTTTTGTGCTTGTAAATTTTGAAGATTTATTTGAGAACTTTAAACCCAAGAGAACACAACCCTCAACTCAACTTTAACTCAAACCCTATTCAACCCTAACTCGACCTCAACTCAACCCAAGCCTAAACTCAACCATAACTCAACCCCAACTCAACGTTCAACTCAAACTCAAAATAAATTCGGTTTGAAAACTACATGCGTATGTGAACTCAACTTATTCTAATCTTCACCGCAACCACCGACTCAACCCCCAAATAAATCTTTAACTGAACTTCAACTCAACACTCTCCTCGACAACTCAATCCCCAATGCAAAACTCAACTTCCGAATCTCAACGATCCGAAAAATTACACGCGTACATGAACTCAACTCCCAACATCAACTTAACCCGAAACTCAAAGTCAAACTTAATTCTAAAATCAACGCAACTCAAAAAGCTACATTTGTACATGAACTTAACTCAAAACAATTCAAGCTAACTACCAACTCAACCCTTAACACAAATAAATTCCCAACTTATGCGCTGACTCTTACTCAACCCAATCTCAACTCAAATCCAACTCAACTCCAAGCCGGCTCAACCGCAAACTAGACATACAGGTTCCGGAGGCTTTTCAATTCTCCATCTTGACCATAGAAACTGATTGGCTAAAAAAATGCTAAATCTGATAAGCCGTTCTCGAAATACCATGGGTACAGAGTTATAGACATACAGATATCCAGACCTGCAGACAGATGGACGGACAAGACGGACATATTTTTCTTTTTGCTTTTTCGGTCTCATGGACTTTCAAAAAGTCGAAAACGGACGATCTTATGCAACACGAACGATCGAATCTGGCCTTGAATAGAAAATGTGTAGAGATTAGAAGAGAACCTCCTCCCAACCCGGTAGGTCAGTGGGCTTTATCCAGCAGCCCTGAAAACAGGTTAGGACACGATGGGCCAATCATTCATCAGACCGAATTTAAAATGATCACAGAAACGAGCACTAGAAGAAACAATACCAACGAAATTATCCAAATATCGCCCATTAGCTATCGTATCCGGATACGAATTGGAAACTGGGACACGAACGGAAGCGTCAAGGCTAGATAGTGTTGCAGGAGCTAGCTAAAGCGAGTCCTGGGCTAGATTGGATGCCACTAGCCTGGACAAAACTAACACATGTACGGAGTAGAGTTTGTCGAGAAAGAAATAGCTCGCCCACCTTTACTAACCTAGCGAAGAACCTCGGAGGAGAGATAAAAACGGTGAGGGATGGTTATAAAGTTAGAGAAAAGGCAAGATGACTCCAGAAGTCCAAAGAAACTTAGAGTCCCAGCAAGTGTCGGCATAATCTCAAACACTGTTCAGATCTAGACGGCCAGAATCTTAAACGGAATCACTAGGGGGTTAAGCCCTCATGGAGAACACTGACGAGCAGTTTGAAGAACACTTGGACGCACTCACGTTGGGACAGGAAAGCAGGGTTACACCTGAGAGGGAGTTGCCAGACGGAAAGCCCAGTCATCTGGGGGGGGAGAGGGGGGAGGGGAGTGAGTACTTGAAGGGGGCGCTTCTTCGAAATCCTTAGTGACCTCACAACCGAAAGGTTTTAAACCGGATAGAGTTGCAGAAATGTTACTACGGTTCGCAGCGATGCACACAGAAGAGGATGTACGTCATACGTCACATGCTGCACTACTGGAAGCAATGGTAACCGAAGGGGGAGCATCCAAGAGTTCTATCAGGCTATTCAAAAACTAGCCATACAATAAAAACAGCCAATAACAGATAATGCACTGTATAATATCATCAGAAGAAATATACGGTCAGGATTGCAGATGAAGCTACATGACGAGTGGAAGTGAGGTTCGTTCCCCGAAACCACCAGTCTCGTGTTCTAATTGTAACAGCGCGACACACCAAATTATGGACTGCTTTTATGGAACCATAAAAGGCGTGTTTTTTACGAAGCCATCATTAGTGTATTGGGTCACAGGTGCGAAAAGCTTCTCATATGGTTTGGATTACCACCCATTCAAAACCAATGTCCTTTACCGCAAGCGTTACACCAGAGAGCAAACTCTATATCTGGGGACAGATTTCTGGAAAGTATTTGATTTACATATCTCTGTATCTGAACTTGCAGTCTCCCCAACACAACCAAAGAAGTGCCTCAATCAATCAGAAACAGAAGTAGCGAAGGCACATACCCTGACCGAGTCCCAACATGTAAACCTCCCAACTCGGATTGGGTAAAGCAACTCTCCTGGCCGGTCAAGCAACGTAATTATGCTATATCACTGGCAAAATACCAATAAATGGAACAAGAACTAGACAGTAGTGTCCAAGAGTAATGGCAAGGTAAGGTTGTGCTTAGACGCTCGAAAGATAAATGCTGTGTCCGTAAAGGAAGCGTATCCCTTACCAATCACAGGCAGTTTACTTAGTCGATCAGTTTAGATCTGAAAGACGCGTTTTGGCAAATTCAGCTGTAAGCAGCATTTCGTCCCAAGACCGCATTTTCCAGGAAGGTATTTATACCAATTCACACAGTAACGGCTTTCGGTATATGCAATGCAGCTTAGATTATGTGTCGCCTGATAAACAGAGTTATACTACACGAGTTGCATGAGAGGGTATTTGTTTATCCGAATGATCTATTGGTGACATACGTCTTCCCTTCACGGAAGTACTTTCAGCCCTCCTTAAATCAAAAGGAATGGTAGTCTGGACGGCACAAGCACAGGAGGCATTTGACAAACTAAAATCCTTAACCACTTAACGCATAGCAACGAGTTAAGTGGTTCGGGTGTTACTTGCAGAAATGCATAGGCCCGAGTTAACTCATTCAATTACATTTTAAACTGTTTTATACGTTTGTTTCACAAAATATTGTGATCAATTGTACTTTAGGGCTGTAGTTTATGGCTTGTTATCTCATCAATACCGATTTTTATGGTTTATGACACAAATTGGTCGATGGTGTATGATAGCGATAAGACACATATTTATGGCTACATGTTTCATCATAAACGATAATAAAAGAGGAGAAGAGTGACTGCAGGATGTAATTTCATTACCGGCATCTCAACAATGCCATACATCAATAAATATATTTTAGTTTCTTCCAAAACGTTCGAAAATTCTCTCTGTAGTCAAAAGACAATTCTCGCAGACGACTACCTTGAGTTACTAGGGACAGTTAAGATCAGACCAGGTATTGTAGATTTAAAAAACCGTTAAATATATAGGTTTTGTTGTGTACTAGAAGAGAAGAGTAAATCTACCCTTTAAGACTTTTTTAAACCCAGGAACTGACCATTTACAGGTCTATAATCTTCTGCCAATTTCTGAGAAAAACTTTTAGGTCTTCACTCCAAATTCATGAGCTTAGTTGTAATAAAAAAACTTAGACCGCGTTGTCCAAAGGTTTAAGTTGTAAAAGTATCGAATGTTACCTATCGAAACGAAAATCAGAATTTTATTTCATTACAAATTAAAAACCGCCTTGAGTTGTTGGTTTTTCACGCTTGAAATTGGTACGGGTGTTGTGTTAAGAAAAAAAAAAAAAATTAAAATTATTAAAAATATTTGTAAAAAATACAGACATTATATTAGTGTTAAATTTGTGATATTTATTTACAAAAATAAAGAAATGTTAATGTTATTAAGATATAAAGTTACAAAACATAGTATAAAAATAATGTAATTGTGTATAATTTAAATGTGCTATTGAAGAAATAAAACAAAAAAAAAAAAAAAAAAAAAAATGAAATTACGTCATACACGGCGATCGTTCTATAATTAAACCATATTAATACATTTGGTTTATTGTTTTTGTTTTTTTGTTCCCTAAAAGCCTAAAAGAATCATCTATTACATGCTTCACGGTCTTATCAGTGCTTTTTTGTCAGCAAATGACAGTTATAATCTAGAAAAACTAGAATAACAGTAATTATCCACGAGTGTTTGTTAATTAAAACAAAAATAAAAACATTTAATTTATATTAATTAATAATTTATGCTTGCTCAATTGAAATTAAAATTTAATAGTTTAATAATTTATAACACGTGCTTTGTGTAGTGTTTTGTTTTGTGAATACATACATACCTATATATATTATTTCAATCGAAACAAAATTTTGGATATATACGTAAAAAAATGGTGATTTATGATAAATTAACGTTTGTAAAATCGAACATGGGATAAATTAAATCAGGTGTACATTTATAATAATAATCCATTGGTGATGTTATTATATCCAATGGAATTTAGATCAGAAATCATCTGTTGCCAACTAAGATGTCTCTTGTAAGTATCTCGTTAAATTCATGCAGAATTACAATTCCTTTTTTTTTGTATTCCCAAACAAGCTAAACAGCTTTTTTGATAAAAAAAAAAAGGTTATAGTACCTAGCATCATTTGACAAAATAAACACTAATACTGGAAGAATCGTCATTTCAATATATATTCTTGTCTCTCTGGGTATTATTTCGAAACTGGCTAGAATCTATAAAATTCGATAGGAGCGGAAATGTAACATCAATATTATATTCATTCATTCCCCAAAAGCAGAATAAATTAGTTAAACTATTTAACAAAAATGTAGAATATTTTTTTTTATTTTTTTTTTTTTTTACATTTTTAATAGAAAACAGGTTTCTATAAATTATTTTGTGTGTTTGTTGCTTTTCCTTCGTCAAAACCTACAAAAAAAAAAAAATGCTCGTCTTATCTTACAATTGAAATCTAAATTTCCAAAATAGAATTTATTGTTTTCGTATCTTTGTTTCTTAAATAAATAACGATAAGTCATTTTTCATTATGGATTGTGCATAGTAATTGTTGATTGTATACGATTAACAAGGAATATAATATTATGTGTGATACGGGTCTACCTGTCTGTCTATTCAAACTGTTCGAAGCGGTGTACGTTCTAAATATTTAGTGCGTTTTTTTATTTGCTCCCGATAAATGATATGCGGAGCATATCACTTATATGCAAAACAATTTTATTGGCCGTACCACTAAGCCACTTACAAAATATTGTTAAATTGGTATATTACAAACTCGTTGCATTATGGACAATTTCATTCCTTTAAAATAATAAATGAAATGTACAAAACTACAAAGTGGGAGTTTCACAAATAATTGATTTTTTTGTGTGAGACCTGCTGGTTTTTTTAGTGATTTTTCTCACTATACTAGATGCGCCGCGCCTTCTGTGTAGGTGTGTTTTGCAAACATTTTAATTTGAAGAATAACGACTGGCATTGTTAGTCCTCCAGCATTATTATAATCTGTATTTTTATTGTACCTACTGTAGTATTTTGTTTTAACCCAAATTTGTGTACCAAAAGTTTTCAGGTTTCTCTCTAAAAAGTTAAATTTTTTCCATCTCTTCTGTAGGATGCGTCTCAGAAAATTTGAAGATTTTTGGCATACTGCTAACGGCTCCACAAAACCTGATATATTTTTCGTTTGTGTCCTTCGTCTCAATCATTTTTGTACCGTAAAAATGCTTTTCGTATTATTGTTTACATATTATTATTAAGCATGCAATCGAACCCATAAAACATCCTTTTTTTTTGTTTTTTTTTTTGTTGAGATTTTATCCGGAGCAGGTAGAATTAATGTAATAGATATGTATGCATATAGACATCCATACATATAAGTTGTATATTAGTGATTTCATTTTGAAACATTAAAAATTTCGAAAACTTGAACTTCATGATACATAGTGTTGATTTTTCAATTTTTGTGGTACGTACGGTTAGTAGTAGTCAAAAAAACAAAAATAGCCGTTTTTTTGTGTTATGGTTTTCCAGTTGCAAGAAAGAAAAACCGGGTGAAAAACAAGCGAAACTATGACGGACACACGCGGCATTCACAATGCAAAAACTTTTTACTTTTGACTTACAGGTTTGTATGAGTTTCCAACATAACGAGCAAAAATTTTTATTCGTCAAGTTGGAGGTTCATACAAACCTGTAAATAAAAAGTAAAAAGAAAAACTTTTTACTTTTGCCTTCCGGGTTTGTATGATTTTCCAATTTGACGAATAAAAATGTTTGCTCGTTATGTTGGAAATTCATACAAACCTGTAAATCAAAAGTAAAAAGTTTTTGCATTGTGAATGCTGTGTATGACGGAATCACTTGGGTTTTTTGTGTTATGGTTTTCCAGTTGCAAGAAAGAAAAACCGAGTGAAAAGCAAGCGAAACTATGACGGACACGCACGGCATTCACAATGCAAAAACTTTTTACTTTTGACTTACGGGTTTGTATGAATTTCCAACATAACGAGCAAAAATTTTTATTCGTCAAGTTGGAGATTCATACAAACCTGTAAATAAAAAGTAAAAGGAAAAACTTTTTACTTTTGCCTTCCAGGTTTGTATGATTTTCCAATTTAACGAATAAAAATGTTTGCTCGTTATGTTGGAGATTCATACAAGCCTGTAAATCAAAAGTAAAAAGTTTTTGCATTGTGAATGCTGTGTGTGACGGAATCACTTGTGTTTTTTGTGTTATGGTTTTCTAGTTGCAAGAAAGAGAAACCGAGTGAAAAACAAGCGAAACTATGACGGACACGCGCAGCATTCACAATGCAAAAACTTTTTACTTTTGACTTACAGGTTTGTATGAATTTCCAACATAACGAGCAAAAATTTTTATTCGTCAAGTTGGAGGTTCATACAAGCCTGTAAATAAAAAGTAAAAAGAAAAACTTTTTACTTTTGCCTTCCGGGTTTGTATGATTTTCCAATTTGACGAATAAAAATGTTTGCTCGTTATGTTGGAGGTTCATACAAACCTGTAAATCAAAAGTAAAAAGTTTTTGCATTGTGAATGCTGTGTGTGACGGAATCGCTTGTGTTTTTTGTGTTATGGTTTTCCATTTGCAACAAAAAATAAACTTGGAGTAAAAAGCAAGCGAAACTATGACGGACACACGCGGCATTCACAGTGCAAAAACTTTTTACTTTTGACTTACGGGTTTGTATGAATTTCCAACATAACGAGCAAAAATTTTTATTCGTCAAGTTGGAAATTCATACAAACCTGTAAATAAAAAGTAAAAAGAAAAACTTTTTACTTTTGCCTTCCAGGTTTGTATGATTTTCCAATTTGACGAATAAAAATGTTTGCTCGTTATGTTGCAAATTCATACAAACCTGTAAATCAAAAGTAAAAAGTTTTTGCATTGTGAATGCTGTGTATGACGGAATCACTTGTGTTTTTGTGCGGAAAGGGTGGCTCTAAAGTTTTGCAAAAAGGATGAAAAATGTCGTTTGGATTAAAGTTCGCAAGCAAATTTATGAATTAAACAGTTAATTATAAAATCTTATAAAATTTTAATCTCAATTCAAATTTTTCGACCCGAAATATAACGGTAAAGTATTAAAGGTATTAATATTAACCCTTTCATTCGGTCTTAAGGGCCGGAAAATTATTTTGCTGTCTAACTTAGTACTTAAGGTAAATGTCCCAATTGCGGATCGCTAATTAAAACTTAAGGGTTTGACGGTTTCTATAATAAATGTAGTGCTGAAATATAAATAATTTTTGTCAGTATTTTCTGGTACACACAAAAAAATATTGCGGTGTGAATGGTATTTTATCCGAAAAATTTTTTATTTTTTATCCAATAATACCATATTAACTCCGCAAGATCGGGTACAAATTTTAAAATATCCAAAAGGATCGAACAGTATACTTTTGCACCGTTCGGAGTAAACGCAAAAGTTGTCAACAGCGGATTTTTTTAAAAAGTACTTCCCAGAGATTATTTTCGTTCTACCGGAGTAAATATTTACACCGTTTGGAGTTTTCGTAAAAAAGTAAAATTGTAAGAGATTTTGGCTGTATTAGTTAAATTCGCTAAAACAACATGCATATTCCTTCTGTATAATAGAATTTAAATTGTGATACAATCAGTCTAGTCGCAGCGGCCTGATGAGAAGATTCAATTCTCTTACAATCTTCGGAACATATTATAATCATATACATTAAAATAAAATACCAATGGGATAAAAACCATACAATCAAAAAATGTGCGGTGTTAATTGGTTTTTTATCCGAAAAAGTATTTTATTTTTCTAAAATATTTATAAATGATTGATAAATATTTGTATCTATCCGAAAAGATAAATTGTTATAAAAACTCCTTTTGGATTTAATAAAATGCACCTCTAGGTGTTTTCCTAAAGATGAATGTTCCTGTTTGGGTTTTATGCGGTGTAAAATTTTGTATCCAAATGTATTTTATGCCATTTTTATTATAATATCCGATTGGATTCAAATTATAAATATCCGATCGGTGGGACACTATGTAACACCGATTCGGTGTTGTGGTGACCTTTTATTTTTTTGTGTGTATGAGTATGTAATTGTTTTACAATTTATTTCATAAAACAAAGTAATTTTCACTTGTAGGGTTCAGTTTTTAACAAAAATGTGAAATAATGCTACGATACCTAAAGTGGATAGCCTTAAAAATTCGATTCCCTAAAGCGGATCGTTTGCTGTCCATAATATGGATCTCAAAGAAGTTCTCACTCGGAAATATAAAAATTAATATTTTTTTGGATGAAAAACTTTTAAAAATACTAATAATAAGTAATATCCGACTTAAATAATTCAAAAAATAAAATAAACATAAATAATATTGCATAAAAATTGATTGCATTGGTATTTGGTAATACAAAAACTCCACAAAAGTAACATAATATCACAAAAAACCTAGATAATTCATATACTTAAACTTAAAAAAAACGTCTACCTAACTAATTTTTTATTTAGCTGCTATTACGCACCGACTTAATCTGCAGGACAGAATAAATTCCTCTCGCATTAATTAGCTCTGGTTCGGGTATGGCCTGGATAACATCGGTCTTGTTGTACCAGCAAACGTCATCTTTGTCGGGCCATCTCCAATTATTGCCCGACATGCACATTACTTTTACGAAGTATTCATTATTTTTCTTATCTTCTATGATTCCGGGGAAGAACTCACCCTCATATTTCACAATTACATATTGTTGAATTTTAAATTCCACTTCAACCCTTGACTCTCTCATATCAATTTGCTCTGATTTTGTAGATTCCCTTTGACTTCCTTTAATGTTTTGCTTCTTTTCTTCTCGTTGTCTTTTCCTTTCTTCTTTTTCAGTTTATTCTTTTATTTTTTTATCTGATTTCAACTGAGTAAATTTAATCCACTGCTCAGAGGATACCACTGCCGGTAGTTTCTTTTTCTTTGATGGAATTGAGTCCACAGGTGAAGGCCAAATTAAATTTTGCTTAAACGGAGTTGGTAAGTTGTTATTGATTGAACTTTCCGTTGATTTGATTGGCGTTTTAGGTTCATTGTCTACTGTTACTGAACCTTCGGAATCAACATTCAATGTAATGTTAGTATTATCACCCAAAAACATTTCCAAATCAACTTCCATTCCATCGATATATCTAAATTGTTGACTAAAGTAGGTTCTTCTTCCATTCCATCGATATCTAAATTGTTGACTAAAGTAGGTTCTTCGATATTTATGTTAGCCTCCATATCCAGATTACTACTATCGTTAAAATCACTCAAACTAATTTTAAAATATCTCCAATATTCAAATAATAAAGTATCCTCTTTGTCACCATTCCAGGAATTGCACGCGAGCGACTTCTCGAAATGAACTAATTTTTCAATTCCTAAATATCGCTGAAGATGTTCGCAAGCTTTAAATCCGTTCCTCAAATTCTTTTCGAAGCAAGGGATTTTTAAAATTGAGCAAAGCAATGATGCAAAATCTTCCCGGCGCATTTTTACGCCATTATTTTCCATGCGCCACTTTTTAACCGCCGCTCTCCATTCTTGTTTCAAAGGGTGGAAGTAAGCTACATCCATTGGTTGTAGTATTGATGTAGAATTAGGTAAAAGAGCAATCAATATGATTCCCTTCTCGTTGCAAAACCGGCTCAAATTTAACGTCATATGTGATGTATGGCCATCGACAAAAAGTATAATTGGAAATTGTATGTTACTGCTTATTAGCCAAGGGAAGAATATATTGGCTATATACTCAAAAAATAATTCCCCTGTCATCCAACCCGAGTCGCTTCTTCCAATTCCCCAGCTGACCAGCATACTTTTAGCTACGCTAACAGGAATCCTCTTATACGGTAGAACCACCATTGGGGGCCAAGTGTCCCTAGTGCACTACCCATGACAAGTGTTGTTATATTTTCTTTCTCGTCGTTGGCTACTAATGAGTAAACTGATTTTTGTCCTTTAGTAACTAAAACAGAATTTTCTTTTGGACTTAAAAAAAATGCAGTTTCGTCACAATTGAAGACACGTTTCGGATGATCCAATATAGTTAAGTATCCGTTTGTTTCTAGGTAAACTGTGATTTCAGTGAACCATTCTTTTATTTTATACTCGGTAACTTTTAGAAACTGAAGGATTTCTTTTTAAAAACCCTTTGTACCAGTGACGACCAGTAGTGTAAAAGCGTATGTCCTGGAACACCCCAAATGGGGTGGATTTTTATATGTAAATTACAACAACACAAACGATTACATATGTTTTTTTATATGAAGATTACAGTAGAACCACGATAATTAAATCTCTATATAAAATGTAAACGTAAGTATATAATTTTATTAAAAATCCGTTGTTCAACTGTACATTAACTGTACAATATTTTTTAAGACATTTTGTTAGATGGCAGCACAGTCATAAACTTTAAGCTTTGAACTTTTTAATATTAATTAACTTTTCGATAGATGGTGCACATTTCTTACAGTTTTATTATCAACCACGATAACTAAAACTCTATATAAATGTATCTAAAATCAGGTATTCAACTGTAAATTATTATTATTTTCCAACTTTATCTGTAGATGTCATTTTAAAAGCTTATTTTATGTACATGGTTTGTAACTTGGTTCAATATACAGTTTTATTATCAACCACGATAACTAAAACTCTATATGAATTTATCCAAAATCAAGTATTCAACTGTATATTGTTATTTTTTAAAACTTTATCTGTAGATGTCACATTTCAAAGTTTATGTATATTCTGTAAACATGGTTTGTAACTTAGACGAATAATATTTATTTTTTAATTGAAATTGGATACTACAAAGTTATAATAATATTTTATAATTTTACCTTGACATTGAAAAAAAACTAGTTCAACGTACAATAAATAAAAACTGTAAAATGTAATCAGCATAAAGTAAGAAAAGAAGATAAGAAAAAAAAATTGCATAATTGAAATTGGATAGTACGTTATATGTATTAATATTTTATAATTTAACCTTGGCTTTGAAATCTTGATCATAATTTTTTTATTTTATCAACTTTATCTGTATATCATCTTTTTTTTTTGACGAAAGTAAAATTATGTTCTATTAAAAAGTTATAAAAGGGTACGCATTTATTGTATAATACATTAGAATAATGTATATTGTTAGACCGTTTACAATGATGGTTGCGGGACCATCAGGGTGTGGAAAAACTACTTTCGTTATAAATTTATTAAAACATTTGAATGATGGTAGAAAAGTAAATAAAATTGTATGGTGTAATGGAAACTCAAAAGCGATACCACAAGATATCTATGAAACAAATCAAATCGAAATTATAAAAAATATCCCAGACACTTTTGAAAATTGTGAAGACGGAAGTATCATAATATTAGATGATCTAATGACAGAAGCTTATAATAAAAATATTTGCGAACTTTTTACCAAAGGTTCACATCATAATAATTTGTCAGTTATTTTAGTAACTCAGAATGTGTTTCATCAAGCAAAATATTGTCGAGATATTTCTTTAAATTGTAAATATCTGGTAGTTTTTAAAAATCCCAGAGATAGATCTCAGATTTGTTCTCTAGCAAGACAAATATACCCTGAAAACACAGCAGAACTTATGAGGGTATATAACGAGGCTACTTCGAGAGCTCACGGTTATTTACTATTTGATTTAACACAGTCAGCCAATGATTTATTTCGTTTCCGTACAGATATCTTAAAAAAAGATTATTTTACATGTTATTGTCCAACTATTTTATTTGAAAATAAAAACGTGTGTATAAAAAATGAAACGATTGAAGGCAAACAAACATATTCTACATGTGCTAAAAAAGTGTAACCCACAAACGAGAAAAGCGCTACTTAAGGTCTGTCCCCCGGAAGTTATAAAAACTTTATGTGAAATATCACTGAACACATTAAATGGAAACAATAGAATTTCTAAACAGTGTAAAACAAAATTAAAAAAGTATAAAAGAGAACTTCGCAGCTTGGCTTGTCCAAAACTGGGTCTCTCTTCAAAGCGTAAAATTCTTGTACAAAAAGGTGGATTCTTACCCGTTTTAATCGGTACTATTTTATCAGGATTGATAGGCCAAATAATTAATCAGTCATCATGAGTAATTTACAACGGATGATTGTTATACAACCAGAAATTTTCGAAAAAATTAAAAAATATTTAATTGATGATAGTAAACTATCGGAATTAGATAAAAATATGAAATCAATTCTACATAACAACAAACTAACTGATTTGAATAAGTGGCATCTATATAGGCAGAACTTATTAACATATTCATCAATGAAAAGAAAAAATGCTTATAAGAATAAATTTAATTGGCATCAACCAGCAATACGTCATGTTCAAGGAGTGGGAGTTCAAACTAAAAGAATTTTTTATACAGACCAAGAAGCAAATACAGATTCATCATCAGAAGGCTTTGATATTGGTACACAAACTGATATACCTAAAGTTGAAGAGGTGTACACCAATGTTGATGAAAAAACTAAACCAGATTTTACACAATTAGACACAGAAGAAATATTTGAAAATAATGACGGTGTATTTGATGGTGATGATGATGATGATGATGATGGTGATGATGATGATGATGGTGATGATGATGATAGGATTGTTTCTGAGGAGTATATTGATCCAAAAGAAATTTTGCGGGAAAGAGCTTCTTCAGACTCTAACATGTACAGAACATTTGAAATGAAAGACGGTGCAACAATCTCTGTTCCAACAAAAAAATATATTTTTAAAAACCGGAAAGATCTTCAGCCTCCAAAACCAGGATCAATGCAATCATCTCAGGACCCACCTAAGAGGAAAAGTGAACGTACGTTAACAGTTCAAACAATAAAACGTAGTGAACAAGAACGCTTACGAAAACATCCTTGGACAAGAATGAAATAAAAATTATAAAAATAAAAAGTTATATAAAGGATAAAATCGGTGTTTTTATTTATTAATTTATTAGTTATTAATGAGAACAGTGATGGATAATTTCACACACGTAACTCTTTTAAGTAACAGTTCTTTAAAATATTACCCAAACAATTCATTATCGAGGTTCACGGTTAAACTTCCTAACACTATAAATTTGGATCCTAATGAGAAATGGTATGTTGGTCTAACTAACGTTGCTCATACTTCCATAAGTGAACAAACAAAAATTACAATTAAAACGCCATCAAAATACATACTTCCTTTAAACGTTGAATTAATAATATTTTTATATGCAACTACCCCTAAATTTTATCAACCAATCGAAGAAGCTAATTTCTTTGATCGGTATAACTCATCAACTGAATTAGTTAGAATCAATTATAACAAAGAAGAACCATATATTCAGCTACCAGCGTTGAAAGGTGTTAACCCTTTAATAAAATGTCATCAAGAGTACACACTTGAGGAATTTTTTGATGTAATATTTTCTCAGATTAAAATAACGAGATGGCCAGAGTTTATAGAATCTTTACAAATGGAAATTAAAAATTTCAAAGCAACCAAAGAGAATGAAGCTAAAATAAAAAATATTAAAGATAATTATATTGATGTGAAGACTAAGATCAATCCATTTCCATTTTACATGTGTTTTTATTGTAATATAATCAAACCGAGAACTATTGGGGATGCATCTGTATCATGCTTGTATATGCATCCCCTAGGAACAGACGTTGATAGAAGCATATCTCGATCATATCAAATAGATAATGTTCAATATTGCCCCATTGAAAAGTATAATATATCAGAGATCAGTATTTTAATAACTGATGAAACTGGTGAACAAATTAATTTTAAAGATGGACTTTTTATGACCTACCTAGTACTTCACTTTCGCAAAGGTATATAAAGAGGTATCTTACGGATTTCATTAATTACAAATGGATAACTATTACGCAAAGTACTACGCTAACCAATCCGGCGGTGGTGGCTATAACAATGAAGATTTTGGTCCACTATTACGATCTCAAAGAGTATATCAAAAGGGAAGAGGATTAGGAGGATTTTTCGGCGGAATATTCCGTTACTTAAAACCAATATTAACATCAGCCCTTCATGGCTTAACAAGTGAAGCACTTCAAGTTGGTTCAGACATTCTTCAGACACAAAAGCCGATTAATGAAATACTTCGTGATAGATCAATACAAGTGGTTGATAAATTACGAGATAAAGCAGCAGACAAAATTAAACAAATGTCTGGTACAGGAGCTAAAAAATCAATAAAAGGCTGCTTGAAAAGCCGTTGTAAACAGTTGAGAGTTGTTCGTGACAGCGTGAAAAAGAGAAAAAATATATTAAAAAATAAAACAAACAAGAAACGGATTATTGATATTTTTACATAATGGCGTTTACAGAATGCATGAAATCGGAGCTAGATTTATTTCAACCACCTTCAATTCAAACAAGTATTTTAAAAAATGAAGAAGTAGCATACAAACCTATAACCAGTTTAGAAAATCAGTCGGTTATTGAATTTGCTTGTTACAGTCATGGTGATTCATATTTAGATTTATCATCAATAAATTTATGTCTGAAATTTCAAGTAACTAAAAATGATGGCAAATTATATGTAGAGGCCGACAAAGATCAGCCTAGTTTAGTTAACAATATGCTGCATTCCCTGTTTCATCAAGTCAATATTTCTTTAAACGGAAAGAATATAAATTCAACAGATGGGAATTACAGTTATCGAGCATATTTAGAACAATTATTAAATTATGGTGATGATGCATACAAAACACATTTGCAATTATCAGGATGGAGTTTGGAGACAAAAAATCTTGATAATCTTGCTGAAAACGATGGATTAAAATTAAGAACAGCATTAACTAAAAACAGTGGAATTGTAGAAGTATATGGAAAATTGCATGCTGACATGCTCAATCAACCTTTGCTATTATTAAACAATGTAGATTTACGAATTTCGTTAACATTGAATAAACCGGAATTTTATTTACTCGGTGCTGATACAGATACTTCGATTGTCAAAATTACAGAAGCTACACTTTACTTGAGACATGCTCATGTAAATCCAAATATTTTAATTGCACACCATAAAATGCTTGAAAATACAACAGCAAAATATCACTATAAGCGTAACGAAATTAAATCATTTACAATTCCTGCCGGAGGAAACTCAATTTCACTAGATAATATTGTTCTAGGACAGCTCCCAACAAATCTAATATTTACAATGGTAGATAATGATGCATATTCTGGGAAAAGATCTAAGAATCCATATAATTTTAAAAATAATAAAATAACATCGTTCGCAATTTATATAAATGGGGTTCAAGTTCCTAGTGCACCGATTGAAATGAATTTTGCAGATGGGTCCAGTTACGCTAGAGCGTATTCAACAATATTTACATCGAGTGGAATTTTACACACACCTCAAGGAAATTTGATTACCAAAGAAATGTTCAAGAATGGCTATTTCCTGTTAGCTTTTGATCTAACTTCGGACATGTCAAGTACTTTATCATGCAACTCTCTAATGAATCAAGGAAGTTTAAGACTCGAGGCACGATTTGGGGAAGCTCTTAAGACAACTAAAACATGTTTAGTGTACTTGGAATATGATACAACTCTAGAAATAGATAAAAATCGTAATATTGTAACGAATTATTAATAATATAAATACCTCTTATATCCTAAATAAAAAGTTAGTTTATACTAATACACATGATGATTGCCAATACAACAACTACTTTAGATATTCAACAAGCATTGAAAACACATAAATTTACTAAGAAGTATTTTCAAGGTGTTTTTGCAATAAACACAATCCCAAAGAGGGTTAAATCAAAACCTGCTTTATATGTTATTAATACGGACAAATCAAATCAACCAGGGCAACATTGGTTAGCTGTTTATTTTCCATCAAATGGATGTGGAGAATTTTTTGATTCTTACGGAAGATCACCAACGAAATATCCTGAGATTAATAGATTTCTAAAATATAACAGTAAATGCATTACATACAATAATAAACAATTACAAAGTTTATTCACCGGAGTTTGTGGCCAATATTGTTGTGTATATTTGTTAAATAGATGTAAACGTAACTCAATGAAAAAATTTATAAAATTATTTAATGTTAAAAACCATATTGAAAATGATGTAAAAATAAAGAAACTTTTTAAAAAAGAATTTCCTAAGGTTTTAACTACAAGAACAAAAACAAACATGATTCATCACGTTTTAGGAATTTTGTAGAAAGGTTATTTAAGTTCATCGATAAGAAGAATAAAATATGATTTTATTAACATGTATGAAAGGGATAGTACCACTCTTGAAGAGTATAAATACGGAAGTTATTTTTATGAAAAACTAGTTTACATTTACCTTGAAACACAAACAATATGCTTAAAGTAAAAAGCGTTAATAATTTAATTAAAAAAAAGATGGCAACCATACCTAATTTATTGTTGTCTCATACATATTTTTTAAATGATCAACATACAAGTTATCTAAATGTTGGTTATGATATTAACACTTTTGAAACTACTATAATCTTGTTCAAAAATACAATATTTCATACACTAAGTGCTGAAATGTGGACGACTACAATTTTCAATAATTTACCAACAATAAACAACCACTTCAATGGTAACATTTCCTTTGCTGAATTACCAAAAACGAATGGAAATTGTGATGTAAAGCTAACCAGCAGAAATAATGAGAGACGTATTATATTTACGAGTGGAGGGAAGAAAATCGTTTTAAATTCCAAAGAATGGGAACGCTGCTCATCTTTATCATCATTTTTGCAATCAATCATTATCTGGAGCGAAACAGTACGGACTGATGTTGCTAATTATTTCTATTTATACAAAGAAAAATGTTTCGATCAGCTAACATATTCTCTACAAATACAGGATTTTTTTATACCGCCAGTAACAGGATATAACTATTTTAATTATTCAAGATTGTTTAATGAAATACCAGTTTTATGTAAGGAAAAATTAATAAATGAACTTTGTACTCGTACACTAAGAAATTAATGAATAAAAACAATTTATACTTTTTTCAAATCAATTTTTTATTTCTTAAATATTATTTTTACAATGAATTACACCGTCTTGAATCCATTTGGTTTGAATATTATCGATAAACTCTTCACCTCTAATGTTTTTAACGTGTCGGCATGCGGGAAACCAAAATGCATGTTCCGTCCATATTTCATTGGTGATATTCCAATCCTCGAGAACTCCTTTGCAGCTGAAACACTTGATGCAGTCGTCCACGCCTGTGTAGTAAAATCCAGCTCGAGATAGTTCTAATGGATCGATGAACCATTTGTTCCATAACTTCTCGAATGATTTTAGCCGACTCTGCACCTTATTCATTCCACCTTCTAACCCGTATAAACCGCATGTATCTCCTTGTTCCTCTCGATGTACTGGTGAATCCATTTAAATGAGGTTTTTTACTTTTCGCGTGTGACTCGAACAATGTACAAATCTATACTAGATCTAGATAAACTCTCGTATATTTGAAAATGATGTTTTCAGAGGGGCCACGTGATGTACATATACATGTTGACTTGTTTGATTAACCATGATTAAACATGTTTATTGACCTTATTTTACGAATATGGATGTTGAAATCATTGAACGTAACTTGATATGATGACAAAGGTTTGTATTTAATCGATACTTCGTAATATTTATGCTGATGTGGTAAGATTGGAAAAAACTGCGCGTGTTTAAAAGTCAACTTAAACCATAATAAGTATAAATTATAGTGAGCTTCTTTGAAAATTATCAGTTTGATAGTAAGCATAAGATTGTTAACAACCAACCAACCATGGATATTCGTCAACAACTTTTAGAAAAACTCAACAATGTGCCAAGGTTTGCTGAGAAAAAAATAACCAAATTTGAAGATCTGGATGTGGGTAGAAACTACGTGGTACAAGAAGTCAAATCAGTCAACACGAGATATGGCGTGAAAATCCTAATAGAGACTGATGAGAACATCATATTTATGCCGGAGCGATTCAACGTTTTTAATGATCGAGAAATACAAAATTTAAACCATTTGTGTAAAGAACACTTAACTATGGTAAAAACTGATAGATATAATGTTCATTTTATATAAATAAATAAATAAATAAAACAATATTATATATAAAATTATTTAGAAAAAGTATTTAATTTCAAAACAATCTTATTATGGTTTTCGACTCCGCTACTTCTCTGTTTTCAACACTATGGGCAAATTAGCTAACATTTATTATGTTAAAGATCATTCATTTTGATGAATGTTATAGTGATCATAATCCAAGATATCTCTCGTTTTAAATAAATCCTAAACATTATGAGGAAACAATATTTTATATATACCAATCCAAAATTCATATGCTTTCATTATTAATTCATCCACTTACATAAAATGAGTCGGATTCAAATAGTGAATGAATTGCATAAGCCAGCACGTAAAAATTTTATACGCAGACATGTTAAAATTAAGGGTATTGATGACTTATGGCAAGCAGATCTCGTGGAAATGATTCCATATTCAAGAGAAAATGCTGGTTTTAAATATCTTCTAACTGTAATCGATGCTTTTTCTAAATTTGCTTGGGTTGAGCCTATAAAGAAAAAAACATCACAGATGATTGTTGGTGCTTTAAAAAAAATTTTCAATGAGAGTAAAAGAGTACCAAAGAATCTACAAACGGATATGGGAACTGAATTCTATAATAAAGATTTCAAACAGCTTGTGAAACAGAAAAATATTAACCACTATTCAACATTTAGTCCAATAAAAGCATGTATAGTAGAAAGATTTAATCGAACTCTTAAGGAAAATATGTGGAGGAAATTTAGTCTTCAAGGATCTTACAAGTGGCTGAATATTTTAAAAAAATTAGTGAAAGATTACAACAATAAAAAACATAGGACAATTAAATTAGCACCTGTAGAAGTTACTATGGCAAATGAAAAACAAATTTTAAAACAAGTGTATACATATCCAAAGTTAATGCAAAAAAATAAATTTAAAGTTGGGGATTTCGTTCGAGTTAGCAAATTTAAAACCGTTTTCGAAAAAGGTTATACTCCAAATTGGACTACTGAAATATTTAAAGTTGTTAGTATTAACAACAAATTTCCTGTAACGTATTTACTTGAGGATTATAAGGGACAGCTAATATCAGGCCGGTTTTATGAAAAAGAGCTGCAAAAGACACATCATCCTGACACTTATCTCGTAGAGAAAGTTTTGAAGAAGAAAGGTAATCAAGTTTATGTTAAGTGGCTAGGTTTTGAATCATCACATAACTCGTGGATAAATAAAACAGATTTAATTTAAACTTTATATTTTTTTTTTATTACCGATTAAAATTTTCTTAATTATTAAAACTACTTAATATATAATTTTGGTTTAATATTTTAATTTAAAACTAAAAGACATTAAATGTATTATATATATTATATTTAAGAAATATAAAATGTATTATTAAACTAATTAAAATAAAAATTATCAATTTCTTTATTACCCCATGCCAAAGTTTTGTATGAATTTGGAATTACAAATCTTTTATCATCAAAATTTGATAACGCTACTTTGTTTAACAATTGAGTATATAGGTTGTGTCTAATACTTCTAAAATTTAATTGTGATCTAATTATATTATCATTTTTATTTAAACAATTTTTAAAATCATTTAATGATATCGAATCTGAAACTACATTTTTTTTTACACCTTTTATTTTCTTAATTATTTCATTATCATCTTCTAAGCTTATACAGTATGATTTTGCTCTAATCCCAATAAATTCTGTCAAAATTTTACCACAACATTCATCTTTAAACATTCCTAAAACTTTTTTATTAACTAATGGAAGATTATATATGTTATTGGATGGATAATCAGAAGTATCAAACTTCTCATTTAAATCAGGCTTGATATCTTCATAAAAATCCATAGTTTGAATATCATATATTAATGAATCCGTATCAGTATATAAAAGTGAAGCATTATCATCATACTTCGTCTTAATATAATCATAATGAAAATCATACATTAGAGTTTTGGATAATTCTAAAACACAGAAACCCACATAAATGGGTTTATTATACGTAACCGATAATCTATTCATTTGAATAGCTACCAAATTTTCGTCAAATATTGCTGAAGAATGAAAATTAGGTTTGCTGATCAAAGTATTTGCTCCAAATCTGTTTCCAATATTTTCCCAATGTGATACTAATCTTACATCTGTTCTCTTGTCAACATTTTCAATTGTTTTACCAAAAACACTATTATTTTTTAATTTATACAAATCTTTATCAAACGCATTTAGAGCTTTAGTCCTAAGATCGGTATTCAAATCTATATATGATTTGAGCCATGGTTTTTGACTAAACTTTAAAACTCTATGTATTTTAGATAATATTAGTCCATTTTTAATACATTTCTTTAAATTTGTTTGATGAATGACGTATGCTTTTTTAGGTTCTAGGTTAGCAATTAATTTATTTTGTTTTGCACTTTCGTATGGTGGCTGTATATTTTCCATACAAAATGGTAAATCATTATGCTTTTGGTGTAATTGATCAGGATATTCTAAATCAACTTCTAGAATATAACCTGATTCTGATTCATTATCTGTTAAATGATCGAAATTAAATTTATCAAGTTCTGCTGAATCAAGAAATCTGAAATCAGCATAAGGGAGTGATTGGCTCATAGCCCAGCCATATAGATTATTAGCATCTAAATAAACAAGAAAATTAGAATCTATATCATTATTATAATTGTTCATGTATTTGTTATTTGCTTTAGCATATCGTTTGGAGCACTGTGTTAATCCGCCACGAATACCTTTTTTAATAAAATTTATCATATCAATGTCTTTTAATAATTCTAATTTGATTTTGGTGAATTTAAGCATGGCATCCCAACTTAAACCTGGGGCTGTGAAATAATGGGCCGGGTCTAGATCGTATGTTTGCATACAAACTTTCCGGAAATTTTCAAATATGTCGGCTAAAATAAGTACATCTGATTTTAAATATAAGTCGGAATAATCACCTAAATTTTTACATTTAAATGTTTTCCATACATTTAGAACATGATTATATTGCTCATCAGATATATCAGTATTTTGTAATTTGTTAAAAAAATGATTTCTGGATGGTAATTCAGTTTCATCATATTTTTTAAAACTATCTACATAATCGTATGGGAAAACACCTTTTTTCTTTATAAGATTAAATTCATTTTGATTAGAAAAACTCTTTCTAACTTCATCGAATTGAGAGTCATTAAGATTGTTAGCTAGTTTATCAAGACTAGCTGCCATAAATTTAAATGAATCTACAAACCTCAATTTAATTTTTTTAATCTCATTAATTTTGAACATTTTTGTAAATGAAATATATCGCTCCTTATTCTGAGCAATTAAATCTATTTGTTCCGTATCAAAACCTAATTCTTTTATGATAAAGTGCGAATCATAGCCACTTAAATTGTGAAAAAATATTGGTATGAAATCTGCTATCTTATAATTTAAATTGCATTTAGTATGCGCAGCACCTCTAAATTTTCCTGTTAAATGGCAATGGTCCATAACTTTATAGTTTTCATCATCATTAAAATCACCGTTACAAATATGACATTGATTTGATAAATTGTAATTTAATTGCTCCGTGCAGGAAAGTTTTTTCATTTTTCGATTTATGTGTAGGTCATTGTATATAATTTCTAAATCCTCTTTTATTTTATCAATGAAAATTTTTCCACAATCACTACCTCTGTATGTAACAAATTTAGATTTACTATCATTATATGAACATTTAATGTAATATCCAAAACTACTGGGTTCATGTTTTAAAATATTTTCAGTAAATGATGTTATAGGATTTAGAGTACACGAATCAATTGGTTTTAATATTGCTTCGAAGTCGCAATATATCACGTATGGGACTTGTAATTTATGATTATAATTTCTAAATTCTAAAATATCATTATCTTTATTAGGGAGCACACATTTAATTTTGTTACATCCATGTTGTAGATGAATATTTAATTTTTCTTCAGTATGAAAAAAAATTAAACATCCATCACAAATGAATTTTTTATTTGTTCTTTTTGATAATTGTTTGTGCACTAACGTATTTAATTTTTTTATAAAACAATAATGACTATTTACACCATCGTCTATATACAACAAATTAACGTGGTGTGATTTTTTCGAATTTGTATAATATAAAGGTCCCACAATTTGATTACCTTCTATCCCATACACATTTACACTTATATTATTCTGATTTTCAAATTGTGGGATGTCTTTTAATGGCATGGGGAAACTAAGATTACTTAAATTTAAGATAGAACTATAATGAGGATAAGAATTACACCGTTGAGGATTTGCTACATTAAGATATTTGCTAGCCATGATCGACCAGGCGAAGCAGGCTTGATCTGAATTTTGGACATTGATTATAGCCTTTTTATCTTTAAAAAATTTTGGGAGAGGTATGTAAGAGGACCCTCTCATAGGACTATATTTATTAAAATTCACTTCAATGAACAATACTTTGTCCATAGCCCATCCAGACTCTTTCTCCTGAAACTCCTCACTCAGAGTATTGAGGGTGCAAACAATCTGAGAAAATATCTCATTCAAATCAGTAGCTTCCGTTAAAATTGCATTTTTAGTATTAAATGATTTTATTGAACTAACATTTGATTCATTTTTCAAATCATATTTGGTGAATAAACCAAACAATTCAAAATTTGTTTTAACAGCTTTAAATGATTCTGTTTGAAGCTGTATTAATTTGATTATTTTATGTTTTATAGAACACATAAAATCATTTATACTAATATAGTTATTAGGTACATCTGAAACCCTATAACTAATTATTCTGGATTTAAATGCATTGCTAATGATTCGAATGTTTTCATCATCATTCTCATTATAGTTTTGTAAACAATTATTTTTATGTAATAATGATCTATAATGATTAAACAGATTTTTTTTTGGAACACTTACATTACAATCACCACATAAAACGTTAGCAGCCTCAGCGGGTGCATCATCCGTTTTCCTTCTCTTAGCGGCTACTACAGCTATCCTTGAATTTGATGGAATAGATGGTCCTGGCTGTTGTAAATTATCAAGACGATTACATCTCTTTTGGTGATAATCCAGCTTTCGTTTATTGATATATGTACATCCACATATATCGCATAACGTCTTTTCTGTTGGATGCTGATTTTCCTGGTGACGTTTTAGATGGTCTTTTGACGAAAAAGTGAACATACATAATTCGCAGTTGTTCATTTTAGTATTAATTATCTGTAATATAGTAAATAATAATAATAATAATAAATATTTCTAATAATATAATAAAAACTTTTTATATATTTAAACTTACTTTTTCTTTAATGCTGAAATTATTTTTATTTATTCAAATTTAATATATTTAAATTGATATACAATAAAAACAGTATTTGAATTAAGTTTTCTTAATTTATTACAACACGTATAAATCAGCTTCGCAAATCTGTATCAATGCTGATTTTATTTTTATTTATTTAGATTTATTAATTCACAAAATAATTAACAAAACGTTTCTATATTTATGTAATAACACTAATAACAGAACTTCACAAATTTCTTGTAGATTTTAATGACCTTATTCACTTTAATAATATATTAAGTCATGTATATTAATTAATGTGTTAGATTTTAATGACCTTAGCAGTTTATTCACGATGATTTTTGTTATATGTACATGTATGTATATGTGAATAATTTTATTTTTTATGAAACGCGATATATCAGGTTAATACACTTCAAAAGCGAATATTTTTCTCTTACATAGACAGAAATTAATCATAATCAATATTTTTTACTTTATTACAGTTGAGTACCTAAAAATAAACTTTCAAAGACACTTGAATACTTGATTTTGGATAAATTCATATAGAGTTTTAGTTATCGTGGTTGATAATAAAACTTTATATTGAACCGAGTTACAAACCATGTACATAAAATAAGCTTTTAAAGTGACATCTACAGATAAAGTTGGAAAATAATAATAATTTACAGTTGAATACCTGATTTTAGATACATTTATATAGAGTTTTAGTTATCGTGGTTGATAATAAAACTGTATATTGAACCAAGTTACAAACCATGTACATAAAATAAGCTTTTAAAGTGACACCTACAGATAAAGTTGGAAAATAATAATAATTTACAGTTGAATACCTGATTTTAGATACATTTATATAGAGTTTTAGTTATCGTGGTTGATAATTAAACTGTAAGAAATGTGCACCATCTATCGAAAAATTAATTAATATTAAAAAGTTCAAAGCTTAAAGTTTATGACTGTGCTGCCATCTAACAAAATGTCTTAAAAAAATATTGTACAGTTAATGTACAGTTGAACAACGGATTTTTAATAAAATTATATACTTACGTTTACATTTTATATAGAGATTTAATTATCGTGGTTCTACTGTAATCTTCATATTAAAAAACATATGTAATCGTTTGTGTTGTTGTAATTTACATATAAAAATCCACCCCATTTGGGGTGTTCCAGGACATACGCTTTTACACTACTACGACCTATGAAGAAAAGTTATAGTGTAACACGGGCTGGAAATAATATTAATTGAGACTTATTTACCTGGTCTACCGCCTCTAAATTTGTATGCAATTTGTAAATCTTTAGCAAGTAATTGCACAGCATCTAATAAATTATCTTTCGATATGGGAAATCCAATTTTGGCCATGTGGTCAATCCATGAGCATAGATGTCCCTCCTGTCTTTAGAAAAAACACTTGGTGCCCCTTGTTTTACGTCAGCGTTAAGATTATTTTTGAAGTGGTTATATAAAGTTGTTTTGGGAACGTCAAATGTTTTACTGGCCGTATGAACAGTCATACCATTATTTACAGCTTCTAGGGCATTTTTTAAGGCAGCTTTAGAATTCCCTTTAGCTCCCTTACTATTTTTAGTTGTCATTTTATTGTTATTTTAATGAAAAAATCTAAAACCTAAACCTAAAAAAAAAAATTGATTAACACGATCTCCTTTAACCTTCACCCTTCACTTCTTTTTAACTAATTTTGAATCAGCTCCGACTCAGTGACTCAATGTGCATGAAATTTATGAAAAATCAGTTATTACGCAAAATTATGTATATTTAAGCACATTTTTTTGAAAATTTACAGTTTTTCGACCATCTTCACAGTATATACCGGGGTGTGTAATTTATTGTTCCATATATTTTGTATGAAATTTCTCATAAGTTTTATTAAATAGTCGACTAGTTTAATTGTTATCTGTAAAGCCTACAAATAACTATTGAACTTTTAACTAAAGTAGAGAGTATGTATGTACATATGTATGAATTCCGAAATGTGTAGATGCAATAAAAGATTCTGTTATGTATATTTTTTTATTCGGTAGGAGACATTTTGCCGATCAAGGAGTACCCCGTATCGGAATCGCAAGTCCTCCAATTTTTAATACCGTACTTCTCTGGCTTCGAAGGTATATATTGCGTGAACTTCGTTCCACCTCTAGAGGGGAACAGCTGCTCATTGATAGTTATGCTTTTATTTGATCTGTAATTGTCTTCCTTCGTAATAGGTCCGGCTTATCGGATTTTATTATGGATTACCTGTTGGCATCGAAATCTGAATAAAACGCGTTAAACTTTAGAAATAACAGACGGGCAAAGTTGCTCGATACAGCGGGTAGGAATTTTTGTTTTGTTGCCGAACTGCTATATAATTTGATCTTGTGTCCAGATTATTTGTTTTTTATTCGGATTTACCGCATTTTATTTGATAAATTCATTTTCAGCCTTCTTATTTATATGTCTACAAATTATGTCCTGCATCGATGCGCCAAACGAAGTGCAAAATGTGTCCACATCGTCCAAAATCTTGATGTTAAGATTGGGCCTAATAAAATATGGCTCGCATATTATGTCATGCGCCATTAACCCTTGTAAGTTTGTATGAGTTTTCCTCTGTTTGGTTTCATCTTTATCCATGGTAAACCGATGGTTGACCGACAGAAATCTATATTGATCATCTTCCGAGTTTGAAGCTAAATTCTCCACTATCTTTTGAAAATATTTTTGCCGTTCCTCATACGCGAGAGTCTAGTGAATAATGAAAACGTTTTACTTTTTACTTTTTGCTTGTTTTAAAAAGAATCCCATACGAAATTCACACAATTTACATTTATATACCTGGGTATTTGAAGTGAAGATTAAGGATTTTTAATTACCGACAAGGTGAGGGTTAAGCAATGTATTGCACTTTAGAATTAAGTATCACAATTAAATTTTATATTTTAATTTAATATCACGTATGATTTAAAGTATGTAGCTGTATTTTATTTATGAAAGAATGAACTTGCCTCATTCGCATCACAAATCAAATTAGAAACTAAATAATTTGTATCGCTTTCCTTCTCCATTTTTTTATTTATTTCATATTCATCATTTTTTACTTCAAAACGAAAGAGATGACACGAAAAACAACATTTTTGTAACGATTGTCTACATACTTTTATAATAGTCTACTCAAACTAACGTAGTCTACGTATTGTCTACATGTTGCGTAGACAACAAATTGTCTACGCGTAGAGGCACATCACTGCTTAATAACAAGCATTTAGGGCCATTTTGTATCTGTGAGCGAAATACTTTTTTTATTGCGCATTCAAAATCACTTTTAAATCCATATGCAACCGTTTCCATATAACAACACTGTCCGAAATTTTATTAATATCACTTTGTATATTATCCAATACTAAAGCAATAGGTTGAAACACAACTATGTATAAGATCTTCACAATTTCTTTTTAATCCTATATTTTGCACCAACTTGATGATTTGATAGTATCACAAACCGAATTCCAGCGCACTTCTGTAGGTAAAACTAAAGAACTACCACCTGCCTCATTGTACCAGGATTTTGGCAAATGGTGATTCCGAAAGTACTTTGCTATACTGATAATGTGCTTGAGTATAGGTTCAAATCGTTTCCCTAAATCGTGTGCTAATAGATTGAGAATGTGAGCCGAACAGCCATAACAAATAATATTGTTTTCTTCCATGTTTTCGAGATTGTGTATCATTTTCTTCATGTTGCTTGCACTACCTGTCACAAGACTTCGTATTTTACATTCGTATGTGACCTCAGTTTTGCGACAGATTTGTATTGCCAGATCTTGTAGATAATCGGAATCATGTTTTTTGCCCGATGTGTCGATAGTATCAACTAGAACAACAAATCCATTTTTCTTAATAACACAGGCACAAATAATAGAATCATTATTAACATTGCTCCAACCATCCAATATTTAACACACAACTTCATTTTTTAGATTTTCATGGCACTTTATTTGTTCGCTAGTAAAAACATTATCTAAAAGTTTATTTGACAATTATATTTCATGCACAGGAATGTCTCCCGGATGCAAAAGAGTGCATAATTTTCTAAATTCTTTAAGAGACGCTTTATGAAATGCCAAATTTGTAGCATAAAAGAATCGGGCTACTTGTTCATCGAAAATCTCGTTTTCTTTCTTTGTTGTTTTCACTACGAATTTTTGAATACTGTTACTATTATTGACACTTGAACATTTCTGCTCGTTACTGGGCGAACACAGAACATTTGTATCTTTCACTGTGGGTTGTAAGACTGGTGAATCTGGAGATGTTATTTTTTCGTTTGCTTTACGATACCATTCATAATGCTTCTTCAATCGTTCAGCAATCCCTTGTAATTCGTGATTGCAGCGCTTGCCTATCGCTCTGCATCCATGTTTACCCGGTACTTTACGTTCGGTAAATTTATGCCATATTAAATCTTTTTTTGATTACTAAACATGTTGGATGTATATTTTTAATCTATTCGATCAGTTTTCCAAAAGAAAATAATATTCTTTCTGTAAGTCTTATTAGTTTCATCATTTTCCACTAAAATATCACCTCCTTTTTTACTAATTATAGTATGTGGTGTTGGATTGAATGTTGAAGTTAATTTATTATCCTTTGACATATTTTTGACAAAAACTTTATCGCCAGATACTAAATCATTGTCAATGGGCTTTCGTCTTCTATCTGCGTACTCCTTTCCTTTTTGTTTTACCATTTTATCTTTATCTGAAATTTCTAGATCAGCACATGAGTTGTTATGATTTGTAATATAAGGAACCTTATCCCGAAATGTACGCCTGAAAAATAACTCCGACGGTGTTTTTCCCGTTGTGGTATGTGGTGTACAATTGTACATCATAAGATAATCGAACAAATCTTTCTTCCAATCACGATTTAATGTCTTACTAATTTTTAATCTTTTTAAAATGTCTTTATTTTGCCTTTCAACTTCTCCGTTTTGTTGAGGCCAATAAGGTATTGTATTAAAAAGCTTTATATTATTTTCTAGACAATATTGTTTAATTTCATTGCCATTAAATTGCTTCCCGTTATCTGCCGTAATTGATTCAGGAAATCCTAGTCGCGCAAAAATGTCTCGCAACATGTTTATTGTACTTGTGGCACTAATATTTTTGACAATTTTAATCTCCTTATACCTGCTAAAATAATCTACTATTACAAAAATATAATCGCCGCTGGGCAAAGGTCCCATAAAATCTATTGCCACATCTACCCAAGCTTCTGCTGGCAAGTTTCTTCTTTTCATCGGATATGGTGGATTTGGTGCTGAAACTAATGTACAGCCTCTACATAGCCTAACTACTTCTTCTGCATCATGATCGATTTTCGGCCACCATACTTTTGATCGAAGTCTACCTTTCATAGCTACAATACCAGGATGCCCTTCATGGGCTGCTTGCAGAACTCGCTCCCGCATTTTTAATGGAATGACAATTTTATTTCCTCTTAACTTCATCAATCCAATTATTGTTGTAAATCCCTTCTTTTACTTTTAAAATTTCCTCATCCAAATTTGACTGCTTTTGTATGTCTCGGAAGAGATACTGCTATGGGTTTTGAATATTCTATAATCTGGCGTATAGTTTCTTCAGAATTAAATGAATTTTTTGGCCCATTATTTACACAAAGTCTCGATAAAGGATCTGCGATATTTGACTTCCCAGGGGCCCTGTTCTCGGGTTCCGCATGCATTTTCCACGTGTGGAAATCTGTCAAAATTCATAAAAATAAATGGAATAATGGCATTTTTCGGTACTAAGGGAATATTTCCGAATGGGTATAAGCAGGTGAAAAAATTCCCCATATAGGGTATTTGGTTGGATGTGTAATATACATTATACATACATACAATTATTAATTTTGACGGATGTCCGCGTGTGGGGGGTGGGTGTGGAGTTCGAGAATGGGGCCCCTGGTTTGTAAATTATCTTGTAACGGTAAGATTGTAGACGTAATACCCATCTTTCAACTCTTGCACAAGGTTTCGATTTCTTACCGAAAATGACTTCTAACGGTTTATGATCCGTAACCAATTCGAACTCATCCTTCCCATATAAGTATACATGAAAATGTTCTACTGCCCAAACTAATGCCAGGGCCTCTTTTTCCGTTTGGCAGTATCGCTTCTCGGATTCCGTTAAACTTTTATTTCCATATGCTATTATTCGTGGACCTTTTTTATCAAATTGAATGAGCACTGATCCTAATCCAACCGGACTTGCATCGGCTATGACTTGTGTTCGAGGACTGGCTAGTATTTTTGTCACGTGCGCCGAGTTTGAATACATGAAAATCCCCAAATTCATAATTTAAAACAATGCATTTTCTTTTTTCTTTATATCAGAAACTAGGGTAATGGGGTAAACATATTGAGATAATGTCTGCATAAACACGATATAATTAAGTATATTGGTCAATGTGATTTAGGTCAAGAGCAAATAGTGTAGTCCCAATATAAAAACTTGTAAGTTATGAATTCGCAAATATGTTAAAGTGTGATGTTTGTTTGTTTATTGTGCAATCTAATCTATATACTTTGTTGTACGTAATCGTAAATTGCAGTAACAGATGCTTTGCTTGGAAGTGAATTGTTTTAAAGAAGTTAAAGTATTTTGTGATTACAGATTAGGAAACAAAAGATTCTTTGATCTTTTACAAAATTATTAAATCTGGAGCCTAACCAAGCGCAAATTTTAGTGATAAAAAAAATTACGTTGGAAAAATATTTTTTTATTAAAAAACTGTATGCAGCCAAAACTGCTATAATGGGGCATGCAAAAAGAGTTTGTTTTTGTTTCCGCTCACCAGATGTCATTACCGTAACAAAAAAGCAAATGGGACTTTCCTTCTTAGCACGGTAGTATTGTTGTGAAACAGAATTGTGGTCACGTATAAGTCTATTTCATTGATCTAATTTTCGCGTTGAGCCTTTCATTTTTACCTTCCCCATAAAATATATATCAGCCTCAACCCCAACCGTATATTTTTGCTAATGTTTTCAATTCGATTATCCCGGCATCAACGGTGAAATCAGAACCTTCAGGCTCATATTCCTGGATTAGAACACTAAACTCGAATGGATGCATAAGTGTATTGAACAGTTGCTCCGCGCCTCGTTCTGACACACAAACCACTCGACATAGGTGTAAGCTTTCTCTTTCAGCAAAACGAGAACTCCGATTGGTGAAATAATTATGCTGATTATTAACGGCACCATACTCTTCAGAACAAACTGAACTGACATTTTCTCGACAATAAGCAGATCATGTTTTCCGAAAGAGGCAGTACGATCACTGAAAAAGTACAGAGTTTTTTCCGAAAGAGGCAGCACAATCAAAAAATTAGTACAGAGCGTTTTTACACTAGATGTCACTACACAATCAAAAAAATATTACTGACGTTTTTCAAAAAGGGGCAGCCAAAATCAATTTATTTATCACGTAATAATAATAGCCACTTTTATGGCACGAAAATATTTTTGTTGTTATTTACAAAATGCATACATAAAAATGTCATATAATTTTTGACAGCAAATATTTAGTGACACCTACTTAGTGGCATTATGTGAAAATTGCTTGTATTTTCGGAGTTTTCCGAAAGATGGTAGCTCTGGCGGTTGTAGAAAATTTGACATTTAAAGATGATCTATTACAAAAAAACATAAAATCTTTATTACTCTCTATTGACGATTGGAGCATCACGGATTCCACCTAGTGGAAAATTTTTAAACTGAGCTACCTGATAATTTGTCGTTTGAAATTATTGTAAACAGTTCCAATTTTGAACTGTAAACACAATTTTTAGTTACCGGATTGCTAATAATTGTAAATAAATCCAATTTTGGACTATAAAAACAATTTTTATTTACCTCATTGCTAAATTTGCTTGCTTTGCATTTGTGACAAATGTCATTTTATCAGGTGCATCATTTTAACTTTTTTCCTCGAGAAGCACTTTCTCTACTTTTACAATCGTCAATTTCACCATTTATTTTAAAAGTTAAAACCTTATCGAACAATGCCCCTATCGGGAAACTCATATAATAATAAAATAATAAAGCATTGTTGCATGACATTCAAAATAAGGCGCTGCCATATGACTTTCTATAATACCAATTTACAATAATAGACCGCGCTTATTATTACGTAATACAAAATTCAAATATATAAAATCCCTTCGTTATTTAACTACTACTTACTTCATTTTATAACTCATTTTACTTACATTTTGATGGACGTTCACTTGTCAAGATTGTTGATTTGTAGAATCGATATATTTCGTTCATTAATCATTAAAATACTGCCATGGGACACAAATAATTTTGCAGAATGCTGTATCTCGTCAAGATCTGCATTATTCATTGCTCGTCTTAAAGGTCGAGGTACAGTGGTTCCGTTCCGTTTCAAAATTTTCCGTTTCGTCTTTTCCGTTTGGTTGTTACATTGCATCCGTCTCATCTGTATAAACTGACATTTGATAAATAAAAAGACAAAATTTGTATAGTTTATGTATAATATTGTCATTCTCTTACGTTATGTCAAAAAAAAATTGATTTGGTTTGTTTAGTTATATGTTCCTTCTTTCCGTAAAATCTAAATTTGAAAAAAGCGGATGACCTGGTCTGTCTCTTTCTGCTTTATTGTAACTAACTATTCCGTTTATCCATTCAAATTGTATAGAAAATATCTAAAATTAATTTTGACGTAGAACATTGTAAATCGGCCTTAAATCCGTTGATTGCGGATACATATTAAATGATCCTACTGAAGATGTTGACTGGTGGCTTTTTCACATAAAATTTTCGGATAGTTTTGAGATATTTAACGCCAGCTAACCTCGAGTGAATGACATTTGTACCTTACTTAAAATTTTGTTATTTTAATTAACCCCTAAATTATGGTCGGCAACACTGGAAAAATATTAAAAACTGTCGAAAATTGTCAAAAACGAAAAGCATAAGTGTCAAAAATTGTGCGTGGTGTATTGAAGAAGAGGAAACAAAATATTCTTATTGTTTCATGACTAACCGGTAAATTTTAAAACTGTTAAACTGACCTAAAAGTAAATAAAATTGAAATTGTACATTTTTGAACTTTTTCGCTGTCAAAAAGTGTTGAAAACACAGGGTTTGAAAGAGTGGCTATCAGATTTCAGTACTATACTTGTGATCATAACCGTACAGCTCGGCTCTACAATGGGTGACAAAAACTACATTATGAAAAGAATCACTATGTTTGACCAATTTATATTTCCTTTTTCTTTTGCCGTTTTTTTTACTTTGTTTGAGTTACTACTCACGTAAGAGCTATGAAGACGGGAATGGTTAGGATTTTGGTTTGTTGGTCGGTAATTAATTTATTGTATAATAATTTTGGCATAGTGGATGTGGAAAATGGGGTTTATTCAATGATCCGACATAATTTATTATGCATACGGAAAGTAATTGTTCTGTAAAATAAAATAAAAAATAGCAAAATACATTTGTAAATCATCAATCAACATGACATTTCTATCAACATTTTTATTTTAAATCAATAAATTTTCTGCTTTTCCTATTGATTTATCTGGTTACAGATAAACATTGTGATCTAATCTCTTCAAACATTCCGTTTATAGTACGTAAAAGATCCATATTCAAACCATATTTCAACAAATATGTGGCGTTTTACGCCATTTAATTGTGTTGAATTAATTTTAATTATACAGTTGTACCATAAAATCGATTTATAATTTGCCACAAGTCATAAATTCGTGTTTGTGCATTTTGTAACTTAAGGAAATACGTTACGTCGATAACTCACACTAACAATTCACAGAATTATAATTAAAAACTTATATACTTTATAAAAGTATTTTGTAGTTATCGGAATTGGCAATAAATATTAAATACAATTTGCCAGTTGGGCTGTCTCTCATGCATATGCATAAATATTTAATTTTATCAATAATGTTGGCGGCGCCAGATAGTCTACGCTATAAATGCATTTACACATATAAATTGCATAAATAGTGATCGAATGTACAAATTCATGTACTTCTAGCTAGGAATTACTTAATTTTCAAGTTTAAAAAACAACTACACTACTATTATATTGGAACTAATCCAATTCCCCCAAAAAAATAATCGTTTGATACAATGTGTGGGGTATTATATGGTGGGCCAAATATTATATAGAAGAAAATATTAAGCCGTAATAACAACAAACGTTTTTAATTTTCGATAATCTGTTGCGGCCGACGGCCACTGCGCATTTTCATTTTCTAATTTTCAAGGTAAAAAAAAATATTCTTACTACTGCCTTCGCTACAATTTATTATCAAAATGCCTGAATCATCTTTAGTATACTACACTATTTATTATCATGTAACAACATGCTGATAACGTTAATTTATGTTAAATGCATAATAATTGCCTGCATCGTCGACTTTAATTAAGTTATGAATGTATGTATACAAAAAAAAAAATCTTACGATAAAAAAGTACTAACATTTTGTTTTAATATGAAAGATGATGTGACTTTAAAAATGTAAGGCTATTTTATGTATAAAGTCAATTAATTATTTAGCGAAGACACATTTTCAAAAACAATACGTGCGATACATCATTTGAAATTAGAATTTGTTTTCAGTAAACCAACTTTTAAAAACTTTTCGATTTGTATGGGCTGTTCCCTCCCTTAAATACTTGGACAAATGAAGTATGTCGAAAAATGTTTTAATTAATTTTCTCGGGTGTTGTTCCAGCCACAAGTCAATATCTATTATTAGGATTTATCAAATTATTAGGAGAAACAGCTAATCATTAGATCGAAGAAATATTTAATGTTATTAGAAGATTTGTTGTCGGCCAATAAGACTTTCACGAATATTGGAGGTGATAATAGACGCGGCTTCGGCAAAATATTTACAAAATGTACGAATTACGAAGGTTTCGTAGGAATCAAAAATTTGTCCTGTGTGGTCAACGTGATATGACTCTCTGTATTTGCTTCTTGTGCTGCAAAGCTATACTCATTGTAGTATAAATACGATGTATATTTGCGAAATTAGCCTTTGTAGTGTTCCGATTTAAAAAATCACTTTACCCTAAACGCAAAAACAGACGACTTTAAAATATGTAACACTGGAAATTTTAAATATGTCGGGCGATTTATTGTTAACTGCCTTTTGGCTATAATTTGAATTTGTCTGCCTAGAAAATTCATAAGTTGTATTCAAATGTTACAATAAATAAACGTTTCGTTTGTCCAAAACTAATTTTCTCGACGTTTGAAGGTTCCCGAGTTCGAAGAAGCAAGAAAAAACCCGCCCGCCAGCCTATACGGTATCTCGAGAACAGAATAATGGTCAGGGAGGAGACTTTAAAAGCTTTTGGAACCTATAAGTTAAGAGGATCGAGTACATGCAATACCAATTGACGCCAAACCACGTGATTGTTAAAGGGTGGTATTAACATGTGATTTTTGATCTAAGATGACCAATTTTTTATATTTATTGAATTGAGGATTGAGTTGACGGTCGATTTGCGAGTTGAGTTGGGATTTTGTTAGAGTTGAGTGAGGTGTTCAGTTGAGGACTTATTTGGGGGTTGAATTACAGTTAGCGATAGTTGACAGTTCAAGTACGAATGTAGTTTTCAGACCATGCTGATTTGGTAGATGAGTTGGGGTTGGATTAGGGCTGCGTTAAGATTGAGTCAGGCTCGAATTGCGGTTGAGTGGGGATTGAGCTTTGGTTGAGTTGAAATTTAGTCAGCGGTTCGTTGGATGGATGTGAAGTTTTCCACACTTTATTCCACAGTAATACGTATACAAATCCTATTGGAAAAACCCATATCATATTGGATTCTATCTAATTTTACCCATATCATATTGAATTTCTATTAATTTTATTTCCCCTGGATAGGGGGTAGTTTTTGGGCTCAATAGACGGAGTAGTAGGCCATCTACTACGTGTACTATCGGAAAGTGAATTCAAATCTCTGGCAAGGAGTGCTAAGACACATTTATCAGTTTCAGTTAAAATATCAATTGGTACCTATGTTTCTAGAATCTATAATTTATTCCCCTGGATAGGGGATAGTTTATGGGCTCGATAGGCAGAGTAGTTTGTCAGCTACTACGTATGCTTGCACTTTAGGTACCAATTGAAATTTTAACTGAAACTGATAAATGGCCCTTGGTACTCCTTGCCAGAGATATGAATTCACTTTCGGACGGTACGCGTAGTAGCTAGCTTACTACTCCGTTTATCGAGCCCATAAACTACCCACTATCCAGGGGAATAAATTATTCTGGATACGTTAGGTACCAATTGAAATTTTTACTGTCAGGATCCGATAGTACATGGAGTAGCTACCTAAAATTAATAACATTTATTCGAAAGATTGTGTAAAGAAATTACACTTTTAGTACTAAATATTTCAATATGAATCGTAATTTTTCCAATTGGAATTTATTTTAGCAGTGTAAAACTAATACATGCATAATTATATAGAATCTGTGGATTTGTGGAAAACTTCACACCCATGTTCGTTGGAGACTTATTTGAAGTTTTGTTTGGTTGGAGTTGGAAGTTATCTTGAGTTATTTTGAGTTGAGTTCATGCGCTTGTAGTTTTTCGGACCGTGTTGATTTGAGTTTTAGTTGGGCGTTGAGTTTTGGGTTAAATTGAGGTTTAGTTGGAGTTCGATATGAAGGTTGAGTTCATGCTGATGTGACGCATGCAGTTTTTGGGCCGTTTTGAGCGTTGAGTTTTGGAGTTGAGTTACTGTTGAGTGAGGTGTTGATTTGGGGATTTCATTAGTATGAGTCGAGGGTTTCCAGTCGGCAATTAATGTACACTGAAGCAATACTTGAATAGTTTCAAATGTCAAATTGCAATCCGATTGATTATCTGGCAGATCCAAGCTCTCTGGCAGATTTGTGGTTGAGTTTGTGATTGAATTGAGGATTGGTTTGGCGATTGATTTGATGATTCCGTTGGGAATTGCGTTACGATTGAGTTGGGAGTTGAATGTAAATTGTATTGGAAATTGAGTTGAGTTAATATTTCAAGACCGAAGTTCTTATCACTTCGCCCTTTATATTTTCGTTCAAAAGTCAATACACTTTTCCACTAAAGATTTTGAGTTTTTTTCTCATTGGTTCTCTCGGTAATTTCACCTAAATATGGTCGTTGTCGGAGAAGCTACGAAATATTTTTATTCTATCACATTATTGTTTTTAGCACTTTTTTGAAGAGCATCGAGTAATTATCTCATCTTAGTCATCTTAACGATATAGTATCAATATACATATTTGAAAACAAGTTCAAGCGCTACCTAGCACAATAATAAAATGGCGGATATTTTCCAACATGGCGGATTAACTTAATTGTTTTTACTGTTTTTAATTTTTAGAAATCACTTAGTTGTTTACAAATGATTACTCTTTCGATTAGAACGAAAATCATTTTGAAAAATCGCAGATAAAATCGTATCTTTCCTTAATTTTTTTACTTGAATGACATTTAGGCGAATTAATCGTGTAATGTAAATGTGTGTAATAAAAATGTTTGAAACTTAACGACAAATTGCCAGACAAAGATATTTGGGATGGGGACAATTTATTTCGTACCAATTTTGCTCGTTCAACATTTCATAAAATACTCAATTTGGAACTTTCATCGCTTCGACCAACCGTTATTCTTAATTTTTGCCTCATTTCTCTTGTGCGGTCATTCTCTCATGTATTTATGTTCGTATTGCAGTTATATGAGCAATGATATATCATATCAATTGAAATTTAACGTATCTGATTCAAATTTGGGGAGCAGCGAATATTACGTATATGAGTGATTTGCAGATAATTCAGAATAATAAAGCCATTAAAGCTATTGAACAGTTATCTCTCTTAACATCAACAAAACTTTTGTATAATGATCAAATATTACCGCTCAACTATATCTTATTCAATATGAATATTTATTGACAATTTACAAAATAAAACACGGGCTTACTAAGAGTAATATTGAACTACAAACCAACTTCTCAGTTTCGGAGAGACCAACTCGAAACCATTGTCACTATCGGGTTCCTAATTATAAATTTCAAACCACGCAGAAAAGTATTCTCTACCATGGAATCCAGGTTTTCAATCAATTGATTGATAACGAAAAAAGCTTAAGAATTTCTACATTCAAATTTAATCTTAAAAATAAGTTTTATTCAAAGTTTATCACAGAATATGATATGTTTCATGGACGTTTACTTGATTAATTAAAATATTTATTAATTAATGTTTCACACTTTTCACACGATATTTGTTCATGCTAATTTAATTTAATTTAATTAAATTTAACATACATTTTTATAAAATTTGCTTATTTTTCATTTTTTTTTTCATTTTTGAACCATATCGAAGTGTTTAACTTATCAGAAAATATTTTCCTGTATAAAAAAGCTTGTATTTTTTTTTTGGAAAATAAATATTAAATAAATAAATAAATATCAGTGCATATTTGTGCTACGTGTTTTATTTTTTGAAGTAACTTAATTTTAAATGGCGTTAAGAAGCGTTAAATATTTTTAATATTATCAAATGTTACCTTCAGCTTAAGTATTTACTAACAAACTAATTATATATATATATATATTACAATCTTATCATTTGCACAGGTAAACTAATTAATCGGCCAATAAACTGCACTTTAAAAAAATCCTTGATTCAGCAGACAAGCAAATACAAAATCACAGAAGTACTTAATAAACATCCGATAAGTATCTACAATAATTGCAGCATAATGGTTAACACATCGTACAAATTGTGATATAAAAAATTGTTAATTAATTTATTTTATAATATTTAAACCCCTAAGGGTATAAGTGCAAATTTGTAAATATAAAAATTAAGAAAAGATGTTGGATATCGATCGAATGTTAGAAAAATGTGGCGATTTTAATCGTTACCAATTTTTCTTGATGGGATTATTTGGCGTCGTCAATATACTGTCATCGATGCATTACTATTCACAAACTATAATTAGTTTTATACCGGAGCATTGGTGAGTACTATAATAATGAAACATTTTTTTTTATAGGCACAAGTTTTCTATATACTACTCGTGTATTCAGGAAACTAATTTGCAAATCTATTATTTGATAACAATTTAGAAATAAATCGTTTTTGCTTTATCAACATGCAATTTATAATTTTAAAAATTAATTTAGACAACTTTGCAATATTGTTTGTTCGTAAAAACGCATGTGGCGAATTCCCGCCAACTATTGTAAATTATATAAAGAATGAAATTTCTGACGTACATTACATCCATACAACACATAAACTATAAGTAATCATTACATATTTTATTACAAACAATTAAGTCATTAAGTCGTTTATCAAACAAATATAAATAACGAGTAGTACTTAAAGTTAGTTAGTAAACATTGTCGCTTATATAATTATGTAGGTTAAAATTCAAATTTCTAGAAAATGAGGATACTCAATTCGATTGAACTGCACTTTAAGTTTACTTTGGATTTTATTTTTGATTCTAGATCAATCTAGATTATTTGTAAATCGTAAGTAAATCGTTTGAGGTAATGTTTCTGATGTGAAAACATCTTTAGCGGCAGTCGAGTAAGTAAAAAATTGAATCTAAAATCGAAATGGCTAGAAATGATTCAATGAAAATGTTTTCACATAAATCCTTTCCCAGTTGAGCGTGAACTCGCTCGTTGTTTTTTATAACGCTGACAGAAAGCGGTTTAATAAATACGATTTAGTCGGGTTAGCTGATCTCGTTTTGTTTTAGGTTTTTAAGGAGTTTTGCTGTCTTTCTACACAAAATTATATGCACTATCATTATTTGTGAGTCACTGGTTTGCGTCTTTGCTAATTATGCCATTCTGGCATTCAAGCGAAACGAATAATATTTCGTTCCATTCGTAAAGAATAGACACACGAAGAAAAGTGCAAATACATTATTTATCCATATAGGTATAAAGGGATACCATCATATTCCCGAACGAGAAAATCCCCAAAAAAAATACCAAAAAATAGAAAGTAAAGTATCCCATCGAAATGGAAAACCCAATAAATTTTTGTTAACTACACTATGAAAATAAAAGGAATCTAGATAATTTTATGTCATCCTTGTGCAGAAAGGACCAATTCTAAGGGGCTTTGGAGAGATATTTATTTTATGTGCATAATTATTAAAAAACGTAAATTTTTCAAAAATGCTCCAAACTCTATTAATGTTACAATTTCAAAAAATCGTCAAAACGGGGGTTTGGGGCCTGCAGCCTCCATCTTCTAAGGTATAAAACGAATTAAAATAATATTTAAAAAACTTGATTTTTTGGGATTTTTCGTTTTTTGGGGATTTTTTTATTTTACCAACCCATAAAAATGGGTAGAGATATGTATACCCAAAATTCTTTTCCCCAAAACATATAAATAAAAATTCCCAAAAACGCTTCCCCAAAGAATGTCTCCTCAAAACGCGTTTTCCCAAAAACCCCAAAAGTCAATTACTCAAAAATATAGGAGTTGGTATCGTTATCCAAAATAAAAAAATCCCCAAAAATACAAAAATCCCAAACATCCAAGTTGTTTAAAAATAACAAATTTTTGATTTAATTCGTTTTAATACCGTGGAGGATGGTCGCTGCCGCCCCCAAACCCCCGCCCTGACGATTTTTTTAAAATTCTAATATTCATAGTGATTGAACCATTTTTGTAAAATTTGTATTTTTTAACCCTAGAGTGCTCGCGTCTTTCCGTGAAACGTCAGTGATCGCGTAGGGAGCATTTTGCCGCCCATATTTAAAATGATTTTTTTATTGAAAATAATATTTAAATAAATTAAAAATTATATTAAAAGATAAACTAGAAGAAAAAGTAACATTTATTAAAGTTTTATAGTTAGTTTTAGAAAAAAAATGCTTTGGGATATCTTATTAATAACACGAATTTTTTTCCTGCGGGCGCGAGCACTCTAGGGTTAATAATAATTCAAATACTAAAATAGACAACTCCCCAAAGCCACTTAGCATTGGACCCTTTGCGCAAGGATGACAGGAAAACGTCAGAAAAAATAAAATTTCATGACCTGAAATTATGTAGATTCTTTTTGTCTTCATATTTTAGTTATCAAAAATTTATTGGGGTCTTCCCTTTCGATGGAGCAGTTTACTTTGTATTTTTCGGTATCTTTTTGGGGGATTTTTCCGTTCGGGAATATAATGGTATCCCGTGATATTACTCTCGATTTGACAAAGAAACAAACCCCAAAAAAACAATCAAAATTGAGATTTTTAATTATAACAAATTTATAAAAAGTTATTTTAATTCGTTGTTTACATTAGAAGGTGGAGGCTACCGACCCCAATCCCCCGCTTTGACGATTTATTAAAATTAAAATATTAATAGAAATTAGACGTTTTTAAACAATTTGTGTTTTTTAATAATTATTCACAAAGTAAAATAAAAACAACACTTCAAAGCCACTTAGCATTGGATCTCTCCGCACAAGGATTGATTGATTGATTCTGAATGTACGACCAAGCATTTAGTAGGATATCCCGGTAATTCTAAGAGTTTTTGACGACGGATCCACCGTACACCCTTTTTTTACATTAATTTGGAAGGATAGGATAGGATTGTTAGCATAGGATTGAGATCGACCCGGTTACAAACACATTGGCGGTCAATCGTTAATATTTACATTTTCTAATAATTACTTTACTACATTTTTTCTTTGCCCCTTATATATTTCCCACCGCCTTGCTACCTAATCAAACTCTTAACCAATTAAATTTGGTTATCCTTGTAACGGATTACTCTCTGAGTGCTGCAAACAACCTTAATGTTAATATTTATTTACACTCGATTTACACAAATTTATTGTAAACTAAAATAGAAGCTCCAACCGCAAATGAGGTGGAATAACAATCATTTCCAATATAGAATTCACTTTTGTATTATCGGAGACACTTATCTGTTTATCGTCATTCAATGCCTCTAAGCTAGTTCGGACATTCCTTATCCATCATCTAATAATTTATTTACCGTCGATTTGCACAAATTTTTTACTATTTGATTTTGATTTTCCGCAATTGATAATTTGGCCACGGACCTCATCAATTTCGCACACACTACCATTTTAAGTGACAGCTACCCAGCCAAGTTTAATAAGGGTAGTTATATTTATACGTAATGTGAGATGTGAAAATTTCCTTATTGCTCAAACAACCATAATCATCCTAAATTTTAACTTAGATTAAATTAATTTCAAATTAACCAAGACAAAATTAGTGTTTTGTCCCCGTAACACTGCTAACCTGCCATTTCGTTTGGATTACTCCTTTTCTCAATGCATTCTCTCTTCCTATGTATAACATGGTGGTGAGTAAAGTATTTGGGTTGTGTCTCTACTTTGTTCACCAATCGCATTCATGCTGTAAACATCTCCATTGAAAATTAATTTTTGGATTTTCCACTTTTACTCCGCTCCCCACGATTAGTTTCCACAAAACTTCCACAAATATATCTTTGTCCTCTCCGCACAAGGATGACAAGAAATTATGTAACATCCTTTTGTTATCAAATTGTAGATTGATCGTATTTAATATACATCTAATGGGATCCTCTAGCAATTTACTTTGTATTTTTCGAGATTTTTTTGGGGATTTTTATTGTTGAAATTTCGAGGTGCTCCCAAACATAAAATTAAAATATTCCCAAAAATCACAAAATGGTGGATTGGGCATTTCGCGCCCGCGAAAATTAGATTTTCAATCATTTTTAGATTTTTTCATTCTGTTTGTAAATACATAGTTTCATTCTGTTTGTAAGCTGTAAATAGTATTGAATAATACTTTTTGATTATCCCATCTCAAAAATGAATTTTTTTATCGTACGTCTTTTGTTTTTTGAAATAGAGCAATAGATTAAACATAAACATATTAAATGTATTGCTTTGGTAAAAAAGGATTAGATTTAGGTTTGGATTTAAAATTTCAGAAAGCAACCCGCAAAGATTTATTTTTGAATTTAATTTTTGTTTGATGTGTTTCATATGAAGCAAATTCTAGTGGTAGGTATTGAAACTAAAAATCGGATTTGATTTAGCTAAACTCAAAAAATAATTGGATTTAGCTGAATCTTTTTTGGATTTATTTAATGCAATTGTTGTTGTATTTTTTTGTAAATTTACCAAAGCAATACATGTCAAATTTTCTTTAACCGCCGACAATGCCATCTTCACAAAAAAATAAACATTTGACATTTCATGCATTCGTCAATAGATGTCAGTGTAACGAAAAATATGCTGCATTCAACATTGCCACATGACATATACGGACGTTTTCACAGGCGAATTTTAGATTTTGGAATTTTTTTTTGGAATTATGTTATGGAATTTTGGAATTTGGAATTATGGATTTTGGAAAATTAAAATAAATGTTACTTACATTTTTGAAATAATCGAAATGGAATTTTTTTTTTTTAATTTTGTCCCCATCCCCTTAGTATGTGATGATGATGACTAATTATTACCTAAAATACATAATTTTTTTTAAAAATGTTCCAATTTCTATGAATGTTAGAATTTTGAAAATCGTCAAAGCGGTGGTTTGGGGGCGGGCAGCCCAAGTTTTTGAAATGCTTAATTTTTTGGGACTTTTTATTTTGGATAACGATACCAACCCGTATACAGTTTGCAAAAAAAAACGGTTAACAAAACAAAAAATGCCGTATAAGCTAGAGAAATGGAGAAAAGACAACAGGTCAAACAACTACACAAATAATGCTAACATGATTAAGCAATTTGATAATAATTTATTGCTCGTCATCGAAAAAATCAGTGGTTTGACTTTGGATTCAGGCGCTACGTGTCATGTTTGTAGTGATGCAAACCTATTTTTTGAGTTGGATTTATATTATCGCGAAAAAAGTTCTATACCGAACTGAGATTATGTCCTCGAACGTCCAGTTGAAGCATCCGGCATCGCAACATAAGCTTAATCAAAAATTTGCTTAATGCAACAATTCAAGATTGTAGATCTACGTGTACCACGTATTGCGACATTTTTGTGAACGGAAAAATGACTCGCTTATCACTCCCAGAGCAGTCCACCAACAAAGCTTTAGAAATAATTGGTCTCTACTTAATCCAAACTAAAACACCAGGTGGAAAAGTGCATTTAAGAACAATTTCAAAACCAGTTTAATAACACAATGAAAGAATTAAGAACCGATGCTAGCGACGAGTATACATCGAATAAATTTCAGCAATTTCTGAAATTTCAGGCAAATTCAACGTATGGCAATATGTCTTCTGTTTGATGCTGATCTTCCGAATAAGTTTTGGGGCGAGGCGATCGTTACCGCAAATCTTCTACAAAGTATTTTACCCTGTAAAGAAGAAGATCGCACTTCATTTGAATGTTGGTATGATAAAAAGCCAAACTATTCAAATTTGCGACGGTATATACAAATGGTCAGTAATTTTTTCTAAATTTCAATTTAGAAGTTCCAAATAGCTCGAATAGGTACCGCTTTATCAGATTGTGCATGCACGAACCGCCATTAGCATCGAAGCATATATGAACCGTGATAAAGAAACAAACCTGCGATATGACATTGTTGTTCTAAAAATTGGTATAGAGTCATGGTTTTCCAGAGAAAAGTTGCGTCTTGCATATTATTTTGGCTTACGCCAACTGCTAAAACTATACCAATGAAACCATTCAATTCAACGTCCGTTAAGTCTTTTCAAACTTTCTTCATTTTGCCTGGATTATTTTTATAACTTCTACCTACCTTACCCATCTTATTCAATTTGTAACGTCTGATGCATCGTCCTCATTTTATAAATAATCCTCATCTTCATCATCATAGCTTCAGCAAAAGCCTAAACGTATTCAATCTGTGTTTCTTGTGCTCGTTCAGGTTCAAGCTCATTCGCTAAAGTTTCCAAAACTGATTCATTGAACGTAGGATCAAGCGTAAAAATGTCTGATAAACCACATCCCCCTCATCAACCCTTTCTTCAATTTGGTTTACCTCTCTTATTGATACCATTTACGTAAGGGAAAATAAAATACGTAAACTTATCACTGAAAAGTAAACAAAAAGACTCAAAAAAGCAAGTAAATTTATTCAAACACTGTGTTCACATGAATGATTGTTTTTATTATGCTAAAATGGCACGTGTAGTATAGAACAAATAAATAATGGTCGTCGGTACAATAGATAAAAAATAGAAAGAACAAAACAAAACAGTACATTTTCACAGAATATTACAAAGAACGAGCAAAATTAGTACATATAAGTATAAAACATTTTTGAGGTCTGGCTGAGTGTTAAGAATATGATTAAATTTTGAAAATGCTCTAAAATCTCTGTATTTTGAATCCATTTGCTTTACCGGGCTATCCACCTAACATAAATTATAACATAAAAATATAAAAGGCTGAAACCTCATGAGGTGATCAGAACTTCGCTTCTGAAAATTAACTCAACTCTCAGATCAATTCCTAACTAAACCTCGCTCTTAACTCAATCTTCAGCTCAACCTTCAAATCAATTCACAACACATTTTCCAACTCAATCGCATTGCAACCCACCAAATTAACCGCAAGCCAAACCTCAACTCCAAATCAACTTTCAAATCAACCCTTAACCTAACGTCAAATCAGCTCTCAAATAATTGCACACCCGAACAGCTCACTTAACCCCAACGCAAGCTAACTAAACCCTAACTCAACTTCAACTCAACTTAGCTCGAACCAAATCTCAACCCTCTACTCTACACTGAATGGCCAACCCAACACCAAAATCAATTCGATTGGCAAGCTTGTATAAACTTAACTCAAATCAACTCCAAATTAATCCCTAACCGAACCCCTCACTCCAATTCAACTCAACTTCAACTCAAACCCTATTCAATCCTAACTCGAACTAAACTCAACCCCAACTCAACCTTTATTTGAAATTTTTTTGCCAATCTATTTCTATGGTCAATGCGGAGAATTGCAAAACTTTTTGAATGTGTACGTCAAGAGGATTGGTCACATGCCATACGAATTCACCCAAAACCACATGGTTATTAACACGTGGTTTTCGATTCTCGTTGACCAATTTTTTATATAATACTGGTTTCAGGGTTGAGCTGGGCATTAAGTTTGAGATTAAGTTGTAGGTTGAGGTGTGGGTTGATTTGCGGGTTGATTTCGGGGTTTTGTTGGGGTTGAGTGGGAGTTGAGTTGTTGGATTAGAGTTTTGTGAGCAGTTCAGCTATGGATTTATTTGGGGGTTCAATTGAGGGTTGAGTTAAGTTAGATTGAGTTGATTAAAGTTGAGTTCATGTATGCAGATAATTTTTCAAACTATGATGATTTGGGAGCTGAGTTGGACATTGAGTTTGGGTTGAGTTAAGGGCTGAGTTGGGGTTCCAGTTGGGGTTGGATTAGGGATGGGTTTTGTTTCATTTGGTTGAGTTGAGGTTTAATCAGCAATACTGTTGGGGATTTATTTGGAGTTGTGTTGATGGTTGAGTTGAGGGTCTTAACTTGAGAGTTGAGTTGAGGGTCTAGTTAGAAATTGAGTTAGGATCGGTTTGAGCTCATGTGCGTTTATTTAGGGATTGAGTTGAGCTTTGAAATGGAGTTGCGTTGAGGTTGAGTTTCAGTTGGAGATTTGTCTAGAGTAAGTTCAGGATTGAGTTGGAAGTTAGCTTGAGATATGCTCATACATTTTCTTGGGGTTGAATGGGGACTTCAATTAGGGATTCATTTAGTAGTTAAGTAGAGGGTTGAATTGGAGGTTAGATTATCGCGTTGATTTAACGATTGAGTTGAGCGTTGAGTTTGGGGTTGAGTTAGGTTATAGTTGGAGATGAGTTTAGGGTTGTGTTGAGGGTGGAGTTTTGGATGAATTGGGGGTTGAGTTGGTGATTGAGTGAAGGGTTGGGTTGATGGTTGTTTTGGTAATTGCAGTGGCATTGAGTTAACGTTGAGTTGGATGCTGAGCTGGAAATTGTGTTGATCTTGAGTAAGGGATTATGAAGTTCAATTAGTGATTGATTTGGGAGTTGGGTTGGAGGTTAGATTATACTCACTTGAAACGAATTCACGTAAGCACGTAATTTTCCGGACGGAACTTCTGATCACATTCACAATATTTTAAATTTGAATTTCTCTATAACTCGAAACACGCGCCCTTTTACAGAGACGTTTCCCTTTACCCGTTTGCTCTTGCACTAAAAACCTCATAACTTTACTGACTCTACACATATTTTTCTTAATTATGTCATCACTGCCAGCAAATATAAGAAATGGAATCATAAGAAGGAAATAAAATCGGTCGTCGATGCCTAGAATAAATCAAGGAAACATGGCCTCGGTGTGATCTTTTACATTATAAATTCGTTACTGTGGGCTAATCTTCATAAATCACCAAACCAGAACACATTCTTCTTTCGTTATTTTAAATAATTCACTTAGAGTTAGAGGCTTATTATATCTGTCAGCTGCAGCTACTTAATGCTAACAAACTAGCGGTCCTGTTCATTCGTCCAAAGGTTTCCAAACACTTTGGTCCAGCAATCTTTGACTTTTGGCATTTTTTCCTCTAGCATTTCTAAAGTACATCCCGTGTTAAAAAGGGGCACCAAAACTGACTCTTCAAATTATCATCCAATTGAGCTTATGCTTACAAAGACTAAAAAGTGTCGTAGTCATTAAACACTGTGATCTTCAGGGATAGTAGGTTTTCACTCTGGCATTTATCTAAATTTTATAAATGATTTCATTCCCCTGGCACACTCTTCTCCTTTTCCTTCTCGTCATTCAATGTTTTCGGCCTAAAAATATCACGGAAAATCTCTTTCGGGTTACCTTCGTATATTTTCTTGGTTAAGTGCTTAAAGCGTTATCAATTTATTTTGCTGGTTTGTCGCGGCGTACACGAATATTAAAGGCGACACAATCTGTAACTAAAATAAGCCAGCAACAAGTTCCAAAACTGGTTTTTAATTTGTTTCAACAAAACTAAATTTTTCTAAAAATTTTTTGTTGTTCACCTTCCACAGGTGCTATTCAGATGAATTAAAAAATTTAACCATTGATGAAGTTCGGCATCGATACGCAGATTACAAAGATCCGCAGTGTACACCATATAACGCAACGGCATACCAACCATCCGATGTAATGGAGTTAAAAAATGGTGGGCTGAGCGACGAAGGCATATTTATGAGATTACAGAGTAATATTAAAGATGAGTACAGTTTAGAGAACAGTACATGTACTCAATGGATTTATAATTTTGATTATGGATACAAAAGTATGACGGCCGATGTAAGTAAACGATTAATTATTTAAATAACAAAACATAACCCAACTTTATTGCGTTACAGTTAAACTGGGTGTGCAGCTCCGCATGGAAATCAACTCTAGGCCAATCACTATTTTTTATTGGTTCCGTTATAGGAACGCTTGTATTTGGTGTGCTTGCCGATAAAATTGGCCGCCTACCCGTACTTATCTTAGCATTTATGATGGCATTTATTGGAAACGGGTCATCAATATTTACAAAAGATATTGCAACATTTTCAGTGACACGATTTATTTCAGGAATGGCAACTGACAGTAATTTCGTGATGATGTACATACTGATTATGGAATATATCCGGCCATCGATGAGAACTTTTGGCCTAAATTTAATGATTGGCATATTCTATTGTATCGGTTCGATGGCAACCCCTTGGGTAGCCGTACTCGCCGGTGATTGGAAATCATTTTTATTTATCTCAATTATGCCCGTGATAGTAATGCCATTTTTCTATTTTATACTTCCGGAAAGTGCACAGTGGCTAATTGCTAAGAATAAAATTGATAAATCGATTGAATGTTTTAAGACAGTTGCCAAATTTAATGGGAAAATTCTGGATAATGAAACGATTGATGAGTTTACAAAAAATATTCGGCCACAATTAAAGGTGCACGAAGAAAATCCAAATTTGTTCGGACTATTTAAAACACCGCGACTGCGTCGAAATACGTTAATTTTATTTTTTAAATCGATGGTCATTACGCTCTGTTATGATGCCATCTCAAAGAATGTTGAAGGACTAGGCCTATCACCTTTCGTTATGTTTTCATTGAGCGCCACAGCTATATTTCCCGCATGTCTGATGCTACTCTTCTTCCAAGATAAAATTGGGCGAAAAGCAATGGCATCAAGTTCGCTACTGATTAGTGGTATATTTACGGCGGGCACCGGTATTGCAATTGCTTATCAAAAAGATTCTCAAGATCCGCTACTATTAGCATCGTTAGCGGTAATTGGCCGATTTGGAGTTACGGTGGCATATAATTCAGGCGCACAGTATGCAACGGAATTAATACCAACATGTGTGAGGGCACAAGGTGTGGCGGCTGTACACGTGGCTGGCTATGCCCTAACATTTTTTAGCTCTTACATTTTATATTTGGTAAGCTATTGATGACATGACATCTCGAAGTGAATTATTTGCTTACATTGCATTTTATAAATTTCAGGCAACATACTTTAAACCGTTACCATCTCTAATACTTGGGATACTATCATTAACGGGCGCTTTACTCTGCTTATTCTTACCGGAAACATTAAATCGTACAATACCGTGTACGCTACAGGATGGTGAAAATTTCGGATTAGGTGAAAAACTTTTTGATTTTTCATGTTTTGAAAAACCAAAATCAGAATCAACACTGGGATTGCATGAGAAATAAAATAAAACACACTTTTTATAAATTTTTTTGTTGCTTTTTTGTTGTTGTCTTTTTTATTTTATGCTCCAATTTTGTACGCTACGCGGTGCGACACGCTACTTTTTTTGCGCCTGCGAGTGACGATAAAGTCTTCCCAACTGATAAATTTGTATGGACGCTACAAAAACATTAACGGCAAATAGTGAATAATTTTTTGGTATGATTACGAGTGAATATCGTGACCATATTAAACCGGTGGCGCATAAAGCGGCCGATTGACCAACAGATAGCTGTTCAGCTGGACGATTAATATCGCCTAAGCCGGCTAGAACAAGTCCCTGAAAAAAATAAAATTTTTATTAAGTTTTTTTTGTGTTAAGCTTTTTTTGTTATTTAGTTCAAGTATTGCACACATACACACACATGTGTCTCGAGCGTTGGTACGTATACACACCACATCAACACTTAAAGCAGCGATTTTCTCTTTTCTTTGACAGTTTAAAACCCTTTTAATCGATTTAATATGTCTTACAGGTTCAACTAAAGAAAACAAAACCTATTTAGCGGAAACAAAATACTTGAATGAAAAGTTGTCGCAAGAGACAAAGTTTCTTTTGGATTGTATGCCAAATCCACATCCACAAGACAATGAATTTGTTGAAATAAAGTTATAGAAAATGTAAACAAAAATGATGTTTCATTAAGATTGAATGACTACCAGCGGCAAACCGAACATGATTGTACAGGTAACCTTCGTATAACGTGGAAGATGGATAGAAATGAAATTTACAAATAAAAAGTGGGGTTGTGAAAACCCACTAATCCAATAAAGTTGAATAATTTTACAAGTTCTACGAATAAGAAACTCTCATTTCGCAATTCCATTTTTCGACCAGAATTGGGGTACTAGTGAATTTTGAAAAACAGTAAAACCAAAACTGGAACCGAAACCGAGAAAAAACGGAATTTTGTACGAACCGGAAGACAGAACGGATATTAACTATTGGGTGTACAAAAAAAATTCTGACCTTTCTACTTAGATGTCGTTAGTATCGCTTCAATCGGAAGCAATGCATGTATTTTGAAGGCTACATGTCAAGCTTGTCAAGCGAGAAGTTTAACTTCATTATTTGTTGTTGAAAAGTGGAGCAGAAACAAATCGTTTGCTCGTGGAAGTTTACGGTGAGCATGCAACATCAAATACAAAATGCAGAGAGTGGTTTCAACGATTGAGAGTTGGTGATTTCGACGTAAGAGACAATGAACGTAAAGGCGAACCAAAAATTGTTCTAACTACTGTCAACTTCTCAAACAGGGTGCAACCACCACTGGGGGTCAATTCTCGTTCTATGAAAAAATGAAATGAAAAAAATCTTTCCATTTGGTTTCCATCACGTCTTTCTCATTAGTATCTTTTCACGCAACAGCAATATGCGATTCTCGTTGTACAAATGAAAAAGAACGATGGAAATACGCTGAATACTACACAGCAAAACATATTTTATCAAGTTTCATATATATTTCCGCTAGGTGCGCTAGGTAAATGGTGCAAATATTAACTGAATAGATGATAAAAGAGATTATAATTTGTAATTAGATTTAATCACTCTCACAAAGAGAGGTAAATAGAGAGTTAAACCAGTTTTCGTTATTGCTTGTCAAAATATAAAATAAATTACTAAAATGGCCAAATTTTATTTATACTAAACGAAACTAATTATTTAGGGATTTTTCTTAAATGAATTGAAATTTGTTTAATAAATTTGCTTATAAATTAGTTTTAAAGTGACTAGGTAGTATTATAGTTTGGTTGAACATTTAACATTAAATTGCAAATTTAAGTGTTATAAAACTGAATTTCATATTCATTTATATTCCCACGACCAAAATACTTGGTGAGAATTTTTTTTTCATATGAGAAGATTTTGACGTCATTTTTTTCCTTCTCATGAAACATGAATCGGAAATCTCTATTTCTCACTGAAAATACTTTTCATTGTACTTTTCACAGAACGAGAATTGACCCCCTGGACAAGTTTATCGACGACAATTAATGACTTTAAGGTAGGCTCTGGGTGCAAAAGATCGGAATTACAACGCTAGGCTACACGTTGCGATTCCTGTCAATAACTACATGGACAGGCAGAACTGGAAAATACTACTCCACCCGCTCCGCATTCACCAGACATTGTTCCTTCAGAGTCCTTGCACTTCCGATCAAAACATCAAAAAATGGGTCGATGATGGATTGCCTCCGACTAAATAGGCTCATTTTGCGTAGACTACCTTGCACGATGCACTGCTTCATTCATAAGCTCTATATATAGTACTGACATGAAAGGTGGGTCGGCCCTTATTGGGTCTCAAACGCTACAGCTTTTAACCACTGTGCCGTGTGGTGGATTCTTTCTTTCTTTTTCTTTATAGTTCTTAATTTTGATGTTTTTGACTTACTTTTGTGTTTTGTGCTTGTAAATTTTGAAGATTTATTTGAGAACTTTAAACCCAAGAGAACACAACCCTCAACTCAACTTTAACTCAAACCCTATTCAACCCTAACTCGACCTCAACTCAACCCAAGCCTAAACTCAACCATAACTCAACCCCAACTCAACGTTCAACTCAAACTCAAAATAAATTCGGTTTGAAAACTACATGCGTATGTGAACTCAACTTATTCTAATCTTCACCGCAACCACCGACTCAACCCCCAAATAAATCTTTAACTGAACTTCAACTCAACACTCTCCTCGACAACTCAATCCCCAATGCAAAACTCAACTTCCGAATCTCAACGATCCGAAAAATTACACGCGTACATGAACTCAACTCCCAACATCAACTTAACCCGAAACTCAAAGTCAAACTTAATTCTAAAATCAACGCAACTCAAAAAGCTACATTTGTACATGAACTTAACTCAAAACAATTCAAGCTAACTACCAACTCAACCCTTAACACAAATAAATTCCCAACTTATGCGCTGACTCTTACTCAACCCAATCTCAACTCAAATCCAACTCAACTCCAAGCCGGCTCAACCGCAAACTAGACATACAGGTTCCGGAGGCTTTTCAATTCTCCATCTTGACCATAGAAACTGATTGGCTAAAAAAATGCTAAATCTGATAAGCCGTTCTCGAAATACCATGGGTACAGAGTTATAGACATACAGATATCCAGACCTGCAGACAGATGGACGGACAAGACGGACATATTTTTCTTTTTGCTTTTTCGGTCTCATGGACTTTCAAAAAGTCGAAAACGGACGATCTTATGCAACACGAACGATCGAATCTGGCCTTGAATAGAAAATGTGTAGAGATTAGAAGAGAACCTCCTCCCAACCCGGTAGGTCAGTGGGCTTTATCCAGCAGCCCTGAAAACAGGTTAGGACACGATGGGCCAATCATTCATCAGACCGAATTTAAAATGATCACAGAAACGAGCACTAGAAGAAACAATACCAACGAAATTATCCAAATATCGCCCATTAGCTATCGTATCCGGATACGAATTGGAAACTGGGACACGAACGGAAGCGTCAAGGCTAGATAGTGTTGCAGGAGCTAGCTAAAGCGAGTCCTGGGCTAGATTGGATGCCACTAGCCTGGACAAAACTAACACATGTACGGAGTAGAGTTTGTCGAGAAAGAAATAGCTCGCCCACCTTTACTAACCTAGCGAAGAACCTCGGAGGAGAGATAAAAACGGTGAGGGATGGTTATAAAGTTAGAGAAAAGGCAAGATGACTCCAGAAGTCCAAAGAAACTTAGAGTCCCAGCAAGTGTCGGCATAATCTCAAACACTGTTCAGATCTAGACGGCCAGAATCTTAAACGGAATCACTAGGGGGTTAAGCCCTCATGGAGAACACTGACGAGCAGTTTGAAGAACACTTGGACGCACTCACGTTGGGACAGGAAAGCAGGGTTACACCTGAGAGGGAGTTGCCAGACGGAAAGCCCAGTCATCTGGGGGGGGAGAGGGGGGAGGGGAGTGAGTACTTGAAGGGGGCGCTTCTTCGAAATCCTTAGTGACCTCACAACCGAAAGGTTTTAAACCGGATAGAGTTGCAGAAATGTTACTACGGTTCGCAGCGATGCACACAGAAGAGGATGTACGTCATACGTCACATGCTGCACTACTGGAAGCAATGGTAACCGAAGGGGGAGCATCCAAGAGTTCTATCAGGCTATTCAAAAACTAGCCATACAATAAAAACAGCCAATAACAGATAATGCACTGTATAATATCATCAGAAGAAATATACGGTCAGGATTGCAGATGAAGCTACATGACGAGTGGAAGTGAGGTTCGTTCCCCGAAACCACCAGTCTCGTGTTCTAATTGTAACAGCGCGACACACCAAATTATGGACTGCTTTTATGGAACCATAAAAGGCGTGTTTTTTACGAAGCCATCATTAGTGTATTGGGTCACAGGTGCGAAAAGCTTCTCATATGGTTTGGATTACCACCCATTCAAAACCAATGTCCTTTACCGCAAGCGTTACACCAGAGAGCAAACTCTATATCTGGGGACAGATTTCTGGAAAGTATTTGATTTACATATCTCTGTATCTGAACTTGCAGTCTCCCCAACACAACCAAAGAAGTGCCTCAATCAATCAGAAACAGAAGTAGCGAAGGCACATACCCTGACCGAGTCCCAACATGTAAACCTCCCAACTCGGATTGGGTAAAGCAACTCTCCTGGCCGGTCAAGCAACGTAATTATGCTATATCACTGGCAAAATACCAATAAATGGAACAAGAACTAGACAGTAGTGTCCAAGAGTAATGGCAAGGTAAGGTTGTGCTTAGACGCTCGAAAGATAAATGCTGTGTCCGTAAAGGAAGCGTATCCCTTACCAATCACAGGCAGTTTACTTAGTCGATCAGTTTAGATCTGAAAGACGCGTTTTGGCAAATTCAGCTGTAAGCAGCATTTCGTCCCAAGACCGCATTTTCCAGGAAGGTATTTATACCAATTCACACAGTAACGGCTTTCGGTATATGCAATGCAGCTTAGATTATGTGTCGCCTGATAAACAGAGTTATACTACACGAGTTGCATGAGAGGGTATTTGTTTATCCGAATGATCTATTGGTGACATACGTCTTCCCTTCACGGAAGTACTTTCAGCCCTCCTTAAATCAAAAGGAATGGTAGTCTGGACGGCACAAGCACAGGAGGCATTTGACAAACTAAAATCCTTAACCACTTAACGCATAGCAACGAGTTAAGTGGTTCGGGTGTTACTTGCAGAAATGCATAGGCCCGAGTTAACTCATTCAATTACATTTTAAACTGTTTTATACGTTTGTTTCACAAAATATTGTGATCAATTGTACTTTAGGGCTGTAGTTTATGGCTTGTTATCTCATCAATACCGATTTTTATGGTTTATGACACAAATTGGTCGATGGTGTATGATAGCGATAAGACACATATTTATGGCTACATGTTTCATCATAAACGATAATAAAAGAGGAGAAGAGTGACTGCAGGATGTAATTTCATTACCGGCATCTCAACAATGCCATACATCAATAAATATATTTTAGTTTCTTCCAAAACGTTCGAAAATTCTCTCTGTAGTCAAAAGACAATTCTCGCAGACGACTACCTTGAGTTACTAGGGACAGTTAAGATCAGACCAGGTATTGTAGATTTAAAAAACCGTTAAATATATAGGTTTTGTTGTGTACTAGAAGAGAAGAGTAAATCTACCCTTTAAGACTTTTTTAAACCCAGGAACTGACCATTTACAGGTCTATAATCTTCTGCCAATTTCTGAGAAAAACTTTTAGGTCTTCACTCCAAATTCATGAGCTTAGTTGTAATAAAAAAACTTAGACCGCGTTGTCCAAAGGTTTAAGTTGTAAAAGTATCGAATGTTACCTATCGAAACGAAAATCAGAATTTTATTTCATTACAAATTAAAAACCGCCTTGACAGTACATAATGAATAAAAGTTTGCCAGACGTAAACACGAAAACAGCGATTTAATATTTGCACATATTGGAAAGTATTAATAATCAAAACGCTATTTATAGAGTTGAACAAAACTCAAGTGTTTATTACCTTGAACAAAAAAAAAAAAAAAAACTTTGAAAATCGCGCAAAATAAACAAAAATAACAAACACTTGGGTAAAACTGACATGTTTAGCAAAACAAAAACAAAAAACAGATATTCCCTGTCCCTTATTTCATAACTTCTTCTAAATATGCACCTATACAAGTAAACAGACACATTTCTCGTCATTTCCAATCACAATTCATTCATGCGCACGATTATCCAAGTATCGAACAAGATATTTACCCATTTAAAAGCTGGAGCCCAAAAAAATACCGTCTTTGGTCCTAAAATAAAAATAAAAACACCAATTAGAATTCCCGTTATACCATATTATCAAAAACACATATTTCCCACACACCTGCCGGATGTGACCAAAGTGGACGTAACTTCGATGGAACAACTTTATCGGCTGAATTTACTAGCACATTATATAATTTTGTAGCGGCCATTAAGTATATAGTACATAAAATTTATTTAATACAAAAGTAACTATCAAAAAAAAAAATATTAAATTAAATAAATAATGAGTAATAATAACAACTATAACTATTAAAATTTAATAATCAACTAAAAAAATAAAAATAAAATTCGCGCTCGCTATTGCAAAGCGAAGTACAAGTACAATACAAACGCCATGAACTATCGATTTTAATGCATTTATGGTCTCGAAACAAGTTTAATCGTGAGCTAAAGAGAGAAGTGTGGTGTGTTTTGTTTTGTATTCATGGTCACCTGTTGAGTTTCTTGTACAAAGTACACCATCATAACATTACGGTTGTTTTGGTTTTTTATAAAAAATAAAAAAAAAATAACAGAGTTTGTAAATGAGGAGTGTGCGTACAAAATAAAATCGTATTTCTAATTTTAGTTTTATTGCTATTAACCCACTTTTTTCGTTGTTTATATAACAACGAGTGACACAATCACTAAAATATTTCACGAAAATGTACTAAAAAAAACAAAATGCAATCCGTATGCACATATAACGAACAATATAAATGCATAATTTACTTATTTTCATTTGAACTTGAATTCTGTTTGTTGGCAATTAAAATGAAATTTTTTTTTCTATTTTCATTTTACAAAATCATTTTCAATATCATTATCAATAGAAAAATAAAACGTTTATTGTATATTGTAATTATAGATTACAAGGGAGCAGTAGCTTGAAACGAATTTGTTTAATTAAAGCCACAACATAACACGTGTGTTTCTATTTCCGCTCAGATAATTTTATTTAGTACGTTTATCGTCCACCTGAGTTTTAGGTGTGTAAATATGAAACCGGAATTTTTTAGTAAAAAGTACGTATAAGAGTTATTTTATTCAAAGTATGTCAATTATTAGTTATATATTTTTCCCATCTTTCTGGCAATGCGTGAATGTCATGCCAAAAACACTGGTCTTCTTTTGATGCAAACCAGTTATCGAGCCATTTTCGAACATTGGCGTAGGAAGTGAAGTGCTCCTCAGCAAGCCAGTGCCCCATCGATGCAAATAAATGATAATCGGACGGAGCCAAGTCTGGCGAGTAAGCCGCATGCAAAAGTATTTCCCAATTAAGTGTTTCCATCGTTTCCTTGGCCGGTTTTGCTTTGTGTGACGGTGCCTTGTCATGAAGCAAAATCATTTGGTGTCGTCTTTTATCATATTCTGATCTTTTTTCACGTAAAGCTCGATTCATATTAATCATTTGTTGTTGGTAGCGTTTAGTATTTATGGTTTCACCAGGTTTTAGCAGCTCAAAATAAATCACACTCTTCTGATCCCATCAAATACAGAGCATTGTCTTCCTTGCAGTCGATGTCGATGGTTGTGCTGGATCAACCCAAGACTTTTTGCGCTTTGAATTCCCAAAAGATCCATTTTTCATCGCCAGTCACAATTCGATGGAGAAATGGCTTTCTTTTGTATCTGGCGAGCAACATTTCTCAAGTGGTTTTTCGATTTTCCTGTTGCCTTTTGAATCTTGCGACACATGTAATTGATCCGCGAGTTGTTTTTGCGTTTGAGCGTCATCCTTATCCAGCAATGCTTGTAATTCACTGTCTTCAAAATTTGTTTGGTGGTCTTCCACGTTCTTCGTTTCTCACGTCAAAATCACCTTTTTTGAATTTATTAAACCACGCAAAGCATTGTAATTTACTAACAGCATGCTCACCGTAATTTTCGACAAGCATTCGATGCTATTTTGCAGCAGTTTTCTTCAAATGATAACAAAAAATCAGTGATGTCCACAAATCGTAATATTCAGGCACAAAACTCAATATTGTTAACTCGTAAAAAACATGCGTTATTTTATGAAACTTGTATGGTTAAGAATTGGATGTTGTTGATATCAAAATAGATGTCAAAATAAAACAATGACGCCAATGACGCGGTTTGTCGAAAACTACATTGACAGGTGGCGCCATTTATTGGTAAAATTTTAACTGGTAAAATCAGTCATCAATGAGTTTTGGGTAACTATGCTTTATCTCAAAGTAATTTTCGAAATTTTGATTACATGCTATACTAAGGAAAAAATAAACGATCCAAAACATTTTTGGAAATTTTTTTTAAAGAAAAACATGAAACTAATGGTTCATCCCCAGGTCATACCCAGTATGTATGGTATGACATTCAAGAAACGTAAATCTTGTGACCCGCAGGTTATATCAAACATGTTTTTTGATTTGAAATAAAGAAGTATTTAGAAGTAATTGGAGATGGATGTGAACCTGATGGCATTCCAGCTTTATTATTGAAAGATTTTATTTTTCTCTTTGTCTTCTATTTAATCAATCATTAAAACTAGCAGTATTTCCACAGAAATTGAAAATAACCGGAGTGGCACCAATTTTCAAAACTGCGGAGCAAGAAATAAATGTAAGCAAGAAATGTTTATTGCTACGGAGTGATTACGCAACTCATTCAGATCTTTGGTTCCTCGATTTATCTTGCAGTATCAGCATGGCTTTATGCCAAAAACATCAACATCGACCAATCTTAAAACACAAGCAAATTGATGTAGTGTATACAGACTTTGCGAAAACTTTTGACTCCATCAGTCATTGTAAAACATAAGAACGCTTATATCGATTCGGTTTCTCCAAACAGTTTGTTGCCTGATTTAAATCTTATTTGAATAACCGCATTCAGTTTATTGAGATTTTAAATAGAAGATCATAATTAATTCAAGCTATGTTTTGGATCTTAAAAATCTTCATCAACGACATTACCGAAGCAGTATACAATATTCTAAGGTATTGATGTTTGCAGATGAACTCAAAATCTACAGAACTGCCGAAAATATCGACGATACCAACAAACTACAGAAATACAGTTACAATCTAGCGAAATTGTGTGAGTCTAAGGTCTAACCTTTTCAGCCTCAACATTAAATGGTTTTTAATTTTTCCCATAAACCAAAGTTAATAAATCAATGACATCATTACAACATTACAACTAACTAACATTACAACAAAGGTTTGCCGATGCAGATTAAGGTGCCCTGAATCTTTCTGCTGAAATATCTTTGCAATTTTTGTAAATATTTATTGCGCTGACAAACGCTTCTACATTTGTGCCAATCCGGGACAAAAGGTCTATGACTTTAGAATCCGAGGCACGTGCAGTCAATATTATGGCAAGCATTATAGTCTCTTGCATTCAGACCAGAAATCAAATGGGTAACTGTTAGTTATAGCATTATTTATGTTTGAATTGTGAATGCGGTTACTGTTGTGTCAACGAAAGCAACTGACTCACAGGCGAATGATCCAGCTTTTGAAATGTGGCAAACAAAAAATCTAAAAATTTATAAAGAAGCATCATGAGATTGAGAAGTCCACATTGTCTAACGAGATGAGATTGCTTTAAAGATTATGTAGGATGACACCACACCAGCAGGGGGAATTATTATTATTATTAATAGTGTTGTAGGGCCATGTGGGCGTTTAGCCACCTCACACTGCGACCTAAAAGATCTTTTGTGCTCCAAGCACTGCATAATTATCCGTCCAGTCAATATTCAGGCTCTTAATGAACCTGATAATTTACACAGTCCACATTTAGAATTTCAATGCCTTATTTAAACTTAACTTCGTAGTTGAATCTGAATAATGTTACATATCGTAGTAGTCTCACTGAAGCCATCTTTCGAAATGTTGCGTTTTGACGAAACGTGAAACATCGGCCACAAAGGTAACTAATTAAAAAAGTGATCGACTCCAAGTACAGCTGATGACGCTTCACAATCTAATTGTGAATAGTGTTTTTTTAGTATTCTATAAAAAAAAGTGACGCAAATGCGATGATGTCATCGATAATGTATGAAAGAATAGGATTGGAGAATCTACATCCGGAATCAGTGTTACTGGTAAATCTGGGTCCATCCAAACTTCTACAGGCTTCTATCATACGCTTTTGGGATGTGCATGTGACTTGTCCAAAATTGCCTTTACCTTCTATTGGGACGAAGCTATTGTTGTATTCCACTACATGCCCTAGATATTCTACACGGGTTTGAAAATATGAGCATTTAACTATATCTGATATGTTCCTCGAAGAGTTGATATTGACATTTAGTACCTCTAAGACTTAATTTCCATTACATCTAGAGCGAATTTCTCTAGATTGATCAGCATATCCAGTTGAAATCTCATGCATGTCTTCATGTGATATACCTGTACGGTATGTCATTAATTTTGACTCGAATTCTTCCCAGAAAGCAAAACACATTTTCCGTTGATCGAAAAGCAACGCATGTTGAATGAAGCTGATTACTGTTCTCCAATTTTCTGTACTGATCTTCCAGTATTAACATAAGTAATACCCTCCTCCTTTTGCACACCGATTGAGGCAGAGTTTTTGAGTAGCGTTTTTAACATCTAGTGGGCGATATTTTTACTAATAATTCGAATAAGATTTAAGTAACACAAATGTTTTCTTTGATTTAATTAATTCCTGTGCGGGTTTATCCAATGCAATTGTTGTTGCAAATTTGTCAAGGAAATACATACGCTTATTTTAGATTTCAGCTTTAATAAGACAGTTTTTCGAATGATTGTAATTGATGAATCTTCTGGATTTCTCTTGTTTATCACTGTGTCTTGTTTCGATTTGTCTTTTGGCTGATTATGATTTCGCACCCTGACTGTTGTGCTGTATATTATTCTAACTTCTTATAATTGATTGTTTATTGTTTCTTGATATTTAGATAGTTCAGGGCTGTTTGTTACCTTTGCTTCAAGTGATGCTGGTATTCACTTCTTTATTATAAATTGACAATCTCAAATATCACGACGTAATGCGGCCACATAATCTCCAATGGTCTTGTACCCTTTTCGATAAGTCGATAAAAAGTAATGCTTGAGGTACGAGAGAATTCTTCGTTGGATCCAGATGTTTCTCTAGCTCGTCGATTAATTAATTATATTGTAGATCTCCTGATGTTTTTGGAGGTACCAGCGTGGCAATTATTTTTGAAATGTCTATAAGAGGGATAATAGGTCAAAAAACATAAACTTTAAATTTTCATTTAATTCAGAAACATGTGTATATCCGGGAGATAAAACTGTGATACCTTCATTTTGTAATTTACGTTGTTGTACCTCAATTTCTGGCAAAAATCGGATTTATGTAGTTTTGGTAGTACAAATGCTATAGAGGGATAATAATCGCAACACTGCCCCCTTAGGTCTGCGTTTTCGAATTTTCAAATGGCGAAAGTGCGATACACTAACAGAATCGTTAAGGTCACCCGTTCGATTTCCCTCGAAGCATGTGACATCTTTTTTCGATTAATACGGATTAGCCAAACGTCATGTCCTTTTAGAAATAATCGTTCATCAGAACCCATATTGGTCATCAAATATTCTAGGGCATACCTCCCTTGTTGAATGACTCGGATCCATATTTTGGTTGTTTCACGAAAAGAGTTTGGTGTTCTTGAACGACCAGGTATAAACCTGCATGGTGAACTCCTTACGTTATAGTCTTTTTATGTAAATAATCAAGCAACAGAATTCCTTGGTGGTAATGACAGCCATCAAATTCCGTGGCTGCATCCCATATTAAACGAGTTGGATCCCACTTTTGAATATCTTATTTTACGAAGCACATTATAGATACATAAGTAACCAATTCACATTTCATTAATTTGTTTAGCACCTTCAATCTCTTTTAACAATATTAATTTTCCACTTTAACGACGTTTCGCTCGATATAGTGTTAATTTATTGACATTTATTTAGCGTGATAAACGAAATTCCTTCTAATTTATTATATTCGAGTATGGTATAAACAATTGTGTCACAGTGCGCATTATGATTAGCTTTGCTATCTGAAATTGAAATTTTATTAAGTTTGAAACCAGTTCTGTAAAATATAATTTTATGGTTTGAATTTGTTGTTATGCTTAAAATTTATTAAATAAAAACACAGAGGATACGGTGCCAAAATAGCTCCACAGGCTCGTGATTTAGTAAAAAGTGGCTTTAACTTTTTAATAATTTAATTGAACACGAAAAAGGTTTTCCAATTTTCTTTATAAGCTTTAGTTGGGGCGTAATTGGGACTTTACTAGCGCAATTCAACTTCACCTTTCGGAAGCTTATCGTTTTGTAATAGTAAATAAGGAAGAGGAATAAAATATTACAAATTTACTGTACCTTCCACAGAAACTTCACTTTTTCTGTAGCTGTGTGACAATTTTCAAAAAACGATTTTGTGAATTTTTGAAAATGACGGCAACAAACTCCGAAATCCTGTTTCGGTACATCTCCTGAATGGTTGTCGTATGGGTGCAGATCTATGGGGTGTTCGGGGGTATCTCCTGAAATATGAATTTTTTGGATGTGTCGTTTTATTTCTCCGTTGGCTTCATTCCAGTTTAAAATGCAGCCAGTTAGATTAGATTAAAAAACTGAAAAATAATAAAATATGTTATGAATTTGAGTTCGTTTACTGGTCCTGTTTATCTAGCAGCCTACGAGGCTAATAGTTTTCAAAAAATTTCAATGATAAATAATTTAAAAAGTCGACGCCCTGCAAAAAGGTACAGATTAACAACAAAAATTAAATAAATTAGTTGGACCTTTCGCCAATTCATAGTAAAAGTTGATGAAATTACGATTAATGGCGGTTAATACGATCCACTTTGCCGGCCATCTACTTCTAAATTACTTATTTGTCACAAAAATTCTACAGGGAATTATATCTGATATATCCTAAATTCTGGTTTGCACAGTTCTCCCCAAGTGCTTCTTCCTCAGTTGACCTATTTTTCCCACTGTTTTACCATATTTATGAAAAATCATACTGTTTAGAAACTCTCACCAACGACTGACAAGCTGCCATTTTTGCAGCACGCTTTCATATATGGCTGGTCCCGACAATTGCTCGATCTTCTATCAAATAAGTATTTTTAATATAAGTACTTTAGTGTTAATAGGCTTAACCTAATATTGTATTTTTCTCTGCTATCTGATCTAATATCTGCCCTACCTAATATTTATTATACTAAACATTAAATGAAAACAGCTCAACCGAAATATAGAATCCCAGTTTGAATCACTTACACTAAAATTGTGCAATATAAAACCTAGGTTGAAAGTTGTACGTTATTACGTTAACACTAATTTTAATTAAACTAATTACTTTAAACAAAGAGCAACCAATCTCGTAGTACCTTCACCTACCCAAAAAAAATACTTGCCAACTGCCAATTCTATTGAATGTAGTAGTTGATGGATTCCAGTACTAAAATTATCCGGTTATTTAATTAACCGATTAGGACGAGTTCATTTAATAAAGAAATAAGACAAAACACAATTTTTCTTTTCAAAAATTAACATTTTTATTCATCATCGTTACTTTGCACCTCATAAATTTGAATATAACTCTCCGAAAGCGTTATCATCTGCGGTAAAATATTGGTAACATGCAGATCCTGCAACTCATACCATTGTTGCGTACTTTTATGCAAAATATGAACTCGATATGTACCATTTTTCGGTGTCCCATCATGTACAATATTTGCTATCAAACTGTATTTAGTCTGTTTATGCTTTTTACGATTTTCAGGCGTCAGAATTTCAGCAAAATCAACATTCTTGATTGGAAAATTAACAATCGTTGGATTTTTCTCAAGAAAAAACGTATTTTTGGTAAACCGTTTAATATAGAGGATAATAAATTTCGGAAGGCTTGTAATTTCAAATCGCTTCATATAATTATCTTTATAGGTTTTGTATTCCTTTTCGTTAATCCCATTGAATTTTGTCAGTAACTGGAATAAACTGATCTGTGGTATAATATTCTCTTTGAATTCATCTTTAAACAGTGGTGGTGCCGGTAAATCACATGTTAGATATAAAAAGTTTGTGACCTCATCGGTTTCCTTGTACTCATCGGTGGCCAAAAGTTTTAATTTCTCAGTCATCTCTAAATCGGTTGGCGGTATTTTTCGTGTGTACACCTTCATCTCGCCCAGAAATGATTTATTGATTATGGACGAATCGGATTGTTTGGTTCCTTTTAGAGCGCGATGCAATGCGTGCAAGAACCATGACAGAAAATCGATTGGATCACCTTGTTCGGTAATTTGAAATTGTTTGGAACTCCACAAAACCACGGCTTGCAACATTTCGTGTGGAGATACGTGTGCTTTAAAATTTCGCGGATTCCACATTTTTCGCATTAGCTCACCGAATCGCTGTACTAATCCGTATATAGAATCACCAGGTGGTCGCTTAATTTTAGCATAGTTTTCTTCACGCAGAAAATAATCGCGTATTGGCCCAACATGTACCAAGGCTTGAAGTACTACGTTACAATAGTCATTGGCTTTAATATTATTTAGACCTACGACACCTTGAAGGTATAGCGTACCATCTATTGTGCGGCAATATTTATCGCAAGGTGTATCCAAATTAGTAATGTCCTGTTTACCAAATGTTGGGTTTAGTACGTACTTGATATCGTCCAGTGACGAATCAATAACCTCGTAATTATCAGGCAGACAATAAAAACGTAACGTATTCAAATTCATGAAAACATGATGACTTTCGGCTACTGAATGCGTATAAGCATGCGTATTTGTTCCTCGGCCTTGGAAATATTTACCACAAACCAAGCAAGCGTATACATTAATCCGGGTTAACGATACGGAGCACAACTTCTCAAAATCAAAATCTAAAATTTGTCGATTAATTGTATCCAAATATGGGCACTGCTTATTTTTGCGATTAAAAATGGACGCAGTGTTTTCAACGGTTTTATCTGTAAAACAAAATATATTTTGTGATTTTTCAATAAAAATTCTTCAATTCCTTACCAATTTTAGTGGATGAACTCGTAAGACGCGGTTTTTTCACTTGTACCTCATCGGAATCTAAATAATATTGTTAAATTATTATTTGGTCTAATGTTTTGCGCTAATAGCTTACCAGAATCAGAAATATTTTGAGGCATTTTGTATCAAAATTTTGATTATTTAAATTTAAAACGATTAGCGATATACAAAATAACAAACACTTGAGCTTTGATATTTGACAGCCGAAAATGTCAAAAATTTGCTTTTTATTGATGTTAGCGACAATTTACGCTCTAGTGGATTATTCCAAAATGTATGAATTCGCCTGAATGTTTGTATGAGTACTAAATTACAGCTGTGTACTAAATAATTTTGTAATATTTTTTTCAAAGTTTTGTGGAATATTAAAGTAATATCACAGATAAGAATAGACAGATGTATATCTTGTATGGGCCAAATTTACATTAGAAATTTCAATTGACGATTGTAAAAGTAAAGAAAGCGCCTCTCGAGGACAATAGTTAAAATGATGCACCTGATAAAATGACATTTGTCACAAATGCGACGAAAGAAAATTTAGCTTTACGGTAATTAAAAATTGTTTTTATAGTCAAAAATTGGAATTATTTACAATTATTAGCAATCCGGTAAGTAAAAACTGTGTTTACAGTTCAAAATTGAAATTGTTTACAATAATTTCAAACGTCACATTATCAGGTAGCTCAGTTTAAAAATTTTCCACTAGGTGGAATCCGTGATGCTCCAATCGTCAATACCAAATTCCAATCTAATCCTTTTAGAGCAGGACGTATATATTATAAAATAAAATTTTGTTTGAAGTTGGTTTATGTTTGCTTTGATATAATCAAAATAGCCATGCCATGTTTGCTTTGATATAATCAAAATAGCCATACGTAAAAAAAAATAAAAAGGGACAGAAATGTACGTCCTGCTCTAAAAGGATTGGATTGAAATTTGGTATTGAAATTTCTAATGTAAATTTGGCCCATACAAGATGTACATCTGTCTATTCTTATCTGTGGTAATATCTTTGAGTATATATCGTCGGTTTGCGAGAACAGTGACACATCTCAAAAATGGCCAATTTTGAGATAATAGGGAAAAAGCCTTTAAATGTAACAACCTTTTATCTGGCATAGTGTCACTTCTAAACTACCCATAGTTTTCAATAGATGTGACGTTGAATTTGATGAATTCAACTATTTTACACCAAAAAAAAATTCAAATCGATTTCCTCAAAAATATGATATTTTGAGATGTGTCACTGTTCTCGCAAACCGACGATATAATACTCAAAGGTAATATCGAACCTCCGCTAGGTAGCTATATGAAGCTATGAAAAAGATCCGAGCAACGGCTTGGTGTTTGATTTTTTAATGGTTCGCGGATGAAAGGTTTGAGCGTCTTTTACGTGTTTCTGAAAACCCGCGAACACATTGAGCGAACGAACAGCGAACAGCGAATCAACACCAAACAGCGAATGTTTGATAATTCTTTCATTTGATGATTTGGAGTGTCGTACACATCAAACGAACGGAAAGCGAATTTGCCGTATCTGTCATGTTCGCTGTTCGTTTGCAAAATTAATTGTTGAACCAGAGTGTGGATGTATATTTTAAAAAAAAAAATTATTAAAACAAAAAAATTGTATTATTTTTTAATGAAAAATTATAAAAAAAATTAAATTACAAGATATTGAATTTTAAAAATCGTTCTTGACTTTTACCTCACTCTGTATAAGAAGAAACTTATTTATGTTCGTCGTTCGTTTTATTGTTTTTGCGTTTTTATCGTCCATACTGAACATCAATATCCTTTGATGTTCCGCTCTTGGAGCGAACGCAAGCGAATGCGAATCGAACATTCGGTTCGCGGTTACGTCATCATAGTACACATTAAGCGAATTTGCGTTCGCTGTTCGCTTGAAATTCGGTGTTCGTTCGCTCAATGTGTACGCGGCTTTACAAGTGGGATGGATTTAGATTTGATAGTAAAAATTTCGCAAATTTTGAGAATTTATCCACACATGATAAAAATTTCTCGTTCTTGATTTCCATTTTGTCAACATGGAGTATTTCCGCTGGATATGTCGGAATGGGTGGTTCCTGGATTTGCACTTGATTTGGACGTCTATCATACTTATTGATGTCGCAGGCTTGCGTATATTTTTTTACTAAGCTAACCATTCGCGGAAAATAGTGCTTTCCCAAGATTTGTTTCCTGTTTTCTATATGATTTCGATGTGCCCTTTTGTGTTCCTCCGTTATAATTGAGAATTTGATTTCCTCATTACAGATATCTGTAACCATTCTTTAAGTTAGGCGAATTTATGGGTGAGGTTCCTCATAAGCGATTTAGTATGAGTGAGGTTCCTCATAAGCGTAGATTTCTTTGCCTCTTTTTCCAATCTTGATAGGGCGTCAGCAATTTTATTAGTGCAGCCTGGTTTGTAAACAAGCTCGTAGTTATACTCTAACAAGAGCGCCTTCCATCTTTTCAACTTGGCATTATTATTTCTGTTGCTAAGAGCAAACGTCAAGGGTTGGCGGTTCAAAAGGTTTTTAATTCTCTTCGCTCCATATAAGTAATTCCTTAGGTTGTCCAATGCTCAAATTATTGCCAACATTTCTTTTTCGTTGACTGCATAATTCTCTTCTGTCTTATTTAAAGATATGTTTACCGATGTCTCTTTGCGGTAGTACGGTTTCTATTGCCGTGTCCGAGGCATCAGTCGTCAGGTTGAATGGTTTGTCGAAGTTAGGAAATACCAATATTTTCGATGATGATAATAGCTTCTTAATATGACGAAATGCTTGAATCAGTTTTTGAACTTACTGATTTTTACTTTCTGATTGGTAAGGCTTCGCTATCTTCGCAAAATCCTTAATGAAACGCCTATAGTATGGTGCCTATCCGAGAAACGATTTTAGCAGCTACGTTCTTTAGATCGGCCTTAATCCTTTGGTTCTTGATGATATAACCTAGGAATTCAGTTTCCGTTTTGTCCAAATTGATCCGTAGATTGGCTTTTTCAAGTTTAGATTACATGTTCTTCCTCGGTTTTCCCTCCGCAAACAATTATGTCATCAATGTATTATCAGGTTTTGCCAATAAATTCCTTCAACACGTCATCCTTCAAAGGGAAACTTGTTTAGACTTAATTACTACACTGCACCACGATAAATGGGCGCATAAGTGTACATTTCACACCTCGTGTGGATGCGGCTTTAGATTCAGCAAATTATCGGTAGATTTGCCATTTCCATTCTGTTTATTCTCACTAAATTTTAAACGAAACAAAAGCCACCAAATTTAATTATTTGTATAAAAAACATTCAATTTTCTTTATTTTTATAATATTTTTTTTTTTTTGCATTCAGATAAAGGGTTTCTTTTTCTTATAAATTTTACATTTTTTACAACATTTTTCTTATTTAATTAATTTTGGTTTAAACATAAACTAGTTTTTGTTTCTTCCTTAAAAAATACTAACTTAAAAAAATAATTAATTATGTTTGTTTGTAATTTTAATAAAATAAAAAAAATCTTAAACACTAAGAACAAATATGTTATAAAATAAAATAATTTTTAAATGGCATCAATCTTTCACAATATTATTAATAAAAAATACAATAATTTTTCATTTTAATTTTAATCAATAATTAATTTATATATTTAATTAAAAATATTCTTTGGGATTTTGTTCCTGAATTTTTTCTTTTTTTTTATATAATTCTTTGTTGTAAATATATTTTTTTTTTGTTTATTTATTTAGGTATTTAAAAAATATAATTTTGTGTAATATTCGCGAATTTACTTTGTTTATTTATTTAATTAATTAAATTGAGAAATTTTGAGGTATTTATATTGTCATTTAAAATAATTTGTTTTGTTATTTATTTATTTATTTTTTTTGTTTGTTTTTTGCGCTATTTAAAATTATAAAGTACATACATTGTATTAAAATATGGCACAAGGAATGCGGAACTAAACTTACAATCAGATTCTTGTTGCCATAACATATTTGTATTTAGGAACACGAATTAGAAAATAAGTCGTTTGTATTTGGGATCAAATGGAGTACATCAACATATTTGATGTCGAACAGAAAACTAGTCCCCGGCAGTGACTTGTGATTCCAATACCCCCATCCCAGACCACACCCCATATATTCGATTCTACATTTTTATTCTAGCTAAAAATTAATTTGAGATTAAGTTTTGAAAAAATATATAAAACTGTGTTTAAATAAAATATGTATAGTAAATATTACCAAGCTTGACCAATGGCATCGATTTGAAAAAATCTTTTTCATCAAGCAAACGACTGCCACCATCCAGACTTTTGTCATTACGAAACCTGTGATTACCAAGTTTAACCCATGGCACCGATTTCAAAAAATCTTGTTCACTGAGGAAACGTCTGCCACCAACACCAACAACATCTTTGTCATATTCTTTTTCTTTACTACTATAACAAAAACAACAAAAACAAAGTGTGGTTTATTTATGAATTTGAAATGTTCTTTTGGGATTAGTAGAATATCTCTAAACACAAATATCAAGAATTACAAATTTGTAATCTTGCTACAGAAGTTCCCGAGTTTTTTTTTTTTTAATTTACCCCACCTAAAAATGTATCTACATTGTTAAATGTTAGTGTGTTAATTATCCGAATTAATATAGTGCAGTATTTTAAAATGGCAAATTATGAGCCAAAAGAACATAACTTTAAAATTAAACAAAATATACATAATATAACTAATGCTAAACATGGCACAATTTTTAATTATAATTAAAATAATAAAAACTTTTTATTGCACAAAACTTTTTTTTTTTTGTTACTAAACAAAAACTATAATTATACAATACAAAACTAATAAATGGCGTGTGTTAATGTAACCGTTTGTGTGCAATAAAAAATTGTTTATAGAACAAAATTAAATATTTACAAATATAGATAAAATTAATTTATTATTATTTATGGCAACATATAAATTTGGTTTAACTTGGTAAATTTATTTGGTATTATAGTACAGAGGTTGGGGGGTCACCACCAAAATTGCGTTCAAACCAAAAATACAAATAAAACGGTATATAGCTATATATTCCCGGTATTTTATTAAGTGATTTTAAGTAAAATTTATTAAAGTACTAACATCTATTTAAGGAATACAAACCAAATTCTTGCTCTTTCAAAATGGTGCTCCATTGTTTTTATACAACCTTTATAAGGTTCCCGTAATATGTATAATGGACGCAAATTTTGGCCACATTTCCACAAGAATTTGTTAACTAAATTAATTTTTGGTTTATATATTCAATTTAATAAATAATAACAAATTTGTTTAAATATTTCTTGTGTGTTGAATAAATAAAATAAAACAATTTGTAGCAAAAATGTTGCCAATTAAAGAGAGAGAACATTGAGCAGATTTTTTAAACAAATTTTGTTTAAAAATGAAATAATTTGAGAGAAAAGTTAGTTACCATTCCCAGTAAGAGTAGAATAAAATTTAGAGGAACATAATATTCTGAACAAAAATCAGAATTAAATTTGACAACTGTTTCAGTGTTCAGGGGTGAGATATTGTGACCATCACGTTTTTCGATTCGATACATTTGCGATAGACTAACTGTACTTCTTTGTTAAAAATATAAAATTTTAAAACAATTTAGTTCTAAAGAACCGTTAATCTATCGAAAATGCATGGAAGCGAAAAACGTGATGATTACAACATCTCACCCCAGAATTAAGCATGATGATTGATGTTTTCGATAAAGACTTTCACCGATTTATCCCGGAATTATCCGCCACACCATTCACTCTCACCAACAAATATTATATAATATTAATTTATTTATATATTGTATTATTATTATTATTAATTATTTATAAAATTATCTACATAAAAAATTACCATCAGAGATTTTATTTTTACCTAAGTCTAACAGCCTTGTAAATATTTCTTGGAAAATTTTTGGTATTTCGATTACTTTGCGATTTTCTTGAAATTTCTGATTAATACAAAAAAATAAAATAAAATAAAATAAAAATTAATTAATCATCATTAAATTAAAATAATAATATTACTGAAAAAATGCAACAATTTTTGGTAATAATTTTTTGTACAAAAATGTCTTAATTAAATTTATTATCAACATTTTAATATTGTATTCTTTTCATTTAACTGTAAATATTCTCTATATATTTAATAATATATCATTTTTAATTATGTTTATCGAAAAATAAATTTTATTTGTTTATTTAAATAATATTTTAAAAAACATTTAATTGTAACCAAACCACGTGTTTATGAAATATTATAATCCTACTCTTCATCTGACGTTTACGCCACGTGGTTTTTATTTAAGACCAAAGGTACCCGATTTGTATATTATTTTGACTTATTTTCACACGATAAACTTGGATACGAGGGAGATTAATTTACATAATTTAAAGCTTTTTATTTATTTATTTGTAATTATTCAAATTGTTGTGCGACTAGTAGAGTGCGTAGTAATAACTGGAACTAAAAAGTTTATGTGATACTGGAATACAAATCAGTCGCTTCAAAAAAAAAAAAAAAAAAAAAATGTAGATATATAGAATATGTACACAAATTAGGATGACAAATAAAATTTGACCTCTTTTGAAATTATATAATATTACTAAACTAATTTTGGTCTTAGCTCGGGTAATTTATAGTGAGCGAAATGAAACGGTGGTTCTGACGGACTTGATGATCGACTTTGATCATTTTGTGTATTACCTGAATTAAGATGTAGCGATATTGTATCACTACTTGATGCCCCTGATGCACGGCCACGTTTTCGTCGCGGTAGTATTCCTTTCCGAGCCATAAAAAATCTAAACGAGAATTTTGAATACTTAATAGAATGTCTAGAAAAATAAAAATTATATTTTAAATTGTACCTTATTGTCGAAATTGGTATGTGAAACATATCACTAACTGTTTGAAATGTTTGCCCTCGCGAAACACATTCAGCCGCCTGTCTTAATAGGGTTTCTGATCGGCGGACACGTCGTCCCGACGCGTACGTTGATCCTTCATATTCACATGTAACGTTCGCCATCGCTAGTTCTAAATAAAATAAATTAGAGAATTAAAACTACAAAAAATTCTAATGCCTATTTTATAATAACATGTGTGGGTTTTATCTGCGTAATATATGTAACATAACCACCTAACCTTGCAAAAACGAAAAAATAAAACAATCAGTTTAATCACCTCTATGTTTATTATTTTTTTATTATTCATCCTTAAAATGATTAATATTATTTTGTATATAAAAAAAAACATAAAATAATTTAATTTGTAAAAATGTGTATCTGAGATTATAAAGAAAAAACATAAATCATAAACAAAATATTGCACAAACAAAATAATTAAGTTTGAATTTTTAATTCAGGAATTCAATCCGAGTTGGCTTATTACCAGCGACACATATAGTTTTATAATTTTGACTATGATTAAATGTGTCATTTTAACCAGGGTTTCACACCAAATTTGAATTTAGTAGGACAAAAAAAACAATTAAAAACAAGTTTTACATTTAGTGTATGACCTTTAGAAAATCATATCATCAGTGATATAACATGATACCATTTCCGTCACAACTGTAAATTCTTGGCATGTCTTAAGTAGGACCGCCGTAGGTCTTTTCTCATCAATGACTCAAAATTTGTTAGATTTTTTAAGATTCTGAAAATCGCAGAATAATTTATTATTATTATTGTTGTAGGGCCATATCGGCGTTTAGTCGCCTCGCACTGCGATCTAAAAGATCTTTTGTGCTTCCAAGCCCTGCTTAATTATCCTCCAGTCAATATTCAGGCTCTAAATGAACCTGATGGAAGACGGTAGCATTGGTTCTCAAGGACTTCGAGAGGGCAGTCCCACTCCCATATATTCCTAGCCCTGCCCCGATTTCCGTTTTGATTTTACTCTTACGAGTTGCTGGGAATAGAAAGTCGCCTGTAGGTCACCCAGCTTTACTACAGGAAGGCTAAATAAAACTGGAGGATGCCTGGTATCCAGAGTTCGCATACGTTCTACTGATTAACCTATCAGCCTTTCATCCATCGGCATATGCTGTTCCACCTTATTTAGGATTGTTTGTCAAGGTTTTCTCCTTTAGCGCCGTACTTTAGCCTGTGCCAAAAGGTCACATTCTGCCTAGTAGTGTCAGTTACCAGTGGTTGCCACGAGGAAGCAGCACGTACACTTGCGAATTGTAATCAGGTTACCCGTTACACAATTGTACCCATCACACAGCTGCCTAATACATGAACAGAACATGATGCGCACCCTACTGGAAGGTTACGGAGCTGGTAGTTTAATCTACACAACCACCCGCAATAATTTAAAGCCTGAATTTCCGAACTAAAAAAAAAATTTAAAAAAATCATGAATAAGCTGCTAGACTAGAAAACAAATAAAATAATAAATAATATAATAATTGAAAAACTCAGTAAAATAGAAAACAAAATTATCCTAAAACACTTAAAAATAATTACATTTTTGATATTTAATCACACACCGCACTTGTATATAAATTAAATTAAATTAAAAAATGAAAATTATTGATTATATGTATAATTAATTAATTTAACCCTGTTTATATTTTATAAATATATTTTTGTTTTAAATTTTTTATCTAGTAATTAGGTCTTAAACTCGCTAAAATAATTTATGTAACATTAAATATTGTAAAAATAAAAGAAAATAATTTTCAGTCAAATAAATTATTTTTTTTTTAGCTAATCATCAAAATATGGAAATTAAATAGAAGCTCAAATAAGTTAAATAATAATAATAATAAATACTTGACTGATTTTTCTATATCTTTGGCATAGTCTTATATTTTCTGTTGTGTATCCTCTTAAATTATGTATAGTTGACTAAATTTAAGTACGATTATAGTTAGGTAAATTAGTTGTACAATTCTAGATAAATAATACATTCACACTTTTTTTTATTTTATTAATTCATTAATTTTTTTTTTGTTATAGATACATTTATAATATTTTGTTACTGACTAGCATTTCATTTTTATAGTCACAAACATTTTTGGCTTTACGTTTTTCAGCCGCTTGTTTTAATTGACGCGGCATTGGATATGCTGATTTGATATCCCATCGTTTCATCCAATTACGTAATGTTTTACGTGGTACATTATGGATACGTGATGCTCTAGAATTTTTTTAGGATTAATTAAATTTTATTTTGTTAGATTAAATAAATTTTGTTATAAGTTGTATCATTTCACAGTATAATAAAAAAAATCTGATGCTTTATCTTTTTCGCAGACTTACGGAAAATTATACATACCAACCAGTAATTTTATTTTAATTCATTTTCCAAGAAGGATGGTTATTAATCGAACACGATTCTTTCAGTTCTATCCAGAAAGTTTCCTTGTCCAGTTAACTTCAGATTTTCGTGTCCAGTAATTAAAGAAACCCTAGGCAAGCCAATTATTTAGCTTTTTAGGTAACCCCAATTTATTTTATCTTTCGCTGAACATTTTTAAAAATAGTATATTGAAACGTCACATTCTTTAAAGATACACAATAATAACGAGCTTGTTACCTACTTGTGTATATATGTACATTCCCTTCGAAACATTTTTTAATTACCTAAATTACAACAAATTCAAATTTAAGTATGTAGTTTTAAAATGGAAAGAATTTTCAGAATTCAAAAAATTTCAAATACATGATTTAATTTAAAATTTGGCAGGATTTTTAAAAAACCATTTTTAAAAAATTCTCGTATTTATTCTTAAAATTACTGAATTTTAAGTAAAATTAAGTAAATTTTTAAATTTTCAAAAATTTTAAATTTCGTAAAATTTGTTGAAATTCTTTAAATGTTCTAATTTCTTGAAAATTTTGAAATTCTAAAATTCTTGAACCTATAAATTATTATAAATTTATGAAATTTTTAAACCTTTTGAAATTTCTGAAATTCTTAAATTTCATTTTTATAATCCTTCCAGATTTAAAATTCGACTATTCAAAATTTTTTGAATTCTAAAAATTATGGAAATTCTTTACGCTTATAAACCTTTTAAAAACATTTTTAAATTCTAGAGATTCCGTGAATTTACTGCTGTTAAATCATAAAATTTTTGAAACTTTAGAAATTCTTTAATTTTGGTTTTCTTGGTATTGTTTGTTTATTGAAATTTCTGAAATTCCTAAGATTTAAATTCTTTAAACTTATTGGTATTGTCAATTTGCAAAGTTCTTGTCTTTTTTTTTTAAGATTGAACCAATCCGCAAGCAATTCAGGCACCTGCTCAAATATGGGAGTTTTATTCCAAATCTGAGTTTGATTAATACATTTTTAAAAGTTGCTCAGTTGAATTGGCCTCCTCTATTAGACTCATCCCATTTGAGAATTGTTTTAAAATTCTGCTAAAATCAAGCTCTCAAAGCTACATACTTTCAACCTAGAGGCGATAGTTTGTGATTAAGGGCCTTAAATTAAATATAGGTGGAATAACACAATAAGAGGTTTTGAAAAAATTAGGATATGTGAGTTGATGAACGAAGGTCCCTCAGGGGAAATCGACCGAAATATCTTATTGCTCATATGAATATGAGTACAGTATACTCACTTTAGTGAGTGAGATATTTTAACCAAATAACAGATCCAACAAATGACTTCTGTAGTTGACCCGCTCTGGTATCTTTACAAGATGCCGGGCCACCTCACCAGCCTATAGACGGAATAAGAATGCAGGAGACCGTTGAAACCACACATCATGGATAATTCTAGCTTTTGGTGATTTCTGACGAACGGAGTTTGACAAAGTATATCAAGCAAAGCTTCAAAATTCAGTTTAATACTTTTGTGAATGCAGCAAACTATTATGGAAGCGGCAACAGGTTGGAAGGATGCAGCTACCACTTCTTAACACGATTTTCGTGTATACAAAATTGAAGCGTATGACTACGGTAAGACCAATGCCTTACTTAACCTTATGAGTGCTTTGGGTAATTAAATATTTCATTTTTTTAAATCTCTCTTACACATTAAATCATTTACGAAGATTAACTGCTTTTAAGAAATTTTATTATTTCATAAATTTAAAATAATTTTAAAGTCCAAGAATTTTGGAATTTTAAATTTGTCAAGAAACTTTAGGTTAATGGAAATTTAAAAATTTACTTAATTTTACAATTTCAGTACAACATATTTTAAGAATATATATTTATGAGAGGACTGTTTTTTCAAAGTTGTATGCCTATGAGCTCTGAAACTAATAAAATAAATAATTAAAATTCGTGAAATTCTAGAATTTCAAATGCGGACAAAACTTCCGAAGGGAGATTAATGTAACTCAAGAATTTTAACAAATTAAAAATTAAATTAGGAAACGTAAAAAATTGTCGAAGATTAATCGAAGCCGACCGACTATCGAATTATTTGTGGAAGCCAGTAACAATGACCCCTATTACCATCAGCGAATCGATCAAAAATCGACACGACTCTCTGTTGTCGTGTCGTTTTTCATTTGGTATTATATAAGAATGACGAATCGATTCCTTGTCGAGAACTAAAATCTCATTCACAGAAAATGTCAATGTTAGGACAAACGACGACTTTTCAACAAACTCGAAGCCACACAATATTTTTGTAATCATCAGATCTAGTATTTATAAAAATAGTAGCAAAGTAGAGGTAATGACTAGTAATAATTATTCAAAGTCTCAAATACGAATAATTACAAAAATATCGCACAATGCTTCAAATTCTTTACTAAGATTCTCGTTAAATATAGTCCACAAAATCTCTCATTAAATCTAAAAATTACGTAATTCAGAACAAAGTTTCAAAAAAAAAAATGCAAAGCATTTAAAACATGGCAAATAAAATAAATTACCTTCAATTAAAAAACAATAAAATACATAACAAAACAAGCCAATAAAACGACCACGAAAATTCATGATCTGATCACCAACACGTCGCGTCGTGTTAAAATTTCAAATTTAAATTACGATAAAATCCAAAACCACACTTATCTCAACGACACAAAGCTCATAACTGATTTTTATTTTTGAATTTGAAACATGACATGAACAAGATATTTTTACTACGACGGGTAAGTTTTGCACCATAAAAACAGGTTTGACGTATTCATATCAAATATTTTTTACATCTTGTGAAATAATACAACGTAAAATTTATTTGAATACAAAATTAATTATTCTAGGTTTACCTGTATATACTTTCTCCCGACTTTACATTCATTAAAGCAGCCCAAAGTGCGTCCGTATTATAAGTTCTTGGTTGATTGCCACGCGGATTCCGAAGCACAAAACTTTCAGGCGGTGGTCCTCCACTTAATAGACTACTTTCGATCGCTAATTTTTCATCCTGCCGTTTCAATTCCTTCAGCAATTGTTTATTACTTGCACTCGTATCGTACTTTAATAGTGGAGGCACTATATTTGTTGATCGTGATGTCACTTCGAATCCATTCTCATCCATTGATACCGCTTTAAAACGTTTCTTATCAATTTTTCGAGGTGTACTCGTCGCCGTTAAATACGAATTTACAATTGAATTGCCCTGATCCGAATTTATATCGAGCAAATCTTGTTGCTCATCAAATGACAAGGTTAGTAAATTAGGTGAACACACAATATTTTCGTATAGATTCTCGTTCGAATTATTCGCATCTACTTCAGTGGTATGGTGACCAATAAGTTCGGTATCACCACCAATACCACTATCATTTAAATCATTAGTCTTTTTAACGAATATTGTCATTGAATTTTTATTAAATTTCAACGATGGCGGTAGTAACTCATTTTCAATAATTTGTATATTACGTTGCAGCACCGATCCCGATGTTGATGATGGCGGTGAGGCGACAAAATTTTGTGAATCATCATATTCATTAACAACTAAATTATAGGTGGCGGACGACGACGTGGATGGGTGATAGTTTTTATTGCTATTGTAATTTTCAAATAGATTGTCACGTGATTTAACACGAATTTTTCCAAATTTTGACGTTTCTTGTTGATAACCGGTTTGCGGTCCAAAAAATAGCGAAGAGGAGGGTTGTTTATTTTCTGAAATTTTTTTGTTTTATCAGGTATGTAATTCAATTTTTGATTCGGTTTTTGTTTGAAAATTAAAAAAAAAATAAATTGTTTGTAAAAATAAAACGCAAAAAATTAAAAGAAAATAAATCACCTACCTCAACAAAACAACAAATTCGTAAAAAAACCATATTTGAAAATTACAAATGTCAAAAAAAACATCACCCATTTTTGTCAAATTTTTTTTTTTAATATATAATTCACTAGAGTTACGATTATGATACACGAGAGTAGCGGACCATAAGAAAAAGTTGTTAAGTCGCAGCAGGTGATTACAAAACATATATATATGTATATATACACAGATAAAATATTGACAAATTAAATAATAATAATAATAATAATAATAAAAAACAATATATGAGATAATACACCACACATGAATACAGAAATCAAAAATAAAGTAAATTATCTAGTAAGCAGATTTGACTTACCAGGCTCAAGTTTCACTATGGCGTCACCATCATTTGAATAATCCTCTTGCAGTTTTATATCCGGATCATCGACATAAATTTCGCTCGCACTACCATTTAAACTGTCTTCACAATCATCCATACTAACGCATGATGCATTGGACGCGAGAAGCGGAATTGATATCATTGGTGAATCTATACTTAAGTTATTCGATGTTGTTGCATTTTGGTTAACTGTGGTCGGTGAGGTTGTCTCCGTTTTTGGTGAATGATTTGTCAGAGTACTTAATATTGCAGATGTAGTTTGACTATCATTTGTTTTGCTGTTACTACTTTTACTAACACTGTTGTTATTTGAAGATATTTGAGATAAATTTGCTTGGTTGTTTGTTTTATTCGGTGTTGAGGTGAAATTTGCTTTTGAATTACTTGATTTATTTAGGTTATCATTTGGGAGGTTTGTTGTTGTTGTGGATAAAGAATTTGATGTATTTGATGATACTTGGTTTAAATTTAGAGCCGCGTCAGAACCGCAGAGTCCTGCAAAAAATCAATATAAATTTAGCAGTACTTTGAACAAAATATTATAAATAGTCCGGGAGCCAGTGGGAAAAAAACCAAGCGATTTTATACAGCTTATGAACCAATTTTTGTTGTTAATTCGAGAGTAAAGATTACGCAGATGGGCATCTTAATTGCAGGCTGATTACTAATGATTTTTATCACGATGAAAGGTTGAGACGCGAATTTTAGATTAGTAAGATTATAAAGGGTGTTCAAATTTGAGGTATCCTTTTAAATATTCCGCCATTTATATTTTTTGTACTAGAGTATCATATGTTATTTGACAGATGACAAATATTCCAGTTAGCTAAAATGGATCGCTACACGAGTGAACAACGCGTTTTCGTTAAAAAACTTATTATTGATAAATTTGAAGAAACTGGTTCAGTTCAAGATCAGAGAAGAAGAACTTATTATCGTAGGTCTTCAAGTGAAAATTTTGCAGCTGTTAGAATAAGTGTTGCTGAAGAGCCAAGGACATCAATTCGTCGTCGTGCGCAGCAATTAAACTTCAAACCAACAACTTTGTTCAATATTTTACACAAAGATCTTCATGTAAAGGCTTACAAAATACAGTTAACACAAAATTTAAAGGAATCAATCGATATTTTGAAACAGCCGCCATTAGAGTTCTTCTTATGAGGTTTCTTGAAGAGTAAAGTTTATGCGGATAATCCTCAAACTGTTGAACACCTCAAAAACAACATCATCGAGCAAATATCACTAATTGAACCATCATTATGCGAAAAAGTTATTCAACATTTTGGAAAAATATTGACAGAATCTCCCTGAATCTGTGCATATTTTATTTGATAATTTACAACAAAAAAATGCCATATATCCAATTTCAAATTGGAATTAATCGAATTGCTACTCAGTTAATAAGATTGGAAATCGAACTTCTATAACTGTTGCGGGCTCTTATTCTCATCGGGATCAAAACGGCATATGGTACAATTCGGCATAAGGTAGACTATGGCATATTTCAAAACGACATATGGTACGCCACGTAATATTTTAAAACGGGATATTTCAGTACGGCATATGCTACACTATGGCATATGCTACACTATGGCATAAGGTACTCGATGGCATATTTCAATATGGCATATGGTACAATAAGACAAACTTAGCTATTTTTTAGCCGATTATGAAAAAAATCGGCAGGACACATGAAAATGGGATTCTAAAATGGTTTTTAGATGAATTTCAGGGATATGGCCAGTTTTGATGGAATTTGGCTGTTTCTTAACCGATTATGGTGAAATTCGACAAGTGTGAAGAAAATGGGATTCACGATGGTGATAAAGTTCGACAAGTGCAATGGAAATTTGATTTTAAAATGATTTTTTGATGAAGTTCTGAGATAACTTGGCTATTTCTTAACCGATTATGATGAAATTCAACAAATGTGATGGAAATGGGAATCTATGAGTTTTAGATGAAATTCTGGAATATGGCCAATAAGGATGGAAATCGGCTATTTCTTTACCGATTATGATGAAATTTGACAAGTGCGATGGAAATGGGATTCTAAAATTGTTTTAATCATCAACTAATAAAGTTACCTGTACTTACTAAAATTGCCCTTTACCTATTGGAATTTTGTTTCGCTTAATATAGTTTTCCTTCACTTAATGAAATTAAATTTATTCTCTCAACGGAAATAAAAATATTGGTTATAAAGATAGGGGAAGGTATGTTTGCCCGCTTTTCAAAATCCCGAAATCAAAATCCCGCTTTTCAAAATCTTGGTTTTGAAATTTGAAAGACGTATTTTTTTTAATTCGAGCCACGCTGTCTGGTGAAGGAAAATTTTATAAAGTAAAATAAAAATAAAAACCGGGATTTTTATTTTTTGCAGAATCTGGATTTTGAAAAGCGGGATTTTTTTCTTGAGCGGGATTTTGATAAAGCGGGATTTTGAAATGCGGGATATAGTTACGACCCCATAAAGATATATAATCGGGTAGTGCTTAATATCTTTAATTTTTAATTAGGTAAATCTAATTTTAAAAGAATACCTGAAGGGCTAGGTTTATTTTTATTCATTGAAATTATTTTTAAAGAAGAAACCAATTTTCTACCAACATCAAAATTTAGCAACATATGTAATTGGGTAATCGCGTATTTATTCAAGAACTTTTTTATTATTTTAGGAATGATTTTTTTTTTCAAATCACTACCTAATCTGAGCTCGTTTATAATTATTAAAAAAAAAATACGAACCGATTACGGTGAAACTTAACATATTCGACGAACGTAGGGTTCTGAAATGGTTTTTAGATAAAATTCTAGAATATGGTCAATTAGGATGGAACTTGGCTATTTCTTAACCGATTATGCCGAAATCCATTATTTTAATAGAAAAAAAAATGTAAAACTATCACTTTTTGACAACAGCCGTGTCTCACGAAAGTATCGTTCCATCGTCTATTGACGACAACCATAGTTAAAGGGTTAATATCTTTTAATCGAAATAAAATAGGTACGTCTAATTTGTACAAGTCTTAACTACTTCTCTTTTTGCTTCTTTCAAAACGACTGCAGTACCCCTATTCTTTTAATAAAAGCAATCTGTAATCAAACAGTTAGCCTCGTTGATTCAAATTTTACATATTTCATGTGACTGCCTCGCTTTTCACAGTTTTGAAACCGACTTTCACTATTATGCTATTTTTCATTGTGATAAAAACGATTAGTGATCAAAGACGTATCCTGTTTACTAGAATCTACAGCCTTAAGTCTCCTTTCTTCGTCATTTGACATTTCTTCCGCTTGTCTCTAATCTGAAAATAGTATTTCGTAGTTTAAAATAATTTAAACAATTGTTTACAAGCAACGTATCCTGTCTGACATAATCTTATAATGCATTTTTTTTTAATATTTTGAACTGATCGTAACATTGCTTTGTAATCTGCACTCACGAAACAAAAGAATGTGGTTCGTAAACTGTAGCTTCCGGTCTAGAATACTCGAGACTATAGAATATCTTACCTCGAATTTGTAGTATTTCGGCACATTTTAATAAATCTGGTAGTCCAGCTTGTGATACATTCACCTCACCTTTATACATAAAATCGACTAGTGCCTGAATTTCCCATAATTTTATATCTCGCGGCAATATAATTATAGGATGTTTACATGGATTCTCGCCTAAAAGACTTTCAAAATAGCTGGAACATGCGGCCAGCACCAGCCGATGACAATGCACTTGATGGCCTTCGCATGCTAGTGTTACGTCAACAAATCGTTGACCTGCCAAAAGTTGAGGAAAAGCGGCGCCCAAACTACCCAAATGACTATTCCATCGAACACAAAATTGTTGCGATAGACCACCGCTCATTGTTAAGTATTTTTTTTTTGTATTTTGCTTAGTTTGTTTGTTAGTTCCGTTAATCTCGCTCTCTCTCTCTATCTAGAATTGAAAATAAAGAAAAAATTATAAATTCATCAAATTTCAAGGGGTGTTTCTTATCAGATTGGAATTTTCAGTTAGATGGGATCTCGTTCGTCAACCAATCAACAACCTTGAAATTTTCCTAAAAAACGTGCTGCGATTATATGGTTGTAGAACATAGGCTGAATCATAAATAAAGGATAAAAGTTTACGCAAACCAATTTTTAAATTTGATTTTCTGCGCAATCTCCAAAATGAAATAATAAAGAAAAAAGAAAAAATTTATATGGCTCTTGCTTTGCATTCGACGTAGCACGTGTTGTATTAGGTCAGATGTGCGCAACGAATAGATTCAATTTCATTATGGTTTGATTTTTTTTATTGTATGTACTGTAGTAATGAATATCAAATGAGAAGGTAATTTCCAATTAATTCAGAAAATCGCTCAACACCTTAAATCAAGGTTTCAAGAAAATAGCTAAGGTTTTTATTTATTCAAACTCCAGGTAGATGATAAATCCATAAACCCACAATTGATAAAATCGTCCATTTTCAATGTCTGTTAAAAAAAATCATTCATTCAACCAACGTGCTAAGTTTATTGAATATCATCATCTCCACTTCACTTTTAGCATGTGTACCAAATCAAAAATTATCTGTAGCATACCAATCCAAAATATAATGGTCAAAATTCAAGACAACACTATTTTTGAATCATTATTTATTTATAATTATTTCATATTCTAATTATAAAACAAACATTAGAATTTAAAATAAAAATAAAAAATCACAGAGTAGTTACTTAAATCCCTGGGTTTAAATCTCGACTCGATTAGCGGTATACAATCTCACATTGTGAATTTTCGTTGCACAAAAAACACGCACACACATACAAAATAAAGCAAATAAAAAATTGTTGACATTTCAAATTAATTTTAAATCACATTGGTAAAAAAATCGTGCTCTATGTATTCAATTTCAATTATTTAAATAAACTTTGAAAAAAAAATATCATTGTATGAGGTCTATTGTACCGCATGAAAAAAATAAAATAAAGGGATTTTAATAAAAAAAATAAAACATCGGTTTTTTTTATATAAATAAATGCAAATCACAATAAAATAATTTTTATATACAGTACACATACAATTCCATTCACACACATATACAAAATGCTCGATTGATTATTAATAATTTTTTTTTTTTGTTCGTTGTTTATCAAAATTCAATTAAAACATGAATTAAACTAAAGTTATTTTTAATTATATCAATTATTCGGAGTATTCGCTCATTATGTTTTATTGTCACTAACTTTATTTATAATTTATCGATTATTTCTGCATTTTACAGTTTTACACACAACACATATAGTGGTACCTTTTGTAAAAAATTTTCCTAGTTGTAAACACCAATATTTACGAATACAATATAGCGAATACAATTCACAAACACACAACTTTGATTAAACTTATATAATTAATGTTATTTATTTATATATTTTATTAATTAATAAAACATTTAATTTTATTTATAATAATAATTTAACGAAATACACGCTTTGGACGCCGCGACGCCATTTGCAATTTTTATTACTATATTTATTTAAACAAATAGATTTGTATTATTTAAAAAAAAAATGAAAAACATTGCATATACCCTCGCAACTCTTACACAAATACCATTATAAAACAAATAAAATGATACACATTCTAAATATTGATCCAAAATAAAATATAAAAGATTTTGCTTTGCTATTGGGTAAATTTAAATATTGTAAACTACATACACTATAGTTTAACCACACAAATCCATTTATCTTAATTTCACAAACAATTATTTTTTAAATATGTAAACACTAAACAGATTTTTTTGTAAATCAAAAATAAACAAAGAATATCCTGGTTCTATTCGTGCGCGTTCTAAGTAGTCGACTGTCTCTGAACTCCAAAGGACACGCAAAGAAATTTAGAAGAAAAAAAAAACGGAAAATAGACAGACACCACACAAAAAACTATGTACATTAATGCTTTTCCCCAAATAAGTATTTACATAAATCATAATTGGTTTCTTACATGGATATAGAATTTAATACAAATACATTTAAAAGATAGGGCACCAAGATTGAATTGAAAAAAATATTGGCGAACATGCGCAAAAGTGGACAACATTGTAGGAGAAACTTGACCAAATTCATATACAAATTTACATCATTCTTTACAAGTCTTCCGGACATGGGTTTCCTGATTTCGTTCACCAATCCCTGATTGCGAAATTTATAGTCTACGTAAAACGAACATAAAGTAGGATGTTAAAAGTAAGCTGCGAAATAGCTGGTGACCCCAAAGTGGTAGTGAATTTGCCTATTAAAATTGTGACGCTTGGATAAACACAATGATCGATGCTAAAAATTATCTTATGCTAAAGATTATCGTCTGCATTGGGTCTACCATGTCAAGCCTTGCGATTATCGAGGTTATGGGGTTAAAACCAACAATTTAGATACAGTAGATCCAAATCCAGTATTCGAATTGCTGGTAGCCAACGAAACAATTTCTATTTACAATAGCGGTAAAATAATATTTAAAAACCTACAAAGTACATCTACGGGACGTCTAACTTAACGGTCCACGATTGCCGTACTGTGGCCCTATTCTGGCTATTCCCTGGGAATTGGAAAGATATTGCTCAGCATTTTCATTTTAAAACAGCAAAAATTTTGGAAATTTGAACTTATGATTTTTGATTTGTTATTTTTGGTGTACGTGTAGTAGTAGCAAAATTAAAAAAATACCGTTATTTTATTTTTTTGATATAGGGTGTATGTTGTGCACAGGATGGTCACAAAGTTTTGCAAAAATGCCATTTGGAGTAAACTTCAAAGCAATTTTATGAATTAAATAGTTAATCGATTTTAATTTTTTTTTTTGCGTTTTATAGAGTAAATATCGAAATTGAGAATTCTTATAAAATTTTTATCAAAATTCAATTTCTTCGACCTGAAATATAACGGTAAAATATAAATTTTTTTTTTTGCTCAAAATAAAGTTTAACTAATCAACTATCACATATTCAAATATAAATGTAGTGTTATTTTTTGTTTTTAAACTACACAAATTCAAACATAAGGCATTCTAACCGCATGGTACACTTTTACAATTTTTCTCATGATAATCTAGTAATGTAAGTAAACTAAGAACCGAAATTCGCATGAATCTTGATTACAGCAAGTTTACGATTTCCCTTCGTCGAAATTTATGACCATCTCGAACAAAAACAAAGCAAAATTGACGAAGGGTTTGTTAGACGGTTATAAAAATAAAAATGTATGGTTCAATTTATAAATTTATTTTGAAATATAATGTTCACCAACGATTTTTGAATTTGAAAATGATTTAAACAATGATAACCGTTAGTTCCCTTTATGTTAATTGCACTTTGGTAACGAGTAACGACTTTGCAGTTGTAATTTGATTTTATCATACTCTTCTCTCGTGGCAAATTCAAAGTACATTGTTGATTCCCCTTTGTTAAACTGTAGCGATAGGCACCTCTTTTGAATGTTCCGCCAACACCATCACATGGCCCTTTTCCATGACTGGAGCGTGAAAATGCCACTCAGCTGCGATGTTAAAATCTTCACCATGATGACTTAGATTAATTAAATTGTTTCTATTTTTATATTGTGTTCTAGCTCCGTTTGACATATAGCAAATCTTTTTGATGTTCAACATTATTTCTTTTTTTTTAAATTTAATCATTTTAGTTTTAAATAGATGTACCGCGATGTGTTCCATACAATTTTGAAATAATAATGAATGTTTTATGTTTCACTGCAGTGCTCTCAGGATCGCACTCCATAAAACGCAAAAAAAAAATTAAAATCGATTAACCATTTAATTCATAAAATTGCTTTGAAGTTTACTCCAAATAGCATTTTAAATTTGGCCATCCTGTGCGCAACATACACCCTATATCAAAAAAATAAAATAACGGTACTTTTTATTTTTGCAATTCACGTACACCAAAAATAAAACAAATCAAAATCATGAAGTTCAGTCACTGCTGCCCAAAAATGAAATTAATACTCTTCTATATTTCCAAACTTCAAAAATTCCCAATTTATTATTCCCCAATTTTCAAAAGTGTACTCTGGCGTCATTGGGAATAATTTCTAATGGGAAAAACACTATATCAAATTTTTCAGCCGCCATTATTTGAAAATTTTATTTTATACATATAAAATCGAAACTTTGCCGATTCTACGTTGTAAATAAAATAATGAAAACACACAAAACAACCAGTTTTATCTAATTCCCCAAAAAAATTTAGAGAAAAATAAACGTCAAATCTTCCATAATATGGAATTATCTTCCCTACATTCAAAAATTCATAATCGCCAGAATACACTTTTGGAAAAAATAATTTCAAACTGCTAGAATACTGTCAAAATAGTTCAATTCCCAATTCCCAGGGAATAGCCAGAATATTTGTTTTTACAGTAGTTATTCCCCCAGATACATTTTTCCAACTTTTTATTTCTCATTTCCAAAAGTGCATTCTGGCAATTGGGGAATAAGTATACAGGAGAAATAAATTTAGTTGTACGTTTTCTCCATGGAATCACATTAAAACAAGTAAAGATCCGCAAAGGACCCTTACAAACAATATTAATATGATTAATTATTAATATCAACTAGAGATAGACAAACATTTTCGTTAAAAAATGTATTCCGTATCAATTCTTTCATAAAATAGGTATGGAAGAACAAACGTCAAAACTGCTGTAATTGAGAATAATTTTTTCCAGAGATGGGTAGTGTCGAAAAGTAATATTTATGACACAGTTTTCGACACTTTTTGACACGAGTTCTTGACAGTCTTTCTTTTCGACACTTTTTGACATGACTTTTTGACAGCGAAAAAAATTGAAAAATGTAAATTTTTATCTTTATTTACGTTCCGAGCTATTTCAGCAGTTTAAACATTTTCAAAATTTACCAGTGTATTTCAAAAACTTGCTCGTGGAACAATAAGAATATTTTGTTTCCTTTTTTTCTCAATATCACTTTACGATAGTTTTTGACACTTTTCGACAGTTTTTGAACATAATTTAGGGTTTTTGACCTATTTTTGACAAAATTCCCATCTCTAATTTTTTTCTCAATAAATGGTTTTTCCCTGCCACCGGAATACACTTTGTGAAAAAGGGAATAATACTGCAACAAAATTTAAAATTTCTATTCCCCGGGAATTACCGGAATAGGGCCACTGGTCAGCCTATATGCTATATTTGGAATAAAGGAATTAGTGGTAGAGGAGGGAGTGAAATGGCTTTACCACAAAGCAGCAAATCGATAATTTCATATAGTGTAGAAAAACTGTGTTGATTGATTTCAGTTTATTCGAAGTTGTGGGTTTTGGCCAACGATGAAAATTCATGGTATATGAAATGAATCAAAATAAATTTTTCGACTTTTCCACAATTTCCAAAACAACATTTACATGGAGGAAAAACATTTAATAATATTTCATGTTAGAAAGCGAGGGATAAATCAAGTAGAGATGAGCGATGTATCTCTCTATTATGACGAACCTCTTAAAATGAATAACGAAAAAAAAGGATCTTCTATCACTACTTCCTTTAATAGAAGAAGAATTCCATAATTTTTATCGAAATTTTCAAATCCAAAATATAGATCCTGATCTAAATGGTGATAGCAGTAGAGATGAAGCTTAATTTAAACAAATGAGTTCAAAATGATCAGTTATCTTGTTTTATTTCTTTAAATGAATTCTACAAAACAACTTATATCTGAGATAAGTCGTTTGTATGTGACACACCATTCAAAAAACAACACTTATCTCATAATATTATGAATGTCCGGTTATCCAAGTGCATATAAGATGTATTTGTAAGTGTCAATAAACGCATTTTAAAATTTTCAATATGATAAACTCAAAGATAGTTTAATAATTTCGCACACTTTTTTCACAAATTAATTTAAAAGTGTAATTTTGCTCTCCAGAAAAATAGCTAAAAAATCTAAAGTGGTTTTGTTGAGTTGCCACAGATTTAATACCACGACAACAATCACAAACAAATCTACAATTACACAAAAATCAGAACAAATTAGTATCACTAAAAATAGCCAGCTACCTACAGAGGTAGCTCAAAGCCACAATGGGCCCACCGCTACGGTGCAAACCTGAGATTCTATCACATAAGCGTACTGTAGGTTTAGCAATCTGAATGAATTTGAGCCAAGGCATGGATAATGATGAGCAGGATCCAAAAAAAGCAAGAGAATGGTCTCATAATACAATATTAAGTTTAGCTATTGAGGATTTTAGGTTAAACAGGCCACTAAACAACAACGTTGAGCGAAAGGAGTTAAAAAAGCACTTAGCAATCCATCGAGCAAATAGTACGAAGTTTTAAATTTGGAATCTATTTGAAGATATGTACGTTCGAAACAAACAAACTTCGTTTAATACTGGCCCAACAAGCATAACACAACTCAAATTTAAAAAACAACTAAGCAATAACAATTCACAATATTTTTGTTGAAATCCAATAAGATTCATATCTCATATTCCAATTGCATTTCAAAATCACCGTATGAACGCAGTAACACATTATCGAGGAACAAAATCCATCTATCACACATGTGTAGTAAGAAAAAAAAAACCTCAACACACATAACCAAATCTAATCATTTGTTAACGTGTATTGTACAATTATGTATATATTATTCTTAACTAAACAAAATAATAATAATAACAAAAAAAGTAATTGATTACTTACACATACATTTACAAAAAATAAATAAAAATCAATATTGGCCAGTTTTGTTTTTGTTTAAAAAATGAAATAAAAATTTATTTACTCCATTTATTACTAAAAAATAATAATAATTGATAACCAAAACACTGAAACTATTTTTTATTAACCAAAATTATATAGTCGCATCGTTTTTTAGTAACACATTTTTTTTTATTATTTATTATTAACAATTAGCTATAATTATGTGATGGAGAACTTGTGATACAAAAACTATATGTATGACGATTGTTATTCAACTAGGTAGGTATACATATTTATTCCAATTCCTTTATCTTACATGAGTGTAGGATGGTTTTTTGCTTTTGTGCTGGGTGTAAGGAAGATTTATTATTCGAACAAGGATAATTGAATTACATACATACATTTATATGTTTTACTTTATACGTTTATCGGGTGGGAGAGTTGCTTTTAAATACGGGAGTGTGGTGTGGCAGTTGGGGCAGCAGGAAAAATTATTTTATGAATCCAAATTTATTTGTATATGTGTAATAAATTGGGGGATGTGGGAGACGGTTTTATGTTTATCTATTATTATTATTATTTTGAATGGATAAATATTTATAATTGTAAAAATGAAGTCAGCCATTTTGAATTTTGGGATCAAAAGTGGACCATAAAATCTAGACTCATTTATCGTAATATAGGTACATTTCATACATAATAATTATTAATAAAAAAAAACAATGACTCACCTTAAATGATTCTCTGCAAATTTGTTAATTGATTAATTTTAATTTTATACTAAAACAAAAATAGTAGCGTGTTTTATACAATTCAAATTTGAACTGTCAAAATTTTAAATCAAATAGGCTATGTGCACAGTGTGTATCTAACCTGTGAACTAGACGTAAATTATGTATGCGGTATTTCGTTTTGGGTTTAACTGTTTTTAACTCTACTATAGTCTTACCTCCAAAATAATAACAATATTTTAAAAAAAATCGAGTATGTACAGTTTTTATTATGGTTAATAAAACAATTTAAATATATAATGACTCAAAGATTGGTCCAGAATCCCAGATCATAATTTATTAAACATCCGCCTACACACGCTATCGTTAAAATACGAAAAAAGAAAGTCAAATTAAAAAGAGCAATCAGGTAAGAAAAAAAAAAAAAATGACGCCATTAATTTATTAATCCCGTTCTTTAGAAGGTCATTTACAGTTTAAGAAAATACCAAATTTAATATTTTATTATGAGTAATTTTGGACTGTTCGTCAATACAATACAACACATTTAACCAAATTGTTTTAATTCGGAGTTTAATTATGAAATGTTGTAAGGACCATAAGATTTTCGATGACTAACAATTTAGATTCATCCTTAAACTTTGGAATATGTATATGTAGTTGTTTGTGTAACCAATTATAAACTCAGTTAATAGTTTGCTAGATCTTGTGGTTTAGCATGTCGATTGTTCACATCTACATCTGTTTAATAGTTTTAAACTTTTATAGACTTACATAAACATATGGAATTCCTTCCCTTCCATTTTGATCAATTGTTTCATCAAACAAATTCAACAAATTTTATACGGTTAATTTTTTAATTAGTTTTAAATTGAATAACGCACGAATATGTTCCTCGACTATATAATTTTCTCTATCTATTAATAGTTGACGAGCTTGCTCCACAGGCCGATAACACAAAAATTATTTTAAATAACTTAAAATTCGAAAATCTATAAAAATCTGTCAGTACAACAAAATTAAAGTTTGCGTTTTTAACTCACTATACAAACTGACTTTTAACGACCAAACGGCACAGTGGTTAAAGCTGTGGCGGTTAAATCGGGAGGTACCGGGTTCCAATCGCTATAGGGTCCGGGTGATGCAAAAGGAATTTTTCATCATCTGTGATGAAGATATAAACACAACTAATGACCCCCTGTTGAGAGTACAGAATCCATGGGCCCGACCTACCTTTCAGGTCAGCCACTATAGGTTGGAATGAAGCAATGCAACGTGTAATGCAGGTGGCTTAAACAAAAAACGGGTTTTTAGCCGCACGTCCTCGATTTGGCTACTACGGCATAAAGTAGGACGGAAATATGAACTGCGAAAGAGTTCGTTCGGTCAACTTAAATTTGGACCAACCAAATTTAAGTTGACCGAACTCAGACTACTTTCAGGAGTGTATTCATGAACTCTACACATTGTAACAATAGCCGCATTTCTTGACGCATAGTGATCCAGATCAGATCAAAGTTTACATTGAAAACAACAACAAAAATTTAAATTTTAAACGACTTTGGTGTTACGTTTACGAAACATGAGCGAAGAATTTTGCTCATACAATTCTTCGTAAACGTTACGTTTAGTTGTAGCAAAAATGAAACATTTATGTCGTTTTTATCTCGTGATAATTAAATTTCTTTGCGAGGTATTTTTGTACTACATATATTTTATTTAAATTTGAGAATGTATTAGTGCAAAGCAAAAAAGTGATACGTTAATAGTACGCTTATGCGACGTATTTTGCGAATTCGCTTAAATTGTTTAGCGGGACGTTGTTAAGATCCTCGCCTCTACGAATGTAGAGTTTATGAACACACTCCTTAACTTTTCAGTTATCCCTTAGCGGCTACTAGGGGTGAATATATATGAATCGCTAACTGCAGAAACGGGACTTCTTACATTTTTTCCAAAATTCATTTTTTAACGGTTTAGTATAATTTAGATATAGACTCATCGTTTACTGTAGAAATGGGACTTACACCATTAAAATAAAGAGAACAAAATTGAATTGAAAAACTTATTTACTGCAGAAAAGGGACATTTACTTCAATTGACCCCTTTACCAGACACCAATTTGCAATTTTGGAAAAATATTTCAGAATGGCCTACTGTGGAAAACGATGTCGAGAAGGACTAGAAATCGTATTCCTTATATTAATTATTTATTATTTTATTATTTTATTACAGGAATATTAAAAAACGTTAGCGAGAAATATACTAATGTGTTGAAATTACTTTATGTTTTTAATTATTACTGTTAAAAGGGGACATTTGCGAAAAATTAAATCAAGAAAATTCCAGTGAGTAAGTCAATTCTATTGAACATTAGAGTTCCATACGATTGCAATAACAGATCTTAATGTAGGTTGTCGATTTCATTACATTAGTGCAACAATAACAAAAGATATATAGTTTTTTGTACTTCCTAAAAAATTTCAAATACAGACATAGTCCCCTTTCTGCAGTTAGCGATTCATATGTACCCCAGACCAAATTAACCTTAATTTAAGTTATCAAAAACTACGAAAATCATACTTGTCGCGCCATCTATAGGTTGTCGAGCAATGTAGGTTACTTGCATATGGTACATAAAAGGAAGAAAAAAGTACTAGTAGCGCTATAAACGATGAATTTTGGAAGGTGGGATACTTAAATTCAATATTGACCGTGTAATGATTTTTTTTCTTCTAAAAAACGTCATTTTTCCTGACTGCGCATATGCAGTTCTTTTTTGTTAAATTATCTTGATATTGGCTCTTGTAAACCATATTTGAAATTGAAAAACCTGTTTCAGAATGTCCATGAATTTTTTGGAGTCTCAATATTTTAAATTTGTCTTTCTAGACCTATTTTTTTGACTGGGGTGAAAAATCACCCCAGTGTGACCGCTATGTTAGGGGAGCTAAGTATGGCCGCTAAGGGTTAAGCCGCCGTTTATATGGTTGAATTTAAATCAGTCGTTTTCAGTCAGATCACGTTCGGTTTAACATGTATCTTTAGTATATGTGACGCAACATTTAGTAACGAACGCTTTTCCTATCGTGGGGTAATTTCGTTCAATTTCATCTATTTTACCAAGGAAAATAAACGGTCCAGATAAAATATGTTGTTAATCTAACAAATCGCTTACACACGTTTTAATAAAGTCAATTAAGTTTATATCTTATTGACAGAATATGATTTTACCCGTAGTTAATAATAAATTTCGTTACAAATTACATAAATTTTGTATCGCAAATTAACGAACTCATCAAAAATACAAACTTTAAATTACCACCACCGTACGTCGCACTGTACTGCGCAGCAATTTTTATTTTCCAATCACCCTATTTGTCAGTTTCCATTTATTTTTTTCAATTCAAATTCAGTTTAGCTTTTTATCTCGTGTTGTCTTGTTCGATCGTAGTCGAAGTGTTTTTTTTTTATCATAAAATAAAATAGAAGAAAATTTTTTTAGAAATTTTTTTTTTACCCATTTAATATTGTACGAATTTCTTAAAATAAAAAGGTATGTTATTTATCAATTAACATTGTGATAATAACGATAGCACAGTTAAATGTTATCAATAAGAAAGTTTTAATAAAAAAAAAAATGTATAGAGAAAATTTTTATTGATTTTTCTTTATAAAATGTATGATAAAAAAAAATCGTGCAAAGCAAAAAAAATTACATTTTATTATGTGTTGTGTTGTTGTTGTGCTAATTTTTGTTTTTGTAATGTTTTAATGATCTTAACGGTAATTTATAACAATTCTTTTTGTTTTATTTTTAATTCTATAAAAGCACTTAAATATGGGTTCAACCGAATATAATATTGGATTAAATGAAAATGCAAAATCATCAAGTCGTGTTCTTAAACCGCCAGGAGGTGGACACTCGAACATATTTGAAGATACGACAGCGAAAGTGAATCCACCCCGACCAAAATATAATCAACAAAATTCATCGAATTTAAATGCGGTTATGGGTACCGTAGATCCTAATATTAAGATTAAGGAAACAGGTGGTGGTGGTGGTGCAGGGGGTGCACCGGTCGGTACAAATGGTGGCAGCAATGATTCATCACAATCAGGTGGCGGTCATGCTCATGAACATGGTAGCAATAGTGGTGCGCATGCTGAAGATAAGAATGCAGGAGGGCGTGTACGAGTTCCACCCGGTGGTTTTTCATCTGGTTTATGGTAAATTATTGGACCAAGTCTTAAAGTAATGAGTATTTTTTAATTTACGATAAGGTTACACATAAAACACAAATATTAATTATTATATTTTAATTAAGACTTTTAATTTAAAATTAGCTTTACTACCTATATAGCATTTACGTTATCGACTTAATAATTTTTGCATACATAATTTAATTGTTTTTTGTTGGATTTTTTATTAAAATGTGTAACTCAAGTTTATGTTATATATCTTAAAAAATGTATGTTTTATTTTTGCTCCATCTGGCTTAAAAACATGACAACCGTATATTTTTATTAAGGTTAGTTAATTCACACCGTCTTAATTAGAAAGATGTAATATGGGCCAAAAATGTTTTGTTAATTTGACTCAATTTTTTTGTATTTAAAAAAATTGTGTATTCCTTGTTGCAAGAATGAACAAAACATGTTTTATAATTTAAGCTTAAATGATGTGTACGTTTTTAAATTAAATTAAATTTAAAATGAAAAAAAAAAACTAAATCAAAACGAAAAAACGTATAATACAAAAATATATTAATCTTAATTTATTATTCATTAAAAAATATAAAAACTAAAAAAATCGTGATTCTTTTATTAGTAAGTAAATGATTACACCTGATTATGTCATCAATATCATACTTTTACGCTTTATCAACACCTAAGTAAAAAAATATAGTTGTATGTAGTGTAAGACGATTTAAATTATATCATCACTATTTATCATGAAATTCTCTGTTAAATATGGGTTCATCGTGTATGCGTAATTGCGTACATCATACACGATAATTATTTCTGTTGGTTAATTTCCCTTTCGTCATGTAGCAGCGAAGAGAACACAATTTTCATACTTTGATCTATACTTACTCAAAAGAGGCAAAATGTAGCAACAATCCGATTAAGACACGTAAAATTATGCTTACTATTCGATCATTGCATAATTATGAGGTAAGTGTGCTAATTTTTAGTTAATTGCGTTTAAAAAGCACAAATTATTATTTTTTACTCAAAAACTACATATTTTCGGTTTTTTGTGGACCAATCTACAATATTATGTAAAATATTTGTTATTATGCCCTTCAACTTTCACAAAAATCCCAAATAAATATCAACAACTAAACTACTGTCGTTTTTAACACACGTACACTTTAATATCACTGTTTGATATGATAGTGCTTCGAGGAACCGTCGGCGTCGAGGACTGGCAGATGTCACAACATCGAACATCGAAGTGCTACATAGTAAGAATAGGACAACCTTCCCTTACATATAATGTACCTATTCATACCAGTCAACACTGCAACACATCATTACCTCGTTCCTTACATCTTTGCCTACCGCGTACACTACATACTAAAGATACATGTTAAACCCAAAAGTGATTGACTGAAAGTGATCTGACTGAAACTTTGGGTTGGTGGTTACATGGGATTTTTTTTATTTGATCTGAATTGAGATTTTAAATGTCACTTTGTTCTAAAATTACATTTAAATTATTAAAAAATTATTTAAAATAATTTAAAAATCACTTCGAAAATGTATAAAACATTTTGCCTCTTAACAGTATGAAAAAATCTGTCAATTCAACCAACCAAATTTAAGTTGACCGAACTCAGACTACTTTCAGATCACTTTCAGTCAAGTCACCGTTTACATGTTGAATTTAACTCTGACGTTTTCAGTCAGATCACTTTCGGTTTACCATGTATCTTTAGTAACAGTTTATAAAGAGGTAAAAAACGAGGATATGATGTATTGTGCAGTATTGACCGGTGTGAATAAACACAATATGCATGCGGCGAGCCGGGTCGAGTTTAACACACACTTGCGTGCAAAAGTCTACATACCCTACTTATAAATCAATGGTTTTCTCATAAATCCAAATAAAAAACAATTTTCTTAGGCTACATGAATTTAAAAAGTTTGATTTAAAAAAAGAATTAAAAATGGTGATTTTTGTATGCATTTGTATGAACACCTGTTACCTTTTTTAATTCATTTTTTTCTGAAATAAAAGAAGTATTTCTTTTTCATACAATATTCGCTTTTTTTATTTCATTAATGAAGACTTTTTTTAATTCAGCCTTTTTTAATTCGGTACCCCATTTTCTTAGTTTTTGTTTAATTTCAGTCTATTTTTACCTTCAAATAAAAATTAGTTAATGATTACAAGTAGTTTTTAAAATAAAAACCAAAAAAGAAAGTTTGGCCAAATTCTTTGTTGCATAAATCAACATACGCTTCAGTTTTTCCACTCCTGTTAACGACATACATCCCCACTACTAATAATAGACCCGTCGTATTTATGCCTGTGCCTACTGTATTTGGTGTTTGCAGTTCAGCATTTGGTTTTCGCCGCACTCCGACCCTTTCGTCGTTCCCATAAATATTAAACTTACTCTCGTCAGAGAAAATGACAGCGTCCCAAATTCTTTAGGCTTATATGGACAAGAGATAATGCAAAATTAAGCGCTTCTGCCGATTTTTGTTTGTTTATAAACGGCTTCTTTCTGGCGACGCGGCTCCTAAATCCAGCTCGCTTAATTATTTCGTTAATAGCGGATCGATGACATTTTTTTTTGGCATTTACACACATCTTCGCAGCTTTATGTGAATCAGCTCTGATTTGTGTTACAACTCGCTGTTCTTCGCGTTTATTGAGTTTATGTGGTCCTCCCCCGATCGTTGTTTTAATGCTACAGAACCATTTATTTCGTAATTTCTAATGATTGTTTGTACTATACACTCACTCTTCTTAATAATTTTAGATATTTCATTTAAGAATTTTCTTTCATTCTTAAATTTCACCATCAACAAACGCAAATCCTTACACACCTAGTTTCGTTTATCTGACATTTGCAAAAACTACTTACTACACATGAAAATAAAGGACGATCAACTGTCAAAATAATAGTAAATGTGTTATTTTTCGAAATATTCGGTAAAAGATAGGTAGAACCTAAATTAACGTACCCTAAACCAAATGTAAAAGAAGAGAGTATGTAAACTTTTGCAACACCAAAATAATCACTTAGGTATTTCTTCGTTTAATTATGAAAATACCGCTATTTGAAACAAACGATTTTTTGTTGTAAACGGTAGTGGAAAAAACAAAACATAATAAATAGGATATTCTAGCCAAATCCCGTTAGAGGTACGATTATTTTGTGGGCCGAATGCAATAGCGACTGAAGGGTATGTAGACTTTTCCACGCAAGTGTAAATATAAAAAATGGCTTAAACCTTGGATTAAACTCGACTCGAGTGTGACTCCTTTTGATTTTGACGAGGAAACGGTGAAAATATTCTCTTTATGAAATGTTCTTCGGAATTTGGGTTGTAACTCAAATTTTCAAAATGCTCGTTCTCAAAAACTAAGTGATTTTAATAACTGATAGATGAAATGCAAGGTATGTAGTAACCTGTTACATATTTTATATAAGTCCATTAAAACCTAAATTAATCTGTTGGCAATAAAAAAGATCATTGTTTTGAATAATGTCATTTCCGTGACTGGAAAAACCGGTGAAACCATCTACATAGTTTTGAAAATACATTTACAAATTTTTCTAAAATGATGAGTACAAATGTGAAACAAAAAGGGAAGAATTATAAAAATATCTTGTCATAAAACAATTTTTCGGATTTTAGGCTTTAGTATTTTCTACTGACTCATGTTTATGGTTTATCCATAATGAATCACCAAACTATGTATTTGTCTGAAGATTGGTCTAAAAAGTTGACATACTAAAAAATTTATAAAATTTAAATCATTCGTAGCCTATGTAGAGTTTGAATAAAAAATAAAAAATGTGAAAATATTAACCCTTAACGGTCCGGAAGAATTTCAAGTTTACTTCCCACCAGGTCCACGTTAATTTTCATACGAAGAGAAACTGTGTACTTACAACTGTGTAACAACAATAACAGTAATAAAAATAATAAAATGTTTACTGTCGCCATATACGCGGCATTGGACCCAGGAAGTAAAAGTGCCATGCTGCATTAAGGGTTAAATTTTCATTATGAAAGTTAAGTGTGTAAAGTGCTAGGCAATAAAAACTACAATGGAGAGTCGAAAAATCAATAAATCTACAATTGATTTTCCTAATATAGAAGGTGTATTAGCATGAAAGAAGGAGCAACAATTTGTAATCATTGCTATAAAGTGAAATCAAGTGATGATAATGAAGATCCGAACCCGCTCTTAAAACTTATCCTTGTAAAAAATTTCGATCAAAAATATCAAAATTTGTGAGAATGGCAGGCAAAACAAAAATATTAAAAATGTATGACTGGAAGGACGGACACGACATTTTTCTAATCGATGTTTTGAGTCCTGGAAACCTAATTCATCGAGAAATGTGAAAATTTGGAACAAATTTTTTTCGCGATTACAATATTTACCTAATATTAACTTCGTTATATTGAAAGTGTCACTTCGTTATATACACTTGAAGCAATGTTTCACCTGAAAAATATTCAGCAAAATTATACAATGAGTAAAAGGCATTTGTATAATAAAATTCAGTATTTACACAAAACAATTACAAAACATGTCCCCTTCGAAACGTTTTAATGCGAACTGTATTTGAACAAGACATTACGAAAAACAACAGAAAATTTTAAAACTAAGCCGGTTTTACACATCCAATATTTTGTAGCAAAGGATCTTTCTTGTAGAAGATGTACATTTTAAAATAAAAGGTTAGTACTTTTTCTTGAAAAAAACCCTAACCAAATTTTGAAAAAATCGCTTCTAGAGCCCCTCATTCAAAATTCAAGTACAGTAATCCCCCCTATAACACGGTACTCTTATAAAGCGTTTTCATTTTACGCGATTTCATGTCCCTCGTATAACACGTGTTTTCCCCCATATAACGCAGGGATTTCCACGTTATATTTCTGTACTATGAAATTTATAATGATTTCTTGTCTGATTTTAATAAAACGCATATATTTCGTTCATAACATAGTTTTTCCTTAATATTCGATTTAAACCCCCTTTAACGAGAAAAGTTAAACTTGAATCATTTGTACATAACGCGTTATACGGAGTCATACGAGCACGTCGTATGAGCTCGAGCTTTCTCGTACAACGCGTTTTCCTATAACGCGGAACAAATCTACCGTGTTATAGGGGGGATTACTGTAATTTCAATTCAAGTTTTCAATGTCATCGAATGAGTTCGAATCTTTGACTATATATTTTTAAATGGACTGCTAGTTGCTTACTTCATATGCGATCCAACATACAGTGGCGGTCAAGAGGCAAATCGTGGCGAATTCGCTAACTAAAAAGTTCGTTACCATTTAATTTATTAGGAATAATCGAAAAATCAACATTAAGATTAAATTTTATAAAAGAAAACATCATTAATATTTGAAATTATAAGGAGTTGCAAGCACTGAATATTAAAATAAACATTTATTTTTGTATTCACAGATGCAAAGAAACAGTCTTAAGCCGCGTCCACACGGGGTGTGAAATGTACACTTATGCGTGCGTATTCGCTTATTTAGCGAATGTAGGCGGTTATGCGGGATGTGTACATTTATCACATTTCAGTACACACGATTCGTTAAATGTTCATTGATCACATGTAGGTGAATGTTAATGAACATTTCTACTCTGGTATATATTTTTAGTAGGTACCTTGATCTTACAATTTTTAATGAAAATATTCAATCACATTCGTCATGTGAAAACCATCCACACGACGTTTACATTCGCTAAATGCGCGCATAAGTGTACATTTCACACCCCGTGTGGACGCGGCTTTATCTGTCAATGACAAATTGGTATCATAACCAACTACTACGACACACTTTCTCGCCATTTTCAGTAAAAATAAAAGAAACCGAGGAAAAATTTTGTGCAAAAATCACAATTAAAATATCTCAAATCAAATTAAATTGAATTTAAAACTATAAAACGGTGACAAAATAGAAAACACACGAAAAGGAGCCAAAAATTAAATAAAAATTTATTGATGTTGACAACTTTGACAAATCTTTAGTTTTCGTTTTTGCCGCAATTTGCCTCTTGACCGCTAGTTGTATGTTGGCATCACCATTTATTTGAAAATTATATTGAACTGTCATTGTATTAGCGGTCCATTCTAATTCTATTGTCTAAGGTTCGAATAGTTAAATCGATGTTCCACAAACAGCTTCATAGGATTGGTAAATTTCCCCAAAAATATGATTTCTGCACTAATCCACTTCATTTTTGTAGATGTACTACACTAATAAATTTTATAGTGTGGCTCATCTCGGACGAATCAACTTGAATACAAAAGTTGAAAGGTCCTCTACTTTACTTAAAACTTGAATTCAAGCAAAATAACACGTTCATATTGTTCAAGTAGGTTTAAGTTAGTTGAATAATGAGAACGCGAGGATTAAGATTTAACGGAGGCTTAAGGTTTTAAGACTTATTCGACTTTCAAATAAGTTAGTTTACTAAGTAAAAGAGTTTCGTTGCTCAATTGTCACCTGAATTTTATCCAGATAGAAAGATGAAGTTATCAAGAGTCCTCAAATTCAGTAGAAAGAATTGCTAATTATAAACTAGAATAAATTTTTCAATCAAATACAGTTTCAATCTAGCATTATTCGGAATAACCTAATATCTCATCGTAAAATTTAACTATTATTGTCGTCACAGGTATTAAACTCGGAAAATTTGTATGGAACAATGAAAAACGTCAATGAAAACCAAAATCGATCAGTGTTCGGCGGTATGCTTACCAGAGCAATGTGATTTATTACTCACCTTTTTAGTTGTAGTCCTCGCTTGGCAGAAGCAGTGAGCGCCAACTACATACATGTCTCACTTTTCGGAGTTTAATATTTAATTTTGATATTCAATTTTGCTATTGAATATTCATAATCTACTTATATAAAACCAGCATTTCTCGTATACTGTTGCCACGGGATGCGACAAGACGTTTCACTCAAACTCAACGGTATTATAAAACCCGATAAGAGTTATGAATATGTTTGCAATTTTGTAAAAGATATACTTATCTCAATTGCGCAAGGTTCATTAGCAATAATACGAAAAAAAAGATTGCGAGTAGAGATATTTTAATTGAAATTAACACAAAATATTTATTTAATTTTTCCATCTTCATTTATTTTTAGATTTTACCAGCGATTTCTTAGTACATCATATTTATTTAAATATAATGGACCATTTATCATCAAAATTTATATAATTATGTATAGAAACAATTATTTATACCTAATCCATAACAATTCATTTTTTTGTGTGTATGATGTAATTGAAAATGTTCAAGAATGTTGGAAAATTAAAGAAGAAACATACATCAATCACTGACTAACTATTTAATTTTGAAATCTTCAATTCTAAGTAGAATTGAAACATTTTCTAAATACATACCTAAGTTCATTTTTAAATCCCACCATTTTTTAAGTTGCAATATTCCCAAATATAAAATATCTCTTCTAAATACAAACTTGTAAAATTGTTTATTTAGAAATTTGTATATTTTCAAATTTTTATATTTTCATTATTCTTAATTTTGTAAATTTCTTAAATTCTAAGGCATACAAAACATCGAGTGCGAACTGCGAATTGCGAATAAATTCCACAATGCGATATTCGTAAATAGACGCACATAGAGCACGACGCAAATTTATTAAACGTCAAGTTTCGGAAGATTTTTTATATTTGACGTTTATTTAATTCGCGCCATGCTCTATGCGCGTCTATTTACAAATATCACATTGTGGAATTTATTCGCAATTCGCAGTTCGCGCTCGATGTGTTGTACGCCTTTGAGTTCAACTAGGTGGTTCGTTTCTCTCTAGAGAGTGTCAAATTATTCAATATTACAAAAAGCTTAATGCTAATGAGTAGAAAACGATCTAGTTCAGTTTTTTTTGTATCTAGATAAAGTAACAAAATATTAAAACATTTTATTTTTATTTACATATGTATGTGATTTGATAGGTTTGCGGCGGCTCTACTAAATATATTCTCAATAATAAAAACAAAAACTTAATTTGAATTTTGGATTTTATCAGCCAAGCTGCCATCTCATAATTGTCAGGGTAAACACTCAGAAATTCACCACCACAATGGGATATGCTTATAGTAACATTATTCGGCGCTGTTTTTAAATGCAGCACGAATGTCAAATGGAGTATTTGGTATGGAGTATTTCAATAACACAAAACAATTTTTGTATTTTAAATGTTTATAAGTTGGGTCGATCAAAACATATGTCACACATTCATAAAATAAGTTATGATTAATTGTATTAAAAAGATAACCTATCAATTTCTTTCAAAACTCCATTTAAATTGTAAATCGTTAAACTTCAAACTTTATTGTAACCTTTACCACGAAGGTAATGACATCTGATGAGCGGAAACAAAACAAAACTCCTTTTACACGCCCCATTGAACAATTTTCGTTTGGTGTCTTTGCTAAGCATTTTTTTTTTTTTTAAACAAAAAATAAATAAAAATTAATTTTTAATTTATTTTATTCATCTACCTTAAATTTTTGGCATTCACCTACTAACCATTTTGATTAAATTAATTTCGTTCTTTAATTCAAATTTACTTATGTAATACTAAAAATTAAAAAGGTTAAAAACCCTGGATTAAAATTGTAACATCATTCTCGACATACAATTCAAAATTAAATATGAATTCATCATAAATCATGCCATAATATTTTCGCACATGCAAATATAATGAACCAAAAACAAAAAAACTAATGTATGACTGACACTGTCCGTGATGATTGTGATATGTGATGGACTCTCCCTCCATAAAATGAAATGATTCATGGTTAAGGAAAACACCACACAATAAAAAAACCTCTGTAAAATGTATTGTACATATACAGTACACATATATTATGTATTATTATAGCATAAATTGTTGCTATTATAGTCAACTATATTTAATTTTAATAGCCATTTGCATTTATTTTTGTTTTTAACTATATTCAGTCACGATTTCAAGGAATAATGACGAAAATAAGTAGCATTTTTTATTATAAATGGATATACATAGACTTTTTTTTGGTTGCCGTTTTTCTTACGTACACTTTTTTTTACATTGACTACCGGCCGCTAAACTGTATATATAAGAATATTTAAGAATGAATTTTTTACCGACATACATATGTATATGTACAGTGTACACAGCCATACAAATTAATTATTTACGTTACGTAATCGATGAACAATCGATTTGACATGCAACGATGTGCGATCCATACGATTAGTTTTCTATATAACCCTTGATGTTGGATGTTGATGTAAATATTGTAAACGTGCTTACAATAGGGCACATGCACGATTTATTTATGCAAACGAGATAATTTTGTCATTTTACTAGAGAGATGTGTGCTGTATATAAATAGATATAGAAATGCGCCGCTTAACACTCGTGTAGCTGCCTTCGTAAAATAATTGTTTATCTATATACTTGTTTATTGGTGTATTATGTGGCTACTGGTTTAGTCTAGTCGACGACGACGCTTACAATTTTTTTTTATTGAGAGGAATTAAGAAAACAAAAAAAATGTGGAATTTTATAAATCTGTAATTTAAAATTTAAGAAGAGCGGATATTTCTGCTGATAGAAAAACTTAACATGAATCGTTTTTGATGGTCTTGTATAAATAAGTATATGATACGTATCGTTGAATTCATGAAGCAGAATTTTTTTATTTCTCACTTACAATATTTGTTTATAGTGCCGTTCTACCGCTTGTTTCTAAAGGAATATGACAAAACACCATGTTTCAAAATGGCATATCCAATTTTCTGTGATACCCAGAGGCTATACAACTGTCAATTTTTAGAAAGGTAAGACTCCAACCACCTGATAAGGATAAATTGGCAGTTCAATTTCAATAACCTTTATTCATGAGAATTACAATCAGTTCTGACGCACATTCACTTACTAAACAAAAGTCTTAGGTAAGATTATCTTTTAGTTAAAACTTTTTTTCTTGGTTAAGACCCAATTCGTCTTCTACAAGTAAGCGTAGCTCATGGTCTTACATAATAGTCTTATGTAAGACCGACAATTTTGATGACCTTAATTAGACATTTCTCTTGTAGCAAAATGTTGTCATTTTTCCAATAAAGGGCGGCCATACATTTAAATATTTGTATGTACCTATATTTTCCAATAATGAAAATATCTCAAAATACAAATTACATAAAACTAAAAAACTAATGAAAAATGGAAAACATTTGTATTTTACAGGTCTACAAACATTTTGGAGAATTTGCAACCAAAAAATTAAGACTGCTGTGACCAGAATACCAGTATAATATTAACCCCCCGATTCTGACGTTAAGACTCCTAATACCCTAGACAGACTACGTTTAATTAATCCGATTTAGCTAACCTCGTTCAAGCACTCTATGCAAAACAAAGCGATTAGCTAAAATTGAGGTTGACATACTGCGACTAAACTCGAAAAATTCACTAAATCGGATTTATTAAACCGCAGTTTGTCAGAGCTATAAGATTGTCTTAGCTAATCCCCTGATTCTGACGTCGAGACTCCTAAGACTGTCTTAGCTAAGACATTTTTTGGAAAAACTTTTTGTTTAAGACTGGTATTCTGAATCTGATCACAGCAGTCTTAAATTTTTGGTTGCAAACTCTCCAAAATGTTTGTAGACCTGTCAAATACAAATGTTTTCCATTTTTTCATTAGTTTTTCAGCTTTAATTTATATTTTGAGATATTTTCACTATTGGAAAATATAAAACAAACATATTTGAATGCATTTATGCGAATACACAAAAATTATGACGGCACTTTAAAGACCATCAAATTTATCGGTCTTACATCAGACTATTTCGTAAGACCAATGACAGCTAAACCTACTTGTAGAATATGAAACGGGTCTTAACTAAGACAAAAATCTTAACTAACAGAAATAGTCTTACCTGAGACTGTTTTTTAGTCAGTGACTGCATGTCAGACAATATATCTCAACCAATCCACGGGGCTACGAAATGAGAGATTTTTATTCAATTTCTCACAGAAGACACCACCACCAATTCTATCATCAATTCTAAACTTTAGGGTTCAACATCTCTTCACTCAGCGAACAGATCGTGATTGAATCATATACTCGGCAGTGCTAGTAGGGATATTTCTGTTACACAGAATGAACTGTATTTTTACAGAAAAACATAGAAATGGATTTGAGCCTTATGCCCGCTGCCATTTGAATGCCCAGACCCCCCAACATCGAACTATCAAATACACCCGAAAATTTCAAACATACTCGAATAATCTCGAAAATCTCGAATAACCTGACAGTTTCGAAACACCGAACCACCAATTAAGTATGTCCAATTGAAAATATCTGTAAACCTATTTCTGCTCATGGAAACGGTATGAGTTTTACAAATGAGACAAAAAGGCACACTTTGGTTGGATTAGGGTTAAAAAATGACATTTCACTAACCAAAATTGGTATAGAGCCATCTATTGCGATTTTTTAAACTAAAATCCCTTTGTTGCTAATTTTATGCGTAACTACTTCTAACAACTACACCATCATTTGAGCATGAGTAGTTGCGAGTAGATACAAGTACTTGTGAGCAGTTTCCTCACGCCAATGGAACATGCTTAGTAGCATCATTTTTAATTTTATTTTCGAGAGGCACTTAGCCTATTTTTACAGTCGACAATACAAAAACAGTAAAAAGACTTTCTGATCGGAATGTGGAATAGGCCTACTTAGGCTGCTCTATTTTTTGTTACAGAAACCAAACAAAAGGAATGAAACGCTACAAGTACAATTTTATTTTTTATTGCGTTTGCAATTGTTTCCGGAAATAAACTATAGATCGATTATTTTTTTAAGAGTAACAGTAGAAATCTTAAACTCAAACGTCACAAGATCTAACCTAAAATTTACGAAGTTGTGTATGTTTTTATTTTAGGCTCGAATTTCACAAACAAATTTCCAGGCTTCAAGTGAAATTAAACCAAAATATTTCAATTAAATGTTTATTATAAAATATTTAATAAATGTCTGTAAATAAAAATGGTTTCTATACCACTTCATACAAACAACAATATTTTGGCATTCAAATCGTTTTCTTTTCCTTAACACGAAAAAATACAATGAAGTTGTCTAGTATTCGATCTAATATAAATTAATCGATGATTGGCGAGTGTAGCCTGTAGCGACAAGGTGTTCTCGGAAGTTGGTAAGCGAAGCAAACAGTGGGCAGACCTCTCTAGTCTATTTAAAACGGAATATTTTCAAGCAACATTTTCACAAGCGATTTTACCGGACATATAATCTAGATGCCACACAATTTCATTCAACAGCGATTACCGATATTGTAAAACAACTACGTGTGACTCTCTATTTTACGATTTTATTTATTTGTACATACATATTTCCTTTCGAGGGAAATTAACGATATCGATTGTCACAAACTTACAACCTTCAATATGTTTTATTCATTTACGCATAAATATAACAACGCATCGCTTCAATAATAGGTGGATTCGTACAAACATAGCATTAAAATTTTATTGTAAATAAATAACGTAAAGTATATTATTTTATTGAGTAAAATAATATTGTTTGCTTTATGTGTATGCCTACAATAAAGTGTTTTATAGTATAGAGAAATATATTATTATCGATCGGGCACTTTAAATAAATTATTTCGATAGTTTATATTGTAAACACAATCAAGGCATCATTGTATACTTATCATTTACTGGGTTCTTTAAACAATATTCACTTTAATTATATCCAAATATGTGTGTAAATCGATATGTCAACAAGTTGTCTCTGTTCTGTACTACTGTGTAGCCTGTACCATCCTATCCAAGTCACATACAAACACAAACATATTATTATTACCTAAATAAATAACAGCTGCCCGCGATATCATCAACAGTTGTCTAATGAAAATACTCAATAGAGTGGGTCTCTCCAATAAACAAAAGGGTGAAAGTCTAATGAACCGCCGCCTAAATAAATGGAGTAGGAAATATAAATAAACAAACGAATATTGTGTACCACTTGTTATGTCGTAGAGGGTGTGATGAGAAAACGAAAATTACATGTAATTTAACACTGTGTATTTATGACGATAATTGTAATGTCACGAGTCTGGCATGGTTTAAATTCAATTTAGATGTGTGAAGTATTGCAATTCCGGTTTCCAACTATTTTGTGTTTGGAAGCTAAATCAGGTTTTGAGACTCTTTCATAAAAGAAAAGAAAATGTAGCTAACCAGAGTAAAAAAATTACTCGGCAAGCTTTTATTGTATTGCTATTGATAACTATTGTATATAGGTACTTAGAACATCAAGATGACAATTGAAATAATTTTTATCTAATTTACACAATAACGTTATCAAACATTTGAAAGAAATCAATGACAATATATCCATTTGATAATTTGCCAGCACGCACACAATATTTTAAACATACGAGAAGATAAGCTTTTACAATTCTTTATATTTTTATTTTATTGTGCTACGAAATAGCCCAAAACGCAACCTTGACATTATTTAGGAATTCCAATATTTTTATAGTGTTAGTTATTGTTAGGAAATTATCAAGTTTTAGGCATATGTAAAAAATTAGATAATAACAAAACTATCGGAATACCTGTCTTACCAACAGTTGTCTTCGTTTGCAAGCCTATAATAGCACAAGCACTTGTAGAAATCCAACGATAACATAAGTCATACGTTTGGATACTGTCAATAGTCAATCAGTTGACAATATCGAAGATGCTGTTTGCATATTGCTATAGCTTCACCGCATTCTAAATCTATGAACATCGTTCCGACTTATAAGTTGTTTAGTTTCGTTTAATCCTGTCTATTTTTGTTTAACCCCTTAACGCTCACATTAATTTTGAATTTTTCTGTCAAAAAATTCTTTGTTATGGAAGTTTCTTGCAATGTTTTCGGTTTTAATTGTTGTTGTTTGTATAAAATTGATTATGTATTTTGATACAAATGAACGTCATAACTACAAGTTACGAAGTGTAAATACCAGTGTTTAAATTCATTTTTTCGTTCCCTTCTTTTATCATTTTTTCTCTCTTTGTGAGAGAAAACATATTTATATTTTTTTTGTTTCTTTCTCCGAGAACGAAACCAAAAAAATTAAAATATCTCTTTTCAGCAGTGTTTAAATTCATTTTTTGTTTTCTACTTTAATCTCTCTTTGTGGAAGGTAGAATAGCTATTTATATTTTTTTTGTTTCTTTCCCCAGGAACGAAATACAAAAAATAAAATATCTCTCTTCGGTAAATTTTTTTTTTAGTTTTTCGCCTACCCATTGCCAATATGGACTTGATTGTTTCTCGTTTACATTGGAATACAGTGATATGTCGCCGTGTACAAACGCGATATAAATAAAATATTTCATATATAAAACTTACTAACAACACTGACACAAGCCAATGTACATTTGTTTCATGATATCGGTCATATGAAAAAAAAAAAAAAGCAAGGCCTGTATAAGTATGTATATATATGTGTTGGCTTTGTGAGTTAACATATTAAATTTCACATCACACAACCAAAATGTACAACCGACAGTCTTTACTAAGTCATAAAACGACTGAAAATTACTTTGAAAGAATTGTTATATTTTAACGAAAATATTTTAACATTTAAAAAGCGATAATAACGGCACAAATACCCAAAATTAAAATTAAATGGTTTTAACTTTTCGGGTTTTCTAATTTGTTAACAAAACGAAAATACATAAAAAAATAATGTGATAAAGTAGGTAGTTGTAATTTTATGAAATCTTGCATTTTTCATTTCGTTTTATTTTGTCATAATGTATGTGTAGTTCAAATCTTATAATTTGATGTCACCGAAATTACCTTCTCATTTGAACATTATAAGGTTATTTGTACATAACGTTATGTAGAATTGTACTGTCTGTACTACTCTAACAAATAATTTAAAATTTTTAAATCATTCTAAATGCCGATCAGAAAAGTAACATAGTCAGGGGATTTTATTAATATAATCCTATTTGAATTTTGCTAAAAATCTAATAGGTCATACTGTGAACAGTATAGAACACCGTTTCACTATAAGATACAAAATACAAAATATAAAGGGCTGAAACCTCACGAGGTGATCAGAACTTCGGTCTTTGGTGTTTTCAATGGGGATAGCATTCACCTGTCACCTGTGTCATAAAATTGGTATGACAGTTTTGACAGTACTGATTTCTATTTTAAACAACATATATTTACTTATACAACAACAGCCAAACAGATCAAAAGCTTCAGTAACAGCGGTACAGGCATCCAATATAACACGAAAAATCGTATTCTAGAACTTTATACCGAAAGTAGTATACAAAATTATACTGATATTTCTAACCGTGTAACTGACCATTAGGGATTGCAATCCCGGTTTTCGATAAACCGGTAAACCGGTTTTACCGAAAAATTTTGATTTTAAAATAACCGGTAATTATCGATAATTTTTACCGAAATAATTTCGGTAATTTTTTTTTTTCGTATCGCAAAAAAATTTAAGTTGCTCTTTCTGTATGGATTATTATACGATTTTTAGAGTTTTTTATAATAAAAGATGGTCCAAATGAGACGCAGGAAAATAAAAAATAATTTTGCAAAGATTATTGTTGAAGCATGTTTGTTTTCTGTCATTTCATGTCATTTTGTTGGGTTGTATGTTTGCCATTTATCGCTATGGAGTCGTATTCGATTGAAGTTCGTGTTAAAGTTATTCAAGAGCACTACGAAAGAGCGGTTACAATCAATTCTACGCGATACCATGCAATTTTAACGAACTATTTTTTGCCCCAGCTTGGTGGAATCGACTTGTGATGTTTATTTTCAACAAGATGGTGCAATTTGCCATACTACTCAAAGGTACTTCGAAAATCGCTTATTTTCGCGTCGCGGAAATATGAATTGGTCTGCAAGATCATGAGATTTAACGCCATTAGATTACTTTTTATGAGGATTTTTGAAAAGCAAAGTGTACGTTGATAGTCCAGCCACCATCCAAGACCTAAAAAACAACATCATTGTCGAAATAAATGACATAGCAACATCCTTACTGGAAAATGTAATCAAAAATGTTGCCCATCGGATCGACGTCTGTAAATCCAGCCGTGGTGAAGATTTGAGTAATATCATTTTTCATACATAAATGGCACCGATAATCCTTCAAAATAAAGTACCCAATTTGATTTAAAAATAAATATTTGTAGTTTTAGTTTGCGTTTATTTTCCTGCGTCTCAATTGGATAACCCTTTAGTAAACAAATCCGACTATAGTTTATATTATGAGTTTATGATGCATGCATAATATTGTCTTTGTCGATCCATTTGATGATAGCTAGCAAGGCAGCATTTAGAAGGGTAGAAAATTACAATGCAAGTTGATGAACACACTTCTGGTATCTTTACTACTATATACAGTTAGAAATTTCATCCGTTGTTTCACAGTCATCGTTAAAAAAATGGATTAATTTTGAAAATACTTGTAACGACAAAAACTTGATTTTCAATTTCAACGTTTGCTAAAGTTTCAAGGTTCCATCAACCATGCGCATTGGCGATAGCCAACTAGTTTTGAACAAATCTAAAACTGGATGATATTCATTTGATTAGTTGTATCAAGAAATTCTTTAAGTACAGGTACTCAAACGTTAAATCTTTAGGAGTAGCCTTATAAATCTACTTATATTGATTTCGAATCAACCGGAAGACATTCAACTGATGTTTGTATTGTGCGTAATACGACAACTCAAGCTAATTAAACCAAAACTAAGTTTCAACTCAACCCCGGCTCAAGCCAAATCTAAACCCTCTAAACAACTCCAAACTCGACAGCCAGCTCAATCCCGAAATCAACTCGATTATAAAAACTACATGCTTACTGAACTCAACTCAGCTCAATTTTAGGTCACCAGCGGACTAACTAACTCCTATATATAATCTGTTTCCATTACTACACAATATACACAATATTATACATAAGTATATAAGTTAATATAATTTTATGGGAAATTTATGTATGATTATCGGCATACATTTGGTATAATCGATCCTCTTGTGGTATAAAATGTGGTACGTTCGTTAAAAATGTGGTACGAACGGGCAGCCTAATATAAGACTGATTGTGATGAGTATTGTACGATACGTAAAATGTTTCACTTTCTTAAATTAAATATTGCAATGGCTAAGTCATACTGAAATATGTATATTCTTCTAATTTTAAAAAATTTTAATGACGTTTTGTTAACATATTCCCAATAACGAAATTTACCGGTAATTACCGGTAAACCGGTAATTCAGCTAAAAAAATACCGAAAACCGGTAATGTAAAATCTCGGTAATTTTGCAATCCCTACTGACCATATTCCAGAACTTTAACCAAAAATCATTTTAGAATCCCATTTACAAAGCACATGTCAAATTTCATAATAATCTTTATCCAAAAATTATTTTAGAATTCCATTCCCAGCACACATGTCAAATTTGATGATATCCGGTTAAGGGATAACCAAGTTCCATCCTACTTGGCCATATTCCAGAATTTCATCCAAAACTCATTTTAGAATCCCATTTCCAATACACATGTCGAATTTCATCATAATCGGTTGAGAAATGGGCAAGTTCCATCATATAAATAATTTGTCATCTACTCACTACATCCTAACGCAACCCCAACTCAACTCCAACTCAACTTCAACTTAACCCGCAAATTGACCTCTCACTTAACCTTCAAATCAATTCCAAATTCAATGCCCAATTCAATAATCAAACCAGCATATATAAAAAAATCGTAAATATTTATAAAAGCAGGTATTTTGGGTCAATTCGTATGGCAGGTACCCCACCCCCCTGGCGTACAGTCTCCAAAAGCTTTTCAAATCTCCGCCTTGACCATAGAAACAGATTGGCGAAAAAAAATCCAAATCGAGCAAGCCGTTCTCGAGATACCATGGGTCCAGACATCCAGACACACAGACAGACGGACGGACATTTTTTTTTTTGCTTTTTCAGACTCAGGGACTTTCAAAACGTCGAGAAAAGTGGTTTTGGACCAACCTAATTTTTCGTCATTTTTGACAGGATTTCAATACTTTGGTCTTTTTAGACCGAAGTAATAACTATTTTGAGGAAACAAATAAAACGAGAAACAACGCATCCTTATTGGTAATGGGTATGCGAAAAACTAAAAAAAAAAAAAAAAAAAACAACGAGCGAGTTCACCCTCAACTTGCAAAAGATTTATGTGAAAACTTTTATGTATAAATATCTATTGAATCATTTCAAGCCATTTCGATAAGACCGAGAAACCCCTGCATAAAGACGGCTGATGTACGCTCAGTGTATAAGCTTAGTTACATTTTAGGTTCAAAAAGTCAATAAGTTATTCGATTTTGAATTTGGAGGACGAACCTTACTGACATTAATTGAGCATGAGCTACTACGCTTTAAAATATATCATTACTCATACAGGGCAATTTTGTTCAAGAGTCCATAATAGTGAATGGTCACTGCAAACCCGCTGAACAAAGCAAATATGCATCGCTTTGTCATTGATCAATTTAAAATAAATTAACTAAAGCGATTCTATTAGGGCGAAATGTTGACCGTAAATTCATAGCAATATAAAGGCGGTAGGGCAAAACACTAATAGCAAAGCGTACCGATTAAACAATTTTAAAATTATTATTTTATTATGCACAATGCAGGTATATATGCAGTTTTTACAGCTCGCTATTTCTATTTAATTTTTTTGAGTCACTTAAGGCATTGCCCCGCATGCAAAACGGAAAACCGGCATTTAAAACCGTTAAACTCAATTTTTGGCTAAGTTTTGCAATATGAAAATTATTAACAAAGAGTTCTAATCTATAAGTTCCACCTTATTCTAAGAAAATGTTATTAAAATTAATTTAATTTTATTCAAAATCCCCAATTTGATGTTTTGCCGGCCGTTAAGCAAAAATCCGTAAAATTGAAGTTTTTGAATGAAATTAAATCAATTTTAATAAAAAATTTTACGAATAACGAATTATTTGGTTTGCCGTTTGTGCATTACACTACACAAGCATAATATGTGGTCCTTTTGCTTGTAATTTTCATTTTCAAAAATACTTGCTGCTGCGGCCATATATAGAAAATATTTTTACAACCAAATAAATTAAAGTAGGCGGATTTTTTTACTTTTTTTTGTATTCGGCTCACGATGTTTTTAAAATGCCGGATGATGTTGTATATTGCATATGTATGCGTAGATTTTGCGTTGATTTTACGTTTTATTTATTTATTGTTCTTGTTGATATATACACATACATGGAATATTTTTTGTTCGGCTTTTTTGTTTCCGTAACCCGAGTTCTATACAATTTTTTACTTACTCCTGCCGCTAAAGATGTTTTCACATCAAAAATTCGAAGAGAGATATTTAATTTTTTTGTATTTCGTTCCTGGGGAAAGAGACAAAAAAAATATAAATATTCTATGATACCTTCCACAAAGAGAGATTAAAGTAGGAAACGAAAATTCAATTTAAACACTGCCGAGAAGAGATATTTCAATTTTTTTGATTTCATTCCCGGAGAAAGAAACAAAAAAAAAATAAATATGTTTCCTCTCGCAAAAAGAGATAAAACAAGGGAATGAAATTTAAATTTAAACACTGGTAAATACTCTTAATGCGCATGGTCATGTGAGTGGTTAAATTACGGTTTAATCTTTTCGCACATGGGAATTTACATTCGTCGTATTTGAACATTATTTTTATGAAAACAAATAAATAAACAACATGACACATGAGGATGAGACAAAAGTTTAACGGTTATTTTGTATTAAATATTGTTTCCTCTTTCCCTCATTATTATCGATTCACTTTCACACCTACTCACATTACAGCTTTGTTTTATTAACCTTATTTGTTTAATTGTGTAACGAGTAACCTGGTCACAATTCGCAAGTGTACGTGCTTCCTCCTCGTGGCAACCACTGGTAACTGAGGCCATTAGGCACAGGCTAAAGTACGGCGCTAAAGTATAAATTCTTGACAGAAAACCCTAATCTAAGGTGGAACAGCATATGCCGATGGATGAATGGCTGAGAGGTTAATCAGTACAAAGTATGCGGACTTTGGATACCAGGCAGCCTCCAATTTTATTTAGCCCTCCTGTAGTAAAGCTGGGTGACCTACAGGCGACTTTCCATTTCCAGCAACTCGTACGAGTAAAATTAAAACGGAAGACGGGGCAGGAGTGGGAATATACGGGAGTGGGACTACCCTCTCGAAGTTCTTGGGAACCAATGCTACCGTCTTTCTAGTAGAAGTACTTGCTATAGCAAACATCTAGGAGGGAGAGCAATGAGCCCATATAGTAAGCATCGCGTACCGGCCGGCAGTTTTATCAGGTTCATTGCCTCAATATTGACTGGACGAACAATTAAGCAGGGTTCAAGCACAAATGATCTTTTAGGTCGCAGTACGCCCACATAGCCTTTCAACAATAATAATACATAATAATAAATGAATTTCCAACATAACGAGTAAACATTTTGTTTGTTATATTGGATCTTCTTACAAACCTGTAAGTAAAAGGTAAAAAGTGTTTGCATTGTGAATGCGCTGTATCATTGACCTAAGTTGTGTTGCTATAAAGCAACTCCAACTATAAAAATAATTAGTGGTTTTCCAATCGACGACCGCAAGTACTTATAATCACTTATGGTTTATGTCTTTGCTAAATCATCTTCATCATGTCCAAGCAATTACGTCAACATTTTCCGCTAGGTGATATTTTATAATAATTTACAACAATAAAGCTAACATTTATTTTTAAATATTTATTTTAATATTTTATTACCACATATTTAAAAAATTAAACCACAATCGCATTATTTTAGAGGTTATGTTTTGCTCATGTCAGGTTTATATAAGCCGTCTTCCAATGGACAAAATTTGCTACTTGGAAATACTTGCGAGTGGATACCCAATGGAACAAGAAATTGAGTGACACAAGTAAAACACAGCCTTCTGTTTAGTTGTTTTTTTTTTGTCTTTTGTAAAGTTGTTTATTATAGTAATGGCGATATTTAAAATTAATGGACATGTAATGAAGGGAAAGCATTGATATTGTTGTGTAATCCTAACCGTGAGTTAATGAACCAACATTAACTCGCACATGCCAAAGATTCTGTCCCAAGATAAATAATTCCAATTGTCCCAATTTCCCAAACGTAATCATAACCGTGAGTTAATGAACCTACAATCTACATTAACTCACATTCCAAAAAATTCTTTCCCAATATTTATAAGTACAAGAAAAATTGCAATATACAAATTGCAAAAATCAGAAAAAATAACTTAATAAGCATTGGCACAATTTTAGGTTATTGAATATAAATATAAAATAAAAAAATATTAAGCCGAATTGGCAATTTTAAAAATAAAAACTTTTGTGTGAAGAAAACAAAAAATAGACATAGTCAGTAAGAATCACCGACCAAAAACGGTCTTAAAATTTTAAGTAACAAAATATTTTTGATAAGCAAGAATTATCTATCTAAAAGTGTCCTAGTTTAAAATTGTTAAATTCCTATATAAATAAATTAAAATAGTTCCGTGTAATGAAATGTGTAAAGTTGATAAAAAAGAAATAAAACTTTAAGTAGCAATTTTATAAGTAAAAATTATTATAGTTATTTGTGTATGAATTATCCCATTAGTGTTTCCAGAGAAATATTCCTTTTCCTAATTCCTGTGTAATATAAGTGACAATTGTGTTGTGTGATTAATCTCAAAGTTATATCTTATTGGTGGTATTAATATTTATAGCTATAACAGTGAAAAAATATATAAAAATATATTATATATATAAATATAAATTATAACAATATTTACCGCAATGATATTTTAATCCATTTTTCTAAAAAATGTAATATCAACAACAAAATAATTTTGTATTAATTTTGACATTTTACATCACAAAAAAATAAAAAAACTCGAACTTAATAAAAACTCTCGAAAAATATCGAAAAAGGTCTAAAAGCCATCTATTGGAATTTTCGCAACTAAAATCCACCTAGCGCAAATTTTATGTGTAACTACTTCTGTTTTCTACACCATCGTATGAGCATGGGTAGTTGTGAGTAGATATTTAGAAGTACTTGCGAGTAGTTTGCTTTCGCCAATGGAAGACGCTTATTGATACAATCGAATGCTATTTGGGTTGAAGCCAGAAGCGTCTATTTTTCAATCAATAATGTACCAAATTTTGATAGAAATACCGAATACGCGGTGTTATATAGACGACCACCCACTTTAAAAGAATTGTACGAGTCATTGGTGAGAGTTTTGGAAGAATTAAAGAAATTTAACGTAAAGGTGATCTTTGGTAAAAGCAAATTTTTTGTCGGGAAACTTACGTATTTGGGTTACGAAGTTTCATCTAATAAGGAGTAGGTCCTAGCAAGGATTAGATATTGGCGATAATGGAGGCACCACCATCTGGAAATATATCTCAACTTCTGTCATTCATATAGGGCTGATAAATTATTATTTGAAATTTATGCCTCACTTTAATCAAATATGTGGTATTTTTTTGTGGCAGAATTGAGAGTGAAACTATTACACGCATTGTGGTAGGAGTGGTATAATTTGTAAAGAACCGAAAATCAAAGTAACGCAAAAATAAGATATATTGGCGCGTCAGAAAGGAAAAAGTATTTTCCTTAAAAGATATTATTTCCAGTTGGAAAAATTCAGTAAAACCTATCGGTCTTGAAAATAGAAAAAATAAAATTTAAAAGCTTTACAAATAAATTCTTCTAAATAGATTACAGTTGTTAAAATAAATAATATTAATCGTGTAAATATTATAATTGTAAATAAAAACTAAGCTTGTAAATATTATTATTGTAAATAATGTAAAAAATTATTATTTGTGGAATAAATGTTTTAACTGTTTTATTTGTATATGGAGCATATAGATGCACAGTGTGCACACGTTAAACGCCGTAACAAGGAACTGAGTATTAATGTGATTTCGTTATTGCTTGAAGGTATTTTAAAGCTTTAAACTGGTTCCTATACAGTACCTACATTTTGTAGATAGAGAAAAACTTAACCTCAAACTCGAAGTTTTGTAAACGCAAGAACGGCAAAAGAAATCTTGCCCTAAACTACGCAAAAAGTTCATACATAATATACGAAATTATACGATTGAGAAAAATGCCGCAAAATGTGACAACAAAAATTACATACAAGCAAAATGACAATAAATTAAACTTCTGAAAAATCTAAGTAACTTGCATGCCACCGGATCGTCTCGAATGAAATAAAACGGAAATAAATATGAAACAAAGACAAAAGTATGCGCCTACTTTAAATACTAAATATGCGTGTATGCTTTTCTGAGCTGTGAAAATGAAATATATTGTGCGTATAGGTAATGGCCATGTCTATTAGTATCAGATATGGGGGATAATCTACATAACTTGTGTAGACTCCACAATTATAGTGGAATGGAACTTCTTTTATGCAAAATGACTGTGACCAGAGCAATTCTTGATAAGTTCAAACTTTTAAATTATTCTGGTATATTCCAGATTGATAAATATTTAAGAAGAGGAGAAATTGTTAAGAGTTTGCAATTCAGTTTCGATCTGCGAGTATGTGGAAAATAAATCATTTTTCAGTACATCTCATCAGGCTATAGCGCCGTTGAGATATATTTTCAGATGGTAGCGATCTTAAATATTTATCAATCTGGAATATACCAGAATAATTTAAAAGTTTGAACATAGTAACCGCATGTATGCATTAAATACACTAACATTGAAATTGTTAAAAGTTTAGAAAGGGGAATGTAAAAATTTGCTAATACTACAAGTGCACGGTTGATTCCTATATATAGGAAAAAATCAGTGTAATAAAATAGCAGGTCAGTCGCTATAGCCTGATCTGGATAGGGATTCCGACTGCATTTTGGGTTAGTTTCTTAAGCATTATTTTTAGCCTAAATGTAGGCAGTAAAAATATATATAAAATATTATTAATTGGGTGCCTATCGCTGAAAATGTAATAAAAAAAATTCGCTTGTTATAATTTTAACAAATTATTTTATGACCGTTTTTTGAATACATATGTATATGTACAGTTGACCTCCAATTTACAAAACAAATTGGTCAAAAGATGCCGTCGTTTAGTGAAAATGTCTTAAGCTGAAACCAATATTTCATGACTATTGTATAATTCGTTTAATTATTCGTAAATCAATATGGAAAATTTTGGTTCATAACGTAAATTCCCTTAATCTTTCATAAGATTTAATTCCGTTAACAGCATTTTGATCATTTATTCGTTTTTGGGGGTGTTCTTCATATAAAAATGTTACTTACAATTTGTGAAACCATTCATAACAAAGTTCTGTAATATGGCCAATTAGGGAGGAACTTGGCCATTTCTTATCCGATTTTGATGAAATTCAGCGTGTACGATGGAAATTGAATTCTCAAATGATTTTTGGACAAAGTTCTGTAATATGGCCAATTTGGAAGGAACTTGGCCATTTCTTATCCGATTTTGATGAAATTCAGCATGTGCGATGGAAATTGGATCTTAAAATAATAAATTCAGCATTTACGATGGAAATGAGACTCATTCCATTCAAACGTTCATGTTTACTCTTGCTTCTTAGCAAAACTCGATTGCAAATATTTGCAGAGACAACTGTTTTTTTTTATAGGAAATTTTTCATTTACATCTTTTTACATTAGATGTATGTTTGACTGCAGAATCAAATCTGCTACTAAATACTTGTAAATTTGTATATTGTGTATACCGATAAATATTTTTTTTTCTATGTGTAATATCCATGTGAAAGAAAATCAAATAGATTGCAAATATTTGCAATCTTCTTTTGGTGAGGACCCATAGTTACACTTAGTATATACTAAAATTATTTGTAACTATGGGAATAAATATACTTTAATACTAATAAATTTTACTATGATAATTAAACCATATGGTCTTATATAATCAAGGTTGCTTTACCTATAGCCTACAAACTAGCCCAGCTAATCAATTTTTTCATCGTATTTTGTATATACTAAGGTACATATATGGCAAACGAAATTAAATCATTTAGAAATTAAATCAAATTAGCTAATTTGTGTATCGAATAAATAAATATTTGAAATTGGGAGACAATGGTAAGTGGTTTGTAACGTTGTATTTTCTACCATGAATTGCATTATCCTTAAAATGTTTTTAGTCAAGGGAAGGCGCAGGGAACAAAAAGAGCAGACGCATTGGTTTGGTCCAAAAATCTGCACTAATTGATTTAGTTGACCAAAATTTTCAGTTTGCTATAGGTAATTTCAAATATGTATATCATAATTTTACACCTGTTTAATTGTATATAATGAAAATTTTATATTTTCAAGGAAAACATGCTTCAGCAACGGGTAAGGCTGTAATAATTTGGCAACATTTATAATTTTTTGACATTATTTGAAGGGAACATAAAAAAAAATTTTTGGGCCGATTATTTTGAAACTGGGGCAAGTCCACATTTTGTTGAAACGAGAAAATGAAGGAATAAAGAAATAATAAATGCAAAAATATACGGGATTTTGAATTTTCTTATTTTTCAACAAGTATTAGGGATTGTTTTTTGATTATCTGCAATATATTTTAAAAATAAATTAATTTTATTTGGTTTTTAGCTTAATACTATATTTTTTTATTAATTATTTAATAAAAACCCGACGTTTGGATAGTACACATAGAAAAAAAAATATTTATCGGTATACACAGTATACAAATTTACAAGTATTTAGTAGCAGCATCAAATGTAGTCAAACATACATCTAATGTAGAAAGATGTAAATGAAAAATATCCTGTAAAAAAAAACATTTGTCTTTGTAAAAATTTGCAATCGAATTTTGCTAAGAAGCAAGAGTAAACATGAACGTTTGAATGGAATGAGTCTCATTTCCATCGTAAATGCTGAATTTCATCAAAATCGGTTGAGAAATGGGCAAGTTCCATCATACTTGACCATATTCCAGAATTTTATCCAAAAATCATTTTAGAATCCCATTTGCATTGTAAATGCTGAATTTCATCAAAATCGGATAAGAAATGGCCAAGTTCCTTCCTAATAGGCCATATGCCATACCTTTGTTAAAAAATCATTTGAGAATTGGATAAGAAATAGCCAAGTTCCTTCCAAATTGGCCAAACTAGAGAACTTCGTCCGAAAACCATTTATGAATCCAATTTCCATCGCACATGCTGAATTTCATCAAAATCGTATAAGAAATGGCCAAGTTCCTTCCTAATTGGCCATATTACAGAACTTTGTCAAAAAATCATTTGAGAATTCAATATCCATCGTACACGCTGAATTTCATCAAAATCGGATAAGAAACGGCCAAATTCCTTCTTAATTGGCCATATTACAGAACTTTGTTCTAAAATATTTTGAGAATCCCATTTCCATCGTAAATGCTGAATTTCATCAAAATTGAACAATAAATAGCCACATTCCTCCCTAATTGGCCATATCCCACAACATCGTCCAAAAATCATTTAAGAATCCAATTTCCATCGTACACGCTGAATTTCATTTCATCAAAATCGGATAAGAAATGGCCAAGTTCCTTCCTAATTGGCCATATTACAGAACTTTGTTATGAATGGTTTCACAAATTGTAAGTAACATTTTTATATGAAGAACACCCCCAAAAACGAATAAATGATCAAAATGCTGTTAACGGAATTAAATCTTATGAAAGATTAAGGGAATTTACGTTATGAATCAAAATTTTCCATATTGATTTACGAATAATTAAACGAATTATACAATAGTCATGAAATATTGGTTTCAGCTTAAGACATTTTCACTAAACGATGGCATCTTTTGACCAATTTGTTTTGTAAATTGGAGGTCAACTGTACATATACATATGTATTCAAAAAACGGTCATAAAATAATTTGTTAAAATTATAACAAGCGAATTTTTTTTATTACATTTTCAGCGATAGGCACCCAATTAATAATATTTTATATATATTTTTACTGCCTACATTTAGGCTAAAAATAATGCTTAAGAAACTAACCCAAAATGCAGTCGGAATCCCTATCCAGATGTACTGAAAAATGATTTATTTTCCACATGCTCGCAGATCGAAACTGAATTGCAAACTCTTAACAATTTCTCCTCTTCTTAATTCTTGATAAGATTTTTTTTAGGATGCTATAGTTAAACGGTATATGTTCTAATACAAACATGTATGACGTTTGACAACCGAAATGTTGTAAAAGAATGTAATGGCTGAAATTGCAAAATACAAAGATAGATAAATAAAAAAGAGGATGATTGATCGAGTGTAGTTAGAAGTAGTTGCGGCCCATAGAATTTCAGCAATTACATATCAGAGTTAATTCTAAGATAGAGAAGATTCTTAGAGCTTGCTCTTAGAATCTCTTATGTAAACTCGCTAAAACAGCTTTTAGCATTAACTTTAACCACCGAATCCGAAACCATATCGTATAAAAAATAGAAAACACGATTACTGAAATACCGATTCGGATCTTTTCTCCTAAGAGTTGGTTTCTTTATTACTGCAAGCACCTTTGCCTACAATGACAGCTACAACTGTCTTTAATTTTTATTGCCAAAAAAAATGAGAATAAACTTTTCTGGAGTACTGATCTTAACAACAAAATCTGCTTGGAAACAGGAAAATAAAGCCAACAAATCTACCCAATAAACTGATCGGTACGGAATCTTAGTGACTCAAATTAATCCTCTTTGGGCAGTCGCCGGACTGACTAAAACTTTGGGTAACATATTCGAATTTTCGAAGTTATTCGAATTTTGACGTTGAATTACTGACTTATAGACATAGAGTTTTCGATATTTTACGATGTTATTCGAGGTTTTTCGATGTTATTCCAGTTTAGTTTAGACTGAAATAGGTGAGATTCCCCCAATTAAAGATTTTGGATAAACTTAGATTTTCGGATTTGAGAAGCGTTAAGTTATTTGCATCGAAAGTATTGACATATAATGTCAAAGATAGAACCTTTTGATAGAACCAAAACCATTGAATAAATTCGAATATTTTCGAAAAGCTAGAATAAACTTAGAGTGTCAGAATATAATCTTAAAAACCAGAATATAATCATTTAACTTCGAATAATTTCGAAAATATTTAATAATTGATTCAATATTTTCGAAATTATTCGAAGTTTAATGATTATATTCTGATTTTTAAGATTCTATTCTGACACTCTAAGTTCATTCGAGCTTTTCGAAAATATTCGAATTTATTTAATGGTTTTGGTTCTATCCGAAATTTGTAAGTTGAATTACATGATGTTGTTTTTCAAGTTTTTAAGCTTATTCGAGATTTGTTTGTGGTTTATTGTTTTGTGATGTTACTAGTCAAGATATTTTAGGTTTTTCTATATTCGAGTACAGCTTTGCGTTGAATTAAGTAAAACACTGATGAGATTAAAGACGATTAGGTACTCAGCGTTAAATTGCTCGGCTTCGAAGTTACTTGAAATTAACGACACTATTCGATATTTTCGAGGTAATTCGAGTTACCCCATTTATTTTTGAATTGTTTATGGCATTGCGATGCCATCATGAAATTACAGATTATTCAAGATTCTCAATGATTTCTTGAATTTTATATTTATTCGAGTTTATTAGAGATTTTCGACATTTTATATGATTTTCGATGTTTTTTGAAAAGAATTGAGACTTCCCGTCGAAACAATTTTGGATCAATCCGAATATCGCATATTTGAACGGCGTTTTGTTGTTCGGAATTTTTGGGATTACTCATTGATGATATTCACGTAATTTAACATATTATATTCAAAGTTACTTGACAGTTTATTTCACAATATCGATTCAGATAGTTAACATTATTACATTATTCATTCAGAGGGTAAAACATTTAGATACTCGTAATTTAGAATTTATTCAGCTTTCTTTAAATAATGTGACAGAACATTTCAATAATTTTTTGGAAATTTTTCTTAAACTTTTAAACAAGTTAACTAAAAACTCGATTAATATGCATTGATAACATTTGCGCATTTTGTGTCATTTACAATTGTATGATTACCGACCGATAGCTAATTCTCTCGTCTCGTTAAACCATATAAATGGAATGTTGGTTGCGTTGTGTTTTTTACAAGTACTGTCTGGTCGCGACCAAAGTTTTAGTTAAATGATCTAATACTGCCTCGTTATAACCGCCACTGAGCAAACCTTTGTGCTCACAACCAGACTGTGGATTAAACTTGATGGAGCTGCCTTTTATTTAGTCTTTAATGTGGTCCAGTCCAAAAGCAATGTGGACACACGGTCATTGTGAGGCTGATTATTCCGGTTCACACGTTATCCATTCCTTCTATTCTCCTTTAATTCACGGCTCGTCTTTAAATGTTTTAAGTAAACCCAAAAAAAAAATTGAAAATAATATAATTTTTGAATTTATACAAACTGTTGTTACACTGAAAATCTTATCTGTACCAAACGTAGGAAATTAATTAGTTAATTGCCATAAAAAACCGCGTTACATCGCTAAGCAAGGATTTTGGTCATAAAATGAGACTTGAGAGTTGCGGTTTTTAGACAACAGAAAATTTTATTGATGTTTTTAGTATTTACATTAAAACCATAACTCTCAAGTCTCAATTTAAAATTATGAATACCAATTAAACCAATTCTAAGATTGAGGGACGAACCTTGGTTAAGTAGTTTTTATTTACAATGTGAATCCACAAATTGTGTACACTAAAATTCAACTTTCGTTCCGCTGAATCCCGATTACAAACCACTGAGTTACGCTAAGTTATATGTCATGAATCTTTCATTCATAAATGTAGTCGCATGATGTAATGTACAGCTAATTAAATTAAACAAACAATATTCGATTTTTTTATAGATAGATTTTATTTCGTTAAACCGAAACACATTTACACAAGTTTTAAACTTCGTTGATGCATATTTGGTTGAGATTGAGATGTTTTTTTACACAACATGAGAGATATTTACATGATATATGTACGAGCAGAAAAGTGTAATTTAAAATTTCCTAATCATCCATAACCATCGAACTATATAAGAGGTATTTTGTTGTTTTATTTTTATCACATTTTAAATGCTTTTAGACTTAAGACACATAATGTAGAATTTTTGGTTGTGATCCGTGCATGCGGCATTAACAACTAACTTAACAATTTTAGTGAATTTTTTTCTGTTTCTGTTGATAGTCCCAAGCGCGATACAATTGCAATGCTTGCGACAATCCGACAAACATGTTAACAGCGAATAGTGAGTAATTCTTTGGAATGATTACCAGCGAATAACGTGACCAAATAAAACCAGTTGCGGCTAATGATGCTGATTGTCCAATTGATAGAGTCTCGGGTGGTCGTGATGCTAAATCACTTAAACCGGCAAATACGAGTCCCTGCGGAAGAAACAAAAACAAAATACAAATTTATTTAATTATTTAATAGCTGTTATGTAATTCGAGGTCTTATTAAATAGAAAGTGAAAAATATATTTGATCTTATATGTTGTGTCTTGATCTGTTTGTGTGTGTTACAAATCAAGAGTTGATTAATGAATATGCGGTCGAGGCCCGCATTGTTTTGCAATGAATCAGTCTATTTTAGGATATTTCGTCGTAGATTTATTTATTTTGAAGGCGTAATTTCCAAAAATTTGTATTCCATTTATGTCATAATAGATCTTTATTGATTAAATATTAAGATAAATTTAAGATGAGTTGGGCGATCATTTATCGGATGGTAAGCTGTTGTAATTAGTTTTATAACTATACAGTATGTCAACGATTAATGCGACTTAATATAGATACACGAGAGGAAGTGCTTTATAATTTTTGAATTACATATTTTCAAATAATCGCCTCAGTTTGTAAGGCGATGGTGTATTGTATTATGATTCATAAACTTTGGAAATTACTCACCCGTTTAAATCAATAAAGCCAAATATGAAAAATTAAGAGTGCGGATCTGACGTCCATCAATACAATAAAATTCTACTAGCTATATGGTCTATTAATAGACACAAGCAAGTCACATAATGTATGAATTAATGGCCACACAAGCAATAACATATTGTTTGTATCGTTTTGTTCATTGTCATAAAAATAAAATAACAAGACATAAATGGCTCAAATGACGTTAACTAAATATAAACTTATTGTATATTCGAAACGTCGTCTTCTTAAAGTACGTACTACAGAATACCTTAGAAAGAATATCAGACGTTGGTAACATGGAGTTTGCGGAACGAATGGCATGTAACCTACATATTTAGTTTGTTTGAAGCTACAAACTGTAGTTGCAATACACGTGCTAGCCCTCGCAGAATAGGCAGTCGTAAATCTCGGCCGGGCACATACCAACAACATATTTGTAGAATACACATAAGGCCCCGCATTTTAGAATCCGAAGCTCGCACAAAATCCATCAATCTCGAAAACAACAAGCCGAACTTTCATGACGTAATTCTCTCTCTGCGAGACCGGTGTGGGTAAAAGAAGATGGAAAAGACTTGGAAAGTGACTTTGTATTGGAATGTATTGAGTTCATCCGAGTAAAAAATTTGAATTAAAATTTCAATGTAAATCATATAACTGATAATAGATGGCTGTAGTGACTGAAACAGGGATAAATCGAATGAATGAATGAATAACTTTCTCTTTTGTTTGTGTAGTTTTGTTTGTCTCGTTTTGTTTTATATGATGGTTTGAAAAATTTATTACGTTGGCTTAGTTATTCATGTTCTATCGTGATTAAGTTAAGAATAAAATTATAATTTCACTTTTAATTGTGCTCGAGAAAAATTGAAATGGTGACATTAGCGTAGTGATAAAATTATTAGTAAAGATAAAAAATTGTGTTCGACAAATTGATGAAGAGTAAGACAAATGATTTCCTCTGAATGTTACGTGTGGTAATTTACAGTGGCAAGAAAAGTATTGAGAGCGCAATAAGGCAATTTTTTGGTATAATTTTGGGGTGTTTATTCAGCGACGCCTAACCAATTTATGGGCATGGCGTCATTATGGACGCTTGGTTGGCACCAAGCTCGCAAATATAATTTATTATTTAGAATTTTAACAAATATAAAATAGTGATAACAAATTATTGAATAAAGTATAATGATTCCAAATGATAATTAACAAAATTTAAAATTCTGATCTATCGAAAAATTGAGAATTGTTATTTAATACCAACTCATAAAACTAAATATATTCACTCTAGTGGTAAACACTATAACTACAAATTTTGTTATTAATAAAAAAGCAAAAGAAAGAAGGTGTGGAGAGCGGGACAGAAGCAGTAGCCTGCCCTATCTAAGAAACTGCAACTCGGGTGTAACATATTAGGTTTTTCTTCCCATCCTGGATATGAACAGTTAAAGGCAAAGGAAATAAATGTAACGAATGTAAGGAGTTTGGAATGTGCCTTTGAATTTTAAATTGTTGGTTTAAATGCTTTACTTTTATAACCACGGGGAAAAGACAAAAGTTGAGGATATACGGGGATCGAATTGAGAAGAATACGCAAAGAATTCATCAAGAAAAAAGATAAAATGAGAAAAGTAGGAAATTGGATAATATACAACAGACTGCCGATATCTCACCTCAGAGGAACTCTGCCACCGCATGCATCTCGCCAACCCATAACTGTAATAAGAACGCACACCTGTCTGATATATTCTGAACACACCCATCAGCTTCTCTCTCTCTACTGACTGACAGCTAATACAGAATTAATAAAGTAGTCGTACTCGTAATAGAAGATTCAAGAGTTAAACAATTTATAAAACTAATAAACTGTTAATTATAATGGTCTGTATGGTGTCAAGGCGGAGAATTCGAGAGCTTTTGAGTTGATTTGGGGTTGGATTAGGATATAGTGACCACTTCAAAGGGTTGGATTGCAGGTCGAGATAAGGTTGATTTGGATAACACTAGGGATGAGTTAGAGTTGAGTTGAGTTGTGTAGGAGTTAAAGATTAAGTTGGGGTTGATTTGATGATTGAGCTTGGGGTTAAGTTGAGGTTTGAGTTGGTGGTCGAGTAGAGGTTGAGTTAGGATTGAGTTGAGCTCATAAATACATGTAGTTTTCCGACCATGTTGGATTAGGGATTGAGTTTGGTGTTGAGTTAGAAATTGAGTTTGAGTATAGTGAGGGATTCAGTTGCGGATTTGTTTGGGGAGAGCTTTGGGTTGAGTTGGAAGTAAGTTTGAGTTGAGTTTAAGTACGCACGTATTTTTCGGATCATGTTGGTGTGGGGATTGAGTTTGGGGAATTGAGGCCGAATTTGTAGTCGTGTTGGGGTTAATTAGGGTTGAGTTGAGTTGGGGTTCATTCAGCCGTTAAGTTTGAGATTTATTTGAGGGTTGAGCTGAGATTTGAGTTGGAAGCTAGCTTGACTTGTTCTGAGTTGAGTTCATCTACGCATGTAGTTTTTCGGAACGTGTTGATTTGAGGATTGAGGTAGCGTTTTAGAGAGGATTGCGTTGAGGGTTAAATTATTATCGAGTAGGTTATTGAGTTGGGGATGAATGATGGGGTTTAATTGGGGATTTATTTGAGGGTTGAGTCAGGGTTTAGGTGGAGATTAGAATAAGTTGAGTTCATGTAAACATTTAGTTTTTGATTCGTCTTGATTTAGGATTTGAGTTGGAGTTGAATTGGAGTTTGAGTTGAGGGTTGAGTTAGGATTAAGTTATGGTTGAGCTTAGGGTTGAGTTGAGGGCAAGTTAGGGTTGAAAAAGGTTTGAGTTGAAGTTAAGTTTGATTTGAGTGAAGGGTTCGGTTGGGGTTTAATTTGGGGTAGAGTTGAAGGTTTAGTGAAAGGTTAGATTGAGTTGATTTGAGTTTATTCATACACCCATGTAACTTTCGAACCGAGTTGATTTCAGGATTGAGTTGGTTGTTTAGTATGAAGTTGAGTAGAAGATTTGATTCGAGCTAAGTTGAGTCAAGAACCTTGAGTTGCTTGCGTTGAGGGAGTTAGGCGTTGAGTTTTGGGTTATGTTAATGGTTGATTTAAAAGTTGATTTTGGGTTGGTGATTAAGTTGAAGGTTTGATTGGCGGTTGATTTGGTGATTGCGTTGGAGGTTTTGTTGTAAATTGAGTTGTAGGTTAAGTAAACTTAAGATTGAGTTAAGAGGTTCGCAGTTTGCGAGTGTTTTTGAAGGCATGAGATAGATCGAAGCTATATTCCTACATGCTAAAGATGAGCTGGCCTAGCAGGCTATCTGCTTTGCCTCCAATGATAATGTCATCAATCCGCGGGATATATATTTTCCGCATATTCGACGCTGTTTTAATGCTTGGCTGCAAGCGGTTAACTAGAATTTACAGTGAGTGTTGATCGACATCAACTTCTTGAAAGCGTCAGTTAGTTTCACCTCCAGGAAAACGTCAGACGTTGATTACAGTCTAAACTATATGCTGCCAGCGGGCTTTAGCAGAATAACCATTGCTCAGGGAGCAAGTTCTTATTTGGTTAGAGCGCGTTGTTGAGTCCTATGAAGTAGTCAACGATGATATGCCCTTCTTTTTTAGGCAAACAATTAATTCTGAGTAGCGGATGATGTTACCGACAGAAAGAATGATGCCAGGCACTCTTTCTGTTTGTCGAGTTGCTTGCCTCGCTTGTGAATTGAACCGCCATCTCGCTTGCATTTTTAGACCTTCTTCGCTATACATTACGTGATCTGAACTTCACATATTTGCGCGTGACCCGGGCTGCAAATCTCTTGTAATCTTCACCGCCTCCTTTCCTGACTTTGAATACCTTATAAATAGACTTATTCCGTTTTGTAGTAGATTATGTTGATTCACCCAATAATACTCCCCTTGATAGTGATAGTTGGTAGTAATTATGGCCGTGCGGTAACTTTTACTGATAACCATTTACGAACTTTAATTGACAATACTGTTTTCGCATCAAGAGCATCTGGCAATCACGTTATTTACAACAAATCAGCATACATTGCTCAAACATCGTTCAAGGCATCACAGCTGTTGTTAGTGCTTTAGAGTTTTAGACCATCGGCTTCATGATACTTTCGCCGATTTAATTACACGCGGTAAAGGCCGTCTGCCATGTCCTAGTTTTGAGCAAGAACCAAACCACACAATTTGATGCATGGTCTATTTCTGGGAGATGAAAATCTTTGCAATTTCTGGCATAAATCAAGTTAAATAAGGTCATTAGTTTTATGGAATTAGCAATCAGAGAATTGTGAATGAAGAGAAATCTTCTTCAGTACTGTAAGCCTTCTAACTAATATAAATATTTCGCAACTTCATCTTCCTTTAAAAAGCAATGTTTAGATCAACATTTAGATCGGAATTCAATTGGCAATAGGCAAAGTTGAAAATCAAATGAAAACCCTTCAGCTGAGGAAGAATTATCACCCCATGGTACAGGATAGGAAAACTCTTTAACTGAGGAAGAATTATTACCCTATGACACAGTAGTGGTGCGCACTGAAAAAATGTGATCCGCACGAAAAAACCGTTGGACCATGAATCAATATAACGTCGGGGCACCAAGATTTAAAATGCCGATGGAGATTCTTACGGATCAAGGAAGGATTTTTAGATCACTGGTATATCAAGAAATATGTCAGATGATCAGTACCTATAAATAAAACAAAAATGAAGCCTTTCCATTCACAGTCGCACTTTGGAGGAATATCTATAGCAAAAAGCATGGAGAAAAACCATCACAATTTGATTCAACATCCTGAAGGACTATCGATCGGCGGTACATGAGTCATGGCATAACGGGAATAACACTGGCTAAAACCATATTTGGAGAAAATCTAGACCAAAAATGAAAGAGAAACTTAAAGAGATGCATCAATTTTAACGGAAGAAAATACGGATGTCAAGTGCTAGGATAAAAGTTCGATAAAACATTCGAGCAAATAACGGATGCTTCCAGGAAGGGCAATTGGTTCACAACCCGCAATGGAAGAAGGGATAATCACTATAGTTGGTTGCATGGAAGAGACCTTACACGGTCGTTGAAAGAATGAATGTCATGTCACGGTTTATCGTATTCAGGAGAGACATTGAGGTAAACTGAAGGTGGTGTGGTGCTTTTGAAACGGTTGATTGATCTTGATTATCTTTAAATAACATTTTAGTCAACACGTGGTGACTTCTAACAATTTAAGTTTCAATAATCAAAACCTTATAAATTCTCAAACGTAATTATTATTTCAATTAGCATATGCAAACCCAGATTAACTACCCAGATTTATTGCGAGTGCAATAAAAATCATTTAAACGAGACAGATTGAAGAATAATTGAAAAAAACAAACTAATTTAAAGTACATAAGTATGTACAGATAAATTACTAAACCGCACAGTATAAATGAATGATCATCACATTGGCAGCCAACGTATTAAAACCGTAACAATAAAATCTTTAACCGACACTCAATTAATGCACCCTTGAAAAATGGTTGAAAACAAAATGCAAATGGGAAAATGTATTTTTGGTTTGTTTTCCTTCCAATTCTCGGGATCAATGACATTTTTTTCCAAATTGAAATGAAGTATTTTTGTGTAAATATATCTAAAATAAATTTTGACAATCGTACCCAAAATATAAAACGATCGCTTATCATCGCACCCTATCCTCTCTTTCTTCCGTACTCGATACATACTCGTGTATTTTGACATTTATGTACGTATATAAAAAATATTTTCGTATTTAAATTGTCTTGATCTTCTAAAATTAAATTGATAAAGAATCTACATTCATACATACTCGTGTACGTACATATGTTATAAATTTATAATTAGAGAGCAAATAGAACTTGTTGATAAAAAAAGAAAAATTGCCACTATCTTATTTAGAACTAAATGGTACATTCCGTTATGATTTAACTCACCCATTTAAAGCCTGGCGCCCAGAAAAATACCGTTTTCGGACCTAAAATTATTATCACAACAAATTAATGACCTTGACACCTTACGTAACAATATATTATATTGTGGCTTTCTAACCTGCTGGATGATTCCATAGTGGTTGTAATTTAGCTGGAACTAATGGTTCCGCTTTTGAAATGATTGTTCGATAAATTCGTGATGTTATAGGAACGGACATAATTTAACGGTAATATTTCTATTTAATTTAAAATTTAAATCGCAATACGTCAAACAAATATATGAAATTCGCGACACCACGTATTGCGATGAGTCTATTACTGAACTGAATTAAGTGATCGCTAGTGCGTAGTGCTCGGATTGTGGAAACGCACACTAGTCTAGAATCAAATAAATCGTTAGAAGTACGATTGTAGTTGTTTAATAGATTACAAGGCTAATGTTAATATTTAGAAGCTCAAGGTAATCAAAATCGTGGATTTCATGCATTTTAATTAAATCTTATCTCAGTAATTAGTTTATTGATAATAAAATAAAAACTAATAAAAATCTGATAAATTAGATTTTTGTTATACAGCCAAGACACAATCGACACATTATAATTTCAGCTATTCCTCAATAGATGGTCGTATACACATTTGTTTTTTATAAAATCAATTCACAATGTACGTATGTACTCAACTAAAAGAATCGCATTATAAATAAAACAATTTTTTTATTAATAAAAACATAACAAATTAATAAGGAACACTGCAAGCAAAAGCATCGGCCAGAGTAGTTACTAAAACATAAGTAATAAATTATTAAAATTATATCGTTACAAATTATAACAGACCAAAACTTACAATGAAAATTCGAATCCTTATATGCGGCCTTATTAAGCGCATCGACTAGATACTGATGACAACAGATGTACGTCTGTTCAATCTCATCAATCGCCTTCACATCAACATACTCGTTATCTGTTTCGAGCGATTCCCAATTTAATTTTAGTACATAGACCAGCTCCAGCAATTGTAGTATCCCGGTTAGAATTGGATTCATTGCGGTCGACAAAAAGCACAAATCGCAAATTTTTGTTATGAATGCTTTGTGAATATGAATAATTTCCGTTAAACTTGTGGCACTCTCAATCTTTTGATCCAAATTTTTACTATAAATCTCAATTACAACACCATATATATAATTATGAACACTCTGGATCGAGTACATCAACCACATTTTAAGCATAAATAGGCGACGCATAATAATATCCTCCATCTCGAGTTTGGCGTACGGTATCCGAATTTTATTATTCTTTAGATTTTCAAGCATTGTAAGGGCCCATTTAGTTTTTAAGATTAAATTGAATATTTTATTGTACAGATTTAAGTTGTCTGTGCATATGATGCTCTCAAGATCGTCGGGCACATTATAGTTCAGTCGTATAAAATTAATCAAGCTCAATGGATTACCATTACGATCACCAGCGTTACCAGTTATTTGAACACTAAATAGTATATCGGGGAAACGTGAATATAGAGCTGCATACAGCTGAACGGTTAAGCGGTATGGATTAGCCCAGTTTGCGCCAGTTTCAATCTCTTGAAAAAGTCGACTATAAAAATCATGCATTAAATCACCGGCCTCCATTAAAAGAACCTGACGCAAATTTCGTAAATGTTTAACAATTTGCAGTTCTTCTTTGTAGATATTGGTTAGGAATTGACTTACAATAAGCAGCTTTTTTTTAAGGACTCCTTTTAGAGCTGTCGAGATAATAAGAGCGTGTGGCACTAGAAGTGTTAAATTTTTGTTTAATCGCTCATACAGTTGGACAGAATCGCTTGTCGATTTAACGTAAGACAGTGATTGTGTAATTTCATCCATTGAATCCAAAGTTCTGGTAAATGCTGCGAGCAAAAATTCATCTCCCCCAATAGTTTTTACACGTTTCTCAAAGCTAGTTCGATTAAATCCATTCTTATTCTGCTCTTTGACCTCCTCTATCAAATCTGGCTCTTCTTCATTATTCTCCGTCGATTCCCTCCTCACTTTATATCGTTCGATTTCCTCAAGCACACTAGCATTAAACAATTCATTGATATCCTGCATAAGCATTTGATTCAAATGATTTACGCGCAATTCTCCCATCCGATCCAATTTAAAAAGCATATCGATCGTGGGTGCTGTATTCAACAAGATTGATAACAACATTTTGATTAACTCACTCTTTACAATCCCATTCGAAACGTAGTTGGGCACGTAGAACAATTGATCTTTACATTTCGAGAATTGTCTTGATTTGTATTTGTTTAAATTGGTGCTCGGCGCAGCCGGATCTCGTTCGATCAAAAATTCTTTGCCACCATACTCCAGATTCCCATATATCAACCATTTATCAATGGTGGTTAGAAATACTCGGAATGTTTTAATGAATATCACGAATATAAGGTTGCCTTCTTTGTGATTGGTACGGTTTTCTTGAAGCATTGAATACAATTTTGCTTGGAGATTTGTCGTACATATATGGGCTGGAAATTTTGTATAGTCGAGGACCGCGGAATTATGTATGCTGTATAAGTTGCGTAACAGGTTAAAAGACTCCTGTAACTCTTGGTGCAATTTAAGAAGACTAAATGGATTTGTCATGTTTTCTGGTTGAGATTCGAGATTTGTGATCAAGCGTTCTTTTGCGATCAGCAGATTATAAACGGGTTGCAAAAATTCTTCTAAACAAAATGCATAATCTAAATACGTTTTTGGTGGTATTTTCTTCGAGGTATCATGCCTAAATATATCCCGACAGAATAACCGTAATTCATGCATGTACATCATGTACTCAGCGAACGATGTTTGAAATTGCCGAAATCCAATCTCTGTTATGCTGGGTATTGAAACATTTGGTTTTATTACGATGCACCCTTTATGAATTCCAAAAAATTTAAAATCACCCGGTGATGTGAACATCCAAAGTATTTCACGGTAGGCACAATACTCGGATACTTGGGACGTGATTTGTGGCAGAAGGTCTAAACTATTTTTGAGTAGAAATTCATTCCAGACGTTACAAAAATTTGCGCTCATAAAAGTACCATCGACTGGGCATACATATTCTGGATCATTCCACCAGCTATATTGGATATTTTGTGCAACCCACTTGGCCGACGTTGATCCATCAATTTCTGTAAAGTGTGGAAGTTTTTTCGGCGGTGTTAAATATGTAACAATTTTCCATTTCTCGGAAGCATTATCCAAATCATTGTACGGTGAAATGTCATCCGATTTAGTATTAGGTATAAGATTTGTGAAGTCGTTCTCGATATCGCTGCCCGAGTCAGACCATTCCTGGAATATATGTTACTAGGAATTATACTTATAGTCATTGTGCATGCAGATGGGATACTCACACTCAAGTCAGAATTGGTATAGCTATTTCGCCTGATTGATACCTTAGTAGAATTGTTGGAGAGTTCATAAAACTGTATATCATTTTGAATACTATGTTGGCTTAAATCCTTGAATATTGCATCATACTGCTCCCGATTATGAATCAACTTTCGTGTAAGCTCCCCAACCGGATTATATGAAACCTCGAGTAGTAATTTTAAAATCCACCACTGAATATCCGCCTGATGATGTTCCATACATATTGGATTATTTATAAAATTCTCAAAAAGGGTTTCAAACCTTTCAGCCACTTTTCCAAAATTCGCGATACGCAATCGCTCAAGAAATCCATTCACTCGCTTTCGAATTTCATGACTGTTTACTGATAAAAAATTATGATGTCGAATTTTAGATACCATAAATTGTTTACATATTCTAAAATTATCATCTTTTTCCTGGAAAAATCGATAAATTTGTACAAAAAATGAATTAAAACGGAAACACAAAACAATTTTGCTTTATCGCAGCTTACTGCTAACCTTAAAGTTAGTGATGCTTTTTATTAGGAGAGGTATATTTTCTTCAATAATTTGATCGAATTTATCTTGTATCGACATATTTTAATTAAAATTACCTAATTGAAAAATGTAAAATTAAAAATCTTTTTTTTTTGGTTCCTTGTCGAAAAATTTCTGTTTACAATTATAAATTTGACATTTTGACAAATGTCGTCGAAACTGCTGAATACTTGATTTAAATCGCGCTGAACTGATTTGAGCAAAATGAATTTCGAATTGTTGCCCAATTTTATATAGGGTGTTGCAGAAAATGTATTTAAGCAGCTGTTGAAGGAAAGAGCATGTGATTAGATCATCATACATAATTTAGTTGAACTGACAGATTTTTTCGTAATTTCAAATGACAAAAGATTTTTACAAAATTAAGAGATGATTACTAAATTATTTTGAACAATTTTTTTCGTAGTTTTAAAACAAAAGGACGTTTAAAACCACCAACCCAAAAATTCAGCCAGACTATCAGCGAAAACTCAGTCAATGACTTTTGGGTTTAACATGTACTTTAGTAATATTTACATTAAAGAAATTTGAATTTAATATTTTGGATTGGGCGCAAGCACAATGATGTCATTTAAAATTAAAGCGGGGGAAAAAAACCTAGCGGTACGGAACAGACATTACTCTGTTTGAATAACCTAACCGAAACTCTCCTTTTTATAATATAAAAACTTACTTTTTTTTAAATAAAATTAAATTAATTTTTGCTTTTTTTATTTTATTAAGTGTCCAGGAGCCAACAAAATTTAAATATAAGAATAATGGTTAACATTTTACTACTTAATTTCTTTTAAAAATTGTTTATAAAAGTATTTTTAACTCTATCAACGTCGAGAGTAGCTCATCGTCAATTTTCATGCGAATGGCCTCAACGTCGAAACAAGCTCACCGTCAAATTTCCCGCGAGCGGCAGCAATTCAAAAATTTGGTTTGACAGTTTGAAAGAAACGCCCGTTCGCTATTTGCGCATAGCGCTGCACGCCATGTGAGCACACAAAATGGGAAAATTCGTTTGAATCTAAAAATTCTGCTGTTTAGACTTTTCGAGAATATACGCATTTAGGTTGATTTTAATATTAATCACCATCGACTAAATTATAAATGTAGTACGTGTTTATCTGTTATCAATATGAAAAGATAAGCAAAACCACGAGTTAACCTTGCTAGGATTAATTATACATATTAATCATGGTGCATGTTATCTTATATTTAAATTGTAAATCAATAAAGATGTTATCACAAATATTTGTGAAGTAAAGTGTGAATTACATACTTTGTGTATATGTGCTCACGTTTCGATGTCGAAAAAATCGAGCTACTATGTATGTACACTCTACCAAAAAAAAAAAACAGTTTTTTCGCTCGGTTTTTCGAGATCGGCTTCGGCCTTTGAAGAAAATTCTAGATACTCCAACCGAACATATAAATTGATGTGCATTTCGCAAACCCATCGTATTTAGTTCTTTGCTGTTATAAGAAGAGAACGTGTGTACTTGTGTGCAAATTAAAGTTATTTATTTCTCTAAATAATTTTTATTCAAGTGATTAATATTTAATTTAATACAAAACAACAAATAAAGTAAGTACCTACATCATAATTTTTATAGTCTTGTGATTGCGTAATATTTGTTGTAATGATGGGGTAGACGAAAATGAGTAATTTTTATGGTTTGATCTTGGAAAATCCATCTGGTGCTGCAACGCTTTGTCTAGAACGACGCATGACGTAATCTGCATTATTCATTAATTTAATTAATCGATACTCGTTTTTTTTGTATTTAATAATTTGCAATTCTAATTTTGTTAATTCATTAAAATTATTTATAACTAGTTTCTATCATAATTTGGATTTAGAATATTCCAGACGGACATTTTTTTTTTTTTTCGTTTATTACACGGTAACCATGTGATTTTTAAACATTCAATTTTTTTAATTTTTAATGGCGGACATCTTGAATTGAATATTAATTTGATATAATTTTTCTTTCAGAAATGGCAACAAAAGCACCAGCAGTTGGTATTGATTTAGGTACAACCTACTCGTGTGTGGGAGTATTCCAACACGGCAAAGTTGAAATTATTGCCAATGACCAGGGTAACCGAACTACACCATCATACGTAGCATTTACCGAAACTGAACGGTTAATTGGAGATGCCGCCAAAAATCAGGTCGCGATGAACCCTACAAATACAATTTTTGGTGAGTACATTGAATATTAAATTTAATATAGCGTCACACAATTTATTAACGTTTTATTTTTATTTTAAATAGATGCTAAACGTTTGATTGGTCGTAAAATTGAGGATCCAGTTGTTCAAGCCGATATGAAACATTGGCCATTTGAGGTCATTGCTATCGATGGAAAACCAAAAATTCAAGTAATCTACAAAGATGAAAAGAAAAACTTTTTCCCTGAAGAGGTTAGCTCAATGGTCTTGACCAAAATGAAGGAAACCGCTGAAGCATACTTAGGTAAAACTGTAACAAATGCTGTTATCACAGTTCCAGCTTATTTCAACGATTCCCAAAGACAGGCGACAAAAGATGCCGGAACCATTGCTGGATTAAACGTTTTACGTATTATCAATGAACCAACTGCCGCTGCCATTGCATACGGTTTAGACAAACAAGCTTCAGGAGAACGTAACGTCCTTATCTTTGATTTGGGCGGTGGTACTTTTGATGTATCCATCTTGTCGATCGATGATGGTATTTTCGAAGTAAAATCGACTGCAGGAGACACACATTTGGGTGGAGAAGATTTTGATAATCGTCTTGTCAATCACTTTGTTCAAGAATTTAAACGTAAACATGGAAAAGATTTAACCTCGAATAAGCGCGCTTTGAGACGTTTACGTACAGCATGCGAGCGTGCAAAGAGAACTCTATCATCATCGACCCAAGCCAGTATTGAAATCGATTCGCTTTACGAAGGTATCGATTTTTACACATCAATTACACGCGCTCGTTTTGAAGAACTTAATGCCGATTTGTTCCGTTCGACCATGGAACCAGTCGAGAAAGCACTTCGTGATGCTAAAATGGATAAGGCCAGTATTCACGATATTGTATTAGTTGGAGGATCAACCCGTATCCCGAAAGTTCAACGTCTTTTACAAGACTTTTTCAATGGTAAGGAATTGAACAAATCTATTAATCCAGATGAGGCTGTCGCTTATGGTGCCGCTGTACAAGCTGCCATTTTGCACGGTGATAAATCTGAACAAGTTCAAGATTTACTATTACTCGATGTTACACCATTGTCTTTGGGTATTGAAACTGCTGGCGGTGTAATGAGCGTTCTCATTAAACGTAACACCACCATTCCAACAAAACAAACTCAAACCTTTACTACCTACTCTGATAATCAACCCGGTGTATTGATTCAAGTGTATGAAGGTGAACGTGCCATGACCAAAGACAACAATTTACTTGGGAAATTTGAACTTTCTGGAATTCCACCAGCACCACGAGGTGTACCTCAAATCGAAGTTACTTTCGATATAGATGCCAATGGTATTTTGAATGTAACTGCTTTGGAGAAATCGACCAACAAAGAAAATAAAATTACCATCACCAATGACAAGGGTCGTCTCAGCAAAGAAGATATCGAGCGTATGGTTAATGAGGCTGAGAAATACCGTAGCGAAGATGAAAAACAACGAGAAAATATTTCGGCAAAGAATGCGCTTGAATCGTACTGCTTCAACATGAAAGCCACTATGGAAGATGAAAATATTAAGGATAAAATCCCAGAATCTGATAAAACTGTCATTATGGACAAATGCAATGAAACGATCAAATGGCTCGATGCCAATCAACTAGGAGAGAAGGAGGAATACGAACACAGACAAAAGGAACTCGAATCTGTGTGCAATCCAATTATCACTAAGCTTTACCAAGGTGCCGGAGCTCCACCAGGTGGTGCCCCAGGATTCACTCGCCCAGGCGGTGCAGGAGCAGCCCCAGGAGCCGGAGGCGGCTCAGGACCAACTATTGAAGAAGTTGATTAAATTATTCGCTCAAGCCACCGAACACCATCAAATGTTTCAAATCTAAAAGTATTCTGATGCAGTAAGTTTATAATTTGCTGATTTCCATTCCAAAATAGCATTTTATTTAACAAAATGAATTCTAAGCCAACAGAATTATTCAAAATCTCACTAAGCCTTTCAATAATAATAATAAAAAATAAAATCATTTGAAACTAAATTTACGATTTTTATTTTTATACATTTGGAAAATTTAATTATAAATCCCCCAACATTTTTCCGTGTATGACTTGGCATAATTTTATTTATAAAATCTTGACATGTGTTTTAAAAGTAGGAAGTTATAATTTTTTGGACGCCCCTCAAACAGCTGTTGCTTATTTTTAAAACCTCGTGGTTAATTTTTAACGTCTGCACGCGGTATTATTGAGATAAGCGCCCTAATCTAATATGGAAGTGGTTTTCCCTCGATACAAAAAATAAAAACGATACGTCACAGTCAAGAGTCAAACTCAGAAAAATTCTGCTGAATCGATTGTCGTAACATGAAAGTGGACTTTTGGAGCATGATTTTTAAATACCTACGTCAGTTTATTATTTCTAGAATAAATAAATTTTCGTTTGTTGCTAATTGGATTTGTTTAGTACAAGCTATTGGGCGTTAGATGGGGGTGTCGTATATTTTTAGTTGGTGAATTATAGTTTCTCTAGATGTCACTAGTACGATTTTTAATTCAAGGCGAATTAGTAGTTTCCAAATGGTGAGAATTCGCTCGATTTTTTTTTTGTACTTTTTGCAGTTGTTAATCATAAACATAATTAAAATATGTAGTTGTTGTGAAAATTACAGAGAGGAGGAAAATTAGGATTTACAGTAAATCGTCTATGATTCGCCGTCTTGTTGAGTGAGACAACACAAACAAAAAAAGAAATTCGATTAGAACGTACATCATATCATCGTACAGCTCTCGTTTAGATATAGATATTTTGCAAGAATAATTAAATAAACGTACTGTTACCAGGAATAATTATTAACAATTTCACACTTCGTCTGCACTAGTCGCGAAAAAATCGGACACACACACGGACTCCATTGACATCATGTTGCCACTGTGGTGGCGTGCTCTATTCGTACCATTGTCAGTTTCGCACGCACAAATGTACGCAATGGGCCTGTTTGATAATTCGCACGGTGTGGTGCAGTGCATACTATTTTCCTTGTCTACTTTGATTTAGTTTCTAGTGGTGAAATAAAGAAAAATATTGTACACTGCACCGCACCGTGCGAATTATCAAACGGGGTCGTAACGATATCTATTGAAAAGTTATATTGTAGTTGAAACGACCTGCTTGGTTGATAACGAAAGAAGAACTAACTAAATTATATTTCATTGTACTATTACATGGATTTAAGAGTAAATTAATTATTATGTTCACATGTATCACTGAGAGTAAACAATTATATAAAATAAATTCTCATACAACAACACATTACAGTTATAGCAGCCCATTTTACTAATATCCCGCGAATATTTTTTGTTATACATTGGCTTTCCTGATTTATTTGTACTGTACAAAGCTTTTGTTGCTGTAGTGCCATCTGATGACAAATTGTCCAACTGTAGGTACGTCCTGAAGCAGCTTCGCTTTAATTGAATCGGCAGTTATATCCACACCTGAACTTTCGATGCCCATAATCATTGGCTTGAATTTATCAGGCAAACCGGCTAATAGAATTGTGCCTACCCATTCATCACTCAGAGCCATGCCAATATTTCTCAATTTGTGAGCGGTCAATACAATCGAATTAACATATTCTTCCATTGAAACGCAGTCTTCCAGAGATGTTGTAATTAACTTTCGCAAAAGCTCAACTTTCCGTATAAGACCCGAATCCAAGAGCGCCTTTTCAAGAGCTTTGCAAGCCTCTTAAGCTGTTTTACTTGTTCGAACATGAACGAAATTAATTGGATCAATAAAAAGAATAATTTTTGTCTTTGTTTTTGAAATTTTTTCTTCATTTTTATCCTCACCAATAGCACATAACCATAAGGCCCGTTGTACATTTCAGCTAAGCTAAGCTAAGCGATGTGAGCTAAATTCTTATCCCCCGGTTGAAAATAAAAAATTTTAATGGGAGGATATAAAATCAGCAATGTATGTTTGTATAAGGCTAGTTATCAGCTGGAAAGTGCAAAGGGGTGAGCTAGGCGAGCTAACAAAGCTACCGAAAACTGCATTTTTCGCTTAGCTTAGCTGAAATGTGCAACGGGCCTAACTGTTCGTGTTCTAAATATGTTTGAACAGCAAACCGCCATGTGTCATAATTTTCTCGACCTTTCAGTTTTTCTATCACGAAATTATTGGCGGCCATCTTATTTTATTTTATGTTATTGCTTTTGCTATCCCGTACCATTTTTTCGTATTTTATTTTATATTTAATAGAAATAAAATCAATTACAATAAAAAAAAAATGCGTTGTTCTGAGCCCATAACCTATTGAACAGTTATATTGTAATTGAAACGACCTGCTTGGTTGATAACAAAAGAAGAACTAACTAAATCGTTTTCATTGTACTATTACATGGACTTAAGAGTAAATATTATGTTCACATGTATCAGTAAACAATTATTGACGATTGTACAAGTAGAGAAAGCGCCTCTCGAGGAAAAAATTTAAAATGATGCACCTGATAAAATGACATTTGTCACAAAAGCGACGAAAGAAAATTTAGCAGTGCGGTAATTAAAAATTGTGTTTACAGTTCAAAATTGGAATTGTTTACAATAATTTCGAACGTCAAATTGTTAGGGACCTCAGTTTAAAAATTTTCCACTAGGTGGAATCCGTGATGCTCCAATCGTCAATATAAAATAAATTCTCATACAACAACAATATCCCGCATTTCGTAATCCGGCTTTTCAAAATCTCGATTCTGCAAAAATACAAATCCCGGTTTTTAGAAAATCCCGGTTTTGATTTTTATTTTACTTTAAATTAAAATTCTCCTTCACCAGAAAGGGCGGCTCGAATTAAAAAAATATGTCTTTCAAAATCAAGATTTTGGAAAGCGAGATTTTCAAAATTGGGATTTTGAAGGCGGGATTTTGAAAAGCGGGTAAACTTACCTTCCCCTTATCAAACTGACCCAATTTCAAGCAATCGGACTTAGGGAAGGTTTCTGTAATTTTTCCAATAAACCTCGACGGTCGAAAGGAAAACATCCAGGACAAGACAATTCAGGACAAACGTGTTTTACGTAACATCAATGACGGGAGCCGTCGAAATGACATAAACAGGGGTCGCAAATTTGACAGTGTGAAAATAAATCGATATGAAGCCTTAGTTACAAATATCCGAAGAGATATGTGGCAAGCCATCGGGCTCTCTCCAGCCAGACCGAGTATAGCAATAAAGTAAACTCGGCGTCACTATACCCTGTCCCTATTGTTGCAGAATTTGACTGTGGAATGAGGATACCTTAGATGGTAAATATTACCTATTTGGTAAATGTTATGTGACCAGCATTAAAGGACTCAAAACATTTGGAATTTCGGATCAGCAGTGAGCAGTCGTGGCAAGTTTATAATGGGACGACAGTAACAATTCCGTGAAGTTTTCAGCAACACCCCCGGCTTAAGTAAAGTCGCTAAAGCTCACATTTACATAAAGCCTGATACACATCCGATTGACCGTCCGAAAAGACCAGTACCATCAACTCCAGAGGAAAAATGTTTGCCCAGCCCGCAGACAGTACAATCTTCAGCAAGATAGATTTGTCCGATGCGTATTTGCAAATCGAAGTCGACGATAAATCAAAGCAGATACTCACAATAAATACGCATAAGGATTTGCTTACGTTCAATCGGTTCGCACCAGGTATCAAGTCAGCGCCTGGTAGTTTCCAAAAGATAATGAATGCCATGATTGCGGGCCTCAAAGGTATAGTAGCATACTTCGATGACATTCTCGTGTACGCAAGGGACGAAAAAACGTTAAACGCCTATTCCAACGTTTGAAGGAGGATAGGGTAAAACTCGAGAAATGTGACCTGTTCACTCACCAAGTCAAATATTTTGGCATGATTGTTAATGCCAATGGTATCATAACAGCATCATCGAAAATCATTGCAATATCTTCGATGTCGGTCCCTCAGAACATAAATAAATTCCGTTCATTTCTTGGAGTCATAAATTTCTACGGGAAATTCGTGAAACAGATGCACAGTCTACGTGCACTATTGGATCGTCTCTTCAACAAGCATTTCAAAAATTCAAAAAGATCCTTACAGCGTTACTAGTATGCCAATGCGAGTACCGTTCATCATGTGCACTCACAAAAGCCGAGCAGAATTACAGTCACGTCGAGAAGGAGAAGAAATTTCACCGCTACGTTTATGGTAGATGTTTTACACTGGTCACAGACTACATGACCCTTCTTAGCATCTTCGGAAAGAAGCTCTAATACTGCTGTCGTATGACTTCAGCATCCAATACAAATCAACAATCGAATTTGGCAATGCAGACAATTTTTCACGCCTCATCGCCGCGACACATTTTGAAAATGAAAACGTGATCATCCCATTTGACGGGATCACACCGCCATCCCGCTTTTGCTTAACACCACAGATGTTTTCTAAAAGATGGCATCATTCGAGAAACTGGTATTTTCTTGACAGTTCCAGCTAAACAATCGAATTATTATTAATCGAATACCTACCTAGTTGTAGAAATTATGCAAATAATGGCCTTGCGGTTGCACAATACAAAAGGCTTAATTCACTTTCATAAAAACGAGCGATGCCATTTTGCAATTTAACGAATACTTAATTTCAATTCAGCCTAATCATGGCACAACACATCATAAAAGATAATTAGCCAAATTGTAAAAACAAAATTTTGCCCTGGGTGAGGATCGAACTCACGACCTTAAGATTATGAGACTTACGCGCTACCTACTGCGCTACCAAGGCTTATGAAACAGCTCGTAAGCGATGAACTGCCGGAATAAGCCAAGGCGATGATTTGCAATCTAAAAATAAGCCGTTAATCAGATGCTGCAACCATTACAAAGCTACAACGTAAATTTATCAAATTCTAATCCACCATGGTCGAAATATTTAAGTTTCGCAAGTTATTTAAAACTATGCTTACAAACATAAATTATTAAATTCAAAAGTGTTTTACATTTTTTTTTTTTTTTGTAACCTACACACATACAAAACATTTACACACAGATTTTATTTTATTTCCGGGTCATATCAGTTTATCAAGCATATTACAATTTTTATGACTATAAATTCGTTAAAAAAAATTTTTATAAAGAGTTTATAGTTTCAGTTGTATAAATAATTATCAAGAATAAAAAAAAAAACAACAAAATGTATTTTTGTTTCAAAAATTCTATGCGTCCAATCTTTAATTTACGTTGATCAAGATCGCGCAAACTTCTATGTACAAAGCCACGATGATCGTGCTCTACATTAATCGTGTGTATTTATACTTCGGATTATGTATTATATATAATTGGACACAATGATAAATGAGGAGAGGTCAAACGAAAAGTTCATTTCTATTTTATAAATTGGACATAGATAAGGATTTTTGGTGTTTTATTATTTTTTGTGAATGAGCTAAAAATCATGTGCCTAAAGCATCGGAAATGAAAATGATATATAATGTGAAGGAATATACTTCCAGGAAATCACCAAAGGAGTGTTATATATGTCGTTAGATCTGGTAACCGTTTTCTCCAAAAAAGAGAGGGAAGGTAGGTTTTAATATTTCTATGCCTGGTAAAGACAACTAAATTAAACCCGTCTCAATAGAGCATACCATATGAAGGAAAATTATGGCGTAACTGCAGTTCAATGTAGCTCGATCGATGACCAAAATAGCGGAGTTGAGGGCACGACACTCTGTAGGCTTTCTTCAGTAATTTTGGAGGAAACTTATCCATTTAATAGCTCATGCCCATTACCAACCATCACAAGAAACTCCTTTTTATTGAGGGATCTAAAACTTTAGGTTTATGTGCCCTATTAAGGTTCTGACCTCTCACCGAGAAATGGCTTGGTAGAGATATCGCAAACAAATAAACCCCAAAAACAAAAAAGAATACCAAAAAAACAATTTTTTTGAAATACTAGGGCTGTGTTATTAGGGCCTTGCTCGTTGGGAGCTATTAGCACTATGTTTATTGGGTGTGCATCCGTGCGATGTTCACAGTAGTATTAATAACCTAAATGTTTCTCTAATCCTAGTCCGTGTGTTCGCTGATGGCTTTTTGACAGAAAATACCCGAGTTTTTTTGACAGATTTTACCCCCGCAAACTTCACTTCAATAAAAAACTCGGGTTTTTTTTTATGACATCAGCGAACAACTTTTTTACTTGACAAATAATTTTGGTGTTTTAAATGTCAACATTACATATTATTTTAATATTTTTTATTAATATCCTTATTTAAATCGAAGAATTTCATATTATTTTAATTTAAATCTTTCAATTCATCGAAATTTTGGATTTTTTTACGCCGATAAAAGTAATAATTTTCGGTTGTCAAAAAAACTCCAAAAAAAACCCAAGTAAAAGTAGAGTTAAAAATACACCGACTCTTTTTATGCGTTCGTTTTTTTTGCTCAAAAAAACGAACGCATAAAAAGAGTCGGTGGTCATCAGCGAACACTAGGAGTCCCAAGTATAACAAAACCTAACTCAAATTGAGCAATAAGTTTTTCCTAAGTTTTTTGATGAAAAAATTCGAAGTTAACTTCATGTTCTTGTCGTATATATAGTGCTGTGTATATGTATAGAAAATCTACTTTTTAAATTGTTGTGTGCATATGATGTGTGATAGTGTGATAGAGGTAGTGATTTTTTAATAAACGACATTTTAATATTTTATTTTGTGAATTGGACGCTAGACGCCATATTGTGTTGTTTTAATACAAATGATTTGTTTCTGTGATTTTGGTAAAATTTATTGTATTTATTACGTAAATAGCGATAAAGAAAATTTCACTGAACTTGAAGGTAAAAGTTAATTAATTAAAAAATAATGCTATTTCGGATATAAATTGTTATAATTTTTTATTTCAGTATTAGATTAACTTAACGAACACCAATGCAGCATTAAACAGGAACAGTAACCCATTCAATATTTATTATATATATATATTATAATTTAAATATTAGATTTAAGAGATTTTATTTCGAATAATAATATTAATATAATAATATGTAATATTAATGTTAAATAAAATAAACAAGTTTTAGTAATATTCCGTATTGAATTTTTAATTTTGTTTCAGTTCAAAAGTTTAATTTACCAGCCAAATTTTGCTGACGTTGACCCACGCATACATACACAAAAATACCCCCACCCTCCATTTTGTTTTTGACATTTACACACGCACACATTAATACATTTTTATAATATTGAGTTTAGTCCAGTTAAGACTTTTCGCGACAAGTTTCATACGACTTTTTAGAATAAGTCCTAACTCAAACCTAGAAAAAGTCTTAACTAAGTTAAGACTTATTCTAGGTTTTTTGACAAAAAAGTCTTAAGTAAAAATACTTGGGGTGTTGATCATTTTGAGCAAAAAAACGAACGCATAAAAAGAGTCGGTGTATTTTTAACTCTACTTTTACTTGGGTTTTTTTGGAGTTTTTTTGACAACCGAAAATTATTACTTTTATCGGCGTAAAAAAATCCAAAATTTCGATGAATTGAAAGATTTAAATTAAAATAATATGAAATTCTTCGATTTAAATAAGGATATTAATAAAAAATATTAAAATAATATGTAATGTTGACATTTAAAACACCAAAATTATTTGTCAAGTAAAAAAGTTGTTCGCTGATGTCATCAAAAAAAACCCGAGTTTTTTATTGAAGTGAAGTTTGCGGGGGTAAAATCTGTCAAAAAAACTCGGGTATTTTCTGTCAAAAAGCCATCAGCGAACACACGGAATAGGAATTTTAAGAATTATACGGGTACAGAAAAACGTATATATAAGGTTAATCATGTAAACAACGAGAAGGAACGTCAAGTAGAGACAAATTATATAGATTCAATTCATATGCCATATTCTATGTCGTCCTTCTGAGACTGAAGATTGGCAGGTGGACTGACATATTCACGTTCAGTACCACGTCCAGGACCAATACCCTACATGAACAAATTAAGAAATGAAATTGATCGACTTATTGGACTTCAAATTATTCAACCAATGCATGATGTGACAAATTGGGTGTCACCTATCGTTGTAGTACCTAAAGACGATAAGGAAATAAGATTATGTGTTGACTATACTAAGTTGAATGAATCAGTGGGAAGACCGTATTATTCGATACCACGGATTGAAGCGACATTAGCTAATTTAACGGGAGCGAAATACTTTTCGAAAATCGATGTCAACAAAGGATTTTATCAGATTAAGCTTGACAAAGTCAATTATTAACTTGCTTCATTACACCATTTAGTCAGTTAGTCTCCAATATCTGCAGCGCAAAGTAGCTTTGTGACCGATAGGGTAACTATAGCAAGTATAATACAAATTAGTACCCACAGATGTCGCTTCCAAATTACAATAAGCAGATTTATTTATTACCAACAGATGTCACTGCAACTTCATCCATCGTAAATCTTATAAATTTAAATAATAACTCTTATGTTAGATCAAAGTTATCTAAAATTATCCATTTTATGGTAGTTACCCTATCGGTCACAAGGCTAATTTGCGTTGCAGATGTTGGAGACAAGCTACTTTACAATTTTATGCGGAAACGTCGCTTTGTTAGCGGTACATTCTATTGTATGGTCTAAGGCTGGCAGTCCATTATATTTTATAGTCTAAGGATGAACGCATAACAATAAATAAATCAAAATCCGTGTTTGTTGTCCAAAAAGTCAAATGGTTAGGACACGTTCTATCAGAAAAAGGAGTTTCAATTGATCCAGATCGAGTAGACACTATCAAGCGTTTCTTCGTTTCAGAAAATAAATCTCAACTTCTCAGGTTTCTTGGAATTGTAAGTTGGGGGATTCTGCCTACCGTTTAACCACTTATTTAATGGTGCCATTTCTCGAGAATGGATTTTTGAATTCAAAGCAGTTTAGATTCAATATAAAACTTAGCTCTACGAGGACAGTTATTGAGCAAGCTTTTGAAATGCGTAAATGTCGCTTTAGAAGATTAATGTTTTTGAATATAATAAATTTAATGAACGCCAAATATTTCGTAATGGCTGTTATTATTCTTCACAACTTCATTATTTCCTTAGAAGGCAACACTGATAACAACTTGAAATTGTTTTATGAAGATACAGAAACCGACAATGAATTTACCAATAATCCATCAGTAGATATAAGACTAAGTAACGCTGCAAAATTAAAACGTAATTATTTATGCGAACTTTTCTAAAGAAATTTCAGAATGTTTCTTAATTCATTTAATATCTAAAATAGTTCATTTTTACATCACTGTTGTAATATTAATTCTCATCTCTCGTTATTTTTTGACTAGCACATCAAGAACTGATTTAAGGCATTTTACCTTTTGTTTTTCAATTTCAAGCTTTTCCCTTTCTAAATTGATTAATTGTTGGAACCTTTCCTTTTCTTTCTCGTCTTCTTGCTTCCAGTAATCTAGAAGTTCTGACGTTCCTGTTTCCGATCGACGTTTACTGTGGCGGGATCTAAATGAACTGTGCCTTGTTAACCGATCAGAAGTAGACGGTATTTCAAATTCCGAGTCGCCACTATTATCGAATACCAAACCATCTGGTGGTTTCAAGTTATGCCGAACACCATAAAACCGATCGAACTTTTCAAAATATTGCCAATCTATGATACCACGATCACTTTCTGTTTGCCTTTGGACTATTCGATAATCTTACTAAATTTTTTCCGAGCTTCTTCGGCTGAAAAAAGATGCCCTTTCGTACTCTCCCTCATTTTTTTAATTATTTGGCGTTATAACACATTTTTGCTCTTTTTTCCATTTAAAAATTCCTATTCCATTGCTAATCGTGTGCCGATTAATAATTTAGTGACAGGAGGGCTCCATACATCTCTAAATGTAAATAACAATACCATAAGATAGGTCCACAAAATAGTTAAATGGCTTGATAATACTTTTTTGATTGACTATTTGGTTGGGTTTGCCGTGCGGTTTGCCTTCCCGTAATATTTCCTTCTTCTGTTTCTGATTCGGAAAATAACCATTCTTCTCTAAAATTATTTATAATAAAATAATAAATATTTAACTTAAATATTTAGTCGATTATATATTTTTACTTACTCCTCAAAGTCCGACATATTTGTCCTAGAAAATCTGCGCAGCAAACTGAATTCTTGAAAGCCCGGAAAGTTTTTGAAAACTTGCATTAAATGCTAATTCGAAAACTAAATTTTTGAACGTCTAATTGCTCTGCTTTTGCACCTGAACTATATTTTTGAACGCATTGCTGCAAAATCTGCATAGCCGACTGAATTCTTGAAAGCACCCGTTATATTTATCAACTAAGTGTTTATAGGGTAATGTAATTACATATTATGGTTTAATGGGTAACTGTCTTTTTGTGGTTTTACGCATAGAAAAATAACTAAAACAGAAACTAAACTAAAATAGTGAAGCAAATTCAAAAACCAAGATGGCCGAAAAATCCATGATGGCCGACACATTCTTTTGTTTTTTTTCAGTGGCGTTGCTTGCATATTTTTTGAGGTTTTATGCAAATGGTAACAATTTATGTAAATGACGTAGGGGGCTGTTCACAAATTACGTAACGGCCTTAGGGGAGGGGGGTATTGAACATTTTGTTACGATTTGTTACGATGGGGGGCGGGGGTGTTTTTCAAAATGTTACGTAACCAAACAATTTCTTCTTTTTTACCAAAAAATTACATAATTTTTCTGGATATTAAATTTTTATTAATTTGATAAATTAACCTAAAGAGATCCATTCAATGAAGCATCATAATAATTAACTATAACTGAATTTTCTTTCCACAGTACACAGGCACACTAGGTCTAGTGATTAAATAAACTTTACTGTTCTCAAGATAACTTCTACTTTAAGTACGCAAAAAATAAACATTTTCAATTATTTCTTTACTAAATAAGTTATCAAAAGCATCTAGGACTTAAATCTTGGCCAATGTTTAGTCTCATCCCAACATTTTCGCTTTCAACTGGAAAATCGGGTAGTTATCTATTATTTTCCTTTTTTATTTTAAAGTTACAATGAATTTTGTTTTTTTTTTATTTGAATAAAAAATATTTAAAAATTGTTTTAACTTTTGTTACGTTATTCTTCTGGGGGAGGGGGGTTCCTCGCAATTTGTTACGTTCTGTTACGAGGGGGAGGGTGGGGGTTAAAAAACGGGAAAAATTGCGTTACGTAATTTGTGAACAGCCCCTAGGGTAAATATATTAAAAGGAGCATAATTAATATAAAAGAAGTTATTAAGTGTACCAACATAATTATAATAATAATACTTATGTGTGTTGTGTAAACAACATACATAAGTATTATTATTATAATGGTTTACAGTTACTATAATGAACATAAAAATATCAATTTAGAACATAGCTAAAGTATTAAAACTTGTAATACAATTTTCTCATATGAGATTTCATTCATTAGACTTCCGTAATATTGAATATAACATGTAAAACATATAATATGGTTTTTTTTTTCTTTCGTCATGTTGCCATGACGATTCATATGCGTTGTCAAAATAAGATTTTTGTGTGAATGAAACCTAAAATTTTTACTTTAATTACAATTTTATGAAATACATTTTTTTAAATTTTGTATTTTGAACATTTTAAAACATAGTGAATTTACTGATGTGTACAAAATAAGTGTAAAAAGTTCGAAAATATTTAAAATGATTGTGTACAAGTGTTATAAATATTTGTAAACAAATAAAAATTTACTTACTGGTGAAATGTAATCCCTTTTTTCTCAATTTTTCCTTTATATCTGGAATTTTTGCACTTATACACAAAACGCTTATGCATGATTTTAACAAATAAATTTAGTTTTTGAAAGAACACTTTTGTTTTTTATTCAAGAAATGCCTTATAAACTTTAAAAAACTAAAACCTCAAATGACAAAATTTCTCTAACCAATATGGCGTTGGTAAATATAGAAGAGACAAAACAAAAAAACTGGCTTCAATTGTTTTTATGATTTTATATGAGATTTTTGTTTTATCTTCTATCCTTTTGTTTATTATCTGTCGGTTTTACGACACAACCTTTTTTAGAAGAACAGAGTTTAAAGAATTTTGTAAGAATTAACAAGTGCTAATTTGAGTGAATAAAATTATAGTCTTTAATTTAAAAAAGTATTTGTTTTGTTAAAAAGTAAAACACGTGTACCACTGCGGATACAATTAAAGTTTAAACATAAAGGAAACGGCTTTCATAATTCAACAGCATCAAGTACGTTGTTAAGGTATACAAAACAAAACTCCAGGCATTGAAGTATAGGGTGCATAAAACATTGAAATGTGCATCACGCGTTTCGTCATTCAAATAACCCGAATGATGTAGCAATCGCCGTCTTTAGTATGTACTCTTCTTCAATCGGTATCCGGTGGTAAGCCTACACTAGATTGTGTGAAATCTTGGATATAAGAGGTCGGGTATCGATCTGGTGTCGTGATTTTGTTTAGTGCCCGATAGTCCCCGTAGGGTCGACATTCACTATTCTTCTTTTCCACTAGATGCAGAGAACTAGCCCATCGACTATTGGGCCGGCAATTGCGTGCTAATTCCTTGAAATGAAAATGAAAATAATAAAGGCGGTGAGTGCTGCTTCCGGTGGATAAGTTTTCTTCCGATGTCGATTTGTTCAGGGATGAACTTGTTCTGAACTGACTGCGTAATCACCTTTTACCCTGCGCGTAATTTTGATCACTTCGCTCTTCCATATCTTGTTTAACTGGAATTATCGGCGATGAATTCGATAGTGACATCATGTTTGATTGGATGCTGTTAGTGATTCCATTATTGGTGCCAATGTTTCTTGTGTGCGAAGTGGAAGACGCTTGAGCCAAATAATTTTAAACATTTCGTCGTTGACGGTAGACCAATTGAGAAGGTTTCATATCGCCGAGCTCAATTTCTTGCAATAGTCAGTAGATCCGCGACTGTCATGATTCACCAACTGTTTATGCCTGTGAAGAACGTAGCAAAAAAAATAACAAATTTCTTGTATACGTATACGTATTTATATGTAGCGGTAATACAAATTATACGCCTGAATGTAGAAAACGACAGCAATTACACAATAGATTATAATAGCGACGATTTTTGTTCAAAACAAAACCAAACAAGATTTGTCTCGAATGTCCGCAGTATGCACTTGATGTAAAAATTATCAAATGGCCGCTACCTGGGGTCGGCCATATAAATAATAAGTAATAGTGTTGTACGATTTTCCGCCGACAAAATTTGTTCAGAATCCGGCCATTTGATAATTTTTACATCAAGTGCATACTACGGACATTTGAGAAAAATCATTTGACTTTGGTACTTTTGATTTTTCTTGTACAAATTTAGTCACTTCCTTAGTTTGTTCGAATATACAAAAAATCGCCTAAATGTATACTCTTTATTTTACTCACACTACTACATTTTTTGATATTTGCTAAGAACTTCACTTCGGTAACTTTCTCATGTTGGCTCGTTCAATTCTTACCCTGAGCTTGCTTCTGGTGTAGGATATTACCAGGATAATTGAATCTAAACTAGACCACGACGGGGTCACCAATTTATTGCGTGTGCCCATACTCAAACTACATTTTTTGCTATTTACTTAGAACTTCACTTCGGTAACTCTCTCATGTTGGCTCGTTCAATTTTTATCCTAAGCTTGCTTCTGGTGGGGGATATTACCAGGATAATTGAATCTACACGAGACACGACGGGGTCACCAATTTATTGTGGGTGCCCACACTCAAACTGAGTGTATTTAAACATCTTAGGTACTTAATAGTTTTCCTGTAAATTTTATATTTTTTGAGATATGTATTTACAAAATAAGTTTTCTGGTCAAATTTACGAAAAAAGTTTAAATAAGTTCGATTGGTTAAACAATCTGGACTGTAGAGAAGACACAAACGTTATTTTACTAACGTAAATTTTTTTCCCAAAATGCCAATTTTAGATTTTATCTTGAATTTTGGAGTTCCTCTGAATTTAATATAGTTATCCATGATTAATTTGAAATATTTTAAGCAATTTTGAACAAATATGCTTCCCACCGATCGAATCTCTATTAAGTATGGATGCACGATCATCTCCAAAATGCATTCATTCATAAATTTCTGTGGAATTTACTACACATGAACACATGTCTCGTTTTGTCTACACGATCGACATAGATAACAAACACTGGTACATATAAATAAGCAAACAAAAAACAGATCTTTAATTTAATCTGACTTAAAGGATAACCAAAGAACTATGTATTTTTATTTATTTTTTTGGTTGTTTCGCTTGTTTAAAGACCAGAAACCATGCGCACTTAACATGCGATCCACTAAATGTCACACACATTTATATATTGTTGATAGTAAATTCTCAATGACTACTATACTAATTCCCTAGTTGCGATTGTGTGAAATTCTAAACGCGATCATATTTCTTTTATACGTACAGATTTCTTTAAGAAACCGTTCATTTGTATTAGTATCGCAGAGACGTCGCGGTATTAAGTATTTTTTGTCTACATACATAATGTTTTTGTATTCTCAAGATTTTCTTCTGTGCTGCGCTTGGTTCGCGCATATGGTAAACATTTTAGTTTAGTGTGTAGTGTAGTTAGTTTGAAGAAAACAGTTTTATTGTTTATGTAAACTATCGTGTGTATTAAAAATACAACTACACACACACTGGTCACGTAAAAGAAAAAAAAGGCTGAGTAGAGAATATTTTGAGTTTGCAGAGCAAGAAGATAAGACGTTTTCAAGATTTTATACTCATTTCTCACCAAGTATATTAGTTATTGTTATTTTACTGAGGTTTTGTGCTGCAAGACGAGCGCGATCTTTTCTCCGATCGTTTTCTTCAGTTGAGCACAAGATCTTACCGTAGATGGGACAAAATATTATATTGTGTTGAATTTTGTGGGTTGGTTATAAAACTTATAAAGTAAATAAAATTATTTTAATGCAAAGTAGTTTTAAAAAATAAAAAGTGATATTATTTTTGTTATAATTATGTAAAATAAATTCTCTTATCAGAATTTGTATTTTTTTTGTAAAAATAATTATTTTTCTTACTTCCAGTTCAGTATTTAGTTAGAGATCGTGCGCGATCTTTAGTTTTTATGTTCTTGTTGTAATAAAAAAAATAACAAATTTTCATTTCTAAGTTAAAGAAAATAAATAAAAAAAAAAAATAACATAAAAAAGAAGTTATAGTGAAGTGCATTGTGCTCTCTTAAAATAATACAAAAAAAAATTGTAGAAGAAAATTTTCTTCTTAAATAAAATAAAAAAAAAAACAAGAAATGTGTATCTGCCATACTAGTACATAATGAGTGCATGTGTTTTCCAAATAGTTTTTAGTAACTTAAAATAAAAATTTAAGTGACTTTAAAATAAATTACGGATTTTTTTTTTGTTTTATTTCTTATATCCATAAGATTTTGTGTTGATATAAGAAATAATTACTTAAAAATTTTGTATTTTTATAGTGGTGAAGTTACATTATTAAGAGAGGTGATAAATGTTGTAACTTGTAAATTAAAAAAGTAAAAAAAAAACAAAAGAAATATAAAACAAAACAAAAAATTGTATAGAAGAAGTGAATTTCGTATTTCTCACAAGACATAGGATAATTTCTTATCATTTTTTTATTATGTAAGTAGAGATTTAAACTGTATTCTTGGAACTTATTTAAATTTAATATGCTCGGTCGTAATGCGCGAACGGAATAATAAATTATACAAAAAAAATGATTTTTCATCATTTCTCACGCTCTGTGGTTTGATAACAATACGATATACTGAGAACAACAAAAAAAAAAAACAGTTCGGCTTTCCTGAGGTCTTACAAAAACTAAAAAATACTGAACAAATTGCTAAATTGTACAAAAATTAAGTGCAAGTTGAGAAGCAGTATTGCCCTAAACAATAATCAAAGAACTTTTCACCGGTAGTTACAATATTAAAATTTGAGTACTACGCTACCGACGGAGAAATGGAACATCTTCTGAATCCTTTTTTAAGTAGGCTCCTCATTATGTATACCAATTTAGTTTACCTTGTCTCTTTTATTTAGAAATTCGAATTTGATTCGGATGCAATCGAACATAAAATTGCACACTGTCAAATTAACACAAAAAGGAAACCCTTATTTTTGGGTAAACCTATACGAATTTGGCCACAAAATGTCTTTTTGAGGCATTTAATAAAACTGAATATAAGACTTTAAAAATTATATTTTGAAATTTTGTTAATTTCTGCTTCATATCAAATTCTTTGGGCGAAAAAAGTGGTCTGCATGGAAATATTTTACACTATGGGTAAAATTTTGCCCTCAGATTACTTTCTTTTTATCCCCAAAGAATTTAACACTAAATTGAACGAAACTGAACGAAAAGTTCTTAAAATCGCTGGTTGATAATGGGAAAATCAACGAAAATGCTAAACATACAAAATGCATGTTATGGTGGAACACTAATTCGCTGTTAGTAACAATTTTAAGTAAGAATACAGAAAGTGTGTGTTACTGACCAATGAATCTTTAAGAACTTTTCGTTCAGTTCAGCTGTCACTTTTCTTAAAAATAATACATTTTGCTATTCACATTACAATTTTATTAGGGTATTTGACAATTGTGACGAATTCGGTGTTCGATATGTTAAATATTATTCTGTAAGGAAATAATTTCGTCAAATTCCGTAAGTTTAGTATTAGTTTACTGATCAGCGATTCTTTAAGAATGTTTCGTCTAGTTTTGTTTAATTTGTCTGCCACTGTCCTTATGTAACAAAGCGGAAATTAACGCACAAGCTGAAGGAAATGTCAGAATACATTAAAAGTTTTCATTAATACATTTATTAAGTAAAATAACTTACGGGTAGGTACCAATAATAAATGGACTGGAAAATCGAATAAAAATGAAAAGTATTTTTTTATTGTCTACTAAGCTTGACACATACGATACAACCAGACTTTTATGTAAATAGTTAGTGGCACATAACATTTTTTCACTACTTACCCAAGTATTTTTATATCCGAAAATGTTTGTATTTTTTTGACAATTAACTGATTTCATCACCGACATTTTTCAGCAATAATGTGCGACTTATTATAAGATTTACTATAGTCGTTGTTGCAAAAAAAATCGATAAATTATGAAACAAAAGAAAGTTGGAAACCAAATTTCATCATTTTCCGATTTTTTGTACCAGTATTCGGTAAACTGATTCAAGTTTTCAGCTTTGTTATACTTGGGTACATATACCTAAAGGACATTCGTAGCATTTAGTAAACGAAATTTCGAAATTGCTTGCGATTAATTTAATTCACAGACAGAGCTCGGAAAGTCGGCCGGCTACAAAAATAATTTTTTTTTTGTCTTTAGTAATTTATTATATTTTTGTAGCCACTAAAAAGACCATTTTTTGTTTATTCATTAGCTGTGGGATATTTTTGCCTATTTGTGAATACGTTTCGTTTCATATAACTCATAGTTTTGAATTGTAAGTGATGCTGTTGAATGTATTCATCCCATTTTTCACATATCTCAAAATTAAATCAATTTTAATAAAATATGTATATGTACTTTAAATATATTCCAAATGATGCGAGAGTTTTAAAATAATGCCGGTTTACTGTTTGCGCATGGATCAATACCTTAACGGAAAACATGTGTGCTCTATCAAATAACGAAAACGGAAATTATTATTTTTGGGTAAACCTACACGAAAAATTAAACCTTGAAGAAATTTTGATGTTTATGTATTTCACCGGTAGTTTAGAAATTGTTGATAAGAATGGCAGTCAGGGTTGCCGTAGGCTGCCGAATTGCGGGGACAGCCGAAAATCGGATAAAATCTATAATTTAATCTCAATTTATGAATTAAAATTATATTTGTATATTTATTGTATTATACAATGGCGAAATTCATCAATATTCATATACTTACAGAAAAATTATTGTTAAAAAATTGGTTGTGGGAACGTGCCTTATAAAGGCTGAAACACACCAAGAGCAGCGCAACATCTCCCAAACAATTCACTCTATCGGCTGCTTGTATCCATTCACACCAAGCAGCGCAGCAGATATTTTTTTTATTTGACTGTGAGTCAATTTTTCGCCTGGAATACAGGCTTTCATATTCTTTCACTGGTTCACCTCGATATATATACGAAAAATACAGGGTGCCATGACATATGTACATATATGCAATAATGAACGGCCAGGGTGCTGATTCTCTAAATAATAAGATAATGGGCATGTTTTTTTTTTGATATCGAAGTAATCTGAGAAATAATTTAACTGTCAAAATACAGATACGCGTTTTTTTTAGTATAGCTCAGTATGCAGCTCGAGCTAAGATAAATTTTCCATACAAATTTGACGTAAAATTTAGCTAGCTAAATAAAATAATTTTTTTTTAGTTGACGATTTTGCTGAGCGGTATGCACCTTTGCGAGAAAAATTTGAAAAAATATCAGTTGTTTCATTCAAATCTAGATTGCGCCACTATAAATTCTCCAAACATTTTAGCCGCAATTTATCTCACAAGGACAATAATTTGAAGATAAATTTTGACGGTTTTGAATTTTGATTCATTTTATAATCAAAGTAGCCACGAATTAAAATTAATTTATTTTTATATATGTAAATGTAAAGGAGGCAGAAATCAAAATGGCCGACCAACATTACGAATTCGAATATTTAGATGATTATTTGGACAGAAACTTCATTCAAAAACAAACGAATAAAAGTCAAACAAAATCAATAAAATGTATCTCTACACAAATTTTTAGCTTGACGATTTACCTGTAATTAAATGGGGACTTGTGGAGCCCGCGCTAAAATGTATCTTAGCTCGAGCTGCATACTGAGCTTATCCGAGAAAAAATTTATTTCTCTGTGTCGTTTTTTTTACGTTCGGATAATTTTCGAATTCAATCTTTTTTCTCTGAAAAAAAAAAATCAGATTGTTGTTTGACAGACATTTATTTTAAATAAGAAGGACACGATAATATTTATTTGGAAATCCTAAACTGACGTTTAATTTTTACGATGCTAACAAAACTATCATTTATTTTTCTCGGATGTATCAGAGAAAATATTTATCGAATTTCTCCAATATATTCTATCTGTTCTCTCTTATTTCTCCGACATAAAAAAAAACACGCCCAATATGTAAACGGGTAAACTTATGAAAAGCATAGCTTACTTTTATGACTTTGCAATTTTTCGATTGACTTACTACTATCTACTAAAATAATAATCAAAAAATTCCAAACTCATAAAAGTAAGCTATGCTTTTCATAAGTTTACCCGTTTACATATTATCTTAATTTTTAAAAAATCAGCACCCAGATGTGTTCTTAACTTTTACTTGTAACCCTGAGTGGCAAGAAATTAAAAATTGTACTATTTTTAGGGCAAAAATCGTCAGATAGAGATGACATCATCTCTCGGGTTTTTAACAGAAAATATCTCGTAACGTCAATTTTTATGCATATAGTGTAGAATGGTAAAAGCGTGGTTTACTACATGCTCACAGTGTTCAAAAAGTATCCTCACTCATTTATTGGCGATTTTCATCAAATGTAGTTAGCGTTGGTTTCTATGTAAGTAAAGGGGACGAGTATTGTCAAATTCAACTGTTTGACAGTTCTGATCACCCTTATTCCATGGTTAAATTTTGTTCATATTGTTTTCACCAGATGTCAGCTACTTTGTTGGAAATCGCGAATATTAGAGACACAGATCGTTGATGATAGATATTCAACCTATCGTCGTAGGAGAACTGAGAATGGAGGGCATACTTTGCAATATTGAGTCCGATTTTCAGTGATAAATATTTTTTAGTACAAATTTTTGACATTTATTTAAAAAAAAAACCTCATACACCCAAATTATCTCAGTGAAATCCTATGATAATTAAAAAAAAATCATTGTTTGATTGATGTAATCGCCCTAGCATTTTATATCAGATTTTCCTCTTTCACTGTTGTGAGAGGCAATTTTTATCTGAGACGTGATTTTAATTCACTTGCTGTATTTGTTTGTCACTTTAAATGGCATAATTGAGTGTTATTGTGAGTGTGTAAGAATGTCGTGAGATGATTATAATAATTGCGCCACTTAAGTATAATCGGCACAATCAGTCAATCACAGCAAGTCAATCGCACAATAAATTTATGCTGTAACTGTCACAAATTATCATAAAAATTGACTATTACAACTTGGGTGTGTGTAGTTTCTTCAAATAAATGTCAAAAATTTGTGGGGATCTGATGGATGCAATAACAATTTATTCCATTAATAAATTTTCAAAGTTAACATGTTACAGGACCTGGGGGTCAATTCTCGTTCTATGAAAAAATCGAATGAAAAAAATCTTTCCATTTGGTTTCCATCACGTCTTTTTCATTTTTACCTATTCTCGCAACAACAGTATGCGATTCTCGTTGTCCAAATGAAAAAGAAACTTGAAAAAAACGCTGAATAAGTTGTTTTTATAGTAACCCAAGTATTTTTACTTCCAGCTTTTTGGTCGAATTTCCAGAACTCAATCTAAGCTTAGTTTAGATTAAGTTCCAACTGAGTTCTGTATTAGTTTAAGAATGCATATGAAACTTGACACGAAGATCTGGAACTGGAGTAACTCAAAACGATGTGCTTGTTGGGTAAATTTGTTTTAGGTTTGTTGGGTGCTGTCAAAATATTTTAAATGCTTTTTGGTAATATTTTATAAATAAAAATAACTAAATTTAATTTTTTTTTATTCTATGTATTTCTTTATCAGCAAATACATTTAAAAACTAAAAATAATTAACTACAATAAACTTATCAAACACATATTTCCAAAATCAGTAGTATCAGGGAAATTTCCAAACCGTAGTCTAAAATTAAAAAGAAACTTATTCAAACTTACTTACTTATTAACTCTTTTATGGTATACATATCGTTACTATAAAAATTATTTAATTATGTACATTATATAACATATTACACTGATGTGATTACACTGATTATTTAGAACCAGAAATACACCAATTTCCCTATATATTCTATATAGTACAAAGAAGTTCTTGCATAACTTACCAAAAATGTTGGAACTCACAACTGAGTTAAGATTTGTTATATGTACTTGGGAACAAATAAATTATTATAAAGGACATAATGACACTTTTCCATAGTAAACTTACCAAATAACCCAAGTATAACAAATCTTAACTCAGTTGTGAGTTCCATCATTTTTGGTAAGATATGCAGGAACTTGATTGTTTATGGGGAAATTAGTAAAATATTGATTATTTCATTTTTTGTCAGCCATTTGAGTTGTGCTTAAAGTTTTTGTTATAAATTAATAGATACATATCTGTTATTTGTGGTTCTAAATAATAAGTGTAAGTATTATGTTATATTAATTTAATAATTGTTTTATTATTAATATGTATACTATAAAATATTTAATAATAAGTTTAAATAATTCTCTTTTTAATTTTAGGGTGTGGTTTGCAAAAGTTTCCTGATGCCACTGGTTTTCGATTTATATGTATGACAATAATTTTTTTAATTTTCAATGGATTTCCAATTGTATTAATAAAAAAATATAATAAAAAAATAAAAAATAGTTATTTTCATTTATAAAATATTAACAAAAAGGATTTGAAAGATTTTGACAGCACCCAACAAGCCTAGAAGCAAATTTACCCACCAACCACATCATTTTGAGTTCCACCCAGTTCCAGCTTCTCGCGACAAGTTTCATAGTGTTTCTTATAATAAAAAGGAACTCGAGTGGAGCTTATTCTGAACTAAGCTTAGATTGAGTACTAGAAATTCGAGGTAAAAGATTGAGGTAAAAATACTTGGGAAATTATAATACCCTATAAAGGACATCATGACACTTTTCCATAGTAAACTTGCGGTCAATGATATTGGCAGATTTATCGATAATGCAGTATTATTTAATACGTGAAAACATAGTTCGGGATAACTTCTAAAGATGTCAGCTTTAACAATTTTTAATTTTTGGTAAATAAATCAAAAATAAAATTAATTTTTTTTATAATTCATGTCTAGTTGTAAGTTTTATTCGTGTTTTTTGCTTTTGTTTATATTTTTGTTTCGATACAACAAAAAAAAAATTAAAAAAACTACTAGTGCCATCTTAAGATTTAATCTATCTATCGCTGTTTTTTGACAGCGAAGACCTTTATAGGTATTATAATTTATTTGACTTGGGAAGCCACACCTGCACATTTTATCGAGTTTCATATATTTCCGCCAGATGATACGGCAAATGGTGTAGATATTAGCTAAATAAATGATAAAGTAGAGTAGAGTAAAAGAGATTATAATTTGCAGTTTCGTCATTGCCTGTAAAAATATAAAATAAATTATAAAACACCAAATTATTTTTAAAATTTAAACTAAATGAATTATTTGGAGACTTTTCTTAAAAAAACGAATTTAGTGTTTAATATATTTACTTATAAATTAATTTTAAAGTGAAATATACATATTATAGTTTCAATGTACTTGGGAAATTATAATACCCTATAAAGGACATCATGACACTTTTCCATAGTAAACTTGCGGTCAATGATATTGGCAGATTTATCGATAATGCAGTATTATTTAATACGTGAAAACATAGTTCGGGATAACTTCTAAAGATGTCAGCTTTAACAATTTTTAATTTTTGGTAAATAAATCAAAAATAAAATTAATTTTTTTTATAATTCATGTCTAGTTGTAAGTTTTATTCGTGTTTTTTGCTTTTGTTTATATTTTTGTTTCGATACAACAAAAAAAAAATTAAAAAAACTACTAGTGCCATCTTAAGATTTAATCTATCTATCGCTGTTTTTTGACAGCGAAGACCTTTATAGGTATTATAATTTATTTGACTTGGGAAGCCACACCTGCACATTTTATCGAGTTTCATATATTTCCGCCAGATGATACGGCAAATGGTGTAGATATTAGCTAAATAAATGATAAAGTAGAGTAGAGTAAAAGAGATTATAATTTGCAGTTTCGTCATTGCCTGTAAAAATATAAAATAAATTATAAAACACCAAATTATTTTTAAAATTTAAACTAAATGAATTATTTGGAGACTTTTCTTAAAAAAACGAATTTAGTGTTTAATATACATATTATAGTTTCAATGTACCTACATTTAATACTAAAAATACAAATTTAGTTTTTATAAAATTTTATTTCCATACTATGCTGTTCTCACGGCCAAAACGGTCGGTGAGAAAGTTTTATTCATATGAAAAGATTTTGACGTGAATTTTTTCCTTCTCAAGGAACATGAATCAGAAATATATATTTCTCACTGAAAATATTTTTCATTATACTTATCACGGAACGAAAATTGACTCCTGAAAGCGCCCATTATTATACATTTACTATTTTTCACGTGAATATACATATTGTACAAAAATTCTTTGCACAACTGTATCTCTCTAATCCAACTGTAGCTACAGATCTCAGCCTTATCATTTTTTCATGTCTGTTCAAAGTTTGTTAGTGTGTATGTATTTGTTTCATGAAAATCGCATAAGTACTTTTCGAGTTTTGTGTTTATTTACAGACAGACATCAGCAGCAGAGATATAAGGTATCTCTCACACTCTAGCTTAACTTGAGTTGAGATTCCTAAAATGTAACAGCTAAATGATTTTCGAAATTCTCTTTTTGAATTTGATTGACATTCATTTTTAATCCAATTGCCACAATTTTTATTAGAGTGGTGAATTTTTAGTACTCTGTAACTTTTTCCCTATAAGCATATTCTGAAAGTTACTGTTGTAGAGTTTTTATATTTTGTAAATATAGAGGCATTAAACTACGGTTTTGTTGTAAACGTTTAAAAGTTTTGACGTTACATTAAAACTTTTGAAATTTGCAACGGGATTTTCAGATATTTGAATTTAAAACCGATGGAAGAAACGTAATCGATAATTTTTGATAAATTATTGAATTAATAACGGGATAAAATACTATTTGATATTTGATATTTAGTTTTTGTTTGAATAGGCTTCGATATTTTTGGTATAAAGAAAGTAGAAGTTGTTTTTGTAGTATATGAAAATTCGTTAGGGTGAGTGATGTTTGAAAGAAAGAGAATTGTTATGTACCCTCTTCTTCAGTCGTAATGCTATTCATCTCAAGAACTATACATCTCGCGTGACCTTTATTGATTTAAGCCAACAAACCGAAAAAAAAAATATCCGGAGTAAATTAGTATACAGATGTCTATTAAATTAGAAGATAAACAACACACATTATTTATTATTAGCATTTTAAATACTAATTACAGAAATACGAAATTTAATATTTTTTATTGTAAGTTCGTGCACTCGCGTAATATTGTACATATAGGAGAATAATATTTGCCATGTTGCTGCTATTTTTTTGCCATTAACATGCATGGTATGTAATCGTCTAAAATAAGTAACAATACATGATCACATGTTTAGTAGATATTTTGTAATACAACCTAAAACCAACATCTAATCCCCCCTGTTTGCATTTTATTCTCAGTTTACTTTAACGATTTATCTAATGTTTACATTTATATAACTTTTTTTTGTCTTATTTGCATTTCTAAATAAAATTCTGTACATACATAATGTACTCGAGTATAATGTACTAAAATAAATACTTAAGCCTCATTCCTCATATATCTTGCATACTGCACTATACTTCTAATTGTCTTGCATTTTGTTTTGTTATTGTATTATAGATTTGTTGGCATAACACAATTCATCAAACACGACTTCTTGTTTGTACACACAGAGTTTTATTTAGATGATCATATCATTGAAACTTTATTGTCCTCGTAATTTTAATTAATAAATAAATGGACAGATTTCATGATTTTATGACTCGTATATATATAGATTACATCTTGTCTAGTGGTTGTGGCATTTTTATTTATTAATTCATCATATTGTGGTTGGTATTTAGTCATCCTACAATAATATTAGCTGAATTAGTATATGTATATAGATAACATATTATTGTGGATTGGTGAACTCATATACGCTCATATCACTTTTGTGAAACATTCCCAATTAGGATCGGTAAAAAGACTATGAAGTAATAAAAAAAGAGTTTGATCAAAAATATGTGGGTGGGTCTAGCTATAGCTATTTGTTATCTTATACGGTGTATTAGAAATGCAATTTGTTGTTAAAGCGGTTGAAAACGTGTTCTTAAATTTATAAATTTGGCAATATTTTCTATAATGTATTGTGGTAAAATTTTAAGACAAACATCTGCAAGAATGTATTTTTAAACTTTTAATTTTTATATTATTTGTGGAAACTGTCGAAACCAATTATGTACTTTGGTTTTGTGGAACTATACTAAAATAATGAGTCTGTAAGGGAAATGCAAAGTAACGTTTTGGGCAAACTCCATATACTTCAGCGGGTTTATCAAGTTGAGGAAAATGTCAAACAGGAGCTCTTGTCCAGAATCAAAGAATGACAGGATACAATATTTTAAAAAAACACTCAAAGAATTTTCCCGTATTAAGGAAATCACATCGATCAGCATAACACGTTCGACCACTCAAAATGAATGGGGAATATTCTCGATGCTATACAAACACGGATCAAACTACAATATTTCAAAAAATCACTCAACAAATTCACTGTACGGGCCAAACAATAATATTTCAAAAAAATCACTCAATTATTTTTTCCGGATTGATGAAATCTATACACTTTGGATCGTGTCCATGAGTGAGATTACACGGTTCTACCATTAAAACCAATTCGAATATTCTCGATGCAACAAACACCAGTCAAGATGCAAAATTTCAAAGAATCACTCAAACAATTTGCTCGCATTAAAAAGTTCCGAAATTTGCCCATAAGTTTTGATTACATTTCTACCATTAAAACAACCCACAGCATCTCAATGCACCACACGAGCTATATTACAATATTTGAAATGGTCACTCGAATACATTTCTCGGATTGAAGAAATCTAGACATTGTGGATCGTGTCCATATGTGGGGTTATTTTTTTACCATTAAAGTCAATTTCAACATGCTCGATGCTACAAACACGAACTCAAACATTTTTGTAAAAATTAAGGAAATCTCAGAGATTTTCGATCTGGTCCATGAGTGGGCGGGTATACGCTTTAAATCTAAACGCATAACATAGTGAAAATTGGGATACTTTAAGATCACAGTGTTCACACCGGTATTTCATGCACACGCTTCGATAATACTGACTTCAGGCAGCACTATAGAAATATATCCACGTAACTGTCATCCGAATTATATCAGCCAAACCCCAAATTCCCAAGGTGAATATTTCAACTCGGCTCCTGATAACTTCTACTTGACCATATCATTATAGTTTCAATGTAGGTTAAAAAAGTATTATTACTCCGGTACGTTTTTACGTAAACAGTTGAACCAAATAAATTTTGATAAAAGTGTAAACAAAATAATTATTCGCGTTGTCAAATTGCATCGTCAATTCTTATATTAATAAGTATCATGTTTTAAAATTAAGCGAGCGCCTACTATATGGGAGCGAGCACCATACGCCAATTATTCATTACACGCTAAACATGATAAATGGTGACCCCGATATGATAAGTGGTGACCCCGAATAAAATAACTCCTCTGGAAATATTTTTAAAATTTTCGATGCGCTACTGAAGTGAAAAATGAATTTTAAATCCAACTGCAATCATACCCCTCTGAGAAAAAAAATATCAACACCATAAAATAAGAATAACAGAAAAACCACGAAAGGCTTTCAAAATTATTTTTTTACCCGAAGTGTCATGTCATTTTATTATGGATAATCGATTCTTTTAAACAATCTACCAAATTTTGAAACTGTTTTGTCGCGTCCCGAGTTGTGTGGTGGTTATGTTAGAAACTGGCAATTTACAAATATTTCGATATATTTGGAAAGATAGTAACAGTTTTTATCAACATTGAAAATATTATTCGTTATTTCTGGTATTTTCAAGCGTTTTAGGATATGACCGGTTAAATTTAATTTTTTAAATGTTTAAAATTCTGATTAATTTTATATTACCGGTAAAAATTATTTGTTTATCAAAAAAATGGAAAAGGGTAGGTAGACAAACTGTATTTTGAACATATGTTCCCAACATAAATTTCCAGCTTTTATACGCCTGAGTGTATCACTCTAATTTTATTTTTCATTAGACTGTAGGAAAATTTTACCTTTTCAGACGAAGAATGGTTCACGGTTCGAATTATATATCAAAGATGTGACCTACTGTAAATCTTCCTCTTGAAAAGGCGTTTCTTCTAATGTTTGTGTGGAGCGCTATCAGGGCTGTATTTATGAATTTTTGGGGTACTAGACCTGCCCTTTACAATGTACCCCTATAAATTTGCATGTTTTAGTTGTATTGTTTTGGTCATAATCTCTGGAATGTAACAAAATCTCGAAAATATAATTCCCGAAAGGCAGAATATCGAAAATAACCTCGGTAAAAACGGGCACGAATCTATCACTTATCATTATATATTATTTGTAAGTGTCGTTAGGGCCGCTTTTCCTACTTCGGCAATGGTCAATATTAGTTTTTGAGATCATGGTTTTAATTTAGTAGATGGAAGCATGCACGCAGCAATCTCGGTCATAAAAAATCGGACATCTAGGTGTACTATAAGTCTATAAGTAGTGCAAGCCGGCCATCAAAATTCTCCATACCGTTGATTAGGTCCGAACAGACAGAAATTGGGCCACAAACACACCAGAAGGATATTGATTTTCTGCCTGGTTTCTGGCCTTATTTATTATGAATCTTGATCTCCAAAAATTTGCTTTACTATAAATTGGCCAAGAAGTGGAAACGAATTTTTTTAGGGAGAATTATTCCAACTACTATATAGATAAAATCAGAAAATGTCGTTAGTATAACTTGAATTGAAATTTTTATCCAGAATTCTTCAGGGTGGGTTATGATTCACCTGTTCTAACTCCTGGTTGACTAAAAATATTCAATAAAAGCAAAATTGGCAAATGTCGCCGGTTAATTCTCGGGTTTCAACTGTCGATTATTTTTTACAGATTAATTTTCTCCTCGTTTTGATGAGGCCTCTTGCGCATTAAATTAGTTGGTTTATCACCAATTTTCATGAACATAAGGCGCAAATAAGTACTTTGAGAACATCATGGGGTGAAATTACCAGATCTGCAGCAATAAAAATTAATAGTGTACATGGTGAAAATAATATCAGTGTAACGTGTAAGGGCTGCCCAGAAATGATTTAAAAGATTTAAAGATAGAGGAATCGGTGTTGATGATGAGCCCGGTCAGGACGTCATCTCAAATCTTGTGGAGACAGAGTCACAATTAACAGCGACCTGTAAAAGTATAAAGAGCGAAATTTATTTACACCGTGTATCCTATTTTTTATCATGTTCGGATATTAGTACCAAAAACACGTGTAACTTACGCCTCCCCCATAAAATAACGTTATATTATAACGTTTCAAAACAATTTTGGGAATTTTTTCCAATAACGTAACATAATCGACTGGTTTTCCGACCTCTGGTGCGAATTAACATCTTGATCATGGTATATACAGGGTTACATAAAAACAATATTAGCTTTTCCTATTTCATAATTATTTATAGTGGTTTGTGCTTACCGCATTATGTACACTGAGTTAATAATATAATTTGTTCGATTAGATCATACCACATAAACAAATAATCAAAATGTCGATAAAACACAAAATTATTTAACAAAAATGAAAATTGTATCTCGCACATACTCGGGTGGAACCGCAACACACGCTTTTACTTCGCATAAACAATTTAAAGATAAATATTAAAACAACATGTTCTTCAGCAAGCATATGTATGATCTAAGAAAAACGCGAGTACGTACATAAAAACGAAAGCCTTCAAATGGGTTTTTAATTAAAGAAGAAAAAACACAAAATGTTTTGTGAAGATGAACATTTTATGATTTGTTTAAGCTAAACATGATACGACAGAAGATAAATAGTCGGTTGATTGAATTATGTAATCAACTTATGGTTAGCTAGATCATAGCTAATCTTAAATACTGCAAAATGACAACATACAATACTAAACTGCAATATTTAATGCGATACAAGTTTCAATAGAGCATGACCGACTTGTGTTGCCAAAATGTGTAATTTGATTAGCTGATGTCATGTCATGTTATATATTTGGTTTGGGTAAATATAAACAAGAATAGGTTGAGATAAGATTCAGTGGAATGAACTGTATATGGTGACGCATCCTTAAATTTAAAAAAAAAAATTATTAAAGCCGTAGTTGATTTGCCATACTACCACTAAGTGACGTGAAACCAATTCCAATTTCGAATTCATTGAATTTGTACTGGTTGTATGACGAAAAAGTTCTAAAAATCATCTTTTGGAATTTTCACAACTAAAAGCCACCTAACGCAAATTTTATGCGTACTTCTTGCGTTTTCTACACCATCGTGTGATGGGAATGAGTAGTTGAGACTTGAGAGTAGCTAAAAGAACTTGCGAGTAATTTACTACCGTGAATGGAAGACAGCTATTTATTATTGAAGTTCAACTTAGAAGTTGTTGTATTTAGCACCAGGGTTTTAATTAATTAACACTTTAAACTGGTTATATGTCATTTGGGATATCTTTTGAGATTTTTCGGGTAATAAATGCATGGACGTATTTAGAGCTGCTTTCTTTCCATGGAAACTTTCAAAATAATCAACGAAACGCAAATTGCAGGGAAAAATAAGCAATTGTCAGAAAGCAAGCACAAAACAAGCGTACTAAATAATTTTTACTTATTCATGTATTAAGTGATAATACTAAGGTATACATGGAAACGACCAGTTTCATATTTATGTTTATATTATGTTGACAGTAACACACACGTGTGTCAACGATCGGACCGATCGGACCTTACGTTGTTAAGTCTCCGTAGCCTAAATTATTTACGTATACAATTTTTCATTTGAATTTTTTAATTTAAATATAACTTCATCTTACACATCTAAAATGTAAAACCAATGGATACAAAAGCTGCAGTCTGTAGTTTACTGAAACTTTGGAAACCTTGTAATCTGTTTTTCACGGGTTTTTCATGAATTCAATTCTGGAACTAAAAAATGATCAGCATTAGCTTCTGTCTTTGTTTCGTCCAACTCTCGTTTCATTTTAAAGAGAATTATTGCTTTTATATTGTTATAATAAATAGTACTAAATGGCCTTTTCAGTTGCCTATTCTCGCACAGATTTTTCGCAGTCAAATTTTGAAACCATTTCTTGACGTAATTGTTTCAAAGGTTCTGATTTAAATTTATTAAATAACTTGGTTACATTATGCATATGTAAGTCACAACTTGCAAGATCACTAAACAATATTGAAACAATAAATAAATAAACGAATCACTAAAAACGATGTTTCGACATGTACCAATGAAATTTTAAATATTTATGCGCAGTTATATTTATACACTATTTTTATATCTTATATGATAGAATTTCGTATTGCTAATGACGAGTGGAGATGTGATTTTAGATAATATTTTTATTGTAGTTTCGCTGCAAAAATTTCCGCTATGCCATATTTTAGTCGTTCTGCGAGCGCTAATGCTAATTTTGTGTTGTAGTTACTGTTTTATTTTATTCCGATAGGTAGTGCTTCTCCATATTGTCAATCGTGAATTGGCGATTAAAAAACTACAAAATGCGATACCTAACGGAAATAAAATAAAGTTTCTCACCCAGTACCTTGTCCATATGAAATACATAGAAAATGTAACTATCGGAAATAAAACAAACTATCGAATTTTGCACTGTCGAAAATCACGTCTTCAATCGTCAATAATTTCTTTTAGAATTGTTTATGAAAGCTACATTCAAAACGCAGTGCTGAACAAAATATAAAAAGAATAAAATCCATGCATATCCATGAAAGAGTTATTTATCGGAAACAATTGACTATTGTAAAACAAATAAATTATAATAACCTATAAGGGAAATCGCTAACAAATTTTGAAGACAACATGAATCTTAGGTAGAGATGGCATTACTAGTAATTGAACGAATCCCAATAAACAACTTAATTAAATATTAAAGCGAATATAATATTAATATTAAACGAAATAAAAAAATAAAATCTCCGTTGAAAGGTAGGGAACAATTTTATGTGCAAATACAATTTTTTTGACTTTTTTTCATTTTCTTTGTTCAACGGTTAGTGGTGCCATCTCTACCCAAGGCACAGGTACTAGCATTTTAACGCACCCCAACAAGCAGATGTTTGCTTCAAGCTTTACTATGAGAATTATGACTAATTTCCCTTATAGATATTTGTAGTGTTCCATTGGAAACAATTTGCTACTTGCAAGTACTTGTGAGTAGATGTCCAATGGAACGCGAATTTTCGTGACAGTAGTAAAACATAACCTCAATTTAAATAAAACTGGTAGATTTTTATAAAAAAATACATTGTTCCATTAATAATAATTAATAATAATACGTAATAAAACATTAAACAACAAAATAATTAAAATATTTTTGCGATTTAAAAATTGCCTGGTCGCATCACAAACATAAACAAAATTTTTTTTTTAACCCTAAACCAACCAGCATATTTTTGTTGTCAGTACATTCAAATTCTAATCAAATAACCTCCTAAATTTTTGCAAAGAATGCCAAGTACGTTGTATGGAATGTATGGAAATGTTTTAAAATAAAATACATACAAGTTTATAACTAAATTATGTAACATTATTTTGAAAATCGATGCATTTATCAAATGAACCAAAAAGCACACTTTGGTTGGATTAGGGTTAAAAATATGACATTCCCCACAAACAAAATTGGTATAGAGCCATCTATTAGAATTTTTTAAACTAAAATCGCTCTTCCGTTAATTTTGTGCGTAACTACTTCTCAACTACACCATCGTTTGAGCATGAGTAGTTGCGAGTAGATACAAGTACTTGTGAGTAGTTTACTCAAGCCAATGGAACACAGCAATTATAATTTATTTGTTGTAAAAGTAGAGAAAGCGCTGCCCACGGAAAATTTAAAAATAAAATATACATACATAATGACATTTGTCTCAGTTGTCACTCTGGTATAGGATATACATTAGATATAATAAAAACAAATTTAAAACGTCAAATGACATGCATATCCTGTTCCTAATTTATCTGCTAAGCGGCGTCCGTGATCCTCCAATCGCCAATAACTATGTACAAATTTTCGTCTTTTAACGCCGATTATCTAGAAGGTCTAGTGAAGTGTTTTAAAACAGTGAATCACCCATAGGCAAAGCAAATAAACGTATATCGGTCATTCCATTGTATTTCAAATGGGCCCAACCTTGACCTTTCCGATTTCAATTTTTTTGTTGTAATAATTGACGATTGAACATATTTATGGCCACTTCAATTCCAAAAATTTCCGCTATACCATATTTTATTCGTTCTGCGAGCGCTGATGCTAGTTTTTTATGGTCGCTTCAGTTTTATTTTATTCCGATAGGTAGTGCTTTCTCTACATTTACAATCGTCAATCGTGTTCCTTATTGAAAATAAGGAGACCGCGTTTCTTTTCCTTTTTTTTACGTTTGGTTGTCCCGTTATTTGATTTTTTAATTTTGACAGTTTTCAAATTCTAATTTTTAACTCAAGTTTGACAAGTTTGCACTATTACAAGGCTGGACAGTAACGAATTACATGTATTTTGAATTACGTAATGAAAATACAAATTACAATTTGTAACTTGTATTTTATAGTTACTCGTTTTACAAGTAACAGAATCTTGTATTTTAATTACCTCAGTTTTTAAAATTTCTTGTTTAAATTTTTACAAGGCTTATTCAAATTTGGTTTCAGAGCCATCAGTAGAAAACCTAATATTAATGGTCGCTGTTATAATGATAGTTTTATCTTTAAACGAATTTTGTCAAATTAAATTTATCAATTTACAAATGCAAAGTAATTGTAATTTGTATTTTAATTACAAATTACAATTTAAAGTAATTGTATTTTAATTACTCCACTTGAAAGTAACTATAATTTGTATTTTAATTACTGAGTTTGCTGTAATTTGTAAAAGTGTTTTAATTATTCAGTGTAATGTAATTTTCCCAGCCTCGACTATACAGTAGCGGCCTATAGACTAATCGTGACAGCTATCAGCCAATCATAATGCGAATAAAATTTTGTCCAGTGGGTCATTTTTATGTTTATATATAGAGAAAAGATAACTAGAGAAATTATTCATTTGATCAACAAAATCTAATCAAACTGTTTAAAAGTTTCCACAAATAACATCAAATTCAGGAATTAAGTAATTTTTCCTCCATTTCAGGAGCTGTCTCATTTATTCCATCTAAGGCAAATGTCCCGCATATTTCATTTATTAATACTTTAATAAGCATTAAACCTAACCTAGAATACTCATATTAGATTTATGACCTTGACCTGAATTTTTTTTCATAGGCAAATAATGTAACATTATTTCAAATTATGACAATTTGATAACAGACACCAACCAAGATTAGGAAAAAGAAAAAGAAGATGACTGAATTTATTTAGATTTTGTTGATATTAGCTCTGAATCAGGGAAACAGTTACTACTACAAAGGGTCTCAAACAAAAAACAAATTGGCTGAAATTCTCTTGGTTATTTTCTCATAAATTCCTTTAAAAAATAGAATGCCTGTATGTGATTTGATTACATTTAAAGAATGCCAACCAGAGAACTATTTGATGTTCTTCCATGAAGATCAATGAACCATTTTCAGTCAATGGCTTGCTGGGTAGCAAACGCGCTTATTCATGCTCCTTTATTGTTTGTAACCGAGAATGTGTCTAGCTGTTGTTTCATTCACTTCACATAATGTTCGTCTGACTTCATTACAGAATTAATTAATTTGTTCCCCAAACAACATACATATTTATACTATTACGCTATTTTATATAGATTAAGTATTTTATCTAAAAATAAATATTAGCTCAAAAATTTATCAAATTAGTTTAATTATTTTCATGGCCTTTGCTAAAATTAATCTATTTATAATACATGTACATAAAGAGGGTGATTTGTTTTGCAATATTCCATCAACTGACTCAGGAACTAGAGGTGATTCGTAAGTTCGAGGTTATGTTCGAAATTAAACCTGAGTTTGACTTCGTCCATAACAAAAAGGTTAGGAATGTTTTTAATAAAAGTAAACCAAATTATTAATTGATAATCGGAATATGATCACAATTCTTTTAATCTGAAAAGATCAAAATATTACGTGTTCCAATATCTCCAAATCATGCAAGTTTGGCGCCAATTAAATAAATTGAATCAAATAAAAACTTAATTAATATTTATGCCAATACAATTGCTAGCTTAAACCACATATTATGTGGAATAATGTAGCAAAATGGCCAAAAGCAATTTATTTAATTGGTCCAATATAGACACGCACAACAAAATTGTGTTACTGACCGCGTATACAGACCACTTAAATACTTGAATAGATGTTAGAAAATTTGCAAGCTAAGACAAAAAATTCACTAACTACATTATATAATGTGGGAATACCATATATAAGATATCAATTTTCTTCGTCTAACAAAAGAAAACTATTGTGACATAAAAAATGTGTTCCAGACAAAATCCGCATACACCAGTCTTTATGCGAATATATAACTAATAAACATAATTCATGTATAATGTACATAACACAAATAAAAATAATCGGGTTGTTTGATAAGACGAGAGACGTGATGAAAAATTATCATAACATTTTTTTTTAAAGGAAGTAAATTTTTTTTGTTTTTTTGAAAATATGTTATTTGAACCAAAACTATAACTAACTGTAACTAAATACTAATGTATGTGTAATAGTGCTAAATAGTACTGTATTTAGTACGTCGTAGTAATAATGTAATGTTGTAAGTTTCGTATTTACGAATTTTTTTTTTTTTCGTTGCAGAGTTTAATTTTCGCAGGGCGTTGAACGGCGTCCTGTTTAGAAACAAATAGAAATGCAAAGGATATGGACGTCATCAGTTGGCGTTTTTACAATATTTGTCATTATTTTAGCTTATGGTAAGTTTTAATTAAACTTAAAATTAATTTGACGTTTTTTGACGAAAGGTGAAAATCGAAGTGGTGCTGTCGAAGTGAGTACGATCGGAGTGTTTGTACTACTTTCGCGGGTTTGCCTAGTGCTTACTCCCGTACTCCGCTATTTCATTTTGTACTCTCCTATTCTAATAACTACTATACTTATAATACTGTTACTTTTATGCCTTGTTATTCAACGTTCGTATCACTGGATTATTTCAACACAATTTATTAACGATAATTGACAAAATCACTTTTTATTACTTTTACACATTTCTATTCACTAACAACTTTTATTTCACACTAAAACCCTTCTTAAATCACTTTTTAATTTCCTTTTTAATCTTTACTTTTACTATAGTTACTCAAACCAAAACTTCTCAAAATTTCATGATTGTTCCGGTAAAAATAGTCTAGACACATTAGAACAGTTTTATCATGGATTCATAGTAGAACATTCCGCTATCAACTAACTATTCTACTCATTCCTAGGTGTCACCATAACAATACATTACACATTATTTTAACTTATCGGTTTTTGCTTGCAATAATTATAATATCTGGGAGATATCTGACTTTTTGATAAAACATTTTTTCAAATTTAATTCGTCTTTAAAGCGCCGCAAGAGGCGCTACGATTTATACGAGCCAATGGTGGTAACCGGTTATTTCTGTATCGCATTTATATTTAAATTCAAATATTATTGATAAACTAATTATCTATCAAAATGAATTTAATTTTTTAATTGCAAAAAAGCGATTATTTTGAAATAAATTCACTAAGAAACATGTCTAATTATGCATTTATTTACCGGTTGACCACCATTGGCTAAGTTGTAAAACCGTTCACCAGATGTCAGCCACTTTGCGTTAAAAGGCGAATTATAATTTATAATGGTTTCTGTCATTCTCCGGTAAAACCCCATAAAACGTTATTCTTGCAGTAATGCGACAGCCACTTTAGCATAGAATATCAATTTAAACATGTTAAATTTGTGAACTAAATTACTTCAACTTCACAATGCCTTATTTCTTTAGAATCTGAAGATTTGTTGGTAAAATTTATTACGAGTTGGTAAATTGGTTTTTTACAGCTTATAAAAACATAAAGGCACTCTATATTTGGGCCTGATTTAACATAAAAATTTTATCTGCTTTGGCTAAATATGCACCTGAATGGTGAATATTCATTTTTCATTTCGCCTTGACTGACATCAATACTCTCAAATCCTTTGTTTACGTTTTAATAAAAACTAAACTCCCATGCATCATTCTTGTCTGGCAAGGTTAAATGCTGACAGCAAAAATTGTTTTTCAGTTTTATTTTGGCATTCTCCTTCTCACTGTTATGTATGTAGGGTAATTATACATTCGATGTGTTTATTGGAATTATTATGTATATAGGGTAAGAAGATGGTGGATTGAGAATAAAGAGGAACGTAAAAGGTGAACAACGTGTTTTGGTATTAAGAAAAAAACTAGAAAATAAAATCGAGAATCATCAGGATAAAAGAGATAAATAATACAACGAAATATACTAAAATTGGCGACGAGGATAAAGTGAAATCGAATAATATATTGATTGTTTGTTTTGTGAAATGGCTAATCAAGAAAACAAAACGTTTATTGGTTATATGGAACCATTCGTAAAAGGAGAAAAATTTGGGGAATATATTGAGAGGTTAGAAAATTATATGGAACTAAATAACGTGGTGGATGATAAAATTAAGGTGTTGTTATTATCTAACCTAATTGGTCCGGAAGCGAGTGTTAAGCTAAATAGAGCATTTAAACCAGGAAAACCAAAAGATCACGGATATGAGGAGGTCATTAAAAAATGTGAAGATTTGTTTTCGCCGAAATTTACTACTTGTGTAAACGTGGTGAAATTTAATAAAAGGATGCAGCATAGGAACGAAAATATAAGTGATTATGCTATTGAGCTGATGTCACTAGCTGAGTGTTGTGATTTTGGTGAATACAAGGATAAGGCGCTCAGGAATCAGTTTATTTCTGGGATAATTTATCCAAAATTGAAGGCGGAGCTGATGGCAATGAGTGAAAAAACTAAATTTAACGAGGTTATGCAAAAAGCAGTGGCAGCTGAAATAATACGAAGGGATGTAGAATCGAGTGTTGCAGGATCGGCAACTGGTACTGTTGATAAAGTACAACCACAAAGAGGGAGAAATGTCAGCAGAGGTAGTTATGGAGATCATAGAAATGATAATAAAGGTGAAGTGAAAAGTAGAGAGAGACATCAGTCATCGTCAAATGCACTAGCTGTAAAATGTTACCAATGTCAAGGTTATGGTCACATTGCACGGGAGTGTGCGTCATCATCAAAACAGGAAGGTCGACAGGATAGATATAAAGAGAAGTTTAATTATAAGAGTAGTGGGAAATTTCCAGATCGCGACAGTGTTTGTAAGGGGGATAATAGTCCTTTTAAAAATAGAGTAGGCAATATTGATAATATGGATTCGTATAATTTTGGAAATTTGTCACTACATGAAGTTTTAGATAATAAGATTAAAAATATTACAGTAGATTACAAACTAGTTAAGCAATTAAGAAAAGATTGTCAAGTAGAAATGGATGATGACGAATCAGTGGGTCTAGTCGATATTAAGGGAGATGGAGGGAATGGTGTAAATCAGTGCAAGGCTTTGGTCATTAATCAGGTTAAAATCGAATGCGTTGATATTATGGTGGAAAATCAGAAAATTAAGATGGAAATTGATACTGGAGCGTGTGTAAGTTTATGTAGTTTGGATATTTATGAGAAATATTTTTCACATTTGGAAATAATGAAGGTAGAGTTACCATTATCGGTTCTCACCGGGGACACAATTAATATTGTGGGTAAAATTTGTGTGAATGTAAAACGGAAGGGCGATGATAGAAGTAGCAAAGTAGATTTGATCGTGGTAAACACGCCAAAGAGTATGATACCTTTATGTGGTAGGGATTGGTTAGATCAGTTGTTTGTGGGTTGGCGAAGTTGGTTTCAAGTGAAACATTTTGGTATTGATGTAAATTTTAAAGAAAAGGTGCTTAGACAGATACTAAAGGAGTTTAGTGGGGTGTTCTAGGGAAATCTTGAAAAGCCAATAAAACATTTTGAAGTTAATATACCAATGGAGGAAAATGTCGTTCCGATTTTTCATAAGGCATACACTCTTCCATTCTGTATGAGAGATAAGGTTGAAGCTGAATTAAATAGATTGGTAATTGAAAAACCAATAAAACATTTTGAAGTTAATATACCAATGGAGGAAAATGTCGTTCCGATTTTTCATAAGGCATACACTCTTCCATTCTGTATGAGAGATAAGGTTGAAGCTGAATTAAATAGATTGGTAATTGAGGGTATTATAGAACCGGTGACAGTGTCGGAATGGGCTTCACCAATAGTAGTGGTGCCAAAGGCGGATAAGTCGATACGGATATGTGTTGATTGTTCAGGTACGTTGAATAAGTATGTTAAAATGCAATACTATCCACTACCAGTGATAGACGAAGTGTTGACTAGGTTAGTGGGAGCAAAATATTTTGTGTCTCTAGATTTAAAGGGGGCGTACATGCAATTAGTATTGAGTAGAGAAGCACAACAGGTTGTAACGATAAATACTCATAAGGGTTTGTTTGCGTATAAGAGGTTGCCATATGGGTTGAAGCCGGCAGCGTCAATTTTTCAGTCGATCATAGATCAAATTCTGAAGGATTTGCCTAACACATATTGTTACATTGATGATATATTGATAGGAGCAGAAACGAAAGAAGAGTTATATGATAAATTAAAGTTAGTATTGGCGCGGTTGCAAGAGTATAATGTGAAGGTTAATTACAGTAAATGTAAATTTTTTGTTGAAAAGTTGGAATATTTGGGACATGAGATTTCTGCGGACGGATTGGGTCCAAGTCAGGAAAAGGTTAAGGCAATAGTTCGTGCACCGCAACCAACTAATGTGTCGGAATTAAAATCATTTATAGGTTTATTAAACTATTATGCAAAGTTTTTACCTAGGGTAAATCAAAAATGTAGTGTGTTTTACAGGTTATTACAAAGAGGAGTAAGTTGGAGTTGGGATGAGGAATGTCAGAGAGTGTTTAAGCAGTGTAAAAATGATATGGTTAACTGTGAAGTTTTACAGTATTATGATCCAAAGAAAGAAATAATTGTAGTGTGTGATGCGAGTGATGCAGGATTGAGTGGTATTTTATGCCATCGGGTGGAAGGTTATGAAAAACCGGTGTTCTTTGCTTCAAGGACATTAACGGAGGCGGAAAAAAAATATCCAATCATTCATCGGGAAGCTTTGGCAATAGTATTTGAGATGGAAAAATTTTATAAATATGTGTATGGGCATCATGTTGTTATCTATAGTGATCACAAACCACTGGTAGGAATATTTTCTCAGAAAAAAGGACAGTCAGCAATTATGGCGACTAGATTACAAAGATATTTGAGTAGAATGGCTATTTTTGATTATATAGTAAAATTCCGGAAAGGTAGTGATAATGGAAATGCGGATTGTCTTAGCAGGTTACCGTTGGATGAAGACATGTCAAGGAAGGATTTTACGGAGCAACATTTGTTTGCTATTGATAATATTGAGCAATCTAAAGAGATTCATTTAGATTTAGCAAGGTTGGAAGAAGAAACAGAAAAAGACGTTTTTTTTAGAAAGTTAAAGGGTTTCATTTTAGTTGGGTGGAATGAAAGTAACATTCCCAAGGAATATAAAAATTACTATTTAAGGAACAGTGCATTTTCGGTAGAGAAAGGATGTATTGTGTATCTAGGTCGGGTGGTGATTCCAAGCTCATTGCAAAGGCAAGTGTTAGAATTGTTGCATGATAATCACAGTGGAGTAGTGAGGATGAAGGTTATGGCGAGGAAGTATGTGTATTGGATAGGATTGGATGCAGATATTGAGCGTTTTGTCAAAGAGTGTGAGGCATGTCAATTGACAAGAAACGCGAAATCAAGTAAAGTATTTTCTAGTTGGCGGGAAGCAGAATACCCTTTTCATCGAGTCCATATTGATTTTTTCCATTTTGAGGGAGAGGAGTTTCTAATTTTGATAGATTCATATAGCAGATGGTTAGAGGTAGTTTGGATGCATGGTACAAGCGCGGGAAAGGTAATGGGGAAGTTGCAGACAATATTTAGAATTTTTGGTTTGCCAAGGGAATTGGTATGCGATAATGGTCCGCCGTTTGGAAGTAGAGATTTTGAAGAGTTTTGTTCTAGTCAGGGAATAAAGTTAGTACATACACCTCCATATCACCCTTCGAGCAATGGTAGAGTAGAACGGGCAGTACAGACTACAAAGGCGGTGTTAATAAAATTTGCGATTGAGAGTAAGATGGCGGGTTATAGATTTGCTTTAGGGAAATCCATTGAGAAGTTTCTAAAAAATTATAATAATTTGCCTTGTACTGAGGAAAACATCATTCCTTCTCATAGAATGTTTAGTTATCATCCTAAAACGGTTTTAGATTTAATTAAGTTAAATGGAGAACATAAAGATAAACAATCAGAAGTTGTTATTGGGAACAATAAGGATAGGAAATATAACCAACAAAGTCATAATAAGAATAAAAGTGTCATTATTAACGAACAGAAAAATAAAATTTATGAATATATAAATAGAGAGGGTCTGCCGAATGCTAAAACAATTGATTATTTTAAAAAGGGTGACAATGTGTTATATTGGAATATTAAGAGCGGTTACAGTAAATGGATTAAGGCTAAAATATTAAAAAAGAAAAGTAAAGTAGTTTATGAAATTATTGTGGGGAACATTGTTAAATTAGCGCATGTTAATCAATTGAGACGCTCATTTTTAAAAGATAAATGTTTAGATAACTTAGATTTTGAATCATTTGGATTAAGTTTGGATAGTGAAGCAAACGTGGAGCAAGTGCCAATGAGGGATTCAGAAATAGAGAATCAGGCAGAAGTACAGAGTCAAGAAAGTAGATTAAGACCGACTAGAGTTGTTAAACCACCAGGTTGGTTGAATGACTATGTAAGATAGGGAGATATATGTCTTAAGTCAAAGTGTATTTTTATTTTAATTTTTTATGTATATAAGATTCCATCTCAGGAAGGGAGATGTTATGTATGTAGGGTAATTATACATTCGATGTGTTTATTGGAATTATTATGTATATAGGGTAAGAAGATGGTGGATTGAGAATAAAGAGGAACGTAAAAGGTGAACAACGTGTTTTGGTATTAAGAAAAAAACTAGAAAATAAAATCGAGAATCATCAGGATAAAAGAGATAAATAATACAACGAAATATACTAAACTCACCTAGGTAGGATCTAGGTAAGAATAGGGTGACAGGGCGTAATGGTTACTCTGGACCTGTTCTGAGTTTTCAAACTTCTGCGGGCATCCAGGAAAATGTGTTACATTGTCCTGGTTTTTGAATAAGAATCATTCAAATTCCTAAATTTATTAGTGGCAATTCAAAGTTCAGGAGAGTTCAACAAAATTTAATTCAAACTGAAGCCCAAATGACTGACCCAAAAAACCTGCAGGACGTGATTTTATATGTTTATATTTAGGAACTCTCTATATCGAATCGGCTTAATATATCCGAAATAAAATTTCACTGAAATATATTAACAAATTTGGGTGTCCGAATCGGTGCTGGAGGCGAAGAAAAGTGTCTGGGTTGTTGGCTGTGTATGGTAAACCAAAACTGGGAAATCTAATTTTTGATTTATGGTCTTGATCATAATAACATTGTTTGCGCTTCAGCACAAAGTAATTAAAATCAAATACACACTGTCAAACTTTTATTGCGATTAAACATTTTATTTATTTCCCCTTTGCATTTGACATAATTAAATGCGTTCGGTTTGCTTATAGTAATCAATTCCCATCGATAGATGGCATTAGTAATATTAAGAAAAACAGTATTTTTAACAAATTTAGGCGGGAACGTTACTATTGAGGAACATTGCCCTTGCATGTCGTTGGACCTTATTTTAGAAATTTACAGATCAAAAAATTGATGTTTTGAACTATTACTATAGCAAAGTCCTGGGCTTAACCCAATCCAGGTAACTTATGGAGGAATTCATATTTGAAAAATTTCTTCTCAGAACTTCTCAAGCGACAAAATAGTGATGGCCATTGAAACGTTTGGTTACATGTAGTTTTTGATTTAAAATCAGCAATTCAAACATTGAGCCATTTTGGGACGGGGGTGCATTTAATATTTATGAGTCAAATCCATCTTAGTATTCTTAGTCTACCCTTTTATATACGTTCTTAATTTTAAGGAATAACTTTTTCGATATTTTTCTTTGATTACTAATGCTTAGCGGGGTAAGGACGTAAAGTTGATTAAAGATTACATCTGCCATCGCCCTAGTCCTCAATGCCCCTGTAATTCCGATGCACATCAATCTTAGAAGTTTGGTTAACTTTTCAAATCTGCGAGATTAAAAGTTACCACATCTTGCTCCTTTGTTGTTCTACTCTTGTGGATGATCCTTTCCCAACCCTCGCTGAATTGAGGAGGAGTCTCGTCGCAATTGTTTCCAAAGCAATATTACCTTCTTCGTTGCTCGCAGTTCTGCTTTTCAAGTGTTAAATGGAATGCCAGATGATGTACCAAATTAACGCCGTCATGTAAATCCCAATTTATAATTTATTAAATTCAATAAACAATCTAATGAATATTATTTTTTTGTTTATTTCCAGATGTAACACAAAATTATGCACAACAGCAAACACAACATAATCCCTACAGAAGAGAACGGCAGAAGGGTAAGTTATTCAAAAATATTGCATATACATAGTGAATTTATACATTTTTCATTCATTTTATAATTTACATTTTCATTTTATTCATAAATTCGTATTTAATTTGCATAAATAATACCACAAAAATGAAATAAAACCGAAAACATCTCATACAATTTAATAATAAATAATTTAAAGTAAATCCGTACCCGTCGTCACGCCAACTGGATAATAATTACTATATGCGAACATCATATCAAACCTATTACGCTACACCAACCACGTCAATAAAACCAACGACAATCGCTGCGCATATACAACGTGGCGATCAAAATCCACCAACCGATGATATTGATGACTTCAGTGAGCGAGAGGAGGATATTGCTTTTGATTATACCGACCATGATTTGTACACGACAAATAACGATATTATTAATATGATAAATGGTCGATTTTACAATGAACACAGATGGAGATCCACATCAACCACCACGACTGAAATAAAAAGTTATCGAGGTCTCGTTTAAGTATATATACCAAAAACCACCCAAAAAAAAAATTGTTTTTATTTTCTAATTTAAATTCCTAAACAAAATCTGTTGAGCTGATAATAATCAACCAAACAAAAGTCTCATCATCCAGTGTACATATATCAACCACAAAATTTTATATTAAAAACCTCCAAAATACTTACTCCAGAATTATATGACAAACTGGACCACAATTTAATCTCTATAAAAACCCCGATAAACAAACGGTTTTGTTATTTAGTCTTAAGGTGTTGGGTTTGTGTTCTTAAAATTATAAATAATAAAATAAATTGTTTTGTAATATTCTGACCAAGAGACGCGAGATGAAACGAAACCGCTGCCTTAATATGCTTCTTGTAAATTTTCTATAATAATTTCGGAGATGAAAACAATAAAAATTTATTTTTAGATCTTTAACGACTTCATAATAATATTGAAGAACATATGCTTCCTATATTTTATGTACATATATATGTACTACATATTATATTGATGATGATTTAATCGAAAATTTGGTTATATACATAAAATTATGATGAAATGTTGAATGATCATAATTATGATCATATGTAGGAAATTTATGTCAAACTCGTCTGATTTTCTTGGTTCTAACCGATAATACTTTCTCACTTTCTTAATTTAAAATTAATGCCACTGACAGACTACTTAGGGATTAGCTAAGCGAGATTAGTGAATTTTTTAAGATTAGCTGCAGTACCTACAAGTGGTGCCAAATGTTAAAATGTAAATACAAGTTCCACTATTTTAATACAGATGGAACTATCATTGACATTTTAAAAGTACAAACGTTTTGTAGGTGTTGTAATTATGGTGTGCTTTCAGATATGGAGGAATATCCAATGTTTATGATTGACATATTGAACGTGGACGAGCATCTGGCTTAAGCAGTACGTCGGCTTTGAAAGACGTGCAAATACCTAATGATACTGCTTGTTGAGGTTAGATATTCCGCAAATCAAACCTCGTTCAATTTAACCTCGACTCGAACTAAACCTTTCACTGGAATATCAATACCTCCATATGCCTTTAACTCCTTATTCGTTGCTTTGCACATCGGTTCTCCCAGCTTTCGGTAACCAGCAAGATCGCTCAACGAACACGTCGCGATATTAACAAATACTTTTCCATCGATTGTTGATGACATGGCTGACATTTGTTTAACCTAAGAATTGTCACTGATGGACTTGACTTTATCTCGTGAATGATTGTTTGGGCTCCGCTGTGATGACTTTTAGGAGTATCAGTACACTAATAATAATGTGTTTTATTGAAATTTCCTAATTTTTATTTGTCTCCGCAGATCCTACTTTTTATTTCAATAAAATAAACAGATATTATGGATATTTTATAATGCTTTTTGTTACTTAAATAATTCACTTTATTTTGTCACTGTAATAATTGCTTTTACGTTAAATTCTACGTACGCAAATTTATTAATTTATTTTTAACTACGAACATGTCTTTCGTGTAGCTGGGTCGGAACTTGTCTCTTTCTTGAACTAGTGCAAATTTCTTTACCTACCGGTGGTGGATACAAGTTCTTCAAATGTCATGAGAGCTGTGCACCGATCTTGATTGACATACTTTTTCAGAGCTGGGAACCGACTTTTATTTTATTATTAATGCAAGTTATGTTTGATGTTATATTAATTTATTTTGATTATGTCGCCACAGACTTATTAAGCTGCCCACTCGACATGCACACCGACAAAATGTGTCCAACCTTGGAACACAAATTACATACAAATTTGTTTTTATAATGATACCAATCTGTCTGCTTATGAAATACACCACACCTCTGGCATGACTGTTGATCATCTTTTGCTGTTTGATTGCGGTGGTGTGTTTGGCCTCGATTTCTACTTCGTTTATGATTCTGGTAACTATAACGACTTACTGAATGTTATTTAACCGAATTGACCACGGTCGCTTAGGAGTGTGAGTTAGTATCATATCCCGAATATTGATGTCAACGTGTCATTACTGACATCCCTTTGTTTCACACTGAAATATACAATCACGAGCAACTCCCCGTAACTCCACAACCCAGTCTGCATCTGGCAACGAGCACGTGTTGTTTTGAGTAGAAATGCACCGTGAGTTTACTAGGCAATGAAAGATTTGAGCTTAACATTCTCATCACCTCATAACTTTTGAAGGAGTTCAAGTGACTCAGTTCCAATCAAACTAATAAAACACGCTCGTTTGGTCGTGTCTTCAGTGATTCCTTTTGCTTCGAAATGCTCTTCTAGTTGGAATAGGTATGTATAAAATCTAGCCGCAATACGATCGAATTAACAGAATGTGAAAATGGGTACTGCCAGCTTCACAGGAGGGTTTAGCGTATTCCTTAAAATTTTTTGATTTTCCTCTAGTAACAGCTTAAAGTTGCAGATATAACAGTTTGATTTTCTTGGGTTCCAGAACAAATTACAAAAAATTTGTTCATCTTAAAACATTTAATATTCTTATCTGTGCTTTAATTCAAACCTTGTGGGAACTAAAGCAATTCAGGCGCATAAATAATATGGCGGATTTTTTTTCAACATGGCGACTAACTTGAATTATTTTTGTTGAACGTATTTCATTTAAAATACGTTTTTTCTATTAAATTGTATATAAAACGTTAAATTTTTTTTTAAATTAATAAGAGTCACTCAACAATTGGCAAGTAATTACATTTTCAATATAAAAAAACCTCAGATAGAAAATTTGAACATATTTTTCCTTTCGAATGACATTTAGGGGTATTAGTGGTTATGACGCAATTTGTTTTTGACTGGCTGTTGGCTGTGTTTTCTATGTTCCGTTAAAGGCTAGCATTTTACCTACATACTTGTCTCTTACCATTTGCCATGGAAGAAAATTAAAAACGTTTGTTGAAAAGTCTCCATTCTTGTTTCAAAAGATGGTCGATTTTAGGTAGCAATCTGACCAATTCAATGCAGCTAATCATAATTTTAACGTGTCAATCACAATGTATCGACGTTCACGACTATTGGCATAATGTGTTATTTCAAATTTAAAAACAGTTGTACGCAATTTTATCTCATCTACTGCAACCCAAAAATATCAACTACAGTATTTTAATTCAATAAACCAACGAGAATTTTTATTTGTTATCGCAGTGCAATTGTGAAATTCCAATAAAAATATGTACCAACATGTGAGTGAGGTCAGAATATTACAATAACCATAAATAATTTCATTTAACACAATGCAGTTATCAGTCCCCATTAATCAACCATCTAACATTAAAAAAAGCGGCGGCTTCTGGTTATACCCAACAAACAATTCAAATATGTACATTCTAAAAAAATTTTAACAATTTGTTTCTTTTGTATAAATAAATATTTCAGCGTATCGGCCGCACCTGAAAGTCCATCCGTGTGAACAAAGTTCCTGCTATCCAGCCACTGGTAATCTACTGATAGGACGTGAACAACGTTTAACCGCCTCATCCACATGTGGTCTTGGCAATCCGGAACGTTATTGTATCGTTTCGCATTTAGAAGAGAAAAAATGTTTTCTGTGCGACACGAGAGAGGCGACACGAAATGATCCTCTAAAAAATCATCGAATCGGTCAGCTCATATATAAAACAAAGCCGGGCACACGCGATATAACGTGGTGGCAAAGTGTTAATTGGGTAGAAAATGTGACAATACAATTGGATTTGGAGGCAGAATTTCATTTTACACATTTAATTATTGTGTTCGGAACATTTAGACCGGCAGCTATGTTTATCGAGCGTTCGTACGATTTTGGTAAGACATGGCATATCTATCGCTATTTTGCACACAATTGTGCTGAAGCCTTTCCCAATATAGCGACGGAATCGAAAAATTTAACGGATGTGGTTTGTGATCAACGATATTCGGGTGTTGAACCATCAAAAAATGGTGAAATCATTTTCCGTGTACTGCCACCGACAAATAAAATTGCTGATCCGTATGCCGATCATATTCAGAATATGTTAAAAATGACCAATTTACGAATTAATTTCACCAAATTGCATACACTCGGTGATACGCTACTGGATGACCGAAGCGAAATTCAAGTGAGTATAATTTAATTGTGTATATATGTACAGTGCGTAACAAATCGTATAAGATGACTAGCGAAACATATTTTCATTTTTAACTTGATAACGGTGTTTCCGTTTTAATGTTATGATTTCCCGCGCTAAATAACTGTACTTGTCTTTGTCTTTTATTTCATATACAGGAAAAATATTATTACGCGATCACAAATATGGTGGTGAGGGGATCGTGTTCTTGCTACGGTCATGCGTCTCGATGTTTACCACTCGACGGTGTCGAAAATACGTACGACATGGTGCATGGACGTTGCGAATGTACACATAACACAAAGGGTTTGAATTGTGAGGATTGTGAAGATTTTTATAATGATCTACCATGGAAACCGGCGTTCGGGAAAAAGACGAACGCTTGTCGAAGTGAGTACATACCTATATGCAATCATGTAATAAACTGTAAAAAAACTATTTCAAAATTTATTTTCCAGAATGTAACTGTAACAATCATGCAACCAGTTGTCACTACGATGAAGCCGTATTTGAACATTCGGGCGGTATTAGCGGTGGTGTTTGCGACAACTGTCAACACAATACACAGGGCCAACATTGTGAGGAATGTATCTTGTATTTTTACCGGGACCCCGAAGAAGATATCCAAAGTCCAAATGTTTGTCGGCCTTGTGATTGTGATCCACGAGGTTCGCTCGACGAGGGAGTTTGTGATTCACGGACGGATGTAGAAAATGGGGTGGAGGCTGGTGCCTGCCATTGCAAAGCCAATATCAAAGGTCGCCGTTGTGATATGTGTAAAGATGGGTACTGGAATTTGGCGGATGAAAATCCAGACGGATGTCAAAATTGCACCTGTAATACATTGGGCACAACAAATAATTCAGGATGTAATATGTACACGGGTGAATGTACTTGCAAACGTTATGTAGTCGGTAAAGATTGTAATCAATGTATGCCCGAGACATACGGCCTATCCGACAGTCGAGATGGATGTTCTTTGTGTAGCTGCGATTTAGGTGGTGCCTACGACAACTTCTGTGATATTACATCGGGACAATGTAAATGTCGATCACACATGACCGGGCGGACATGCAATGTTCCAAAACAAAACCATTATGTACCAAATTTACACACTATGCTTGAAGCCGAAGATCCTTTATACACTGAATGCATCAGTAGCTCAAATTACGGTAATTGTTCGGTATTCTCAAAGGAGCATCCATATAATACGCCAACCGAATGGACCGGGAATGGATATTTACGTGTGCACGAGGGATCAACGCTCACTGTAAAAACCAGTACAATTCCAAAAACGATGAGTTACGATGTTATTGTTCGCCATCAAACACAAACACCAGGCGATTGGGAAAATGCTGTCATAACATTAATCCGGCCAGAAGATTATGTCCCAGATGGTGATTGTGCCAATTCGCATCCAAGCTACGAACAAAATATACCGTTTGTACTAAACGAGGGTGCAACAAGTACCGTAGTAATGCACGAAGTATGTTTAGAGCAAGGTAAAAACTATAAATTCCGGATAACTTTTGAACGTCAACGGCATGCCGATGATAATCCAACTGCGCAAATTTTGGTCGATTCGCTCGTCTTGGTTCCACGGATCGATGTTAAACCACTATTCAAGGGGTCAGCATCGGCGGAAACACGTCGCCGTACTTTTTACGAATTGGGATGTAACTCAACCTATTATCGGGTGGACTATGAAGATAATTTGCCGCGTGACTGTAAAGATTTGTTGGACACATTCAGCATATTGGTTTACGATGGGGCAACACGTAAGTAGTACATTTCTGTATTTAGTATGTTTACTTGAATTTGTTTCGTAGCGATATTTATTTATATATTTATACATCCGGTTAGTTTATCATGGATTTTTTTTATTACATCCACTTCCTAAATTCAAACCTCTGTGTATAAGCTCTGTATAAATAGTTTGATATCAACGGCGTGTGTATGTGCGCTTGCTGAAATTTGTATTCACAATTGTGATGGAAGTTTATTTTATCTCTAAAATGTTTATTTTCTTTATGAAAATATGATTTTTGTTGAAATACTATTTGCTTGGCTTGACGTCAAGAGCGGAGTGGAAGGGTGTTACATTTGAAATGGCGTTGACTGCACAGATCATACAAAATAAACGGGATAGCCAATCTACGAATTCTTCGATGTATCCAATTCCATCCATCGAAATCAAGCTATCGAATTTAAATTTATCTTAATTCAATCCGTCAATCAAACGAGTTTCAATTTCTAACGAATATCAAACTAACCAAATTTCATTCTATAGATCTATAAAATTTCAATTTCTGTCGAATTTCAATCTATTGAACTCAATCTATTGACTGGCTATTTGCTATTTCTACGGAATTCCGTTCCATCGATTTTTTTTTGAATTTCAGTCTACTGAATTCTATTCTCCCTTTTGAATTTTAATTGCTGGATTGCGATTTCTGTCGAATTCCATTCTATCAAATTTCAATATTATCTACTTCCATTATCTGTCAAATTCCATTTCATTGAATTTCAATCTATCGAATTCCAATCTATCGAACTCCATTCAATCTACCGAATTTCACCCTTATCTACCGAATTCCATTCCATTGTGTTTAAATCTACTGAATTTCAGTCTACTAAATTGTAATGTATTAAGTACCAATCTATCGTATTTCAATCTAATTGATTTCTGAAGTATTTCAGTGGAGCGATACCATTCCATCGATTTTAAATCTATCGAATTCAAACCAACCGAATTTAAATCTAATGATTTTCGATCTATTTTTATCGAATTACATTCTATCGAATTTCAAGCGTTATCGAATTAAATTATCTACCGAACGAATCCCAGTTAATCGACTTTCAATCGATCGATACCGTTCCTATTCTCATTCTATCAAATTCCAATCAAACTCATTTCAATCAAACGGATTTCGATCTACTGAATTGTTATTTCTGTCTAATTCTATTCTATCGAGTCAACATGTTGCTCGGAAGTAATTGATGATTGTCCTGTAAAAGTTTCCATCTCGGATATCACAAGCATGCTAACGGGCGTAGAAACAAACCATTTTAAAATGGTGTCATTGGTAATGCCTCGCCCTCGAGATAATCCTCCTATCGTCTTTATTGATCGCATAAGTGATTGTTCTATGCACATGTCCGTCCAAATACCGCTCTATCGGTCAGCTTGGTTTGCAACTCTTTGATTTCCTGTAAATATAAATGAGCAGATTTTGCATATAAGTTATGACCAACAGTATTTTCTTTACTGAAAGTAACCCTTAAAAGATTAGAACACAAAGGAGAAACCCGGAATGTGGTTATACCTGCACATTGACTTTTTCTGAAATATCTCACTTCGAGCGGGTTTTTAAGGAGTTTGTTGTAATAACATATAAAAAATATTATCGAGTCGGGTCGACTCTTTATCCAATTCAGCACAGTGCAGCTTTTTGTTTTAAAAATTATGCTTTAAAATTTACTATCTCCTTACATTTTGAATATTTTCTGTATTTCTGTCGGTTATTTAACCTTTTAACATGATTAAACTTGTCCCGAAATAAATTGTTCAATTCCATCAGTTTGAAACCCAACGAACAAATGAAACGGCTTACTTCCATAATTTTGTGCCGATTTTCAACTGCTACTATTCAAAAAATATTAAAAAATAACGAAATAATTTATCAACATTTAGGGGTCTTATTTGAAACTAAAAATAACAAATGACGATTTAAAAATTTCGTTGCGTAACGAAAAATTTTGTGGTTTTGTTTTAATTATCTATACTGATATTTGAGCAAAGTTGAGCAATACTTGTAGTCCTCGGTAGTATAGTGGTAAGTATCCCCGCCTGTCACGCGGGAGACCGGGGTTCGATTCCCCGCCGGGGAGGATTATTTTTTATTTTTATTTTTATCATTTTTATTTAAAAGGTGTATCATACCTGTCAAATATCTTTTATCAATACTATCTCTGATAATAAACCAGGTTGTAAACATATTATTGAACGTATTCGATAAGGGAACAGTCAAATTTTTACAACAGTGACCTTAACACAAAGAATTATGGAATATAATAGGTGCCAAAATGGCTAACAACCACCACCCGCTTACGTTATTCGACTATTTTCAATTATGCGTACAAAAGAGCCTATATATACTTCACAGTTGTTGTTATCGCACTTATAGATAACGCTCTATAGTCGCGTCTAGTTTTGTGTTATAGAGACACACTATGAAATTCAGATTTTGTGTCTTCGTAATTCTCATCTCCGTTTGCAGCTTCATTGCCGATAGTGATGATGGTTGTGTAGCACTAATTCTATATAATTTTTAATCAATTATTATGATAATCTAATATATTTTATTTTCCAGCATGTAATTGTGATCTGACGGGCTCGATGAGTAAAAAATGTGAGGAATTCGGTGGCCATTGTCAATGTAAACCAAATGTGATTGGACGCCAGTGTGATCGTTGTGCCCCCGGTACATACGGTTTCAGTCCCGAGGGATGCAAAGACTGTGATTGTAATAGTATTGGAGCGAAGGATAATGATTGCGATCTAATTTCGGGACAATGTCGTTGCAATCCGAATACTTATGGACGTGAATGTGATCAATGTAAGCTCGGTTATTGGAATTTCCCCAATTGCCAAATTTGTGATTGCAATGGGCATGCGACTACTTGTGATGGTTACACTGGGGAATGTATTGAATGTAAAGATAATACGTTCGGATATCATTGTGATCGGTGTATAGATTCGTACTATGGGAATCCGCTTTTGGGCAGTGAAATTGGCTGCAGGCCATGTCGCTGTCCCGATACACTGGGCTCTGGACATTCATTTGCCGATGAATGTACTCTTGAACCGCGCACAAACGATATGATCTGCTATTGTAAAGAGGGTTATGCTGGTGCAAAGTGTGATATATGTGCAGATAATTATTTTGGTAATCCGGAGCAACCGGGTGGTATTTGTACCAAGTGTAGTTGTAACGATAACATTGATCCGGGTGCGTCGGGTAATTGTGACGCTAAGACGGGTAAATGTTTGCAGTGCTTGTACAACACGGATGGTGAGCATTGCGAATATTGTCGAGATGGTTATTATGGTAATGCTTTTGATCACAAGTGTCAGCGATGTGAATGTGATCGACTCGGTACAAATGGTACGATTCAACATTGTAACCGGTACACCGGACAGTGTCCATGTCTTAAGAATGTAATCGGCCAAGACTGTAGTATTTGCGTTGAAAATCATTGGAAAATTGCGAGCGGAGATGGATGCGAACCATGCGAGTGCGATCAAATCGGAGCACTTCGAGAACAATGTAATCCTGTAAGTATTGTAATTACGTTAAAATAATTTGTTTTATTAAACGCACTTGTATTCAATAGTACGTTGGAGATTGCGAGTGTAAACAAGGATTCGGTGGCCGACAATGTAACCAATGCGAAAAGAATTATTGGGGCAATCCAAACGAGCAATGCCATCATTGTGAATGCAATGTGTACGGATCGGCTCATGAACAATGTGATCGCCAAACGGGACAATGTGTATGCAGACCCGGAATGGGTGGTTACAAGTGTGACATTTGCGCAAGAGGATATTACGGGCAGGCACCACATTGTGAACGCTGCGGCGAATGTTTCGATAACTGGGACCTAATTCTAGATTCGTTACAAAGTAAATATTCGTGAACCTTTTCGCATACATACAGATCTAAAAAACGCTAATTATTTTTTGTTTAGATGAAACCACGCGTATTATTAACGAGGCGAAAAAAATCAAGACGATCGGTGCAACCGGTGCCTACACAACAGAATTCGATGAAATGGAAAAGAAAATCGATGTCATTCAAAATCTGCTAAATAATGCCGTTGTCAGTCCCGAAGAGATTCAACAAATTAGCGATTTACAAAATCAACTTCGCAAAAATCTTAACAACTCGGTCGATGCCCTTCAAAATTCCGATAAAATATTCGAAGGCCTGTTCAACACCATCAATTTAGCCGATGTCGAGCTCGAAACCCTGAAAGAAAAGAGTGACTTGTTAAAGGAGAACGCCGAAACGCTTAAACAGAATGCTACCAAATTACAGGAAGCCAATGTTGAAGGTGCACTCAATTTGACACGGGCTGCATGGGGTCGGGTAACAGCACTCGCCGAAATGGAATCAGAAATAGAAATAACAAATTCAGAAGTTGAACGACAATGTCGCCGCACTGAAGCCATAGTAAGTACAGACGGCATGGTTTTAGAAAATAGTTTTTATTTAATTAAGATGATTTTCACAGTTGGAACGCACCCAAGAAACATTTCAAAAAGCGTTGGATGAGGCTAAAACATCACTAAACGAATACAACAACGATATATTGTTGTTAAATTCACAAATACCCGAACTCAATGTTAAAATGTGTGATGGTAGCGGAGAAACGTGCGATAATTTGTGCGGTGGTGCCGGCTGCGGAAAATGTGGTGGTTTATCATGTGGCAAAGGAGCCCTTTCGAAAGCTCTTAAATCGTTAGAATTTACCAAAGATACCGAATCAAATATTAAAAAGAAGGAAGAAATTGCAGAGAATTTAATTCGATCCTTATCACAAGCGAAAGCAAACGCTTCTGAAATACATGTGGCTGCATTACTAACCGAACATGAAACCCAAAAACTGTATAATCGTACCGCTAAAATGCTCGACGATAGTAACAAATACATTGATAGCTTGGTTGGTGTGCTGGCAAATAAGACAGCGTCACCGGAAGAAATTCGTGATTTGGCTGATAAAACGATTGCGCTCGATCTACAATTGGATCCGGAAGAGATCAAAAGTTTGGCCAAAAAAATCGACGATACCGTTGCGTCGTTAAAGGATGTCGATAAAATTATCGAGAATACTAAACACGATTTAGATCGTGTTGAAATATTAAAAACGACAGCCAATGATACGAAGAGCCACGCAGATGCGGTACTCGAAACAGCTAATACAGTTATAAAGGCGCTAAATGCAGCCGGGGAGGCTGGTGAAAAAGCAAATTCAGCTATTAAAACAGCGAATATAGATGTCGAAATAGCCAAATACGATTTAGGTCGGGTATGTTGTCTAAATATTTATTCACTAGCCTTCATATTTTATTATTTTTTAAACCTTTTTTCGTATTCAGATCGATCGCGAGACATTGGAAGCACAAAGGCGAGCGAATGAAACGTCAAAGGATGTCGACCACTTGCAAAAGAAATTAAATGACCTACAAAAAAGTATATTAACTAATGATTTGGATGCCAAAGAAATTAAAGAGAAAGCTGAATCGGTAAAAATGGATTCAAATCAAGCTTTTGAAGCAGCTGAACGGGTAAGTCAAGTCATTCTAACTAAATAACGCAAGTGCGTTCGATAACATAATTTCGTTTTATTTACCACACACACACACACATCTCGATATAGTTACGCAACAACTACAAAACAACAAACGGAACGTTAAACGATCGGGCCAAAACATCGGAAGAGGCACGTGGCCGTGCCCAAGTATTACTACAGCGGGCCTCCAAAATAACCGTCGAAACAAATGAAAAACTAAAAGAATTAGAAGAAATTTTAAAAAATTACAACAGTAACGAAAAGCTAATTAATGGCCTGGAGACAAGAATTAACTTTTTGGATGGCCAAATTAATGATTACATCAAAGTTATACAAGAAAGTGCCGATCGTTATCGACAGTGTTCATCTTAGGCGAGTGTAAAGTTTAATTAAAATTAATATTATTTTATTATTATGTATTAATATATAATTTTCCTAATAACGTGTTCCGACTCTCTCGACAGTAAAAACTCCCAACACCTAAAACAAATTTTGTAATTCTGTTTGTACTTAAGTGAATAAAATAGTTAATAGTCGTTAAATAGTGAACTAGCACGCCTCTATCATCGTAATGCCATATTAATATTAGTCGACATTTTGTTGTTGTTCTTTCGGGACACGTTTTAATTAAAACTAACACCATTTGTTGTTCAAAACACGCACACACATACATCAAATTTATATAAGTTAATTCAAAAAGCCAGTCATTGACACGAAAAATGTAGTACTCAATATAAAAAATAAAAAAAAAAATTTAAGACTCGTTGCCATATTATATTTCTTCCTCAACCTCCATCCTCTCCCTTTCCTCTTCACCCCTTAAATAATATTACAATAATGTATAAGAACGTATCGTCGTATATTAAGAAAAATATGTAGACATCTTTGAATCTATATTCTTTCATCTCTGCGAGCTTAATTCTTAAATAATTTTCGATTTTTTAATTATAAATAAATGTATAAATTTCTTTTTTAGAAACAGAATTTTTTAACAAAGTTTTTTTTTGTATACAAATAAATTAAAATTTAATGCTAAAGAGTTTATAATTTGGAGTTTTATTTACCTACACTTGGCCAGACGGTTCTACAGTGGAAATGACGCATCCTACACACAACAATTTTAAATGTTTGGAAAGGATATTTTTTCTGTTGAGTATGACTTACACAATTTTTAGCGATGCACAAGGGGCCTGTGGCGCAATGGATAACGCGTCTGACTACGGATCAGAAGATTCTAGGTTCGACTCCTAGCAGGCTCGACTTTTTTTTTAACGTAAATTGTACTCTATTTCACTTTTTTATTACGCTTTTTGTTCATAATTGATATACAAAGGGAATAGAATAAAGTTCCACAGGAATATGGCCATATAATTCTCTCTGTCAATAAAGCGTATTTCCTTGACAAGGTTACAACAACAATTGCATGTCATATAAAGCGCCGCATTATTTAAATAAAACTTTAACAAAAAATTTCTTTATTTAAGTCGTAATTGTAGATAGGAAAGAATAGGAAAAAAATAAATCAAAACCTAAACCATCAAAGTTCAAATTTTTCTCAATAAAATACCGTTATTGACGATTGGAACATCACGGATTCCACCCAGTGGAAAAATTTTAAACTGAGCTACCTGATAATTTGACGTTCGAAATTGTTGTAAACAATTCCAATTTTGAACAGTAAATACAATTTTTACTTACCAGATGGCTAATAATTGTAAATAATTCCAATTTTGGATTATAAAAACATTTTTTTATTACCGGATTGCTAAATTTGCTTTCGTCGTATTTGTGACAAATTTCATTTTATCATCAGCATGATTTTTATTTTTTTCCTCGAGAGGCGCTTTCTCTACTTTTAAAATCGTCAATTGGCGATTGGAAAAGTACAAAATGCGATACCTATCGGAAATAAAATAAAGTTTTTCACCCAGCACCTTGCCCATAAGAAATACATATAAAATGTTTCTATCGGAAATAAAACAAACTGTCGTACCCACTGTCTAAAATCACATCTCCATTCGTCAATTTGTCTCCTCCCATGGTAAAATTGTTTATTTAAAAGAACCGAAAGGCCGAATGTCGAAAGGCCGAACGCCGAAAGGCCGAATGTGTCGAAAGCCGAATGTCGAAAAGCCTAATGGGTCGAAAGGCCGAATGTGTCGAAAGGCCGAATGTTGAAATGCCGAATGTGTCGAAAGGCCGCATGCCGAAAGACCGATTGTGTCGAAAGGCCGTTTGTGTCGAAATTGATTTTAATTCTTCATCTTTTTATGAATGAAAATTTCCAAAATTTATATTTTTATGCAAACTAAAATTTATATTTTTATCAAAATTTTTGTCAAAAAGAAATAATTTTTTTTTTCAACAATATTTGATCACATTAATATGCTACATGCACAGGATTTATTAGCACGTATTTCCAATTTATTTAAATCATTTTACATTAAGAATAAATGCAATGGTTTTAAATATTCATTTCAATGGATTGGCTACCTTACAGAAACTGAAAATCCCGAAAAACATCCAGAAAACAAAATCCAGAAACAAAAAAATTCAAAAAAACAAAACTCCAGAAAACTAAAATCCAGAAACGCAATTATCAAAGGACGGACCAAATTAAAATTAAAATTTATAAAATGTCTATCGAATTTTACTATTTCCGTGAAATTTTTCAGACACAGATATAAGGAATAACATCGCTAATGCTTCTACCGATAGTTCTACCACAAATGTTTCAAGTTATTTTGTGGTTGGCTTAATTCGTTGGGTTAGTATGACATCGATAAATGTATTGAAGCGAATTGCGGATTTAATGCTTCGTCAACCTTGCAGACAAAAATCAAAGGAATTAATTGTATCGCTCATATCGCTTCTACTGAAAGATGTAAAAATGCCAATAAAATTGATTTTTTTTTTTTTCATTTATTAAACAAAAAAAAATTTCTGGATTTTTTTCTGGATTGCTTTTCTGGTAATTTATAAATTTTTTAGGGCTTTTTATTTTCTGGATTTTTACTTTTCAATTATTGGATTTTAAAATTTTTGAATTTTTTTTTCTAGTAAATGTAGTGATCCATCTCAATAAATTAAGTGAGCGAAAATTTCATGAAAATTCGGTTTTCGAAATTCGGTCTTTCGGCACATTCGGCCTCTCGACATTCAGCCTTTCGACATTCGGCCTTTCGACACATTCGGCCTTTCAACTTATTCGGCTTCTCGACATTCGGCCTTTCGACATTCGGCTTTTCAACATCGAACGTTAGATAAACAATATAGGAAAAATTGAAAGAAGAAATTGCGGTTGTTTCAGCAATGAAATAAAATTTTAAACGATAGTTTTAGCATAGACATTCATACTAGATTTCTCATTTCATTATAACTAAATGAAAAAAACAAAACTTCTGATAATACCAATGTTATCGTTGTGTTGTGTATTTTATAAGGCAATGATTTAGAATGCGTTGCAAATATAATGCGTATTATGCAATACACTGATAACTTTTGAATGGAAATTTTTTATTTTTGTTTTGCGTTTTTGGTCAAATGAGAAATCTATTATGATTGTCTATGGTTTTAGTATAGAAAAATTCCACTACGTGGAATCCGTGATGCTCCAATCGTATGAATATAAAATATTTTTGTCATACGCAACCCGCTGCTGGAGTGCTGTACTTTACTACAATTGTAGTAGACCTACTACTACATTTCTATCGTTTTGTAAATTAAGTGCGTACTATAACCAAATTCTACTCCACTTTCCTCAATACGCTTTATGGCGATAAGCAAAAGTAGATGTCACTACCGCTGTGAATGTGGATTAAGCTCTCAAATTATTAAAAATTATACGCCGAAAAAGCTTGTGAATTAAACTTTTGATAAATAAAATTATAAGAAAACCATTAATTAATTTGGCCATAAAATGTTATACGCCTATTTCTTAGAAAAAAGTTTTGTTTTGACATTTAATCCACATTCACATTGCTAGTGTCACCATTTTAGTTACATAAATTAATAAAGCGTATTGAAAGATATTATTTTATATCTTTTTCGATTACCCAAAGGAAACTAAACTCAGGGCAAAAAAAAATAAACTCGACAATGACTTTTGTTCAATCGAAAACGCATTTAGTTGCTTGCTGTTTTTTTTTAAGCAATGATATTTTATTGCTTAATGGGTTTTGAAATATTTCTGTAGAAGAAGCTGCAAACAATTTTAAAATCAGTCGCAATATAGATCTTGTAGTGTTAACATCTTTATTAAGCTGGTGGTCCCGGGTACTGCGCATTATCGTAAAAGGCCCGTTATATCGTGTACAAAAGCGAGGGTATCACAATTATCAGCTTAATAAAATAGATAGTGGTACTGGGTACTGCATTATTAATGTCTAAGGCCCATAATATCCGTGCTGTTCGGTGGTATCACAAAGTGCGACTCAGTGAAAATAAAATTAGACTCGGGACATCCATACTTCCTTCTGGAAGTTTGGACTAACCGTTTTATATAAACACCATTAGGTCGTGTGGATAGAAATATCTAGACCTGAGCAAACGAAATACAAAAAAAAAAAAAAAAAAAAAAAAAAAAAAAATTTAAAATGATATTAGTTGAATTTTACATTTCATTGGTTAACAAATTAAATTGAGATTTGATTGCCAGCCGACATAAACATCCAAACAAACACAATAACTGTACAAAACACTACTTTACACGATTCGTGAAGAATATAACGTTGTGCTTACCGTTGCTTCTATCTCTCCCAGTTTAAATTAACTTTGCCATCGTAGAAACCTCAACGTCCTCTATCCGAATGACATCTATTGACGTAGAATTAATTAGAAAGGCAAAATTAATTCTATGGGATGAAGCTACAATGGCACTTGGTGTTGCTATGAATGCTGTCGATAAGTTTTGTAAAGAAATAATGAAAAACCAGAAACCATTTGGCGGTAAAACAATGCTACTTGGTGGAGATTTTAGGCAAACTTTACCTGTAGCGGTACATATGTAGTAGTCAGCCTGCAATTGTTGAAGTTAGCTTAAAATTGCTTGGTCTTTGGGAAAAGTTTAATGTTCTCAGGCTCCAGAATAACGTACGTCCAGTGGACCCACAATACAGCAATTGGTTACTTAAATTAGGCGATGGAACTTTAACCAACAATCATGGTCTTACCGACGACACGACTTAATTGAAATTCCGAGCAAGCTCATTTGCAAAGGCTCTATAATAACCGAAATCTATGATAAAACGCTGTCGCCAACTGATTCCGAAACATTTTCAATTCTCCATGGTATGATGGAGGAGGTGGTAGTATCATTTCGATATTGATATCACGTTGAAGGTTATTGCTCGGAAGGTGGTGCCTGTCAATTTAAAAGTGAAGAGAAATAATTCCACCGCATGCTTCGAGAACGGTTTTAGTGTCCATTTTTAATTCGCCGGATTCGTTGCGAATAACGTTTCCACGTGGATGAAAGTCCCTAACTATTTTTCTTATGCAACGATATCTATCTGACAGATTAGAATTTGTTATCTTCCGTCTGCATAGCCGATTGGATTTTATTCGCAGTCATGTAGGCGTTATGGGATTATCTTGTTCTTTGCGATAGATTTCGTTGACATGCGCGATTTTTCTCCCGAATACCACCGAGACAATCATCATCCAACCAGAGATTTTTAGACCTAGATGAATTTTGGCATATGATAAACATTAAGACATCGGTTACCGCCGTTTTGATAATATACCACTGTTTTTGAACGGAGGCAGGAAGTGGTTTGTTATCCAAGATTCCTGATACCATAATACCGAAGGTGGTCTGAGTAAGTTGGTTATTCAATGTCGCAATGTTCTGGAAACGATGATTATATGTGGTGGATAGATGAAATTTTAATTTAGCAACTACCAGGACGTGGTCTGAATTGATGTCAGCTCCACGTTTAGATCTGATGTCTTTATGGCTAGAAAAATATCTTTTGGACAAGAGGATGTGGTCGATTTGGTTGACCGTTACCCCGTCGATTAATTTCCAAGTGCCTTTGTGAATACGCTTATGTGGAAAGTATGTGCTGGCAACAGTAAAGCTAGCTCGATGATGGGTGACCCGTTGTTGTTTGATGTAGGGTGTAAAAGGAGTTTGGGCCGATGGTGCTACGATATGTACTGCCAACACTGCCAATTTGAACATTGAAATTGGAGGGGCTTAGGGCGGATTCGAGCTAATCATAGAAAGCTACTTTGATTTTATCAGGCTTCTCCTCGGCGGGGGCATCAACGTTCACACATATGATGTTAAAGTGACGTCCATGAATCTGACGTCAAATTCATCTATTAGGGATTTTCCCAAATAGAATTCCAACGCCTGCTGACTGGCGGCTAAAATATTTCGTATGTAGTTTTATATGGTAAAACATGTGTTTGAATTTTCAATAAATTATTAATTTCGACTAAATTAATTTTAAAATTTGATATTTATTATTAATCGCAACATACTCAATTTTATTAATCATAAAAAAAAAGTACGGGGACATCCACTAATTTAGACAAGAAACTTGTATTTGTAAACATGATTTTACTTATTTTTGCATGTAAAAAAAAAATGTAATCAGCGCTGCCCAAGCGTGGGGACAAATGAACTAAAATCGATTTTGGGAAAATCCCTCATATCCATGTTATTGATATGACAGAGAGTAAGACCGTAGCGACTATAATCGATGATGTCATTGCCGCTTAGTCTTGTTTCCTGCAGCACTATGAGTTCGAGTTTATACGTAGATGCTTGTTCGAAGAGTTGATGGAGTCACTCCGAACTGTTTAGGCTGAATACGTAATGGCTGAGTTCCATTAAAATAGTTGTCCTTAAATCGTGTCCGAGGTCGTTGTTGTGAATCGAAAAATATCCGAGGCTCATGTTGATGTTTCGTAACAAAATTATTTTACAGGTTGTGCTGGTAAACAAACGCTAACCCCCTGTAGAAGGACCACATCCTCACACTTTAGCCTACTCTTTTAACAGTAGTAGTTTTTAGTGGCCACCACGAAGAGGCAGTGTGAGACTTACTGAAGTTGTATGCAGTTACGACACATGAAGCGAGTATTGTGTTTATCCCCTATATACACAGCAGCCTGATCACCAGTTGCTGGAAGTAATCCAAAATTAGAATTTTTTACAGCTTAAACGAGTGCAACGTACAACAAAATCTTTTAAGTGGGAAACTAACATCCCATGTTGTCTAGTGGCTAGGATATCTGGCTTTCACCCAGAAGGCCCGGGTTCGATTCCCGGCATGGGAATTTTTTTTTAAACTTTATTAAGCGTAAATTTGCAGGGTTATTAACTGCATTCCAATGATTTAAAAAAAACCTGATGAACGAAAAACTATGTACATATTCTGGAATTTTCGAAATGCCACATTTCTGAGACATCTACAAATAAATAGCGCAACTAAGAAATATATCAACCTACAATAAATTTCTACTACTCATCATCCATATGTTCGCACTGTCTCTTTCTATTTATGCGACAGATGCTATAAAATGATGTAAACATTTTTTGACAACTGAAGTTTTCTCAACATTGCAAAAAAAATAAAAGAAAATCTCATTTAGAAGAAGAAAATTTGTTTGTGCTAATCTAGAAAATAAATACTATAATAATTCCGCTTTTATAAATAGAAATAAGGTAAAATAATTGTTCTATGTTTAAATAAGTAAAGAAATTAATTGAATTTTATACGAAATTTGTGTTTATTGCAGACAACACCCAAAGGGTTTGGTTCATAACCAAAAAAAAAAATCATAATTTGAATAAAACATCGACATTGTATTTATTTTATATAAAGTCTAGGGTAAATCAATACACAATTAGGCAATATTGATCAAGAATGTCGGAGAAAAATTTAAAAGTTGGCCAGCGTGTCGAAATCAGTGGAAAAGATGTGCGTGGTAAGATCGCCTATTTGGGCATGACGACATTTGCAGTTGGAAAGTGGGTTGGTGTTATTCTGGACGATGCAAAAGGTAAAAATAATGGATCGATTAAGGGAACCGCGTATTTTAATTGTCCCGAGAATCACGGTATGTTTGTGCGTCCCACACAATTAATACTTTTGGACGAACATGGTAATCCAATGGAGGATTCACAGCACGAGGAAAAATCACGCTCCCGGCTTAGTAGGTTAGTGTCGATGATTTTTATTATTGCATTTTGGGGATTTACTTTTAATTTAGTTTACTAACCATATTATAAGCCAGTAGCGGATCTTTACGACTGTATATTAAACCGTTTGTCTACTTTTTCATTTATATGCCTTCCAAAAGCTCTTCATCTATTAGATCGGTCTCAAGTGCTAAGCCAACAACGTAAGTCATGTATATAATACTTGTAGTACAAAGCAGAGGACCGTGGTACATCACGTATCAGTTTTATTATGCTTCCACCTTATGTTTTGTTTATCTAGACCTGCTTTCATAGTTAGTTCACAGTACCACGACTTTGCCAACCAAATGAACTACCTGGCTAGTCTTGAATAACACGTTTTATATTTCTATTTTATGCTAACTCAAAACCATAAAAATACATTAAGCGTTAGACGGAAATCGCCACCAGTTGTAAAAAATCATTCTGGACCTTTGTCAACATCATCTGGTGCGGGACCGATGGTGGACTCATCCCCATCATCTATGTCATCCAGTATAAATAAGCAAAAGAGTTTTATAACATCATCAACATCAAGGTTTTTCACATCAAGTTTTCTTTTTTTTAATTGTTCCAGCTTTATTTGCCTGTCTCAGTTTTTGTTTTAATTTAATGTTCCGCGCTCATTTTTCACCTTTTCCCGCCCAATTTTCATACAGTCCTTAAATATTCCACAGCTCGAGACTTTCGTTGGCCGGAAGTCGACAAAGTTTAGCGGGGTCAAGAAGTCAACTTGCGTCGCCTGCAATTGAACGACCAGGCGGGACTGGTATTCAACAACCATCTGATAAGTTAACCGATAAGCGATCACCGCCAGAAGTTTTTTCTACATCAAAACGTGCTTCATTTATCGAAACTGGATTCCTTGAAACGTTAAAACCACAATTTACACCGGGACAATCGTTAACATCGCCATCACCAGCGCTTGCGATGAACGAGGAGAAGCTTAATTTACTACAGCTGCAACAAGAGAATGATGACTTGAAGAACCAAATTCGAGATTTGAGCGAAAAACTCGAAACGATAAAACAACGTCGAAATGAGGATAAGGAGCGTCTTAAAGATTTCGACCGCATGAAAACGCAATTCGATCAGCTACACGAATTTAAGATTAAAATTATGGAGGCCCAGGCGCAATTGCAACGTGATGTGCAACGTGCAAAGCAAGAAGCTAAAGATGCGGTCGAAGCACGCGATCGCCATCAAGAAGAGATGTGTGAATTATCCGAAAATGTCGAGATGATAACGCTCGATAAAGAAATGGCTGAGGAAAAAGCTGATACACTACAATTAGAACTTGATCAGGCTAAGGAGCGCGTTGAGGAATTACAACTGGATCTCGACATTTTAAAAGCTGAGATGCAAAATAAACCCGGTGTTGGAGGTGAAGGTGCCGGAGGTATATCAACGTTTGAATTCAAGCAGCTTGAACAACAAAACCAACGGTTACGTGAAACTCTAGTCCGACTAAGAGATTTATCAGCCCACGAGAAACATGAAATTCAAAAGATGACGAAAGAGTTGGATACAAAAAAATCTGAAGTGATGGAATTGCAGCACATCAAAGAAAAATTATCGCAACGTATTGATGAAATGGAGGCACAAATTGCAGATCTACAAGAGTTGGTAGATGCGGCCCTCGGTGCCGAAGAAATGGTTGAGCAATTGGCCGAAAAGAAAATGGAGCTCGAAGATAAAGTTAAACTGCTCGAAGATGAAGTTTCTGAACTCGAGGCGCTCGAAGAGGTTCATGAACAGCTGGTCGAATCGAATCACGAATTGGAAATGGATTTACGTGAAGAATTGGATATGGCACAGGCCGCAAAACGGGAAGCGGTTCGTGAAAAGGATGCTCTATTGGAAACGATCTTGGATCGTGACTCAACGATCATGAAATTCCGTGAATTGGTGCAACGATTAAATGAGCAGGTGCATGAGGCGCGTGAAAAGGTCAACACCGAAATATCAAAATCGGATCGTCGCGAAAAGGATATAACGGAGACGATCGATTTTAAGCAAATGTTCGCCGAGACAAAAGCATACACACGCGCAATCGATTTACAGCTGCGACAAATTGAGCTCACCCAGGCGAACGAGCATGTTAAACTATTGTCTGCGTACATGCCTGATACGTTCATGAACCGTGGTGGAGATCATGATGCAATTCTTGTTATCCTCCTAATATCACGTTTAGTATTCAAATCTGGAATTATCGTAACTCAAGCTCGGGAAAGATTCCCGGCACTAACCAGTATTGATAAGACGGCCGTGCTACAAGGACATGTAGTGAATCAATTCCAATTTCGTTCACGACTACTTCACTATGTGCATAATCTTCAAGCGGTGCTACATCAATTTTTGTACAGTTTGAATACGTGCAAGCCTGAGTTACTGTTAAAGACGGGCGGATCCTTACTCGAGATGATGGCCCAAGAGAGAATCATTGATAACATTGTGGAGCTGCTCAAAGCGAATCAATTGGATGAGAATAGCTCATTGGACAGTAAGTACACAATCTAAATTATCTAATATGATTTTTTTTGTTTAACAAAATTTTCTGTTTTCCAGATTTGGAAAAATGTGTAACGTTCTTCAACGCAATTTACTCGGTCCTTTTGCACGGCGAGGAATTGGTCAATGAAACCCAATTGGTACGTGATTCAATCGCATCAATCGGTGCCGCTAGTGACTCACTAACCACAAACGCTTCAATAATTCAAGCTCTGATCAAGGGTGGTGATGAAACAAGCGATTCGGGCCTTCTAATGCAGTTCATAATCCAAAATATCGAAACGATCAAGCAACAGCTAAAACTAGTAAAACGTCGTCTTCCACAAGATCTCGCAATCACCAAATGCAATTTATCGCAAAAGACAATTTTAAACTTAAAACAGACTGCGGACAATATAGGCAAAGCGATGAGTGTCTTAAATTTGGGCTCAAAACAAATTTTACAATTGGTTGCACTCGAAGTCGATTCAGACACTTCAGTTTCGCATACGAACGTATTTGAATTTTTATCACAAGCATGTGAAAAAATATACGAGCAAGATGATCGTGGACCAACACAAAATCTAAGAACCGTGCTCACCACAACGAATACTGATATGTCACAATTTGCACAATATTTACTCGATCATGAGTACGAAATTATGAGTATTCAAGGGAATGTCGATAAGCCAATGCCACCGATTGTTCTACGAGCCCAATTCATTAAGAAACAACTTGAGGAAACCAAAACATTAACGGCGACGCTCGAAAATCGAGAGGCTGAAATACGACAACTTAAGCTGGCGGCCAAGATGAAACAGAATGAATTGTCTGAGATGCAGATACGTAAAGATTTGGCCGAGAAAAAATTGTCGGTGCTACAAAATGACCATGAGATTAATACGGAGAAATTGCAGCGAAAAATTGATGAGGTGACACAATTACTTAAGAAGAAGGAAAAAGATTTCGAAGAGACTATGGATCATCTACAGAGCGATATCGATTCGCTCGAAAGTGAAAGAGGTGCTCTTCGTGAAAAACTAAAAATTCACGGTAGCAAGAAAGGTGATCTCAAATCAACAACTGCATTTGATATAACCGCAAATTCACCGTATATAGCACAAGAATTAACCCTTTTGACGAAGGCATTCAAAGATGAACGGGCCGAACGTATTCGCCTCCAATCGATTAAATATCAAAATATGCTTAACGAAATGCAACCAATTTATGTTCCAAAACCTAAAGATAATCGTATCATTGAGTTGGAAAAAAATTTAGCCGGCATACAATACGATTATGTTATGTCATTGGTGAAGGGGGCAGAAATTCCGGCCGCCCGTACAAAACAAGCAAATCTTCAGAAAATGTTGAATGATCAAAAACTTAAACAAAAATTACATAGACAAGAGATTAAGACAAAGGCAGAGAATATAGCCGCCGAGATTATGGAAGAATATTTACAAAGGAAGCCACATCGATCGGTTAAGGGCGATTTTGCAAGTTTCCCGACAAATGAGTTGTCGAAAGCTTTGCGTGCATAAAACAAAAATGGAATATTATAAAAAAAAACGTCATTATATATTTATTTAGTATTATACACAATATATTATATTTATAAATAACTTATTTTTTTATTTTTATTATACATACATACATTCATACTACAACATGTTTGCGCAAACATCTCACAATTCGCTACGTAGTACGTACTCCTTTTGAATATCGTAGTCGCTATACAAATTTGATGTACATTTTAAAGCCTGTGAATAAAGCGCCCAGCTGATGGATGTTATTTCTTCTTAGTTAATTTTTTTATAGCTTTTAACGAGCTTAAAATATTCTAGTAATTCCCGTTGATACTTAATGGGCGTTATTTGAATATTTTTGTGATATTTTTTATGTTAAATGAAAAATTTCTACTTTCTAATTATAGTAAATGAACAATTTGTGAATAAAATTTAATTTAAAACTATCATAATTACTGTTTAATTAATCGAGATTTTTTTATTTTTATTTTTTTGAGGTAGACTTCACAAACATCGTGAGTGTGTTCATAAACTCTACATTGTAACAATATTGTTAACATAAACAGTTCTAAAGCGTTCATAAACTTCGATTGTAATCACAGCAACGTGTTTTTTCTTGTTTATAAACCTAAACCACATGATTCGCATCGTGTCCTTGTGACAAGAAGGAAGTATTTTCAGTAGAATTATAGTGGTGAAAAGTTTAAGAAATATTTATTAAATTTAGTGGAAGTTAAAAAATAAAATAGTAATTACTATTAGAATACGTGGTTTTTACTACGTAAAATAGGGCTAAGTACTAGTAGATTTTAAGTGGTCGCAGGGTTATTATTTAATAAAACGTGATAGAGAATAGATAAATTGTTAATTAAAAGCCATATTCTTTTAGTCGTATAAAAAGTTAAACATCACTTGAAATGATATATTCATTACCTAAAAATTGTAAGTGATAGATCAAAATGGAAAGAAAACGTAAGTTTTTAATTTTCAATTACATTAATATTGAAAATAGGTAGTTTCTGTCATTTGTCGTATCACATCAAAAGCGTGTTCGATTGGACTGAATTAACTGAAGTAGTAGCTGTACCTGAAGTAACAAAAGTGAAGAGACTGTTCGATTGCCAACTCTTCACTTCAGTTAAAAATTGAGCAACTGAATTAACTGAATAGATATTTTGCTTATGTAGTTACTTCAGATGAGTGATTTGTTTTTCTTCCCAAGTATCACTACTTCAAATAAATGATTCATTTTTATGGAACTGAGTACAAGTTTGAGTTCCATTATATTATAAGATTTGCTATGAAAAGTGAAACAAAAATACTAAACCGATGGAACTTGATCTAGACTCAAGAATTAAAAGGGCGTAAGTCGTCTTATGCCCTAATCGACTTTTGAGCATTTTCTGTTTAATTGTATATTAATACGTTTTTATTTTCCAATTTCCAAGGTAATATCAAAGAAAGTAAGATATCTTATTCTTTTGCATATTACCAAAAAATTGGAATAATAATGTATTAACAGAAAATTAGATAGAAAATGCTCAAAAGCCGAATAGGGCATAAGTCGACTTACGCCCTTTTAATTCTTGAGTCTAGATATGTGGGATACGTAAGTTCCATCGATAATTTTGATAAATGGAAAAAAACTTGGAACTTATGAATGAGTTCAATTTTTGTTCTACTTGGGTTTTTTGAATTTTTTCGTTTGTTTTTATTCTCGTGTGTTGATTTGGGGGGCTATTTGGTTGGGAATTTGCGACCTAAAAAAATATTTTTTAATAATAAATTACTAGAAATTAATAAAAAATTACATTTTGAAACAATTTTTCGAAACATAAGCCAAACTGAAATAAATTGTTCTATTTTTATTTTGACATTTATCTGAAGTGAAGAATACCAATCGAACAATCTCTTCTCTTCAGTAACTCAATAAAGTGAAGAGTACCTCAATTAACTGAAGTGAAGATTTGTACTTTTCAGTCCAATCGAATACGCTTCATATGAATCGACTAACAGAATACCAATTTATACTTGAAGTGATGTGATAGTTGTCACATCACATGAAGTGATGCGACTATGGGAATAGGGCTGTAAGACAAAAGAAAAGGAGGAAAATGGGGCAATCCAGGGCTGAGATGTTGTAACTATCACGTTTTTCGCTTCGATGCATTTTCGATAGAATAACTACTCCTTTGTTAAAAATATAAAATTTTAAAACAATTTAGTTCTAAAATACAGTTATTCTATCGAAAACGTATCGAAGCGAAAAACGTGATGGTTACATCTCACCCCAGATTCCTACAAAAATAGTTATTGGCGATAACGATATCATTATCGAAGAGACAGAGTCTGATTCGGATTTAGAATATTTGTAAACAGACTAATAATGCTAACGCCAATCTAAAGAATACATCAAATAAATACACTAAGAATGACACAGGACCACAACAAAGAATATACAACGAAAAAAAACCTGTATACTGCAACAGAGTTAAAAAGAGCCAACCAAATACTAAAAATTAGAATCAAAACAGCTAAAAGAACGAGTTGGAGATCATTCCTAAATGACATTAACCACACAAAAAACAACTCGACAATTTTTAACTAATAGAAAGATCACTATAGATAAGAAAAACCCGGCAGCTAATCATATTACTAATTCAGGGATTCCCCAGGGTAGTTGTTTGAGCCCGACACTTTTCAACATTTACATAAACAGTATTCACGAGCACAATATTGCTATAATGTAGAGTTTATGAACACACTTCGTATCTTACATAATCGCGTTGCTTTTGTGTTTATCATTTATATCTAACTTTTTTTTTGTGTTATGTATTTGTACGAAAATGGACTGTGAATTATTAATTTTTGTAATCTAATTACCTACTAGTCTACAATTATACTATGTATTTTTATAATTAATCTTAAAAATAAAAGTCCAGTCTGTTTTTAGTAAAATTATAAATCACAACGTATAAAACAAAAGTTGATGAATAATGTGACGTCGCAACTCGCAAGTCCGACTGTAGGTTGCATGACTTAGCCATGCAACCAAAATACTTTTGTACAAAATAAATTCGCATGCAACAATAATTTGTACCACAAAAATTTTATTTAAACAACAAAAACAAAAAAATGTTTTGCTATATTAATTTAAAAAAAAAAACCAACAAACAAAATTAATTAAATTAAATAAAATTAATAAAAATATATGTTCGTCACAGGGCAAGCAGCATGTCATATAACACAACAAAATTGCGCGCAACATCACAAATGATTTAATAACATGATCTAGATAGGATTTCGAGTATGATTGTGTTAAGCGAGCCATTTTTACGGGTTAGTTTGTGTTAATTCCGTTCACTTAAAAAATAAATAAAAAGAAAATATAAAATTAAAACTAAATTATAACTAAATTTGTACAAAAAAACATTAATAACAACAAAAATAATTACAATTTAGAAATTAAATTATGATCTAAATGATTTACATATTTAAATGGCAATTGATGGCAGAATTGTGCAATCACGGAATGTGTTTCAGATAAAATTCTTTCGTCTATTCGATATAGGCTACCCGTGTCCCTGAAATTAGAAATACGTCGTATAAATCAAGCATTTTATTGTAACGATTCACTTTATACTTTGACTCCTTCACCACACTTTGATTATTACAAAATGCGAAAAGCGCAAGACTAATACTGTCCAAGGAAAGGCAATACGGATGCACATATTCCTTTTGGGTGAGTAGTTTAACTTCGATCACCTCTTGTACCTTGACCGCATACTGATGTTCCGTAAATTCTTTATCTGAAAACTAAAAACTTTAAATTTAATATACGGCTGGAATCAATCCGCGCGCCTCCTATCACCTACATAATTAAGCATAATTTCGGTAATTTGATAATACGCGTACACATATGGCACGACCGAGCTAAGAATTAAGTTTGTTATTTTATTATTATCGTTAAAAATAATTTTATTATCTTCAGTCCGTGAAAATGTTTTAAATTTAAGGAGTAGATTTATAGAATTTGTAACCTCCTGATCTTCATTTTTACTGTAGAATACAAACTCTTGGCTAAATATCAATCGAGCGGTACGCACCCCCAGCCTCAGCTCGTCTAAAATCACATCACAAAAAAATTTTAAACATTCCAAACAAATATAAATCAAAACGTTAAACACTAACTTTCATCAATCTCCTTCCTTCCATTCTGGGTAGTAATCATCTTGGCGACCAAAATCGTAAATGCAGGCAGTACAACCCACGATAAACATGGATTTATATACAGTTGTATTGTAAATATGGGCACCGAAATTTCCATTGTACTATCGGATAAATTATGTCCTTTAAGTTTTTTTAAATTTGACTTGTCCAAATTAAATTTTTTATAAATCAATTCAAATGTTTTACTCTCCGTCATCTTAACAACATTCGAATGCAGACTAATCGAGGAGAGTAGAGATTCTTGAACGTCATCTCTTTTAATTGATAGGCCAGCACCTAAATTGTTAAATAAATCGATCATAAGGCAAACACCTTCCAACATATCATCAAAATTTGTTTGGCTGCCAATTAAATTGCGATACATAAAATAGTATGCAAACAAATGAAATGTTCCGAGTACATTCATTTTTTGCTGTTGATGTATAATTTCGTGCGCCAAATCATTCACATAGATTAGTTCTTGTTTTGACAGGATTTGTGCGTCGGCCGGTTCAATCGAATGCTGGAAGCGATTAAGATTATCACCTAAAAAGTTACGAGCCGAAACTGGCTTACCAAAATCAAAATGCATTGAACCGAATTTTTGTTCAATTATGCTAAACGCTTTGATAAGACCGAGTGTCGATTCTTTTGGTTTTGGCACACCGAGCAATTCATAAACAAAAAGTTGTTCCTCCAATGGTTTCTCGTATGAAATATTTATTGGCACAATTGTTATATCGGATACTTCGCCCATAAATAACGGTTCCAGTGTCATCGAGAGTAATCCAATTTTTGGCGGCAGTGCTTTATAACTTCGACTTCGTGTACCCTCGAGAAAAAATTCCACAACGCGATGAAATATGGTGACCAGTGAATGCATATACTCCTTAAACACGTGCCAATATAGTTTATCGTTTGAGAATTTACGTCGCATAAAAAATGCGCCAGTTTTTCGTAGTGCAGCACCCATGCCAATCATTCCATGAAAGTCTATACATATAGGTATATATATTTGTGATATTCTTTTGTATAAAATTAACCAGATTAAAATATTTTTTATTTTTTTTAAATCTCACCCATTCCAGCGGCGATAGCCGGTATCTCAATATCGTATGTAAAACACATGTACGACATTAGAATAAAATCTCCATAGCTGCGATGGCTCGGTAAAAATAAAACCGGATTACTTCCACTTGTTCGTTTAATCTCATTTAACTGGTGTTCATTAACGTACACATGATCATAAATCCGTTGCATAAAAGACGATATAATTTGGCCGAGTACTCTTATAACCAGCATATTTGATTCTAAACCAATTTCATTTAACATACTAACCACATCCGTACGCATCTCCTCTCTTTTATTTTTATCATTACCGGACAAATCATTTAACAAATTATTGATACGAACCGAATTGAGCACTTTCTTTTTAAGTTCTTCGGGCGTTAAATAACGATCTTTTTTGCACAACATTAGCGGATTCCAACGTTTCGCCATGCTGGGAAATCGATCTGGCTCTAAAATATCTTTGAACGCCACTCTTCGCTCATGATTGAAGTTTATCTCCATTTTCAGTTTTATTAAGCTAAAAAGATATAAAATATTGGTAAATTAATTTTTTATTTTATTAGATAAAATTTGTAATCTAGAGAAAGGAAATTTCCGAACGGTTATTGTACAGCGCTCACGATTCAACTATCTTATCAATATTAATCGATTGTAATACTTGTGTAATGAAATGGGTTTTACATTAATTTAAAACGTCGTATAGTTGATTACCTAATTATTTCGCATATTTTAAGTCATTTATCGTAATCATTTAAATAAATTAGGTATATTATTCAAATTATATTCATTTAATTTCCGATATTGCTAAATTGTACGCAAATTGATTTAAAAACAAAAATATTCCATGTTGCTATTAAAATAGTTAAGTTAAATTTCCCTGTGGTGGATTTCTAAGTACATAGTTGAATAAATACCAGAATAAATTAACCTACAAAAACTAAAATGCCAGTTGGAGTAGAATACAAAGAGTGATCCAGACGTCTAAACGAGTATGCTGGATAAATCGAATTGTCTGTATATGTAAATATGGTTCATATCGTATCGCGTGCCAATGTGCTTCGTCTTGTATGAGAATTTGTGATCACGTACCAGATCAATGCACTCTTGATTGTTCTCGAATATTACTGTTGGTGAGTCAAATTGTTCGGTCATTTCCTCCAACAATGTCAACCATTTGATGCCTCTGATATTGAAATAAAATCGGCTTCGCATGATGACTCTGCAACTATTCCTTGCTTGTTACACGACCACTGTTTGATTTACGGTCGATTTTGTCGTCGGCCCATGTTGCATCTGCATATCCAAACAATGATAATTCGTTCGATTTGATGTTGCTCATCTTAAGCCTCAGTTGATGTGTTGCCTTCAAATATTTCACAACACGCTTGAGTTGATCCCAATCTTCCATACTCGGCCGTGATACCTTTTGAGCCAAAATACTAGTACTGGCCGAAATGTCAGGTCTTAAATTCACTGATAAATACAACAATCGTCCAATCAGTGATCGATATTTCTTGTTATTTTCCAATGGTTGTGTCGAGTCTGACTTTCCGTAATTGATATCCATTAATATTTTCGCCGGTTTTGCGTTAATTAATCCGAAATCTGATACAATTTCATAATGTATGCTGATTGATTCAATTCAAAATTCCCATCAATATCTTTTGTAACCTTCATGCCCAAATAGTAATTGATTGGTCCCAAATCTTGCATCACAAAATGTGGCTTGAAAATGCTTTCAATTAATGTAATTTGCTTGACTTAGCAAAATTCAAGTTCAACTGTCTTCGAACAGAAGCATGGATCGTTATAGCTCTGTTGAAATCCAGCTCCGATGAGTACTTTGTGAAGATCGGAATTCCAAGATCTGACAGCCTGTTTCATTACAGATTCTCTTCGTCGTTTTTTTTACTTGTGTTTCTGTTGAAACCACCTCCTCCTCAGCGTTTACATATTCACCGATACTGTCATGTTTTTGTCTTTCACCCAAATTAATTGAAATTTCGCTGTCTTTCATATTTGGTGTACCAAAACGAGTATCTCGACTGACTACTACTTTCTTCGTTGAAGGATTGTAGCAACGATAAGCTTTCGAATGCTCGTCATGTCCAAGAAAAATCATTTCAGCTGCCACATGGTTCTATTTTCCTCTTTTTTCTGATGATGAACAAAGCATTTAGAACCAAATATGTGAGAATTGTTTATACCTGGTTTTATGCTGTTCCACCGTTCTTTGGTGTCATGTTCGTTGTTCTTGCAATCACATGATTTTGAATGAAATTTGCCGTTGCAATGGCGTCACCCCAAAAACTGTTTGGTAACTTCGCGTTAATATCTCTTCTTTTGTTTGTTACCGCAATCAAAAACAAAAAATCCGAATCTTGATTCAGCTTATCAGTCGATTTGCCATCAGTGATATTCCTTTTTTCAAGCCATTCCTTGTACTTTGGGCAATTTTTCTTTTGATCATTGGGTTTCTTGCAGAAAAAACAAACACCAACTTTTGCTACGGTCTTCATAACTGAATCGCTTAAAGTTCAATCTTTGCCTCTCGTATTCAGCAATCACATGTTGTTTCACCGCATCAAGTGTTATCTCTGTTGCATCACGCGCTCCAAGTCCAGAAATAATTGTATCATAACTTTCTGGCAAACTACCGAGTAAAAATATTTTCGCAAATAAAGTTGCCAATGTTCCTTCACCAAGGTAGCTCAATTTCGCGAATAGATCTTGCATTCGATTTATGTGTGCTTTCGCAGCACCACTTTCTTCGAGTTTCAATGCACAAATTAATCGCACCAAGTACGCCTTGTTAGCAAGCGTACTCTTTCCATGGTAATTTTTCAACGCGTTCCATGTTTTCCTTGCTGTATCTGCCCGTTCGAAATACGAATGTGCGCCAATTGATCATCTTCAGCAAAGTATCTTAGGTAAATTTAAAATTTAAATTCCATATTACACGCGATTCATTAGTCGCTTTCACACTTGGAATTAAACTCAGAAACCATTTTGTTTTTCACATTTTTATGAATATTTTTCGACTTTAATTCCATTTATTCTGTAAACTAAACTTACTACTAACTACTTCCTATGATACAAAATTCCATTTCACATTATAAAACTGTGAAATAGGGTTAATCCTATGTGCGTTCGTTGTTGGCTGTAAACTTGAGTTTTTGAGTTCGCTGCTCATATGTTAATCCAGATTTGAAGTTATTTTTAATTTCGTATATATTTAGAGTTTTGTTTCAAACCAACATTGTCGGTGTGTTGATTTGTTTCAAATCAAATTATTTTAGGGACTGTAGCCACCAAGCGCAGCGCGTCATATTCTTCCACACAATCCACTAGTGATTCATTTTTTTTAATTGGAATTTTTTGTATTAAAAATATGGAATATTTGAATGTTTTTATAAAAATTATTTACATTTCTGCTCAAACCACGATTTCCTATTAATAGATAAGAGCAAGTTGACGTATATTTTAATTTGCCAATCAAATTATGGCTGTGTATTCCAAAAGCAAAAAATGAATAAAACGAAAGCATACTATTTTGGAACGATAAAATTAATGATATGTTATTCAATTTCCCTACTTCAAACATATATGAAGTTATCTCCGGGAATACCAGTCAAAAACATACAGGAGTTTCTATCAAAAATTAAAAGGTACCTCAGTCAAAATAGTGTTAGACTGAAATGCCTTTTCAGAAGGAAGTTCAATAAAACTATGTACTAAAAACGCATTCAAGTCAAAACGTTTTTGACAGGAATTCTTCAAACAATGAAAAGAAATTTCAGACAGCAGACATACAGCGCCACACCATCACCGATTCACCAACTTGTTTGATCGTTGATGTTGACCGCAAATTGTTTAAGGGGGCGTTCACGTATTACGTAACGCTTCATGGGAGTGGAGGGAGTTTCATGATTTGTTACGGGACTAATGGGATTTTTGTTAAGGGACTAAACATTTTGTTCGTTATATGGAAGAAACGTTTTATCAAGAGATCAATTTACATATACAGTGACTCACAAAACTGTTCATAAAAATCAAAAAATAAAATATTTCATGTCTTTCTCGTTCTCTCATCGTTACACCTTCAATACATTTTTTTTTTTTATTTATTAGATTTTACCGTTATCGTAGCGATTGGGTTTTTCTCATTGTCTCTTTCAGAATTTTAATTTATATTTTTTGATCGTTAGTCCTATTTGAACAGTTTTGTTGCTCAAATGTCAAAACATTGCTTTCCGTTGAAATATTTATTGTGATATTTTTTACTGTTGTTGTTGAGATTAATTTTATTAATTTATCATATTATAATTTAAAAAAAAAAAAAGATTTCATAATTTATATTGTCGATGTAAAATACCGAAAACAATTTAAAAAAATGTTGAGGTATTATCTGAACTTAAAAATGGAGTATCCGTCAAAAATATTTCCAAAAAATTTGCCGTTTCTCTTGTTTTTGTAAGTAATTTGAAGGAAAAAAATAGTTTATCTATCAAAAAGAATGTTGAAGGAAGACCAGAAACATTGTCGCCTGACGCAAGGAGAGCTGTAAAACGAATAATTGTATCTGGCGCAATTCACAATGCCACAGAGGTTAATAAGTCCATTAAAAATACACTTAACATTAATGTAAGCAATGAAACCAAACGGCATTGCTTAAAAAATGGCAATTTTAAAGCTACAATTTAGAACGAAAAAGCCACTGTTAAGAACTGGACACCGGAAAACTGTAAATTGACAGCATTGTCCGACGAAACCAAAATATACCGTATGGTACGGACTACAAGAGAGAAATATTCAGAAAACTTTGAAATTCGGAGGAGGTTCTTTAATGGTTTGGGGATGTTTTCAGCGTGAAAAGTTGGGAATGCTTAGGAAAATTAATGGTATAATGAAAGCTGTCGACTATATCAAGATTCTTAATGACTCGTACCTACCTAGTTTACAAAAATTTGATTGTGAGATAAGGGACACAATTTACATGCAAGACAATGATCCGAAACACACTGTAAAAATAACCAAGCAGTGGTTACAAGATCAGGGAATCTACACTGGAGTGGCTACCACAATCAACGAATCTTAATCCAATTGAGAATCTATGTAGTATAGTAAAAAGAAAAATAATTGCCAATATAACAGTTCCCAAAAGCTGCGATGAATTATGGTCTAGGGTTTAAGAGAAGTGGAACAACATTGAACCAAATGTTTTAAAAAATTTGGTCGACAATATGCTAAAGAGAATTAAAGCAGTTAACCGTACAAAATACGATTGTACAAAAACACATAAACCTCAAAAGTGTTGATATAGTTCTTTGTCTTTATTTCATATTATTCTGTGAAACGTATTATAATTATAAAAAATTATTAATTTATTTTATTTTATAATTAATTAACAACAATAAGCGTATTTTCTTGAAAAAATTACAACAACAATTGCATAGGATAAACCCTCGCAAGAATAACATTAACCCAAAAAAATATTGGGTTAAATTAAACCCAATTCTAATTTTTGGTTATGATACCTGCCACCAGGTCATATTACATATTAAATTTATATTTTATTTCGAAAAGTTGGCTTTTGCCAATTAAATCAAATTGGCTATTTTCTTGGGAAACAAATAAACCCAAAATAGTTTGGATTCAATTTTGGTCAACAAAATACGCTATATATAGACTAAAAGAATTAATGTGGAAAATAAATTCTATATTCATTGTTTATTCTTAAATTATCTTCTTTATTGCGATTAAACTTTTTATTTTTCTCTTTTCCTTTTTATCTCTCTTGGTCACACTCATTCTCGCGTTCAATATTGGAACCACGGATGAGTATGTTTTATACAATTTGTTCACCTCTTTCAGCACTCTTTCATAGATGGTGCTGAATTACAATAATTTACAAGATAAACAAAATAAATAATTAAAATAAGGCGCGTGCAGTTGATATTCATTAAGGTGGCCATAACAGGTGTATTTATGCCGGTTATGTCGAAATTTATTATGAAAAGCGAAACAAGTTCAAAATATCTTTATTTTCTAGGTTGGTACAATTTTCTTTGGCATTCGTGTGACGTTTGAGTAGAATACGTCCATTAGTGTGAGTTTGGTAGCCATTTATTTACGACGGGAAAAGTTTGTCTGATGATTTTTGCTATGGAAAAAAAATTGAACAAGAGTTTGCTTGAAATTTTGTGTTTTTAACCCCTTAAGGACCGATTTTTTTAAAGAAATATAATATATAACCAAATAATACGTAGAAAAATTAAAATTAACAATAATTTAATTCTGTATGGTAAACCTGGAAGCACGGGTTGTTTCACACATAACGCAACATTACAAGGTTTACAATATTAACCGAGCTCCTCCTGTTTTTTTATATAGTATGTCCCGAGATATCTCGGGCCTAGCCCTTAAGGGATTAATGGAATTACGGCTACGGAATCATTGAAAATATTCCATAAGTGTTTTGGAGAGTCTACTCTATCGAGAACACAAGTATGTATTTGAGTGACATAAAGCATTCAGTGAGGGTCGTTAGGTCGTAGAAAATTTGCCTCATGCGAATCGTCCATCCACCTCTGTTAACGACGATAACATCGAAAAAGTGAAGAAAATTGTGCTCGAAAATCGTAGTGTTGGCATTAGAGAGATATGAGAGGCTCTCAACATCTCTTATGGATCGACTCAACACATTTTGGTTGATGTTTTAGGTATGAAACGCATTGTCACTCAACTAAGAGTGCCGAAATACCTAAATTATTTTGCAAAAAGAACGTCGAGTATAGAGGACGCAAAAGAAATGTTTGCATACGTAGCTAATGACCCTACATCCATCAAACGAATTATTACTGGTGACGAGACGTGGGTTTATGAATATGACGTCGAAACTGCCCAACAATCTAGCGAATGGCGCGCCAAAAATGAGCCAAAACCGAAAAAATCACATAAAAGTCGATCGTGGTGTGGTTCACCATGAATTCGTTTCAGAGCGTCAAACGGTCAATAAAGCATAGTACTTGGCCGTTTGAAGGCTTCTACGTGGAGCAATTCGTCGTAAACGGCCGGATTTGTGAGCAAACATTTCATGGATTTTTCACCACGATAATGCGCCAAACACGAAACCAACCACCGTACTCGCCAGATTTGGCTCCCTGTGAATTTTTCCTGTTTCAGAAACTCAAATATCCGCTCCAGGAAACGCGTTATGAGTCGATTGAAGCCATAAAAAGAAATTCGCTGAAGTAACTATAATTACCCTAATTATGAAAACAAATATTCGTTATTTTCATGCAGAATAGAATTATCAGCATTTTACACGATTTATCTTAAAATTCATAAATTTGCAGATACGGGGTATTGCCTTGACACCATCGATAAGCCGCAGTGCAGTTACTTAGTATCATTGACATCGTACGATTTCGATTGAGCTCGTGGAATGAATATTTACGAAATTATCACGCTTTGTCAGTCAATTTTAAATTGTTGGTGGTAAAATTGGTTATTGAGTACTACCTGAAACAGTAAGATAACTTGCTTTTTTTCGTAAAATGGCGTTTCTCGGATAAACATTCTCATTTATAAAAAAAAAACTTATGCATCTTATTATCTTTAACAGATAGTGGAAAATTTAATTAATAAAAAAAAAACTTTAATAATCACGGTGAGGTCATCTATAAAATGCAATTAACGATTCGCTTGATTTTATCCATATTTTATTGTATCGCGCACTTTTTTTTGCTAACCAAGCACATTAACATAATACGAGAACACTACACGAAAACACATTTTAGACCGTATTATTCTTCCCACGTGATCGAATATATTCGTATAAATATAAATAAATAAATCAAGAAACACAAAATGTTTACACTTTCTGAGACGTAATCGCATGAAAATGCTGTTGAGTTGATATTTGCACGGCAAACCTCACGACAAATTAAATATTTAATAATATTTGAATGTAAATATAAAAAAAGTTGTTACATTAAACAACAATAAAAGTGCTACATATAAGATGTTTAATCTATGATATTATATACTATTACGATATTATTACTAAATAACAATTTTTGTTACGTGTTCGACACAATTCAATTCATCGTCTTATATACGTTTTAAGTGAAATTCGCAGCTGACTTTATTACAAATTACAGTACCTCTCTACATACACATAATCTTAACTTGTTTTAAATTAGTCTCAGTTAAGTTAAAAGACAAAACTCAATTTAAATATGTACACATTTATAGTTCCTTCCTTTTGAATTGTTCATCAAATGAAAGTTAACCCTTTGCAGTCGAGGACTTTTTCAAGTGAACTTCTCGTTCTCGCTGGGTCGAATATATTTTTTTGTAAGACTGCGATATATATACAGAGTTGTTAATTATTGCAATTCATACAATATACGACACAATAGTAACAACAAAGTATCGCCGGAATGAAAAAAAAAACCTAATGACTGTATAAATAACGAAATTATTTTTTATTGACATTCGACCTAAGTAGTGAATAGAAATGTGATATCGCTCGTCGCTTGTATAGCGACATTCGACCGCAACGGGTTAAATTTCATTTTTTTTTCTTCAACTATTTCAATCATCACATTATTATGCACACAAAAATTTATCTTATCTTTGATAAAAATTTAAACCATTACACTTTGCTCTATAACACCGGTGTGTAAGTAACACAAATTTAAAAAAAAAAAAAAGTGGCCCGCATGGTTACTAAACAAACGAACTCGACCGTATACACTTAAAATTACAACTAATAAAATTAGATAATTTATTTATTAGAAAACAAACAGGAATCACCTTAATAATTATTATAAAACAACAAACACTGAAAACCACACCATAAACGCTTTAGCAAAATACCACAAAAACAATTGAAACCAATGTGTGTAGTAAACAACCACAAATCATAAATTGTACTGAAAAGAAAACAAAAATATTGTCTTCACCAACATCTCTACCCCCCAACACAAGAAATTTCTCTTCTCAAAAACGCGCGTTAAGTACAAGTAATCACATTTTATTTAATACTTTCGGTTACGGGACAGCCAACATCAAGTGATCGTTATCTTATCTGTTGGTCGGTATCTTTTTACTTTTTATGTTTTTTTTTTTGACTGGGTCACATAGTACATAGAAGGAAATAAAGATTGCACACGCGACGATTGAGTATAGTAGAAATAAATTATTCTATTTCGTTTTTTTTTTATCAAAAAGACGGATTGACCTTAAAATTTAATTTAATGACGTAAACATTTCTTGTAATGAATAAGATCGTACGACAGTCGTACAACATAAATCACACAATCACAAATATCTTGTAAGGTATTTTCTTGAATATAAGGCACTTTCATTTAGAATACTATATGGGCTGAAAAGGTTCCTAGGGTAACATGTAGTACCATCGCTTTCGATGGTTTAGGAACAATTTATCGTAAACAGTTTACCGTAAAGCAATTGATCGCACCGAAATTATTTTTATAAATTCGGGCGCCCAAATTAATAAAAATAATTTCGATACGATCTATTGCTTTAAAATAAATTGTTTTACGATAAATTGCTTGAATAATTTTTGCGTTTAAGTTCAATAATTTAAATAAAACTAGCGTTCGAAATGGAAAATGTACAAAACACATTTATGTCGAATTCTTTTCATTTCAATTTTTATTTTATTTTCACTTAAAATTTATTAAAAAGCTAAAATTTACCCAAAAAACAGAAAAATTTCATTTTAATTGTCAAAATATTAAACATACTCATAAAAGGACAAGAAATTGAGCATAAAATACAAATTATGCTCAATTGGCACAACGTCATGTCATGACAAAAATATTGAATAATATTCTAATCTTTTCCTCTCTTGACAAAATTTCAATGCGCATGCTCAAAACCATTTTTGTGTATGTATTTCTCAAAATGTACTAAAAATTGTCACGAGAGGAGTGAGCATAAATTTTTTGGCTCCCAACAATAAATGTAACATCCGATAAGAATTGTGAATTAAAAAGGTGTTGCGATATTTCCGCCATTTCAAATGGCACCTTGTTCTTTGTTAATTATATAGTCCATTTTTGAAGAAACTAAATTTGGACAATATGCACTTTAAACCAATTTGAAAACATTATTTGAAATGTATTTAATTACCTTAATTAATTTTTAGATTTATTTTTGTGAACACCTTTTAAGCCCGTCTCATGAAATTAAAAATGTGAGATCTCACGACAGTGTTACCAATTTTTTTTTTTTACGCAGTTTACTTTTTGTGTTTTGCTAATTTTTGACATTTTTTAAAACTTATTTTTTGATGTTTACATTTATACGTAGTATAAACATCAATAACATCCCAAGAAAAGTTTTAAAAATTAACAAAACACAAAAAGTAAAATACGTAAAAAAAAATTGGTAACACTGTGATAAAATGACATTTGTCGCAAATGCGACGAAAGAAAATTTAACAATGCAGAATTAAAAATTATTTTTATAGTTCAAAATTGAAATTATTTATAATTATTAGCAATCCGGGAAGTAACAATTGTGTTTACAGTTCAAAATTGGAATTGTGTACAATAATTTCAAACGTCAAATTATCAGGTAGCTCAGTTTAAAAATTTTCCACTAGGTGGAATCCGTGATGCTCCAACCATCGATTTTTGTATGGTCGCTTCAGTTTTATTTTATTCCGACAGGTAGTGCTTTCTCTACATTTACAATCGTCAATTGCCGATTGGAAAAGTACAAAATGCGATACCTATCGGAAATAAAATAAAGTTTCTCACCCAGTACCTTATCCATAAGAAATATATAGAAAACGTATCTATCGGAAATAAAACAAACTGTCGTATCCACTGTCTAAAATCACGTCTCCAATCGTCAATAGGATAAGGAAAAATCAATCTAAAGCCAACTTCATTTTATAAATTGACTTTGATTACTTGTCAAAATCTTTTTTGTCAAATTTTCAGTTTTCGTTTAGCAAAATCACAAATATAAATTCTTTAGAATAAACGAAATTAATTTAGTCAACTCGACAATAATAATTCACGGGGTTAGCCTTTAGGCCAGTTGCACACTTCAGCTAAGCTAAGCGAGAAAGACAGTTTTCGTTAACTTAGTTAACTCGCCAAGCTCACCCTTTTGCACTTTTAGCTGATAACTACGCTTATACACAAATACATTGTTGATTTTATATCGTCCCATTAAAATTTTGTTACTACCTTGAGAAAAAAATTTAGCTCACATCGCTTAGATTAGCTTAGCTGAATTGTACAACGGGCCTTAATCTTTCATTACAAAATCGTGCATAAAAATTTCACGTCCATTATAGAATCGTGCACGCGATTCTATAAATGTACGGGAGATTGTTATGTAATAAATTTCTACTGTAAAATAATAATTGCAATCGGCAACTTAATAACAATAAAATTAAATTAAAGTTCTCTTTTTTCCTCATTATAAAAACAATCGGAAAATATATTTATTAAGAACATTCTTTGAAAATCTGCACCCATGAATACTTTGTAAGCAATAGCACTTAATTATTTTTTTTATGAAATAATTTGCTTTTAGTCTTACCCTGGAGATAAATTCGACGCGACCGACGTGACTAAGAAAATAAAAAATGTTAAAGTACATGAATTTGCACTAAAGCGATTATACTCGACGCTACTCAGAAGTCACAAAAAAAAATTGATTTAACTTTGGCTTTTTGTTGTTGTTTAGTGCTAAAGTGACATCTTACAGAAATTTTAAAAAATAATATCCCATTTTGATTTTATTTTTGTTATAATTTTGACGTTTAATTTATTTTTATATTTTTATTTGTTGCGCTAAAAGCAACCCAACATCCCGCTCTTCATCAGTTTTAATGATTTTACTTGATCTTCATTCATTTCTCGATTCGTTTTATAATTATTTCTATAATAATTGAGAATCAATGATGCAATCAATTTTTATTTTTATTGTGACATAGATGTCAAAGAAAGGTCAAAATCGCGAATCCAATAGTAAGTTTATCTTGCAATACTTGCAAGCGCGTTTTTGACATTTTAAAACGTCTGAGTAACGTCGAGTATATCTCCACTATTAAGCATCAAACAGATAAGCGGCGCTAATTTAGAATACATGGATTTCCATAAGAGCGAACAGATAGAGCGGCGCTAAACTCGCAAAGTTCCTATTTTTTGAGGCGTTCAATGACATTTAGATTTGTTGTTGATGCTTTTATAGTAAATACTTGGAAACACGTAATTTTAGCTGAAATGTATATCCAAATTGGGCATAAGAGAAAGAAAATTGTAAAACAAATCTAAATTTGAACATAAATTTGGTCGTAATAAATCATTAAACAACTATTTTTGTATGAAAATATTTTGTTTACAAAACCCAAAGAACATTTTTCATATAAGTAAATGTCAGATTAGCGGCGTCTATGTGGTTGCAAAAAATCATAAAGACGAATAGAAGCGAAGAGAAGCGCAGCTAAGCGTAGAGCGCCGCTTATCTGTTTGATGGTTTATATGTAAGTAATATTTCAATTGGGAAATCATGAACTTTTATGAATAAGCAACATTATGTTGCTGATACATACCAAAACTGCAAAATTTTGTAATGCAAGATTTTGTAATGAAAGATTTCGGGCGCTCTCTAGTTCTATTCTACCTATTCTTGCCCTTTGCACTCGAAGGTTTTTTTCATTCTTATTACCAGCAACTCGAAATATAAAAACAACTAATAAACTCTCAACATACATTTTGTTACAAAATACCTGCATAAATATGTTCCAAATTGTCAACTTTTTTTGTGACAAAAAGGAACTTGCATTTTTTGACACATTGGTCTAACATTTTGTGATCACCAATTGTGGTTACTTGGGAAGTTATGCCTTCTTGGTAGCAAATGATTGTATGACATCTGGCAAGTCGTTGTAACTTCGTGTCTCCACTAGCAACTGTTCGAATTTTAATGGTATAATTCGATGTTAAGCTTGGTTCACCAGATTTGTACATTGAGCTCGTCAAGAAAATGGCAACTTGGCGGAGTTAAAAATCGAGTTAAAAATATGTAAAACATAATTAAAAATATGTTTAAAACGAAAATAATCAAAAGAAAAAACAATGTTGGTATGCCTAAAATTTTGTGTCCAGCGAAATAACCTATTTTTAACTCATACCGATTTTCCATCGTCAATAGCATAATAGCATAATAGTATAATACTATTATACTATTATTCCTTGTCGGTTTTCCATCGCGCGCGATGAAGTTAACACCAATTATAGTTCTTTTTAAGTGGACGTAGGTATAATTCCTATTTTGAAAATTTTAACGTATATTCATAAATAAAAAAACAATTTTCCATGATTTTTAGAAATAAATGCCGATATTCACAATGTTAATTTCACAAAAATAACTTTAAATTCCATTATAATATTTAAACAAGCCATACAACTCACAAAAAAAAAACAATCGAATTAATTTTGCGAATCGTCAAAATAAATACACTGTCAGATAAAATTACAATGTTAAAAACACAATTTGCTACCTATTATATTTTTGATAGCTAGAATAACGAAATAGTATAATTATACTATTATACTATGAACTTCGGTTTTCCATCGTCATAGTATAATAGCAAAATACTATTATACTATTATACTATGACGATGGAAAATCGGTATCAGTCAAGTTGCCATTTTCTTGACCAATAGACAAATCTGGTGAACCAAGCTTTAATGTAAAGCCGCATCCACACAAGGTGTGAAATGTGCACTTATGTGCGCATATTCGCTTATTTAGCGAATGTAAAGCCGCATTCATACGGGGTGTGAAATGTACACTTATGCGCGCATTAAACACCGTGTGAATGGTTTTCACATGACGAATGTCATGCCCGCTTAACCGCTTACATTCGCTAAATAAGCGAACACGCGCGGGCATGACATTCGTCATGTGAAAACCATCCAAACGACGTTTACATTCGCTAAATGCGCGCATAAGTGTACATTTCACACCCCGTGTGGATGCGGCTTAACCAATTGGTTGCCCTCTGAACCAAAATTATTGCCCTTTGAAACATTTTGGTTATGTTGGTGACCCTGGTTAAATTTTCCAGTAATTATCGTTGGAACTTAGGTAACCCACAGGTCTATCAAGTTCGTTCAAATCAAGTTTAGAAATTTTGTTTCACTTTTCCTAGCAAATCTTATAATAAAATGGAAATCAAACTTGGAACTTGGTTCCAAAAAAGTCAAAATATATTTGAAGTAGTGATACTTGGGTAATTATACTTATTTATGTAGCTAACTTCGTGAAGTACATTTTTACACCAAAATTGTGACATGTACGATTGTACGCAACTTCAGTCGCGAACGTATTAAGGCAAAAGTGTTTGTTAGCTTTTTCTTTAAGCAATCCACCAACCAAACGAGGATTTTTTTTTTTTTTTCAAAATAATTTCCTTAAAATTCTGTGAGTAAAATTTTAGTGTTTCGCATTATAATCACTCCATTTTGGTGGGCAATATAAGACCGAAATGATTTTGAAACCTAGCCAATCTTCTATTTCTACTGTAGTTGCTCCTTTTCTATTTCGAAATTTTTAATTAAGTATGTTTTTCATTATAACCACCTTGCCGTTCTATCAGAATTTCTTGTTCTATCAGCAAACTTTTAACTACTTGGCCATGTTGGGACCAGCAGTTGGCATGCTAAATTGCTAATTTAAGGGTTTCGGACATTGAATGATTTGGAGACACTAATCATTAAAAGATTTAGGCCCGAATCGATAGACACAACTACAACTTTTAGTTGCAGTCAATCTTTTTTCGAAATTGATGTTCGAAAACGGTATTTTTAAACCAGAATAAACAGCAAATTTATTCAGAAATCTAGTACAATTTTCAAATAATAAATTTTTCCAAATAAATTCTAACTTTTTCAACGCCAAAATCACAATAAAAATAATATTAATTTATTAATTATTGCTAAATAAAGGTATTTTGTTTATGATTATTTATTATGACCTAAAATAAATAAATTTACATCGAAATTATAAATGATAAATTCGATTTTAAACGTCAATTATATTCACTGATTGTAGTCGCCGTTATCCACGACTACAACTTCAATCTACACTTTAATCTGTGATTTTATTGCGGTTTAAAAATACCAAAAGAGACAATTTAGTCGCAGTTGCGAATTAATTGTGGTTTGTCGATTTGGCCCTAAGTAAAGCATCCATTATGGACATATTTTTCCATCATAATTTCCAACCGTTGTGTGGAACACTGTTCACGATTTTTGTTTGAATTTTCTGTTTGTCTTTAAATTGAATCTTTGAATTTATGTGCATGTTGTTCCAGAAACTAACTGATAAGATGGAATTACATACATACATGGTTTCAGATATTCAAATTTTAAATAACTTAAACACTAAAATTATGATTAACACGAAGTAAAACAGCTTAGGTAATCGTTGATTAGTTAGCTAGGATTTTTATGATGTACGAAAAAACGAACAAATTACTTAAATTTGTATTGCCGTAATAAAATACAGTACGTAAGCTTTATCATTTGCCAGGCCCAAATAATCAAGTTATGCCCTTCCGCCTATTAAGTATTTGATGTATTACACTTGGTTTTATTTATATTTGCATTCAATTTGTTTGATTATGGAATCGGAGAACACATATCACTGAACATTTCCCTATGCTCGTTTTTCATCTAAGCAAATATTGGCATTGCAGATAGGTAAACATTTTTTGGTTTACAAGTATTAGATCATTTTTCCATTAATTACTATTTGCATATTTAACTTGAACTACTTTGTTGACTAGTTTGAACGTTTTAGACAAAATCAAGACGCTGAGGTTCTTTGATAAGAATGAAAAACAAAATCATTAAGAGCCAAATTTCAAAAAGGCTGCCATCGGTATCATATCACACCTTGAAAACAAAAGTGGCACTATGCCAAAAACGCCAATTTTGAGTTGACATTTAGATTACTTGAAAGAAAGCGCTTCTAATGCAATAGTTTGGATACTTTTTGCAGGAGGTTCAGTTTAGTTAGGTATTTGTTCAGATATTGATCACAGTGTAAACTTTAAACGATCATACTGCAAAATATACACATAATTTTGTATAACGCAACGCCACTTTTGTTTTCAAGGTGCGATATGTGTATTGTGCTAAATATAAAAATAAACATTTAGCCCTTTTCCATACGAATGATTCTCATTCCAAATAAACTTACTTTACAATAGTTTGTTCTTATAAAATTAATTAAATATAATAAAATACTTTTACTATTTAAGATCGATATTGCTTACGGGTTACGGCATTATCAATGGAAAAAAATTTCATTCATAATTTTTAATTCCTAGTAAGTTTATCCATAATATTACATAACTCCACTACGTACTGTATCGGACACACAAATTATTAAAGAAAAAAAATTATTAAGAAATTATTATTTCGAACAATAAATTTATTATACACAAAATATTTATGTTAATTTTTATTCAAATATTTACTTAAACAAATCTTGGAACGATGATGACGTCCCAAATTGAGATTTTCACTTGAGGGGAAATCAATAAAAAAAAAACAAATAAACGCAAACATTACCTTGTCTTGTGAATTAGTCGCGTTTCACACAATTTATTTACAATTTGAATTAGTTTTGAATGTATCTTGACTATCCAAAATTTATTTATGATTAATGCAATTTATCTATTTTTATCACAACACAAAAAAAAACACGATTTTCGAGTCAAACCTCCATTAATTTTAAACAATCGCGATCTACTACTACATACTACTAGTAGAAAAAAAAACAAAATAATTCTATTTTGACAAAATCCGAAAAGCCGGCGTCGAATCGAGATTTATCGAGATATTTTTTGGGGTTGCCAAAGTCGAAATATCAAAATGTGGGATATTGTGGGTGAAGGTGGAACAATAGTTTTAGCGTACAGTGTAGTGTTTGACATATGTTTTGCAAAAGATAAATAAAAATTCGTAAGGAAAATGTATTTTTCATTTCTTTTTAATGTAATTAGTTTTTAGTGTTTTTTTTACACTAATAGAATGTCGTCCGATACTTGGATACATAATTTTGCAATCACTGAAACAAAAAATCATGAAAATAAATATACATTATACAAAATAACCGCAATTGTAGGTACACCGGTCATAAATCAATAGAAATAATCGATTAATTTTAATATTTTCATTGTGTTTAAGATATTTCCACGCCACATACCAGAAGCCTTATCAAATGTGTCGATTTGGAGGCGTTATAGTGAAATAAAAAAATTTTACAAAGATGTAAAAACGAAGCAAAAACTTTATCGGTTGAAAGGGGCTTTCCCCAAATTTTTCGAGCAGAAGTCTTACTTCACCAGATTTAATGTGGCAATTATAGAGGAGCGCAAAAAGGCGATAATCGAATTTTTGTATTACATAGCCCAGCATCCAGTATTATATAAGTCGGAGGCATTTATTTCATTTTTTAACGATAATCGAACATGCCATCCATCCTCCAACGAGAGTTCAATTATCGAACCGAAACCTAGTACTAGTCAAGATCAAGTAGACCACCACAATAAACATCCATTTAAATTACTAAATTCAATCGAAATTAAAGATAAACCGCCCGAACCAGAATTAAATGATGCGTCATTCGCTATTGAATTAGCCTCGTCCGCCGATTCCATATCCAACAATTATATATACGAAGCAGCGTTAGAATTCAGTAATGCCTTACAATCGGATGTGAACGGTGCCTACGATATAGCTTTTCAAAAGTATACATCCGGCGTTGGTATTCTATTGACGGGTGCCCGAAATGATACGGATGTCGAACGCCAAACTATTGCCAAAGAAAAAGCCCAAAAATATTTAAGTAAAGCGGATGATATATACCAAACATTTTTAACGAATGACAACTTTGTTGATCTTGCAAAAGATGCCGAAATCGTAACGGATGTTGATGTCAATTATCTAAAATTACCTCCGAATACTTTAACACGATACCGGATTATAAAAATTATTAATTCGGTGCTACAAGTTCAAGATGTGACAACTAAAAATATAGTAATTATGAAAGTTATTCAAAAATATTCATCAGGGACATTATATTTTGGTAAACGTATACCGTATATGGTTCCCGTGTTAAACTATATCGAGACGGAAGAATCATTATTCGTACTAATGAAACAAGCGAATGGCGGTAAATTATGGGATTACATCACCAAAATCATGCTAAACAAATCGGGTTACAAGAAATCAAATTTAAATGACTTATTTGTCGAAAAATCAAGATATTCTAATAAATCACAACTCTCAATGTCAATTTCATCATTACTTACGAACGAAACAAATGGTCTAGCCTCACCAAAAAGTTCATTGTGCAGTTTAAATGAGTATAACACAAATTTGGGTGATCTATCGAATAAAATTAAAGAGCTCGATTCGATACTAGGCTCCGACAAGATATCCGATTCGGAAGAGGTGACCAGTAGTATATCCGAATTGGAAACATACGAGCTAGTCGATTCATCTCAGGTTCTATTAAAATCAGTATCGGAAACTCTTGAGTGGTCAAAGTCTTCGCTGCCACCAATTAAAATTGTACCGATGGCCGAAGAAGTTGAATCGGCTGTGGAAGCTACTAGTCTTGATTGTTTACCGGAGGGTAGTATTCGACAATGGATTTCAGAATTAATCGTCGCCATCGAGAATCTCCATCAAAATAATATTATTTGTGGTGATCTGCGTATAGATAATTTGCTGCTCGGCAGTAATGGGCAACTTCAGCTAACACTTTTCTGTGTGCAATATAAAAATGATGCCGATGTAATACGTTATGATTTTGATTACAAGACTAATTTGTATGTTGCACCGGAACGACCGATTACAAATGTTTCGGATTGGTGGAGCGTTGGTATAATACTATTTGAGCTGTTGTTTCTTAAACCATTCTACTTTTATCATCCGGGTGGCATATACAAATACTATAGTATACAGTATCCGCAAACAGGGATTTCTAAAGAGGCAAAAAGTCTATTAAAAGGTGTAAGTAAATGAATTAATATTAAACTCTGGTTGTTGTAAATAATTTGGATTTTTGTTTCCACAGCTACTTGCCGTTGATCCAGCTAAGCGATACGACATTACGAGTATAAAATCTCATAGTTTCTTTAAGGATGTCAATTGGACTGATGTATATCGAAAGGGATTTCTATAAGAAAAAAACAGATCTAGATTTTAATGTGTTAATTAAAAATAATTTATTAACTAGGTATACAAAATAACGTGGTCGTAATCAAATTTTAAAATTATTTGTTTTATTTTAATTATTTCTTTATATTTATGCAATAATGTTCTGGAGCTGGAGTGCTGGAGGTGTTCCTTGACTCTTTCGCAGTTTGGCTTTGTCCTAACATACGCGGTACTCAAACGGAGGACACACGGCTAAAAAACCGGTTTGATATAGGCCACATGCACATTGCTTAGCTGTCGAGATGATTTCAAACACAATGTCTAAAATAACTACTATTGTCTCGCAGGAAAACGGTAATGGTACTCTCCCGGATAACTCAAGATGAAATCAAGATAATGACATACATGAGAATTCAAATCAGAGAAGTAACAATGTTGACTACTACTTAACTGGGGTCAAACGTGATAAAAAAATTTCACAATGCCGATAGGGACTATTTCTCAAATGTATTTGGTTTTTGGTATAAATTATGCGTGACGCCAGGGCGATGTCCGGAGCTACTAAGAGCTGAGGGTTCATAATTCAATGTTTTATTAGAAAGCTAATGGATCTGTGTTAATAAATAAAGATGACGTCATTATTTTATATAACGTTGTCCATGAATTGGAGTTTAATTATCACAGAATACAACAGTGGTGTCGAGAAAAACAACGCACGCGAATAAAAAATAATTGAACAACGCTACACGCGGAGACATTAAAGATGGAAAAACTAGTGGAATGTTTGTTGCAACAAATGGAATTGTATAACCCGAGCGTCTCGTAAACCAGCAGTAAGACCCGCAAATACCTAAAAAGCAAGGATACTCAATCATTAAAGATTTATTTGACCACATGGAGAAATTCGTATACAATGCAGAAGAAAACGCAACATTCGAGTTGCGGTATGTCCGCTACGAATCGATTTTCGCCGAAGATGCGGCATCATTGATGGGAAAGGCGAAAGTGGGGTTGCTGCTACAGAAACTCGAGTCGCAAGAATACCAAAAGTTTGCCAACATTATTGTGCCGCGTAAACCAATGAAGATTACATTGGAGGTTATCGTAAGAGAGCTGAAGCGTATATATGGGCGTAAAGAATCATTTTTTTTCGCTGCGATATAAATGTCTAAAGATCCCTCAGTGTAAGCGTGGCCGATGCCGAAGAGCCTATGGGCCCGCATTCACATCGATTATGCTGGCCCCGGCAATAGTTCCTACTACTTAGTTATCGTGGATGCATTTAGCAATTGGCCAGAAATTTTCAAGATGAGTAGTATAACATCGGAAGAAACCATTGAAAACTTGCAGGAAACTTTCGCTCGCCATGGAATATGTGACAGCATTGTTAGTAGCAATGGCCCAAAGTTCATTTCCGACCGTTTCAGGAAGATACGTAATTAATGAAAATGTCATTGAACATATTACTACGGCACTATACTATGCACAGCCGTTTCATCGACCTGTTAAAGACGGGCCTCGAAAAGTTGAAGGGGGAAGGGAACGTTGATAGTATTTTACGAAAATTCCTGATGTGCTACCGATACACGCCTTCTTAAGCGCTAGTGTGAAGTGCTTAAGTGAAGACGAAGTTGGATCTGATCAAGCCATCCGTAGAACAAGGCGGTTTGTGTAACTCAAGAATGGAATAACAGTTCAACAATCGTCACTGGGCCAAGTGGAAGAAGTTCAATGTAGGAAACACCATTTACTTCAAATCCGTGCTTCACAACAGTAGGTTTGAATGGCTGCCGGCTATTACAAGCGCGCCAGACCTCCGGCTAATGATCTGTTTAATGATGAGAATGTAACAGGCAAGACTGGTTTTGCCGGTGTCACCCAATCGTTACCATGTGTGCTTTCTTCCATCATAGTTTATTAGTTTAGCATCCAGGGTTATGCCGTGTTACTTAGCTGTCGCCATCTTTCTGTCCATTTATATGTTTGAGTAGGGGCTGATTGTAACTTTTATATTGTCTTGTTGCTTTCTCCAACAGCTAAGATTGCCTTGTCATCTGCAAAAGTTTCCAGAGCTTACCTTGGCAGTTCTTTTAAGGAGATTTTTTTCAATTCATATTAACTCACGCATGACTTCTTTTGCTGTATGATTTCTTTACTTTCTTGCTTCTTCAGTTATCAGTTCGGCGGCGCGGTTCGGAGTTGTTTCATCGTTTTCGGAGCTGGAATGCGAGACCAAATTCTTCTACCACGAATGACCCACACATGATCTATAGGATTCAAATCGAGACTCCTTGCCGGCCATGTGCAACGTGTTGGACCTTGATATACCCACAGGTTGGGATAAAATTTGGTGATCTTTGAGATCACAAAAAGGATTGGGGGAATGATTAGAAATGTTGGACCTGCCTGCAGTGACCAACAGAAAACGATGTTAAATGTCCAGCATGAATGGACACTAGGGATGGCCTTAGCCACTAAGTATTTAATGAAAATAAAGACAAAAACAAAATAATTCCCTGTGGCGCTATTCTGGTTTTCCCGGGGAATAGGAATTGTTTTTATTGTGAATATTTTCAGTAGTTTCGTATTCTTTCTTTCCAAAGTATACTGCGACGTTTGGTATTTTAAAAGTAGGGAGAAACTAATTCCATTTTATTGACGATTGTGAAAGTAGAGAAAGCGCCTCTCGAGGGAAAAAATTTAAAATGATGCTACTGACAAATGTTATTTGTCACAAATGCGGCGAAAGAAAATTTAGCAATCCGGTACAATTCAAGATTGGAATTGTTTACAACAATTTTGAACGTCAAATTATCAGCTAGTTCATTTTAAAATTTTTCCATTAGGTGGAATCCATGATGATCCAATCGTTAATTGACTGCCTGGATATATCGGTACTAGGTCGGTTCGTGAATTGAATGATATGCCTCCCCAAACCATAATTGAGCCCCACCAAACTAACGATTGGAAACAATGTACGCCTGTTGGAAACGCTCCCCAGTTCTTCGATATACTCGAATTTGTCGATCTGATGAGAAAAGACAGAATCTAGACTCGAAAAGTAAATACATAAAACGTTTGCCCATTGGTCAAGTACTCACGTTCACGCGCAAAATTAATCGGGTTCGAGTTGATAATACATCTAACTATCTCTATCATAACTGCGATTGGTAACGAACCAATTTCTAAGAGTTGTTAAACCTATATACCGATCTAATAACAAAACTATAGGTCCTATTGACTCTGTATCGTCAGGACATGCGAGATTCATAGTAGGAATATTCCACGAGTCATCGTTTTCCAACAAAAATGATGGACCTCTCCACCACATCGTTTTATCAATCAACTGAGACGGCATCAACCCTATTCATCTGGAAGTCGTTCATGACTTGTCAACTCAAGAATTCCTGGCAGCATTTAGACGTTTTATCTCCCGAAGAGAGCGCGGTGCACAAACTTGTATGTTGTATAGTGACAATGCTACCTATTTTATAGGCGCGCGAGCCGAGTTAAAAGAATTCAGGCGTCTGTTTGAGTCTGAATCGCATAAGCATGAATTCTTAAAATACTGCAAACGATACCACCACGTTTTCCACACTTCGGCGGTTTGTGGGAGGCGGCAGTGAAAAGTGCCAAATATCACTTAAAAGGGGTGTTGAATAATACCCGATGCACCCTTTGAAGGCTTGACCACGTTAACAACGCAAATTGAAGCGTGTCTTAATTCAAGTTCTAATGTTGACATTGGTTGCTTAATTCTGTTGAAGGACGACAATCTCTCATTTATTAAGTGGATCATGAGACGCGTTGTGAAGACTCACATCGGTTCCGGCGGATTCGTCCGTGTGGTCACGGTTAAGACTGCAGGAGGCGAGTTTAAGTGAGCCATTTCCAAAGTCTCCATATTATCAATTGAGACCAACTTAACCAACCTGGACCAGGATGTAGATGAGACTATGGTTTTAGGGGCTTTGACTGAACATGAGTCAGTATCCCTGTTTAATTATTTCTTTTATGTGTTTGGCTGATGAAGCTAATTGATTTTGTTATTTATAACCACGTTTAACCGCAAATGTACATATTGTAGTTGCGTGTATTTCGGTATTGCGCAATTTGTATGCGTATAAGTTTTTTTTGGAAACAACCAACGATTTTGTTATTCATTCGAATTATGATTTATTTCATTGTTCCGATTGGAAAATAGTTGTGCATCTTTTGCTGCCACTATCCTTACGTCGATCATAACTTCCAGTCTCTTCGAAACATTTTAAGACCCTAAATATTGTAGACAGACTCACCCCAAACATTATTTCAGCAACATAAAATTGCTGTTTGCCTTCTTTAATTAGTGCCACAGCCTGTACACACTGCTCTAAACTTAAATGTGAATTTCTGTTAGCCATTTTAATTATTGTTAACAAAATCGCTTAAATTTTATAGAATATTTAATTTAAAAACAGCAATTTCGCAATAAATGCAAATGATAACTGAAGCTGAAAAATGCGTTTTTCCTCTAAAATCCGAATTGTTCTACTTGGTTTTTCATAACTTTTACATATCTTCTTTCCAAGGCATTATCATAAGTCCATATTGGCATGTACTTGTTTTCTGATCTTACCCATGTGGATCTGAATTAGTAACTCTGGCCGAATTGTAGGTTTCTTTCTTTATTAAGAATTTACACTACCTAGCATCCACAAATTTTCGAACGATCCATTGTTTTGTCGGCTTTATTCAATTATTGGGAATTATCAACATCAGACAAAGTGGAATTTATCATTTGCTGATAAGAATCTAGCACAACCAATCGGCTCACTGTAATCATGAATAAGAGATATAATAGCACATATTAAAATTGGAATTCGAAGATATCCGCCCTAGATTCTGCCAACATTATCTCAGTCGAACAACTGGAAATTGCCAGCTGTTTTTAACTAGTAAACACATTTTACTTAAGTTTTCTTATCATTTTATTAATTTTTTTAAATATTTTTTATATTTTTATAATTTTTTTTGTGTGGATTTTTTTTTCAGTATTATATTCATATTTTTTATTATTTAGTTCTATTTTTAGTGAAAACACAAACATAAAATAAAACAAAAACAAATAATGTGTATATATAGCTAAATAATTTAAAATAAACTTATAAATAAAAGGTTAAAATCACCATAGAATTTAGGTTTTATTTTTATTTTTTTGTTGATGCAAAATTAGTAATTGCAGTTGGTATGTATATGTTTTGTAATTTTTATTTTTTTTTTTTTATATTTTTATTACATTATAGCTAATTACATTAATATTAAAAAATATATAGATTTGTATTCAATAAATTTCAATTTAATAAAGAAAAAAAAAAAGATCAGAATTATAAATCTAAAGAATAAGAGAAAGATTATTTTTTTGTTTTTAAATTACTTCACATTCATTTAGAGAAGGGTTTCAAATCTTCACAGCAAATTCTAAAAATTTGATTTATTTAATATTTTCCATAGACATTCTCATCCGAATATGCGATATAGAGGAAACAATCTTCTTCTCGGTGCTCCTGATATAGTGAACCCATTGTGGCAGATGTTGGTGGAATAACGTTATTTACAAAGAAAAATAATGCATCTTCTGGACGTAGATGAATTCGTTTACGGATAAGGAAATAAAATTGGCCAACCGTTAAATCGGATGGTACCAAATATTTTTTCTTATCCAAATCGCCAATGCGTGCTTTTGGTGCCTTTTCGACGATGACCTAATTAATATATAAACGAAAACAAATAATTAATTATTGTAATCCACTAATCAGTTATGGTTGAATGAAACGCACACTCAACTGATACAATAACAGTTATGATAAAAATCAAATGATAAGATTTTGAGTTTATTGCTTTTTGAACAAGCTCACCAGACTTTGTTTTACAAGAAAATAAATTTCTCATTTCAATTTTTAAAAAATTAATATGGAAGCCCAAAAATTCCCTTGTTCGATCGTAACCAAAATAGGATAATAAAACATCTAAATTCAAAATTTCGTATTTCGTTTTTGAGTTAGAGAACACACAGCCCTACACACACACATACAAACATGACCATTTCCGAAAAAAAAAATTATAAGAAAGTAAAAAATGGATTATCAACTAAACCACAATAAGATTACAAATGTGGGAAGAACTTCATTAAAAATGAGCATTATTATTGTGAAACTAGTGCGGCAAAATGCATTTTTTTACACTATTCTTTCTTATAAAAAATTATTATGGAAAACAAAATCGGTTTACTGGTATCATCAAAGAAAACTTAAAATCGTGCAGCAATCTAATTTCAACACTACTAATTGTATTTTTCGATACTAATTTGTTTAAACTAGGGGTTCAAATCCGAGGCTGCTTTTGCAACCTTTAGCCTTTAAGCCGATTTGCAGCTAATTTCTACAATAAGGAACGAATGATTCTTTCAATTAGAACTGGCACTTTAAAAACCTTTTGGTCAAAATTCTGCTACTTATGAAATAGTTGATTAATTTTCTTTGATAAAGTATCAATTGCGCGTTATTCTGCTATATGTTATAAACACTTATAAATAATTATAATTTTTCAATTGACAAAAGGAAATTCTGTAAGTTCTAATAGTGGATTGCACTTCAATTTTCTTTCCAATTTTGGTCTCATTACACAAAAACCTTAACCTCTTTTCCATGACTTCTAAATTCTCTACAAAATGGCTAATTTGAATTAGCGAATACAAAATTAGGAATGTTCGTTGACAGTGAAAGTCATAAAAAATAAAAACGAACCTCAGCCTCGGAAAGTCGACCAAATTTCCTTCAATAAAAAGAACAAAAATATTTAATCCGACAATTTAAATTATAATAAATTATTGCTTATTATAACATTTTATCAGTAGATATAAATTTCAAATTATTGTCTAATAAAGCAACAAGGCTGGGGCGGAAGCGCTTATGGGAGACCAAGCTGGCAATGGTAGCAACCCACCAAGGCCTGATTTTAGGGCTGATGTACTTGCAGGAGGAGTATTTTGGCTGCATGTCCAGGAGGGAGGACACTTCGGCGTTCCGGCAGCCCTCCTCCTCAGACGGAGAAGTTCGAATAAGAACGTGATATAATCCGAGAACCCTGGATTAAGAATAATAAGATTTACGGCGTCAGAACCAAAAGGGGACAGGATTGTATACTCTAGTAATTCTGGGAAGATCAGATCTTGTGTTCTGAGGAAAAATAATTTACATCTTTTCCTACTTCCTCAATAAAGCAATGATGATACAACTGCAGTCAGCCTGAAGGTAGGCTCTTGCAGATTCTCGCTGGTTTCAGCCTACATGGATCGGGAAAAGAAGGTTCCTCCGGATACCCTAAAGGAGCTGATCCTCAAATGAAGATCGGTGTGGTACTGATGGTTGATGCTAAAGCGCATCACACTATTTGGAAAAGCACGGATATCAACGAAAGAGGTGATTCACTTTTTCATAAAGTTAAAAAATATTTAAACCTATAGCCTTGATGTTCACTCTGCTACAAACTGGAACAAATATGGGGAATTAATGGAGGGATTTTTGCCATCAAAGGCCCCGGAGACTGGAGGAGATGGTGGATAGTCAGTAGATGCAAGCGGTGGAACTAGGGGCCTGTCGTAAAATTTGTAGTTCAGCGTCTAATAGAGCTAAAGGTTACAAGAGAGGCTCAAGATTGGAATCCTATTAGAAGGAACTTATAATTTATAAGAGAGATTTAAGAAGACACAAAGGAGGTCCTGAAGACTGTTCTATGATAAAATGGAAGAGGTCTCCGAAACCTTTCGCCTTAGGAAGATTCTTTAAAAAGTAAAAGTCCCAGTTTTTTTGATTAAACCGGACGGGTCGTCTAGTGGTCTTTAGAATTTCCCTTTGAGACCTACATACTTCCCAGGGAACTTTGACGACCTAATGGTACATAGTAACCATCAGGAATGGTAGCTAGGAATCGGATCCTATGGGCACTAAAATGATTTAAACCATATAAATCGGCCGATCTGGATCTGATTATACCAGCGAAATATCAAAACAACTCATTAGTTGTTGTTCCTTCCTTATCTGGAAGCTATATTCAAAGGGTGTTTACTGGACGGAGGTTAATGTGTTCTTTATCCCGAAAGCGGGGAAAACTCACATATCTGTTCTAAGGACCTCATCCTTTCTTTTGAAAACTTTGAAAAGCTGAAATGTATACATTAGAGGAAAAATAAGACCCATTAAGTGGGCACAGTCTCAGCATGCGTATATTAAAACCACTCGAAAGGGTTCCGTTTAGCTTTTCTGGATATAGAGGGCACCTTTAATAATGTGAAAGCAGAGGCAATCAGGGAAGGATTGTCATTTTTATAGGTGGAGTTTCTTACAAGCAGGTTCAATAATACGCTTATAAGCAGGATTGTTAGCTCGGAGCTGGGAGATTCCACCATTAAGAGGCGAGTATAAACGAGACTTATGCAGGAAGGTGCCTTGCCCCATCTTCCATGGATCTGGTGATAGCTATTACCGGGACATTCCTGGGCACGATTATGGGCGTAATGTAGAATGCGCTCAAACCCGTTACGAAATAGGCTAGGAAATGTGGACTGGGAATTAACCCGTCCAAGACAGAGCTGGTACTCTACTAAGAAATACAAAATTCCGATAGTTGTCCCTCCTACCTTAAACGGCACGAGACTTATTTTTATGAACAGAGCAAGATATCTGGACATTATCTTGGACAGTAAGCTTAGTTGGAGGCCCAATATTTTGGAGAGTAAACAAAGCTACTATAGCTATGTACTCCTGCAAGAACGCCATTGGTAATAGATGGGGTCTGAAGCCGGAGCTGAACCACCTTCTCCCGGTTGACATTTTTGGCAAACAGTGTTGGCGGCAAATGTGACTGTGCGACTTGCAGCCGTCTCTCAGTGAAAGTATCTTAATACACGACGACGACACTCAACTATTGTTAGATCGTTGATGGATAACCTGGCGAATCTTTACTAAATTATGGCTACTCTACGCTTCGAAGAGGGCTTTCGGACCATGGTCCCTTCAAGGGAATCATGGAGGGACGAGTTAATATCGGAAACCGAAACTTTGCAATTCTTCAACGAAGACTGCAAGTTAGACGGTGAAGTGTGAGCTGGAGTATTATGTGATATGAACTCAAATGGATGTGTCTCCCTGATTACTACAACAGGCCTTGATTTGGTTGAATCATAATGTGTTATCCTCAGGTGTTATCGGAATCTATGTGGACAGTCAAGAGGCGTGTCATTTTACATTTTTACCCGAGCCCGAACCCGATTGATTATTTGACATTATTACTCTAACCCGACCCGACCCGAACTGAATTTTATTCCCATTTCCCACCCGTCTGAAAGAAAAGTTACGTTTACGATTTACGTAAATAAATTAAAATTTTTAGGAATTTACCAAAGCAAATACGGAAATAATTAGGCTGGCCCGTACCCGACCGAGGACATGGCCCGAATATAATTCTTCATACCCGACCCGACCCGAATATCGGATCGGGCCTCTTAAGCCCGACGGGTAAGCCCGAGCCCGTGCAGGTATCTACTGGATAGGCACGGAATGACTCTCCAGCTGCAAATGGAAAGGGCAATACTGGGTAAGCCAATCACAGCGCTAAAACTAGCACTTAGGAAACAGGCGCTAGCCTCAGCAGAGGTAAGGTGAACCAACACCCTCACTTATAGTGTAGCAAGACAAGTTTGTCCAAAGCTAGACTTGAGGCGCATTAGAACATTAATATCCCTACGTAGACGTGAATTAAGAACGGTCCTAGGAATTCTCACGGGACATTGCCTTTTTGGAGAACATGCAAGAAGACAGTCTGGAAGCAAATGACTTGAGGAAGACTTTGGTTCACTTCCTTTGCTCATGTCCAGCATTGACACTCAAAAGGCACAAACACTAGGGTAAGTTCTGGGGGGCTATTTGTGAATTTGATTCGAACGTATTCGACTCTTCGATTAATAAGATTCCTAATTGATTTAAATAAGAAACGAACGAATCTGATTCAATTCAAATAAGAATCCAATAATCGAACGCTCGAGTGCATTCGAATCGAATTCCCAAATAGCCCCCCAGGATAGACAACCTGTCGGAGTTCGAAAACAGTAAAGTGTGGAATGTTTCACGCTACATAAGCAGCTCAAAATGGTTTCAGCAAGGATAAAAGGGGATATATCCTGTGGTATCTATCACAATGGACCGTCACCGGTCTAAGCGTGCCTAAACAGCCACTCCAACTCAAGCTAACCTATCTAATATACCTACCTAAACTTTATGTTGCAAGGTAAACCACATCTCAGACAAGATGTTAAAACTAAATTCTAGATTTTATTAACGGAAATCTGAATAGGAAACTCTAAAATAAACCGTTAGAATTCTTAGAGGATCTGCATAATGTTAAATTTTGTTGTTACAATTAAGAAATTTATTCATAGCCGTCAGCTTTAGGTAAAAATATTGGCAAATTATCAAAACACTTTCAATCTTGATATTATTTTACATATTTAATGAATTTTCTATCATTGTAGGTTGTATACACATAATTAATTGAAAAGACCAATTGATAGACTTGTTTGATTGTTTGGAATTAAGCCATATATTTTCCAAAGTGATTATAGTCTGATGATAATTTCAGACAAAAAACATCAAATTTTGGTTCTAAGTTAAACATGCAACAACTTCGTGAAATTCTGGATAATATACTTTTCAGACTAATAATCACTGTTACTTCGGTTTAGGACCTAAGGTGGTGCAAATTTTGTTATTGTCTAACAAATCTTAAAATCTGACCCAAAAATAAAACCGATTAGATAAAACCACTAGTAAAAAGCTCGAAAACAAATTCAGCTACGATAAAAGTAATGAAGCGACTACAAACTGTGAAAACATAACAAAGGTAGGGGTCTCTCTCAAGCAAATTATGAATTCGGTCTACAACTAAAGGTCACACACCAAGTTCAATTCAAGGTTTTTGGTCGATGTTGAATTATAGTACATATGTACAAAAAAATACAATAAACAGCCAAATGCAAATTAAACAATACACCGACCTCTTATCAGTAACAAAATCGTACGCAAAAATTTTAATATACGACAAAATTATAATGATCAAGCTAAAAATAATCGTAATCATAATATTTTTGTTTTGTATTAATTCAACAAAATGTCTTATTGTGTAGCTACACTTTTAACGTACACAACACTACACAAAATAAAGAGTGAATCAGCTGATTATATGAACAGGCGACCAAGCGAAAAAAACAAAAAACAACGAAAGAAAAGGTATTTTATCATGTTTTTGTTATTTATTTAATACGAAGAAAATATTCTATCTATTCGGAATTTATCTAATATTGCGTAATTAGCAAAATAATACTTAATTAAAAAACGAAAATAACAAAGAAAACAAAACTTTTTGACAAACTTTTCTATATAATGACGCAATTCCTTGACCTTGTATTTAAATAAATTAAATTATGTACTCTAAAATAAGTAAAAGCAACTTAAAACCGATTTTTCAATAATACTAAATTATAAATTATTTCCTAATTTGTTCCTGAATATCATAATTTCGAATGGAAAATAAGTCACTTTCAAATCGCATAGGGAAGACATCTTGAATTTATTTTTTAATTTACACACACAACAAAAAAAACAAAGAAAAAAATGAGCAACTCGGAATTTTCTTAGCTCTAAACAAGGTAAATATATTAAAATTGCCACTTACTGGTACACGATCTGGATATTTTTTTCTGATTTTATCACCTTCGGCACGTCTTTTCTCGAATGGAAGTTCTTCTTTATATTGAAATTTCATCTTTAATAATTTTTCTTTTATTTAAAAGTAATCAAATTTTAATTTTTCTGAATTGCGACTTTAGCTTTTAAGTTTTGTTTGTTAACTGGACGATAAACACGAAACACAAAACAAAATTGACATGAAAAGAAATGAAACAAAAAATATATCGGGTGCGCTCGTTTTTTGGTAGTGTTCGCAGGGATGAGTAAATTATTAATTTACACAGCAAGCGCGAAACAATTTTAAAGGGCCAAAAAGTATTCCAGTAAAAATAAAAAAACAGGCAGGTTACATTTTTTTGTAAAATTGTATGTCTTAACCACTTTTAGATAAAAAACTTCTGTAATACACACAATTTATACATAATTTTACTCATCACCCTCTTCATCATCATCGTTCGATGAAATCCTGAAGTAGCGCAATTCATAGGAATCCTTTTCATTTGATACGACTCGAATCCAATCACGTAGACTGTTCTTTTTTAAATATTTTTTTGTTAAATATTTAAGGTACCGTTTTGAAAAATGGACATCTGAATTAACAATAACTTTCATCTTTTGTCGTTCTAATGAGATGTTTCCACCCAAATTATTTGTTTTACCATTGATTTTAATGCGTTCTAACAAGTATTTTTCCTAAAAATGTAAAAAAAAAAGAAAACGGGATTCAATAAACAAACATTACAATATACCACTATTCTAATAAACACTTACAAAATCGGCAACATCCATAATATTATCCTCGACAATATTTGTACATTCGATGGCGAATTTCAATGAAATCTTCTTCTTCTTAAGGCCCTTTCCACGGAGAACTTGCTTCTTTGTTACTTTACCACCTTTGCCAGCAGCAGCAGCGGCTTTAGCAGCAACACCCTTCTTAGCTGGTTTAGTACCAACTGGCTTTGGTGCTTTAGCCTTTGGTTTTTCACCTACTTTCTTTTCGGCGGCTGGTTTCTTTTCAGCGGCTGGTTTCTTTTCAGCAGCTGGTTTAGCTTCGGCTGGCTTGGCAGCTTCCACTTTCTTTTCAGGAGCTGGTTTTTTTTCAGCTGGTTTATCAGCCGATTTTTTATCGGCTGGTCGTTTCTCAGCCTTCTTTTCTGGTGCTGGTTTTTTCTCAGCAGCTACTGCTGGTGCTGCTTTCTTCTCAACTGGTTTTTCGGCGGCTGGTTTCTTTTCGGCAGCTGGTTTCTTTTCAGCTGCTGGCTTAGCGGCAGCCTTAGCAGGGGCTGGTGTTTTTGCCGAAGCTTTAGCGGCGGCTGGTTTTTCTGCCGGTTTAGCCTTTGCAGGCTTTTCCGATTTTGAATCTTGTTTTTTAGCCTGTAATTAATAAACAAATAACATGTTATCATTTTTTCTTTTATACATTCGACCACACTACAACGAAATTATGACAGTTCAATTTGTGGGGTTATGTCAAACTTCTCAAAAGTTTTCCAAAAAATCACAATTCCAAATCTTTAATAAACTAAAGAGCACTGCAATTTTGTAGAAATCAAACAATTTCCAGTGTTTCATTTACTTAGAACAAGCACGTTTAATTAATTCTTGAACCATATAATGGAATTTTTTAAAACATCAACACACAAATTGGACTCGATCATAATCCCATCACAAATTTTTCATCGCCAATAATTTTAATCATCGGCCATAGAATCACAATATTTTTGATATAAAACATTAAAATCATTATTTCACAAATGTTTTACAAACAAATTATTTCATTTCATTTTGAATTTCTATAAAAATTTCAATTTTTTAAAAAAACTTACTGTCGGTGCCATGTTTACGTGTATGAGCACAAAATGCGAAAGAATGATATTTTGTTACGAATGAAGTGAGATGCGATTTTTTGTACATATTTCGTGACCGCGTTTGTACGATGGATTGAAAAAATATTTGATAAGGAAATGATGGGGAAAATATTTTTTGTTAAATTTTTTAAAAAATCAATTCATAATTTAATCAGGAATTGGATACGGAATCAATTAAGCAGACAATTTTTTAATTTTTACAGATTTATTGTACGTAATTACCAAAAATAACAAAACAAAATGTTTCAACCTCCCAGGTGTTGTGTAATTTTCTGAATCAAAACATCTTTGGTCCATTTCGAATAACCAGATATTCCTTGTGCCTGACAATACGCTTTTAATTGGGCCACCGAGAATTTTTTAATATTTCCGTTCGAAATTGCATCCAAGATAGCATCCACACCCATTTGACTCAACTCGCCCGCCGTTTTTTGTAGCTTACTGTCTCGAGCTCCACCCGCACTATCGTCTGCTGTTCGCTTCGTGCCTTTTTTCACAGTCACCGATACTTCACCAAATAAATTTGTAATTGTTTCCATAAACGGTTCAACTACATCATCCTGTTGTTCGACTGGTGGCAGTGTAGAATCCTCAATAGCATCGTCCCGTTCGGTGTCAAATGCTACAGCCTCGATAAGCGAATATAAATTTCGAAGAGTAGGATTTTCGAAATTCTCGGGTTGATATTTTAACCGAAGTTTTTTCACGATTTTTTCAAATACTTCAATTTCCTCGATTTCTGGTGAACGAAGTTCCTTATCTTGAAAAGGGTTAATATTTCGGATGTGTACCTCACACGGGATTGTGAATACCCGGAAACCATCATGCCGAATAATAGTACCGTTTGGTGATTTTTGTTCCTTCTGTGGAATTAAGGCAACATACTTCGGCGGTGTTTTACGTCTTAAGGTGATTACACAAATGGCAAGTTTTTCCTTCTCCAAGCATTTTTCCCAAAGGGCACGATATAATTTTGACGAACCTTTTATATAGTCGTCGTCATAAAACAAAAATCCAACTGGATTCAAATACCAATGAATTGAAATGTTCGTGATCGGTTTAAATCCTAGTAATCGAATCCCAGGCTCCATTAAACTCTTCATTAGGCTGATTTCTTCAGTGGTGAATGAAATCTTTTCTCCTCCATTTTCAATAAATTTTCTGAAATATAAAGTTGGATTAATTTGTAGGGAAAAACAATTAAATCATGCTTTGTTTCTACCTTAATTCACTCGGCAATACTTTACGATCTGTTGAGAACGTATGCTGCTCAATTTCCTCATCATAAACGCCCAACGCATAAGCACGACGGCCTGTGATTACTTCGTTGGACTCACGATATAATGTTACCCGTTTTGGATACTTAGTTCGTCGGAACATGGAATACAAGCTAACGCCCAATATAGCATTATCACCTAATGCCATTTTAAGATGCCGAATGCATTTCTTCCTAATATCCTTGCGATAAATTCGCGTCATGTATGTATCAATCGATTGTTTCGATTCCGGGAATACAAACGTCTCTGGATCCTGATTCGTCACCGTACATATGAGCTCGTGATAGAAGTGATCACCATCGAAGCCTTCTTTCATCGGTACAATTGTCATATCGATTTGTTGCTGTTTTAAATCATTGGCGCGAACAAATGCTTTCCGGAATTCATCACTATTCTTTGGATGCGGTTGATCGTTACATGTGAACAACACAATCGTTTTAGTTTGCAGTTTATACCCAGACGATGCAAACATTTTGGAACACAACCAAAGTACATTTCCAAATTGTGCCGGCTCATCGGAACATCCGTAAACCGTTTCAAAATCGATAAATTCACTTTGTTCTCGATATGATTTAATCTTTTGAATAGCCTCTTTTGAAGCACCCTGCATTGTCATGAACACGCTAACATGTTTCGGTACATCAATTTTTAGATCAAGATCACTTCCACTTTCACCCGTTACACCAGTATTCTTGGGCTTAACATTATTTTTTGTATTAAAGAAAACAATTCCTGTTAAATCTTTTTCCGAATTTATAATTGTATTCAACATTGACTTTTCGATACACTCGAAGCATGTTCGGAATTTTGATGATAAATCCTCACTTTCATCGGCGAACATATCCTTGTGTGCATCAATCACGTATATTAGACCATCGCGGCCACCAAATGTATGCAAATCATCATCTTCCTCGTCGTCAGAATTTTCAGGGGGTTGATAAAACATTTTGAACTTTAATTTTAAACACAAGATAGCAAGAACAATTTATTTTATATCGCATTCACTATCTTCCTTCACTACAACGACAACTGACAGTACACCGACAAAAGTATGTCATTTGTTTCATGTTTTAACTTGATTGACTCATGAATTCATGATAAATCGCGCAATTTTTGGTTTTTCTTATCATATTCAGCACCAAAGTTTTTAACTTTTCACTGATAGATGGCAGTGTGCACTTATTAAATTTTACATCTCCATAACTACAAATATTTTAATATGTATGTATGTACTACATATTTTTAAATTATACATAATTAATAGCAGAAACTCGGTTTCGGTTGTTTATCATATTTATTAATTTCGTATACATTTTACACGAATGCGAAAATTTTTATTTTCTATTTGATTCAGGGCTTTATATGAATTTGTGCACAAACGATATTTCCTACTCCATTTTGGACAATTCAATTTTAACAGTTTACTAAAAACAGCGTTACAGTTTTTGTAGTTAAATCTATTGTGCAATGAAGCATAATAAAATAAAAAGTGCAGTGTTAACCAAAGTGATTAAATGTTGTAAGGTGTTAATGACCTAGATTGTAGGTTATTACAAATTGTAATGTTTGAGTCCGATTTATTTTCAAAAACATCAAAATCTCCACACCCTAGTAGTTCGCTTCAAATGACGCAAATGAAACAAAATCCAACAGAAATAACGTCATTTCAATAACTAAATTATTCTCCGATGTCGCCCAAATATATAATTCCCTTAACTCCGCAATTACTTCTAAAATCGGGGGCAACCTAAATAGTCGAGCGTGCCAACTGTGTCCACGCCGGTCCACATCTACAGCTGAAGATATCAAAGGATGAACCACGGCCAACAAAAGAGATAGAGGCACGAGCTCAATAAAACCTAACACCAAATGGAAACAAATGAAGATAAACGATTACTGGTTAGCGCAACCTACAGTGCCTTTATCTACTCGATTTCATAGTTTATCTGAGGAAGTCGAAGAACCGCCACAACCCAAAAAAAAAATAATAATAATAATAGCGCACCAATATTTGTGAGAGGTGTAGAAAGAATCAATCCTTTAACTGTCTTGTTAAAGAGACTGGCTGAAGACAACTTCGATTTAAAAAAAAAATTGAAACTATATAAAAGTAAAATCCAGTTAAAAGATGCAGAAGTGTTCCCATTGGTAAAACACCGAATTCCATTCGTACGAACAGAAAGTGAACAAAACCTAGCAGTTGTCCATTAATTAACATTGAAGATTTGAAAAGTGGGCTAATTAGTCTAGCCCACGATGTTGTTAGTATTTGCAACATGAGGCAAAGTGGTACGAAAAAGCCACCCCCGCTGTCTAAAGTTGAGCTTCAAATGAGTGAATCAAATAAAGAAATACATTCAATAAGTAGATTGATGCATTCAGTAGTACAAGTAGAAAAGCCGCGTAAATTCATCCCTTTGTCATTCGATATTGTACTTTCATACCAATCAAATACTATATATAATTCTAAATGGTATTTGTGTGTTAATTATCATAAAAGTGGCGACGAGGAAAACGCCAAACAAAACCCGTTTTATGAGCGACTTGATAGCCAACCAACAAAAATGGATTAATGAAAATGCTAAACCAACATTTTTTAGCGAGTGGGGTGGAAAATGGCTTGAATATTTCTAGAGTTTGTATACCGTTTCCAAGAGATCGACCATCGACCTTCAAATTATCATTATCGTTCGAGTTCCATGCAGAGTCCCAGCAGAGATCGAAATATTAGAAATTCAATTGACGTGTATTGATCATCATCATCATCTGTGTATGCTGTAAACAACGTCTGTAATAAAATTTGGATTGGGCTCAAGGTCAACGGCCGACTAATTTCATTAATTCCAAATGGATAGGGGTGCAACTTGTTCCATGATCGGTCTGAATATCTACCGATAATTATAGAAAATCCGACTTGCATACCTACATCAAAGTTAAAGTTATGTGTTACGTGGAAGTGATATATACAACTTATAAGTGCATTTTACCGTTGATTGTGGTAGACCAGAAGGATATTTCAAATATTATATGGGCATCGACTAGTTCGAATCCTTTAATTTTAAAATTTTACACGATAACAAGGATATATCTTCAGTTACCCATAACAATTCCGCAGGCGAATTGGAATGCAACATTTCCGAGTGATGCCACAAGCACCACATACTCTTTGAAAATACAACGGGAAGATGTACAGCATTTAAGGCTGAGATAAAGCTAAAACCTGACGCTGAGCCTCGATATTTCAAACGTAGGATCATTCCATTTGTAATCCAAAGCCGTGGTCAAGTAAGTAGTTGGAACCGCTGGTCGAAATAGGAGTCTTAAAACCAATCCAAACGACTCAATGAGCAACACCAATTGTACCAATAAAAAAACTAAACGGAAAAAGAACGCAAAACCCACAAATCGAAACTGATCGACATCTGATTCACAGGGGGAGCAAAGGGGGAGCAAAGTTTCATCAAAATCGATTTAAAGGATGCCATTTACAAATACAGCTGTTAGAGGATACACAAAAGTACCTTTCTGGTTTTATTAGTTCCAGCGACTACCATTTGGAATTGCCAGTGCTCCGGAAATTTTCAAACGGCTGGTGGACAACTGACGGCCGACTTAGAATTTTGTACAGTTTATTTAGATAACCTTATATCATTTCGGGAAAGTCAAACGACGAACATCTGAAAAATCTCGAAATGTTAATGGGCCGATTGGAAGAAAATGGTTTTAGGTGTCTTGTCAATAAGTGTCAGTCCGCGAAAACCGAATTAGAATATTTGGGACAAATAATCGACAAACATGGTATCCAACCCTGGTATTCAACTATCGAGAACGCTGCCCGCTTGAAATATTTCCGGAATGATCTTCCGCTTATATTAGCGATAGATGCTTCTGCGTACGGTGTAGGCGCGGTCCTCTCACATCGATTTCCGGATAGAACCGAAAATCCCATCCCGTTCGCTTCCAAAACTTTTGATAAGACTCAACAGATCTACAGTCAAATAGAAAAATAATCATTGCGAACATTTACGGTGTAGTCAAATTTTATCAGATTCTTTACCAGATTGCAAACCGCATCTCACGTTGTTTAGTCCGAATAAACAGCTATACTTATAAACAATATCAACCGTTTGCAGAGATGGGTAATTATTTTGACGGCCAAAATATTTATCACAGTCTTTGAATCAAATGTCTTACTTGTCCACCTGTCTTCGGCGCCAAGACTCAATTTCTTCTTTTAATGATATTATAATTTTACAGACAGATCATGCACGCGTGGTCATTTCACCATTACTCCAGGACAAAGCGCTCGGATTGCTGGTTAAAGGACACTGGCCACTGGAGCATAACTGGGATGAAGCGCAGCTTGCTAGACGATACTGCTGATGGCCATCAATCGACATAGATATCGAAAAGATGGTGAAACACTGCGACAATTGTGCGGCTAATGGTAATTAAGCGATAAAAGAATTCTCCGAACGGCTAAAACCTGCCGCGCCTTGGGAATGAGTACATATTGATTTTGCTGGGCCATTTATGACAAAAATGTAGTTATATTCGTCGTGGTCGCCCTTTCGAAATATCCGTATGTTTTATAAATGTCAAAGACAACGTCGACTTACACTACACATGCTCTCCAGCAATTATTTGTTATGGAAGGTCTACCCAAAACGATAGTTTACGTACGTTGTTTACGTCCGCTGAACGATTCGTGCGTACTTTCAAAGCGGCTCTTAAAAAAATTGTTTTGATAGAACATCTAGAGAAGTGGCGCTTATAAAATTGTTAGCCACATATCGTTCAATTCCTCTTGCCAATTGTGGTTGATCTTCGGCTGAGATCCTACAAGGTAGATAACCAAAATGACCTTGTTACCATCGTTAGCTGAGCAAATTTATGAAGCGGAGTTTCCCACAACGAAATTTAAAATAAATGCCACCGTGGAGGAAAAACCGAGTCTCAGTTCCTTCTTCCTTATTCAATCAAAAAATTTCCTCTCTACATATATCATCGCATCATAAGAGAACAACTGACAAATTTGGAGATAAATCTGCGGTTGACCTGGCCAATGAATTAATCATAATACTCGACCAACTGCAATCCAGAGCGACCCTAAGTGGAACTAACGGTTATCTAAAAGCCAACCCGATCACAAGAAATATGGATTAGGGAAGCTTAACCTGATCCAGTAAGATGCTCAGCACGAGTACTAACAAAAACCGTTCGATTTCAATATTGATATTTATTAACGAAATTTGGAGCATATGGTGTTAACCACCATTCCTGCCTTTCAGTCTACAACATCTGCTAGTTTTAAACTAATACTAACAACTATTAGGGGCCAATGAGCACCAACAACCACGGCCTGAGGTCAAATTTAACAATCAAAGCTTAGGGTAGCCATGCTATCTTAAGCTAAGCTAAAAATACTGTTTTCACCTCCATTTCTAGTTTCAATTGGTAATTCACGCTTTGGGTGCTTTAGACTTAGCTCACCTATCTCTCAATTCAGGCGGCAAGCAAGATCTTACTTGTGGTACTTTGTTTTTACCCACACCAATTTCCCATTGCGGCCAGCACCTCAAGGAAAGTAAGATAATTTTGATGTAATCAGTGGAAGCTGGCTTTCAGCCAAACCACATTGGTTACAAAGCTCTTATCATTGTTGTGACAAACGTGAAAATAATACTATACGTACAATTTAAATTCTTGTAACAAATATAAACTTAATTTATCAATATATTTCCTTATCGATATCGAATTCAACAGAATCGATTTATCTTCAATAAAGCTGTGGAAGCAAATAGAGTTGACAATTATCAAATTAGCACACCCGAAGCTTCCGAATCACTACAATATTGAATTAGGGTAATAAATCCCTTGGATGATTTAAGTTACGATGATTTCCACTTATATCCACTTTTATTTTTTTTTTGAGATTCATGATTATCGTATTTCTACAACTGGATTTTGATTATCGAGTTATGAATCGTGATAATCCTGTTTTGCTAAGATCGTATAGTAATACCATTGACAGACTAGGGATTAGCTAAACGCGATTAGTGAAACAAGATTAGCTAATCCACCACAAACCCATTTATTTATACCCATTTACAGACTACGGATTACTTACTTTCGAGAAGTAAAATACTATGATGGTGATTCGCTGAAAGATAGCTAGTAAATTAGCTGGACTCATTTTAGGCATCTCAACTCAAGCAAATCCGATTTTCATGAAATAAAGACAGACTTATAGACCTTGATAATTATAAGAAAAACGTGGTATGGTTTGTCTAAGATCTTTAGGTGGTCGGATTACAAAATTAACGCGTAAAGATTTCCTTTGCAGTATATTCACGTAAACAACAAAAACAATAAAAGTTCATAATAGAATACTATGTTGAACATTTTTTTTGCCTTTGAATGAATGAAAATGATTTTGTTTCAATGTACATATATAAAGTAGTATACATGCGAGTCCAATTATTACGTAATATAAAAGTTTTGTTTATCCTTCTTTATTGTAGGATTGGTACCTAATGGTATATATAATATATAGTATCGGCATTTTTGAGATGCCGGTAATGCGATTACATACTGTAATGGGTTTTCCTTCTTTTTTTTATTCAATATTCCTAAGATTTACAATATTTCTAACATAACCTCAAAATCTATTCAGCGCTTGTTTAAGATGTCATTGATTTTATAATTCGTAAACTCACGCCGCTTGCACTTTCAGCAATGTAGTGCTACTTGTACCATCACTAAACCCAATACAACGAGATAAACTTCAAAATTTTCAAAGATTAGCCCACTAATCTCGATTAGTCATTAAACCTCAAATAAAACATTACAACATTTTCAAAGATTAGTGCACTATAATCTCGATTAGTCATACAGACTGCGAAATATTAGTGAATAATGTAGAAAGCACGATTATCCAGTTTATGCGTATCTATGGTATTTAGGAAATATTATAAAAATAAACTTGATAAATCGTTGGACATTTCTTAAACATTAACATTTCCTATAATATTTGCTCATATTGACAATTTATGTCTATTCTTAATAACGTACCTATTTGGAATACAATATGTATTGTAAACCAATTAACTATTGGAATATATTATGGAAAAGACCAACCAAAATTTTTAACAGATTATTTACGATCATTTGTAGACGAATGCAAAAACATTTTAAGGGACAGACCGTTAAAAATCGGCCACAAAGTCAAAATTTGATGTTTCGTTTGTGATTCCATTTTAAATTTTTATTTCTTTCTCTAAATTATTCAGAGCTGTTATATTCATATTACACTCCTATAAAGCAAGTAGCTATTAATCAGTTAATTTTTACAACGATAGCTCTATAGAAAACATGTCGATGCCTTAAGCTTTGTCTATAAATCTAACTAAAGTCTATACTTTACAGTTATTATTTTACGGTTATTATTATGAAAAAAAAAAAAAAATGGTAAATGTGCTGCAAAAAATAAAATTGTATACAAATGTATGATTCAGATTTTTATATCCAAAAATTTCTTATTGTTGAAAAGTGATAAATTTATTTATTTCCGAGACCAACAAAATTTTTTGAAGTACCTTGTTAACATTTACCATAAAAAATAGACGACACTAATAATTTTTCATTTATGTAGTTACAATACAACAAGTTATAATAACGTACAAAATCAAATGTAATATTAGGTAATGTACTATTCAAATGAAATAATTGTTTATTCTTTAGCGCGGTTTGAACTTGCTACTACACGTCTACAAGGCCTTAAGCTCTATTAAATATTAATTATATGCATCACATAACAAACTACAAACAAACTTTCCTCTACGCGATTTTCAATTTCTTGAGATATAAAACAAACTTTAGCAGAAATTACTGCTCTAAAAGCAGCTAAAATAGCAGCTTCAAATGTAATTTTGTGGATCGCCTTTTAACGCAAAGTGGCTGACATCTGTTGTACGATATTAACACTAGAGGAAAAGATAATCAGCAACTTTGTAGTAAACAAACCCATAATTTGATATTTTGCAGAAAGAATGTTTTATTGCACGTATCAAAATATATTTACATATTTTACCAAGGACAAAATAATTCAAAAATAACACGCATAACATAAGACAAATGCTGAATTGCTGATAACCTTTTCCTATTATTGGCAATCGTGGCGCCTCTTGCGGCGCTTTAAAGGCGATATTCGATTTCTTTCCACTTTAAATTTAATTAAAAAAAATTAATTAAGATTCATTTTTCAGTCATATCAAGGGAACGTATGTTGTTTTTTTAGAAGGAATTGTTTTCTTGGAGTGTTGATGCAGCATTTCTCGTTTGTTTATAAAATCATTGTAATAAAACAAGTAAACTAGAAAAACGATTAGTGGTAAGTAAGTATATCCTCTAAATTGAATTTATATTAAAATGTAATTAGGAATCGATGATATTGCAAATTCTGGTCGAATTCTAATATCTCGACCTGAAAACAATTTCATTTTATTCATAATTAAAATATCTACAAAACTTCGTATAAGCAATATTATTATAATTTCCTAATTACAAAAAATTCTTTACTGTAGCGAATTGAAAACATGTTTTTCATGAAAAACTTTCGTTAAGTTTAATAATATAAAATAAATTTGACAATTAACATTTTACCCCAAATCGTAGCTACAATATTTGCTGTGAACAAAGGTCGTGGCACATAATTTTTTTTTTGACATACGATTTCTTTGTTTTCATTATATATTATATAGTAAACCAACATTTCAATGTGATGACGCGCGTCACGGAATTGACGTATTTATCGCGCGTCACGGTATTGACGTAAAAATCAAAATTAAATAAAAATTTGTGGATTGAAAAAAAAATTAAAACAACAAATTATTAATATGTAGTTTAATTAAATAGTAATGAACTTGATCAAACATACACGCCATATTGATTTAAAACTATAATAAACTATAAAATAAAAATAAAAAAGTTCAAAAAAATTTTATTTCCATTATGTAAAATATTGCATACATTTTTTGAATTTATATGCTGTATAATCTATGTAATCCTAGAAAAATGTATATTCGCCAAAGATCAGGCCGAAAAGTGTTTAGATTTGCGAGTTATGGGACTTAAAGATTCCAAGTGACCAGAAATTATTTTGATTTAATACAAGCATAGCAAGACATTCCCATTTCTGTGACATTGACATTTCTGTGACGTTTTATTAAGTTTTTGTGACATTTTAATTATTGAAATTTCAACGATATATTGATCGATACCTTATTTGTGAATTGCTTTATTAAAATCGCCTTTAAAGGTATTATTTCTGAGTGATAAATTCTCTTGGTATAAGGTTGTATATAAACCTTAATAGCTTTTTATTAGTAGACGCCATTAGGGTGGAGCAAGTTTTGGAGAAAGGAGCTGGGATATATATAAAATGAAATGGTATGTGGCGAGGAATGGTCCACAGTGATTTTAAGATTTTAAATTCTTAAGGATTTTCAACAGTATACTTGAGATGTATAACTGGATCTAATTGTTAAAGGTCGAAAATAAAAACACGTGTCAGTTTTAAGTAATCTAACAAGGGAGCCTCAAAAAACACTTTTTTCGATATATCTCGAATTCTACTCCACTTTTCTTGATAAAACAAATTGGTAATTATTCCCCATAAAAAGTACAACTAATCCATAGTAAATCAAATTATAAGGGTTGCATCTCTATTTTTTTAGGGGATGAAATTGCCTTTTTTCTCGCCTAAATAGGGCTTGGTTTCCGATAAAAAAAGGTTTCGTTAATATCTCACAGAGTACTACAACTTAGAATAGTTTTTGAATTTGACGGTTCAAAAGGTTCCCTTGTTATTTGTGAGTCTGTGATATGTCGGCATGAGAGTAGAAGATTTATAATATCGTGACCAATTACGATATTAGGGAAGAGGTCCCCAAATGCAAGAGAATTCAGGCCCAAAATAATAGAAAATGGTTGCAAAATATAAATCTTTCCACTTTAAATTTAATTTAAAAAAATTAATTAAAATTAGTTTTCAGTTATTTCAATGGAACATAATATGTTTTTTTTTTTAAAGGAATTGTTTTCTTGGCGTGGTAAGTAAACTAGAAAAACGATTAGTAATAAGTAAGTATATCCTGTAAATTGAATTTATATTAAAATGTAATTAGGAATCGATGCTATTGCAAATTTTGGTCGAATTCATACGACGATATATTTGTTATCGTCATTTGTGTATTGTAAAATTTTTTCCGTTCTACCGTGTAAACAGTGCGTAGGTATATTCTTAATTATTTTTTAATTATCTCCTCATGCGTCGTCCTATCGCTTTAGGTAGTACGATTTTTCAAAGAAACTAGAATTTTATATTCCAAAAACATTCATTTCCTTTGTACAATTGAACTAATTTTAATATTTCATCTTTTTTGTTAATTTCGAAAATTGTTAAATTATTGCAACTTAATTATTAGCAACACCCAATTCAATATCACGGGATTACAGTTACTTTGAATTATGTGAAATTTCTTATAAAATCGAGTTTTGCTAAATTGTTACAATACCATTCGCGAACCAAAACGTGTGGTTCCCTGAAAATAATAACCAATTTGCAGGACCTGGAAGGAGTAAACATTACGGCGTACTTTGAGAGGTGAGCAAGCGGGCTCCCAGTCATCGATATCCAGTGACAGTAACACTTCAGAAATTATGAACTCTGAAAACCCATTTGGAAGAAGTTCCATAATGCCAAGATCAGCAAAATCCTCAGCTAGAAGTGATGAGATAGAGAATGAAAAACTCCGTAAACAACTGAGTAACATTGAAAAAATCACATCCGAGTTAATTAACGAAGTAAAAACTCTTATAGAAAATGAGAAACTGAAAAATTCATTACAAGCGAAGGAACCTGAGGAAGAGGGTGCTACACTACCGAGTTACGAAGAATAATTAAGAGAAGAAACTGACTCCATCCTAAAAAGAACAGGAAGAAAAGACCTGCAAGAAAAAAGAACGGAGTTCTCACTAAATACACCTAAGTGAAAGCAATTTGGTTTATTATGTTGCGAATTGCAAAATGTTTTATTCAAAAAATTAGACAACAAGCAATTTTTTGTTACCGCTGTCAAAATAAGTACGTGAAATCAATTCGAACGGTTTTTCATACTTATTTAAGATGGCGTCAAATAAGTCAATAAAGTATTAAATAAGTATCGGTTTCGAAAACAGCCTAAAAATATTTTAATTAAGTAAACTTAACGAATTAAGTAAAATGTATACTAGTTGTAGTAATTTAGATTTCACATTTTATGAATACATATACATTTATCTACAATAATAATAATAAAAAAAAAAATTGATTTTGAAATAAAAAAACAAATTTGCATTAAAAATTGGTTTGAATCTTTGGAAATTATTTTCAACTGAAATTGACATGCTCTGTAGAACCTAACAACTGTGAATTTAACAGTAAAAGTTAATTATGTCTTTTAATATTAAGAAAATTTTTAGTAAAAATAAATTTAACGACTATTTTATATAAATGAAAAGGCTTCTTTCCAACGAAAAATTCTGGCCACCAAACGTATAAACCGCAAAAAAAATCTTGAAGTTAATGCGGTTGTATTATCACTAGTTATACAACAAGAGGTTCGAAACTAATCGAATATACAGTTTATAGGACGAGTTGTGTTGCCTAGGAAACACAACGACACCGCAGGTGGAGTTGTGTTTCTTAGGTAACACATCGAGTCCGCAACTGTATATTCAGATGATTTTCGAAGCTCGAGTTGTATATGTTAAGACTATACAACTCATTGGAAAATAAACCAATCAGATAGTTGAATTTTCCTTAGTTACGCTGTATAATATCGGTTATTTGCGTTGCTAAGTAGTGTTTCGCGAAACACCACTAGTGGTGTTTCAGCCGCAAACAAGTAAATCATATATTCCATGAATATAAACAAACAATTAATATTTTTGATATTTGACATGGTTCATTCGTTGTATAGTCAAATGAATTTGATGGAGAAAATACTAGAGGGCAGTGTAGATACATTACAAAATTTAAAAAACTTTAACCTAAAATCAGCAATTTTTGATTTTGCGGCAGCCCTGGAATGAAGTGCATCGTGCCTCTAATATGAGCTTCAATTTGTCTTTCCATTATTTTGAACAGGAAAGAAGACAAGCTAATCGGTCTAAGGTCTTTGGGACTGCAGTGTGACCGTTTTCCCGCCTTAAATATGAAAACAACCTTCACTCCAGGCTGCCTCTGAAAATTACCTCTAACCAGGAAATGGTTAGATCCGTAGTTTGTTGAATATCCGCAGGGATAATACCATCAGTTCCTGGCGACTTATATGGTTAAAAACTGCTTATCGCTCACAGAATCTTACTTCTGCTAATAATTTGGCCTACGAGGCTACTTGTCCTATTACCTGCTGATATAGTAGGTGCAGATTCGGAACAACCAGGAAAGTGAGTCTCCAGTAGTAGTTCCAGCGATTCCGCACTATTTGTGGTCCATGCTCCATCCGGCCTTTAAAGAAAGTTTGGGATGGAAGGAGCAGTGGATAGTACTTTACGTAGCCTGGACATCTTTGAAGACTCCTGAAGTTTGCCACAGTATAGTCTCCAAGATCTGTTCTTGGCACTTCTTAATTGATATTTGTAAATTTTGAGGACTTCCTTATAGGAGTCCCAGTCTACAGCAGCTCTTGTTTTCCTGGTTGTTTTAAAGAGTATTTTGCATCGTTGACGTGTTTGTTGAATCTCCTTGGAACACCAGAGTGGCCGAGATTTACCTCTAGGCCTACTAAGAGGACAAGAGCCCAGTACCGCTTCATTAAAAGCGCTGGACAGCTCATCCACTAAGCCATCTTGTTCTACCGTAGTTTTTGGAGGTTTAGGCACCGGCATTGGTAGTGAATTACCCAGAATAGATCTATATCCCAGTCGATTTTCCTCCTGTTCCTATAGAAAGGGCTGTTTGGAGAAACCAAGCCCATTTCAAATTGAAGATAACAGTGATCAGTAAAGGAGTGGTCTTCCGATACTTTCCAGTTTAATAGACTAGTCGCCAGAAAATTTGAGACAAGTGTAATATCTAATACCTCCTGTCAATTTCTAGTTATAAAAGTCGGCTTATTGCCTTTGTTACATATATGAAGGTAAGTACTTAGAATGTAATCAAGGAGCAACTCACCTCGTCCATTTGTGTCGTGTCTGTACTTCTACAGATTGTGTGATGAGAATTTGCCTCACTCCCCAGGATGACTCCAACCTTGCGCTTTTGAGCCTCCAAAATTACCTTACCTAGAATGACTGGTGGAATATCCACTTCATCGTAAGCTAGGTAGGCCGATATTAGCCAGAGATTTCGTTTATTGACCTCAATGCTGACCGCTGCCACATCTCCATTGCTGAAGTTTGATAGCAGAAAGCAACTTATATTATTTTTAACGAGAATGCACGACCCAACCCTACCTTCTTTGTTCGTGTGTATTAATCTATAACAGGATGTCTTGAGTCCAAGTACCCGGTCATCAGTGACCCAAGATTCTTGGATCAAGACAATATCTGTCCTTTCCCTTCCAATTTTTAAAAGGAGAGCAGCTGATGCTGCGTTTGAGTGGTGTAGGTTAATCTGCAAGAATCTATCACCATTCTTAGACCTTCCTCTCTACCACTGTATCATCAGAGTCCTCCCTTGATGTGAAGCCCTATGAGATTCTCTTTAATGACTCCAAGGACATTGACATCTCCATATCTGTGGAGATAGTTTCCGCCTGGCTTGCCCCTTCTTCAGGGCGCCCAGATGAGCTTTCAACAGCTTACGGTACCATTAATTTTTTTCCAGTGCAGTCAGTGACTCCCTGTTTAAAATTAAGACGGTTGACCTATAGTCAGCCCTTGGCTCCTCGAGCTTAGCAACTTTCCAGTTGTGTATTGGCAAATCTGAGTCACCAACATACAGCAACTGGAGTATCACCTTTGGATCACTAGGCTCCGAAGGGATCCACACCCTGGCTCTCGGCCTACAGGAGATCCCTTCCCTAGCTTTAACAGCAAGGCTGCCTCCGGGCCACACTGCGCCAAGTCATTACACTGCCTTCGTATAGAGCAGAAGAGATCTCTGATCCGCACATGCAGTCAGTTTCACCTGGTTCCTGTGCCAGCCCGCATCCCGACACGTCGGAGCAGTTCCTGGATTTTCTGACAGGACACTCAGCTAGATGGAGGTTAAGGCCCTTTCCATCATTCTCCAATTTGCGGGCGTGATACTGCCATGCTCTTGGGACTGGTCAACAACTGCCACAACCAGCTGATCCTTGAGTACCTCGTTAAAAGGCCTCATTTCGGTAGCGTGGAGTTTCGTCCTTTTTGCGACATTAGGACTTTCCTCCTGAGATCTGTTTCTTTTGACCTTAAAGCCAGCTGGAGAACCTTCCGACTTCTGTTCAGTGACTTTTTTCGCCCACGCAACCGTGGCTTTGGCTTTTTCCGACCTGTCTTCTGGCGAGATGTTGTTTATCTTATCCAGGGCCCTCCAGGCCTTTATCCTAGTATTATAGGTTGGTTTTGAGGAACCAGCTTCATTGTTGCTTTGGTTCGGCATTGTATTTCTTTGCTCAGGCTTGGTCACCCGAGTGGAGGGACCAGCTTCATTTGAGCTTATGTCCCGTTGTTTGTTTGTATGTTTAGAGGCAGGCCTAAAGACCCGAGTCTCCTTCTCTACATTTTCCGGTTTTGTGAGATATTCGGACTCATTTGATTGTTGTTTTTTTTTATTTGGTTCTCCCATATTTGGTCGCACGAGTAGCGGAGAAAAGAGTGTCCATCTGTGCAGAGATCCGCAATACACAGATAAGGCTACTTAATCCGGAGGGCGCCAGGTATTCGGATCCACCGTTAGCGACTGAGCTAGTTTTTAAACTGGACTCCCAGTCTGGCCGGTTATCGGCACGGTACGAATAACACCTTAACCCAGTACAGTGATTTGTTTAAGGTTGACTCCTTTAGCGCCGTGTTTCAGCCTAGAAGCCGAGAAATCAGCAATCTAGTTACCAGCGGTTACGACGTAGAGGTTTTATGTGTATTATTTATTTAAATTAATTATTTTTTGATATTATGTATCATGAAACAATAATAGTAGGTATTATATTATTCAACTAGCTGTTATTCATGAAGATATAGTTTACCAACACGAGCCGATAGGCGAGTGTCGTAAATCATCTGAGTGAATAACATCCATTTATGCTAGTAGAATACGATACTTTGTCCACGACCAACATATAACATTGTATTTTATAATTTCTAAATTCTTTAAATAATCCTAATTGATGCCTCAATTTAATTATAAAGAAAATGGCAAGAGACTACTAGATAAAATTTGAATAATAAAATTTAAATGAATAATTTGATTGGTAGTGGTGAATATTGAAAGAAGAGACTACTAAATAATGAATATCATTATAATTGGTGAAACAAACGAATAATGAGTATATTATAGGTTAGGTCGTGGACAAAATTGTATTATGCATATTTACCTTTATTTCAAATTGGAATAAAATATTTGTTTTAATTTAAATTTCAGCAAAAACGACCGTATATGTATTTTGTAAAGTAAGAACCAAATTGTCATTAAAATTGTTAGATTAGATAAAAGATGTCTCTTCATGTATTATTATTTTTAAAGCATATATTGAACTGTAGTATATAATGGAAGAGACGTTTCGATATCGAATAATCGAATTAGTTTTTTCGTAAAAGAATCAATATGTTTATTAAATATTTTGTAGAAATTACCTAAATTAATTAAAAATAGATTCCCGGGAAAATTTAAATCGGGAAAGCAAATGTTATTGATCCTCCCGGGAAATATTTCCCGAAAAATCTCGGGAATCACTCTCTAGCCGTGACCATTCACTTTAGTCGAAACATGGAATCTTGAACAAGATTACCGTAATGAGTAATGGTATATTTTAAAGCGCACATGGCAGGTTTATGTTAATGTTTTCACATAAATCTTTTGCTAGTTGAGCGTGTGTCATGTTTAAACTTTTTTCATAAATTTTGAGGTCCCCAGTTCACAGCTTCCGTGAACCGAAAAATTTATTTTGCAAATATCTTAAAAATATACAATATACAGAAAAAATGAAAAAAATCAAAATAATCTTAAGTTTGCAAGAAATTTGCATAATAAGTTTCTCAAAATTCGCTGTTCGTAACAGAAAGTCGTATGTTGCGGACGCAGCTTAATTTTTTTTTATAGTGATCTGGATGAAACAGCAAACCGTTTTCATGAAGTACAACCGATTGGATAGGATGACGGCAGTGGTCGAGTATGCAAATTGTTAAAATGCTTATATGGTTTAAAACAAATTAAATTAAAAATTAAAAAAATTAAATTAGTTTTAAAATATTCTGGAAAATGGAGATCCCTAATTTAACTTAGGAGCCAGGATAAGCAAACTTGTCACACTGCGTGCCGCACGTAGGAGCGGATTATATAGAATCTATTAATGACACTGCAATATTTTATATCGATCCCCCATCAAACATTGGCATTTAATAACTTTGGCATTTAATAATTTTGGCATTTAGTAACTTTGGCATTTAATAATTCTGGCACATTTATGATTGGCACTTTTGAATTGGCACTTTTGTCACCACACCATTATTATTATTACTTGAGGGACATGTGGGCGTTAAGCCACCTCGCACTGCGACCTAAAAGATTTTTTGTGCATCAAGCCCTACTTAATTATCCGTCCAGCCAATATTCAGGCTCTTAATGAACCTGATAATACTGCCGACCGGTACGTGATACATACTATCTGGGCTTATTGCTCTCCCTCCTAGATGTCTACTGTAGGAAGTACTTCTACATGCGTTACATACTATCTGGGCTCATTGCTCTCCCTCCTAGATGTAATAACATTTACTTCTGCTAGAAAAGCGGTAGCATTGGGACTCAAGGACTTCGAGAGGGCAGACCCACTCCCGTGTATTCCTTCCCGTGCCTCGTCTACCGTTTTGATTTAACTCTTGCGAGTTGCTGGGAATAAAAAAAATAAGTCACCTGTAGGTCACCCAGGTTTACTACAGGAAGGCTAAATAAAACTGGAGGGTGACTGGTATCCAGAGTCCGAATATATAGACTGATTAACCTATCAGTCATTCATCCATCGGCATATGCTGTTCCACCTTAGATTAGGAATTTTTTGTCAAGGTTTTCTCCTTTAGCGCCGTACTTTGTAGCGAACTAAATAAAATTATAGTGTTATTATAGTTCACACAAAATATGTGTATAATCATTTTATTTCAAATCATTAGTAAAATTTCCAATTTCACCTACCTGCACCCTATACTTTATATAATGTTTAACGTCAATACTCCGTAATCAAAATATAACAAAATATTATTCCGTATGCAAATACATCTCCACACAAACATAAAGCAATAGCATGATCGAAATATGTACTATTGTGCTTGTGATGCGTACATAAAGCAATTATCAATGAAGTCTCGTTTCGATGATCTATTTTGTATCTATCCTTTTTCATTTCTTATCAATGTAAATATTATGTATAAATTATTATTTGGTATGGGTTAACTTGGTAGGAAACAAATTTTGTATCTTTTGGATTTTGAAATAAAAAACAAAAAAATAATTATATCGATTACAGAAGTCATCTCGTCAACTTCTTGTTATGTGAAAATAAAATTAAAAATAAATGAAAATAAAATAATAGTTAGTGTTTAAAGTTTTATTGTATTATTAATTGATGAATATTAATTACTGGAATCAACGACCTAACTATAACTTTAGCCTGTCACAAAAGGCCACATTCTGCCTAATGGTTACAGTTACCAGTGGTGCCGCGAGGAGGCAGTACGTACACTTACGCCTACTGGAAGGTTACGGAGCCCTCTCCAATAGACGCCAAACCACCTAACAAGGTGTTACATCGCTTTAACATGTTTGACTGGAATCCGGTGAGCACACCACCAGATACATCGACGAATTTGGCTGAACGTAAGTAAGGCTGGACATTCGGTTTTTGATAGTTCGGGCATTGTCAGTTGGTGAAAGACAAAAATCAGTCAGTTTGTCAACAACTGAAAGCGAGTACATTGCAGTATAGGAAATGATCTGGTTAAAACGATTGATATCCGAACTCATTCCAAATAAACTGTGTACATCAGAATTGTTTATGGGTAACCACAATCTGCAATACGGTTAATAAAAATCCAGTGTATCACAAAAAAGTTTGAATCTGGCGATTTTGAACTGGAATATGTGTCAGATGAACAAGCAACAGATATTTTTTACCAAATCGTTGGTAAAGGTGAAACATAAATTATTTTGCAATATGTTCAAGGTTAAGTTTTTTTTTTTTAAATTGAATCCTGAGTGGGAGTATTAAAAATTATTACACACGATCTGTTAATTTTGTCTAGCATGTCATGAATGAACATGATTTAAATTTTTGCTATGTTCAATTGTTTTAGTTATAATTTGTTTCTCTTCCGATTACAACGTGCATTGTATATTTTATCAATAATAAATAATATTGTACGAGTAATTCTTTCCTTATTTTGGATTAACGCTTGAAAATACTTATCTTTAAGATCAGTGATTCGTAATTGGAAGCCAACAAAATAAATATCAATTTACTTTTTCAGTTAGCGTGGCTTGCTTTTATCTGGTTAGTAATGAAAACTTTAAATACCAAAAAAATGGATAACTTCTTCTAAAATAGTTGTTTTCGAAAGCAATATAACTACAACTATAGTTTTACTTTACAGCTGACTAAAATTTTTATTTTTTATTTTTTTATTTCTTCTAATAATTCTAATAAAAGATTTTTTTTTTTTTGTTTTTTTTTTTTTTGAAACATTATATTCTTTTTAATCATTCTGGTTTTGCTTTTTCCTTCTGTTAAGAAAATCATAAAAAATAAAATCATATGTACACAAAATAAGGACGAAACAAAACTAATAACTACATAAACAAAATAAATAACCAAATAATAAAATTAAATAATTTAACAAGAAAATAAAAAAAAATAAAAACTAAATTAAATAAATTACGTTTACTAAATAAAATATTTTATTATTTTATTTTATATAAATTGTACAACTAATAGTTAATTTAAGTAAATTTAGCTAAAACAAAAAAAAAAGTGAAAGTACAGTAAAATCTTGGTACATATATTAAATAATGGTAAATATTATGTCTAATTCAAATATAAATATTAAAAAATAAATTAAACTAAAATAAAATGCATTGATCTAATATAATATAAAAATTGTATCATTTATAGGAATGAAGGGATTATGAAATGAACGTGTTGAAAATGACTGACTAGTTATAAAATAGTATAGGTTTATTATGACTATATGGATTTATATATAAATATAATTTTGGATGCTACGTTGATGTAAGATTTTACTGTATTTCAATCATATTTAATTACCTTAAAAATATATCATATAATTTTATAAAATTCGAGAATACATAAAGTAGTTAAGTATATATAGTTGTGGTCTTCTTTTATGTGTATATAGTATACAACTAATATAGGGGCATAGTTTTTTTTTATTTTTAAATTCTAAACATGTTTACAAATTTATACAATTTATTCTTGTCCATTTCCCACTGGATAGACAAACGTTGTAATTGAATCTTTAGCTAATGCATTTTTCGCAACACATGTGTATGCCCCCATATCGGACCATCGAAGACCCGAAATTAATAGATTACCATGACTAAGTACTTTGAAACGATGATCTTGTCCATTGATCACATTTTCATTGGCGTCCAACCAATAAATATCTGGACGTGGCCTTCCAACCGTCTGGCATGGCAAAATTATATTTGAACCCATTGGTTCGAGCACAACACTATAGAAATATACAATTGTTGGTTCTTTGGGTCCCTTCATTAAATTGGCGCTGAACGATAGCATGTCCGTGAAATTGTGTGCATTTGTATTTGATGATGAAACAATTGTTGATGCATATGTATATTGACCACCGGCACGAGCAAGGCATGTGTAGGTACGATCACTTGGTGAAACATGATCAATAACTAAGCGAGATTTTACACGAACTAATGTATCGGGTGAAGCTTCACTAATCATATTATCTTCAATTAAATCTTCGATCTATTTGTAAAAAAAAAAAATAAAAATAAAAATTTATTTGGATTAGTTAAACTGTGTTAATTAATAAATTGTTTTAAAATAAACTTACATTAGAAATTCCACCATTTCCTCGAATCCATTTAATTTGTGGCGTTGGTGAACCAGTCGCTTCACATTCCAATACAATTGTTGAACCTAGCGGTTTTGTAATATGTGTTGGTGGTGCCTCACTAATTTTTATCCAATCTTTTGGTTCGAATATGGCATTATTTTCACGTTGCTCAATAACCGAGTTATCATCATCATCAGTCCGTTTCAATGGAGATGTACATGAGGTTCCAAGTAGGCTTAGTAAAACCGTTACAATTAATACGTTTGAATTCATTTTCTATAAAAATTAAAAAGAAAAAAAAAAGGAAATTAATTAGTAACGTTGATTATCGTTAAATAACCTTTAGTATATAATATTAATTAAAAATTATCATTTTCTAGACTTTTTTTTAATTGCAACGACATTTTTATCAAGGACTAAAAAGTTATCTCGTTTTATATTAATGTATAGCTTAATTACGTCAACGGCTAACCTATTTTAAAGCACGCTGTAATGATAATATAAAAATCATCAACCGAGATTAACCAATCGTGGACGATTATGAAAATATCGTCCCACCAAAAAAAAAAAAAAAAAAAATATGAGAATACAACAACAGTAAAGTTGAATGATTCTTTTTATTTATATTATGATCGTTTGCTTGTTAATGATATTATATTATGAATGATCAATGAAATATTTCGAATTGTTTACGATCAGCATAATTTATTATGATACACATTAGAATTTACTAAAAACAATATAAATAAAATACCATTGCAGAGTTGAATGAATCTGGTTTCAACTGATAATTTGCAGTGTATACACATTTGGTGGTGTGGTACCCGTGCAAAAAAAAAAAAAAAAAAATTTAAAAGGGTGCCTATACATATCTGGTTTAAGCTGCATTTTTACACTATATCGCGGAAATAAACGTTTAAAACACATAATTTATTTGTGCGATAAGATAAGTAGTAGTAACCTAAATTGCTAATTGGGCTGACTACAAGAAACCACATATTATAACTTTATCACCAATTTAAATTCTATAATTCTATACAGCGAGCCTTATCGTCGCAGAGTGTTTAAAGGCCAATATATAATGAAAGTAATTTTTATCATGCTAAATATATGTAGATTACAAATATATTTTGGCTATAGGTTATTATAAGTCAAGATTCTAAGCGCCATTGCATATTCTATATTGTATAATGGCTAGCGACAAATTAAAATTATGCCGCGTGCCAAAATTCCCGCAAGCAATACAATTTGCAGGTGTTATATATTATAATTAGCTCGCAATGTCGCAATCATATTTATACAAAAAAATTGCGATGTAAATTATTAATCGGTTTTAAAACGATCTATATCGATCGCGCGCGACAAGTACATATTTTCAACTCAAAAATTGCTTACCATTTTGATAAAAACTATTATATAGTTATAATTATTAATTATTATTTATATTTATTTTTTTTTTATAATTCACTATTTATTTTATTTAAATTTAACGTCTTATTTTAAATTCAAAGTTTGTTTTATTTTAGTACAATAAAACGTTCGCGTATATGTATAAAATTATTTGAATGTTTTTTTGTTGTTTTGTTTTATAACAAACAACTAATGTTATGTTATAGAATAGTTTATGTATTGACAACTTTTTATGAAATTAATAATTAAATTGTTTATAAGTAAACTACTTGTATTTATGATTTGATTGTCACTTAAATTATTATTATTAATTATATTAATATTGTTTAGAGTGTACACTTTTATCTCAAACATAAGGAACAAATTTAGAAACAAATTATTTTTAAATTTTATTAAATTTGATTATTTTTGGGGTTGGCAATTTTATTAATAATTTTTTTGTTGCACACGTTTTTAATTATTTTTATATTTAATATATTTATTTTTAATACAGCTTTCTTTTAATTTTAATATTTTTGTAATATTTTTTATTTTAATGAATAACACAATTTTTATTTAGCCGTATAATACTTGCAATCATTTTATTTTTATTAATACTGATTTAATTTTTTAATTTCCGTAATAAAATTTTATTTTAAAGATTTAATTTTCTGTTTTAAGTTTTTTTTTTTATAGTAAACTCAAAGAAGTATAATTGAATACTGAAGTGCGGCCGGTAATTTGTAATGAATTTATATATTTTATTAAATTCTCTTCGTGCTGTCGTGCATATTTCTCCGTTGCTCAATTTTATCAAGTTTTTGTTAAGTGTTGTTCTTGTTATCTTAATAGTGTTTTATGACGCTACAAAGCGTGTACGTATGTACATAAGTATATCAGATTTGAGCAGTATATTAATGCTCTTTGATTGGTTAGTTTAAGAAAAAAAAAAAAAAAAATTAAAATTAAAATAAAAAAGTTTCTAAGAATTTAATGATTATTATCATACAAGAGATTTATATATGTAAATGGAATTGGAAGATTAGTGGAAAGAACCCAAAATACAAAAAAATGTTGGGGCTAGATGACGTTATAAGTATATGTTTTGACTTTTATTCTACTAATTGGAAATCATTTTTGGTGGTTTGGGCACGTATATTGCACGCGTTTTTATTTAAATCGTATTTCATAATATAGTTTTACACTTTAAAGTCACGTGATTACCGACAATTTAGTTTGTGATCTAATAAGTACATTGTATAGTATAGTCTTAATCTTAACAAGTTGTTCAAATATCTTATCGTTTTAATTTGTTTAGTATAGTTCTTATTTTAATTAATGATTCTATTCATTTGGTTAAATAAAGTACGTATGTATCAGCAGATGTACTTTGTGAAACACTATAATACTATCTGTATTGTAGTGAACCTGCTCTTATCGCATTTGTTGACATACTTTTTTGTGGAAAGCTTTTCAATCGTTCTTCTTTGTTAAATAGTAGATAATCTAATTCTTCTATTTTTTACTCTCTCAATTATTTTCTTTTTCTCATTTTTCTTGCTTCTCTTATCCTTTTTATTTCATTCTTGTCTTGTCGTACCCTCTCTAAGTTACTCTAACAAACCTCGCCACACATACATTTACTTTCCTAGTCCCATATCTTCCTTTACCCTCTTTCTTGAATGACGAACAATAAACATCATTTTCGTATCGTAAACGAAACGAATCGCTTTATTTAACGGGAAGTCTTCTAATCTCATTACCATTTTTTGTTTTAATGTAACAACATCTTTATAAATACGTTATCTTTCCACTTATATCAAACACCTACGGTGTCAAATGTTTTCCCATTAACCATTATGAAAAATTTACGACATCGATCACACATTATTATACAAAAAGCAGAAATAAGAAAATCCATAAAAAAAAATTACTGTACATTCACTTGATTAGCATCTCAAACACTGAATAAAAAAAAAGATATTAAGAAAAATTCATAAGTGTTTTGTAAATATAAAAAAGAATTACTCTCATTTATGTATGCAATTTTATATATTTAAATATTTACATATTCGTACGTGATGTTCGAAGATCACGCGATCATAAATATTTCACTATAGAAGCTTATCACATTGGGATGATCATCAATGTTGGTTTTTAATTTTTTGTTTCTTTCAAATACGATAGATATACTACAATATGTATTTATAGTACTTTCTCTTTGAGTTCAGCACATTTGCAATCCTATTTTTGTAGTATGCTATATATGATGTGAGAGAACACTACAATAAAACAAAATTTAACACCTCGAATAGAATTATTGAAAGAACAATTAAACGAATTGAATTAAGAATAGAAATTAGTACGATCTTGAAGAGTTATGCGAATTTTAATACGTAAGAAAACCAAGAAACCTATTCACACTTTATAGACTAGAATTTTATAATTAAGAAATTTTAAATATTTTTATTTTCTATTCTAAGAAGAGAGTACAATTTATTTCTTAAAAAATTCGTTTTTTTCTTTGAAAAGATTTCGAACAACTGATAAAATCGTGATTTTTAATGTTACACAAAAAAAACAAAAAAAAAACCACATCGTAAGAAGATTCTCAAGAAATGTCGCATGCTTTGTTATGTTTTTTTTTTCATCAAATAATAAATTACGGTTACAATAAATTTTTTTTTTTAGATATGTTTTTGCTAGCTAAACATAATATATTTTAATGTATGAATTAAAATCGAAATAGTCTGATGCAATAATTTAAAATGTGTCTAAATATGTTTGTGTATTTAAATTTTTTGTATGCATATTGATATTGATTAGAGAAATTGTTTGCTGTTTTAAAATGTTTACGGTTGAATATTTTTTTATGAATGGTGGCAACATTTTATGTACGACTTTGATTTTTGTATTGTATAAACAATTTCGTAACCACAACCATGAACTGTTTAAAAATGCATAAATTTGTTGGTTTATCGTTTTGCGGAATGTTGATGTAATGTCGAATAGAAATTACTAAATCTGTAGGTAGCATACATAAAGGAGAGATTTAGTATGTCCAAGGATATTTCCGTAAACAAAAAAAATTTTTTTTTTTGGCACGATGATAAGACAATACCATAGACAATCATAATAGATCTCTCATTTGACTAAAAACAGAAAATAAAAACAAAAATTTTCCATTCAAATATTATCGGTGTATTGCATATACGTATTATATTTGCAACGCATTCTAAAATCATTGCCTTATAAAATACACAACACAACGATACATTGGAATTATCAGAAGTTTTTGTTTTTTCCTTTAGTTACTATTAAATGAGAAATCTAGTATGAATGTCTATGACAATACACAACCATTTAGGCCATAAATTAGATAACACATTAGTATTTATATATTTAAAAAATTTATCATTCATAAAAGTAATATGGGAAGCTAAATTTAATTAATTTTTTTTTCTCTTTCAGTTTTGCTTACTTTTTGACATAATAAAAAAAAATTTAATGTATTTATAGTACAAATATTTACGTTTGACAAATATATTTTATATTTTTTATTTATTATTTGTTGATCATTTATTTAGAGAGACGTTTTCATTCAAATATTAGTTTTTTGAATTAATTTTAAGTTAGATTTAGTCATTCATAAAAATTTAAAACGTTTTGTGTTTGGTAAATTTTTGTGCTAAATTTAAAAATTTTTGCATTAACAATGAATCATCATGAACGTTAAATACCTAATAATAATCCATCAAACCAGATCTTAAAAGCGCGCGATTATAAAATTCTGCGAAAACCTACATGTATATAAAACCTCACCGTGACATCAAAACGTATATTTACGTCAAACCTACAATGTATTATAATATGTATAAAAAGACTTTCACAGAATAAAAAAAAAAATTGTTAATTTTTTTTAATTATGCACTGCCATAATATAATTACTTGGTAATTAATGCTATACGTGCAAAAAATCGCATTACAAATGTAGCATGACATTATGATGCAATTAAGAAGTAAGTTACTGTTGCAATTTACTAACATTTAAAAAAAAAAAAATCTTTAACACCTAAACTATATGATTAAAGTTAAAAACTATATTATAATTTAACGAGTGATAAGAATAAAGCATTTATTTGTATACCGTAAAAATTTGTAAAATTTATTACGATAAGACGGTTGCTGTCTTTGCAAACAGTATACCGGAAATTTATTATTTACCTGACTTTAAACATATACGAGTACAAGTACACCACCAAATTTATACCTTTTTTTAGTATATAAATCTATATCTACATATATCTATGATATAAATTAGTTCGGTTATATGTTAGTATATATCCTCAAAACACTAAAGACCGGCTTTAACGATTTTGATGAAACCACTTCAATTTATCAAAAACTAATTTATTTATTCAACACAAAAATTAAAACAATACACTTATACTGTTATATCGCACTTTTTAAATCACTCAGTTTTTAATCTTTACGCTGTCGCGCTCCAAATATCAATAATCCAATTCAATCTCTTTCGCCTTTTTATATACACAAATAAAAGTTCGAGAACTATCATGATCTTTCCTGTAAGATTAGTCAAGTTTTTACAATGTAGAACAGTTTTAGTATGGAAAATTTCCATGTATCCTAACCTTGTTGTCACTAGTAGTACACATAATGCTTTTAATTAACTTATGCTATTCTAACCTAGGTATCACACACTATTATATCACATCCCTAATATGATATTTTCAAAGCATTCTATACAGCAATTCATAGAAAAATGTTCATACAATTTTCGTACAGTTTATGATTTTAGCTTTAACTATTTAATAAAGGACTGTGACTGGCGCTGCGAGACCCAGTGACGATATGGTTGTTAACTTTGCTAATGATTTAAATGAAACAACTGGTAACAGATGTCATTATTTCCAAGTAGTAAACGTAATTTTAAAAATAATTGTCGAGCAAAATGTATGTTCCTGATAGGATATCCTTATTTTATTAAGATATTTCTGAGAAGTAACCTCATATTGAGAGAATATATTCATAGGTTGGAACTAAAACAAAATAGTTAAACAACTTTACACATACATAGCCTCTTTGTTCATTTATTTAAACATTAAAACGAAAATATACCATATTACAAATTATTTCCGGTCCATGTCCTTAAAGGTGATGACTAGGGATATTCAGCTATTTTAACTCTACCTATATCTGAATCTAGAAATAGGTTGCAATGGTGGTCTTAACGTTGAATCTGATTGAATTTTAGAATACTCATTACTACAGTTGAATATTTGTTTAATTTCTAAACCATGAGAGCAAGAATTTTGTTCATAAAACGAAACTTTAGAGTTCCAAAGTATTTAGTACGTATGTATTAGCGAATGGAAACAAGCTTACAATTTTAATAAACAAGTAAAATTTTATTATTGCAAGCACAAGCAAAATCAAAACAAATCAATTCAAAAAATACGAAAAACAAAATATCAAATTTTGAAGTAAATCAAGTTGTTCAACTCAGAAATTTTTTTTGATTTACTTTCAAGCAAGCATTGAGTTTGTTTGGAATTTTTTTCGTTTTGATTTTTTGTTAGTTTGCAGTTGTACTATGTCTTTGGCAAGTTTGGGTTTAAAAAACTAAAAGGAATTATAATAAAAATTTATTGTTGAATTATTAAAGCTAGCTGAAAATTATGGTAAGTGTAGGCTAACAAACTGCAAGATGACCTCAATAGACTTATGATGTGTGCCTCAGTCACCCGGTGACTTCAGCTCACCGAAATCAAATTTTGGTATTATGGTTGTCACATTTGAGTCACTCGGTGTATTGTATGTAATTCTTGCGGTGAGTGAGTCTATTGTGAAATATATAGTATGCTCACCTACAATTAGTTGGTGACTTCAAAGTAAAAAATAATTTTTATGGTAAAATGATATGAGTGAATTAATTTTACGTACATACATACATATCAATCTATACAACTAATTATCTAAAATCACCCAAAATTAATTGTAAACATTTATATTTTGTAAACACATAATAACGCTTTTTGATAAACACGTTTAACACTACTTGTTGCGTCAAAAGCCAATTATACCAACTTTACGATACCAAAATGCATAAAATGACGCACGGCGCTGCGCATACTACTCACCCAAATAAAAACGAGAACCATAATACATAATTTTTTAACGGTGATGGTAATGGTAATGGTGATGTGGATGCGGATAGTAATGGTGATGATGGTAGTGAGAGGGATGATGATCGTGATTTGATTGTGATTTTTATTGTGATTGTGATTGGGATGGTAATGGTAATGGTGTTGGTATAATGGTATGATGGTATGATGGAATAAAGGTAAGGTGGTTTCATGATATGAAGGTATGGATGCTGTATAATGGTATGATGATATGAAGGTACGATGGTAACATGATACAATGGTGTGATGGTAAGATGGAATGATGGTGTGATGGTATGATGGTTGGATGGTTTGGTGTATGATGGTGAGATGGTTTGATGGTATGATTGTTTAATAGTATGTTGTGTGATGGTGTGACGGAATGATGGTTTTTTACCATTCATGTAACCAGATTTTAACTTTGCGTAGTGGTTTCATACGAAAATTATCAGGTTTTTGTAGTATTTTCAAAGGAGTCTATCCTCTTGGTCTAGGTGCCTCCAACAATTTTTCTAAAATTTCAATTTAAAAAAAAAGTATAGGACTGAGTTTAGATAATTGGTTAAATGAAATTAATCGTATACTCGTATCCGAAGGAGCGGTCCCCTTAATTTAGGGCAGTTAAAATATGGTTTATCAGCTTTTGAAGAGTACACTGGTATAACGAATAAGTTATTTAAAAAAAGAGATTTTGATGCCATCTTTGTTAAACTAAAAATTTTTATTTACTCCTGGTAACTCCGGGTATTTCAGCTAGTACCTTATAAATAATACAATCGAACAGGTTTTATAAAAATTCACTCAAAGTAATTGTATTTCGAGATTTTTATATTTCAGGCGCTTGAGGTTCTCCACTAATTAGTTCTTAATCTTAACCAAGAACTCTAAAAACAACTTCTTTCGAGTGGAGATTCCGTATCATCAACATTTTGAAAAATTAAAGCAACTTCAGCCTTTGTAGCATTGAGCCATTGTAACTGTTGTCGGTTCCGTCCCATTAAACTGAGCAGTTTGAAAATATTCTGGTCCTAGCTGAGGAACACATAAAGTATTGTTTCTTCCTGAAAGCGCATTACTTCTTTTTACGCTTAAAAGTAAGCTTTTTGCTTAATTCTCCAGTTGTATTTCGGTATTAATGACTATTCCAGACTGCAAAATGGTCACAATTTATCAACCGGTCACTGTAGAATCATATACGCTCGTCGCGACTAAATTATTTGTATATCTTATAGCTGCAAAAAAATGTTCATATACCAGATGAAACTCATGTTTCTTTTTAAATAAAACGAAAAAAAAATCACGGTTCAAGGACAGATCAGACAACCAAAAAAATTTTTATCACCAATTTACTATTTTGATAAATTGCTTGCGGTTATTCAAATACATTCGTGTGAAGAAACTATTATGGACAAATCGCGTAAAGTAAATAATTTGATAAGAATTCAAATCATATGAAACATCGTCTTGACAAGCCTCTAAAGTCTATTTATATTATTTATAAGATGTACTTGTGATTGTATTCGTTTTCAGTCTAAAAATATATACTTTAGAGAATTTACTAGAGATTACTTATCAACGACATACGTACAAAAAAAAATGTCTAGAGCTTGCCCGACTTGTGAAAGATTAAATTTATTATATCGTGAATTGTTGAAACCAATAAAAATTTTTTTTATTTTGTTGATTAATTGCCAACATCCGGCTCACCCTCAAAAATAAATTCTTTATTAAATTTAGTATTCTAGGAATTGGTTGGAGTTAATGATCTCTTAAACCTTAAATACTTATTCAATATTATGAGTAAAGGAAATACCGAGGTGGCCATAAGTAAAGCAAAACTAAAAAATAAATTCTTCGTAGCGTTAATGTACTCGCACGTAACACTGTATGATGATGTGAACTCAATTTTTTTTTTAAATTTTTTATTTCAAAGCCAATTTAAATTAAATAAGTTAATCCAAAAAATCTGCTGTGACGTTAAAAAAACTTAGATCTTTTTTTTGTTGTTTTACGTCAATGATAAACTGAATTTTAAATTTTTGATTTTTCTGCTTACTTTATCGTCATTTTAACATCCAAAATAAGACGAACAATTAATTATATCAATAAAAAATGTATATTTGGTTACGCGGGAATATGCGCACGCTATGAATAATCACAATGAAAATGGCATATACGTGCTTTATGGGGGCACGTCTAGTTGTTTACTATCAGTCTAAACAAAATAATGGTAAAATCGGTGACAGAGTAGGAAGCACGTAATTTAAATGCATAATGGTTGCATCCAATAATCTGCCTCGATACAGAGACAAAATGTTTTATTCAACTGACCTTGTGACTATTTTAAACAAACGAGACAGGACTCCAAATCTAAAGTACATAAAATTTAGTTTTTAATTATTTAATTTTAAATTCACATCGATGTTCGTCAAAACGTGCGCTTAAGAGCGCATCACATACATGTTTATATACAAATTATTTCACTTCTTGTTTGCATTTTGCAAATCATTGTGTTTTAACATCAATTCAGATTTAAATATTTGCAAAAATAAATAATCAATTAAGGCCTCCTCTATCAAATACTTATATAAAGCCGAAATAAGATGATGCGATAATTTTATAAGAAATATTAAGTTTGTTGAGATGAGGGCGGATTATTAGTACAGAAATAAATAAATCACAAATTGCAAATCATGATCAAAGTGTACGTGCTTAATATCAAACTTGATTAATTAAATAATTATATATAATTACTATACACAATAAATTATTCGGTCGTGGACATCAAAATGATTCCAATTAAAAGACATTTCGTAGAAAATACAAAAGTTGTCTGCGCGAGGGATTTTATATCTCAAGGCTATCTTAATTATAAGCTGTATATGAATTATATAGACATGCATAGAGTTAATTTCACAATATTGATTTATTGTCATTGATAATAATATAAAATTGTATAATTAAACTATACAATGGCTATACGTGTATAAACTACACGTATAGTCATTGAGATACAATTATTTTATCTTGGGAATTCTTATGCCCTAATCTTATATTACCTGTTTGAACTAATTTCACAAACACCTCCGGTTTGACTCATATTCCATTGATAAACTTGTGTAAACCATAATATGTAGTACGAAAGATCTAAAAATTCCCACAGTTAATAGGAAAAATGATAACGCTGTAATTTTAATTCGAGACCCGTAAGCTATACATATTTGATGTAAAAGGGCATGGTGTTGCGTCAGAATTATTATGAAAAAAAAAAATTGTCAACCATTGTCGATAAAACATGTAAACGTATTTATAAATGATACGATAAATTATTTATGAAGTACTTCACTATTTGATATGATAAGTATGTACATACATAAGTATGTGGTTGTAAATTGCGATGCAAATTTTTTTTTAAATTTGGAATTTAAGAATCAAATTTGTATAAAGTGAACACACTTGAGACACAGATGAGATATTTGGTGATTCGTCTACAACAAATACCAATATTTTTCTATATTCAGCATTCCTTGTACCGCAAAATTTGACTTGAAATATAAACGAACCATACCACAACATAAAGCGCGATATACTGAAATAGTGAAATTTTCTTTGTTTGAAACGAACGAACGATGTTTTGTTTCGAATAAAAATTGGTATTTTTGAATTCGATCGAAAATAAAAGTGTACACTGTTAAATAGTTACAAAGGAAATTCTTCTTTATGCGCAAACCTATACGAAAAATATAAACCTTGATGAATTTTTGACGTATGGGTATTGTTTTGTCGATTGTATTTCTGTCTCGCCCTCACCCATTTTGAAAACTTTGAATTTGTTTGTCGTTACATAATTATTTTAACAACAATACATATTTAATTATTATTTGTTCCTTTTATCTGAAATTAAAGTTGATAAGAAACCGTAAATTGCTTCATACACGACTTCAACACGACGGTTTCTACTTTCTTTTACGTAGGTATTGTATAAATTTGTAATCATGAAAATTTTCGATCTTCAGATTTTTGGAGATTTTTGGAGTGCTGCACCGATTGCATGGATATTATTATCCTAGTTATAATGTTACTTTCACCGACATAAGAGCGAATTGCTTCAAGTATAGAACGGTTAGTATACGCTCTAATGCATTAGGTTGCGTATAATATTTCGTTATCTGTTAAGAAAATAAATTGAACGCCTTTATCACTAATTTCCGGGATAGAAAACGTGTGGAAAACTCGGCTCTGTAAGAAATTGTAAATAATTTTCGCTTTTGTATCTCGAATTGACTCAACGAATATATATTTAGAAAAGTAGGTGTAACACAACTAGAATGTTTATATTGTCAAAAGGTTTGAGCTTAGATTTAACTAATATCAGAATCAAAAGGTAAGTCGCGTTGAAACGGCTCTATGACTTTAATATTAGAAAATTTCACAGGTTTTTTTTGATTATAAGGAAAAACCCCTCCACATATTGTCTAAATTTCTTAATGCTCAACACTCTAGTTCTGTAATACAATAATTTTTCTTAGCCTTGTTGCGAAGTTTAAAAAAATGGGGAATAGGACGATCCTCGTCGCTGGATGACTTTTCGAAGTGTACTGCACCCACTCCACTTCTAGAGAGTGTCACACTACTGAAAAATCTATTTTGCACAGAACTGGTGCACTTTTTGGTTTCACAAAATAATTATTTGCATCATCTGTACAAACGAATTGAGTACTTTTCCTTAATAAGTTGGTTAAGGGTTTAGTAAGCTATATACGTATTTTGAAATAAATCGACGGTACCACAACGGTGGAATACCTACATATATAGTGTAGGTGATCCATCAAATGAGAATTTCGAATTGCTCAAAATGAAAGGGTAAGTTTTGCTAGCTAGGTAGTACTGGAACGTTTCAGGGAAACATAGATTTATGGTAGACTTATATTTTAGGAGTTAGAAGGGTTATAAAGAAAAAATAACCTAAAGCCATCTTAATATAATCTAAGTATGTAATAAGTAAATATCCAACCTAATGCCTAATACATCAAGTGTCTTAGTATAGTACATCAGCCAGTCGACTTCGGACGATACTAAAAAAAGTAAAAAAAAATTGTTTTATTATATAAAGAGAAGTTATCCAATTAATCTTTCAATCTTTCACCAGTGCCTTACCCTTCATGAAATTAATTAAAAAAAATGTTTTCACCTATTCTTATTCTTATTACGTCTTATTATTTCTGAAATATTTTATTTTATCCATATATAGATCTTAACACACAAAAAAAAAACACAAATATTAGCCACTTTAAGCTTAACACGTAACAGACAGCTGAATTCGGAAATAATCGGTGTTGATTGAATTTCGAAAGAAGTTCGCGAATTTTCCGCTTGTATTTTACGTATACAATTGAACGCCACGCCGCGCCACTTATATTTGTTTTTAACGATTTTATCTAATTAATAATGCGAACATAATATACAAATCATAAAATTTCCAGAAAAATTAGTAAGTACAACAAGCCACATGATGATACCCATACATAATATTCGCGTATATTTATACAAACAAACAATGTCACCAATCTATATCAAAATTGATTCTAATTGTAAATAGAAACGCACAATCATTTTTATAATCGATTATAATAAAATGTTTAATCAATTTTTGTATTACATGTAAGTTTGATTGATAAAATCGGCTTGTTTATAATAATTCCAGTTAAATTTGCTATCATAAACATGGGCACGCACAATATACGAGTAGCAATTAAGCACCACTGATTTTAAATTACTAGCGCCGTCTACATTGTGTTGATGTACGGATATGATTTATATTGAATGGCTTGTATTTAATTAATCATAAAAAAAACCTACATAGTATTTAGCCTATATGTATATGTTTATGTACAAGTTAACGTTTCGATTGTTTTTGAATCTTTCTTATGTTGGCAAAATTCCCCAATTTACGATTGAATGCATACACAAGATTGTACGTACACAACATTTTTGATATTGGCTTAATTGTGCCAATATAAATCTTGAGGCATAAGTTCATAATTACGTGTTTTTTGCCTTATAATTTGTGGGTCCCGGTACAGCACACGAATTCCTGTTCTATGACTAATGAGAAGAAGAAATGACTTCAATTTTTTTTCGACTACTTCACCAGTATTGTTTCGCACATTGCAATAATTTTGACAAGTTCTGATACTGACATTAATTTTTCAATTATTTTATTCCATCTCACCCCATTCTTGAATAAAACTGGTTACGGCAAATTTTGATAATACCTCATTTGTTGTATTAGGTAATTAGTGTTCGGAACATGTGTTTTAGCGCTGTTCGCACTAAAATGCAACGAAATGGGAAAAATTATGTCATTTCGAAACTGAACTAGTTCACTCAATTGTTTTAGTCTTATTTATAGGTTTGTACCATTTAAAAAGATTTCTGGGAATCATAAAGCGCGAGGATTAAATTTTAACAATGAATTGAATTACAATAAACCGTAATATCTGTGATTTGCTTCATAAGAACTGAAGAAAGCACACTACTAAAATGAATAGATTAAACTCGAGTTAATCATTTAGTACTTCAGCCGCACTGTTAATTGTTACTAATGTTATTGCGATTAATATGGAATTATCTAGTAAAAAATATATTGATAAGTAACTTCCGGAGGCATGAAACAAATCTATTGAAATTATTAAAGTTAGCTTAGACAACTAAAACTTAAACTCACACGTCACACGTGTACAAGCAAAGATAAGACTAACTGACCATACATGATAAGACATTTACATAAAGTTTCCAACGAATGTTACACAATGTGGCGACAAAAAATCAAAATACCAATAGCAAATGTTTTTTATGAACTATGATACATAATTGCACTTGGTGTCGAAATTGTAAAAGAGATTAGGATTTTCCTGAGTTATTTGTCATGAATGACAAGCAATTAACTGTATTTGTTGGCATAGTATTGAACAAGAAAGGAATAGAGTGAATAGCCTCACATAAAATGTATAATCAATTCAAGCTCAATTCGCGTTATCTATAGTAGAGATAATGGGCCACATACTCGATGCTTTTGCCAACAGATGAGCAAGCAATGGTAAATCGATATTTTTAGTTAGCAGATTTATTGCTGAAATGTAAAAAATGGTATACCTATACTCGAAATTTTTGTCTTGACTACTTAGCAGTAACCAATTAGTCAACATTTTAATATCTAATAATGACTGATAATGTCTAATTGTTTCATTTGAATCAATTTTATTTTATATTTTGGCAAAATCGAATTAATTTATCAAGTATAAATTAGTGATTTTCCCAAATATAATTCCAACTCTTGCTGACTGGCGGCTAAAATATTTCGTATGTAGTTTTATATGGTTAAACATGTATTTGAATGTTTCATTAAATTATTAATTTCGACTAAATTAATTTTAAAATTTGATATTTATTAATAATCGCAACATACTCAATTTAATTAATCATAAAAAAAAAAGTAAGGGGACATCCACTAATTTAGACAAGAAACTTGTATTTGTAAACATGATTTTACTTGTTTTTGCATGTAAAAAAAAAGTAATCAGCGCTGCCCAAGCGTGGGGACAAATGATCTAAAATCGATATTGGGCAAGTCCCTCATTATTTAACAACATAAAATTGATTATCTACATATAACAGAAATGTTGGTGTAAGCTGGGTTATTATCTTGACAATGAGTGCGATTTATGCGTAGGTTGAAGTACATTCGCAGTGTACAAAAATTTCCTTTGGTGTGCTAATTGTATAATTGCCTTAAAAACTGGTACACCAAAAAACTGACTTATGACTATCATAATTTTAAAAAAAATATTTCTGTTTTTAATTTTCCATCGAGACAAGACGGATCGGATCAACTTTTTCATCAAAATTGTTTTCATAAAACTGCAGTTATTTTTCATCGCCATTTTCTTCAACCATTGTGGATTCGAAATCAGCTACATCCTGCATCATAAAGGAAATCAAACAAAAATTACATCAACCATTTTGTTAACAAGTTACAACACAACTTTTTCATATTGAACGTGTTCAATCGGGCAAAAGTGGTAAAAAATACCATGCTATTTAATCTCACCTTAACTTCATTCCATAATACTGTACGTCAAACCCAATTGAACAACCATAATTAGTGAGTGCGTTTAATACCAAAAGTGGTAAAAAATCAAAGATAAAAGTATTTATCACTTGCACGTTTTTCTTGTGCTGTAAACACAACTATAACTCTTAGTATAAGTATAACTCTTTCTCAAACGAAGTCGTCTGAATTTGTTTCGTTTTTGGGTTTGTAATTTCTTCAGTTGTGCAAACATTGGTCTTTCGATCCATCCAAACATATAGTGGCGCCACCCACATGGCTCCAGATAACCTGCCTTGTTCGTCGATTTCAATGGCTATCTTGAGTGATGCGGCAATCGTTTTATGGCAAAACGTGACAAAAAATATCATGATAATTTTATATGTGGTAAAACTCATACTATCTTTTCATGTTTTAGATTTCAAGGAATCAACGTAGATGATCGGCGGAACTTTTTAAGAAGTATGGTCATAGTAGCGATGAGTATTTAAATACTAAAAGCTGTTCACGATGTAACCAAATAACAAAGAATACTACAAAGGCTGAATTTAATCAGAGGCTACTACTCCAATCGTCAATTTAATTAGCGCTCATGTTACATCTACCGACACACAAATTTTATTGGCAACAAGCACTTATCAAAGTTGAGTCGACATTTGGTGGCAGCTGTAAATAAGTTAGGCCTTCAAAGAACATCGATTAAGATTCATATTATTGGAGTTGGCCCTGTAAATACTGGCAAGGCAAATTCTGTGGTGAAGCTCGATATTCCATCTAATTACAACTCTGACTACAAGTTATAAACGAACGCGCTTGTAATTAAAACATAAACTATGCAACTTTCCTCGAAAATGGTATCCTCGAATATGACCTTATAAGTCTCATCGACATATTGTTAGGCATGGACGTAATTGGAGAATTGTTTGTTGATGGACTTATTACAGGTAACAATGGTTCGCCCACAGCACAAAATACACTGAGTTGGATTAACGACTAGGGTTCAGGCACTAGATGACCAAGTATGTGAAGAATTTTTATTCAAGAATACACAAAAGACCATCAGAACTTACATCAGTATCTTGGATACAAATTCCGAGGTGGCTAAACAATCATGCAAATCAACAATGAGCGTCTTCTATTGGCGAAAGCAAACTACTCGCAAGTATCTACTCACAACTACTCAATAAGCGTTTTTCATTGGCGAAAGCACACTACTCGCAAGTACTTGCATCTATACTCACAACTACCCATGCTCTTACGATGGTGTAAAAAACAGAAGTAGTTACGCATAAAATTTGCGCTAGGTGGATTTTAGTTGCGAAAATTCCAATAGATGGCTTTTAGACCTTTTTCGATATTTTTCGAGAGTTTCTTATTACGTTCGAGTTTTTTCATTTTTTGGTGATGTAAAATGTCAAAATTATTACAAAATTATTTTGTTGTTGATATTACGTTTTGTAGAAAAATGGATTTAAATATCAATTCGATAAATATCAATGCTTTCCTTTCATTACATGTCCATTTTTTTTGTCATATTTTCAATCTAATTTTAAATATCGCCATTACTATAATAAACAACTTTACAAAAGACAAAAAAAGCAACTAAACAGAAGGCTGTGTTTTACTTGTTTACTCAATTTCTCGTTCCATTGGTATCTACTCGCAAGTGCTTCCAAGTAGCAAATTTTGCCCATTGGAAGACGGCTGATATAGAAAACAGAAGTAGTTACGCATAAAATTTGCGCTAGGTGGATTTTAGTTGCGAAAATTCGAATAGATGGCTTTTAGAATTTGTTCGATATTGTTTGATGATTTGTTCGAGTTTTTTATTATGTTCGAGTTTTTTTATTTTTTGGTGATGTAAAATGTCAAAATTAATACAAAATTATTTTGTTGTTGATATTACATTTTTAAGAAAAATGGATTTAATACATTTCCATTTTTTTGATATATTTACAATCTAATTATATTTATAGCCTTTACTATAATAAACAACTATACAGAATACAAAAAAAAAACAACTAAACAGAAGGCTGTGTTTGACTTATTTCGATCAATTTCTCGTTCCATTGGGTATTTACTCACAAGTACTTTAAAGTAGCAAATTTTGCCCATTGGAAGACGGCTAATATTGCGAGCTATCTATTCACGTATATTATGTTCCGATGGAAGTTTTCGGATCGGTTTGTTTGCTGTAAAATCAAGAGTTGCACCTATAAAGCAAGTGTCGTCACCACGACTTGAATTGTGTGGAGCTCTATTATTGCGAGGTTAATCAGAAATGTCACATCGGTGAACCCATATAATCACTATACTATATACATGGCTGAACTGACCTCACGGTAGTGTTATGCTAGTTGAAAGGGCACCCTAACTCATGCAAAACGTTCACAATTCTGGAAGTAAACATCAGTCGGCATGTGTCGTCATAAAACAACCCATCCGATTGCGCGTCCAGAGGGTAACACCTACTGTATTACAAAATCATCCACTTTGGTGGACTGGTCCTTATTGGTTTGAGACGATACAAAAACATAGCCCAGTAGCCCAGTAAATCAAGATATTAACCTCGAAGAACGCAAGATGGTACACTCAACGTTAATCAAGAACGATTCGTAGGATTTAATTCACAAATACTCAAGGGTTTTGAAATTGATTCATGTGACATTGCTAAAACGATTGAGTATGGGGTATACAAGATATGTTTATGTAAGCAAATCCGCCATATTTACCCTTTTGCGGTTTGAGAATTGTTACAATGTTTTGTAGTTTACAGAATTACCGGAGGTTTAATTCAAAAACAAATTTTATGCATATTATTGCCAACTCGTCATAAAATCTATACGCACAAATAAATTATTTGCGTTCAGAATAATATTCTAAAGATTATCATAAAATTTCTATTTATTTTTACACATATGTGATGAGGGTCGCCATTTAACATTAAGAAATTTATGCTTCTCATCTGAATACCACTGAGAACAGCGATAGATATTCTTTTGTTGGCAAAAATTATATAAAACTTTTAAAGATAAATTTGAATACAACACATAAATTTGCATAAAACGACTAACTATTTTATATTCCGAATTCAATTATTCAAATTGCTCCGATATATTAATATCATCGATCAATTCCAAGAAAATATAAATAAATCAGTTTTTTTTATCTTTGATGTAATAAATAAAAGAGATAATATCTCTATACTATATTTGTACGTACAAGACACTGATTCTTAATTTGTGCATCATTAATCAACCAGCGGCATTGGGAAATTGGTCTAGCTTTTTGCTTAAGTGTTGAGAAATTGAAACGTTTTTGCCAACAGATGACAGTCTACTCCGTTCAGTAAATGTATCTCTCCAAACTGTATAAAAATTACATGATTGAACAAGAATTGGCAATTTGTTTCATACAATTACAATATTAAATCAAATTAGTTGCGTGAAATGAATCAAAAACTTTTCTCAGATGCGCCCTTCCCTTGATTAAATGTTTTAGCTGATAATGTATGTAATTGTTTCTGTGTGTAACTGTGTACAGGAAATTCACACTTTAAGTTACGTTTTTTATCTTTATTTCCTCTAATTTATTTTATTTGATTGCGCTTAGTTACTGGTTTAATTTTGTGTGAATGTGTGTTTGTGTTATAACCTGTATTATTATATTGATTTCCATGCGTTACTTTTTATAACACATTAACACTGTCTCAAGACATATTATTATAGGCTTTTATATAATCGCAGTATTCATCAAACGTTACATAAGTCTTCCGTCTGGAATACAAATGAATACAAATTATCGATTACATGCGACAAAGATCAGAGATTCTTTATCAATGAATAAACTTTTTGTTGAATATATCAGTATTTATAAAGTTTAAAATAGGTCAACCTTAAATAAAATTATAACCTATGTAATATGATGTTGATTTTTCTTAGAAGATAATAAACTATGGTAATCCTGAATAATGTATACAAATTTTGAAATATATTTCGTGGATCACGTGACCATTTAACAACGATGAGGAAATACAATTTAATCTGCTACACTTCTCTCTAACCTACACTAATAACAACCTTGTACGTTCATTTCTTTTATGTGTTACGAACACAGTTACCTTCACTTTAACGTTTAGTTATGTCCTTCACTATCATATGTTTTAAGCTTTTATGTACATAATTCGTACCTTCCGATTGAAATTAAATTTTTCGCACGAATCATAACGATCTAACGTTTATATATGCGCCACATTAAATGAAGTCTACATTCAAAAGGTTATCTATACATGCTGTATAATGGAATGTGTAGCGTGTGAAAAATCCGGATACACCGGAAATACACAAAGATTACGCGATGTTTCGTAATTTGGCCTGCAAATATTAGATAGATTTTTTTTATTTTTTATTTATTTAAGGGCCGGTCAACAAAATAATTTGTGTTAATAAAATAAATTATGTAATAAGAATTTATGCGTACATAAGTTATCTTCAAAAAAATTTAGTTCAATTACTTTGTCTCAAAATATAAAATACGAAAGTTTAAAGATAGTCGTACTAGTATATAAACTAGACTTTATGCTCCGTTTCAGCATTTTATTTAATAAAACGCAGATACGAATTTTGTATTAGGGTCAATAAAAATTATTTTATGATGAATATATAATAATTAATAATGTACACATATTAATTACAAGAAAAAATTTAAAAGATAAAGTCCACATTGATTATGTCACAAATATAGGCTAGTTCCCGTTGAAACAAACGTGCGTAAATTATTTTGACTTATATAAAGTTCATTCCTATCTTGGTTGGAAATGTTTCTAAATTTATTTCTTTAGAAAATGTGTTAATTTCAATGTTAAATTTATAACCGTTAGAAAATTTTAATCAAACAAAATTTGCATGTATGTATATATGTATAAGAAAATAATTTAAAATAGCGGGATTATATGAATTGTTTAATTTTTCAATATATAACAACCAGCGAGTTCTGCTTGGATTAATTCCTTTTCAGAATTATCTTCTGGTTACCTTGGAAAAAAAGTAAATTATAATTATCTGATGCAATAATAAAATTGAAATTTAAAGGGAGTTTACCCGCACACATTTCAAACTATTTATTCATCCCATTGACACGTGACTAATTGTATGCTAATTTCATGCAACGATTTCCAGATTATCTCGATTTTTTTTTTTGTGATTTATTTTAAATTACTTTGTACCTACTTCATATAAAGTAACTGCGCGGAAATTTTTCTATAAAGCATAATTCAATAAGAAATTAAAAACTTTTATTTGATTTATGTCGTTTATAATTCTTGCAATAGTACGTATCTCTTAACTTTTTTGACCTTTTTGGTCATATTTACTGATAATCAAATTAAATTCATTTCCAGTTATGAATAATGCAAAAAAATTTATGAATTTTTATTTTCATATTTTAATTCAAATGATCCAGATGATTTCATTTAATTAAAATAAATTTTCGCCATTCCCAATTTTAATCTTATGAACTTCTTATTGGAACTTTTTGTACAAAGTGCACTTTACTGGCGTAAAAATCGTTGTAATTTAGTTGTCACTTAACATTTAGCACACTTTTCCTAAAAATGATAAATTTTAATATTCACGATACGTCAAATTTTGTGTAAGGAAATAATTTCGTTAAATTAGCACTATATTATTCCTTACGTCCTTAGCCGTGTCAATCCTAAAAAAAAAACTTTTCACTTCTGTGAGGAAATCACTTCATCTGCGAATTTATGATACCGAAATCATGATTGTTTTCTTTTATTCATTCCACGGAAAGAATAGAAGGAATCAAGGAACAGAATAATAACCACGTGACCACGGAATATTCCAGAGGGAATGTAATAAAACAACACAATAGAACACATGGAATACAGTTTTGATAGTACAAATATTTGCCATCATTATTATTACACCTTTACGTTTATGATGAAGATCGAAAAGAATGCATTCTGAATATATCGAATGAATAAAAGGATATAGGCAAAGAAAATAATAAGAATGAATAAAAGGTCGATTAAAGTGTGGAATATTTTGTTTATTCGAAATGAATAAAAGAAAATACCGCATGGAAGGTTTTGTTAGATTACAGCAAAATTTAAACAAGCTGATTGTTGAATATGACTCTTTTATATTATTACTAGCTGAAACACCCGGCGTTGCTAGGGAAAAATTAATAATTTTTCTGTTGTGTACCCTCACACCACCATACCATCGTACTATCATACCATCATACCCTCATGCCATCATAAAATCATACCATCATACCATCGTACCATCATAACATCATACCATTATGGCATCATACCATATCAGCATAACATCAAGATCGATTTATAAAAGGCTAAGTTCCATTTATTGCTGGCCCCGTTGGCCATATCCCGGAACTAAACCCGGTCATTCGGAAAGTATTTCGGTCAAACCGGAAAGTAAAACAAAGTATTCTAGCAAGCATAGATTCACCGAGAAAACACATCATTCAATTCAATACCCTGCCTTGAGTTGCTGTGGCTATGCTGCGGAATGAAACGAAAGAAAAGCTATATTGGATTGACTACATTTTTTGTGTGTCCGCGTTTTCTGCATTAACATAAAGATCAGACGGTTTACCGACTCTGGAACATGCGACGTATAATTGCTCATGAGAGAAGCATCGGTTTCTAAATTCAAAAGGCACACTTGCAAAGACTGCCCTTGCGCTTTATTAATAGTAATAGCGAGCGCAATGCGAATTGGAAATTGAAATCTTTTGAACTCGAATGCCATGTGGGTCGCAATTTTTTAACTACAAATCGTGTGCCATGCATAAGTTTGGCTGATTGATACATATTTCGGAGTAATACAATTGGCATTCTAATTTTTAAATTCAGAATGTGTGACGGTAATCCGGGAACATCGAGAGAATTAAGAAATTCCGTTGGAAAATTCACTACTTCGCACTTTCGTTCATCACGGAGTCAAAAGATTTGTATGTCACTTATTATGTACAATGGCTTTGTATTTCTGCCACAATTGTTTTGGTTGTGACGGGGAACATGAAGCTAAAATAATTGCGAACAGCGAACGTATTTAAAATGGATTGGAAGTGGCGTTCCATATACTGTTACAGTGCAATACAGCGCAGAAGTAACCGTAAATAAAAGCATTTAGCGTTATTCGGATATACAGTGTATATTCTTCCTAAACCATTTGATGATAATATTCCAGGTTATCTAACTACTGCTTTGCCTCTCTTCCTTCTTTCAAAATTCTTTCGTGTTGCGTTCCAAGTATAATAAGTCAGAATGTTTGCTTACATGAAAGTTCTTGCAAAATCATCTGTTTGACATAGTATAGATCTATAGATAAAACGCTGTTGATGTTGTGTTCGGTGGATTTGTTGCTCTGTCCTTTATGTTTTCTTTCGTGAAATACACTCTTTGTCCCTTTCCAAGATGGACAGCAAGATGAACGATAGTTCGATCCCTCTCGTGGATTGGAAATCCTAAAATACGTCACACAGCTTCATTGCTGTTGATATATGTATCTGCCGATTAAAAGATTTCATCTAAATTATTTCTAGTTGAAACTCCAAACACGTTCATTTCGCTGCCTTAACATAAATTATTCAGCCCAAATGTTCTCTAAACAAAGAAAATCTTGAAATTTAAATTTAAATTAGCGCTGTAAATAAACATCGAAACAATAATTGGTGATACTATAAGATTTACGGTATATACTCACATTTACCGTAACATATATATTTTAAAATTTTACAATCAAATATGCCATCAATGCCATGATTAAATTTTGTTTAAATTCAGGTTATTTCAGCATATTCAACAGCTACTACAAACTGATCAATGGGGTTGTTAAGGGGTTCACCTTTATATCCTATAGTAGCTGAAAAGTTGTAATGGAAGTGCTTCTTAACACCATACTGAGTCCCAACGATTTTCACAGTTTTAAAAAGTAATGGCAGAATTGATACTATTTGGTAAGCCAAAGATTTGGCTTCTGGTCGAATCCTACATTTTAATAGTTTTCATCCATTAAATCAACTGATCAATATGGCTTTTGGTTTTATTTTTCATGCGAAGAAATTAACAACGAATGTCACAGTTCAAATGTATAAATCAATTTATTATGTAAACAATTTTAGTGAGCACATCGCGAACCTATTAGGAATATTATAAATTTAACGCAAACTATAAAATTACATTTTCAGCGGCAAATTCGATACGAAATATTTTAGTTAGTCAATCTAATACCGTAGACAGACACAGAGTTAATCGTGATTTTCAGTTGTCATTTTTGTCAAAAATCGCATTGTGGAAACAAAATAATCCGATTTATGTGAAAATCGTGTTATGACAGACGACTGTCATTACACAATCTTCACAAAAAACTGGATTATTTCGTTTTCACAATGCGATTTTTGACAATCGGGATAAATGAAAATCACGATTAAATTTGTGTCTGTCTACCTACCGTATAACAGTATATCTCATTCCGTACAAAGTACCAAGAAGCGATTAAAAAACATGAACAACAGTCTGATGTGAAACCATGATAAACCAATTGAATAAGGTATGATTGACAGCTGTTTCAAATTCGTCTTTTCTTGCGCATATCGTCATTCGGTGCGATAAAATCACAAGGCTTCGTTGTTTTCACAAAATTTCACAAAAACTATCACCGCAAAACAATTCGATTTGTTTTTGTTTGCTATGAACTAGTGTTTATAAAAAAAAGTATATCAAGAAAAAAGCACCGAATGTCAGAATTTTTTAGTGAAAGGGATAGCAATATATGCGCTAGATCATACCTATTAAATTGGTTTATCATGATGTGAAACCACCGATCAGGAATGCTCAGGCCACTATATTGTGCCAACATTCCTTTCATACACCAATTTCAGTTCATAAAATTTGCTACTTGGAACAAGTAGATTGAAAATATGACAAAAAATTGGACATATGTATAATGAACGGAAATCATTAATAGTTATCGCATTAATATTTAACACGTTCATCACTCATCTGTTTTTTTTTTGGTGTTCGTTCAAAAAAAAAACTCGCGTGTTAAAATATAATGCTACGAATATGGGGCGACGAATGCGCTTCCAATCAAACTACTTGACACAACTATGTGTTAGACACTTCTAGAAACACATAGCCGCATCGTAACAAAAATTACTACACAATTATTCTTTTATTTCGTGAAATGTTGCGTCACAAATGTGTGAAATGAGTTTTTTTAAACTAGCATATGTCACATATGTATATGTGACGTTGAGAGCGAACGTATAGTAAATCCATTTTCTTTAAAATGTAATATCAACAACAAAATAATTTTGTATTAATAAATTTGACATTTAATATTACCAAAAAATAAAAAAATTCGAACATAGTAAAAAACTCTCGAAAAATATCGAAAAAAAAATTGTAAAAGCCATCTATTGGAATTTTCGCAACTAAAACTCACCTAGCGCAAATTTTATGCGTAACTACTTCTGTTTTCTACACCATCGTATGAGAATGAGTTTGTGAGTAGATACAAGTACTTGTGAGTAGTTTGCTTTCGCCAAAGGAAGACACTTATTGATTAGTAACAAAATTTCCCAAGTACTAATTTCGATAAACTCGAGACATGAGTTGTCTGTCGTACAATAAAATCTGTTCGAGTAAAACAACAGCAACAAGTCGCAATTACGAGAACTCGTAAAGTTTTACATAATAGCATTTTGTCGCAATTTCGAGAAACTCGAAACTCGTAATGCTTACATAATCGCACCCCAGATGCAACTCCCCAAAGAAAGTTACTTCACAGCATCCTCAGCAATCGTCCAATTACTACCAGGGGATGCGTTTTCTGAGTTTTTCAAACCTCAAACTAGTAATAGCAAACCGAACAAACTGAATCTGAAGGATATTTTGAAAACAAAATATTCCATAAAAACTAGCGGTGACCCATTTTCCAAGTTTCCAAAGGTGGCAAATTTAGCTGTTGTTCGTTCAGTATTTAAATTAAGTTACAGTTTTGGTTTAAAAAGTTAATAAGTTATTCTATTTTGAGTTTGGAGGACGAAGTTTACTGACTTTATAATTTTATTTATTACGGTATCGAGAAATACAAACGAATATTCTTTCGTAACGTCTTGTCTTGGTGAGCATTAGCAAAAAGTTGATCACCTAAATCTGCCCTATACGCTTTAAAATACACCATTACATATACGATAATAAACGGATATTTACGAGTGGATGAGCTTAATCCAACTACAAAGTACAAATGATTATCTGCAAGGAATGCAATACAAAATTTGATTTTGTTTATTTTTTACCAGCCAATTTGAAAATGAAAACGCGGAATTTGACGTAATTCAACGTAAGAGATACGCATTTTGTGCATTTTAAAGCATAAAATTACAAATATTTAAAGGACATGGTATAAAGAACCAAACCAAAAATTGGAAAATTTATTTTATAAAACGCACACAAACCAAAGCGTATTTCTATCCTCATTCCTCTTAAAGCCCAGTGAAATAAAACGATGGCTTAGTGAACATCGGCCCTAACCCTAAACCACATTTCCAACATTTTTCAAAAAAATGCAAAAAACGAGTTACCAGACGATATACCTTACGCTTTTAGGGCCGAACAAAATTGAATGTGGAACAAACATGTTTTATTGGTTTTTAGGTTAAAACAATCGCGTAGAAAGATGCGACGTATTTTGGTATCAAAATGTCATTTTTGAAAAAAATGTGGGTTATGGTCGATATTTACTAAGCCATCAAAAATTTGCCCTGTGCCGACATGTTCTAACCATCACTTTTTTTCGATTCGATCCATTTTTGACTGAATAACGGTATTTTAGTACTAAATTGAAATATTAATACATAATATGTACATGTGTAACATATTATGTATACAGTTATTCTATCGAAAATGCATCGAAGCAAAAAAAGTGATGGTTAGAACATGTCAGCTCTTGTTTCCAATTAAAACAAGATAAATATAGAATGTACAAAAATTTTAGTTCAGAAAACTTCAAGGTTGAACTTTATATTTAAAAATATACACTAGGCGATTGACCAAAGTTACTCATATATGATGACATGTCATAATTTAGCTTGAATTTTATCGTACACACATAAAGATAAAAAACAGTCTCATTTCGCTAGCTAAACTGCATACTACAACGTGAAATTTAGCGGTGTGTAGTATCACAGTAATATGTATCATATAATTAACCAAAATACTTTTCAATTTTAATCTAATAAAATACAATTTTGTATATTTTCAATCGAAAGAGAAAGCTTTTGCTGATTTAAACCAAAAATCACAACAAAATTAGTACAAAGAGTTTGCAACCAAAAAAAAAATAGTCGTGGGCGGTTTAACCGTAATTGTACTTATTATATTCAAATAAAAAATATGTCAATCAAATCAATTCAATAATCAACACTAAACAAAAATTAAAAATGTTAAGACTTTTATTACACTTTTATTGTAGGTTTTGTGTGTGCTGAACTTATATAATTTAATTGTTTACAGTTGCTATGCGACAAAGTATTAGAAGATTAAATAATAAAGTGGGGATAAAGAGCCAAGAGCAGCTGAATAAATTATTTAAACAGACATAAAAAAACGTGTGAGACATTACTACTGATTTGAATGGTAAATAAACTCCACCTCTAAACAGGTGAACGTAACAATTAAATCAGCAAATAAAATTCCTATTGTACATATATACTCTGTTATATGTATTCATTAATTAGCATTAATTGTATAATTTAATTAATTTCGTAAATCTAAGAATGAGATGAAATTATCAAACTTATTGATTATTCTTATTACATATTATGTACATATATACAAGAATGACGATTTGCTGCACGAAGGTAAACCACTTTCTAAAGACGCAAATATCAATCAAAACGAACAAATTTTATAATATCTAATTAAATTTTATTAACAATTATCGTACCACGTATTACGCTGTTCACATATATCAAATTAGCACATCAAATGATTAAAATGTATAAGTTAAATATAGAAGAAAATCTCGTGATTAAGATGAATGACTATGAAAATATAAAAAATTTGCAACAAACGTAAATTTTTAGGAAAATGCAGATTTTATCTTTCTTAAATCAGGGTTTCAAAACTTTGAAGTATAACATTTTTGTATATACATTTAAGCAGTTCATGAGCTTTAGAATTTTTAAATTATAACATATCATCAGGTTGTCAAATTAGTGAAAGACACTTTATTCTTTTTATTAGTTTTGTACATATACTTAAGCTAAACTTGAAAGAATAAATTTTTATATACGTAACTAAGTGCTTTAAGGTAAAAAAATTTTTTTTCTCTAAACGTATTAAAAATCGCTTAACATATATTTGGTAATAAAGTTGGCATTATTGTAACTATTATAAAAATGGATGTGTTGCTAGGCTATACTTTTAATACAAACAATAAAAGTCAAGACCTAATACTTTGTGCTTTGAACGTAATGCCTTTTAAAAAATAGTTTGTGCCATTCAGATTAAAAGTGACTTTATTTTAATCGCAATCTTTGCTCTTGCTCGGTTACGCTGCGCTTGTAAATATAATTGCTCGTCAAACAAAGTACGTAAAATCTTTATTATTCGGAACTGAAGCAACCGCAAGTGTACCTACTTTTCTACAGAAAAGTTCATTGTTAATTTTACAAAGCAGCTCACACGGATAGTATACACATCCACAAAAAAAATGTCTATATCGATGCAAAATTTGTAACCAACACAAATGAAAAAAACTTTCATAATTACAACCAAAAAGAACTAATGCTTAGATGTTTTTTGATTGTTATTTTTACATTAGTACTAAAATATAAAATTTTATCTTTGAATTTATTGGACCACCCTTTGTAGTATGTAGTTAAAAGAGGCTTGCCATATGGCCATCTATAACAGCAAAAAAGTGGTTCGTGATCATTAAACGGAATTTTGGCGAGCTGCGACCCGACCCAAATCCCTAAATTGTCTGCAAAAATAATACAAATACTTTACATGCCAATACGGCGGCTCAAAGTTATAATTTTTTTATATGCAATGGTAAACTTTCAATGTACCAATGGAATAAATCCCTTAATTGTAGGTATGCCAAAATATTATAAAATGGCGGATATGCCAACATGGCGGCTCAAAGTAAATTTTTTTTATTCTTATTACTATGTGAGTGAGGAAATGCCAATAACAAGCCAATTATAGCTTGAAAAAACCAAATTTGTTTACGAAGAACTCAAAATAAAAGAACCTTGCAATTTATCTGTAGGATAGCTGGGTGCCCGGTTCGCTCGCTATCAATCAAAAAAGCGAACCAGTAACCACTTCATACTGGTAGCAATGTTTGAAAACAAAAAACATTTGAAAATCGCTGGATGAAGTGTATTGAGTTAAAAGGAGATACAACTAAAAAAAGTGGCGTTTTATTATCAATACAGGAAACTTTTCAGCCCATGTACTTAATTAGTAAATTAATTTTGTGTTGCACAAGAGTAAATAGGTTTTTACAGTTGTTTGACTCGTATTTAAGTACAACAAAAAAACAGCTGTGATTAGAATTCGCGTTCTTATCATTTATACATTTTTATTTTTTTCTTGTTTTGGTGACTAATACCTCAGATTAGGGGCGCTCTTCGCCTGTCTTCGCTTCTCGTCGTCTCTATGATTTTTTGTAATCATATAAATGCTGCTAATTAGACAATTACTTATATGAACAATTATTGTTTGAGTTTTGACAACATATTTTCATAGAAAATATTTGTTTGATATGATCTATTACGATTAGAAGTTCAAATTTATATTTTTTTTTACAATTTTCTTTCTCATGTGCCCATCTGGATGTTAATTTTAGCTGAAATTATGACTTTCCAAAGTATTTACTGTAAAAACATCAATAATAAATCTAAATGTCATAAAATGTTGTCGCTAATATGGAAATATAGAAGTACATATTCTAATTTAGCGTTGTTGTTAGCGCTGCTAATCTGTTAGAGGCAGGCATCAGTAGTGTCGAAAACTATAGTATTTATGACACAGTTTTCGACACTTTTTGAAACGAGTTCTTGAGTTTAGTTACGTTCAGAACTGTAGATAAGAAATGCTTCAGAATATTTTGTTTTCTCGTTTTTAAATATCATACGCATACGCACATTTTTTTAACTTCCCGGCCGTTTACTTTTCGACAGTTTCTGACAATTTTCGACCGATTTTTACCTATTTTCGACAAAGTTGTCGAAAAGTCAGATTTTTTAGCGTTTTACCCATCTCTGACAGGTTTCTCACCCGTGATAAATATTTTTTAGTACTAAGTTTTGACATGCATTTGAAAATATTCCCCTATACATTCCAAATTCTTCATTATGCTGTCCAAATTGTGCAATAATTTCCGGGAAATTTCCCCGCCTCATACATTTGGTGCCTCACTTTAAATACATTAATTTCCGAGAAATATATTTAATACATATTATTTAATATTAATAGATAGTCGCATATCTAATGCATATTTTTAAGATAAATGCTAATGAATTGTTAAGAATTGGTCGAGAACGAAATGCTGACTCATTTATGTGTTCGGAAAACAAAGATACAATTTTTGAAAATTGGACATAGGCAGATGTAAGATATAAACATCCGCAATAGGAAATTGGTCTAAACTATTTCACGGCCAATATATACCACAAACCGAACTATTCTCATCACTGAACAATTTCTGATTTAGGGATATTCAGCGGATGTTCACGACATTCAAAGTACCACTCATTAATACATAATTACGCAATTTAAATCGACAATACCAATTACGGCCATAGAATTAAAATCGAGGTCCCAGTTAAAAAATGCATCTTCATAACAAGCGAACGAGGAAAATCAATTTCTTTGAAATAAAACGCTAAGGCGACTACATCAATTACATAATGAATTTATTTTGTACCTATATGTCGAGAATTATCATAGGATTTAACTGTCAAATGTCAAACATTAGAACTAAAAAATATTGTATCGGAAATCGGACACAGTTTAATACCATTGACAGACACAAAGATTATCGCGATTTCATTTTAAAAATGACATCAAAACAAAATAATTCTATCTCACTTAATTCTGAGTTTGTACAACTAGATTACGATAAACAAGTTATGAAGCGCGGTAATCCTGAAAGCTTTAATCAAATAGTGTTGTGTGATAGACTGAAAAAATAACGACATAATTTCGAATTCGCAATTAGCTAATTTGAGCTAATAAGGCTGTGTTTCAAACGAATAAAAACTCACAAAAAAAGTTAATTTTTTCACATTTTAATCACTCATAGTCATATTCACATATACTCAATTTTTTATAATTTGGTATAAACTAAATTCATTATGAATAATTTAATACAAGTTCGTTAATTTAATTAAACTTAAACTTTTGATTAATTTGACTAACAATTAATGTGGGCTACGAGAATCCAACTCCTTCATGTCTACCAACAAAATCAACCCAGTAACCTATGGCGATGATACGAAGAGGAAGCGAGTGATAGGGCCTATCCACACCAGTATTTTTAACAACCGTATTCATCCTAGTTTCTTTACCTCTCTGTCTACAAACCTAAATTTGTGGTGGGGATTTTTAATGCACTTTTGCATTATGAAATTTCTGGTATTCTCGTGTTGTTACTCACTAATACAAATATAAAGTTAAATAAATAAAAAAAATTGAATATGCATTGCCATGTGTTTTTCTATTGTTTGCAGTTCGTACCTCGAACAAAGCAATCCAAAAATGAAGTAAATTTACACATACATAAAGAAGAATAACAACAGTGTGAATACAGAATGCTGTTGTTACGGTGTTGTTAAAAATATTCGTGTGGATAGGCCCATATGTAATACAATGAAAAATTAGTGGATGTGGATGTGATATCGTCGTCATGAACGGGTAAATGTTTTAAAATCTAAATTGAATTTTATTTAAAAATAAAAGGTCGGAAAACCAATCTTACATGAGGACCTGGGCCGGTATTCTTGAAATTCACCCGAAAAACTCACCAACAATTTTCTAGTGAAATACGTCATTTCAGTCGAGAATTTAAATTGTTTTATACCAAAGTCGCCGGTGACTTTGGTATAAAACAATTTAAATTTTCGACTGAAATGACGTATTTCACTAGAAAATTATAGGCCACTTTTTCGGGTGAATTTCAAGAATACGGGCCTTGTACTCGTATTATTGAGCTAAACCGTCGAAGAGTGATGTTAAAAATGTTTGTCGAAAATCAAAACAAACGACGAGCAGAATTTTTAAATTATGTACATACAAATAGTTTTGTTTATTTGAAAAGTGAAAGAGACAATTATATTAAATGTTTGATGAACATTGAAGAACAAACGATATTTTTTGTCGTACAAATGTAATATTTTTATAGTCCAAAGACGAATTAAGAGGAAATTTTAAGGGATAAGGCCAGTTTCTTAATATTTAAAATATTAAAAACATTAACATAATATAGTGTACTGGATTTGAAAGACGCGGTTTCTTTCATGTAAATCTAGATCGTGAAATTCGAAAGTATACAGCATTTATTACAGACTCAAACCAGCAAAAATGTATCAAAGTTCCGTTTGTGTGCCATCAAAGTGTTTATGTGATTTATAAACAAATAATTTACGTTGATGACATTATTATACCGGCGATTTCATTTAACATGTCGAAAATAATGGTTTATTGATTAATTGGAGTAAATGCCAATTTATGAAGACGACCGTATAGAATACCCTGGACAAATAGTTTCCAACGGTACGATCAAACCACCAGATACGAGAATTTGAGCCGTCAAAAATGGCAAAGTTTGCTTGGTTTAACTGATTACATGAAGAAGTACTGTACTTAAAAAATTAGTTCTGTGGTGTGCCAGTTTTACAAATATACCAAATGCCGAAACCCAGTTTCAGACAGACACAAGCAAAATAGGGTATGCCGCGATATTGATGTAAAAGGTAGAGGACAGTTTGTTCCATCCAATATACTACTGCCACAGAATCTGTAGAAAAAATCAGAGGGCATAAAATTCAAAACCGTGACGGATTTTAACTCGAACAAGAAAGAACTAGTTACAAGGATAGGACGTTGGGTGCTATAACTAGAAGAATTTAATTACGAGATCGAACACAGAAACGGTACCAAGATGTTACATGTCGACGCACAAAGTTGTAACCCACAAGTTACGACATGCCGCACTTAGCCAATAAAGGCGAAACAATCGTAATTAAATGGTTCACGATTGATGGTTGTGCCAGAAGAGATGGAGCGTGAAATTATTAAAATGGTACACGACAGTAATTACTTTGCATCTAAAAAGGTTCAAGATGTTGTCAAATAAGAATTTTATATTGAAAAATTGAGCGATAAAGTAGAAGAATGAAGTGTTTCACTCGACCCTTACCATATTGATTTTCTTCGCCTGATGACATTTACTAATAAAAAACTGATGCCTTTTCAAAATTTGTGTGGATTTATCCAATAAAATCTACTACCACCAAAGAAGTCATAGATAGATTGATTGTGTGTATAACCAAATGGTAACCAAAATGGGGGACAAAATGATTTGAGAATACAAGAAGTAGTTGGCTGAAAGTTGTAATAAGGCCTTCATGTTTACCACCAAAATCAATACAAACGAGACAAAACCCAGTAGTAACCTATACGGCAATTACAATTGAGTCGATGTGGTTTTGTCGCCATGAACGGTTAAATGTTTTAAAATCTAAATTGAATTTGATTGAAATGTAAACTTAACTTTAAAAAAGTTCGAAGTTTCAATTGTGAAAAAGTCCAATCCTATACATATGTATATGTTTCAAATTGAAATTATTTTTAATTAAATTTCTTAATTGAAATTTATAAATTTATTAATATAATGAAGTTCTCAAGGACATACAATTCAAGAGTCTAAATCTAAAATGTGCTATAATCAATAAGTTTCGAATAAAATTCGAATTACTGTTTTGTTTTACTTTTTAACTGCAACAGCACTGGGCCCTGATTCTCTAAAAAAAATAATATAATGGGTAAACGTGTAAACTTGCAAAATACGAAGCTTACTTTAATGAGTTCGCAATTTTCCGTTTTGGCTACTATACTTCAAATAAAATCAAAAATTTAACTAATAAAAGAAAGCTTTGCTTTTCACAGGTTTACACGTTTATCCATTATCTTATTTTTTAGAGAATCAGGGTGCTGGGCGTTATATTCAGATAGGCGCTTTAATCGAAATATTTCAAGAACTTTGAAAATCTGCTAATTTTTTTGAGACTCTCGAAAAGAACGCCTAGGCATTATTTATGGGATAAGACTTTAGCTAAAACAACAGCATGCTCTAGTAAGCTTAGTAATAGAGATTTTAAAAAGCTCACTTTGTTATTGTATCTCGTTATAGAATAACAAAAAAATACATAGTGATTCCATTTAATGTGAATTTAAAATTAGCAATTCTTATTTATTTCAAATAATTTTCAACCCACAGTAATAAAATGAATCCTATAATTATAATTTTGGCGATCTATATGTATACAGAATCCATATAAATGTTAATTTCTCTTATTATTTGGTTTTTTCCTTATTATTGACGCTCTTGATTAAAGAAATCTTAGAATAAAACTTTTGTGCGTTTGCAAATATCGAAGAAATGTTATTAAAATAGAATTCGATACATTTAAATAGAACGATTTTTAAATATTTTTGGACACATTTTTTTATGTTTTGGAGTATCACTAATTCAGCCTTATATGTATGATAAAGGCACATATCGATGCGGTTAATCTCGTTTCAGAATTGTTAAAGTTACCTTAAACATGCAAAAGTCCGAGAAATCATTTCTTTTTGTCGAACAGAGGTGTGTCCCTAATGTCCCTATATTAATCACTGTACATATATGTAACTGGCACAAACACTATATCGCTTAAGCAATGAAAGTTCTAGAAATATATTCTCTGAACTAACTAAGGTGAAACCCTCAAATGAAGGTGTCACGTTTTAAAAAAATAATGAAAACTTAAATTTGCATCTTCATCAGAAGAAGCCGTTTAACCAAATAGGTCAATTTATGTAGGTATGGGATATTTTTGAGTTTTATAAAATCGGTGAGGCAAGGTATTTCCTTTGCGCTTTTTAACTGACACATTACACAAATTTCACTTAAGTTATATAAAAAAAAAATCCAAAATTTAAAAATTCACTTATAGCTTACCTTAATTTTGATATAAAGTAAAATTTATCACTTTAAACTTGATTTATTATAATAAAAAAAATTATTTTACACTGTTAAACGCTTAGTGGTGTCTCCAACAACTTGTTGATTCAACAAAATCGAATTTACTATCAATCAAAAGAATTGCAACTCTTTTTATATAAACAAAATTACATTTTTTTTAGAATATTTGTTAACACAAATACATGTCCAATTTCGATCCTTCTCTTTGCTGCGCCTCGCGAGATTTTTGTTTTTAGGGAAAATCGTATACATATAGAATATGAAAATGAGTATTTATTATACGTATTTCGTACAATATCCCCTCCATTGGGGGAGTTTTACATTTTTATAGATTAGCAAAAAAGCTCAAGAGAATTTTTATTTTATTTTGTATATAGCAAAAGTCAAATTAGTATTTGGTCGGTAACCCCCACCATCACCACCCAAATAGTAACTAGTATATTGTTTTATGTGTGTTGTTGTTGTACACAGATATCAAAGAAATTTTGTCTGTCTAGTAACAAAAAATAGCGCTTCAATCTGGATGTGTGAATTATTGTCCACAATTAAATAAAAATTTACAAATTCTCCTGAATTAAAATTTAAAATAATGATATTTAATTTATTTATATAAAATCTTGAATTTATCTTGAAGAAAGAATAAAAAAAAAAAATGATTTTGAAATCAGAGTAAATCGAAATATTTAAATTTTTTTTTTTTTTTTGCTTTTAAATTTGGGTGGCCGTGATTTCTCTAGAATTATTGATGACGTATATGTGCATGGTGTCAATAGGGTATAAAATAATTGACGTGAAAAACGTGAAGAATAACGCGATTATTGAAACAAAAAATCTAAAAACGTTTCAAAAACCCAATCAGTTTTTTTAAACGTCAAAAACGTGTGCATTTTTCTTCGGTCGGAGTTTCCAACTAAACACACATATTGTACATATATTTAAAGGAAATTTCCATGCAATAATTATAAAGCATTACTGTGATTGCGTTCAGTTTTTAAATATTTGATTTATTGGTAACGCGTTTCGTGTTTGATTAATTTACGCTATCTAATTATTTATAAATGATACTATAAGCACAATAAAATGTATATAAAAAAATTTCTTTGAGTCTGGTCTGGTGGTGGAAAAAAAATTCCAGTATTTTAGTTTCGATTAATAACCTCTATAAATTATAATTTCTATTGTATAAATTGTAATAGGAAATTTTTTTTCGGGTTTTTTCCATTTCCAACCAATAACCACATATATATGATCCATAATTTGTATAAATCCTATATATGGGTTTATTCCCTTAAAGCATTATTTACTAAATTGCAGCTATTAAGATTGTCTTGATTTAATAGATTATCAAGATTTAATCACGTCTACTGGCTAAATATGTAATGACAAAGTTATTTTCATTGCGTACTGGAAATTTTCCTGCGGCTTCGCCTGCGTTCATGACGTATGCGTATATTGTCTTAATAAAATGACGTTTATTCTCTTAACACGTAAAGTTCTAATATTTAACAAATGGTAATATTAGACAGATAGTAACAATAAACACCGGCAACAATAAAATGGTTTTACCTATACTGAAACGCCTTAGGTTAAATTCAGCGCGTTTGCCTATATATGAAAACATGTTTTGATGTGCCCACTGTTTAACACGCGACATATTGATACCGATAAATTTAAACGATTGCCCATGGGCTTTATTAATCATCATGGGAAAAGGTAAGACAAATTGGAACCGGAACGCATTTAAATTTGTCAAACAGCATGTCAATTGGCACGAGCGGGATATGAGGAATGAAAAAGTATATAGTCTCCTCGTCCGCTACCATCCTGTTCTGATTAGATCTAGTTGCAATCGATATATGAATATATGGTGTGTAGTGCAAATAGGGTTTCCAAATATCTATTTTTGGAAGGGACAGTGATTCCTTCTTTTCTGGAATTTGTTATTTCCACTAAGCTTGAATGTCCTTTAATTAACTAAAATGTCCTTTTATAAAAAATATGGATCTGTTATATTTAAAGCATTGTCTGTTTATCTCTTCATCTAATTTTCCATTATAATAATCCCGAACAACTTTTAAGCAACCTAAACATTTATCATTCACATATGCATATATCACCATATAAGCAACCTCTACTATTCGCTGTTTAAATGGAGAAAACAATTTGAGTTGTGCATGCAAGCTGAAATATTATACATGTGAGGATGTTGTTCTAGCAATAGCTATTTGGAGAAACATAGCTCTCGTTTGTGATTGTGCGGTTTTGACTTAATACACAATAAACAAATCAATATTTAAACCAATGACCATGATACAAATATTACAAGGTATGCTTGACAGCTGAAAGCACGTGGAGCGTGACGTCACTCATAGTCAATTTGGATATTTTTGTTGCGAATTGGTTTAGGTTTATAAGAATATTTTTAGGTTTTGGAAATAGAAATAAGTTTCAACGATTGTACACGATAGAAAAAACACAAATCAACAACAATGACCAAGATTATTTGTAAATTTGTTTTAAATTATTATTCCAACAACAATTTTATTTTTTTCGGTTGATTTTGTTTTCGTGGAAATCTAGGATCAATCAAGTTGATACCTGATAAACAAATCAAAATATTACATTCGGAGCATAAAACTGGTTGTGGAATGTATATTTGAAGAGGGACTGAAAAAATATCCAATTGGCATTACCAATTGTATACTGAGCAAACAATATATTCGTACAGTGTAGCCACCAAAGTGTATGTATTGTATTTTAAATCATACGTCATATATCTGTCAACCAGCATGGATTTATGCCTGGTAGGTCTACATCTATTAACCTAGCTGAATTCACCAGCAATATAAGTAATAAGGGAGATAGAAAAACATCATCAAGTAGACGTAGCTTACCTATACGGATTTCAGTAAGGCATTTGATTCTATATATGTCATCATAAAGCACTCCAAAGTCTATTTGCATTTGGATTTTCATTAGAATACATTAATTTGTTCAATTCATACTTAACTAATCGTCTACAAGTGGAATAATTGGAAATAAAAAATCCAACGTTATCAAAGTGACATCGGGTGTTCCTCAAGAATCACATATTGGACCATGGATTTTTATTATTTTCATTTATCGGATAACCAAGATCATAAAAATCTCAAATCTTCTCATATTTCTTGATGACGTAAAAATGTATCGTACAATTAAGAAATCACTAAGAAGATTGAGCTAAAAACCATAAAATCTCGAATTTCATCCAGTGCGGTGGCTCGAAGATATTTTTACAATTCTGCAAGTTTTAACATGGCGCTTTTCTTGGAAAAATAATTCGACTACTCTGGAATTGTCAGGATTCACGATCCTACTCAAAACTGATAAAACAAAACCAATTGTTTTATTTAATTCAAGAATTACATTTTCGACGAACATAAATAGTTAACATTTTCTTTTCTCGAGACGATAATGAAATATTATTTATTATTATTACACTGAAATCACTAAAACAAATGAATTCCTTGTTCCACAATAAACACACGAATCAATTCTTATTAATAAATATAGTGTTGCCATAACTACATTAAAATACATATAAATAGGCAGTGCCATCTACAAAAATTATTCTTTACTAAGAAATTCAAATACTAAACGTTATTTTTTGACAATTGCTACACCTGTGATTCAACCGCAAATTAAAAAAACTATTCGGAAGAGCGCTGGTAGTACGCTCTCACAGATATATTTTAAATCCTCCACGGTGTTGTATTATTTTGAAAATGTCTACAAAAAGGCTGGAGGCCGGAGCTCAATGTTGAAGTCCTTTTCATTCTTATTTATTGTAAATTTGTTTATTAGACAAACATAGATTTTGGCGCTAACCCATCTATGTAAGATCAAGTAACTCAATGCTATACTATGTATAAGGTAAAGTTGGATGATTTAGTGCACAGGGTTATATGGCATTTTTGGTATATACGAATATTCTCTTTACCTACATTTGTACGGTACCTAAAAGTTTAGTTACTAACCAGACCGGTTTTTCGTGATCTTATATTTTATAAATGTCCTACAGGTCAATTTTCAAGGTTATTTTTGACACCGGATTCGAAAAGAGTGGGAAATCAGGGATGATTTTTCGAATTTACAATTCTTTTAAATATTTGTGGAATCATCATATCAACTGTATCGGAAAGTTTATGAATGAAAGAGTTATTTGTTTCATTTTCATGGGTGTGAAGTTTTCCCAAAATTCCCATTTTTTATATGTGTTAGTTTCACACTGTTATATTGATTTCAAATTGGAAAAAATCTGAATTTCTATCGAAATATTTAGTACTAAAAATATAATTTTATTCCAAAATCGAAACGATCATTCGAATAAAAATTATTTCTGGAAGGGAATATTATTTAGGGTCGGCGTGCAAAAAATTTTGTCAGTTAATTTATTAACTAAATAAATGATCCTTTAGTATTAATGCCAAAATTGTGATTAGAAGATTAAAATTTGAAAGAAATTTTTTTCGGGGGATAGTGAAACCGTAATTTGAATTTTAAAATTTGAAGCACATTTATTTCTCTGGTTAGGGGATATCTTCTTAGCTCTATGGGTGGGGAATTTAATCACCTATTTTATCACAACTTGAGTCCAAATCTCTGACAATGGCTGTTAATGGCCCTTAATCTACTACACGAAATAGCTGATACTTCACGAAATAGCTGGATAAATTCCTCATCCATTAAGCTAAGAAGGTATTCCCTAACCAGAGAAATAAATGTGCTACGAATTTTAAACTTCAAATTGCGGTTTTGCCGGAATTTGATTTAGGGCCATTAACGGCCATTGTCAGAGCATCTATTGAGCTAAGAAGGTCTTCCCTAACCAGAGAAATAAATGTGCTACGAATTTTAAACTTCAATTTGCGGTTTTGCAGGAATTTGATTAAGGGCCATTAACGGCCATTGCCAGAAATTTGGACTCAAGTTGTGATAGTTCACGAAATAGCTGATTAAATTCCCCATCCATTGAGCTATGAAGGTATTCCCTAACCAGAGAAATAATAATGTGGTTTTAATTTTAAACTTCAAATTGCGGAATTTGATATCGGCATTTTGGCGACAAATTTCAACTTAGTTTCTGATATTACACGGAATACCTGAACAAATTCGCATCCTTTTGATGTTTATTCACGGAAAAGTATTTTATAAACTAATTGTTTGCTAACATTTTTTTTTTTGGTGTAATTTATTTTTTCTATTGTAATAATTGTATTGAAAATAGAATTCTTATTGGAACAAATTTATAATTTGTACTAAAACAGTTTGACGTTTATTTAATGGTTCGGAACTTTGGTTTTAAATTAGTACACTTATATTTGATCGAAATAGCTCGATAGGTATGTACTAACAAAGTAAAATTAATTTAATAAATTTAATTAAACTAATTTAATGTTCGGACTAAGCTATACAAAAAATTGTTTTGTTTTAAAAAAACGCTAAATGTGTTTGTTTTATTGTTTTATATACACGGTTATAGCACAAATTAACATTATGTTACGTTATGTAGGTATTCATTTATGAACTGAATTATGATATTTCAAAATAAATGAGCTTTGTGGTGCACATTTTACAAATTTTCTTATATAAGTTTGAATTAAAATTATGTCCATTTAGTACATTGATTTTAATCGAAATTTAATTTAATAATAATCCATTTATAGTAACATTTTGAATTCTTAACAGTGTACAATAAGCACCAACACATTCGAAATTCAATGAGAATCCAATAGAATTTTGTTTATTCCAATAGGATTTGTATACGTATATCTGGGGAAAAAATGGGAAAAACTTCACACCCATTACATTTTCTGAAAATTTATTTACTCATTTAAGTCATTGCTTTTTATTAGTTAACATAACAAGTGTAAATGTTCGTGAAGAGTCAAGCATCTCTTAGTGGCGTCGCGTACAACGTCGTCACTTTATTGATTGGATGCTCGAACAAAATGAACGTTTTTCATCAAAAATCATCATCAACGACACCATTAGATCATTTTCTTTGGGGTTTTTTGAGAAGTAAAGTGTATATGTAGCAATGACCCACAAACAATTAAAGATATTAAGAAGAACATTCGAGTTGAAATTGAGGCCATTGAACTGGTTTTATTGGAAAAAGTGATCGACAATTATGATGTTCGGATGTAGGCCTATAACAGGAGCAGTGGCAATTACATGAACGATGTTGTATTTCTTTCATACATAAACGGCATATTGATTCTGGTTGTGTTAAATCATGACTAATTACGCTTTATATTGTTACGGTGGTACCTACCTAGGGTAGAATAGAATAAGTTATTTAATAGCGAAAAGATTACTGTACTAAAATGAATTTTCCATGATAAAACTGTTCAAAATGTTTCTAGACTATTATTACTGGAAAAGTCATGAAATTTTTAGAAGTTTTGGTTTGAGTATATAAAAAGACCCAAGTATAACAAAAATTGAACTCATTCATAAGTTCCAAGTTTTTTTCCATTTATCAAAATTATCGATGGAACTTAGGTAACCCCATATATCAAGTTCCATCGGTTTAGTATTTTTGTTTCGCTTTTCATAGTAAATCTTATAATATAATGAAACTCAAACTTGTACTCAGTTCCATAAAAATGAATCATTTATTTGAAGTAGTGATACTTGGGGAGAACGAGATCGAATTAGATCATTTATATTTGGAAAGCGACAGTGTAATGATTAAAAAGTGAATTAGTGAGCTATAAAAATTGTAAGTGGACAGTAAAATTGTGCAAAAATTATAATAAGTTACTCTGTGAATTTTTGTTAATAAATTGTGTTGTATTCATTTTTGTGCTCAATAAATAAATTCGTTCGTGATAAATTGAATTGAATCGTTTATTCTTGAAAGGGCTCATGTCCGCTTTTTCAAATTGTTCAGGAAATAAAAAAACTTTTTTGACATGAGACCTTTCTAGAAATAAATGATTTTTTGTTGCAAGGTAGGTACCGTTCCATTAACTATATGGTAATATCGTCTTGTCATAAAACGTATATACGTGTCTGTGATACAAAACCGTTATAATACTAATTTTGACAAAAAGTGGACATGAGCCCTTTCAAGAATAAACGATTCAATTGTTTTGTTTTATTCACAATCCAGTGACAAGGCAAACACGTAACAATATTTTTATCACGTTTACTCGTGGTAACACTAAGAGTAGGGGAAGGAGGGGTAATATGACGATAGTAAGCTTTTTGAAACTTTCTCATTTATGAAATAACTTTAAAAGTTTGGAAAATTTCTGGCCTTTTTTGAGTTTTTGATAAATATCAACATGTAAATTAATAAACATTAATTCTCAAACTAAACGAAATAATTATTTATCAATATTCGCAAACAAATGCTTTGCGTTTGGCTCCTGCCGGAGTTAGCCCGCTACGTCTTTCTCTTTCCGAATTTCGCCATTTTAATTTAACAATTTGAAATTTAATTTAATTTAAATAACAATAGTCAATAGACTAAACAAAACATTCAGTTAAAGACAAAATTAAATAAGAACAATATTACGTTCCAAATTTTATTAAATCCTTATTCAATTTCGGTTTGATTGTGTAAGGAAATCGATGTGAAATTGTGAACACTAAAACAGGTGTGGAATTTTATCCCGACTCGTCATCTTACCTCTCCTTCCCGTATTATAAGTTATTTTGTTCAATCGGGCAAAAATGATAAAAAACATGATATTATAACCCACCCTGACTTCACTCAGCAACAATGTACGTTAAAAAATTGAAAAAAAATTCAAAATTCTTTTTAAATGTCATGTATTTTGTTTAAATCGCTTGGAAAATTTCAACAACCCGTTTTATCGCCCAATTTTGTAATTAAATGTTTATATATTTGATTTATTTTCTTATAAATTATTTTGATATTAAAACTATTTATTTGGTTTTTAATCAAATATTGGAGAAACAAATAATTGTTGTTTGATTTTCGTCGTATTTTTGTTCCCAGACAAAAATTTCAAATATAAACTATGATTTAGTTTTATATGTCTATGTACATATCATCTAAATATTTTAAAAAAGCAAATCTAATTTAATTTCAGCACATCGATAATTGACGATTTTCCGCGAAAGGGTTGCCATCTATGATGAACTAACATTAGTGCTATACAATTAATTTGATGTTTGATTTAGTATGTTAAATAAACATTTAAATGATATACAAACGAATTCAAATTAATAATAATTTAGTTTTAATAAACAAAATTGTACCTACCAGCCATTTCAGACTAAAACATTATAATCCACTAAACGTCAAATTTGATTTATCCATAGCAGTATAGCACTAAACCTACGCGACATCTATATCAGTAAAATCGTCAATAGCACAAAGAAAATAAATTCAAATTTGGCATTTGGAATTCATAAAAACAAGAAAAAGTTAATTTTTTTTTTGTGATAAATGACATTTTAATGCCAAAAGTGTTCAAAAATATTTTGATATTTTTTCACATTTTTGTCCGATTGGACACCTGCACTCTGATTCTCTAAAAATAAGGTTAAAGGATCAACGTGTAAGCTTGCAAAAAGCTAAGCCTACTTTAATGAATTCGCAATTTTTCGATTTGATTACTACTTCAAATAAATTCGAAAAATTGCAAACTAATAAAAGAAGGCTTTGCTTTTTACGAGTTTACACGTTTACCCATTATCTTATTTTTTGACTTGTTACAAAAGTTACCTTCTTTTTATGGCATCAAAAAAGATAACTTTTGTAAGAACAAGTCAAAACGTGATGCGGTACAAAATGCGATATGGTACAAAACGCGATAATTTTTTTAATTTTTAAGTTGACAAATTTCTGGAATTTGGCCGATTGGGATGAAACTTGTTATTTCTTAACGGATTATGAAGAAATTTAACATGTGCAGTGGAAATAGCATTTCAAAATGATTTTGACGTAGAACTACGTTTATTAGCGAGGTACAATAATATATGTTGCATATAACTTTGTGAGACTGCATTTGAAACTGCACGTTTTGTGACTTGCCATGTCGTTCATAGCAGACACTTAAAAATATTGACATCTACAAAAATCTTAATTATTTTTAACTTTAAAAGTAAAACCACTAGGAACTAGAGTTAATGCATGTGAATATATGCTATCTATAACAGCTCATAACCACAAAAATCGTGACGAAAAATATCCAGGTTCAAGAATTATCGTACATCAAAGTTTAAAAATATGAGTTGAGCAAATATGAATCCTTTACAAATGCTTAAAACCCTACAACAGTTAAACATTTCGTTATATTACTTGTCATTTCGTGCGTGGCATATTAGAATATATTTCTAGTTTTTGTAATAATAAAAACTGCCGAAAACAATTGATGTGCTGAATTATTTAGAATTATGTATTTAATTTAAAACAAAATTTTGACAGTTTTTGAGTTAGTGAATTTTCTTTCAACACAGCAGTGCATAAATAATTTTTTTTTTTTTAAATTTGAAATATAGTACATGTAAGTACAAATCATTCATTTTAATATAACCCTGTCTACATTTGTTTAAATTAATCGGATAAATAATTTACATACGTTTTTATAAAATTAACCAGATTAATCGATATTTTTATGGACCCAAAGAGACGTTTGACTCATGCCGGCCGACCATTGCAAACTGTTTCGTACATCTTATTTCTCATATCACCAACCGCTATTTGCCATAATTAAGAGCCCACCGACCTCACCAGCAACAATGACTTCAGAAACAGCAGAATGAACATCTTGGCTGTATAAAATAACTTTATCACGTACACAGAAAATAAAAATAAATAAATAAAAATATGTAAATATAAAAATAATAACATTAACAACATCCATTGCGTATTTTTTGGTGATTCATGAACTTATAACGTTCATGTAACAAGGTTACGTAGTTCTACGTTTTTGGTTTCGATTTGTAATTCGAGATCTGCTTCTTTTTTTTGACTATGTTCGGGAATATATATAATAGGATTTAGGATATGACTCGGCTATTTCTTAATCGTTTATGATTTAAACGGCATATAGTACACTACGGCATATGGTAAACTGTGGCATATTTCAAAACGGCGTATTTTAAAACTTGGCCATTGGTTAACCGATTTTAAGATGAAATTCAAAGTATGTTGGAAAATGGATTCTAAAATAAGTTTGTTAACAATTTTATTTCATTGTTTTTTTACGTTTACTAAATTATTATGGCTCCAAATTTCTCAATGAATTGGCGCTAACAAAATTTGAAAGTACTGGTAGATACAGAGTTATCGACAAATCAAACAACGCAGTTCAATGGCAAATATCAAATGAACCGATGTCATAATTGCAGATATATAGTAATTACAATAATAATTGTTAAATTATTGTTAATGGATTATTAATTTAGACAACCTCGTCTATAGAATCCACTTTACTAATTAATAATGAAATTTATTAACTATTACCCTGCTAATGTGACATCACGAGCGGCAACATGAATCGTCCTGCAAACTAGAAGCGAGATGACAGAAACTCTCGTAAGTCTCGCGGGTCATAATGGCGAAAAGAAAAAAGTGAAACAATCCAAGTGTTACGTGACACATGGTACACTACTATACGTGTGTAAAAATCGTATGCGTTTTACATGTTCTGCAAACCTTTGTTTGAATGACCTTTCTGTTTGGCCTATGTAAAACGCTAGGAAGTCTGAGCAACTTAGTTAATATACATCTGTGCCTAAATTAGAATTAACGTATTGTTACGTTTTTGCCTTGTCATTCAAGGTTCGAATCACTGGATTGTGAATAAATCAAACTATTTCAATTTATCACTAATTATAAAGTTTATTTTATCGTTGAACACGAAAACATTAACAATACATTATGTATTAGTTTTTTTTAGAAGAAAACACTTATTACGCCTTAATTAAAATATTTTCGGCAACCAGTTGTCATTTTCTTTCTTAACGTTATTTATTCACTAAAGTAAAAAAGGGGAAACGTAGTTGTCTGCATTTTCGTTCTGTATTTTACTGCGTTCGTTCAGAAGTATATGAATATTCATAATCATATGTTTTGGCACTGATGACAAATCCGATTTATTATTATTCTGAACTATCTTCTTGGTAAAGAATTTTTGGTTTTGTTAATGCTTCTTGTAATTAGTTCAATGGCATATTAAGAGATATATTCAGTGGTGGCTGCTGCTAATTTTTTAACGATTTACACACATGGTTATGATAAACATTTGTTTGGGAAAAGCAAATAATTCAACAAACAATTTTTCTGTCTACTGCATTTCAATTTCATAGCAAGTTATACAGAATTATTGTAAATCATGATAGGGTTTTAGAATGTAAACATTACGTGCACTCAAAAAGTGTTACATATTTACAAAAAAAAAATTCAGAATCTCATATAATACCTACAAAAACGGCCACCAATGAAATTTTTTATTAGGGTATATTCTAAATTATTCGAGTTTCTGGATTATTGACGATGATATGCACCAAATGTTACCGAATTACAGGTCACACGTTCGGCTTTTCGATATTTTATGTGACCCTTCGAGGTTTTTAAGCACATTTTGATATTAGTCGAGTTTTGTTTGGATTTGAAATTAAGCGTAGCTTTTTGTGTGGAATTTTTGAGGTGAAATTTTCGAAATCCGTGAATTTTGGATGAATAGTATGGTAGATTTTATTCAAAATTATCAACTTTCAGCTATTTTTAGGAGAAATATTTTTGAAGATTATTCTACTATTCTAAGTTTATTCGAGATTTTCGAATATTTTCCAAATTGCTCAAGACAATTCTAAAATTCTAAGATGGTTCGAGATTATTCGAGCTTTTCGAGTTCATTGAGCCTGTTTGAGTTTCTCGATATTAATTTAAATTTGAAAAGTGCTGTAGATGCGATATGTTACATAATAATAATATGCATACAACGATATTTTCGATATTTTTAAGAATGCTCGAAATTTATAAGCTTATTTCAGATTATTATTTTTGGAGGATATTAAGCATTGCACTGAATTACATGATCTTACTAAGTTACAGAAATTAGATTCTCGAAATTCGATATTTTGATTTTTGTGGATTAATTTAGAAATCCGGTAGTATGATTTCTTATTTTTTAAGATTATTGCATGATTTTATGTTTATTCGACGTTTTCCGGGTATATTCGAAATTTGCAAAGGCTTGAGATGCGCATTTAGATATTTTTAAGTCCCTTTTGCAAAATAGAATACTCCATTTTAGGAAACAAACAGAACCAAACCAGTAAAGTTGTTGTTGGAACAATAATTTAAGATAAATTTAAAATAATCTTGGTTTTTAACCACTTCATCATTTTGTTTAAATATTGATTTTATTTTATTAAACCGAAAACGCAATCGTAAAAAAGAGTTTCTATAGTATTCTATACTATAAATCTAAATATTGGCAAATCAAGGTTTTTCCGAAGAAATATAAATAACATCATTTCCTCTTATGTATAATAATCTCGCTTGCATGCACAATTCAAATTGCTCAATTCTCCATTTAAATAACGAATTTAAATTTTTTTTATGTTGTATAAAAATGCGAACGACAATGTATGTTGCCTAAAAGTTGTAGAGATTTTTTGAAATTGAAAAATAGATGAACAGAACAAGAAGAGATTCTAATTGCCAATGTTGGAGAATTAAACAAAAAATTATTTTAATTTGCGTGTATATTTTTGTCTCGAAAAATTCGAATTCTTTACGGATGCAACGCACTCATGTTCGCTGTTATTGAAAATTGTGCAAAGCTGAATAACCTGTTAATAGTTACATCGTATATAAATGTATATAAAATGTAAATGTGTTATACACTACTCCAAAAAATTAAAGGAACACTAATTTTTTTCAATTTTTTAGTGTTTTTTGAAGAGCTGTATCTTTGTAAAATACGGTCGTAAAGAGATGAAAAGAAAAGCATTTTAAAGCTACAAATCTCTAGTTTTGATACTTTTGAGTGGAAACTTTTTGTGAGATAGGATCCATGGGCGCGGGAAATTTTCTTTAAGTTAAACTAACGCATAGATCGGTTAGCCTGTTAATTAGGCGTAAATTTAATTTCATTCTGGTCTCTCTATGTCAACCTTTTGCTGAGATATCTGACTTTGAATCAAAAAAGATCCTTTTACCTTTGATCATCGATATCTCAGCAACCAATGATTGCACAGTAAACTTTAGGGCAGCCTTAAAAACTTCAGTAAATTTCCTACAAGGCCCTTTAATGATTAGTTGAGAACACATTTTTTTTTCACCCTCAATACTGATTTGAAAAAAGTACAAAAAAACGACTTTTTAGGTTGTCTTAGTAAATCTACCGTTACTTTACAAATATTGATGAAAAGACTAACGTTGCCAGGTCATTTTACAGTTTAATGTACTCCTAATAGCCCTGTATTATTTTCAAATTGATCCATCCAACCGTTTTTCCGGACAGATTGATCAAAGTTTTACAAAACAATTAAAGGAACAAGTGATCATCAAAATAAAAAAACGACTTTTTTCACATTTTGCGTTAGTTATTTGTTAACCCTTAATGATCGTAAGATTTTTTTGCAATACTCGCCCATAAGAGACGACAGAAAATTAAATAAAGTTCTGCAATATGACTAATTATTATGGAACTTGGCAATTTCTCATCCGATTTTAGTGAAATTTGGCATGTGTTATTGAAATGGGATTCTAAAACGATTCGTGGATGAAGTTCTGGAAAATGGCCAACTAGGAAGGAACTTGGCCATTTCTTATCCGATTTTGATGTAATTCAGCATGTACGATGGAAATGGGATTCTAAAACGATTCGTGGATGAAGTTCTGGAAAATGGCCAACTAGGAAGGAACTTGACCATTTCTTATCCGATTTTGATGTAATTCAGCATGTACGATGGAAATGGGATTCTAAAATGATTCGTGGATAGAGTTCTGGAAAATGGCCAACTAGGTAGGAACTTGGCCATTTCTTAACCGATTTTGATGAAATTTGGTATGCGCAATGGAAATGGGATTGTAAAATGAATTTTAGCTAAAGTTCTGGAATATGGCCAACTAGGTAGAAACTTGGCCATTTTTTATCCGATTTTAAACAAATTCAGCATGTACTATAAAAATAAAACTCTAAAATTATTTTTGGTTAAATTTATATGGTTAATTTGGAAGGCGCTTGCCTATTGCTTAAACGAATAAAAGAAATTCTAAAATGGTTACACTAAAATGGTTATTCCATGGATTTAATGATTTATTTTATCAATAATTTAAGAATATCATTTTCATCGTGAATGCTGAAATTCATAAAAATAGGATACAAAATTTCCAAGTTCCAAAACAAATGGCCAAATTCTGGAACTTTATCCAAAAATCAGTTTAGAATACCATTTCTAAGGAACGTGCTAAATTTCATCAATATCGGGTTAGAAATGGCCAAGTTCCTACCTAGTTGGCCATTTTCCAGAACTTTATCCAAAAATCATTTTAGAATCCCATATCTATCGCGCATACCAAATTTTATCAAAAATGGATAAGAAATGGCCAAGTTCCATCCTAGTTGACCATATTCCAAAACTTTATCACAAAATCATTTTAGAATCCCATTTCCATCGCACATGCTGAATTTCATAAAAATCGGATAATAAATGGCCAAGTTCCATCCTAGTTGGCCATATTCCAGAACTTTATCCAAAAATCACTTTAAAATCGGATAAGAAATGGCCAAGTTCCATTCTAGTTGGCCATATTCCAGAACTTTATCCAATAATCATTTTAGAATCCCATTTCCATTGCGCATACCAAATTTCATCAAAATCGGTTAAGAAATGGCCAAGTTCCTCCCTAGTTGGCCATATTCCAGAACATTATCCAAAAATCACTTTAGAATCCCATTTCCATCGTACATGCTGAATTACATCAAAATCGGATAAGAAATTGCCAAGTTCCATAATAATTGGTCATATTGCAGAACTTTATTTAATTTTCTGTCGTCTCTTATGGGCGAGTATTGCAAAAAAATCTTACGATCATTAAGGGTTAACAAATAACTAACGCAAAATGTGAAAAAAGTCGTTTTTTTATTTTGATGATCACTTGTTCCTTTAATTGTTTTGTAAAACTTTGATCAATCTGTCCGGAAAAACGGTTGGATGGATCAATTTGAAAATAATACAGGGCTATTAGGAGTACATTAAACTGTAAAATGACCTGGCAACGTTAGTCTTTTCATCAATATTTGTAAAGTAACGGTAGATTTACTAAGACAACCTAAAAAGTCGTTTTTTTGTACTTTTTTCAAATCAGTATTGAGGGTGAAAAAAAAAATTTGTTCTCAACTAATCATTAAAGGGCCTTGTAGGAAATTTACTGAAGTTTTTAAGGCTGCCCTAAAGTTTACTGTGCAATCATTGGTTGCTGAGATATCGATGATCAAAGGTAAAAGGATCTTTTTTGATTCAAAGTTAGATATCTCAGCAAAAAGTTAACATAGAGAGACCAGAATGAAATTAAATTTACGCCTAATTAACAGGCTAACCGACCTATGCATTGGTTTAACTTAAAAAAAATTTCCCTCGCCCATGGATCCTTACAAAAAAAAAAAAATCGAATTTTTTTATTTCCCGCTCTTTCTTATGATTGCTGATAACTTGAAGCTTTAAAATGCTTTTCTTTTCATCTCTGTACGACCGTATTTTACAAAGATACAGCACTTCAAAAAACACTAAAAAAATTGAAAAAAATTAGTGTTCCTTTAATTTTTTGGAGTAGTGTATATACATAAATATATAAATGTATCTCAAAACAGGCGTAAGTTCGAACATCCAAATCGATTCAACAACCTGACTAGAATAAGGTACATTTTGGACGCTGTACTGTCTATATTGTTTACACAAACACATGTTTATTTGACAATTTACAACAACAATTGCACTATTGAATTCCTCAGTTGGAATTCGTCAAATTCCTCATGTAGTTTGCCTACTTCACGCTGGGTGCGATAGACCACATTTTTTTAGTTCTAAAGGTCGGCTGTGTGAAATTGTTTGTTATTTTGACTATTTATTTGGTAGTTAAAAGTAAAAAAATATTTATTAAATACGATAAATGTAAACAAAAACATATACCAATATTTTATGTGCGAAAAACAATGTATTTGACTACAAAAAAATTCAAAATGTTCCCAACCTTTGAAAACCATTCGAATTCCAAACATTGACTTCCATGGTCATTTTATTTAACCAAGAATAAATAGCCAAGTTCCATCATACTTGCCCATATTACAGAGCTTAATCCAATTGATAGATTTCAATACGGCTTTCAAGATCATTGTAACACTCAAGCAGCGGTGTCTCAATTGGTATCTAACATTAGTTCATCATTAATTGTTATTTCTCTGGTGATTTGGCTAAAACCCACTAAAGCGCTTGATTGTGTTAATCGTGCCATATTAATACATAAACTGGAAAAATTAGGATTCCGGGGTTTGCAATTAAATTTAATTAAATCTTATTTCAACTATAGACAATTACATGTTGGTTTTGCTGATAAACTTGGTGATATTATGTTTGTTAATAATGGTGTTCCGCAAGGGTCAAACTTTCTTATATGAAGCATTGATTTTTGTTAAGAAGATAATGAAAATAACTTGGAATCTAACCATATTTTTTGAAGCACTCCGATATGCATCATTATAATACCTACTCGATTGAAAAATAACTTTTATCGTTCAAAAATTTATAACAATCAAGTTTTAACGATCTTCCCGATAGCTTAAAGCTGCTTCAGGTACCAAAATTTAAAAATATATGTTCAATTGTAAAATTTAATTGATGGTCTATTTTGTAGCACCTGCTTGTGCTTTTTTATATTCGAGGCGTTTATAATAAATAAATAAATAATTTAATTTCACCGGTAAAATGTAACAAAAAGCGACCCAAATATCTAAGATAATTGTATTTATATACAGATCAGGTATATTCTTAATAGATTTAAAACGAATGATCGAGATGCAAATTTGTGTTATGTGAAATCAAAATAACAGATCAGTTAATGTCACTTTTTATCAACAAAATGCAAATATCAGCGAAATCAAAAACTAACAAATTGAGGGGCAATTGAAGGTTACCATTAATTATTACCTTGATATTCGTTTGTATGGCAACATGAGATGAAAATTATGATGGTAAGAAGGAAACTCTTTTTGTTAAACCTTTGACAAATTTTATTGTGGGTGAAATTTCTACTAAAGTTCTGGTGCAATGCCATTATGCCAAAAAGTTGTTAAATATAACAGGTACATATATATATCATCTAAAATTCAAAAATCTGGTGTTTCGATTCTAAATCTTAAGGCCTAATTTCATATGACATGGAATACCGAAAAGTGCAAATTCTTTGTTCTTTTACGATTCCAGTATAAATCTCAAACAGTTCCAGAACAGATTGTTGTAACCTCTCGCTTAAGAAGTTATTTGCAAAACTACTCAAACATCAATTTGCATGGTGACTGGACGTTTTAATTCTTCCGTACTAGCATTCCAACTAATAAGCTGCCATCTTGACCAGGATGAACTTTTATAGCCACAAAAACAGTGGGAATAAAACTATGAACCTCTAATTTAACAAAATATAAACAAAATTTAACCCGAAAAACTAACACAAACAAAACGTCAAAAAAAGAAGTACAAAAGAAAAACGGTTAAACACAAGAAGAAAATTAAAAATTTCACAATATTCACAACAATACAATACAGAACTCGATACTCGTAGTACCTACACAAGGAAAAATAATTAAACAAAAATAAAAACAGTTCAAGCGTAAAACTGAAAGCCTTCTCCTCTTTTGACAAATAACATGACGTCAAAATAGACTTATATATATTGAGCAAATCTGAAACAAATTGAAATTGCGTGATTTAACATTCCAACAGATTGGTATATCGCAAATTTCATTTGAAAGACAAGAACAAACATATAAACAAACAAAATTTTGTTGGAGTATTTTTTTTTTTTTAACTGTTTTCATAAAAAAAATGTTTTACTCGACTCGAGTATAAGCCAGTATTCCATTATGAAAAAATGTTCGGTGCTCGGTGGTTGTGTGAATGAGATACCCAACTTCGTCAGTAATTAATAATTATTTATATTACAAAAAAGTTGTGGCTTTCTGTAGTGTGATACCATTGAAAAAAAGTGTCAAATGGAGTACATTTACATAAACTGCATGTACGATAATAACATATTTCTCGCACACAATAAACGTACCTAAGTAACCAAAAATTGTGATCACAAAATTGTTCACCAAATTTCCACAAAATGGAAGTTGCTTTTTATCATAATTTTGCGAATACTTAAGTGTGTGGAGAGTTTGTGACAAATATGTAATTTGCTACAAATTCTCCACGTATTCATTGTTGCAAAATTATCACAAAATGCAAATTTGTTTTTATTACAATTTATTGTTGACAATTTTACAATATAGTCCTACATAGATTTTACTTCCACGATTCATTTTAGCATAAAACGCACTCATTTATCACGAAAGCTTTTGTGTAGATTTATATACTTATGTACTAAAAGTTTCGTGGGTTTGGCTGTCAAATTAAAATATATTTTGTACAGCTGTTTTTGCTTCTAAATATTAAATTTAAATATAAGTTTTATAAATATAAGTGAATGTGGACATAGTTATCTAAATTGTGGTATGTATAAAGTGATTGGTGTATTTTGGTATCTTTTCAAACGACGATGTATTGATTGATTTTTTTTGTATTACATATTTATATCAACAACAAGATTGTTAAGACAGGCGGTGCAGAACCCAGAATAATATATATATAATTGGAATCCCCAATGAATGAATGACGATAACAAACAAACATTTTTGGTCGTTTTGTTGGAAATTTATACAATCCTGTAAAGCAAAAGTAAGAAATATTTGATTGGGGATGCGATGTAAATCAATTCGTAATTCCCTAGGAAAACCAAAATAGTGCCACTGATCAGAAGAATACATAGTAGAACTACAGTTTTTGTTTACAAAATCTAGAGGCCGGTATACATGGAAAACGAATTTTAATTTTTCACTAAATTATGTAAGAAAATTGTGAAAATAGTGAAAGTTTCTAATTAACGATAGCTAAAATATTGTATCGTGCATTTACTAAACATAAAATTTTAATAGTTTTAATAGAAAATCTCAATTTATTGTTTATAATTATTTGAATTTAAGACGTGTATAGGTATGTATGTTCCACAAAAGCTCTTGGTCCATTCGAGCGATTGTTTCCAAATTTTACACGAATACTTAGGGTTTATAAGAGGTATTTTTAAAACTTTACCGATTGAGCTGATTTTTGGATATTTAGTGCAAAATTAAAAATAAATCGACATGGGTATCATTATTTTTTGAACGGTGATGGTGATAGTGGTGTTGATGATGATGATGTTGGGGTTGATGATGGTGATTTTGATTGTGGCGAAAAGAAAAAAAAGTGAAACACCTCAAGTGTTACGCGACACATGGACATGGTACACTACTAACATATATGTCTGTAAAATTCGTATGTCTCTATGACATGTTCTGCAAACCTTTGTTTTAATGACTTTCTGTTTGGCCTATGTAAATCGCTGGGAAATTTGAGCAATTTGGTTGATATACACCTGTGTCTAAATTAACCTATATTGTTACGTTTTTGCCTTGTCATTCAAGGTTCGAATCACTGGATTGTGAATAAAACAAACTACTTCAATTTATCACAAACTATGTATAAACTATTTGTTTTAGTTTTTTTTAGAAGAAAACACTTATTACACCTTAATTCAAATATTTTCGGCAACCAGGTTATCATTTTTTTTCTTAACAATGGTTATTTATTTACTAAAGTAAAAAAGGGGAATAGTATATTGGTCCATGTCTTCATTCATTAACTTTTCTGCATTTTCTTTCTGTATTTTACTGCGTTCGTTCAGAAGTAAGTATGAATATTGATAATCATATGTTTTGGCACTGATAACAAATCCGGTTTATTATTATTCTGAACTATCTTCTTGGTAAAGAATTTTTGGTTTTGTTAATGGCTCTTGTATTTAATTCAATGGCATATTAAGAGATATATTCAGTGGTGGCTGCTGACTTAATGTTAACGTTTGCGATAAATCGAATTAATTTTTTAACGATTTACACACATGGTTATAATAAACATTGGTTTGGGAAAATCAAATAATTCAACAAACAATTTTTCTGTCTACTGCATTTCAATTTCATAGCAAGTTATACAGAATTATTGTAAATCATTATAGGGTTTTAGAATGTAAACATTACGAGCACTCGTAATTCGTATGTGTTACATATGTATGTATTTACAAAAAAAAAAAAATTCAGAAACTCATATAATGCCTACAAAAATGGCCACCAATGAAATTTTTTATTAGGGCCTATTCCAAATTATTCGAGTTTCTGGATTATTGACGATGATATGCACCAAATGTTACCGAATTACAAGTCACACGTTCGGCTTTTCGATATTTTATGTGACCCTTCGAGGTTTTTAAGCGCATTTTAATATTAGTCGAGTTTTGTTTGGATTTGAAATTAAGCGTAGCTTTTTGTTTGGAATTTTTGAAGTGAAATTTTCGAAATCCGAGATTTTTGGGTGAATAGTATGGTAGATTTTATTCAAAATTATCAACTTTCAGCTATTTTTAGGAGAAATATTTTTGAAGATTATTCTACGATTCTAAGTTTATTCGAGATTTTCCAGTATTTTCGAAATTGCTCGAGACTATTCTAGTGTACAAATAAGTTTTGAGCGGATGGGATAGGACATCCCATTAAAGCGCCTCCAAAGTTCTTGCCGATTTTTGCAACCTACGGCCGAGCGTTGTCGTGCTGAAATATCACTTTGTCATGTCTTTTGGCATATTGTGAGCATTTGAGCTTCAATGCTCGGCTTAATTGCATCAACTGTTGTTGGTAACGTTCCCCAGTGATGGTTTCGTTAGGCTAAAGTAGCTCATAGTAGATCACTCCGAACTGATCTCGCCATATGCACGGCATTAGCTTATTGCCATGAATATTTGATTTAGCCTTTGAAGTTGATGTATGACCAGGCTTACCGCACGATTTTCTGCGCTTTGGGTTATCGTAGTGAATCCACTTTTCGTCCCCAATCACGATTCGATGCAAAAATACCTTTAAAATTTAGAAAAACGTGTTCAATTGTAAAATTTAATTGATGGTCTATTTTGTAGCACCTGCTTGTGCTTTTTTTAGACCGAGGTATTTATAATAAATAAACAAAAAGCGACTCAAATATCTAAGATAATTGTACTTTATACAGACCAGGTAAATTCTTAATAGATTTAAAACGAATGATCGAGATGCAAATTTGTGTTATGTGAAATCAAAATAACAGATTAGTTAATGTCACTTTTTATCAACAAAATGCAAATATCAGCGAAATCAAAAACTAACAAATTGAGGATCAATTGAAGGTTACCATTAATTATTACCTTGAAATTCGTTTGTATGGCAACATGAGATGAAAATTATGATGGTAAGAAGGAAACTCACTCCTTTTGTTAAACCTTTGACGAATTTTATTGTGATTGTGAAATTTCTACTAAAGTTCTGGTACAATGCCAAAGAGTCTGTTAAATATAACATTTATGTATATATATCATCCAAAATGTTGTTTCGATTCTAAATCTTAAGGCCGAGTTTCATATGACATGGAATGCCGAAATTCTTTCTTCTTTTACGATTCCAGTATAAATCTCAACCAGTTCCAGAACAGATTATTATGACTTGTTGCGCGTTGCAACTCATACTCTCTCGCTTAAAAAGTTATTTGCATAACTACTCGAACATCAATTTGCATGGTGACTGGACGTTTAAATTCTTCCGTACTAGTATTTCAACCAATAAGCTGCCATCTTGGCCAGGATGTACTTTTATAGCCACAAAAATAGTGAGAATCTGAGAATAAAAATATGAACTAATATACTAACTATATAAACAAAATTTAACCCGGAAAACTAACACAAACAAAACGTCAAAAAAAGAAGTACAAATAAAAAACGGTTAAACACAAGAAGAAAAGTAAAAATTTCACAATATTCACAACACAATAAAAAACTCGATACTCGTAATACCTACACAAGAAAAAGTAATTAAACAAAAATAAAAACAGTCCAAACGTAAAACTCAAAGCCTTCTCCTCTTTTGACAAATAACATGGCGTAAAAATACTTATTTATAATTAGTGACTATAACTTCAACTCAGTATCTCGCACTATATCTTCCTATGTCATAAACACAGCGTCTTTATTAGTTAACAACCAAGCAACAGAAATATTTGCACATATGTACAAACAAAATAAATTGAAATTTATCGTGATTTACACATTCCAATAACTCCAACAAAAAATGAAGACGTTGGTACATATATCGCAAATTTCATTTGAAAGACAAGAACGAACTATATGTACAAACAAAATTTTGTTGGGAGTTTTTTCTTTTTTTTAACTTTGTTTTCATAAAAAAAAAATGTTCACTTTAAAATATACTCGACTCGAGTATAAGCCGGCAGCAAAAATATATTGAGATACAAATATAAAATCGGTGGTTGTGTGAATAAGATACCCAACTTCCTCAGTAATTATTTTTATTACATAAAAGTTGTGGCATTGCTAGTGTAGTGTGATGCCATTGACAAAAAGTGTCAAATGGAGTACATTTACATAAAATGTATGTACGATAATAATATATTTCTCGCACACAATAACCGTACCCAAGTAACCAACAATTGTGATCACAAAATTGTTCACCAAATTTCCACAAAATGAAAGTTGCTTTTTGTCTCAAATTAATGATGACAATTTTGCGAATACTTAAGTATGTGGAGAATTTGCGACAAACTCTCCACGTAAATTGTTGCAAAATTATCACAAAATGCAAATTTGTTTTTGTCACAATTTATTGTTGACAATTTTACAATATATGTACTCCTAGATTTTACTTCCACGATTTGTATGTCAAAATTCTACCATGAAATGCACTCATTTATCACGAAAGCTTTTGTTTGGATTTATGTATATGTGAAAGTTTCGTCAATTTGGGGCTGTCAAATTAAAATATATTTTGTATATGTATGTACAGCTGTTTTTTGCTTTTAATATAATTAAATGTTAAATTTAAATATAAGTTTCTTAAATATAAGTGAAATGTGGCCATAATTATCTAATTTGTAGTATAACCTTCACTTTGACTCTATATACCCGGATATAGATCTGAAATTTCACTTTTTGATATTTTGTAATTTTTTTAGTAAATAATTAAATGAAAAAGAAACATAACATCGAAAATTAGTTCGCACCTGTAATGTTTACATTCAAAATACATATATGTATATGATCAAGATGATGATCTGTCAAGATTAAGTATTTTTTTATCGACAATGTGAAGGATAAAGTAATTTGTGTATTTTGGTATTTTTCCAAATAATGATGTATTGATTTATCTTTAGATCAATAACAAGATTGTTAAGCCCGGCGGTGCAGAACCCGATGATTTTGAGAATTAAATGGGCCAAGCGTGCGCGATTGAAGTTGAATTTAACAACAAATAGGTATGAGTACGTTTTATTAAGTCAAAAATATAAATTAATTGGGATTAATTTTTTTTTAGGGGATTATTATTTATGTTATATTCTAATGTCAAAATAAAAGGCATTCCAAAAAATTTAAGTGAATTAGAAAAGAAATTGTCCGGTAAATGATGTATTCATTGGCGAACGTAAAATTGTACCAAAGTCAACACGTCAAACACGAATTCAATTGAATCAAAAGCGTCCACTTTATTGAAATGTCTGTGAACAAAATGAAATCATCGGGGAATTGAAAAAAATATTGTTATAATGACATTTTATTCATTATTTTCATAATTATTCGATACGTAATTTTATTTCAAGTTTATTCCAATCAGTTTTAATGAAAAAAATCAAGTAATTTCAGATTTATCAACAAAAAATGTTTTGTTCACGTTCATGTTCACGAGAGGTGTAAACTGGCCTTTAGTATTCCCGGCTGAAATTGAAGCAAATCGCATCCGTGCCGTGTCAAACTAGATGGATCGCAGTGTTGATCAAAGTTCATTTGGATAAAACAATAAACTACAATTGAACGTAAAGTGAGTGCAGTTTACAAATTTATAAATCTGTTTCATGGCTCTTTTCAAGAATAAAATTGTATTTTGACTTTTGAATTACGCTTTTTCTATTGCGATATCAGCATGCCCCCATAAAATATAATTCTGTTTCTACATAAAATCAATGTGAAAAAAATTGAATAACACGTACATTTATTTTACAATGATGAGATCGCAATAAAGAAAGCATAATTGAAAAATTGAAATATGTAGTGTACAATTTTATTTTTGAAAAGAGGGCATTAACACTATTGAACATCGAACAACTCAGCACAGAAGTTAAAAAGGGCGCAAAGTAAACATTACTGAGATGTATGTATATTGTTTTGGATATAAACTTACAGAAACATTTCATCCAAAATTCTTTAAAATTCATGTTCTGCTTAATATAACTTGGCCTAATGATTTTTTTTTTTCTACTTTTTCAGGTTGATATATTATTATGGTATTATATATAATGGCAATACCGGGATCGCGGATTTCGGTATTGACAAAAAAACAGTGATTTGACTAGGATTGTATTCCCTTGCAAATAGCTAACATGGCGAGATGTCACATTCGAATTCCCTGAACCGGGGAAGCATTCAAAAATGTTATTTAACACGATTAAGATCATAAGTGTATCGCTAAGGAAAATATAAAAAAATTAAAAACGAACATTTTGTCTTTAATTTAATAGCAATTTTCTTGTTTAAATTGCTTTGAAGTGGAACATCCGAACATGTTTTTCCCAAAATTTAGTGTATGTTTAGTGAATGGATGACGATAACAAACAAACATTTTGGTCATTATGTTGGAAACTTATATAATCCTGTAAAGCAAAAGTAAGAAGTATTTGATTGGGGATGCGGTGTAAATCAATTCATAATTCCGTAGGAAAACCAAAATATGTAGTGCCATTGATCAGAATACATACATATGTATAGTAGAACTACAGATTTTGTTTACAAAATCTAGAGGCCGGTGTACATGGAAAACGAGCGACGAAAACGAATTTTCTTTCCACTAAATTATGTAAGAAAATCGTTAAAATAGTGAAAGTTTGTAATTAACGATATTTATTCAATTTATTGTTTATAATTATTTGAATTTAAGACGTGTATAGGTAAAGCTCTTGGTCCACTCGAGCGATTGTTTCCAAATTTTGCACGAATACTTTTTAGCAGTCGAGAAAAAACATTACCTCTTCCTCATGCTCCCCTGTGAGGTGCCAGTTACAAGTGGTATTTTTAAAACTTCACCGATTTAGCTGATTTTTGGATATTTAGTGCAAAATTAAAAATAAATCGACACGTCTATCATTATTTTTTTAACGGTGATGGTGATAGTGGTGTTGATGGTAATGTTGATGATGATGATGACGGGGTTGATGATGGTGATATTGATTGTGATTGTGATGGTGATTGTGTTTGTAATAGTGATGATGATGGTGAATACGTCTTTAAATTTGCTTTCAGCAATTCTGAAAACTGATGATAACAAAATTGGGGAATAGAGTTTGATGCTGCAGCTATATATCTATCATCTACATCCAAAATTTAATTACACCACTCGATAGCTAAATTTTCAAAGAATTCGTTACGTTGAGTGAGGACTATGACGCATCGCTTGTGGCAGAGGGAAAGCACCGCCATTCTTATAACTATTTTCTTTATAGTATTATAAATTATTCAGGGCTGTCTTAACCATTGTGCTAACTGTGCTAAGCACAGAGGCGCTAGCTAAAAGGGGCGCCTTTCGTTTCCAAAACAGAATGTAAAAAAATTCTAAAAAAAAATACTTTACATGTTAAAAAAAAAATTTCGAAAACATTTTTGTTTTTAATTTTTTTAGTTTTAGTTATAATTGGAAATGTATTTCTATTGCAATAGCGCCCTTTTCACGTTTAATGTGATATATTTTCAACGTTTTATTGTAATATCACTGATTATGAAAAATTAACTATCGGTTATTTGACCATCCCTAGGTCGAATATCGACGATTTAATTGTTCAAACTCTGCGAATTGTCAAATTCAAATAGAACTTAACCTAAAAAACATTCGTAATTGAATGGTGGATCAGTTTTGAATAAACTTTCTTATTTATTTAATAGATCTGAAGACATTTTTTTTAGGGCGCCTTATAAATTTAGCACAGGGGCGCATAATTTCATAAGACGGCCCTGAAATTATTCTTTTTTATAAAAATTTTATTGAGATTCTAATATCTGATTTTGATGAAAATTGGAAATACTGAATCCAATGGAAATAGGGTTCTCAAATTATCTTCAGAAGCTCTGGAATATGGCCAAGTATGATTGAACTTGCCTATTTATCAACCGATTATTATGAAATTTGATATGTATGTTGGAAATGGGATTCCAAAATAATTTTGGATGCAGTTTTGGAATATGGCCAAGTATGGTGGAACTTGCCCATTTCTCAATCGATTATTATGAAATTTAACATGTGTAGGTATTGGAAATGGGATTCTAAAATGTTTTTTGGACGAAGTTCTGGAATATGGCCAAATACGATGGAACTTGCCCATTTCTCAACCGATTATGATGAAATTCGACATGTGCGTTGGAAATGGGATTCTAAAATGAATTTTGGATAATGTTTTGGAATATGGCCAAGTACCTATGATAGAACTTGCTATTTCTCAACCGATTATTTTTGTTTGATTTTCATATAATATTGATGTCGCGTTGCAATTTCCTAAATTTATTTATCTAACACATTTCTGCTCATAATACGAAGAATTTTATAAATTTGTTGAGGTTGTTTCTTGTTTCTCTGCGTCACATAATGTCTGTTTAGTATAAATTTTATAAATTTGGGGGGGGGGGGGGGGCGAGGAGTGGGCGGGCGAGAAGTGGGCGGGCGAGGTGTGGGTGGCGAGGAGTGGGCGGCGAGGAGAGGCGGCGAGGAGAAGGACGAGGAGGGGGTTACCCTATTTACCCCTCCCCCTTTTTTGTATCCGCCGATGTGATGATGATGATGGTGATTGTGGTGGTAATGATGATGGTAGATTGGTATGATGGTATAAAGCAAGGATATTGTAATGAAATAAATGTATGATGGTAACATATAATACAATGGTGTGATGGTATGATGGTACATATAATAGTATGATGATATAAAGGTATGATGGTGAGATGGTTGGTTTGATGGTACGATAGTTTAATAGTATATTTTTATGATGGTGTGATGGTTTTGATGGTTTGATGATATAAAGTATGATGGTATGATGATATGAAGGTACGATGGTAACATGGTACAATTGAGTGATGGTGTGATGGTATGATGGTATGATATTATTATGGTATGATGGTGTAATGGTATGATGGTATGTGGTTAAGACGGTATGATGGTTTGATGGCACGATGATTTAACTGTACATATTTTGATATGATGGTATGATAGTATGATGGTGTTGCGGTATAATGGTATGATTTTATTATGGTATGATTGTATGAATATTATTGAGAACGATATTAATCGCAAAATCTGTCTTTGGAGGCATGTCAAGCAAATTTCAATTATAAGTCGCGAGTTCATTTGTAAATCTACGCCTCATCGAGGGAGTTTTTATGCCAACTTCTTCGAATATATAAAGCAAGAATGTAAGCACAATGAAGAACTTGAAGGAAACATTTTTGTAAGCATAAAGAACTCAATTACCTATTCTGAGGGTCTTATGGTATGGGAGTTCTGTCTCACATCTCTAGCCAACAGATTGACAGTTTTACAAATTATTTTTGTCTTGATTTGATTTAGATCACTTGAGAAATTATATTCAAATGCGCCTTGCTGTATTTCTAATTATATTTAAAATAAAAACACCTGTTGAAGTACTGAAGTACACCAATTGAATATAAACCCTGCTTTTAATCTGCTGAATTTAAGCATATCGCATTGCTTATATGAAAAAGTTCTTCTATCTTATCGGTACCGGATGTCAATGCACGATGAGTTGCAGATTAGTTGTATCTTTGAAATCATCACAAATGTTAAGCGCTCCATTTTGCTTATTATGATTAGTGCAGTCTTTCAATTCCGACTTTTACGGCAATGTATTTTTGAAAAACTAATGGTTCGAGGCTTAAAATATTTTGTTTGGACTTTTGTTCTTAAACCGAAAAACATATCAAATATAAACATATAACATGTTTACTGTTAATTTGAAACTTTGAATTTTCTTCATTTTCAAAGTTTACACCAATGCAATTGATATTATTAAGTTTTTCTAACCGCGTTATACTATAGGGCACGCAAACTGTGCGTCTTTATATCAAATCATGTAAAGCAAATTTTGCAAATAGTACATTATTGCAACAGGGGAGGGATACACAAATTATTTGTCTGTCTGACTCTGTACTAATAAAAATGAAAATCTGTATGCATGTGTCTATGCACTTTTCATGTTTCCATGCCATTCATTACACCAGATTTAAACTTTGCGTAGTGGTTTCACACGAAACTTAACAGGTATTCGTAATATTTTCGAAGCGGTTTAGCCCCATGGTCTAGGTACCCCCAATAATTTTCCAAAATATCGATTTACAAAAAAAAAATACAGGAATGAGTTTAGATAAATGGTTAAATGAACTTAATCGTATACTACCTAGTATCCGAGGGGCGATTCCCTTGATTTAGGGGAGTTTAAATATGTTTTACCACCTTTTGAACACTGGAAAAACGATATATAAGTTAATTTAAAAAAATAAATCAGATTTTGGTGTCATCTTTGTTACAATAAAATATTTTATTTACCCCGGGCAACGCCGGATACCTCAGCTATAGTTGTGTATATAGACAAACGCATGGAAAATGTTGTCAACACAAACGCAAGTAAAGCATTCTTCATTGATAACATTAAACATAGAATAGACATACAATAAATAAACCCGTTGTATACCATTTTGTCTTTTGTGTGCTGCATTGCTTTATATACATATAGAGCCCTAATGCTGTCGCCATTTTTTAGACGTGCTTTCTATAAAAGCCGGTACATACATTTAGAACTGGTGGTTTGGCGTCTATTGGAAGGGGCTCCGTAACCTTCCAGTAGGCGCAAGTGTACGTACTGCCTCCTCGTGGCAACCACCGGTAACTGTAACCATTAGGCTGAATATAGACTTTTGTGACAGGCTAAAGTACGGCGCTAAAGGAGAAAACCTTGACAAAAAATCCCTAATCTAAGGTGGAACAGCATATGCCGATGGATGAATGGCTGATAGGTATATCAGTCTATATATGCGGACTCTGGATCCAGGCACCCTCCAGTTTTATTTAGCCTTCCTGTAGTAAACCTGGGTGACCTACAGGCGACTTTTTTTTTTTTTTTATTCCCAGCAACTCGCAAGAGTCAAATTAAAACGGTAGACGAGGTACGGGAAGGAATACACGGGAGTGGGTCTGCCCTCTCAAAGTCCTTGAGTCCCAATGCTACCGCTTTTCTAGCAGAAGTAAATGTTATTACATCTAGGAGGGAGAGCAATGAGCCCAGATAGTATGTAACGCGTGTAGAAGTATTTCCTACAGTAGACATCTAGGAGAGTAGTGGATGGGCTGGTTGAGTCGACCTACATTTGCAGGAAGTAAACATCCGGAATTCCTCAAATGTATGTCGACCTACATTTTCAGTTGACCTACATTTTTCAGGAAGTGTAACATCCGGAATTCCTCAAATGTAGGTTGACCTACATTTTTTAGAAAGTGAAAAACATCCGGAATTCCTCAAAAATGTAGGTCGACCTACATTTTTTTAGAAAGTGAAAAACATCCGGAATTCCTCTATATGTATGTTGATATACATTTTTCAGAAAAAAGTAAAAATATAACCGTCATTGTTATAGACTTTCGTTGAAAACAAAAACAGATGAAAAATAAAAACAAGTATGATAGGAATTGTTTTTGTAATAAAACTGATAGTAATTGTGTTTAATGTTATATCAGTGTAAAGTATAATTTAATAATGAGTGATCGCGTTGTGTAGTGATTAATAAAAGAGATGATGCATTAATTAATTTGAGTTGTAATTTTCTTTATTGTATGATAGATGGATGATTTTGTTGTTCAAAAGTATAAAAGGAAATGATATAATTATTTGTTATTTATATTATTTTCACTCGTCCATTATCTAATAAGTTTATGATGCTTATAGTTAGACCTTTTACTATGATGATTGCTGGACCGTCAGGTTGCGGTAAAACAACGTTTGTTTTAAATATTGTGAAACATGAAAAATTTAATAAAATTTTGTGGTGTAACGGAAACTCAAAAGCGATACCTAAAGAAATAAATACAATGCAGAAAATAGAAATTTTGAAGAATGTTCCAGAAACATTTGATAATATTAAAAATGGTACTCTTATAGTCTTGGATGATTTAATGACAGAGGCTTATAATAAAAATATTTGTGAACTTTTTACAAAGGGATCTCATCATAATAACTTATCTGTGATCTTAGTAACGCAGAATGTGTTTCATCAAGCAAAATATTGTCGTGATATTTCTTTAAATTGTAAATACCTGGTAGTTTTTAAAAATCCACGAGACAAATCTCAGATTTACTCTCTAGCTAGACAAATATATCCTGAAAATTCAATAGAGCTTATGAGGGTATATAATGAAGCTACTTCGAGACCTAATAGTTATTTACTTTTTGATTTGACACAATCAGCTAATGATTTATTCCGTTTTCGTACAGATATTTTTAAAACAGATCATTTTACATGTTATTGTCCTACTAGTTTGCTCGAAAATAAGCAAGTCTGTGTAAAAAATGAAACGATTGAAGGCAAACAAACATTTTCTACATGTTTTAAAAAATTGTAACTCGCAAACGCGAAAAGCGCTGCTTACGGTATGTAGTCCTGAAGTTATAAAAACATTATGTGAAATATCGTTAAACACATTAAATGGTAACAACAACGTTTCTAAGCACTATAAAACAAAATTAAAAAAGTATAAAAGAGAATTACGTAATCTGGCATGTCCAAAACTGAGTCTTTCCTCGAAGCGAAAAATACTTATACAAAAAGGTGGATTTTTACCAGTTTTAATTGGTACTATTTTGTCGGGGTTGATTGGACAAATAATTAATCAGACGCCATGAGTAATTTACAACGAATGATTGTTATACCACCAGAAATTTTTGAAAAATTTAAACACATTGTACTTGATGACAGTAAACTATCAGAATTAGATAAAAATATGAAATCAATTCTGCGCAATAATAAACTTACTGATTTGAATAAGTGGCATTTATACAGACAGAACTTATTAAAATATTCAGCAATGAAAAGAAAAACTGCACATCAGAATAAATTTAAATGGTATCCCGTACAACCAATAGTACGTCATGTTGAAGGAGTAGGAGTTCAAACTAAAAGAATTTACACTAAGAACGAAGAAGCAAATGCTGATGCACTAGAAGTATTTGATAAATATGCACAAGCTAATATTCCTGACGTAAAGAAAGAGTATACAAACACTGATGCTGAACCTAATTCTAAACCTAGAGAAGTAATCTTTAAAAAAACTGACGACGAGGTATTTAATGATGATGATGATGATGATAATGACGATGATGATGAAGATACTATTGTTACTGATGAGTATATTGATCCAAGGGAAATCATACGTGAAAGAGCTTCTTCAGATCCAAATATGTACAGATCATTTGAAATGCAGGATGGAGCAACAATATCTGTTCCAACAAAAAAACATTTATCTAAAAAAACAAAAGATGTTCTTCGAGCCTCAAAGCCAGGATTTGGACAACCAGATATGATCATACCTTTGAGGAAAAGTAATCGACCACTAACAGTTCAAACAATAAAACGTAGTGAAGCAGAACGACTACAAACACCGTCTTGGACTTCAATCAAATAAAAATTGTAAATTTTAAAAATAAAAAGTATATAAAGAAAAAAAATTGTATTTGTCTTCATTAATTGAATAGTATAGCGGCTTTAATATATTACTTTCAGATTCAGTGTTAAACTAACTTAAAAATGGACAATTTCACTTATGTAACTCTTTTGAGTAACAGCTCTTTAAAATATTATCCTAAAAACTCATTATCCCGTTTTACGGTTCAACTTCCGAATACTATACATTTTGATGCTAATGAAAAATGGTACGTTGGCCTAGCAAATGTCGCTCATACTTCTATAAGTGACAAAGTAAAAATACCAGTGAAATTAAAGATTAAATCAACAGCAAAACAGGGGTACACAAAGAACAAATTAATTGATTTATTAAACGCGGCTCCAATTTTTTATAAAACGGTTAAAGAAACTAATTTTTTTAATCGATATATGGACAAAACTGTTTTAGTTAAACCCACTATTGTTAAAGGTGAACCGTTTATTCAACTAGAAATAATGAGCGATAAGAACGTAATAATTAAAATCGGTGTTGAATATACACCGGAGGAATTGTTTGATAACATATTTTCACAGCTCGAACAGAAAAGGTGGGGAGAATGTATCAATCTTCTTAAAAATGATATTAAAAATTTTAAAACAACAATTGAAACGAAAACTAAGATACAGAAATTGAAAGATGAATATGTTGAAGAAATAACAATAAAAAATATTGAATTTCCTTTTTACATATGTTTCTATACTGATGTAATAAAACCCCGAATTATTGGAGATATATTATCAAGATGTCTGTATATGGACCCTTTAGGAGTAGTTTTGAATAAAAAACTACCAAGATCATATCAAATAGAAAATATTCAATATTTTCCGATTGAAAAGTATAGTATATCTGAAATAAGCATTTTAATAACTGATGAAAATGGGGAGCAAATCAATTTTGAAGACAGTCAATTTATGACCAGTCTAGTGTTACACTTTCGAAAAGGTATATAAACAAGTGTTATTCTAATACATTTACTAAAATGGATAGATATTACACAAAGTACTATTCTCTTCAATCTGGGAGAGGAGTGATTGACGATGAAAATTTTGGCCCGTTATTACGATCCCAAAAGATATATCAGAAAGGAAGGGGGATTGGAGGATTTTTTAGTGGAATATTTCGCTACTTAAAACCACTATTAACATCAGCACTTAAAGGTTTAAAAAGTGAAGCACTTCAGATTGGCTCAGATATTCTTCATACACAAAAGCCTATCAATGAAATATTTCGTGATAGATCGATTCAAGTAGTTGATAAACTGAGAGATAAAGCTACAGAAAAAATTAAAGAAATGTCTGGTTCAGGAAAATCAATAAAAGGATGTTTGAGAAGATCATGTAAACAGTCTAAAATAGTCAGTCGTAAAGTAAGAAAGAGGAAAATTATATCAAAAAATAAATCAAACAAGAAACGTATTATTGACATTTTCACGTAATGGCTTTTACTGAATGTATGAAATCTGAATTAGATTTATTTATGCCACCATCAATTCAAACAAATATTTTAAAAAGTGAAGAAGTGGCATACAAACCAATTACAAGTTTAGAAAATCAAACAGGTATTGAATTTGTTTGTTATGGTCAGGGTGATGCATATTTGGATTTATCAAGTATAAATTTAAGTCTTAAAATTCAGATAGTTAAAAATGATGGCAAGTTGTTTGTTGAAGCTGATAAAGAACAACCAGGTATGGTGAACAATATGATGCATTCTCTTTTCCGTCAAATCAACGTTTCTTTAAATGGAAAAAACATAAATTCAACCGATGGAAATTATAGTTATCGTGCATATTTGGAACAATTATTAAATTACGGGGATGATGCTCATAAAACACATTTACAACTACCAGGTTGGAGTTTAGAGACGAAAGGACTTGATAAACTTGCAGAAAACGAAGGATTAAAAGCTAGAACTGCTTTGACTAAAAATAGTGCTATCGTAGAATTATACGGAAAACTACATACCGATATGCTAAACCAACCTTTATTATTGTTAAACAACGTAGATTTACGGATTACATTAACATTAAATAAACCGGAATTTTATTTACTTGCCCTTGATACTGATACATCAGTTGTAAAAATTATTGAGGCCACACTTTACATGAAGCACGCTCATATAAATCCAAATGTATTAATAGCTCATCATAAAATGCTTGAGAATACAACGGCAAAATATCACTATAAACGAAATGAAATTAAATCATTCACAATTCCTTCTGGTGGAACATCTATTTCATTGGATAATATTGTAATAGGTCAACTTCCAACAAACCTAATATTTTTGATGATAGATAATGACGCATATACTGGGAAAAGATCTAAAAATCCTTTTAATTTTAAACATAACAAAATAACATCGTTCACTCTTTATATGAATGGCGTTCAAATTCCAAATGATCCAATTGAAATGAACTTCACCGAAGGAACAAACTATGCTAGAGCGTATTCAACAATATTTGCAGCCAATGGAATTCTACATACACCCCAGGGAAATTTGATTAATAAAGAAATGTTCAAGAACGGTTATTTTATGTTAGCTTTTGATTTAACACCTGATATGTCGGCCAACGATTCATGTAGTTCTCTAATAAACCAAGGACATTTAAGACTAGAAGCAAGGTTTGGAGAAGCTATTAATACAACCAAAACATGTTTAGTATATTTAGAATATGATTCTACTTTAGAAATTGATAAAAATCGTAATATTATGACAAATTATTGAAATAATATAAATAGCAATCAGTTAAGTCGTAATTTACTTAAGACACAATGGCTGTTAATACAATGACAACTTTAGATATTCAAAAAGCATTGAAATCACATAAATGTATCAAAAAGTATTTTAAAGGAGTATTTGCAATCGATAAAATCCCTAAAGCAGTAAAATGTAAACCAGCGTTATATGTTATTAATACAGACAAGTCAAACAAACCAGGGCAACATTGGCTAGCAGTTTATTTCCCTAGAAATAATTGTGTTGAGTTTTTTGATTCTTACGGAAAATCGCCTTTGAAATATGGAGTCAATAAATTTTTAAAATATAATAGCAGGTGTGTCATCTATAATAATAAACAATTACAAAGTGCTTTCACAGGAGTTTGCGGACAATATTGTTGTTTATTTTTATTGAACAGATGCAAACGAAAAACAATGAAACATTTTATAAAATTATTCAATATGCAAAATCACTTTAAAAATGACGTAAAAATAAAGAAACTTTTCAAAAAAGAATTCTTCTAACTAAGAATCATGTTCAAACAAGTTTAACAAGACTGGTGTATCTATGTAAGAGGTGTGGTGTTGGTGAAGAAAAAACTATAAATACGAAAGAGAATTAATAAAAAATTTAGTTTTCCTTTATCCGTAATCATGGAAAATCTTCAGAAAAGCAGAAAAGTTACAGAAAAAAAAGTCACTCCTGATTTATTGTTATCTCATACGTACTTTTTAAATCATCAACATACGTGTTATATTAGTATTGGTTATGATGTGGAAACTTTTATACCTCTAATAATTTTGTATAAAAACACAGTTTTTCATGTACTAAGTACACAGCTCTGGACATCAACAATTTTGAATAATTTGGGAACAATACAAAATCATTTTAATTGTGAAAATAATATTTCATTTAGTGAATTACCAAAAACATATGGAAATTGCGACGTGAAGCTTACATGCAGAAATAATGAGCGATGTATCTTGTTTTCGAACGGAAGTAAGAAGATCGTATTGAACCGGGAAGAATGGGAACATGTCAGTGATTTAACAGTATTTTTCCAATCAATCATTAATTGGAGTGGAGCTGTCTGGAAAGATGTCGGGGACTATTACAATTTATATGTGCTTAAATGTATCGAACTGAAAAAACCTTTTCTAGAGATGGAGTACTTTTTTATACCACCTGCAACAGGCCGTATGTTTTTTAATTATTCTAGATTGTTCAACGAAATACCCATTTTGTGTAAAAATAAGATAATTAATGATGTTTATATAAATATTTGTAACCAAAATGTAATGCAATAAAACCGATTTTAATATTTTAAAAACCATATTTTTTTTTTATTTTTATTTCTTTATTACTTTTTTTTTTTTTTTTTTTATATTACATAGAATTTTTGCGACAATGTTGAAACCAATTTTTCTGAATACTGTCAACAAACTCATCACCTTTAATATTTCTAACATGTTGACAATGTGGAAACCAAAATGCATGTTCTGTCCAAACTTCATCTGTAATATTCCAATCCTCTAGACTTCCGTTACAGCTGAAACATTTTACTCTATCACTGATTCCAAAGTAATAAAATCCTGCTCGTGCTAGATACAATGGATCGATGAACCACTTATTCCAAAATTTCTCAAAAGATTTCAATCGATTCTGCACTATATTCATGTTAAGGTTATTACCTAAACCACAAGTATCCATACTTGGAAAATTAAATTGATTCGAGAATAAATTTTGTTTTTGTCTTTCCGTACAAACTGAATCTGTATCTACGGTTACAAGATTATCTTTATTACTAAACATTTTAAAAACAAATAGTTTTAAGCGACCGTCTCAAATAATATTTAGATGTAAACTGAATTTGTAAGAATAGTAATCCATCGTTTTATACATAATTAGAACTATTCTTGTTTAAACATGTTATACCATGTTATAATATGATTTTTACTGAAATAGTATAAATCTACTTGTATTGTTAGTATTTTGTATTATTAATTAAAATGAGTCGTCAACAGGTCGTGAATGAACTTCACAAACGGATTCGTAAAAATTTTCCTCGTAGAAAGGTTAAAGTCAAAGGTATTGACGATCTATGGCAGGCCGATTTGGTAGAGATGCAACCATACTCCAGAATGAATAATGGCTACAAATACTTACTGACAGTTATTGATGCGTTCTCGAAATATGCATGGGTAGAACCTGTAAAAAATAAATCAGCTAAACATGTGACAGAGGTTATGCAGCAAATTTTACAAAAAAGTAGTCGATATCCAAAAAATTTACAAACAGATTTAGGAAAGGAATTTTATAATACTACTTTTCAAAATGTTATAAAAAAGTATAGTGTACATCACTATTCGTCTTATACTGCTTTAAAAGCCTCTATTGTTGAACGGTTCAATCGTACCTTGAAAGAAAAAATGTGGAAACGCTTCAGCTTTCGTGGAACTTACAAATGGTTAGATATACTCAACAACATTGTAGATGAATATAATCATTCTAAGCACCGTACAATTAACATGGCTCCTATAGATGTTAACAATAAAAATATAGAGCGAAAACTTTTAGACACTGTATTTAATTACAATCCACAGATTTCAGTAAAAAACAAATTTAAAATTGGGGATAACGTAAGAATAAGCAAGTTCAAAAAGAATTTTGAGAAAGGCTACACGCCTAACTGGTCACCGGAAATTTTTAAAATAACGCATGTTTACAACAAATACCCTGTAACATACTTAATAGCAGACTATCGCAAACAACCAATTTCTGGAAGATTTTATGAATACGAATTACAGAAAGTTATGAACCCTAATGTTTATTTGGTAGAAAAAATCTTGCAACGAAAGGATAAACGGATAAAAGTGAAATGGTTGGGTTTTGATGAAACACACTCTTCCTGGATCAATAAAACTGATATTGTTTAATTAATTATGTATTTTTTATAATAATAAATTACACAAATTAAAATAAATTTACAAAAGTCTTTTAATATAATTTAATTTTTTCGAAGTTTTTTGTGACCGTATGGTAACGAGTCATGATTGTCCAAAAATTTTCTTTTATTACTAGTGACTTGATATTTTTTCATCTCTGCAATACTAATCACGTTATGATCCTTTGTGCGGCGGATCTGATGACTGTTGATAAATATAGGGTTTCCAATTTCTTCACCAATAATTGAGTCCCTCATTGAAGCCAGATTAATTAGTTGTGATGTTTCGAAGTTTAGAGAAAATCCTTTGACCTTACATTTTCCGAGTGTTTTATTTTTTGATGTTGAAAACACTTCAAACCCGTAGTTTTTTGGTCCACCAGAAACAAATTCTGTAATATAACTGCCCTGACCGTAATCACTTTCCAGCTCATCAGTCATATCTCCTAAGAACGAACCCGTTGATGGTTCATACTCATTTTCCTTAGAAACGTAGATAACAGAATCTGTATCATAGTATAATACACGATTTCCTAACCTTTCCAAATAGCTGTACAGTTTTAGTCTGGCATGAGCAGTAGTATACGCTGCAATACACACGTTCACGGTTGATATTGAATCAGCAGCTTCTTCTCTATATTCCCAATTAACTATCACAACATTATCATTAACTTCTTGAATGTCATTAATTTCAATTGAGGGGTTGGTTAACATATCATAAAGATCTTTGGGTTGTCTTAAAATACTTGTTTTAGATTGATTTTCTCTTTGACCAAATTTTCCCCAAAAGCTGTTTAATATAAGTTTAGCCATCGATCTCAATCCAGCATTACATAAAATTTTATAAAATTCCAACTCTATACCTTCTCTATTCTTATAGTTTTTAATAAATTCCAATTTTTGTTGATGTGTAGAGCAATTGGAGGGCCATCCAGAAGCTTCCTGTTTGATTTTCACAAATTTATTGATAAATTCCGTAAACAATCCAATTGTTCCTTTTCCATACTGGATAGTTTTGTAATGCCAAATTTCATAGATGTGTTTTATTGTGTAACCCTTCTCTATTGCTTTTAAAACTTCATCTATAACCCACGTACCTCTTAATATTCTTTCATCTTCACTATGATCGCAATAGCTTTGATATTCATTCCCACAAGTCCTACATAATACAAACATAAGCTTGTTATTCATTTTACATGGTAACACTGGATGATACAAATCCTGAGGTGGTAGTATCGAACATTTTATTAATCCTTCAGTTTTATTTAAATCAATAGAAGTACATTCATCGCCTATCAGAATTTCAGGATGTCCAATGGGGTATTTTTGATACTTACAAACCCATGGATACAGTGAGCATACATCAATGTATTTTATTTTTTCATTTGCACTCGTTTTGTAATATGTTCGTGTATTACCTGTTCGTCCTCCATAAAATGCATCACGAGGATTTAACGCAATGTTGGATAACATTGGGTGATTATCACTGATCGTAGTTTTATATTTACACTGCCACATCTCAATAACTTCAAATGACATACTTCTTAATCTTTCTGCTTTTTTAATGGTTCTTTGTAATCTTGCATTTAATGTGTCACTGAAATCGTCCTGTAATGGTTTATCTCTATTGCTACTAAGACATTCGTGACCATGGTAGTAGCATCCGTAGAACTCAAACACTTGTTTTGTATCCTCAGCATATCCGTCGACTTTCATTCCGTTTATAACAATCTCCTTTCCATTAAAGGCGTGTTTTATTTTGATTTTTCGTTTGTTACTCTCCTCTATTAACCATTTTATAGCAATTTTTGACTGTGTATCCACATTACGATAACCTTTTTTTTGGTATAACTCCAATTGTTTCTGAAGTTAAAAAATTTCGGCGAAAAACCAAATTGCAGGCTGAGGCTATTGTAGTTGCCTCATTAAAAGGACATACTCCACACTCTTCAATCATAATTTGTCTGAATTTTAAACATGCTTGTGTAAGTATTTGTACATCAGAAACACAATACTTTACAAATTCTTCTTGGAAATTAAACACATAGTTTTCTGTTCTCATATTTTCATGCCATTTCAAAAAATTATTTCGACAACCATGTTTTTTACATTCTAAAGTACAATCATCACAAACCTTCATTGTATCAGGTGAGTAAAAATTTTTATCAGGAATATCACCAATATATTTTGCATGATTCACAGTATTAAAAAAATGTGGAAAGTATCCCTTTTTAAACGTTGGAAGTAAGTCAAACGCTGCTGGTAATGACGATAGAGCCATTGGAAAATAGTTTAAACTATCGATGAATTTCACTCTATCGATTTTCATCATTATTATTTTTGATCCTCTCATAATTAACTCTGGTTGATGTGTTGTTTCTTCTAATGAATATTTTAATATGAACTGATGATCGAAAGCTTGACCATTGTGTGCTATTACAACAACATTTTTAAAATTGTGCCTTATCTCTAACACATGTTTCATAAATTGTTGTATTATTCCTTCATCTTTAAAAATCAGTTCTCTAACTCCACATTTTGAACAATTAAATGAGTCTACCATTATACATGCATCACATCGTTTTTGGAGAACACACAGATTAGGAATATGAATTTTCGACTTTTTGTCGTAACTTTTATCTTGCATAGTTTCTAAATCAAAAAATATAAATAAAATATCGTTTATATTTACTGATTTAGTATTTTTTTGAATATAACATAAATGATTTTCTGATTGGAATTTTTTACAAACATTACAAAATATTTCGTTACAATTATGCGTTCTGTTTTGATTAATTGTACGGCAACAATATTTACATCGTCTCAACATTTTACAGACTTCGTCCTTATGCTGATTGAAACATTTAACACTTTTGAAGTCTCGATTACATTTTTTGCACAAAATTTTTGCAATGCCAACACATTGAGGTTTCTGTAGACAGGCTCGACACGAGGCTATACATCTATGCTTATTTCGATTATTATAAGGAATGTTACAATCCTCACAGAAATATCTACATACAAAAGCCGATGTGAATGAAGTAATTACATTGTAGTGATTATTATGATGAATTAAATTAATTTTAGTTTTAGATTGATTAGAACCTTTAAAAATTACCACTCTGCCATTGGAACTAAACTCATATACACAAATAGTATATTTCTTTAAATGCTCTTGAAATTTTTTAAGCTCTTCTATACCACCACCTTCATTCGGTATTACAATTTTTGTCTTCTCAAGAAGTTTTTTCGTTTTTATATCCTGTAACTTTCCTATGTTACGTCGAATATTATTTTTTTCTATTAATGATCGACCTTTTGCATAAGCTTTTCCTACAACAATAGCCCTAGGTAAACAAAGATTATCATTGTTATTTATTTTAATAATTCCTTTCCTAGCACTACTCGCATCTTCAAAGTTATCGAAGTAGTTTTTACGAGTTTTACCTTGTCCTACAGGCATTTTTATCGATGTCATTACTAGTTGAAAAGTATCCGTGTTTAAACCTTCCGAGTTGCTTTGAAATACTCCACCAAGAAGATTCCAAATATCATCAAAGGTAACCTCTTTCGCTGGTCTAAATTTAATCCATGCAGGATTATTAAATTTTTCTGATGTAAAACTTAGTCCTATTTTATCTGTAGGAAGAACATCTTGAACTATGTAATTAATAATTCCATTTACAGATTTTTTTATCCAATTTAAGGGATCAGTTTCCGTTTGCGGAATGTCATTTATTTTGAAAGTAATCTTTCTACGAGCAAATCGAAATTTTGATGATGTATACTCCGTTTCTGAAACAACTTTAAACAGTTCACTTTTTTCATTTATTGGATCGTTAGTAACTTTTGCTGTTTCATTAAGATATTTTTTTATGAGTTCTTTTTTAAACATTGTTCCACTAATTTTATTTTTTACACTACGTTGAATAACACTTGTTTACACTTTTACAAAAATGTCATTTAATTTTCACACTTTCTTAAATTCACTGATGTATTGTTGACATATGTACGATCAGAACTAAAGTACTAACTTTTATTAATAATCGATATAATATAAATAAGATGAAACTTTCCGTTTGTACCTTACTTACCTTTATATGTTAAATTGTACGATTCATTTGAATTTAGCAAATTACACAATCATAAATGTATATCAGTTTAACTAAGCAATAATCTGATCGGATATTATTAATATAAAGGAAATAGTTTTTAAATTGTTCTATTTTAGCTTTTTCAAATCCATTTTATAACGACATCACATATTACCATTTTTTTTTTATTTTTTATTTTTTTTTTTTTAAATTTAAATCAGATTAACATCCGATCGAATATAATTTATTGATATATTTATTTATATCACTACAAAGTTTAAACAAGATAAAATTATTTATTTTACGGAAGGAAATAGTTCTATATTATTCAATACAAATCATAATTATAAGCAAGTCTATATACGATCGGATATTATTTATCAAGAAATAACCACGAGGTATTATTATTATAAAGGAAATAGTTTCAAATGATTCTATTTCAGCTTTGATAAATCCAATTTTCAGTGACATTGCATAATTACATTTTGTTTTAATTAAAATCAGGTTAACATCTAATCGAATATAATTTATTAATAATTATACACATTTATTTTCTATAACCATTTTATATCAGTACAAGTTTAAATAAGATAGAATTATGTATTATTATTTTACAGGAAGGAAATAGTTCTATAATATTCTATACAAATCATAAACAACATAATTATTAAACTGATTAATTGAACAAGTCTGTTTACAATCATATAATGTTTATCAAGAAATTACTACAATTTATTACACTTGCTATAATTAAATATTACTAGATTTTAACAGAATATTATATATTATAATTATTTCAATATATTTACATAAGAAACATCAAAGTGCATTGTACTTATAATGAAAATACAATATACATTTTCCCTATATAATAAAAGACAACTGAACGTTTAAATTAGTATAATTTTGTTCTTAAAAGTACGAACATACAATACAATAAAACATAAATATGGTAAGAATTTTATTTGAAATTTTGTTATTAATATTTTTTTTTTTTTTTTGTTTTATTTTTTTTTTGTTTTTGTTTTACAGACAGATGCTCTTTTTTTAAATATTTTTGAAGAAAGTTTGAAGGAGAGGGATACACCCAGATCAGTATTCCTAAAAACCAAGGAGTTAAAAACCAATTACCCGTATCATGTCAACTTGATAAAGTCGGCAGATACGAGGTATGGAGAAAGAGTCCATATACACCTATCAGAGGGTATATACAGCCTCTCTGAAGGGATGTCATCAATGATAATGAAAAAATACAAAAAGGAGAATAAGTCAAAACAATTACAATTAGGGTTAAAAATGAAAAAAACGAATATGATACTAAAAGGTTTAATCGGAGAGGGGAGATTTGCGTCGGCAGATATAAAATTCGAGCAAAGGAAAAACAATTTCATAGACCTCGAAGACACCGATAACGACGAAGAAGAAGAACAAGATGGCCAGCGTCAAAATTACTAAAAATAAAAATTGTAAAAACTTTTTTAAAATAAAAATATATATATAAAATTTTTTATAAATATATATATACATAGTAATAATTTTTAAAATATATTTTAAAGAACATAAAATGAATAAAATTAATAAACTTTTAAAAAATCAAAAATGTTTTTATTATCTCTTTTTTCCTAGTATTCAATTTTCACTTTGTTTTCCACATTTCCTGAAAAATATAGGTCAACCTACATAGTTTTATTACAATAACAATTCCTATAATACTTGTTTTTATTTTTCATCTGTTTTTGTTTTCAACGAAAGTCTATAACAATGACGGTTATATTTTTACTTTTTTCTGAAAAATGTATATCAACATACATATAGAGGAATTCCGGATGTTTTTCACTTTCTAAAAAAATGTAGGTCGACCTACATTTTTGAGGAATTCCGGATGTTTTTCACTTTCTAAAAAATGTAGGTCAACCTACATTTGAGGAATTCCGGATGTTACACTTCCTGAAAAATGTAGGTCAACTGAAAATGTAGGTCGACATACATTTGAGGAATTCCGGATGTTTACTTCCTGCAAATGTAGGTCGACTCAACCAGCCCATCCACTACTTAGGAGGGAGAGCAATGAGCCCAGATAGTATGTATCACGTGTAGAAGTACTTCCAACAGTAAACATCTAGGAGGGAGAGCAATGAGCCCAGATAGTATGTCCCAGCAACTCGCAAGAGTAAAATTAAAACGGTAGACGAGGCACGGATAGGAATATACGGGAGTGGGTCTGCCCTCTCGAAGTCCTTGAGTCCCAATGCTACCGCTCTTCTAGCAGAAGTAAATGTTATTACATCTAGGAGGGAGAGCAATGAGCCCAGATAGTATGTATCACGTACTGGTCGGCAGTATTATCAGGTTCATTAAGAGCCTGAATATTGGCTGGACGGATAATTAAAACATCTAGGAGGGAGAGCAATGAGCCCAGATAGTATGTATCACGTACCGTTAGGCAGTAATATCAGGTTCATTAAGAGCCTGAATATTGACTGGACGGATAATTAAGTAGGGCTTATGCACAAAAGATCTTTTAGGTCGCAGTGCGGGGTGGCTTGAGCCCCCACATGGCCCTCAAGTAATAATAATAATAATAATAATAATACATTTAGAACTAGCGACGAGAAGGAATTTTCGTTTTTCATCAAATTATGTAAGAAAATTGTTAAAATAGTGAAAACCTCATGTTTTAATTAACGGCAGCTGAAATATTGTGCATTTATTAACAATAAAAATATAAAGTGCTGAAACCTCACTGTGATCAGAACTTCGGTCTTTGGTGTTTTAAATAAGGATAGCATTCACCTATCACCTGTGTCATAAAGTTAGTATGACAGTTTTGACAGTACTGATTTCTATTTTAACCAACATATATTTACTTATACAACAACAGCCAAACAGGTCAAAAGCTTCAGTAACAGGGGTACAGGCATCCAATAACACGAAAAATCGTATTCTAGAACTTTATACCGAAAGTAGTATACAAATTTATACTGATATTTCTAACCGTGTAACTGACCATATTCCAGAACTTTAACCAAAAATCATTTTAGATTCCCATTTACAACGCACATGTCAAATTTCATAATAATCGGGTAAGGAATAACCAAGTTCCATCCTACTTGGCCATATTTCAGAGCTTTATCCAAAACTCATTTTAGAATCCCATTTCCGACACACATGTCAAATTTCATAATAATCGGTTGATAAATAGGCAAGTTCCATCATATAAAACATTTGTTAACTACTCACTACATCCTAATGCAACCCCAACACAACTCCAACTCAACTTCAACTCAACCCGCAAATTAACTCCTAACTTAACCTTCAAATCAATTCCCAATTCAATAATCAAACCAGCATATTATATAAAAAATCGTAAATATTTATAAATCCAGGTATTTTGGGTCAATTCGTATGGCAGGTACCCCACCCCCTTGACGTACAGTCTCCAAAAGCTTTTCAAATCTCCACCTTGACCATAGAAACAGATTGGCGAAAAAAAATCCAAATCGGACGAGCCGTTCTCGAGATACCATGGGTCCAGACATCCAGACACAGGGACGGACAATTTTTTTTTTTTGCATTTCAGACTCAGGGACTTCCAAAACGTCGAGAAAAGTGGTTTTGGACCAACCAAATTTTTCGTCATTTTTGACAGGATTTCAATACTTTGGTCTTTTTAGACCGAAGTAACATAAAATTTTAACAGTTTTAATTCAACAGTTCAATTTATCGTTGATAATTTTGAATTTAAGACGATAAATTGAAATTTTGTATTAAAACTTTTAAAATTTTACTTTTTATTTTTAGTAAATGCACACGATATATTAAGCTATCGTCAATTAAAGATATATATGCGGTTTACACTATTTTAACAATTTTCCTACAAAATTTGGTGAAAAAGGAAAATTCGTTCTCGTCGCTCGTTCTCAATGTGTACCGGCCTTAAGAGGTGTAGGTAGATTTTGTGATGTTCCATATATAAGCCGGTGTAAAAAAGACTTTATAAAATTTACATTTTTTGAATGAAAGCTCATTATTTTCGACAATTTTATTTCACCTATTCGTAGATGAATAATTATATTTAGACATATATGAAAACCAAACTTGGAATCTATCAATTAATCCGTAAAATAAAATTTAAATTCCCATAATTTTATTCACAACTACATGCAAAACTAGAAAAGCTTTTTAAACGAGAAAAATAAACAACTCATAATATATTCAATAGATATATTGGATATCTATTAGAACGACAAGGATATCTATTGTTCTTATTTTTTGTGTTTTTGTTTTTATTTTATCGTGTTGCCGCCTTTTTGTTTTCTACATGTAGATCAGACAAAGCTATCTATACCTTTTTTGTTTTCTATTTTCGTATTTGCCCGTTTTTGTTTTAAAGTGTTCTTTGTCATTTTTAATGATTTTATATTGAAAAGACAAAGATAATCTAAATTAAATTTTTATTTTTTTATTTACGAGCTTTTACTTTTACGCTTTCTTTGTTTTTTGTTAGTTGTATATTGAAAAGACAAGGATGATGCTATTTGTTTAGATTTGTTTTGTATAAGGATTTAATAGTTTGTGTGTACATAGTTGTTGAAAATGGACAGGTTTTCTTTTTTCAATATATTTGAAAATGTAGACATATTTTCTTCTACGATTTTAAAACCATATCTGTAAAACATATTAAACATGCAAATTAACAAAAAAAATTTTACATTTAATTGAAGTTTTATTAATAAACTTATAAATCAAAACTAACAATTTTACATTGGTTCTTATGGGACACAGAAAAATGTTCACCTCTTATACAGCTTCTATTTCTACCTTACGGCTATATATGATACATGTAAGATGGCTATGTTTATACTAAGAAAGGACATATACATATTTTATTTACAAATTTGCGTTAAAAGTTTTGTTGCGTGTAAACGTAAAATTTTAAATTTTAATAAAAAATTTTAAAGTTATATGCCTTGTCTTGACGGTATAAATAATCCGAGCATAATTTGATTTAGCAGTGTAATATTACACAGCAAATGTAAAATACGAACATAATTAACCATTTTTAGTACTTTTTAGTACTATAATTATCCTAAATACCCATAATTAATTGGAACATACATACTTCTACTTCTCGGAAAATACGGATGGATCGCTTCGATCAGTTTGTTAAAAAATTTTAAAAATTAATGTTTTCTGTTTTCTATTGTGTATGCGTGCTCGTTTTTTATTTTGCAGGCTTAAATATTCACTGGTTAGAAATAAATAAAATTCTTTGGTTTCATCTTTTCTTGATTTATTGGTTTATTAATTTTTTTTCATATACAAATTAAAAAGCTTTGCAAATTCGCTTGAATGCTAAAAGTACAAAACATTCGTTGATGCCTAATTTTTGACGTCTAATAACAATAACAACATAACTAGTACGCGCATTTGACGAAAGGAGGGAGAGTAGTAGTATAATTTTACCGTCAATTTTACCATCATTTTACTCCAAGTTATGATCATAAAATTAATTTTTAGAACTATATGAACAATATTTTGACGTTTAATTTGTTTTCCTTAACACAAAAAATCACAATAAAGTTGTCTAGCAATCAATCTATGAAAGGTGTGGTTTAGTGATTGAAGAATAGAAATGGATAACAACATAAATTCATACACACCGCCCGTTGACTGATGTTTATGACACGCCATAAACGATATTTCCAAATGATTATGGGTCATAATCATACACAGAATAATTAAGAATGAAGACGATTTATGACATGCAATAAAGGAAATTTTAAGAGCAGTATCAAACTGGTATATAAACACGACCGATGGCAAGTATAGAGAGGAGAGTTTTTGATTTACTTTAAATCGTTAAACAAGGAAATAAATCTGTTGTCATAGCCCCCACCAGTGGCAAGCGGGCACATTTAAATAGTTAAAGTCAAAGCAAATCAAAGTGTATAAAAGTACAGTGAAATAAAGTTAAGTCAGGTGCCATAAAAAGTACACAGTGTTTTTAATTGCAAAATCCGGACGAACTCAGGAAGCCCAGTTCGTAACAATATGAAAATGCCACTATGTCAGGTTATGAAATCGATTATTGCGCATCTTTTTGACGAATTATCTCAAAAACTCAATTTTTTTAGTTGTGTCACTTTTCTATGTTATGTGCGATATTTACTCAATACAAAGACGTTTGTGATTGAATAAATTTTCAATTTTGATTTGCTTTTGTAAATACAAACAAATTATGAATGTTGCTTGGTTGTGAGCTAATTTATATATTAACCCTTTGAGTGCCAAGGAGCGTGATCGCGGGTCCCCCACTCCGCGCACTGATAGCTAATTCTCTAACAACCATGTTGGCACTCAAAAGGTTAAGGCAATTATTTTGAAATAGGAAGATATAATCAATCATCTTATTGAAAAAGGACAAAACATACTTCCCTTTCATGTGATGTTAAACAAAACTCACGTACGGTACGATTCGAATTCGATAGAGTTTATGTCTTTTGTTTCAAGAATAAACTTATGTACTCTACTATTTAGCTTTATGATTATGATCTTTCTATTGCGATTTCTTTTTGTCGCGTACTTTTCCTTTCCTTTACATAGATAAAGTATCACTAAACAAAAATTTGGTTGAGATAGCACCAAAAAAAAAACATAATTGGAAAACGAAAGAGAGTACAATTTTATTCTTGAAATAAGAGACATAAACTCTATATCGAATTCGATTCGAAGGTGATTTTACAAAATCCCGCCCCTCGGCCTCGGTTTGCGTTCAAGATATTTTCTGATTATTCCTTGATCTAAAAACATTTTTTAATAATAATAGTGTGCGGCTTTTATTATTTATTTGAAAGCTAATATTTTCCGAAAATACTTAACCAACCCATAATTTTTTGTGCTTCAATGCAAATTTTTACAGTGTCCTTTCTAGTATATCTCAGATACCCTTTAATTTTTATTGAAATAAAAGACGAAGCATGCGGTTCGCAATTATTTAGTAAATTTTTATATGTTTGACATGTTACTTTATTTATCACAATTCGCTCTACAAAGCCATTTCGCTCTACGAATCTATTGAACTACGCGGGAGTATATCTGTTTCACAGTTCATATCGCAGTTGGGATCACGCTCAGGTAACTGTTCCCTTCTAGAGGAAACTGTTAGTATATATTTTTGTGTCTTCTTGGGATAAACAGTTTGCTTCTGCTGAGTAATAATTTTACCTCATTGTGAATGAGGAATTTTTTGTAAGCAGAAGCGGATTGTGTGGCATTGGGATTACTATTATATCCCCCCATAGGCCTTTATACAAGAAAAAAAAATTCTAAATCCTGGGAAAATTTATAAGTATGTATGTATAATCTAAAATATTTTTTTTAAATTCTTCATAGCAATAATGAACCCCAAAAATTTTGTTTTACTACGTGAATTAATAATATATTGTTCATTTTGTAGCTACTAATTCTCGTTAAATCTTTTTTATAACCGAACGCAAACAAACTTCATGAGCTCAAACAATCGAATATATTATTAATTCTGGATGGTGTTCGTTGAGCAGCTGCTGAAGCAAAATATAAGTACTTTCGTTTAATGTATGTGCCGCAATTTTCACGTTCGTACTGTTTCCTGATGTGCCACTAAATTTGTGATATATTTCCATTGGATTTTGTCCTGATTGCCATCATAAAACTGTTCCATGCTTGCTAATATGTTTCTGATTAGTTTAATGCAATGACAAGCGTCGAACAAAATAGAAATGTTATGCCCATCAATTGGATGTTTAAAAAAAGGCGTTTCTCCTTAAACATCGGCTCCTATAGGGGATTAGTGGATTACACATTCCCAAATTTGCTGCATAGCCATCGAATATTAATCCTACAATTAAAACTCCAGATGGCTGAAGAAAGAGCATTTCCTTCGTGATATTGGCTCGGTCTATTGAACTGAGCCCATTTATTAAAAAATAGCCAACTGGAATTTTCCATCTCTCATTTACTCCAGTTAATAGAAAAACCAGAACATCTTTTGCCACAGGGAGGTTTTCCGTTTCTTGTCAACTGGCTCCAAAGTCTACAAACTCCAACGTATTTGTTTTGTTGATGACACCATTCAATTTGCCTTCGTATAGACATTTCATCAACCATAAGACATGCTGCGAGCTGCTTACCTTTTTGCTCAGCCAGTTTATTTTTCAATTTCATCACTTTTAAGGCATCAGTTGTGAATCCTGGTGCTCCTGGTTATAAGCTATGAATATATTGGTAAGCTCGAGGACCATCGAAATGGAGCGTTAACGCTAATGTTCGTAGCTCCGGTGAGTATTTACCACGAATTTTTCCGCGGTTAATTGCACCTCAGACATTTTTTTCGTTGAGAGATAGTCTGTTTTGGTAAATAAATAAAAAAGTACAGTTTACAATTTTATTTAATTAGGTTATTTTAATACTTTCAAAGCTTCCTCTGCGCCTTCGGTGATATAATTTTTCTCCCGCAACTTCCTGGGCCCCTATTCCTGAATACGAATACGAAAAAGAAATCTACGAATTCATATCATTGGTATTTTTGAATACGAATACGTTTTTGCATTAAATACTGGGTCCCTCAACGTCACAATCACAATAAACTAAATAAATAAAACTAAAATTTAACGAAATATGTATTTTTTCTAGGCACAGATTTGAATTTGATTTTAATTAATAAAATTATTTTAGTTTGATTTCAAATAATATTTATCAAACATGGCGCGGGTTTCATTTTATTCACGTAGCCAATTAAAAACTAAATTTATTAAAAATGTTGACACATTTACGTTTATTTTCCGTTTTACACTGTCAACAAAATTTCCCTTTGCTTACACTACAAAAATTAAAATATACATACTGTACGTTCGTATGAATCAGTATTGACGAGTGTAAATGTTCGAAAAGCGCCGACCTACCAAAAAATTTAAAAATTACCCTACCTTTCCACCTGACATATACTATACCACTACCATTAGTATTTCTATAAACAAAAATATTAAAAATGGCTTCGGGTGAGGTAAACGTGCGATACGTTATTCGATGCGAATAAACTGGAATTTATATTCCATAAGCATTCATTGTCTCTATACAATTGAATTAATTTCATAATTTCCTCCTTTTCGTTCATTTTGAAAATATTTATTATTAAAACTTAATTTATTACCATTAAAATTCAACACAGGCGGGATTACACTTGCCGTTACTTTGAATTGTGTATATGTCGTATATGAAATTATTATAACATCGAGTTTCGCCAATTTATTATAACCTGCTGGTATAATTTATTGGTATGTATTTTATAACAATTGGTGTCTCCACTACCAAAACAGTAAATATTAATGGTATAACTCACCTAGTGTTCGCTGATGACCACCGGGATAAAAAAGATCGGAGTTTTTTTGAGCAAAAAAACGAACGCATAAAAAGAGTCGGTGTATTTTTAACTCTACTTTTACTTGGGTTTTTTTGACAACCGAAAATTATTTCTTTTATCGGCGAAAAGAAATCCAAAATTTCTGTGAATTGAAAAATGTAAAATAAAATAATATGAAATGCTTCGATTTGGATAATGATATTAATAAAAAATATTAAAATAATAAAAAGAAAATGTAATGTTGACATTTAAAACACCAAAATCATTTGTCAAGCAAAAAAGTTGTTCGCTGATGTCATAAAAAAAAAACCGAGTTTTTTGTTAATGTGAAGTTTGCGGGGTAAAATCTGTCAAAAATACTCGGGTATTTTCTGTCAAAAAGCCATCAGCGAACACACGGTCAATGGTAGATTGCAGGTGGAGAGGCCGGGTTAAGCAAGCTATGACATTTCATAATAAAATATCAACATAAATGGCATTTCATAATATCTTAAACGTCAAATTGGGACAGCTCGTTCAGTTCGATCGTGACGATCCTCAAATCGTCAATGCATTGAAAAAATATATATATCGGTATATAAATTTGTCTACGCAACCATAGACAAATTTCCAATACGATTTGCAATCAAAAGTAGTCATGCCTACATCTTTTTCCATTGCAAATTTTGCATTTACAAAAAAAAAATAAAAATTTCCCTTATCTTGTTTAGGAGCATTTTCAATCCTGCGATAAACAAAGTAACACCTACTCTCCACCTGCCATTAACATCGAGTTATACCATTAAAATTCGAACAGTTGCTAGTGGAGACACGAAATTGCAACGACCTGCCAGATGTCATACAATAATTTGCTGCCAAGAAGGCATAACTTGATTGTATACCAAAATTGAACGTTTCTTGGCTGGATTCAAAAACATGGTTACCAGTTTCGAATGGAATTTCTCTAATTTGTAGTTAGAATCTATGTACTAGAATTTTTGAGACCTGTGACGTGAAGATTTATTTCCAAAAAATATTTGTTGTTACACAAAAAAATTAAATTTTTGTCAAGATATTTTAAATACATACTTAAAAATGCGACAGCCAAAAACGAATCATTAAAATAATTATACGTATGACAATTTTTTTGCAACAATTTTTGCACAATTTCTTTAAAATATCAAAACACAAATGATTTCTAATCGTTAAATTTATTGTACGTTTTCCTCACCCGACGCCATTTTTTACATTTTTGTTACCAGTTATGGTAATTGTAATTGTATCATTTATGTCAGGTGGAGTAGCCAGGTAAGCTGAAATATTTTTCCTATGTGATTTATTGTTTTTATTATGATTTTTTATTGACGTCTAGAAATGTCAAAATTGACAAAATTATTTGGTAATACAAATACAAAATGTTTCTAATGTTAAATTCTTTTGATTTCCAAAAAAAAAATCGATTTTTTTACTTGCCAAAAAATATGAAAAATATAATTGATCCGTTTGTAGTTGGCTTGGTACAAAAAAATAACAAATAAAATAGCGAGGTTTTGTTTACCCATTTGACATATTGAAATTTAAAAAATGAAGTTACCAATAACAAATCAAAAGATGGAAATTTAATTTGTTTATTTTATTATTTTAGCTTTTATGAAAAATACAACTTCTCGCTTCAATATACAGTGTGTTTGGTGCATCGTTTAAAAAATGATAAATTTAAACCATTAACAACCATTACTGGATTAATGCTTTATATTTAATTATTGTCTTTACAAAACAAAATTCAAATTAACGGTTCTATTTTGAAATTTGTTTTATTCCGAAAATTTTCTTCAAATTGACATATGAATTCCTAAAATCAGCGGCTAATCCGAAAAAAGAAGATCCATTTCATCTTTTTTTCGGATTAGACGTCCAATTTCGGAGTGCTGAATTAAAATATTAACACTAGATATACCAACCGGCCAAAATGACCGGTTGTACTTTTATTGAACTTATTTTTTTTATTATTATGTAAATATTGTTTTGAAAATGTATGATGAGTTTTAATATAATTACTGTGTTTTCATATTAAAAGTCATCTTGAATTTCCAAAACAATACTTACATAACAATAAAAAAAAATAAGTTCAATAAAAGTACAACCGGTCATTTTGACCGGTTGGTATGTATATGTATAGTGTTAAAAACTGGACGTCCCAATTTTTATTTCAAAATGGTATTTTGTCTCTATCGTACTATTAGTGAATTTTTACTTTCTCTTTTTAGTTTGACTAATTTTTTCGCCTCGCCATCGTGGAAACCATGCTTAATGTGAAAATGAAAATTAAAAAACATCTAGGCATTATTAATTTTTAGTTGTAATTTTGAATGTTTTTTTTAGTTGTGTAGATAACAAATTTTATGTCGATACACATTTTTTGTGTGCATGTATACTATCCGTGTGAAGTTCGTTGTAAAAATAACAACGAAGTTTTCTGTCGAAACGTACATTTAATCGTTTCACTACTCTATTCTTGGCGATTATTTGTTTTTTTTTTTAAATTCCGACATACTTTGCCATAGTAGTTGGTGTTGCCTTTTGGAAATGTTCAGGTATGTCACCTGCGTACCGAAAATGCCTTTTTGGAGTAGTTGGCGAATTATCCAGTGCACTATTGATTCAAAATATATGAAATATTTATTAACTCAATAAGTAAATTTGTAAAAGGAAATTATTATGTACGTAATGGTATTAGCTCGTTACGATGTACTTCATTTCGATTAACATCTAATGGGGTTAACGGTTTACGAAACGCATCGTAATCAACAGGAAATTCAACGTCAGTTCTGAAATATAAATAAAATTATAGAAATGTAATTTAACCAAAATATAAAAGCTTACACGTCATTATTTCTTGGAAATATAGAATGCTGCGCATCACTTTTCGTTACGGCAACACAGTAGAATAAATTAGTTGATAGTGGAAAGTTCCATGATAAAAACTATTATAATGTGTCTAGACTATTTGTACCGAAACAATCATGAAATTTCGAGAAGTTTTGGTTCGAGTATATAGGAGCGAACCAATTCGATTACGATTATTAAGGTTTTGGTAAGCGATAAGTGAAGATTAAACAGGAAATTAAAAAATGATTTAAAAAGCGTTTTAGTGTGAAATAAAAGTTACAAGTGAACAGTAGAATTGTGGAAAAATAATAATAAGTGGTTTTGTGAATTATTGGGCGTATCCAGCACACAGATATCTACTTTTGAGATATTCTCAAATGTAGAATAGTCTCAATTGTAGACTGCCAAATGTGCTGGACGTAAAATCTACATATTAGTTTTGGTTTGTGTCTTTGATTATCTGTATAATTACCTCCATTGTTGTAATGAACCATTATTGTTTATTTTCTAATTTCAATTTAATGAAATTGATTCGAAAGATTTCAAATGTGCATAATGTGCCGTTGTCTTTCTAATATGTACTCGTATAACAAAATTTTCCATTAAAACTGTCAAAAAAAAGCGAAGATACAAACCAAGAAATATCTACTCAAATGTAGATTATATTTTTTTGCCTCACTAAATAGTCAGAATATCTACATTTTTCTAGTGAGATATTTTGCATCCAGCACATCAGATGTGAGATATCTACTTTTTTTTAGTGAGAAATCTATGTGCTGGATGCGCCCATTGTAATCAAATTGTGTTAAATTAATTTTTGGTGTTAATAAATAAAATCGTTTGTGATAAATTGAAGTGTTGTATTTTATTCACAATCCAGTGACAAGGCAAAAACGAAACAATATTCTCGCACTTTTTGGATGTTCGAAAATGTCTAGTTCTGTTGTTCACACTTATCACAGTGAACCATTCTTGATAATTAATTGGATCGGAAATCTTCAATCTGCAAAACGAATTTGTTTATAAGTAAACAAAAATTCTCGGATATACACATGAAAATATTTTATATTTAAATTAAAACGTCTATTGTTCGCGCTCACTTGTGGAAAGTAACAGGTGGAGTGGTATAAAACATCGAAGTGCAGCCTTCCATAATACATTTTCTTCCAGTTACCATTTCAAATAACAAACAAAACCGAAATATATATATTTTTATTAGTAAAATTAAATATTTCACTTTAAAAGAATAAAATAGCACAAAACACAGCAAAAACACAAAAAAAAAATCTAAACACAACTTTTGTAAACACACGAAACGTTAAGAAAATAATAATTTAAACATTATTGTTGAACATATTTTAAAATGTTGACAGTATTTTAGTTTTTATTTTGGCCACTCAGAGACGAGGTCGCTGAAGATGTTGGATACACGTTTTATTTGAAAAACGAAAATGTATGTAACTGTCATTCGGCTAGCGGTACATTTATTTTATAGTCAAAGGCTTAAAGACTCTCAAACTTGTTCATAAACACAATACAAAAATATTTTAATTTAAAAAAAATTAAACATAAAAAATTAAATTTTAATTTTTTCTGTCAGTACACGATATTTTTCGTCATGTTTTTCTGTTATAATTTTTTATTCTGTTATAATTTTCTAATGTCGGCTAAAAAAACTGAAATGAAATGCCAACTTCACACACTAAACACAAAAGCATTTTGTTTTCTTTTTTAATATTATTTTCCGTTTTCTTTTTAAGGGGAGGCTCTCATGAAACTTGATCCGAAAACTCGATTTTTTTTAATTTCATTTTTTGATAGCCTATATTATGTGTAGAATATATTTCCTAAACCGTTTCACTGAAATATATTTCATAAAAAAGCTTTTGTCATAATAACTTGACTCGACCCACTTTTGTACTTATCAACTCAAAAAAATCGTTAACAAAATCTTTAAATGTGTTTCCTGAAAACGATGTTTTTTATATCTGTCTCTACGATAACTGAAGAAATGGATGACTATTTTTATTTTGAAGTTCATTTAATTTATTGGAGGATAAGCCTAAATGTCGATAATATTTGCTGTTTATTTCATTTGTATTGCACTTTACAGAGCGAAAAAAACGTAAAAAAACGGTACCGAAAAATTGCATGTCCACCATTTTTTTAATTTTCGACTTTTTATTGATATTGTTGGTACAACCTCCAGCATTATAAAAATGTTTGGTTTTTTGGTTTCCGATAATTTTTACAAGTGCTACAATGGAGACCGATAAGTCACTTTTTTCTGAGACGGTCATGTTACAAGACGTATAAACAATTGACCTTATTATTCTTAAACAATTTTTTTTTTGTACTTTAAAACTCAATAAATAAGTGCCCAAAAACCTTAAGTTGTTTATTTTCCACTTAAGTAAATTAAAAAAAATTAGCACAAAAATACAAACATACAAGTTTTGATACTGGTGTTGTGTAGCAATATATGTACTAATTTTAAGGATTTTTACGTTTCAATGTCGAATTTGTACAACAAAAAGAATTAATTTAGTCTAAGCCCAAATTATCAGTATTAAATTTAAAATTCTAAAGTCTAATAAGAAATTGTAAATTATTGTGATAACAAAATAAATAAAAATAAAAAACATAAAAGTAGTGCAACTACTATGCACTATGTAAAAGCAAATCATGTACATGCATTATAAATTAAAGAAAACTGAAAATAAATAATGAATAAATAAATAAATAAGTTAACTTGTAAACTGAATTTAATTCATAAGAACCGTTTCCTTTTCTCTCGAACCGTCTCGAATCAAAAGGTCAGTAAAAGGGCAGTTAATCTAGTAGCAGGTAGCTAATATTACACTGGAATTTCAACCGAAAATAGTTTTTCGGTTTAGTAATGGACAAGGCAAAACTTGAAGATTCTAAAAATTGTCAAATTTTTCGTTTTTTATGTTTTTTGTTTTCCTATGGGCAAAGCGCTTTATTTCAAGTTCCAAATTTATATGTTGCAACTCGTTTTTCTTTCTTCTTCCTTCTTTTTAGCTTTGAGTTGATTGGCTTATTGTCGATAGCTAATTTCAAAATTATTTATCCAAATTTCAGACAAAACAATATATTTTCGTATTTGAGCCAATTATCGTGAGTGACAAATTCAACTTTCATAATTTTGCCGCAAACCACATATATTTTGCAACAATAATTCGATTTCAAGTTATAAAACGACTTCTTTGGTCTATAGACAAATTTCAGAATGTGCATCGATGATTTTTTGATCCAAACGAAATATTCGTTTGAATTACTGAATAAAAGTAAAACTTTAAGTGTAGGTTTCATCTAACGAAGATAATTTTAAACGAATCTGGTTTGTACGTTGTACCAAAGGAATGGAAGGCGTGCGTGCTGTCAATAAAAGATTGCATCCAATGAATTTTTTCAAGTGCGGCGCAACGTAAATCGATTATATTGTAAAGATGACACTTTGAATAATTACGCACAGCGCACGCTAAACAATAAGGTTAAATCCACCATGTGTTGAACAACCCAGTTTTGCATCTTAAAATAATTGTATCGTAATTTTTTGGGTCTAGTTAATTTTGTTTACCTGAATTTTGCATGTTTGTAAGAATACAAGTAGCAAATCTGTACACTATCAATCAACAATTTTAAATTAATTTAAATGCAAAATACGATCCAAGAGGAAATAAATTACAATAGATTAGAAAAATTGATATGCAAATTATTATTTGCATTTTAAATTTGTTTTGTTATTTATTTTGTTACGTTTACTATCTAAAGTGTATATCATTATAAAAAATTAAAAAAAGGTTTATCTGTCATCTATGCGGTAGGTGCTTAGATAGTGATAAAATTCTTAAGGTTCAAACAATAAAATGTGTGCCGTAAAGAGTGTGCTGTATAATTTTAACATGTGTTATATACAGCGTGTTACATTAAATGACCTATAAAATTAGAGGCCGATTTAGATGAAGAAAAAAGTTTGCCCGACAAAATTTTTGCATGTCAGTTAGAACTGCACGCAATAGAAAAATAAAAATTGGTTAAAAAGAGAAAGGATATGTAAACAAAAATGTCGATGCTGTAATTGTTGGAGGCTGATAATTTGACGCCATATTTTTATCGGTAGTGACATAAATTAAATTAATTGGGGGAAATTAATCAAAATAAAATAAATATGAAAGCTCTTAATTAAATTTTTGTATTTAAAAATTTTCAAAAATAAATGCATGGTTATCATTCGACATGTCTGTTTTTGAAAATTTGGTTATTTTTGCCTCCTATAAACTTTTGACGTCTAGTCATTGTATGCGGGTTTTAATTGTATTTGGATTAGTTTGTTACTATAAAATATCAAAAAGTATTGTCGGGTCGAATATATTTTATAGTTAAATTTTCATTTCTATAGTAACAATTGCTTAAAAAAAATGATAAAACAGCCTTACAAAATTTTGCATGTTTATATTGTCGTTCTTGTCATACAAACGAAAATTGTAATGTACTGACCTCTTCTTTTTTTTGCAAGGCAAACATTTTTCTACATCTAAATCGGCCTTAATTTTAAATACCTTCTAGTAAGATATTATATTACAATTAAGAATAAGAAAGTTACTAAAAGGTTCCAGTTTTTTAATTTGGTTTTTACAACTAATTAAAGTTAAAATAACTTACTATTAACCTTTTTCCTCAAACGTCAAATGATGTAAATTCACAGCCGAAGGCGTAGGGTAAATGTCTTGTTGATATATTGTTTTCTGTGTTTTAGGCAAAAAAAAAAAAATGTTTACGGTAGATTTAACTTTAAAAACTAAAAAAATATTGATTTCATGTTGTTTATACATAAACGATAATTCATATTTATTTCACCTACAGCGATAATTCTTAGTTTATTGCCCTACGGCTTCGATGAATTTGGTGTCAACATTTTTGGAGGAAAAAGGTCTAATGGCCTGTTACCGCGGAGATTCGCGGCCGATTTACATTCAACGTCATTCGACGTACACAAAAAGGCTGAAACACAACATAGAAAAAACTATAAAGACATCTGCTTTTTTACAGATGTCGAGTTTCATCTTTTTTCTGTAAAATCGTCATTAAGCGTATTGACGATTGTAAAAGTATGAAATGCGCCTCTAGCGGAAAAAAAACATAATTGGCCTAACGCCGAACTGTGACGTTTGAATTTATGACAATTTGTGTTTTTTTTTTTGTACTAAATTTTAAAAATGGAAATGTTTCAAAAATATATTAAGTTGAAACAGACATAAAGAAAGCAAAAACCGTAAAAAATAACACACATATCAAACGTCACAATATCAAATCACGACTTATTTCTCAATGCCTGTTTGATTATTATCTATTTACTGTATCATGAATAAAAGCATTGCCACATGACATAACTACAGACGTTTTTCTAGAAACAGATTTTCGATTTATGATTAAATGGCTCCATATTTTGTGTTTAAAATAATCATAAATAATATAAAATAACTCAAATTATTAATTAAAATAACAAATTTATAATAACTTTACAAGTTTAATTGAAAAATAACCATTTAAGTCAAAATCCGTTTCCGGGGAACGGCAGAAACGAAAAATGATAATTTTTCAATTAAAATTGTTAAATTATTAAAAATTCCTAATATTAATTAATAATCTGAATTATTTTATATCATTTATCATTATTTTAACCACAAAACATGGAGCAATTTAATCATAAATCGAAAATCTGTTTCTAGAAAAACGTCTGTAGTTATGTCATGTGTAGGGTTACCATATCCAGGTCGATCAAAAAGAGTATTTTGCCAAAAACTGCTGTTTAATTAAGAGTACAAAAGAGTACATTTAAAAAACAACCAATTTTACAAAACATTGCCCAAATTATAAATAAAAGTAAACTATTCAACAAAATCATATTTTGCTTTACTACGCACTGCAGATAAGAGCTTCTGGTTATTCTTGCAATAGTCGTAAAATTGAGGACAAGTAAACTCCTTAAAGTTAAACTGAACCATCAGTAAACTTTTGACTGGCTCTATCGAGAGTCTATTCCGCTCATCTGTCCGCTGCGCGTTCATTAAACTAAAAATTCTTTCTGTTTTTGCATTCTGCGATGGTATCGCAAAACAAAAGCTGCAAATTTTGAGGAACTCTGATGAGGTACATACTATGATTACGGTTTTTGAAATATTCAGTTCACTTAGCACAGCGCAGTTTATTTGCAGTCCCCATTTCCGTCAACTTCATCCAAAAAATTGTTCATATTGACGCTTTGGTCAAACAGCAATGAATCCTTTATATGTACTCCCTTATCAGCGAAATAAATAAGCGTTGCTTCAATATTATTCCAGTTCGGCTTGGCGTTCAATGTTCAAACTTCTTCAGTTAATTCATAGAATAAGTCCACATTTCCAAATAGTCCATGTCACGCTGGTAAACGTGAATTATTTCACCTTTTAACACATTCCCGCACAGGACGGCTATAGCCGTCCAATTTTTGGTGATGTTATAGACAAATGACGGCTATAACCGACATAACTCTTTTATTAAAAAACCAAATAACTGTAGTTAAAGTAAATTACGATTATATCCGTCGAGAGTTTTCCTGGAAAAACTGTGGATATGTGTAATAATTTTCAATTTAAAACATGTAACTTATGCTTAATTTCCTAAGGCGGCTTAAATAATAATTTTAAAAAAGTGTGTTTCTGGGCACGATCTTGTAAAAAAAAGTGTGCGGCAACCTGTTAAGCAGAAACCTTTGGGTTCGCCGTCATTCTTTCGAATGATTTCGTTCACTTTCATTGGAATAAACTCACTTGCTACTCTTTCCTTTAAAATATGCTCCACTGTTGCCAAAATATCAATAATCTCCATTACCGAATTCCGTTCCCTTCCTATTGCTTCAATTTTTGAGTGGAATACGTACATTAACCCTTGTGTCAACACGACATACCCGGGTGTGTTTTTGATTTTTTTTTACTGAATGAAGTTATTTTATAATAAAGTTAAATGACATTTTTCATTATGATATCGTTTCAATATTTAATGTTTATCCGTCTTTGATGCAAAACTCTTGATTAAATTCATACACACCAGGGGTTTATCGTGTGGTGAGAAGTCGTGTTATTCTCGTGTTGACACAAGGGTTAATGAATGTGTAAACCAAAGATAGGCCTCATTTATAGGGTTTTCAAAAAACATCTTAATTATTATGGGCGTCTAATTTTGCGATAAGAAATACGACTTCAACGCTGGATTTGTAAAATTAGGTTTACGGCTGGTAACTAAGATAACCATTGAAAATTACAAATGAAAACAATAAATTTATACATTTTTGTTTAAATTTGAAAAAGAGTACATTTGATGTAATTACGGAAAAAGAGAGAGTACAAATATTTTCGGCTCCAAAAGAGTACAAGTACTCTTAAAAGAGTACGGTTGGTAACCCTACATGTGGCAATGCTTTTAGAAATGCCAAAAAACTGCGATGGCCCAGTTAAAAGAAAATCCACCAGATGGAATCCGAGACGCTCCAATCGTCAATTTTGTTGACCAAAATTGACGATCGGAAATATAGAGAAAGAACTACCTATCGGAATAAAATAAAACAGTAACTACAATACAAAATTAGCATCAGCGCTCGCAGAACAACTAAAACATGACATAGCGGACATTATTTGCAGCGAAACTACAATAAATATTTTGTCTAAAATCACGTCTACAATATTGTTTTTTTTTTTGTTGATTTATTTTTTTCCCAAGAAAATATCCAATTTGATTTAAGCATGGTTTCCACGATGGCGAGGCGAAAAAATTAGTCAAACTAAAAAGAGAAAGTAAAAATTCACTAATAGTACAATAGAGACAAAATACCATTTTGACAGAAAAATTGGGACGTCTAGTTTTTAATATTTTAATTCAGCACTCCGAAATTGGACGTCTAATCCGAAAAAAAGATGAAATTGATCATCTTTTTTCGGATTAGCCACTGATTTTCGGAATTCATATGTCAATTTGAAGAAAATTTTCGGAATAAAATAACTTTCAAAATAGAACCGTTAATTTGGAAAGCATTAATCCAGTAATGGATGTTAATAAAGTTAAAAAATGTAAATTAAATTATGAAATGTCTCCAAATGTATATCAATCCAAACACAAACAAAGTTATAGGTGATGAAATCGCAAAACGTCAAAAATAAATGAATAAAAATTCGGTGTAGCGACTTGTTGCTGTTTCACTCACTCTCATGTTATTTTTTTTATTCCTTCCTCATTTTAGTTTGCCTAAGTTTTTCGCCTCGCCATCGTGGAAACCATGCTTTAATCAAATAAATTATAATACCTATAAAGGACATAGCTATACTTTTCCATAGTAAACTTGCGGTCAATGATATAGGCAGATTTATCGATAATGCAGTATTATTTAATACGCAAATAAATTATAATAACCTATAAAGGACATTCTTGTCAAAAAACGACGTCAGATGGATTAAATCTAAAGATGGCACTAGTAGTATTTTTTAAATGTTTTTTTTGTTGTATCGAAACAAAAATGTAAACAAAAATTAATAATTATTAAAGCTAACATCTATAGAAGTTATCCTGTACTATGTTTTCACTTATAAAATAATACTGCATTATCGATAAATCTGCCAATATCATTGACCGCAAGCTTACTATGGAAAAGTATAGTTATGTCCTTTATAGGTATTATAATTTATTTGTTAATACGTGAAAACATAGTACGGGATAAGTTCTAAAGATGTCAGCTTTAAATATTTTTAATTTTTGGTAAATAAATAAAAAATAAAATTAATTTTTTTTATAATTCATGTCTAGTTATAAGTTTTATTCGTGTTTTTTGCTTTTGTTTACATATTTGTTTCGATACAAAAAAAAAAAGCCATCTTTAGATTTAATCCATCTATCGCCGTTTTTTGACAGCGAAGACCTTTATAGGTATTATAATTTATTTGGATTTAATTGACAAAAGCCAACTTTTCGAAATAAAATATAAATTTAATATGTATTATATGTATTATGACCTGGTGGCAGGTATCATAACCAAAAATTAAAATTGGGTTTAATTAAACCCAATATTTTTTTTTGGGTTAATGTTATTCTTGTGGGGGTTTATCCAGAGATGGGTAAAACGCTAGAAAATCTGACTTTTTGACAATTTTGTCAAAAATAGGTCAAAAATCTTAAAATATGTAAAAATTTAAAATATCTATAAATTTAAATTATGGTCAAAAAATGTCGAAAAGTGTCAAAAACTGTCTAGAAGTGTCAAAAACTGTCGGAAAATGTTAAAAGCTGTGCGTGTGATATTGGGAAAAAGAGTAAACAAAATACATATGCTTATTGTTTCGTGAGCAAGTTTTTGAAATATGCTGGTAAATTTCGAAAATGTTCAAACTGTTGAAATAGTTCTGAATGTAAATAAAGCTAAAATGTTACATTTTTCAATTTTTTTCGCTGTCAAAAAGCCATATCAAAAAGTGTTGAAAACGCAGGTTTTAAAAGACTGTCACGAACTCGGGTCGAAAACTGTGTCATAAATACTAGTTTTCGACACTACCCATCTCTGGGTTTATCCTATGCAATTGTTGTTGTAAATTTGTCAAGGAAATACGCTTGATGCGTGAATAAATAACGATAATAAGGTTACATAAACAAGAAAACCAATCATTTGTATTGGTTTATGACATTTTTTGTTTAAATTTATTTGTCATGTGTAAAGAAAACGAATTTTTAATTTGACATCAAATCAGTCTTAATTAATTCAACATATGTATATTATTGTTCGAAAGCTACACCATTCATAAAATAAAAACGTGCCTAAAATTCTCAATCGTACTAGGTAGCACCGCGCACCCACATACATACACACACTAATGCGCTAATCTTTTTGAATGAAAATATCCACACACAAAAAAAATATATATAATTTGATTTTTATATTTCCCCACCATTTGGGGAAGATAAATGGAAACTCATATCTCGTCTTAATATTCAACAAGTCCATTCAAAAAAATTGGCAACGCACGAGCACAAGGACAATTTTTTACCCCGCAGCAAACCAAATAAAAAATAATCATTTAGCCACCCAATAACTCATCTGCAGATCTCCAGCGATTTTCCACACTGTTGGTGTAATTCATAATAATTTTTCCTTTTCTTTATATGTAATGGAGCTGCTATTTATATCTCCAATTTGTTGATTTATTAAGAAACATGAATTACACGATGATTGACTGATAGAAACCGAAAGAGAGAGAGAGCAAGATTAATTATATGTATTATCAATTATCACTAATAATAAAAATATAATCGACGTTTTTTTTTTTTAATTAAATTAATCTCTTTATATTTTTATCGAACATTTATTTATAAATACCACCACTTAGCAATTGTTTTGATGTTTGATTAATTAATTTATTATTATTTTTTAATTTTACTGTCTACGTATCACTTGGGTATTATTTAGTTTTAATTCGCCTAAATATAGATACATAATAAAATTTTGTATGTAATTGAAATATTTTATGGGTTGAGACTTGAGGCGAGAGCTATATTTGTATATATTGTGTGTCGCGGCTAAATTGAAACCTAATAAATGCAATTGTGTGACACAGTCGGCGGTCAAATTTAGTTGAGAACAATCTTTGGCAAATTAGCTATATGTAGGTGCTTACATATAAATTTTGTTTGTTTAGCTTGATTTATATTTTGTTGGAAATTGGAATCCAATTTATTTGCAATCAAAATAAAATTATGGTTTATTAAGTATCATTATATTGGCTAATGATTTTTTTATTAATAGACCCAAACACATTTTTTTTTATGTCGACAATGATTTGATGTTCAGCTACAGTACAGGAGTATTTTAGGTTTTTAGGATGAAATGTGCTACCCCAGTTCACTGTTATTGAGATGATGACTATACCGTTAAAGAAAGAGCAAACATAGAGTAGTTCTGGTCAATTGCGCTTAAGCGAGCTAGTAATTACAGAAAAGTTAAAATGAGCGTAATTTGGTTATGTAATTGCCGTGCTGTAATTTCGGAAAGATGGTAGCTCTTGCGGTTGTAGAAAATTTGACATTTAAACATGATCTATTGACGATTGTAAAAGTAGAGAAAGCGCCTCTCGAGGAAAAAGTTAAAATGATGCACCTGATAAAATGACATTTGTCACAAATGCGACGCAAGAAAATTTAGCAATGCGGTAATTAAAAATTGTTTTTATAGTCCAAAATTGGAATTATTTACAATTATTAGAAATGCGGTAAGTAAAAATTGTGTTTACAGCTCAAAATTGGAATTGTTTACAATAATTTCGAACGTCAAATTATCAGGTAGCTCAGTTTAGAAAAGTTCCACTAGGTGGAATCCGTGATGCTCCAATCGTCAATTAAATTTTTTTTTTGTGATAAATTTCAAAACATGGTGCAGCAAAAAGTCCAACATTACATGATTGGCACATGTAACGACTTTTCTTTCTTCTACTTCTTCTAAAATTCGACATTAATTATCGACATTATAACGCGCTAAAATACTATGTCGTTCACAAATACATACACGTATAACACTACTTAGTTGTGGCGCCGTAAAACATAAAGAAAAAACAAAACCTGCAAGAATTCTCTTTTGAGAGACAGAGAGAATTTTCGAACGATTTGGAAAAACCAACATATATTTATTGATGTAATGCATTGTTGAGATTCCGGTAAGTAATGAAATTATGTATTTCCTGCAGTCACTTTTTTCAAAATAACAAGCCATAAACTACAGCCCTAAAGTACAATTGATCACAATATTTTAATTACAAAAAACAAACATAATGAAATAGTTTAACATTTTATTGAACGAGTTAACAATATCAGAACGAGTTAACTCGTTCCTATGCATTAAGTGGTTAATATTCCATTTACCTGTCGAATTTCATCTAATCATGTAAGGAATAGGCAAGTTTCATCATACTTGGCCAAATTCCAGAACTTCATCCAAAAATCATGTTATAATCCCATTTCCATCGCAGGTGTCAAATTTCACTAAAACCGATTAAAAACTAGCCAAGTTCCATCCTAATGCGCCATATTCCAGAAATTCATCAAAAAATCATTTTAGAATTCTATTTCCACCGCACATGCCAAATTTCATCATAACCGGTAAAGAAATAGGCAAGTTCCATCATTACTTTTCCATATTCCAGAACTTTATCTAAAAATCATTTAAGAATGCAATTTTCATCGTGCATGTTGAATTTCACCAAAATCGGATAAGAAATGGCGAAGTTCCTTCCTAATTAGCCATTTTCCAGAACTTTGACTAAAAATCATTTGAAAATCCCGTTTCCATTTAAACTGCTGAATTTGTTGATGATGTTTATAAAAACAGGGAGTATTCAAGGGACACCTCAGTACAACGGACAATTTTTTTGGTCCCGTCGATGTCCGTTGTAGTGAGGTTTCTCTGTGTATTGTTACGTTTTTACCTTGTCAATCAAGGTTCGTATCACTGGATTATGAATAAAACACAACACTTCAATTTATCACAAACGATTTTATTTGTTGATTATAAAAATTATTCCAACACAATTTATTAACGATAAATTCACAAAATCACTTTTTCTTATTTTTGCACAATTCTACTGTTCACTTATAACTTTTATTTCACACTTAAACACTTTTTAATTTCTTTTTTAATCTTCACTTATCACGTACCAAAAACTTATTGTTCTAATTCGAATTGGTTCGCTCCTTATACCAAAACTTCTCGAAATTTCGGGAAGAATAGTTTAGAAACATTTCGAACAGTTTTTATCATGGAAAACTTCGTTCTAGTACCTACAGTAAATTAATAAGTTATTCTATTCTCCCCTAGGTGTCACCGTAACACTATGTAAGAAAATATATAAAAAAAATATGGCCACTAATAGATCATGTTTTCCGAAAGAGGCAGCACGATTGTTGAAAAGTACAGATCGTTTTCTGAAAGAGGTAGCACAGTCAAAAAAGAAGTACAGAACGTTTGCCACTAGATGTCACTACACAATCAAAAAAATATTACTGACGTTTTTCAAAAAGGGACAGCCAAAATCAATTTATTTATCACGTACTAATAATCTTTTATGACACGAAAATATTTTTGTTTATATTTACAAAATACATTCATAAAAATGTCATACAATTTTTGACAGCAAATATTTAATGATACCTAGTGGCATTATGTGAAAGTTGCTTGTATTTTCGGAGTTTTCCTAAAGATGGTAGCTCTTGCGGTTGTAGAAAATTTGACATTTAAACATGATCTATTCGTATCTAGCCAAAGGTTATCAACCGGTAAATAAATGTATAATTAGACATGTTACTTTGTGAATTTGTTTCAAAATAATCGGTTTTTGCAATTAAAAAATTAAATTCATTTAGAAAGGTAATTAATTTATCAATAATATTTCAATTTAAATATAAATGCGGTACATAAATAACCGGTTATCACCTTTGGCTCGTAAAAATTGTGGCGCCTCTTGCGGCGCTTTAAAGGCGAATTGACGAGTGCTACGGTGTGCTCTAGCGGACAATAGTGAACTACTAGACTTCTAATAACAAAAATTAGCTATTGACGATTGTAAAAATAAGAAAAGCGCCTCTTACGGAAGATAGAAAAAGTGGAAGGGATACATACAAATTGCGACGCAACCATAGTAAATATGTTATCAGCGCTTCGGCGGAAAATAGAAAAAATGGAGCGGATACATAAAAATCGAGACCCTCCAATCGTCAATATGAAGTTAATATGGAAATGTGTCTATTTAATTTTAATTGTTATTTATTAAAAGTGAGATAGTTGGAAAATCTAGTTAATCTATTCGTAGTTAAAACTGTGATTTTTGTATATTTGATTCATTTGGAACAGTAGGTATTATCGTTTTAAATGCTCGAAAACCGTGCTTAAAAATTGCAGAAATTAAATGTTAAATTCACTATTGACGATTGTAAAAGTAAAGAGAGCGCCTCTCGAGGACAATAGTTAAAATGATGCACCTGATAAAATGACATTTGTCACAAATGCGACGAAAAAAAATTTAGCAATGCGGTTATTAAAAATTGTTTTTATAGTCCAAAATTGGAATTATTTACAATTATTAGCAATCCGATAAGTAAAAATTGTGTTTACAGATCAAAATTGGAATTATTTACAACAATTTCGAACGTCAAATTATCAGGTAGCTCAGTTAAAAAATGTTCTATCGTCAATAAATACATCTACGTTTTAACAAGCTAAAATTTAATATTTTTAAAAGAGTTATGCTTTTATATTTAAACAAAAATTTAATGGCATTTAAAATGAAAAAGTGATACCAAATGAATAAAATATACAAAAATCACACTTTAAACTATTCCAACCGCATCACACTTTTAATAAATAACAATTAAAATTAAAATAAATAAATTAAAATTTTAATTAAAATTTGCTTACACAGAAAAATAGAGCTGTGTGAATGTGACGAAGAAATAATTGTAATTGAATTTGGTTGTAATAGAATTCGCTAATACAACCTGCACAGTACATTCTGTATATATAGAATGAAAAAATTGTGGTATAATCAGTCCAGTCGCCGCGGCCTGATGAGAAGGATTGATTTTTTCATAATCATGAGCTCATCAGTTCGAAACTGGATTAAATTCTCTTATAATTCTTTCGGAAATTATTAAAATCAAAATAACATTAGTAAAATACTATAAAGGCCTGTATCTATTCATAGGGTGTTGAATAATTTGATTATGCGTGTAAATAATACTAATATACTTCTACGTGTTAAGCACAATTAAAATGATCGTAATGATCGGTTACATGTATTAGAGATTGTATTCAAAAAATCACAGTAAAACGTTAAGTTTGCTTATAAATAATAAGTAGAAAAATATAATTATATTTATATAATTATATAAATGTGATAATGTAATTAATACCTGCCTTAAAAATAAAAATATGAATATATGGCCACACGGCACTAAAAACTATAAAATATTATTATAAAAAATTTCAATTCCCTACTTTCTTTAGTTGATTTTTACGCGGTATTTTTAAGAGGGAGGTAGTAACAATGTTTTGTGAATTTGTAGATATTATGTTGTAGATTAATAATAATGAATAAAATAATTATGTTAATGGGACATTTTCTCGACTTACAGTTCATTTTTTAAAAAGTAAGAAAAATGTTATTTTCCCATAATTTGTGACAATCTTTTAAAAAAAAAAACTTGGCTAAGTGTACGAATTAACCAATAAAATGACTCATAAGCTCAAATCGAGCCCATAACTTGGGAGATATCATCTTCGAGAATAACAGCTAGCATTATTATGCTCGTTTAGTTTTTTTGTTTACCAAATTATTTGTTTTACGTATATTTTTGAATGGTTTTAAAAATATGTTTTGTTCATTTAAAATTTCCTATATTTTGAAAAAAAAATATGTGCCACGTACTGTGCCACGCAAATATTGTAACTACGATTTGGGATAAAATGTTAATTGTCATTAGTTTATTATTGAACTTAACGAAAAATTTTCATGAAAAACATGTTTTCAATTCACTACAGTAAAGAATTTTTTGTAATTAGGAAATATATTGCTTAATTTAATCTAAGGCGTAAACAAATCACTTATAATAGATTACGCCTTCGTGGATTTCGTTTTCGTAGTTTACTGCGCATTACGTCAACTGAGAGTTGCTAGTAAGATATTGCAAAGGAAATGTATGAAAAATAAGGAATTTGTCTAATAAATGTATAGTATTTATGGATGTATTATGGTTGAATATTTCTTTCCTCTTACAAAATAGGATCCATACTTTCAACAATCTCTTATTTGTTGGAAAAGAATGAAAACTATATAGACAATTATTTAAATTGTTATTACAACAATTAAATACGGCGCACCACATTATTTATTTAATTTAATTTAAGTTTTGGATTCAATTCCACACAACAATATCGTGAAACAAAACTGTTCACTCTCATTTGACGTCATTATTGCCAGCCATAAAATAAATATGATCCAAATAGGCAAAGTGCGCAAGGCGTAATCTATTATAAGTGATTTATGTACGACGTAGGTATTTTAATTATGAATAAAATGAAATTGTTTTCAGGTCGGTGCAATGAATATAAGCAGAGATAATAGAACTCGATCAGAATTTGCAATATCATCGATTCCTAATTACATTTTAATATATAAATTCAATTTAGAGGATGTACTTTCCACTAATCGTTTTTCTAGTTTACTTGTTTGATTACAATGATTTTATAAACAAAACAAACTAGAAATGCTGCATCATCACTCCAAGAAAACAATTCCTTCTAAAAAAACAACATACGTTCCCTTGAAATAACTGAAAAACGAATCTTAATTAATTTTTTTTAATTAAATTTAAAGCGAAAACAAATTCTATTCGTCTTTAAAGCGCCGCAAGAGGCGCCACGATTGCCAAGAGGAACAGTTTATCAGCAATTCAGCTTTTGTCTTATGCGTGTTATTTTTGAATTATTTTGCCCTTGATAAAATAAATGTATTTTGCTACGTGCAATAAAACATTCTTTCTGCAAAATATCAAATTATGTGTTTGTTTACGACAAGGTTGCTGATTATCTTTTCCTCTAGTTTTAATATCATACAACAGATGTCAGCCACTTTGCGTTAACCCGTAAAGAGCTTTGTGCGGTCCGTGGGACCGCTCTACTTTTCAAAAAATCAAATTATCCCCACTCCGTTTAATATTTTTCTGAAATTTTTAGCATCTTTCTAATCGAAATTTTTAGCATCGTTCTAATTGAATAAAAAATTATTAATATAAAATTGCGGTTCGCTGGAACGCACCACTCTTTTCATGCAACATTTTCCACGACGCACTTTACGGGTTAAACGGCGATTAATTGTGAAATAATAAAAATGTTTGTCACAAAATTACATTTGAAGCTTATATAGGACTATTTTAGCTGCTTTTCCACTTAAATAATGTTTGTGCTCTCCTAGAGCAGTTAGTTTTATATTTCAAGAAATTGAAAATCGCGTAGAGGAAGGTTTATTTGTAGTTTGTTGTGTGATGCATATAATTAATATTTATTAGAGCTTAAGGCCTTGTAAACATAGTAGCTAATACCACAAAAATGCAACCAAACCGCGCTAAAGAGTAAACAATTATTTTATTTGTATAAGTACTATTTCCTAATATTACGTTTGATTTTGCACGTTTTTATAACTTGTTGCTTGTATTCTAACTAAAAGAAAAATTATTAGTGTCGTGTATTTTTTATTTTTTTATGGTAAATGTTGACACAAGATGTACTTGAAAAAGTTTTGTTGCACCTCGGAAATTTGGAGCACATTTAACATTTTTTTTTTTTTTTTGAGTTTACTCCTTTAGAATCGATTTTCATATATAGCCGCACAATACACAAATTAGATGGGAAGCAAAATCGAGCGTTAGTAAAAAGTGGTTATGCTTTGAAATAATAGAACAATTTAACAGTAAACGTATTTTGTTGAACAAAATTGAATTCGAATTATTTTTTGTTTATTTGTTTCCCAAGAAAATAGCCAATTTGATTTAATGGGGCATGCTTATAGTAACAATATTCGCCGCTGTTTTTAAATGCAGCACCCTCGGTAAAGGTTAGAATGTCAAATGGTATTAGTATTTTGTATCGAAACTGTATTGTGAATTTAATAACACAAAAGAATTTTTATATTTTAAAATGTTTATAAGTCGTTTAGCGACGCGTTCGAACTTCGTAGCCATAAAATTAAACGTCAAACATTATTGTAACCTTTATCACGAAGGTAATGACATCTGATGTGCGGAAACAAAAACAAACTCTTTTTGCATGCCCCATTGGCAAAAGCCAACTTTTCGAAATAAAATATAAATTTAATATGAAATATGACCTGGTGGCAAGTATCATAACCTAAAATTAGAATTGGGTTTAATTTAACCCAATATTTTTTGGGGTTAATGTTATTCTTGCGAAGGTTTATCCTATGCAATTGTTGTTGTAAATTTGTCAAGGAAATACGCTTAGTGGGGCATATGAGTTGTAGTAACTAGTAAGCCATGAAAATTTATCGGTAAACAAACTTTTTCGTATCATAAACTTCGTAGCATGCTATGTTTGAAACAATAAAACAATAGCCGCATTTCTTGAGGCATGGTGATCCGGATCAGATCAAAGTTGAAAATTAAGCGTATTTTGTTGACCAAAATTCAATTCGAATTATTTTGATTTCGAAATAAAATTTAAATTTAACATGTATTATGATATCTGGTGGAAGGTATCACAACCAAAAATTAGAATTATGCAACAACAAAATGCAACAACAATTATGCAACAACAAAAAATTTAACAAATTTTTGTTTTGGTTCAAAATGTTGATCCGAGTAGTGAATATATGATACATCAAAATAATGACGCGTTTTTAGAAACGTTATTTTTAATAATAAAATTAATTTTTGTTAAGCAATTGAACTAAATAATAATTATCCGTGTATTTGCAACTAAAATAAAAACATTTTTTAAAATTTAATTGTTTTATTTTAAGCAACCCACTCCATTTCAATGCATTGAATAAAATTCTAAATTCGGCCCTAAACTATTTTAGTCTTTCTCTTTTTTGCACAATTTTTATAACGCTTGACGCTTGTTTATTTCTTCTCTATTCGACTTTAAAGCGCCGCTAGAGGCGCCATCATCGCTAGAGCCAATGGTGTTGATAAATTATTTATATGTCAAATTGCATAGAAAAATGGTGTAAGGTAAATTTTATTCTTAAATTATTATTAATTCACAATAAATCATTTCTCAAAAACATATTTTATTAACAGTGATAATCTCTATAAAATATATGCTTACATTTGCTGTGTTCCATTGGCCTGAGTAAACTACTCACAAGTAGTACTTGTATCTACTCACAACTACTCATGCTCAAACGATGATGTAGTTGAGAAGTAGTTACGCACAAAATTTACGGCAGAGGGATTTTAGTTTAAAAATTTCTAATAGATGACTCTATACCAATTTTGTTTGTGTGGAATGTCATGTTTTTAACCCTAATCCAACCAAGGTGTGCCTTTTGGCTCATTTCATAAATGCATCGATTTTCAAAATAATGTTAATTTAGTTATAAACTTATATGTATTTTATTTTCATATGGTGTTCCATTGGACATCTGCTCGCAAGTATGTACAACAAGTATGTACAAGTATGTTACAAAAGTGTCTTGAAAGTAAGACATTTCAATTTAATTAATTATTGATTATTGCGGTGGCCATATGAGACTAAGTATTATGGAGCCGAAAATGTCTACAAGGCAAAAAATGTAATTTTATGTGGAATTCAAGGTGTTTACAACGGCATATATAAAATTTTTAGTGTATGTTTGCAAATAAATTATTGTAATTAAATCATCAACTGTGACTTGATAATTTCGGGCAATATCCCTGTCTGAACCCCAATTGAATCCAAAATTATCGTTGCTGGAGTCAATAAATTCTATTTCTTTATGTTCTTCAACTTTCGCCAGCCCCTGGGATTTGCAGAACGTGAGTTTTCACAATATTTTACTATTTCTGTTCAGGTTTTTAGAAGGCACGGCGCAGTTTCCTTAAAAGTGATCTCTTTACCGAAACTAGAATTGACTGCGAACTTACTTCTTATAAAGTTGACTCAAAATGTGGTAGCATCTTATAATGTTGGTCAGATAATTTTATAGTCTGATTCGACAATTGCCTTGTCCTGGTTAAAAATTTCACCCAACAATTTAAATTCTTATAAGACCAATAGTCCAATTGGCATTTTAAATGCTTAGTGGCACACGGACCTTTATTTTAAAATAGAGATGTCACTCAGGACCTGCCTGAATTAAAAAATTAGCAGCCAACTTTTCTTTCTGTAAAAGTAACATATATTTTCAAGATTGAGGACTTTAGTTGAATAGTAAGACTTAAATGCGTTGTGGCTCACTGTTTTCGTTTCATAAATAGATACAACAGAAAGGAGCCTGTTTGGAAGCTTGCGATTTGGAGGCCGCGTTGCTATCAATCATAGAATGGATCAGATGATGAGTTTAAAAAGTGAGATTAGATTGATTTTATAAAAGATCATAATCGAACAAGGTTGATGGTTCGTTATCAGCATATGTATAATAAATATGCACGCTTGAACTCCAGCGTGTATGTTAGCAGTTGTGCGCCAGAAGTATTGGATAATTAATGGCAAAGATACAGTTACGCAAGTCATTAGAAGCTGTGAAGCCAGTTTCAAATTTAAACCAAAGTTAGAAGAACAAATCATGGCTTCATTGCCTCCAGAACGTTTGAATGATGCTAGTCCATTTAATATAGTCGGTGTTGATTTCTGTGGTGTTTTTCTAATCAAATATAAAGGACAACAAAAGAATACACAAAACAAAGTTTAGATTTGCATATTCGGTTACTTTGTAAGTAAAGCCGTTTATTTAGAATTGGTTGAGGACGCAGCGAGCTAATCTTTCATCGAATGTTTGAAACGTTTTTTTTTTTTTCAAGAAATGGACAGAGTGCACTAACTTATATATTAGTGATACTGCCGGAAATTTCGTAGGTGCCAACAAAGATGTAAAAGAGATGGAAAATTTAGTTCGTGGTGCAAGCTGCAAGCATTTTATTCTAATGAAGGCATCACATGGAAATATGGAAATATATTCCGCCTAGATCGCCGTTTTTCGGAGGCCTCTGGAAGGCAGCAGATCGCATGTTTATAGGTGAAGTTCTATTACGTCGGTGAAGTTCTATTACAATCGATTTTAAAAGGTGGAGTCAATTCCAACTATAGTAGAAATAAACAAAAATCGTGTTCCTAGAATAAGAATCGATTAACTGATGACCTAAACTGGCTATCCATATATCCAGTATATTTTGTTCCTCCGTTCTTAAAAAGTAGTTTACTGAGAAGACGCATGTTATGATTTCTATATCACGAGACGATTGTATAAATTGATAAAAATGTTTAATTACGTATATCAAAATGATATCTGGAACTTCTGTCAATTTTCATTATTATTTGTAACTAATATTGATGAATTGTTTTAAACGTATGTAGCTTAAGAGTTTGAATTAAAAAAACGCTCAAGAAGTAAGAAAGATCGGTTTTAGTTTTGACCTAGATTTGGTGTGCTCTCTGTCCAATACTGATGTGTACAGCTTGAGACAAAAACAAACCTTACTTACAAACCGTATTTACTTTATTATCATGCATACGTGCCGCAACCAGCAACAGCTGAATGAACAATTTTTCTTTCTTTCTTTTGCTTTCCGAGGGGTGACATGTTCTAAAACTATCACTTTTTTTTTGCTTTGATGCATTTCGATAGAATAACTGAATTCCTTTGTTAAAAATATCAAATTTTAAAACAATTTAGTTCTAAGATACATGGGAAGAACATGTCACCCCTGTTTTATTGCACGATGTATAAACTTAACGACGGGTGTTTTAGTTGTTTTCATTCCATCTACAGAAAGAATAGAAGGAATAGAATATTGATCAGGTGGCGTCGGAATATTCCGCACGTAATGTAATAAGACAATGAATTGAATAAATGGAATACAATTTACCAAAAAATTGTGTACTGGAATTTCTAAATTGCTACGTACTAAATTGCACGTACGATTGTCATGGAAACTTTGGAAATTCAATATACGTACATACTTTTGACGTACATATTGATAGTCTAAACCTAAAGGTATGTACTTGATTTTCAAAATTTTATATTTTGCATTCTTATTTATTCTTCCACTAATGTTATTTCTTACCATCGTAGAAATATAAATTAAGTGTAACCAATTTTCAGTCGTGCTTATGTAAAACTCGTATATGTGGCTTTATCACGAGTAACGGATCTAGCAGGGTTAACACGAACATAAAAGCGCAAACTCAATGGGTTCTTTTCAATATGCTACATATGTACAGCTCAGGATGTAATAATGAATTTTGTCTATATGATAACAATGACGGTATAGTTTTAATATTTGAGTACCACAGTTTCAAGTCACATCGCCTTAATCTGACTGATACAGAGGCTCAATTCTCTTGCTTTCAGAGAAATGTCTACGCAATGAAGATCACTTCAATATTAATTTTGCCACTTCAGAAGCTGAATCGCGTATATAAACTTCCAACGAGACGAATTCTTGTTGCGTGCATATGAACTCAAATCGAAATACGCACCTACTAGCACTATGGGATATGAGACAACTATCAATGCGTTCTTTAAAAAAAAATTAGAAAAGTTATGGTCTAGGCCTTGGGTAAAGTATCTTATTTTAGCGACCAAAGTGTTATAAATTAATAGTTAATCACTATAATGAATGTAAACCACCAACATTTAGGAGTAAATTAAATTATTACGCAAATAAATTTCATAATAGCCTAACTCTAGGCGTAAAAGATAAATGTAAAGCGATAAAAATTGTATAGACAACTACTAACCCAAATTAATTGTAATTATTAGTGTAAAACACTAAAAGAAATTATTATATAAGGACAAAAAATTAGGATTACGATATAGTTAGCTTGATAATTAAATTAGATAGTATTCGCTTGAAAATAAGAACTAAAAGTCGAATTTGAATGAATGTTATAACAAGTTGTAGAGATTGGAATGGTATACACTTAATGGTTCAAGTTAATAATTTAAATTGCAATATTTAATTTTGAAAGAATTAAGTGGTTAACCAAATAGCTCAAATTCTCGATCATTTTGTATCCAAGTTAAGCGGTTTGCAATTCCTAGCATCGGGTAACAGAATACTGAATTCCGGCTGCGAAAAAGTCTCGAAAGCCCTTTGCGAGATCACCGGGAGATATTCAGAGATCCAACGGCTCTAGAATATGCGAATAATTGCTTGCTGGCGTTTCCACTCAGCATACATCTTATGGATTTCACCATTGAAGTTGCCAAAAGACTTCGTTTCGCTTGAGGAACCTACCAGAAAGTGATGCGGAATGAGGGCTTCGAGAGTATCTGTCTCCGTTTCGACATGTGTCAGTGGTCGCGAATTAATCATAGACTCGATTTCAATCAGACAGCGATATGACATCGAAACATCAAACTTACCGCTCTTCATCGTCTGGTTATGGTTCGTCATTTCGATCGCCATTCGCTGCGTGGGTCTATGAAGAAAGGCAGGCCCCTCGTGGAACCCATTTCCAGTCGTGGCAGTTTGTCGCCTCCAGGATTTCACCAATCCGCTGGCCACGAAAGGTTTAAATAACCGTGGTGAATGAATCCAATATAACACGTTGTGACTGTCGGACCAATAAGTACTTTTGGTGACAGTTATCGCGTGTTGTTTCTTTACAGAATTAGTGAGTCGGGCTCCAAGTACCGCCGCCTGCAACTCCATCCGTGGAATTGAGATCATTTTCTTGGATGTGACAAACGCTACTTCCTATACTTCATACAGAATGAATGTAACTGGTACGTGTAGATCTCAGGGTTGGAGAAATAGCATCTTGGCAAGCGAATATTTTCGATAACTGACAAGGCGTCTAACCAGTTATGCCACTTCCTCATCTGATTCGGCTTAATCTGTTCGCCTTAATCTACTCCAGTTCACCAGATCTCGTTCAGGATTAACTTGCCTTATATACAATAAAGAATCCAATCAGCCCAAGTAGATCATTTTTGATCTTCACATAATCATCACGATGTGCAGGACCACCCGCTTAAATTCGTAAATATTTTATCCCTATACGCGGAACCGAAGTGTGTCGTAAGTCGTGCACCAGAACATTTCGAGGTCTTTGGTGCTGCTTTGTCTCGGTTTTAGTCTGAATGGAGTTTATTAAATTGGAGATACAACTCGTCTCTCATCTTACTCGGCTTGTTAGGGTTTGTTACCGCAAAAATTGGCAAGTACCATGTTCTTTCTCCTACCGTTTATGCTTCTTCAACGGATAACTTTTTCAGCCAACCCATCTCCTTATACTCGATGATATGCGTGCATTGACATTTTCGGCTGCTTCTCATTCAGCTTCGTACCGGCCCTCGTTAGTTCTTCGCACCGTCTGCACAAGTATTTTTTTTGCTCTGGCGTCTTCCTTGCGGATTCTACCTCCCATTCGGGGAGTTTCATTCCTAGGCTTTCCAATGCGAAGAAGCTTTTCACACACTAATGTAATATTTAGTTGTTCAGGCACTCCTTCGACACCTAATCCGTCTGCTAGATCGCGTTCTAGAAGTGTTGCTGTAGATCCACCATCTAGATATGCATATGTAGACACTGTACGTCCTGCTTTCCCGTACAACACCACCGGCACTATCTGGCGGGTATGGATTCGCTGTTGAGTAGTAGTTGGAGTTTTGGTTTGCGTTGGCTTCCCAGTGTTTGTAAAAACCACGGTTTCACTCGTCGATTGCGCGTTGTTACATCATTCTGGAGAGCTTGATCCTCGAGATTTCGGTTCTGTCAATATAGAGTTCAGCGTCCTTGGCTGCGAATGTAACAACATATGGTGTGGTTGATTGCAACCCTCTATTCCGCATTTTGATTCAATTCTGCAATCGCGGAGCAAATAGTTTCCCAAACAACCTACGCATAGGCTTATTCGGCGCACTATATTCCAGCACCTGATGACCGGTAATGATGCAAGTGATCAAGTTATTTGCTTATTCAGCAGCTTCCTTATCGCTCGTTGTACTCAACAACTCGCCGTTTCAGCACTTCCTCGCAGTCATACGTTAAATACCTCTACTCTATATATTGACTACACTGTGATGGCTTCATTTCATCTTTAACATCGCCGGCAACTTATCCACCATCTCGGATAATTATAGTAGGGTTGTTCAGGTACTGCGACTATGAAATCACGGGAGATGTTTGATTTATCTGCTCCATAGCAGAATTGGAAACTTACCCACGGCGTCCGTAGGGCATCCTCAATATACTCATAGCAGGGGGTAGTGAGCTTGGCATAAGCAAGCCAGTTCTTACGGCATTATCCTCCTTTAGGCACTTGTTTAGTCTTGCCATATTTTCTTCTTCGGTGAAATTGTATTGTTGTGTAGAGTTTATAAAGGCTGTTATAAATTATGGCCAGTATTTGGAATCACTTGAGAACAGCGGGAACTCCTTCGGTATCACCATCCGTGCTTGCAACTGACTTTTAGTCAAACTGAAACTCCGGAACATTGGTGTTTGGTCAAATATGATGCTAAACACATCCACTTTTAGTTAAAATCGCATGTTTAAATGTATGCATGTTGGTTGCTCTATGCGGTCATGGCTGATGGCTGAAGTATCTCTGGTGCTAGTACTGGCTCAAAATGTATCTGATTAGCGTGCTTGTCCACCCAATTCTCTGTGCTGGTTCGGTTCTCTCCTAAGGTCACCGAAGATATACTTGTATTGTATCCCTCTGGCTTCCACTGCTCAATAACTCATGCCGCTGTCGCATTATCTCATTTTGCTTGGCAAAAAATTATTTTTCTGTTTCAAACTCTTGCTCACAAGATATCTTTTGTCTCAATTGGTAACGTCTTCTTCTTTGAACGCGTCGACATAATAATCGACTTCGAAAGATTAAATCTCTTAATAAATAAAATAAAACTCAAACACACTTGAGGTTTTCTTCGTAAGACTTCTCGAATGAATTTTTTTCACAAAACTCAAAACTAACCAACAACACAAAACCGTATGACTAATTTCAGCTACTATACGGTTTCCAACTAAATTATAGGCTGTCAATACTACTTGGTGTTTTTAGTACTTATTGGGCCGGGAAATTTCGGATGTGGAAAAGTCTCGCTGTCCGCAACAACTTCAATTACAAAGTTACAGTCTAATTTAATTAAAGTAATACTTAGTTGAATCTAAAGTAATACTTAGTTGAATCTTAGTTGAAAATTCATTGTGCCGATTAAGCTTTTGGCTCTTTACGTCAATCATTATTTTAGAGCGGCTTTGGCCTTTTTTTAGAGGATAATATTTCGCCAAAATTTTCGTCACTCGATTTTACAACAGCAACTGTAACGTTCTAATCTAATAGATAAACAAAATTATTACGTTGATTGTTAACTTAATGCATTGCGTTTCATATTATTGGTCATGCACATGCAACTGTAAGAAAGCGCAATTCGTACAATTTAATCAAATCAACACCAAATTTCGGTTTAAATCGCGCACAATCACAAATACGACCACACCAAAACTAAATTGAACAATATTATATCGGCAAGTACGAGTACGAGTACAATTACAAAATACATTTAAAATACTTTTATAAACATTTCAATATTATTATAGATTCGACGAAAAAATATAATCAAAGTGGGTTCGCGATACTCGTTAATCATCAATCGGCAACAGTCTACACATATCATAATATTTTGGTGTTGTAGAATCTTTAAATTATCATCTCTAACAATTTCTTAAGTAAATTATCTGAAATTTTAAAATAACATTGCATGTACCGTCGAGACCAAGTGCACGGTTACATCATAAAAATAAAATAAAAACCGCACATATTTATACGTCCACAATACAATCAAGCGCAGTAAATAATAATAACAAATTTGTTGCGATAAACTTAGAATAAAATTTATTTGGTCACAAAACTTGTTGAGTGAACTTTAAAGTCGTGTTTTACTTGAGAAAAAATTATTAACACAAATATGAATTCACTATTAAAATTGAATAAAGTTGGTAATTGTGTGGTGAATAATAGTTATCGTACGTTCTCTGTAACGGTGACGAATACTGATAGCTACAAGTAAGTATCTAAGAAATATTTTTCTAAGAATTAAAATGGTATACGATGACGTTGTATAACATAAAATAAAAAGCTATAAACAATGATAGGGTGGTAAGTAAACTGCTGCGTTTTTGAAGGTGTGTCGACAAAAAGTTTAAAAAAATTCCGTTAATTATTGACACTAGCGATATCGTTATATTTTAAATGGTTTTGTTTTCTAGTGTGACCACCAAATTCCATGGGCGCATGAGAGAAGTGTGAAGTTTTCAACAAGGCAATGATCTAGCTTATTTGAGATACACCGCATGAGAACGATCTAAGTCGAGTATAGTAAATAAAACTCCGGCAACTTTCACACTATCGTTTTCTAGATTTAATAGAATCTAAAACCCTAAGTCTAAGTAGTCATAAAATAAAAGATAAGCATAAAGCTTCTTATTTAATCAATGTGTTTATGTTTATTTTAGAAATTGCTTTAACCTTCGATTCTGGTTTTTCAAGCATTCTCACAAGTTCAAATTCAATGCTAATAGCTAAATCTATTAAATTTCATAAGTTAGCGAAAATTATGTTATAATACATATAAGCTGATAAATTAAGATTTTAATATAAAGGTATTTACTTACGATTAAGATACCGATTTATCGGTACTTAAGTACTACAAACTTTTTTACTTGTTAATTTATGATTGATTACTTTTTAGCCGTTATAATTGTTATCTATTTCTAGCAATACCTTTATTTAATTGTAGGTGTGTGATAAAACGACCTTTCGAATTATTTTTGACCTTTTACCAGCTAGGTTCACCAGAAAAATATTTAAAAAAAAACCCAACTTTTGTTCTTCCAGATGCAAAGTACTTGTTGTCGGTGGTGGATCCGGAGGTGCAGCAATGACTGCAAAATTTGCAAATAAATTTGGTAAAGGAAAAGTTATTGTTTTAGAACCAAATGAAGTAAATACATATTATGATTTGTAAATTATTTTCTAATTCTAAACCAACTGTTTAATTGCAGAAACACTACTATCAACCATTATTCACACTAGTCGGTGGTGGTATGTCCTCTCTAGATGACACACAAAAATCGATGAAAGAAACACTTTCGACCAAAGCTAAATGGATTAAAGATTCGGCCGTTACATTTGAACCCGAAAACAATGTAGTAATTACCGATGACGGTGATCGAATCGAGTATGAAGCATTAATTATTGCAATGGGTCTGACATTGCATTATGAAAAAATTCCCGGTGTTCTTGAAGCTCTATCGAAACCAAATAGCGGTGTTTGTTCAAATTATTCACCAAAATATGTTGATCGAACGTTGCAATGTTTGAAAAATTTCAAACAAGGTAATGCAATATTCACTTTTCCGAATAGTCCGGTGAAATGTCCGGGAGCACCACAAAAGGCGTGCTACATATCAGAAGACTATTTCCGGCGCAATAATAAAAGGGACAAAGCTAAAGTTATATATAATACAGCGCTACCGGTACTATTCGGGGTAAAACACTATGCCGATGCATTATGGGAAGTTATCAAAAAACGTGAGATCGATGTAAATCTACGCACAAATTTGATTGAAGTTAACAGTGAGAAGCGTGAAGCAACGTTTGAAAATCTTGATAATCCAAATGATATTAAAACATTTAGTTATGAAATGCTTCATGTCACTCCACCAATGTCGACTCCTGATGCGCTAAAAAATAGCCCATTGGTTGATGCCAATGGATTTGTCGATGTTTCCAAAGAAACACTACAACATACCAAATATAAAAATGTATTTGCAATTGGTGATAATTCGAATTCGCCTAATTCGAAAACAGGTGCATCTGCAGCTGCTCAATCACCGGTTTTGTACACAAATGTATTATCATTTCTAAACGGAACACCTTTAACAGCTGTTTATGATGGATATGCATCATGTCCACTTGTAACTGGATACTCTAAGTGTATACTAGCTGAATTCGATTACACTTTGACTCCGCTGGAGACATTCCCGATGCCACAAAATAAAGAACGGCACACAATGTTCTTCATGAAAAAGAATTTGTTACCGCCTGTATACTGGCAACTGATGATGAATGGTTATTGGAATGGGCCTAAATTGGCAAGAAAAGTATTTGGTGTATTCAAATTGGGCGAAAAATAATTTTGTTTTGTATTTGTGAATAAATGTTTAAAAGTCTAATAAAAAATTTTATTTAGATTAAAAATAGTTTACGACATATAAATGAAAAGCTAGTATCACGTAGATAATCGGCAACTGTAACCACTGACCAAAGCTTTTTTGCCAGGCGAACAATTTTCCGGCAGAATTGAGTACACAAAATTTGGTTTCTTTAGCTGTGCAGTCAGGTAACCGATACACATCGATTTAGTTGTATGCGTCCACAAGAGTTCCGCAATTTTTGCTTGATTATCGTATTTTATAGCTACAGCACCACCAAATTTGACATCAACGGTTGATAGGAACGGCGATTCCAGGAAATTATGTTTAAACGTATTATTCATTGATGTTACAGAGCAGTCCGTTTTAAAGAGATCTTCACAAATTTCTCGCGCTAGTAAAGTCTTCATTAAATATTCTCCATTGCCTGTGGTACAAGTACCAATGGAATATGTTTGGGAGCTTCGAGCCCAACAACCGGCACCGTATGAAGCTGCTTGCCCTATACGGCCAGGAACTTTCAGTAAAATTCCACCAGAACTGCAACCGGCCGCTATATTACCATAATCATCACATACAACAGCGCCCACAGTATCCAGTGACGAGAGCTTTAGATTATGCGACGCTTCATATGTAGAAACCTGTTCTTTGTAGTACGTATGTGTTCTTAGAGCCTTCTGTGAAATTAAACTCTGCTCTTTGACTAGCGGAATACCCAGATCACGGGCAAATTTTAACGCTCCCCTTCCAGACAATACCATTGGTGGTATTCGACCCATTCTCAATAGGGTTGATTGTTTTTCACAAAGTTTGCGTGCAATTTTAATCGGATTTTTAATTCGCGACACATTTGTACACGCCCCAAAATTTAATGTGGCCCCATCCATAATACTTGCTTCACATTCGACCCGTCCATCCCACGTTAAATTTGAACCAATCCCGGCATTAGTATCCACACAATTTTCTAAACAAGCAATCGCTTCTTCGCATGCATCCAGCACACTTCCACCCTGCTTCAGGATATTATGACTTTTAATGCATGATTCTTTGCACACTGCTTTGTATCGTGTTTCGTCTATTGAATTACCAGCACCTGTACACATTGGAATTGATATATTACATAGTTAGTTGTACAAAAAAGATTATAGGCAAAAACAAACCTGAATGAACTATAACAAATCCACCCATTACAACATATTAATAAATGCACATATGTTATTTTAGTTTTGTTTATAAATGTATGATATGTATTGCCTATTTAATTTTTATATATATTCTAAATTTAATTTACGATTTATTTATTTTTATATAAAAGTCAACTCTACAAAGCAATGTAAACAAATAATGAGTACCGCATGAGTTTGACAGTATACAGTACAATCTATAAAATACTGATAATCAAAATTATTTTTTGACGTTTTGCATACAGTATTCAGCGTTGAAGTGCCCGCGCCTATTTGAAATTTTGCATTATGTATTTTAATATGTTTCTTTTTGTATAGATTACTACATACATAATTCTTTTTACTCACAAATTGAATAACAATCAATAATTGTAGTAAATTATTTAGGCCTTTTAAATTATTAAAGGCCACAAAATATATTTGCACGCTGAATTGTATAAATCGGGGAAATCGCTATTCAGCTGTTGCACGCAAAAATAAAAAACGCGAGCAATCGCACCCAACTTCATACGAATTTACTCATTTTTTATTTGTCTAAAATAAAAACACTTCAATTGTTTGACACTACACTACACAGAAATAGAGAAAAAAAAATTATTTTATTGTTTGTTTATCGTAAATTGTAAATTAAATATAAAAAATAATAGTTCCGTTTTTTATATAAAATTTTTAGAAATATTAAAAATTGTATTATTAATATAATATGTGTGTGATAAAATAATGGGTTTATAATAATAAATAAATAGTGTTTAGTGTATTTAATTTTCTACAACACATCTCTCTAAAAAAATGTCAGCTGCCAAAAATGAAATTGACGATTTTCTAAATGGTGCTTTAGTATCTTGGGTAAGTCGAGTCTTTAGTCTTGCGATTATGCAAAATCATTGATATTCTTCTCTACTACCTCAGTCATCACTGATGAGATATTTAACATTAGAGTTTACTTATATGGTGCACATACATTAATTTGAATATGTTAATTAATTAAAATAATATGCGGATAGATTTAATAATTAAAGAATTTGCCGTAAATGTGTAACAACTCACATTGTTGTTGCTTCCTTTACCTCTCTATCTATCTCATATATGGTACAAAATTTTTTTTTTTTTACACACCACCGACTCCCATAACACCAGAGGAGCTAAATAACACAAAAATATTCGTTTGATCTCTTTTTCACTTTCAATATTCAATTTACGTGAATACAGCATAATTAGAGATCTCTAGTGTAATTATGCAACTAATTACTAATTAGCTAAAGTAAAATTATGTTAGATAATTATAATGTGTTAGTCAGATTTTTGAAAAAACAAAAATCAATTTCTTCTCAATATAGCGGAAAATGGGGCTAAATATTACCAAAAATAACAAAAAAAAGAAAATCCGTTATTAGTTTTCCACTATTTTTAGAACTATACTATAGGCGCATTTTCGTAAATATAGTTTTGTGTCGAAAACTTTTGTTGGTTGTGAAAGGAATTCAGAAATAAGATTTATTAGGCACAAAATAATAGATTTAAATTTGGTGTGAAAGAATTTCGTATATAGATAGGTATATGAATACAGCACGATTATCGTGTGGATTATCTGGATAATATTGTTCGGTATCATAAAAATAGAGTTCGTTCTCAGAATATTGATAGCATGTTGTGTATTGTTTTTCATTCCACAGGTTGAATCATTTCTTCCAAACTCATAAAATATGTATTGCGTACGTGCTTACACAAAATTATTCAAATTTTCCTTTTATAATAAGCTAACAATGTGCTTCATTTTTTACTTTTCATCAATTTGTCATCATTTGCCAATGGTGCTGCCATAAAATCGGTCGAAATCTTTTTTATTTATCAAATTAATTAATCAACTAATGATCACAAATATCAGTTTTAATGAAACAGATTTTATCAATGCCTCATGAATAATAAATCTAATTTTAACGTAGTTTTTTTCAATTTTTATTAATATTTTGTAACAACGATAAAAAATGTACGATTATATTTTAGAGGCGGTAGCAACTGAAACTAAAAAGGCCCTGAAATTTGGAGTTTCTTAACATTTTTGGAATGACCTAATTTCGAACTTGATAAATTAGTAACTGAGTAAACGTGTTCTTAGGTAAATAGGGTTACAAGCAAAATTTAAAATAACTTCCGGAAAACCCATGTGACAGATTAATACAACAAATCCCAGGGTTTTATAAACAGGATTTCATCACACGATTTTCACAAAAACAGGATTATTTCGTTTTCAGAACGTGATTTTTGATAATCGGGATAAATGAAAATCGCGATCAATTATATTAGTGGTTACATGTTGAACCGACACATGACCGACTGATTTGTTAACTGAAATTGTAACTGAACGAAATTTTCAGTCAGAGATTACATGTGTTATTCATTTAGTGGACGAAATGACGTCTTAATATAGGTCAAAATAAATCAATTATGCCAAATTACTCCAATTTCTATATCCGATCACCATTTCTTTTATTCATTATTATTAATTTAAAATCTATGTATTTCAATTAAGTAGGTTTACTTTTAAATTTATTTCTTGAGAATCAAAATTATACAAAATATTTGTGTGTTATTTCAGTCAGTCACAGTTTACATGTTCACTGAAAAATAACACCGACTCAACTAACGAAATGTTAACCGACTGGCTCGGTCATCATTTCGGTTGCAATTTTGGCTGGGTTGCAGTTTACATGTTAACCCTTAACGGTAGCAATTCACCTCTGACGTGACAATAATACTTGGTAGTTGCGGTCGTAGGGCACAACTAGGTTACAAGACGGATCATGTCGAAATTCGTTGTCTATGGAATGTGTACACAATCTCCTTGTCAATTGAACATTACCACTTTATGATTATAACCAATTAACAAAATTAACATTATCAATTATCTGATTCCGTTCAAGAAAAATAATGTTATTAGCTTTATCATGGCGAGACATGAATTATTACCATGCTTAGTTCATATGATACTGGGTCAGTGAAAACTACATCTACATCAATAATCATACGTGTTGACTATCAGGTAGAGCTTAAGAAACATCAAGTAATATTGAATTATAACAAATTCATGGGCGGGGTGGATCTTGCAGATCATTTTGGATCTTTGTATTGTTTTTTACGCAAATGATTAACATGGTATGGCGAAAGTTTTTTTTTTGGGGGGAATCGAAGTGTCCTTGAATTATATTCTGTATAAAGCTGATTGTAAATATAACAATACTAAACCAATGTCCCATATAAAATTTATTCGGAAATTAAGTATGTCACTAGTTGGGAATTTTCGCGAAGGTTCGATATGGAAAGCGATTACCAACAGACAATGACGAGTGATTGGATGGAAAATTACATATCTTGCAACCTGATGCCAAAAAAAAACATAATTACTGCTTAGTATGTTCTAATCGTAAGTTGCCTGGAGAAAGAAAAACAACATTATTATTGAAGTTACATGTTGAACTGAAATGATGACCGACTGAAACTTAACGAAAAGTCTAACATGTAAACTGCAACCCAGCCGAAATTGTGACTGAAATAATGACCGAGTCAGTCAGTTAATTACTGAAGTTACATGTTGAACTGAAATGATGACCGACTGAAACTTAACGAAAAGTCTAACATGTAAACCGCAACCCAACCGAAATTGCGACCGAAATAATGACCGAATCAGTCGGTTAACATTAGGTTGGTTGAGTCGGTTTTAGTTTTCGGTGTAACATGTAACTTCGGACTGACTGAAATGACATTTCACGAGCTTATTTCTAGGTTAAATATAAGAAGAATAAATCATCAATTGAAGTATAAAACACAGAATCAGTTTAAAAAAAAGAAATTTGTTGTCAGATGAAGAAGTGGATGTTTTATCAGATGTGTTAGATTTGCTTTTGTTTAGTTTAATTTTGTTGTTGAACAATTTGACATTTATACGTTATCTCGGTCACAAAATAGAAAACACATGTAACTTTCGACTGAAAGGTTCGTTCAGTCAATTTTCAGTTCACAACTCGGTCGGTCATGTTTCGGTTCAACATGTAACTTCAGTAATTAACTACTGACTCGGTCATCATTTCAGTCACAATTTCGGTTGGGTTGCAGTTTACATGTTAGACTTTTCGTTAAGTTTCAGTCGGTCATCATTTCAGTTCAACTTGTAACTTTAATATGTGTCTGTCATCTTAATTTATTTGCCTCCGACAGAGAAACATTTTGAATGAATAACAGAGCATTCACAATGAAAAATCTTTTTGCTTTTGACTTGTAGGTTTGTATGAATTTCTAACATAACGAGCAAGAATGTATGTACGTTAAGTTTGAAACGCATACAAACTCTGTAAGTAAAAAGTTTTTCATTGTGAATACTCTGTAAATCGCTCGTTTTTAACTTCATAATCGGAGGCGATTTTAATGCTAAAAATTCGTTTTGGGGATCAAGACTAGCAATCCATAAGAGAAAGAGTTATCTGCAACTTGTCCGTTCTCTAAACTACGAGTTCCTATCTGGAGGTAAACCAACATATTAGCCAGCAGATACAAATAAGATACCAGATTTGATAGATTTTTTTGTAACAAAACGGATATCTGAAAACTACGTACTTCTCGGAAACAGTGAAGGAATTTCGTCAAACCACACGCTTGTCATGATGCTCAATTATACCATTACCAAAAAAGAAAATTTGCCTAGGTTAACAAATAATAAAACAAACTGGGATCCTTCCGGAACCTAGTCGAAGAAAATTCTGAATTATAAGTATCAATTAAAACTCCAGCACAACTTGATGACTAATTAGAGCTGCTGAACAACAGTATACTACAAGCAGCGTGGGAGAGTACTCCTGCTACTCGAAACCAAACTGAAAGCAAATCAACTATCCAGTAGAAATGACAGATCTGGTTAGAGAAAAACGGAAAGCGTGAAAAATCTGACAGAGGAATCGAGCATCATAAAGCAAATTACGACTTAATTATTTAAGCAACAAATTGAAACTACTTATCAAAGAAATCAAGAATAAATATTTTAGCGAATACCTAGCCGGCCTTTCTGGCAATAAGGACATTAACTATTCCCTTTGGAAAGCAACTAAAAGACTTAATAGGCCTAAAATACAAATAGTTATTATCAAGAATGATGATGGAACTTGGGCTAGATGGGCCAAGGAAAAACCTGCATTGTTTGCAGAAGAAAGGATTACGAAAATTACTGTAAGTAATCAACGGAGCGTTCAAACTAAAATACGTCCTATATCAGTGGAAGGTGGCAGAGGTGATAATGATTCTAAAACCTAATAAGCCGCAAAACATCATAAGGCCGATTTCCCTACTTCCTACTATTTGAAAAGCTACTACTCAAGAGACTAAAATCAGTAAAAGAGTAAGAAAACTCATTCCTCACCAATTTGGATTTATAGAGAGACATTCTATCATAGATCAAGTGCACAAACAAAAGAATATGTTCAAGTGTCTTCTTGGACGTATCTCAAGCCTTCGACAAAGTGTGGCACCGAGGCCTGGAATATAAACTAGACAGATCTGCCGAAGCAGATTTACCTGATTTTAAAGTTATATCTAGCTGATCGATACTTTCGTGTAAAATATCGGCTGGAGTTCCACGAGGAAGTGTTTTGAAGCCAATACTCGAAACGTACCAAGCACAAAATGAACAAGTATTGCAACATTTGTGGATGATATGTAAGTTGGATGAAGAAATGGCGCCTTCAACTCAACGAAACTAAATCTGTACATATAAATTTTACAAACAAAAATGTTAATTGTTTACCTGTTCGATTGAATTCGCAACCAATTCCACATGCAAACACATCAAAATACTAACTTAGGAATGAACCTTGATACTAAACTAAGTGGAAAGAGAATGTTAAAAAGAAGACCATTAAGGTGATGAATTTAAGCCTTGAACTCAAAACGTGTGGTGAAGAAATTAGTGAGAACATGCTAATTAACAAAATTTTGATTACTCTTCCTTTCATACAAGCACTTTTATTCAGCATGGAATAGTACAACTTTAAAAACATTAATTACGCTAACATCTAGACTAGTTATAGAAGAAGAGAGAATAAATAATAGGCAATAAAACTAAGAAGTGAATGGTGCTTTGACGGTTAGGAAGGTTAAGAAAACGCGGTATAAAATGACCATCGCGGAAAACGTATTCTAAACAAAACGATATTTGCCACTACTGCAAGAAGAAAGGTCACTGGGAACGAGACTGTTGGTTTAAGAAAGATAAAAGCAACTAAATCAAAACAAATTGTGATTATGCGGTTAATCTCAGATACAGGGGCCTGATACGAAATTTGACTGATTTCTAGACTTCGGTGTAAGCCATCATATGACGTCAAACATTGATTGGTTTACTGACTACGAAGAATTTAAAATTAAAAAGTTAATAATAATAGGCGATGGAATAAAACTCGAGGCAATTGGTGCAGGTTTGATTCTAGTAAAGATTTTTAAATATAATGAATGGGTCAGTGGTAGTATTCGAGATGTCTTTCATGTTCCGAAATTGATAATCTAAAATAAAGATTATGTTAACAAGAAGCCACTTATTGGGAGAGAGACAAAATCCCAAGAATCAAAATCCCGATGGTACAAAATTCCGAGGATTTGATAAAGGGTTGGTATCGTTATCCGAAATAAAATAATCCCAAAAAAAAACGAAAAATCCCAAAAAATCAAGTTTTTTAAACATAACAAAATTATTCACATACTAAAATAAAAAACTCCCCGAAACCGCTTAGAATTGGTCCTTTCCGCGCAAGGATGACATGAAATTATGTAGATTCCTTTTGTTTTCATATTGCAGTTACCGAAACTTTAATGGGGTATTCCATTTCGATGGGGCACTTTACTTTGTATTTTACGGTATTTTTTGGAGAGAGTTTTTCGTTCGGGAATATGATGGTATTCCTTTGAAAAAATTCCGAGAGTACAAAATCCCGAGGATACATAATCCCGAGGATACAAATTCCCGAGAGTACAAAATCCCAAAAATATAAAATTCCAAGGTTACTAAATCCCGAAGATACAAAATCCGTAGGGTACAAAATCCCGAAAGCCTATGAAAATTCCAAAATTTAGTTGTTGCACAATTGGTGCAATTTTCCCTTGATTTAAAGATGTATACACAACGAAAAATCGAATATCGAAAATATTGATGGTTATAACATGTCACCCCTCGGGATTTCCTCGGGATTTTGTCTACTCGAAATTTTGTCCCCTCGGGATTTTGTACCCTTGGGATTTTGTACCCCCGGGATTTTGTGGTTTGGGGATTTTGATTTGCGGGATTTTGTCCCTCGGGATTATGTCCCGCGCGAATTTGTCCCTTGGGAATATATCACCAATCCATTAGAAAGCACAAGTGGAAATGGATCAGACGCACATATACACACTGAGGAAGTAACCTAAAAATATAACCAGGCTACTTCTGAATACAAAAGTGTGAGATTCTTATTTGATTTGAATCGGATTCGCTCGTTTGTTACTTGAATCAAACACGAATCAATATACATTCGAATTCGTGTTGTATTCAGAAATAGTCCTTCCCCCCTCCTCTGAGTGTCTAGGACCCAAACGGGAAAAAGAAAGTCAACAGGCCAGCAAAAGTGCTAGCCAAAGTAAAAGAATTTTCAGGGGATTTTATTGAAGAATTGCAATATTTTAAATAATAATTGAATCTCTTCTTATTGTTAATAGAAATTGAAATAATTTTTACAAAATTCAGAATTTTCTGAAATTTTATGCTTTGTTAAGTTGATTGTTAAAAATTTGATGGGTTTTTTGTGTGAGCATTTGAGCACGAATTTTAAATGAACCTCTAACAACCTACTGAGATATCTAATCAGGGAGGAGTATGGGCTATTTCTAAATTCGATACCAATATTAGAAAATCCTCTATCGTATTCAGAAATAGCGTCCTAATCTAAAAACTCCAAAAAAAAAAAAAAAGAAATTTGGTGGACGGTGTTTTTTACCAAAAAATTTTTAATTCTCCATTCAACAGGTGGAATCATGTCTTCCAAATCCCGAAATATTATGCGGCTACAGTTCCCTTCTCGATGGATCAATTTTGTACAGTATATGCGTACAAATCGATCCGGAACCACAACATAGTCTTGTGAAATTTGATCATTTGGATGGTGTAGCCCTAATGAATGCACGCGCTAGAAATTTCGATGCAATTGTACGAAATTTAAAATCTCTATACGAAGATGAATTGGGTCAGACATTACTCGAATTGCCCGATTGTAATAAATTAGGATATTCGCCCGAAAGTAAAAACGGTATCGAACAAATGAAAGTGCTATTGACATTATTATTGGGCGCGGCCGTTCAGTGTCCAAACAAGGAGATTTTTATAGCCCGAATCAAAGAGCTGGATATTGAGACACAGCATTCAATTGTTGAATTCATTAAACAAGTGACGGATAATCAAACTCTAGTGCTGACACAGGATTCATTGGATCATTTGGCGCCGAATAAAATGTACAATCATATAATTCGGCTGGCCAAAGAACGTGATATGTATCATTCGAATTGGATATCGAGTTTGGCGAATGATTTATCCAGTGGGACAACTAGTAAAATTACACCTTCGCATTCGACATCTTCCGCCTCTTCGTCGGAAAGTAATCACCTAGCTGTAGAACTAGCAGATCTTAAATCAAAATTGCGTAAATTAAGGCAGGAGTTGGAGGAAAAGAGTGAGACGTACCTAGAAATTAAAGAGGATTTGGACCATAAAAGTAATCAGTACGAAAAGCTGAGGACCGATGTGAGTAAATTTATATCCAATAATATGTTTTAATATCTACAAAATACGCGTCTTAATTTCAGAGTCAAGCCTGGTATACCGAAGCTAAACGTGCCGCAGCATATCGTGACGAGGTAGATGTACTTCGGGAACGAGCAGATCGAGCCGACCGCCTTGAAGTTGAACTACAACGATTTCGTGAAAAATTAAGCGATGCCGAATTTTATAAAACCCGGGTTGATGAACTTCGAGAAGATAATCGCCTGCTACTGGAAACAAAAGAAATGCTTGAAGAACAGTTGCAGCGATCGCGGAGGCGAAGCGAACACACCATGTCCCTAGAGTCGGAGATCATAAAATACAAACAGCGGTTGAATGACTTATCTTTGGAGCGCGATTCAGACAAGTCTAAACTGCAGGAACTACTAGATGAAAATACACAGCTGCAAATTGCTACCAAACATTTAACATCACTTAATTCTGAAATTGAATCGCTAAAACCAAATTTCGAGGATAAATCAGCCGACAACAGTTTGTCTGAACAGCTAACGAATAATGCTCAAACCCGAGCTCTAAAATTGGAGCTAGAAAATCGACGACTCACTTCCGCGCTTGAATCTCTCAAGGAATCATCATTCCACGAATCGTCGAATAAAATTCTCGAACTAGAAAAGGAAAAAAAGAAATTATCTCTAAAATCTGATCAACTGCAGGAGAATTGTAACCGCCTGGTACAACAAAACGAAGAACTTCAAACTGTATTTAAAAATGCGCTCGAAGAGGTCGAAAAATTGCAGGATACGCTCAACAAAAATACACAGCTGGCCGAAAAGCAAAATCAGGACCGTGAATTGGAGAAATTAAAGATCATCGATCTAGAAAATCATGTCGAGATGCTAAATAAAGACAAAAACCGTATTCAAACACTAGCCGATCATTTACAAAAGCGATCTCATGATTTGGAACGAACCGTGGATAGTAAATCTAAAGAGATCGAATTGTTGCATGGTAAAACAACCGAACTCGACACGGTGAAACGTGAAATTTACGATTTAAAATCGAAATTTGCGAATGCCGAGAAGGAGAACACGTATCTGGTGAAAGAGGTTTCAAAGCTGCGCGAAACAATTGAGACTAAAGACGTGAAGCTAGATGAAAATGGCGCAAATTTAGAGCAAAAAATTAAAGAAATCGGTCGAATGAATCGAGTAATTGAGGACTACAAGGTGATGAATACAAAACAAGTTGAGCTCGAGCAGAAAAATCAAGAGCTCGAAATGCAGAATCAAATAAATTGTGAAACAATATCGACGCTGCAAAATGATTTGGTATCAGCAACTCTATCCACGAATCGAGTGAAAGAAGATTTAGAAAAAATGGGATTCGTATACAATGAGAATATCGATCTAAATGTGGAGAGTATTGTTAAAAAGTTTGTTGGAAATCCGGAAACATTTAAAACAGTTCGCGAGATTATGCTGAATTATGGAAAAGAGGTGGCATCCACTGATATTTGTATATTATGCCATCGCAAGGAGATATATACAGTCGAGAAGGAAATTGAAATTTCACCACGACACATCGAAGCCATGCCGAAGAGTGTGACCAATATAGATTTTGTGATAAACAGCAGTGAAGCAGATTTTGTGCTGCAAGAAAAGAATGAACAACTGGTGAGTGAAAATGTTGAGCTAAAATCAAAAAATGAGTTGCTCGTCTCGGAAAATGCGAATCAAAATGTCGAATTGTCGAAAATGAGTTCGCAGATAAACTCGTTAAATACACAGCACATTGCTTTACAACTCGCGAATACCCAACTGGCGACCGAAAAAGATAGCCTGGTCAAAGAATTGGACGCAATTAAAACGCAGCACGATTCGTTACTAAAGGATCAAGTTTCACTGCAATGTCTGCACGAACAACTAAATTCCGAATATGACAATATCAATAAGGAAAAGGAAATATTAAAAATTAGTTTACGAGATGTACGACTCGACAATCGGAATTTAAAAGAAATGAACACAAATTTAGAAAAAACGATTGAAGAGTTACGACTCGAGATTACATCGATGAAAGAATTGACGATTAACTTAACTAATTTGCGTGGTGAACATTCCAAACTTAAGGACGATTTCCGTAGTTTATTTACCACAAACGATCGACTCAAGGAGGAGTACAAAAATATTCATGACATGTATCGAACGTTACGTACCGAAAATAGTCGTCTAAAATTACAAAATACTGAACTATCCGGTGAATTAGGTAATCGGGCTGAACAATTACTCGCCCTTGAAATTGAACTCACAAAACAAACGCAAAAATGTGAGACACTTGTTCAAATGACATCGAATTTGGATTCGGATCGTCGAACCCTAATGGAACATGCTTCACAAGTGTTGACACAGTATCATGAGCTTTTGGCACATTCGCTCGAGGATAAACAACATTTCCATCAGGAGGAAAAACAATTGACCGACAAGGTGAACAATTTGAATCGCCACAAGGAGAAGTTGGAGGAAAAAATTATGGAACATTATCGTAAATTGGATAGTTGTTCGCCGAAAAAGAAGACATTCGGATCTGAAGTGTTGAAACGGGTGCGAAAAGCTGGTTCAGAAGTGATTAGCCGTTTTCCAACACGGGTAAGTGATTAGATAGTTAATAAACGCATTTTAGTGAGTACAGCGCTTAAGTGACGAAAAATAAAACGTCAAATTTTTTTTTATCTTTTCTGACTTTATTTATCTAATATTTTTATGAAAAATCATTTTTTATTATAATTTTATCTTTTAGATGTTAGTTTTACCATTATATTTTATATTTACAGAAGGGAACACCGGATAAATAAGTGTTAATATTTTGCATGCAAAAAATGTAGTGTCTAGGATAATCAAAAACCTTACAATTCCCATTTTGTTGTTTCATTCCATTTTAGAATCGTAAATCATGGATCGAAGATTCACAGCAACAGTTGCAACCTCAACCAACGACGCCTACACTAGAATCAATCGGAAATGATTCGGATAATAGTATGGAAGAGCCGAGTTCATTATCATCGGATACAGCTGTATTACAAAAATATTACAAATTGCGACAGTCTTTGCCACGTAATACAATAAATCAGCATAAAAATGCAAAAGCGGAATCACCAAACGCAAGTCCATTCATCCGCGGTAGTATTTCACGAACGAGTTTACAAATTCCATCGACTAAATCAACACATCATAACAGTAATTCGAATAGTCCACATTCTCTTGATCCCAGTGCTGAGGTACCACCCGTATTAAGTTTAGGTACAGCAGGAAGTCGTCGAACAGTGTATTTAGTAGATGAAATTCCAAAAATTAATGAAAATTCATCATCGGCAACAACAACAACAGGTAATAGTGGTGGTAATCAAAAATCTGATGAAAGTGCTGCCGATCAGAATGATTCAAAATCTACTAGTACAACACCAACAACACCATCGGCACCATCAACAGTATTAATGTATAATAGAATATCAACAATGATTGGTAGTGATGCTGTGGGAAATTATACTGAGTATGAACATGAAAATGGTGGCCCAATTACCACATCAACACCATCATCGAAAGATGATAATCGCAAGAAAAATAATATCAAAAGTAAAGAATCAGCTGTGTGGTATGAGTATGGTTGTGTTTAAAACGTTTTTACTATTTTTAATTTAACTTCCATGTTTTCAATTCATGCATTTATTAATTTATATATTATTGTAAAGTATGGCGGGAATCATGTCACACCGCATTTTTTTTAATTTATATATCTCTCTCTCATTACATATTAATTATTTATTTATTTTTAAAGCAAACATAATAATATACCTAACTGTATTATGATGGTGATGAGCTCTTAATGATATTGAAAACATGTGATATTATCTCGTTCAAAAAAAAAAAAAACAAAGATTTAATAAGTGATTTTGTATATTTTTCAGTATTTATATTTCCAAGTAACAGATTAATTTATTTTTATTTTTTAATTAATTAAATTAATTTTAATTGCATGTTTAGTGTTAATACTGTACCACTTGCCCCGAATTTACGTTCGGATTTGGAACAGTGTTAACTCGATTTAATATAAAAATCCTGCTCTCTGAAAATATAAATTTAGTTGGTTTGATAAGCAAAACGAACTATTTTTACACGTACCTGTTGAGGTATATAGTTACCAACTACAATTGATTATCCTTTTAACCTACTGCTTTAAATCCTATTAGACTCCTGTCCCTCCCTCACAATGAATCTAATCACTTTCTCGCGCTTTATATAGATTATGGAATAACATCGAATTATTTTTTATGCATTTTTTTTTTATATGAACTTTATGACATAATTTTAAGGATCTATTAAGTTAAGTTTATTATTTTTATAATGAATCTCTTTCTATTATTTTTATACTAACTTTTTATATTTTATTTATAAATAATAATAAAAAACAAACATCAAACAGAAAGCTTTTTAAAAATCAAAAAAATGGTACATTCAGTTTTTTTTTTTTTTACAAAAAAAAAAAGAAGAATACAAAATGTACTTAATATACTAAATTTACTAGATAGGATAGCGAAGGCAATATACTAAGTGTGATGCATGTTTGGGATTTTTCTAAACGAACGTTTTAAAATTATAACCCCTATTTGATTCCTATTTTTTTTTTTTGTTTATTTTTATTTTATATAATTGAAGAAAACCACCGCCCATTTTTGTTTCCAACATCCTTTTCCAAAATGAAATTGAAATTGAAACCCCAAGGAAGCATGGCAGAAACATTCGATCCAGTGTGAATCAAAATTCGGAATCCATACAGCTCTCAAATATAAAAATAACCACCAAAAACTGAAATTTTGTCCAGTTAACCCACTTTGTTTTTATAGTTTTTTGTATTTTTTTTTAAACCGAATCCAGTGCATTTAGTTACTTAAATTTGTTAAAATATGTTGCCAAAATAATATATGGAAAAAAATGGACATACACTTTATTATATATCTACTACAATATTATATAAAATTATGACAAAAATATTTTACATAAATTAAAATAATTTTTTATTCTGTTAAGCATTTAATGTACAATTTTTATATACAAAATAAAAAAAAATATACATTTTTAATCAAAATCCAACTTTTTTTATTATTATTTGTTAAAATTCTACGTTAACTGTCCTGCGATCAATCGCCATTCGATCATTTGTCATATTTGATTAATTGGCGTATTCAACCAATCGCCATTTTCGGTCAATTGTCATATTCGATATTCGATCAATTGTCATATTCGATCAATTGTCATATTCGATCAATTGTCATTTTCGATCAATTGTCATATTCGAACAATTGTCATATTCGATCGGTTGGCATACTCAATCATTTTTCATATTCGATCAGTTGTCATACTCAATCAATTCTCGTATTCAATCTATGTCATATTCAATCAATTGTCATATTCGATCATTTGCCATATGCGATTAATTGTCTTATTCAACCTATTATCATATTCGATCGTTTGCCATATTCCATCGATTGTCACATTCGATCAATTGCCATATTCGATCAACTGCCATCCGATTAATTGTGATAATCGACCAATTGTCACATTCGATCAATAGACCCTTTTCCACCAAAAATTTTGACAATAAATTCATCGAAACCGTACGGCAGGCAATAAACTAGGATTTATCGCTGTAGGTCATTAAATAAGAATTTTCGTTTATGAATACAACCTCAAATCAATGTAAATCGTTTCACGTTTCTGAAGTCAAATCTACCGTAATAATTTAATTTTTTTGCCTAAAACAGAGAAAACAAGCCTTCGTCGCCTACGTTTGAAGTTTGAGAAAAAAGGTCAATTGTTTTACTCGACCAATTGGTTTATTCGGTCAATTGTCTAAATTCAACATATTTGTCAAATTCGATCAATTATCAAGTTCGATCAACTATCGTATTCGACAAATTGTCATATTCGAGCAATAAGCTTTATGGCGTCAAACTCAAGTAGATGTCGCCACGTTTGTGACGAGGTATTAAACTGCCAAAATACCAAACAAAATAAGTAAATAAGATGCGGTATCTAAAGTTTTATTATTTTAAATTATTTAATTCTTTTCAAATAAAAAAAGAAGAATATATTTATGTAACTAAATTACCCAGCTATGTACTTTCAAAACAAATTAATGGTGACAAGGTGGGTACGAGCTATTAAAAGTGGTAAAAAGCCAACAAAATTTACTAGAATATATAGTTTACATTTTTGTGTAAATAACTATACAAACCAACTGTTGTAATAAGTTTGAAAATTAGTTGTTCCAGTCGTAGACAGCTGAAATAGATATTCGTTCATTTTATTAATTTAAAATGTTGACTCAAGGAACTGAATACAGAACTGGTTGAGACCATTAGTGGAACAATGGAATGCGAGAATCAGGAACTTTCTGTGGAACTATCACCAACGCCACGTACTTCTTCTGCTCCAACTCGTGAAGTCTCAGTGCAAATATTTGTGCCAATGAAGCTGTTTTTATTTTATGATTGCTTAACCAATGAGCAGTATTCGATTGCTTAACTAATGAGCCTATTAGTACACTGGTTTGTATCGAGGCTGATTTGACGTATTATTCGCATTTTTAAATGAATCGGCTCCATCAAAATTCGATGTGTACTTGGCAAAGCGGGATCAGTTGATTCTAACTGTGAGCAAATATAGACAAAATCTATTGTTTTATTAACCACAAGAAAAATTACTGTACTTTGAACTCGTGTTATGAATGCGGCGTTTAAAGCAGTAGATTGCTTGGTGGTCTTTCAGGTATCAGAATCCAGACAAATATACTGTGATCTTAGATTGCTCTGAGATAAAGACCAACCAAAGCACGGCTCATCCAGAATTCAATCAAGCTTTATTTTCTCAATATAAAAATCAAAATACACTTAAGCATTTACTTGGTATTGACGAATAGGGCACCGTTATTTACTGTTCTGATGCGTACTGCGGATCCGTGAGTGACAGATATATAGTAGAGTAGGAGATTGTGGTATTTTAATAAATTAACGGACGGTGATATTGTGCTGGCTGATCGACGGTTTGACGTTAGTGATATTTTACAGGGCATCGGTGTTGTTTTAAACATACATCCTTTTCTGTGAAATAAGAGACAACTGACCCTGTTAATAAAATTGTGCTGAGCTAAGCGAAGCTCTCTATCTAAGCTTGCCAATGCATGTTTATTGAAGAACCACTCTGATATTGAGGAAATATTAATAAAATCAAAAACCGAGTTGTTTATATTCCGTAGAGACTTCAATTCAGTGTTCAGTACAGTTTCATTTATTATAACGTCGGGGTCCTCTGTTATAGTTAATTCTTCCTGGGTATCGAAATCCTCTGTACATGCTGATTGATGATGGTGATTCCGCGCACAAAGTGTTTGGTTAAGCTTCTTTTCGGTCCAGGTATTTAATCCGAAGCAAATACATTGGTTAAAAAAATTAATTAAAACTGTACTAAAAAATTTCATATTAATTCAAATTTGCAATCAAACGACCCCCTGATCTCATGATTCATTCTCATTCTTTACAAGACTTGAGAATTATTACAATAATTTACGCTCAGTAACATCAAGTTTCTGGATGTTTTGTGATATTCTTATCCAAGGCTCGCAAGGGAACCAAAGATGATAACTGGTCTTATCAGCGCTTTGTATATGCTTAGATTTATTTTGTGCGATATATGAGAAGATATGAAACCAAATTTTTAAAAATATTGGTTTAGGGCTCTTTTTATTTTAAAATACTTAATTACAGCTTTAGCTTTCGATTCCTATTCGGAATCATTCTCAAAAGCGTTATATCCATATAACGCTTTTGAGAATGATTTCGAATAGGAATCGAAAGCTAAAGCTGTAATTAAGTATTTTAAAATAAAAAGAGCCCTAAATCAATATTTTTAAAAATTTGTTTTAATTTTAAATCATTGGCTCAATACAATAAAACTAATTAGAAGATATGAAGATTTTGATGTTGACGTAAAATACTCAGTAGCTTGTTGCGATCCTCGATCAAATGTCTACAGAAACCGAATTTGCTCAGTAATCAGCGATCCTAGATATTTAAATCCTTTCACTTTCATCTGCGATATAACACCATCCACACTTCATCATATGATGGAGGAGGTAGTGGACATTGATATCGCATCGAAGCAAGAGAGGTTGTTGCTCGGAAAGTGGTGCCTGCCTATTTAAAAGCATGTCTGTAACTATTTCTCTTATGCAGCGATATCTATCTCTAGGCTAGAATTTTGGATGTTGAGTGCCGGTTGCTCGTGCTATTCTCTTTCTTTCGTCTGCGTATCCAATTGAAGATTTTCCTCATAGGCATGTACACATTATTGTGAGATTGTCTTGCTCTTGTACTTTGTGATAGATTTCTTTGACGTGCGCGATCTTCCTTCCGAATAGCGACGAGACTATCATCAATTATTCGGTCTAGATGGATTGCTTCCTATGGTGGACATTGAGTCATCGGCTACCGCTATTTTTATGTTGTTCCTCTATTCTTGAATGGAGCCAGAAAGTTTTATAGTCGTAGATGCCTGACTCAGTAGTCTCGAAGGTGGTCTGATTGTAAGTGGAGGATAGGTGAAATTTTATTTCAGCCACTAGGCACCAGCAAATTTGTACGGAATTCATGTTGATTTGTTGCTATCATATCATCTATGCTACACACATTTAAATACTTATACTCTTATACCTGTATATTCGAAAAATTAGCAGGAAAAAAAAATGCCCCGCAAAAACTTTCTATTTTTATCATGTACATTTTTTTATTTCGGTGTACATCCCCTATAAACTGCTATAATTTTTTTATATTTTGCTCGCAATTTATTTTGATCGAAACTACTAGAAAATTGTTTACTCGGAATATAGCAAACTCAAAAAATTTGAGGTTAGGACTATGACAATGGCGAAGAACCACGATATTTTTCCTGCGTTATCAAGTAATTTTATTTATTTAAGAAAATTCTAAATTTTTTGTTGCAATTTATGCAAAAATTGTTCCATAAATATTAATCGCTTATTAAAATGATATAATAATTTTAGTACGTTCCAGTATTGGAGTAGAAATATGGAATTCAACGGGCTCAAACGAACCCTATGCTCAAGACGGGAAATTTAGTCGAGATGAAAGTAAATTCTGTCGTACAAGTCAATTTAGTCCTGATGGCCGATATTTTGTTTGGGCAAATGGGAGTGTGTAAGTGTAGTGATGATTTGAAAAGTTCGAATTTTTTTTTTTTTTTTTTTTTCATTTTTTTATATCAATTTTGTTCGCTCTTCTAGTCTGCAAATTTGTACAACAAACGATTGGAAAATAGTGGCTACTCTGCCACGACCCAAGGCATTTGCCGTTAAATTTTCACCGAAGGGTACCTATTTAATGTCAATGGAAGTGTATTTTGTTAATCAATTGAATGCGGAGGGTTCACCAAATTTATTTGTTTATAAAGTGGAGACGGGCGAGGAAGTTTACTCGACCGTACTAAAAAAGCAAACTGATTGGGAACCTTGCTGGACGAATGATGAGTCGGTCATGGGTATTATGATCGGGGGTGAAGTTTTATTTTTTGATGCGGCTGCTGATTTCAAAGTTCCAGTCATGAAAATGGGCGGTGGACGAAATGGAAAATTCTCTATCTCTCCATCAAACAAAAAATTTCTAGCATTTTACGTTCCAGGCGTCAAAGGGGCGCCCTCAATGTGCAAATTGTATCAGTATCCAAATGTTAATGGCCAGCCAATTGGTTGTAAATCATTTTTCCAGGCTGATCAGGTAGAAATGTTGTGGAATAAGAAGGGTACAGATTTGCTACTGCTCACATCAACAGAAATCGATCAGACTGGGGCTTCGTACTACGGGAAGCAGGCGTTACATTTTATGTCGACAAACGGGGATTCATATTCGGTTCAATTGAGCAAGGAGGGACCAATTCATGCCGTTGAGTGGAGCCCCAAATCTAATGAATTCTGTGTGGTGTACGGGTACATGCCTGCCAATGCCACCATATTTAATGTTAAATGTGATGCTGTGCACAATTTCGAGAGTGGGCCAAGAAATGCTGTATACTATAATAGTTTTGGTAACATTCTGTTACTCGCTGGTTTTGGTAATTTGCGTGGTTTAATCGAAGTCTGGGATATGACTAAGAGGAAACAAATCACTACCATACAAGCTCCAGATTCTACGCAACTAGAATGGCATCCATCGGGTAGTAGGTTTGCCACGGCTACAACAGCACCGCGGTTGCGCATGTCAAATGGGTTAGTGGTTGATTAGTAGTTTAATATTTTATACTTTTGTGGTTTATACCTAGTTGTTATCAGAATAGTTTGATAATAATCTTATTTTTTTTACAGATTTAAAGTTTGGCACTACTCCGGTGCCTTATTACATGAAACGATTTGGCCCACACCTGCTGAATTGTATGAAATCAAATGGCAACGATGTGCCGACGGTGTATATCCAGAACCGGCGATTACTTCAGAAAAAGTTGAAGGAATTAAATCTAGTGTGCCAGAGGCTAGTGCCCAAGTTTATCGGCCACCTAATGTGCGTCTCGGTTTAACAGCCGATGATACTCCAAAAATTCCAGGATTATATCCAGCCTCCACAAAATCAACCGATAAAAAATCGGGCAATAAAAGACGCGATTATTGGAACAAAAAGAAAAAATCGGAAAATTCGAATGCAGAAGAATCGGGTAGCGGTGCTACTACCGAAGAACGTGACAAGAAACCTCAATCGGCTCCAGCCGGAGGTAGTGGTGGTGGTGGTGGATCTAGCGGTAGTGGTAACAACGGCAACAATTCATTCAAGAATAACACCACCAACACCAATAATGGTTATAACAAACAAAACACTCGTCGTCCGAATAGTACACGAGAACGTGATAATCGAGACCCGAATCGCCCATTTAGCCGAGGGCCGAGCGATAATGACGCTAATGCATCACCAAAACTTAACAACAGCAACGATCGAGATGGGGGCGATCGTTCAGAACAGTCATCGCAACGTCAATCGGCTGAAAATCGTTCAGGGCGCCGTGCCAGTCGCACTATTGGCGGCAATTACGTAAAACCTACGGGAGACCCCGAAAAAGATAAACGCATAAAAACCATACAAAAGAAACTGCAAGACATTTCAAAATTGAAAGGTCGTCAAAATCATGGCGAGCAACTGGAAGTTAATCAGTTAACGAAAATATCAACGGAACCTACTTTGATGGCCGAACTGAAACAATTGTCGTTGCAGTAGACATCTAAAACTCAGTTTTTATTTTTGAAGAAAAAATTATTTGTTATCTTTTTTTATTGATCAATAAACTATACAAATCTGACACAACTAGCAAATATATTCGAATTTTAATTGATTTGTTGGTAAGTTTTTAGTCGTCCGCCTTTTAATACTTCAATTTTACAATAAACTGCAATTATGTCCTAGTAAAACGTAATTTTGCCCCAGCAGATTCATCAACAATTTTTTGTCCATGAACGTGTTAAAAATATTAAGCAAGCTTGAATCCCACGTCGTATCACTACTTCAAATAAATTTTGATTTTTTTAGAACTGATGCAAGCAGAGCCAAAATTGAATCAAAAATGAATTCAGCGTTATATAGCGAAGTTCACTTTTGATTCACTTGAATGAGTTAAACGCGAAACCATTTTGATTCCCTCGTATGTTAATTAGAATCCAAGCGAGGTATTTCATCATAAAAATCTAATCAATTATGAATTATTTCTGAAAAAAGAACAAATTAATTTAATAATGCGTCATATATGAAGTAAAAAATGAATCATACTACTGTGCCCAAAAAGTAAAACCAGTTTTTTTTTATTTCAAAAAATATTGATTTAAAGTGCTTTTCATACCGGCTGCGTTGACTTTGGACTTTAAACAATTTACGTTTTATTTTTAATAATTAACACTTAAAAATATGTAATTTATTTTATAACAGTTTCAAAATATTTCTGTAAAAAGTGACACTGTTAGAAAAGTTAGAAAACGAGTTTACATTTTTAAAGTCCAAAGTCAACGCAGCCGGTATGAAAAGCACTTTATTCTTCCAAATCTATTTCGTCGCCTTCAAAGTAATTCCCTCCCGACACAATACACTATGCCAACATTCACATTTTATCTCTTCTATCGCCTCGAAAATGATTTCTCCGCATTGGTCTTGAGTTTCGGGAATAGCTAGAAGTCACACGGTGCTAAATCAGACGAATACGGTGGTTGTGGAACGATATGGATAGATCATTTTTTTGGCGAAAAAGTCATGAAGAACGAGTGCATTACCATGGTGCAAATACCAAGAATTATCTGCCCACAATTCTGGCCTCTTCTTGCGAACAGTTCCACGCATAACACTCAAATAATACTGTTTGTTGATGGTTTGGCTGGGTGGAAGGAATTCTGAATGGACAATACCGTCATGGACCTTGATTTTCGATCGACTTTGGCGCGATCATTTCGGTTTGGCGCAACCTTTTGCAAGTTAGTCACTGGATTGGTCGGTGGTTTTCGGGTTGTAAGCATAGATGCAAGTCTCATCTCCAGTAATAATCCGTTTCAAGACCGATTGATAATCAGCTCAGAAAGCATCTCTTCACAGATCTTAATGCGACGCTCTTTTTCGAGGAAATTGAGGCGTTTTCGCACTAGTCGAGATTTTACATGTTTCAGGCCCAAAATATCTTTCAAAATGGTATTGGCAGGTCCTTTCGAAATACCAACAGAATCAGCAAGATCTCACTGCAAGATCTGGTGGTATGAAATGCCATGTTGTCCCATCGTTTATCAATAGTTGAGCGATTTCTTTAGATGACTTACGAAGTAATGTAAGTAAATTAGATCCGTTATCGCTATATCTCGTAAATCACTACACAATCCTCTCCGTACAGTGAATCGTTTGTAAGCTGCGATGAATGCTTCAGTGGTTAAATCACTGACTGGCTCAATATGTATGGCCTTAGTTGTCATGCAAACAAAGATTGATTAATAATCCTTGTGTGCTATATGACCTCTTCCCTTTGTTGTACGAATAAGTAGTGGTCCTGCATAATCGACTACGATTCTCAAGAATGGTCTTCCGGGTGTGATACGAACTTCTGGTAAATTTCCCATTAACAGTGTTCCGGATTTAGCATTAAACCGATGACACTTCACACATTTGGATAATAAATTTCGTGTTAGATTTCGACCGTGTATGATCCAGTATTTTGTTCGAAGATGAGCAAATGTCAATTGTGTTCCTCCGTGCAATGTTTGTGCATGGGCTTCTTGAATTAGTAGGTTAGCTATTGGATGGTTCTTTGGAATGATAACTGGATGTTTCTCATCATAGCTCCAAGTTGTTGTATTTTCAACTCGGCCGCCGACTCGTATTATATCTTGGTCTAGGAATGAAGACAAAGATTTTACCTTACTTTTATTTGATATTCCTTTTTGGTTCATAACGTCGTGAATTTCAGTTTTGAAATGTTGTCTTTGCGATATTTTGATCAACAGTTGCGTGGATTTTCGTATTTCTTCCGCCGTAGGAGCTTCTTAGTTAGTTACTATACTACCTTTTTCGGCATTTGTTGATGAACCTCGCAACATATGCCATACATAATCCTTTTTATGGTATTGAAGTTTGAGTATTTTAGATACAATGGATCAATAACGTTGTCTGATGTTACCGTATCTGTACTCAATACTCGTTGTTTAAGTTCCAATTGATCTGGCATTTGCTCTATTATCATTGGCGTCAGCTGGATTGCTTTCTCAAAGATAACCTCAGGCCCGTTCCACCATAAATTATGTGTTATTAATTCCGTTGCTTCGATACCTCTGGATGCAAAATCCGCTGCGTTGTTGGTTGATTTAACATAAAACCACTGAGATGGAGAACTTAAATTCTGGATTTCCGATATTTTAATTGCCACGAATGTTTTAAATTTGTGAGACTTATTTTTCACCCACCCTAACACGATCATTGAATCAGCCCAAAAGTATGTTGTTGTATGGCCAAACTGCATGTTTGCTTGCAAGCAAACTTGCTCCGCATAACTCTAGCTTTGGCAATGTCAGCTTGGTTGTTATTGGTGCTACCCGTGTTTTTGATGCTACCCGTGTATATTGGTGCTACCTGTGTTTTTTATGTTAACAAAGCTGCTTTATTTGATGCCCTGTCATAGAAGTATACCACTGCTGCATAAGCCACTTCGGAAGCATCACAAAATCCATGCAATTCTCATTGTAGAGATTGATCGAATTTAATCCACCTCGGAATTTTTATCTCCTCCAAACTTGGGAGGGATTTGTAATATTGCTGATATGTGTTTTTGATGTTTCTAAGCAGTTTTTGGTCCCAAGTCACGCCAGAGATCCATAGCGTTTGCATTAACACCTTGGCTTTTATCGTAATTGGAGATAACCAGCCTAGTGGATCAAATAATTTTGATGACTCAGATAACATTTTGCGTTTGGTCATTTCTCCAATTTTGACGTTGATATTCACCTTAAATTCAAACGTATCGGTACCTGGATTCCAAATTAAACCCAGTGTTTTTACTGACTCTGATTCGTCGTTGTTGTGAAATATGATAGGCTCGAAGGCTCTCGAGTCTGGATTAACACCTTCTAAAAGTTGGAAACAGTTGGAGGTCGATTTTCGGTTAAATCCTCCAGATTGTAACAATTTTATCAGTTCGGTTTGTGCTGTCTGAGCTTCCTCTATATTGTTACTTCCTGATAATAAATCATCTACGTAGAAATCTTTCTTAATTATCCCTGCCGCTATTGGGTAGTTTTTCTCCTCATCGGCCGCTAGCTGTTGTAGTGTCTTGATGGCCAAATATTGTGCCGAAGCCATTCCAAATGTCACGGTTGTCAGCTGGTACGACTTTATCATTTTGTCGGATGATGTTCTCCATAATATTTTCTGATATTTTTGATCCTCCGGATGTATTCTTATTTGTCGATACATTTGCTCTATGTCCGCTGTGTATGCTACTTTGTATTTTCGCCAACGTAGTAGAATTGACATCAGGTCCTCTTGTACCTTGGGTCCCACTAGTTGTATTTGATTCAAACTGACATCGTTGCTTCAAATGCGTCAAATACGACCCTTAATTTTGTTGTGGTACTGTTTGATTTGAGCACCACGTGATGAGGAATATAATATTCGTTGTCGTTATATTCCTTACTCTCAATCATATGTCCTTTATTATAGTACCCTTCTATACACTCCTGATACTGCTTGAAAAATTCCTTTGCCACTGAGAAACGTCGTTCCAATTGAATGAATCTGGCTATGGCCCTTTGTTTGGATGATCCAAGAGATGGTCAATTTTGGATAAAAGGAATTTGTACCGTGTAACGATAACGACCGTCCGTATCTCGACAATAATTCTGATGATAATTGTTTTCACATAGAGTTTCTTCCTCTGTCATCTGCTTCTTGGGTTGCATCTCTTCTACTACTTCCCAGAATTTCTTTAATTGCTGGTCGATGTCTGTTAATGTAACCAATGACGTGATCTTGGAAGGTTTATTATTGGGGGTATTACCAAATATAATCCATCCTAGTTCTGTTTGTTGGGCAATTGGTTCTCCTTGTTTTCCCTTGACAACCTGGTTCATCACAATATTTGGATAATAATCGGCACCTAATAAGATGTCGATTTTGTTTGGTTGATTATAGTTCGGATCGGCCCACATCAAGGTGTTTAAGTGACGCCATCTTCTACTGTCAAAATGTTGGTCGCAGACAGTGATCGTGTTATATTCGGTAATTCTACTGCCTCCATTTACATGGAGAAGCTCGATGAAAATCGCGGTTGTACACGGAAGATGACTAATTTTGTGGCAGTTGTGATTTCGCTTTCGTTTATACCTCCTATTTCCATACAATATGTTTTCTTCGTTCGTTGCTTAATTAGCTTGGATGCCTCCTCGGTAATGACTGAAATTTATGAGCCAGGATCTATTAACATCCGTAACAGTTTTGGTTCTTGGTTTCCGCAGTCTGTATTTCAACCAATGCCGTGGCCAATAGTGTGGATATTAACTGGTCGTACTGGTTTACTAGATGGTTCGTTATCTTTAACTGAACGGTTGTCTCACTTTTTGGAGTGTCATCTATCTTCGTGGTGAGCATCGTACGTTGTGGTGGGTTATTTGTTAAGTGTTGTGACGTCCCATACAAACTAAACATCGTATAGAATATGGACAGGGTTCTCCTTATTAAACACATGTTGCAAAGCCGCTCTTGAGCGATGAATTTGGAACGTTCTAAGGTGGACTGTTATTGGAAATTAATACAGTCCTTTACTTCGTACTTCTTTTTACACAATACACAGCTTCTTTTAGTTTGTGTTCTACATGTGTTGACCCTTGCTGTCTGTAGAGCGGGTGCTCCAAAACTGTGACTTATTGGTTTTGATTTTGTTGCTTCTAAGGCTTGGAATCTCTGTTCTAGGTAATTGAGAAATTCTTCTAGTGTTGGCATTTCTCTAGGATCCGCTATTGACATCTCGAATAGTTTTGATGTTTCATTATCCAACTTTTTTATTATTATTGGAATTACAGTAAAACTATCTTTAAAGTACAAGTAGTACAGTATATTGTTACCACGGGTTGCCTTAAAAGGAACGGAATATAAACTGGCAGAGAATAAAAAGTCCGAAAATTTATTAGGACTATTCATGCGATAATTAATATCGTCACAAACAATAAAATGTTGAAATTTACTCGAAATTTTGTCAAAACCTAGCTGCTGAAACTGCAATTTCGAGGGGGAATCAAAATGTCTTGCAGTATCATATGAAAAAAAGAGTGAGTGAGACAGCAATATTTTTATTTTTCTCTTTAAGGTTTATACATTAAGTTATGTACATCTATCAATTAATTTGCCTAAGCCCTCTAAAACAAAAGTTTTCTTTTCCTCCATAAAATATTCATTTACAACAGATTGTACTTCAGAAATTTGCGGCCCCTTAGTTTTTTATTTCGAAACAGAAAGTAGTCACTGGGTACCAAGTCTGGACTGTACGGTGGATGTGAAATTTCTACCAAGCCACTGTGATTTAATGTAGCTTGAGCAACTTTAGCCTTGTGCACTGGTGCATTGTCGTGAAGAAGTAAGGTTTTTTACTAAGTTTCTTTGGCCGTTTTCCCGGATTACTTTATTCAATTTTCGCAAAACCTGTGCGTAATAGATGCCTGTGATTGTGGTTTTCGGTGGCATATAATCAATATTTCTTCAGCATCCCAAAAAATTGTTGCCAAAACCTTACCAGCAGACGGTTGAGTTTTGAATTTTTTTTGGTGATGGTCACAAACCATGTTTCATCGCCTGTTATTATGTTATCCAAGGAATTTCCTGGATCTTTTTCATACATATCTAAAATCGCCTTTGAAGTTTGAACACAAATTTTCTTTTGTTGTACAGTCAACAAACTGGGAACCCATCGCGCACGTACTTTTGACTTGTGAAGGTGGTCATGTAATATGGTATAAGTAGTACCATATGAAACGGAAAGTCTCCACGCTTACCGCGAAACAGAAATACGGCGGTCCTCCAGTACAATTGATTATGCCAAAAGTATGTTTTCATGGCTAATAGCAACTGCGGGATGACCCGGTCGGTTGTCGCCTTGTTACTGTGGAATATCATGGTGTAAATTCGCCGTAAACTTTTGATATATACATAATTGAATATATAATAAATTGCATTGCGTCCATCTTTACAAAAAAATTTAATAACGGCACGACATTCAATTTCATTCATTTTAGAATTTTTTCAAAATACGTGTTACTAAATTGAATAAAACAAACGAACTGTAAAATTTACATCGAAATTTGTTTCTATAACAAGTTTCATCGCGACAAAATTTTTTTTTTTTAAATATATAATTGTCTCACTCACTCTTTTTTCATATAATATTGCAAGACATTTTGATTCACCCTCGTATCATCAGCTCGCACTGGGGAAGGGTTATAGCAAACGACAATTTCTAGTTTAGTTGATCTTGACAGTAACTCCGCCAGTAAAAATTCCACTTTACCACAAGTAAAACTGTCCACTAATGTTACAGTTAAATTGACTTTGTAATATAAAGCTACCTCTCCCCAACCTGATAAACGATCCAGAGACTGGAACCGAAATGTTTTTCGTTCCGGTTTTCGGTTACGTTCCTAATTTTTAAATTTCGGTTCGGTTCAGTTCCGGTTCGGCCACTAAATATCGGTTCGGTTCCAGTTTGGCTCCAAAACCGGTTCAAAAATTGTTTGTTAATAAAAGATTTCTATTTATGATTCCAAATTTTTTATTCAAAATTTAATTAAAATAATAATAACGAAAATAGTTTTTATTATAGATACAAAAATCTACGTAAGTCGGAAGCGGAACCGTCTAAAACGAAAAAATTACCGTCTTGGATAGTCCGATTAGTTTAATTTGCACAATTTTAAAAACTGGAAATAATTGTATAAATTTTTTTGGATAATAACTTGAACCGGCACGAAAATTAATTTCGATTCCAGTTTCGGTTCAGATTCAATTTTTTATTTTATTTCGGTTCGGTTTCGGTTTTCGGTTCATTGAAAATAGCGGTTAATTACGGTTTTCGGTTCAGTTTCGGTTCCAGTCTCTGAAACGATCATCTCTCAAGATGCCACAGCCTGTATGGACACATATTGAATAATTCATATTGTAATATTGTGTTATGTTGTATGTATGAAAACAAATTACATATTTAGATTTCTGAATATTTTCTTTATTATTATCCTAAATTTACATGATTTTTTACTTTAATAAATTTCAATTATAATCCAGTTGTTTTTTATATTATGTAATATAATTATGTTGTTGAAATAATACAAATTTTATATTAAAGTAATAATTAATATATTAAATATAAAATAAAAAAAATCAGAATATATATCACATAAAAATTAGATAAAATAAATTATACATTTTTGTTTGTTTGTTTGTTTGGAGCATTTTATTAATTAATTTTTTGTTTTTTTTTTTTTGAATAATTTTTCGATTATGCATATTTGATGAGTGAGATTCATTCATGGTGTCAAAGATTTTTTTTTAAATTCGGTTAACGGATCTTTTCTAATCGTGATGAAAGTTATTTAGTAATATAATATATAAATTAAATTATTTACATAAACAAAATATATTTATAAAATTAAAATGGCAAAAATAATAAAAAAAAAAAAAAATATTTACAAACTAAAAAATAATAAAAGTATAAAAACTTATTATTTAAATAAAAAAATAAAAAGATGGAAACGTCGTAAGTGCAAAATATATCCCTGTACAGTAGTAATTAAAATATAATATAAAAAAAAATATTTCATAATAAATGCATAAGACATTAATATTCACCACGATTAAATTTTATAATTAAATATTTTATTTACATTTTGTCATGAGATTTTCTTTTTTATTTATTGTATTTTATTTTTTACACATGTAAATTAAAAGAATAATAAAAATGAGGTGTTTTAGTTTTTATTGATTTTTTTTTTTTGAATTAAATATATTTCAATATTTTATTTATTTTTTATTTTTATCTTTTTAAATAGATACGATTATGAATATAATTTTTTTTTAGTATTTATATATAAATAACATTAGTAATTAACTTATAATGCCAATAATACTCATACTAGTTTTGGAAGCCAAATTAATACAAAAACGTGTCACTAATATTTAATTTTGTTGTATAAAACACTCAAATCCTCTTTTAAATTAAATAAAATAATAAAAATTATATAAAACAAAACTATTTCATTTTTAATTAATTATTTAATAAAAAAAAAACAATAACAACAACAGCAACGGTTAATATATAATTTGTAAAAAAAAAAGTTAAATAAAAAAATTGTTTTAACAAAAAACTATAAAAACTGTTTTTGTTTATTTATTGTAAACAGGCTTGAATTTTTTCTATCCATTCTTGTGCAGATAAAGCAGTTGGCGCATAGAAATTATAAACTCGACGATTTGTTTTTAGCTGCAAATAAAAATTAATGATAAATAAATTAAAACGATTTTTGTATGTGTACGAATTCAAAACGTGTGGTTTGTAGGGCTGAATATTTATTTATATGTACACTACCGTACAAAAGTTTGGAAGCACATGTTTTGAAACAAAACAAAAGATTGCCGACTAATGCGGTAAAAATAGACCTTTTTCCTTAATTGTCAAACATAGTGAATCGTCAAAAATATCTTGCATAATATTGGAATCTTGTTTTCAGTGTTTTAACCAAATAAATTAAATTTTACATTAAATTTAACTTTAGAAACGCTTTTAGGGAATTGTGAAGTTGTTTCCCGAATTATAATTTTTTTTTTTTTGTCTTCCTTTGTTGTGGCCAGATTGTTCACCAATATGACCTACTGTATTTAGTTTTTCCACCTTTGGCTTACAGTGGCTTTTCTCCGAAGTACTGAAGCGGTGGATTTCTGGTATGAGAAATATAATTCATTCATTATTTTTCTACAACATTAATTTTTAGTTCGGACCACTTACGGATCGCCGGTCTTACTTGTCAAATTTTTTTAGGGAAAACAGGTCTATTAATATTAACAATACAATTTTACGACCTTTTACGATTGTTTACACAAAAACAAAAGGATTTTCATCCCACATTTATCAATTTTTAACAAATTCCCAAATATGTAACTTATAATAATAGTCGTGTTCCAGTCGACCACTTCAAGTACTTATGAGTACTTAGGTTTGTGTCTTTGCTTCAATTTAACTACTCGTAACTGCTCTTGCCAGAATGCAAGAGCAGTTAAGAGTAGTTAAATTTAAGCAAAGACACAAACCTAAGTACTCATAAGTACTTGAAGTGGTCGACTGGAACACGACTATTATATAAGGGAAATTGGTCATAATTCTCATAGTAATGCTTGAAATAAACATTTGCATGTTGGGGTACGTTAAAAAGCTAGTACCTGTTCCTTGAGTAGAGATGGCACCACTAACCGTCGAACGATGAAAATGGAAAAAAAAGTCAAAAAATATGTATGTGTACATAAAATTGTTTCCTACCTTTCAACCGAAATTTTATTTTTTTATTTCGTTTAATATTAATATTATATTCGCTTTAGTATTTAATTGAGTTGTTTATTGGGATTCGTTCAATTACTAGTAATGCCATCTCTACCTAAGATTCATGTTGTCTTGAAAATATGTTGGCGATTTCCCCTATTCGCTTTTTAACGCAAAGTGTCTGACATCTGGTGGACGATATTGAAACTAAAGTTAAAGGTGAACAGCAATCAAAAATATATATATTTGGACAATTTTGTTGTTGATTTCGGTTCAAAACAATCTTTTATTGCACATGAAAGGTATATTTCTTTATTCAGCGGCAATATAATTCAAAAATAACACACATAAAAATAAACGCTGAATTGCTGTTCATCTTTAACTAGTGGCGATCGTGGCACCTCTTGCGGTGCTTTAAAGGCGAATAGTTATTACAAGTTTTTGAAATTCCTTGATTTTGACGAGACACGTGTTTTATGACTTAATCCGTACGGTACTTTATTTTATGCAATGGTGGCTATTGAAAATATTTGGTGATTTTAACTTTTTGGCCTCTAATCGCACTTGAGAATTGGCACGCGAAGGTTGTGTTATTAACATTGTCTGTATTCGAAAGATTTCGACTACTGCTTTAACTGTATTTTTTCTTCTGAAAATGGCAAAACCCAAGCAAATCATGCTTGAACAGCGAAGCGCTATTTGTACTCTACGTTAGGAAGGATACAGAGAACGTCAAATCGCAGAAAGGCTCGGAAGTTCTTGTAAAGGTGTCCACTACACTCTTGCTAGAAAACAACAAACTGGGAAGAATGAAGATAGAAAAATATCTGGTGGGCTCAAATCCACAACAAATCAAGAGGATAACTTCATCAGAGTTCCCTCTAAACGTAATCGATGCTTAAATTGCACCACAAGTTACCGCAGCTCTGAATGATACGCGAGAAACACCCATTTCAATTACAACTGTTAAAAGACGTCTACTGTCTGCGGGACTAAGAGGATGTGTTGCTGCTAAAAAACCAAAACTAACAATTTGACATAAGAAAATTAGACTAAAATGGGCAAAGTTGCACAAAAACTGAACTGATTGGAGTGATAAATCAAAATTTCAAATTTTCGTATCCAATAGACGTGTGTTTGTACTCCGGTCAAAAGAAGGTAGGGCTTCAGAAGCATGTACATTGCCTAGTATCAAACATGGTGGTGGTAATGTCATAGTTTTGGGGTGTTTTGGCAACAGTAAACCCGAAAATCTTGTGAGGATAACCGAAAAACTAAACAAGGAAGGCTGTTTGAAAATTCTTCAGGATTCCGCCATACCCAGTGGACTGAATGTCATTGGTCCTGGATATCTCAATCACCTGACCTTTCTCCGATTAAACTTGTTTGGTATGAACTCGATAGAAGGGTGTAAAATCCATCTCCTACGTGCTCAGATTATTATTTTACATTAAAGGATAAAATCTGAATCACAGATAAAAATTCGTTTATAAGTGTTATAAATCTGAAGAACTTCACCGAAGGTGGCATGCATTTTAGATCCATAAAGCACATTGTTTGGGTATCCAGCGATTATACTTCAAATATACCAGGAATAACGGTAGCTGACAGCGAGGTTGTGGAGTTTATATCACACAATACCCCATGCTGCAAAATATAGGGGTAACTAATGCGAAAAAGATCAAACTCAAACCACAAGTTGAAAAACGCACATTTAGTTAAAAAAAAAAAAAAAAATTAGACTTACGTCAAAGAAACCTCGTTCATCTACTTTTTTGGTACCAATCGGGGCGGGTGGTGCAGGCGTCACTGATTGGACATCGGCTAAATCTATAAATAAAACCACACATAAATAAGATAAATCCAAAATCCCCCGTCTAACTCACTCAAATTACATACCTATAAAGCTTTTGCAATTCGAATCCTCGACCGCATCATAATACCTCAGCTGATGCTTAATCGAATCAAGCACAAACCATCGCTGCTTCCATCCCTTGAGTAGTGCTCCTCGTTTATATAAATACCCCTCGTGTGTTTTATTTTCCGCCACATTACTACTAAACTGTTCGTAGAAATGTTGTGACGACGTTTGCCCCGTATTAGCACTCGATGCTACGCTACCATTATCACCTTGAGATCGCATTATAGTTTGTGAGACACCTTCAACCGCTTTGTATTTTGTACAATTATTGGGCACATTTTCAGCACATTTTTCATGATATGAATTACCACAGTCCATACAACGCAGTCCAGTCCACATTGGACCCCACAATACACCATCACATAGGTTACAATGTGTCGGAGTTGTGTACGAATGTTTTTCAAATCGATGTGGATGTGAAAAACTTTCCTGATGATGACCGGCTAATCGGCCTCGCATTAATATTTCTAATGTTGATCGTTTATGTAATAATCGGCCGTGGGAACGAACTAGAGCACTACTGAATGACGCATGACGTGTTAGTGAATCAGAATGTGGTAATTCTAGTTTATCCCAGACTTGTCGCCATTTTTGTGGTAATAAGCCTCTCTCAGCTTCGACAAGTTTAAGCTCTTCCAACAAACGGGTAAACGCATCCGGATCACATTTCTCGATACTATCGTATCCACACGTAACCACTTTTCTTCTTGGCAGTTTACTATTATCGGGCTCATCTTCTAAACTGTCATTTCCCACTAGTTCGGGATCATAAGGTGGACCTTGTGCTAATTCTTCGTCGATATAAAATCGCCATAATTCCAATGAAGCCACCGAAGTTTGCGGCCTAAGTACCTGTCGATCTGGATCTGGTGTATACATAAAATTATAAAAAATTGGTGACTTTGTGTGTTGCCGTTCGATGTAATCGAAAACTGAGTGTCCCAATTTTTGGGAACAACTCGACGAGCCCCTTATTCCACCTGGATATATACTATCGTCGTCGGAACCACCACAATTCGTTTCGATTTGTTTGTGATGCGAATTCAGTGAGCCACGCTTGTCTTCGACGGCGGCAATTCCTAAATCGACCCTTTCTAGTTCACAATCGAATATGAAAGTTCGAAATCGACACGATACCGAATGATATGCCATAAATCGTAAATAAAATTCGTTAAATTCGAATGCCAACGGAAATTGCGATTGAATTTGATGAACACTATCCAGGAATTGTAAAAATGCCGGGGCAAAAGATGATCCAGAACTTGAGTGTTGCTTTAGGTTGGAACGGTGTCCAAATCGATGGCCAAATGCTAACCACTCCTTTTCGATAAGGACTCGGAATCCTTCTATAGTTCGATAGTATGGATCGAGGCACAATTGTGCTAGAGACGAAACTTGTGCTGTAACATCCCATCCGTCTTCCCACGCCAGAGTTACACTGGAACCTTGCAAATCAATTAGATCGACCACTGCGCCTGATAATTGTAATAGGCCTCGGATTTGTTGCAACCAATCAGATTGTTCCATGAGCTTAGCAAAACTTTGATCCGGTTCGGTAGTCGAGGAAGACGGTAGACAAGCAAGCATTAATTTCTTAAAAGCCATTCTCGAATGTCTTACATCGGTATAGTCCACTGGTATAAATTCGGCACACATTTCCGATAATCGGGCCGATTTTGATTGACTTTTTTCTCCTAATACGTATAAAGGAACTCGTTGAAACGTGTAGTGGAGATCATTGTTACGATCCTCTTTAACATTTTGGTGCATCGGTTTTAGGGAACCCCATTTATTTACATGTTTCGTACCACCCATCATACCGCTACGATTTGATGTGCTCAACATTCCGCCACTATAGTTATTTATGTGTCCACGTCGATTTAGGTCTGGAGTTAGCGTAGACGAGAGATCGTTATTTTTGCCAAGCAGTCCGTGACCATCAACCGCAAGCAGTAACGAATTAATTGATAAATTAGAATCTGACAGCCCAAGAGACACACAACCTCTCATTGCTCGTGTGTGCGGCATGGACTGAATAATTTTAATGAAATACCGATCTTGGTCTTGTGACCCGCTGCTACTCGTACTATTACCAGCCGAATCCACACTACCGTGCTGTTGTCCTTTCAACATTCCAATAACACCTTTAGCATGAGGAACAGCACCGCGCAGCAGGATTGCACCATTCCGATGTCGCCACGTTGCAACCGGAATTCGACTGTTTTTGTATGATCGAGCCAAATGTTTCAGTGACTCATCATTAAACTGGGCTGGGGCTACTAAAATAGCCGGATATGTACGGCACAAGCTATAATTGGCATTGACCGATGTAATTCTGAAACTGTTACTGTTTTGGGGATCACCAAGCCCAACCCGTTGCCAATCTTTGACATAACTACGCTCTTTGAGTCGTTCAACATCTTTAACAGTGACCCGTGGCATTGTTTCAGTCGTGTCGTCAGACAGGTCATCTTCGTTATCATTCTCATTCGATTGCTCGTCAAAATCAACACCGGTCAGGACATATTTCCGCTTTGTGGTCACTTTTTGTTTGAATCCTGCTTTTTTGGCAGTGCGTAGCAATGTTTTTTTGGCAAAACCTTTTAGTGTGGCATTCTTCTCTTTAACCTTGTGCAATGGGGTTTGTATCACCATTCCCTGGCTGGATGCGAATGCAAAGTGTCCAAACTCATCGATAGGATAACGCGTTTTATTCAGCAGCTTACGGAATATTTCAATCGACTCAGGACTTACTTCTTCATCAAATGCAACCTTGACTAATTGAAAAGTGGATGATCGTAGCTGTAATCCTTCAGGTAGTACATGATCAATGTGGCGCAAATCTAATACGGATAATCGTTTTTCCCTGGTTAGTGACGATATCGGGAATGCTCGAACAATATTTTGTTCACACGTAAGCGGATCACAGGGTGAACCACGAAACACAACCCGATAGTTGGTTAAGAAAAGAGCGCCTTCCGCCGGCAGCATTGTTGAATTACCACCTTCCTCTCGACCATCCGGCAACAAATATGATCTCATCGGTTCGCCACGTATCTCTTCGCCTGTTAATAAACTGGGAATTTGTATTTTTGGTTTTTGCACTGGTAAAATTCGTTTAGATTCCCGATTAACAGCCTCAAGTGTTTCGATATGCATGTGTACGACTCCCGGCACCATAGCATGAAGATTACGAACATGCTCAGTGGTTACACCACCTTCAGTACAGACACGATCAATAAATCGGCAGACCATTTTAGCTACAACATTTCCCGTATCATTCGGATCACTTTCTTCGAACCCTTCGTCCGAGTGTTCGCTTCGACTTCGAGATTCCACAACACTATTCGACACGCTCGTATCGTCTTCCATGTGGGAATCGAATTTTGGTACTCGGCCTCCTGTATTTACATCGGGTGGGATTAGCAGTGAAACCATTCGGTTGGCATAATGAATCGCTTGACTGTAAAGGGTCGATTCTTCAGACACAACTAGCTCGTTTTGTTGGATTTGTGACATCGTAGGCCATAGACGCATTTGTTCAGCTGCTATTTCTAGTGCTGATGGCTCTTGAACTCGTGACAAGATCGATGAACGATAGTCGAGTAAATCTCGTGAATTTGATGGGCTTAGTTTACCATTTTCGACCATCCAATTTGTTAGGCTTCCTTCTCTTGGTATTCGTGGCAAGTATAAAGCTTTAATTTGTGTCTGAACATCTTGATAGAAAGCCGCCTCCCAAAATTGTTGATTCTTCCAAACTGGATGTTCCTGGATACAAGTGTATGAGAATTGAATAACACCGGTACATAGTTTTCGGCAGAATGCGGTCGATAATGGCAAAAGAGCAGCTGCAACTCCATTTTCGTCCATTGCGGAGTCATCAGAAAGGGCTCGATTCATTAGTTTTACCACCAAGTCAAACTGTTGATGTTCAAGCATGGCCTTATTCCCTTGTACCGTTCTTGCCAACTCTCGGCACAATGTAAGACGAGCGTCACGCTGTTTTAGTGTTCGTAAAACGGCTGGGAAACTTTTTCGAGCATCTGCGATTTTATTCTCAAATATACAGTTGACACAAGTTTTAAGCACTTCTAGTCGTCGTGCCGTGTTATTAACGACGGGCCTTCCATCCGATATCGTCTGTAAATGTGGTCCCATCGGAACAATTCGAGGAGGTGTTCGTATCGTTTGGAAACGTGATTGCAAATCATTTTTCGATAGGCCCTCGTTTATGATTGCCTGAACCTGTTGGCAATTAATGATCGGCATTGCCGGTTGATGTATCCGAGCGAATGAACCATCCGGAGGTCGTAACACCTTTTGTGCATAATTTTGTGGATTGGGATTTTCATTTGTGTACAGAACTTGTGCCAATTCTTGAATATGCGGTAATATCAATTTTGGTTCCTTTTCCTCGGATCGCAATAAATCCGCTATCCCACTATACAGTTCATCCCAAGCGTCACATGGCCGCCATGGCGGTCCCCTATCTATAATAAATCCGGTAAAAAACATACTGTCGAGTACGCGACACACAAAATCACAATCGGCTAAATCACGAGCACCAAGGAAACCCGATTTATGAAATGTAATCACTGGTTTTGGATGAATCCGAATGATCGTGAGACACGATCGATAACCTTGTAGTAGCATTGCGAACATTCGCATAAACACAGCCCGAATCTCTTTATCGATCATCACTTGGTTTTTAATTAGATCATGAACCATTAAATTATTCGACGAAAAGGCCAAATCGGTTAGGGCCAATTCTGGTTGTAATACTAGTAATAAAGCTTGTTGCGTTGATTCCCACAGTGAGTGGGGGAGGCGGGATACCGGTGGTACTAGAGATTCAGGTATGTAGATCGAACCACCGTCTATATCGGCGACGATTATGTCGATCTGAAATGAAAAAAATAAGAAAATTCCGATTAAATATGATTAGGTACGGTAAATTACATTGGATTTCAAGAACTCACCATATCTATAATTTCCGGTTGTAATGAACTATGTACGCCCATTATAAAAGGAGTTGGCGTCGAGAGTACTTCGATTAAAGCGGCTGGCAATATTGGAATGTACACATGACTATATCGAAATGGATACATAAGAGCTGTAAGTGCTCGGCAACTTTCCGTTAACCGTGTATAACTGCTTGAGTGAAATAAAATTTTTTGTTCGGTCATCACAGCACAAAATAGGGATAACACATTTTTTATGCCCAGTTGCTGGAATAAAAAACTAACACATGTTCCTGTATTCGGTAAAGAGGATGATAAAGGCGGTTGAAGTGCTTGTTTATCACCCGCCCCAATCGAAAACCGTACTTGTGGTCCACCAGGTGGTGGTACTTGTATACATCCTAATATATTACCAATAAGTGTTTCAATCGCAAACGATAGACTTTCGATATACGCTGTATAAATAGTTCCAAGACAATTCTGGGTTAAATAAACAAAAAAAAAAATCGTTATCAGTACCGACCTTGGTTGTCGAAAATCAACACTAAAAAAAATATTTACCCGAAACGTCTCTGTATAGTCTAATCTCGATACGAGCACCAAACATTTCGGTGCATACATAATGCTATGATGCGTTATAGTTGTTGGTATTAACGATTTGCCTGGTGTTAAATTTTCTTCTTCTTCGTCGGCCGGTTTGGTCGGTGTTATAGCAACGGTCTCGTTGAAACATAAACAAGCGCAATAATGCCGATTTGCATCGATATCTGTTAGGACAGACACAAAAAATCGAGGTTCCTGTCGTTCGGTGGATAAACCCCATCCTAATGGCTGGCAAAACTGCAAATTAAACGTGCAATTCAATATTTAGAAAGAACAAAGCAATGTAACTATTGTCGGAAACAAAAATGTTGAAGCATTTTTTTCCCTCAAGTTCGCAGACGGATTTTTAAAGGTTGTTGAACCCGATAACTTCTAACGTGAACTTACCAATTCTATCCCTTGTATAAACGGTGTATCAGGCCAATCAATTTCAGGAAATCTTTGTAATATTTTACCCGTCCGTAGACCGTTCGCTATAAAAAAAATGGAGGAAGACAAAAAAAAAAAGTTTGAGGTTAAGAACTTGGGGGCTACATTGATACTGTCATTCCACTGTCAACAATATGAGGTTTTTTAAATCCCTCTCTTTTTTTTCTGTGAACCCCAACTTACTTTCTTTTTCATGATCGAATCCAACAATAACAAAATAATCAGCCAAACGTGACATAATTATACGCGTAACGAAAAAACAATTTTTTGTGTGTTTTCCTGCACACTGAAAAATTCAGGAAAACAACGAAAAACTTTACGAAAATTACAAAAAAAAAGAAAAAGTAAAGCAAAATTCGTTACACAAGATCTACACAACGAATATCGATATAATAAAATTCCGCTTGTTAATCACATTCATCATTTTGTTCGTGTACAAATTTTTTGTCGTCGGTTTAGATAATATACGGCACTCACTCGATTAAATTCACTAGATCATCGCAGAGAGATATAAATTAGATAAATATTTTTGTGTTTTCTAAATTCTAAATAACAAAAAATTGGGAACCGCACCCCAAATGATGAACAAAAAAAAAAAAACTTTTTACTCGAGAATGTATCGCGACGACTTTTTGACAGCAAAAGCAAATGTCAAAAAAATTGACTTTCCAATAAAAAAAAAATTCACACAAAAAAAATAAGTGTACTATAAACTATAAAATATTATGTGATCACGGACTTAAATTCACATAATTTAATGAATAAAAGTTTTTCTTAAAAAAATCTTGTTTGTTTGTTTTTCGATTTGTTGTGGTCAGCTGTGATGTCAGCCAAATGACCTGCTTGTCCTGTTCCACTATTAGCTTCCAGAACCTTCTTCTCCGAAGGGCTGTAGCAGTGGAAATGTGAGTATGTGCTTTGTCTTTCTTTATCTCTAAAGAAAGCAAAGTTATGTTTGTTAATTTTACTTGTACTATTTTGATTCTTATGATTTCTTTACTTCAATGTTTTATACTTTTAAACTTAAATTATTATTTACATTCCTTTTTACAATTTCATGTATAACCAAAAACAATTTTTTTTTTTTTTTTTAAATTTACTTGTTAATACAGTTTTATAAAAATTTTCTTTAACAATACTAAAGCTTTAACTGTCAAAGTGACAGATAGAAAGATTCTACTTCTATAGTGAGAAATGTTTGTTTCATTAATCTATCTTTTCCCAAAATAATTTTTAATTGATTTTAAAATTACCCCCCACCACCGAGGATATGTATTATTTTCTTATAATTGACAATTCACATTTTTTTTTTTTTTTTTAATCTTATAGTACCCTTCACCTTATTCTAAGTTAGTGTATTAAACCCCCTTGTTAGTAACGTATAATGATAAAATTAGTATTTTTAGTATGATTAGTAATCATCTGATTGCAGAATAAATTCTTCTGAAAAGATGTTTTCTCTATCATACTATACATTATTAGGAGTCCCAATAAAAATGTAGTCAGATTCGAAAAACACTATTTCTTTCTTATCTTATTTTTATAGCTTATAGTTAATATCCTTCAAAAAATTGATAATCTCTTTATATTCTACTGTATTCTGCTCTTTTATTATTAACTGCAGTGGTTTGTTAATAAGCGTTGGATAATTTATCCTACTATTATTATATTTACTACAGGCATTTATTATGTGTGCGTTATCTTCTATTTCCCCACATTGATCACAATTTGGATTGTTTTCAATCCCAATCATATTTTTAAATTTTTTGTTGTGAGCATGGTTTACTCTCAATCTATTTATAGTTCTGATATCTTTATATTTAAAGTTCATGTTTTTAAACCATAATTTTTCTGGTGGTTCCATATTATACTGCTTATAGAAGTTGCCTCTGGTTTCTGTCATTTTGTTATAAATAATCTTCCATTCTTTATTCATTTTCTTTTTGATATTTTTCTTTATATCTTTCAGCGTAAATTCATTGTCTAAAGTATGGGTAGGATTTATCAGGCAATTTTCGCTAAATTATCTGCTATCGTATTACCTACATTTCCCACATGACCCGGGATCCACTTAATTATTATGTTTTTGTTCTTATTAAATCCTACTGTGTCAATTATTTGATTTTCAAAATGATTTTTAGTGTCTCGTATAATTGACGTTCTAATGGATTTGCAGGCGCTTTGTGAGTCCGATAATATAATTATGTTGTTATTTTTATTAGTTAAGGATACAGTGATTGCTATTTTTATTGCAATGGTTTCTATTGTTTTAATGTCAGTACTATTTATTAACTTAATGGAGATTTTTATATCCTTATCCTCTACATATATACCTATGCCTCCTGTACCTTCTTTCAATGTTCCGTCAGTAAAAACTCTCGAATATTCCTCAAATTCCTCCAATTCCCTTTGGATCATGATTTTAATTGTATCTATGTTGTGGTCGTCTTTTTTGAATTGGGTATTAAATTCAGGAATTACTCTAAGATTATTAGGTGATGTGGTTTTCTTATGTATTATTTTTATTTTCTCCAATATTGGATATTTGACATATAGTTTATTGAATTTGTATAATGAGTTTAATGTTAATATGTCATTCCCAATTTTTGTCCCATTGAATAAGTTTTTTGCTATATAGTTTAATGTAATTATTTTGTTTTCCAACTCAACTGGAATTTCGATTGCCTCCGCTAATAAAGCTGGGATTGGGGTGGATTTCAAAAGACCTAAGCAAATTCTTAAACATATGTTTTTAGTGTTTTGGCAAATTTTATTTATTGTTTTATTATCCTCTTCTGTGATAATATAGGCGTATTCCATTTTTGCTTTTATTATTGATTTGTGAATGTTCAACAATAGTTCTGGATGTGTTCCTCCTTCCTTATGAGTAAATATTTTCAATATGTTAATTGTTTTTTGTATGTTCTCCTTCATGTTCTTAAAATGTTTCACTAGAGATAGCCTGTTTGAAAAAGTGATACCTAAAATTTTCGTTTCCATTTCCTCTTTAATTATATTGTTGTTGATTTTGAATTCCATTTTCTTTTTATTGTTTTTATTTTTAAACAGTCTTAGATAGTGAGTTTTCTCTGTGTTGATATTTAATTTTAGATTTGCAAGTTTACCTTTCAGATTTAATAATGCTGATTTCATATTATCTTCTAATTTTCCCTCGTCCTCTCCGCTTATAACCATGCAAATGTCATCAGCAAACTGCTGCACAATTACCATTTCGTTGTTAAGTTCGTGTATACAATTAGTATAAATATTAAATAATGTCGGACTTAAGCAACTGCCTTGTGGGATACCCGAGTTTGTTGTATTAGTGATTTCTTGTCCAGCTGTGCTAATGGTAACTTCTCTATTGGTCAGGAAAAAATATATCCAGTTTATAACATTGTTGTCGAACTTCATTTCCTCCATTATATTGATTAGAATACGTTTATCAACGTTATCAAACGCCTTCTTTATGTCTGAATTCAATAATATTAATTTTTTATTTTTTGATTTTTCTACTTGAATATGCCTCATAAGTTCTGTCATGTAATCCATTATACTGGTATTCTTCCTAAAACCGAAGTTATTTTTATTCAATATATTATTATCTTCTAGATGTTTGTTAATTCTTATTAATATCAATTTATTAAAGATTTTAGAAAAAACCGGCAGAAGACATATCGGTCTGTAATTACTAATTTCTCTTTCATTTTTATTATGTTTTAAAATAGCAACTACTTTCGTTATTTTCCAATTTTTTGGATAGTTATTTGAATTCCATATTCCGTTGAAGTAATCTAGTAATGATGTTATGAAAGAACTGTTTTGCTTCATTATTTCTTTAATTAGTCTATAGCTAATTTTATTACTTCCTGGGGCTGAATTTTTCGCTTTATTTATAATTTCCTCTAGCTCTTTTATCTTAAATTCCGTCTCGTTTCTTGTTTGTTTTCCCACTACAAAAGGAGGAGATTCGATTTCTACTATTTGTGGAAAATTGTCTTTGAGAAATTTATTAGCGTTATTATTATCGTCCATTATGTTGAATTTATTATGTTTTTTATTCTTTATTTTATTTATTTCATCCCAGATGTCTTTATTAGTTGTTTTATTGTTAATGCCTTCTAAAAATATTATCCAACTCTTTTTTTTCTCTTTTTTTACCTGTTGCTTCAATTTCTGTATAGCTTTCCTCAGCTCCATTGCCGTATAAAGTGTTCTATTTTGGTTATATATTGTTTGTTTTGCTTTCTTTATATTCCAAAACATCTGAAGCTTTTCATTCCACCATGGATTTGGTTTAAATTTGTTGTTACACCTAATAATGGATGTGTTTTGGTCGATAATTTTTTCTAGCATGGTTTCAATATTGTAATTTTCATGGTTTTTAGCGCTATTATATTCACTTATGATTTTATTCCAATTTGTTACTTGTTTGTATACTATTGTATTGGTGTTATAATATATAAGAGACGGAAAATGATCACTTCCTATATTATCCATAGTTGCTATCCAGTTTAAATGGTTTCTGATATTATTATTGCACAACATTATATCAGGGGCAGATGTTCTATGCCTGAAAGTATCCTGTCTTGTGGGACTGCCGTTGTTTAATATAGTCCATTGACTCTCTGTTATTACTTCTGCTATTTTTGCTCCTAATCTTTCCGTCCTACTATTGCTGTCCCATAATACGTTGTGTGCATTTATATCTCCTGCTATTATCACTTTTCCATTTATGATTTCTTTTATTATATTACTAAATTCCGTCACTATGATTTCCTTTTCGTTGTTATTATTGTTGTAGAAAGCTATACAGTTGAAATCTAAATTTTTGTGTTTTATATTAATTTTTAGCACTTCGATTTTATTATATAAATAATTCAAATTTACAATTTTAAAGGAATATTTTTTATCCACTAGGAATCCAATACCCCCGTAACCATCTGATCTGTTTTTTGTAATTAGATTGTAATTTTTGAAAGAAATAACTTCATTATTTTTCGTCCACGTTTCTGTCAAAATAATAATATTTATATTATTATTTGTAATATATTGCTCTAAAATGTCTTTATTGCTTTTAAGGCTCCTAATATTTATATACATAATTTTTATTCTACCCATTACCATTTAATATATGAAATTCAAATATCATTATTTTAAATTGATATAATATATTACAAGTTGTTATCTATTGTTTAGATTCCATTTTGGCTTGTTCTAGATCCATGAGTATCAGATCAAGAAATGCTGGATTATCTTTGTTGACCATTGCGTGATTAACTTTTCCAATTATTTTTGATATTAATCCATCCTTCTTCTTGATCTCTTTCCTTAGTTCCTCAACCATTTTAGATAAATCATTCAGTTTCGATTCCGTGAGCATCAAATTTTTACTTAGCTTTTTCCTTTCTTCTATTCCATTTTCATCCAATGATGAATTGAAATCTGAAAATTGGAATTTTTTCTGTGGCGGCCCAAACAGTTTCTCCTTGGCTTCTCTAAATGAAATTTTGCTTATAGTCATACATTCTGTGATATTCCTTTGTCTTCTTTTTTCTGCACAGATTTTGTTGTTCGTTCTATGACCTAATCCGCAAAATTTGCATCTCTCTCTATTATCGCATAGATGTTGTTCTTCTCTCTTCGCGCATAATTCACATGGTTTCATTTCCTTCGATTTACATCTGCTTATTGTATGACCGTAATTTTGGCAATTTTTGCAATACATTGGGCTCGGAATAAAATGATTTACCCTTATCAATATATTGTCGTACATCGTCACATTGTTTGGAATTATGTCAGCTAAGAATGTGATTTTAACCAGCTCCATATCTCTTTTTTCTTGTGTTGCTTGGTCCCAACTTGTCATCCTCTCAATTTTGATGATATCTAGGTTCGACTTAATATTGTTTGTAATTTCCTCTATTGATAGATCTAAAGGTATATCTCTGATTACTCCAACTGTTTTTATAAATGCATCCGGTATAAAAGCGTTGTACAAATCGAAGTTCCTGAATTGGTCCGATTTAATGCATTCGTTAGCATCTTTGTAGTTCCTGAAGATAATTCTGGCCATATCCTTGCTTTGTTGCTCCACCGTTAGAATATTTTTAAACCCATTAGCTTTAATTGATTTCCCTAAATGTAATAAATTTATTTTATCTTTGATAACAATCACCTTAAAAGGGCCTTTATCCTGAATACTATACATGTTCTTTATACTTTTGTCTAATCCACCCATAGTGGTCCCCTTTTCCATATTATTACTGCTCAAATTTGTGTTGTTGTCCATTGATGAAATATTGTAAATATCTGTCCTTAAATTGTTTGTATTTTTATAGTTTTTTGGGACATTCTTCTCCATATTTCCTCCTCTGTTTGTACTGGATGACACGTTTTTTTCACTTTTTGGCATTTGATTACTCAAATGTGAAGTCGAGGCACTTGTATGTTTAGCATTTACCGATATTTCTTCATTACTTGACAAACACTCGTCAGAACTGCTCATTTCTGGAATATTCTCCGACACTTTCACTAATTTGGGGTTAGAAACTATTTTTGAACTTAACCTATCTTTATTTTTTGCTTCGTAATTTTTATTTTGCGTTTTCCTTTTTCTTGAATTTTTAGACATTCTTTGTCTTTTATCACCCTTATCCTCTAGTGAGGAGTCAGAGAAAGATAATAAATCATCTAGCGTTCTACTTTTCGGAACACATGGCAAAAAATTAGGCACGCGGGAAAACCCGTCTGCCTTAGAAATAGGCGTATTAACGCCTGAAATAGTGTTTTTCTTATCTAAAATACAATCTAATTTGGACTCACCTGATTTAATTTGATGTGTAATGTACTTTACTTAGTTTTATATTATTAAATTTATAACTTTACTTTATAATTCTGAAAAAAAAAAAAAGATGGCTACACTTTTCACTAATTTTATCTAGAAAACACCTTTTCGACTCAAAAGTCACAATCAGAATGAAAAAAATCTTGCTAATAACTATAAAAATTCGTAATAATTTTCACTTGCATCGAACAAAACATTCTCTTCTTGAGGTTTTTTTTTTATTTATTAATGAACACGCACACATTAATAGCGGCTTATTGAAATTTTGTGTACGTATACAAAATTTTATCAATACACATTCACATTTTATAGAAATGTGTGTCCGATTTTGGGCTAAATTTTTTGGTGCTGCCCGATGTATTCAATTTGTTGAATGAGTTAAGTAATCCAATAAGATAAATTTCGATCGTTTTTTTTTTTTGGTGGTGGTTGCGTTCGATGTGGTGGCGGTTATGTAAATGAAGATTTTTAAAGATTAAAAGTTTTTTTTGTGTGATAAGAGACTGAACTTTATGTTTGCTCGAAATAATCTACATGTGTTTACTTTTGTTTGTGCTTTATATATAATATGAAATTTTAAGGTTTGTTGTTGTGGATAATACAAATTATTGCTAGTTTACGCTTTAATTTTCCATATCAAATTTGACAACATTTTTAATACGGAAAGCATCGTTCTAGATTATTTAATATAATATCACAGAACATTCTGGAAAGCGACATGATTGTTGTACTGTGTTACGAGGACAGTCTGAACGACCTAATCGTAGTAAGCTGGGACATACCCGGCTGTTAATTATTTATATTATAAAACGTGTCAGAACTATTTTCACCATGACAAGTTACACACCGAACCACAAATAAAGTATATTATCAGTAATCCTTGGTATATTATTTACCCTAATAGCACTATCACCAGGATCACAACAGTGTCGAGGAGGATAAAGCGAAATTTACGCATATTAGAAGAACCCATCAAACGATTGATGGAAGCCCAGGCTGAAACCCAACGACAAATGGCAGTATTCATGCAACAAATGGTTCAGCAGCGAAACACTCCGCCAGCAGATCCAGCCAATCCAGCGGATGCAGTTCACCGACCAGCAGCGGCACAAATACACAAGCACTTGTCCGATCGAATGGAGAAATTCGGCTACTGCCCGAAGGTTGCTACGAGCACATCTTCACAGAGGAAGCACAGACATTGACGGTCCGCCAGCGGGTGAGTTTGCTCACTGAGAAGTTGTTAACCTCGGAGTACCGACGTTTTGCTGACCACATGCACATCCTGCCGGAGACCGTACAAACCATCACCTTCGAGAGAGCAGTCGAGGAGCTAAAAAAAATGTTCAGACGGAAAGAATCGGTCTTCACACTCCGCTACAAGCGTTTGAGCATAGCTAAAGGTTCAGGAGAAAGTTTAGACGATTTTGCAAGCCAACATGAAGTGCGAAAATTCTGAGATTGCCACGTGCACAGCCGACGATTTTAAGGTCCTCATGCTCGTCCAAGCGCTCACTGGAGCTGAAGACTCGCTCGTTCTCGAAAAGCTCCTCATTAAGCTCGAAGAAGTCAAAATAACTCGTGCAGCAGTAGCCAATCCAGGCACAGTGCCCAGATTGAAGCTAAACGATGTCTGCGAGCTAGCAAAGCGGTTGTCGTGTCTCAAAGACGAAAAATTGATGATCCAACACTCCAATTCAGCACCGAAAAGCGAAGTGATACAGATATTCAGAAAGAAAGAGGGACAGCAAAAGCAAGGTCGGTAGAAATCTACACACAAATCAACGGAAAAATTGGACACGCCTCCTAACAACTGTTACTTCTGCTGTGACTGCCATTGACATAAGGACTGCCCGTATAAGGACAAAATCTGCGATACTTGCAAGGTAAAGGGTCACAAAGCCGGCAATTGTACTTCGGCGAACGCCATCAAAGTCTAGCAGTCACAACATCATCGATCTACACTCGCAAGTTTGTTGAACCAGCCATCGATGATCGCAAGCTTCGCCTTCAACTGGATTCTGGCTCCGACTGGACAATCATATCCGAGACAAATTGGCAAAATATTGGGGAACCACCGTTGACGCCATGCAAAGAGCAAGCAATCAGCGCTTCAGGCGATCAGGTGTCGATGCTCGGAAAATTCACCGCACGTTTGAAGCTGCACGGACGAGAAGAAATCGGCCCATGCTACGTCGTAAATTCAAGCTTGAACGTCCTCGGCAGCGACTGGATGGGAGCTCTCGACCTATGGAACGTTCCCATCGCCAGCGTCTGCAACAACATCCGGCTCGACTCTTCACAGCAATTTGCAAGTGAGTTGAGGATCAAATTTCCAGTTCTTTTCAGCGATGCGCTCGGCCTTTGCCCCCAAAAGGCATCGATGACGTTTAAACCAGGCGCAAACTCAATTTTCCGCAACAGCTGTCCAGTTCCATTTGCCACTATGGAGCCTATCGAAGACGAAATCAAACGGTTGCAGCTCTTGAACGTGATTAGCCCCGCGCGATATTCAGCTTACGCCGCAGCAATCGTCGTTGTCAAGAAAAAGGGTGGACGCGTTAGAATCTGCACCGACTACTCAACTGGCTTAAATGATTCGCTCGAACCGGAGCAATTTCCATTGCTAACGCCTGACGAAATTTTCGCTCAGCTATCGCCATTCAAAATCTTCAGCAAAATCGACCTCTCAGACGCTTTCCTTCAAGTCGAGCTCGACGACGACTGAAAGAAGGTGATGGCCATCAACACTCAGTGCGGAATTTTCCAAGCCAATCGGCTGCAACCAGGAGTCAAGCCAGCACCGGGAATCTTTCAAAGACTTGTGACTTTGTGAGAAGCATGATGAGCGGAGTAAAAGGCGCTTTTCGTTCATCGACGACTTCATTGTGGGAGGAACCGATCAAAACAACTACGACAAGAATCTGTGCGAAGCCGTATTCAGGAGAACGGCTTCCACCTCAAGATCGACAAGTGTGCTTTTCATCAGAAAGAACTTGTTTTTCATGGTCACATAATCGATACTAACGGCATTAAACCGAGCCCAGATAAGATCAAGACGCTCCAGAACATTCCGCATCCGGCAGACGTCAAGCAGCTTCAGGCATTTCTGGGAGCATTCACCTGGTACGGAAAATTCATTCCTGGTATCAAGAAACATCGTGGTCGATTAGACGAGCTTCTTCAAGATGATGTCACGTTTGCATGGGAAGCAAAGCACTTGCTCACTCAAATTCAATCAAAATACGAGACTTGTGGTTTCACGCTATCGAATCCCTACTCACAGGCACACGATCAGCGACCCCATACACGGACTTACGACATCAATACTCAATCGAATGAGCGAATCAAAGGCAACCCAAATATATCGTCTGGTACAAGGGATCGAATTAGTGGATACTTCGACGGCTGCAAAATAATGGCGGAACCACGGTAAGTGACAAGTTCAAAAAATCATTTGGCTTAAACGCCATAATGTTCCAAATACCCAGAACAATTGTCACGGACCAAGGTGCACAATTCGAATCTGAATTTTTCGCGGAGTTCGCAAAGTTCAACGGCACGATCGAAAATTTCACAGAACACTTAAAACAGTTATAATTTATCACCAGAAACAAGATTGGACGCGATGCTTCTAGGACTCCGTATCAAAGGCTTTCAAATGCAAAGGCTTTTCAAAGCGGCTTCGGCAGAGTTAGTATTATGCGGAACTACGGAACCATTTCCCACAGATTCGCCCTCCTCCACCTTCAAGTCATTGCGTCGGAAACATTTTTCGTCTCATAAGAGCTAAACTCTTGTTCACATGCAATTATCCATACAGACGCAGTAAGGAAATCCCTCTAATCTCCGTACGAGGGTCCGGTAACTGTAGTTAGTCGCGAAGAAAAAACATTCACGCTGAATGTAAAGCACCTCAGGATGATAACACGTTAGCATCTTTGAGTAGTACTTACACACCTACTAGTACAATACTAAATAATTTAATTTCACCGAAACAATAGGCCGACAGCCAAGTCCGAACAACTAGAATTTGTTTTAATCTAGAGCAGCAACCATCCATCATCGTCAGCATTTTACAATAAACGGATTAACAGCAAGAAAATAAGTATCAACACGAAATCTTGCCTAAACTGCAAAAATACCCGCTAGCTTACCAGCAGGTCCGTCAACCACGAGAGCTGGCAGAAGGATGAAGCTACCGACACGCTACGCTTCATCTCTTCCGATGATTAGCTGGTTAAGGGTAAATAAATTATCAATCTAAACAATTCCCGTGCTCTTTATACTAAATGAGGTTTTCATTCCTGAGTTCAGTTTTTTGTTTCGTGGAGTAAGGCTAACACAACAAATCACACATTTGATGCATCATTTCTGGCAATACCAAATTGAGTCACCGACGAATTTTCAATATTCCAATTGGAATTTTATTGAAACAATTTTTGCAGCTATAATTGATCAACAAAAAATCTCACAATCAATAAACCAAAATTGAGGTATTCAACAATCTGTACAGTACAGAACGTACTCATTTTTGGTTGTCAAAACTAAACACAAAAATTTATAAACAGAAAAACGAGTCGTTTTATTTTTTATTTAAAATGATATTAATTATATAATTTAAATTTAAAATGTTATCAACAAAAGTTTATTCGATTAAATATCAGGTAAAATAACAAAATAGTCCGTACCAGTATTCCTTTTATCGACAAAAAATAAAAAAAAACCTAACCTCATTTTTTTATTTGCAGTGTTTTATAATTACGGGGCTATGTTTAATTGCCTATGGTTACTCGTTGCACGGCAGTGAATTTGTATTCGATGATTCTGTAGCTATTGTGAAAAATCCAGATGTAACTAATCTACATACGGTGAACATATCGCAATTATTCCAACATGATTTTTGGGGATACAAAATAACCGACAAGACAAGTCATAAATCGTATCGGCCCCTTACGATTGCCATGTTTCGAGCGGAGAATTTCATATTCGGTGGATTAAATCCAATCGCAATGAAAACAATTAATTTAGTGTTACACATAATGATTAGCTGTATGTTAATATGGTTTTATAATGAGATTGTGGATGGGTCGTCCCGATTAATCCCTTTTCTTGGCGCAATCCTATTTGCGGTTCATCCGATTCATACGGAGGCCGTCTCTGGAATTGTGGGACGAGCCGAACTTATGGCCGCTTTATTATTTTTATTAATATTTTATTTGTACAAACAGATATTAGCACGGTGCGCTCAGCCGTACCTATTTTGGATTATTTTACTCAGCCTTTCGGCCATTAGCTTAGGTTTTAAAGAAAACGGGATTACAATACTTCCATTTCTTATCGTATTCGATATTATTCGTAATTTTAAATTCAGATTCAATCGTCAATTATGTTTACGGGTTTCACTTTTAGCCCTTTATACTTTAGTACTTTTGTACTGTCGACTGAAAATCATAAACTTCCAGAGGCCCACGTTTAAGAGGATGGATAATCCGGTGGCGGCTCATGAGCAGCTCATGGTTAGAGCATTGTCTCAAAATTATTTATATGCATTTAATTTTTGGTTGTTACTGTGTCCCGATTGGTTAAGTTTTGATTGGGCCTTTGGCTCGATCCCGTTAGTTGAATCGGTATCTGATCCGCGTGTTTACAGTATTATTGGGTTCTATATATTTATAGCGGCTCTCCTTATAACCAGAAATCGAAAACTTTATTTAGGATTTGCCTTAATTTTGATACCATTCCTCCCTGCATCTGGCATTATAAAAGTAGGATTTGTAATTGCCGAGCGTGTCTTATATACTCCGTCTATTGGATATTGCCTTTTAGTTGCGTTAGGGATAGATCGTGTGCGACAAAAAATCAATAGACACTTGGCTCTTTATTTATTTGTTGCGATAACTTTGATTTTTATGTCGCGAACGATCGAGCGATCAAACCAATGGAGAGATGAGGATCGCTTATTTAAAAGTGGTCTTCGAGTGTGCCCCAATAACGCCAAAGTGTACTACAACATAGCCAAGTTATCGGCTGATCGAGATGAAAAGGCGATCGCGTTTAATTATTATCATAAAGCGATCGAGCTGTATCCAAAGTATGAATCGGCCATTATGAATTTGGGAAGTTTATATCGCGACATGGGTGATTATAGGCGAGCTGAAAAATATCTTGAGGAATCGATACAGATACTGGAGGAATTTCCAACCGCCTGGATGAATTTGGGCATAGTTAAGGCGTCACTTAACAAATTCGATGAATCTCTAAAGTGCTATCATAAGGCGTTATCGTACCGAAAGCGATACCCCATTTGCCTATACAATTTGGGCAATTTATACATTAAGCTGAATAACGATACGATGGCATTAAAATGTTGGCGAGAAGCAATTTCAATCGATCCGCGACAGGCTAAGGCATGGGCAAATATTCTAGCCCTGCTGGATAATAAAAATTTCATGGAGGATGTAATCCAAACGTCAGAACAAGCTATGCTTTATAATCCAGATGATCCAGCGATATTATTCACGAGAGCCAATGCTTTTGGCAAGATGGATAAATTTGCAGAGTCGGAGCAAATATTTAAAGAAATCATAAGGCTGCGGCCAACATACTCATTGTACTACGCAAATTTGGGTGTCCTTTACCATCGGTGGAATAAAATTGAACAGGCGATTAAATCGTATCGACAGGCGCTACGACTGGATCCGCACTTAAAAAGTGCCCACGATAATTTGGCCAAGCTTACGAATAAAGCACAAGGCTGATTTTCAAAAATTAAACTTGATTTTTATTTTATTTTAATCTAAACCCTTAAAGAAAGCTTTTTACAATCGAGCCTTCTCCCCCTCTGCGGCTGTTTGTCTTACATTGTTTGTTTGTAAACTACTCTATCATGATAACGTCCCGATGATGAATTTCAGTCAAAACGGACTCTTCCACACCGTCATCCTCGATTATATCGTCGCTTATGATGGAATTGCTCACATCATTATCGATGGTAGATAACAGATCGTCATCCTCTGTTTTTAATTCCAACTTGATGCCGCTCATATTACCAACATGGTTCGGTGTGATTACGATCACACTATCGGATGGCATACCTTCCAATTTATTTAGCATGCTATTTAGTATAGCCTGTTCCTGGCTGTTAGGTGCCCGACTATTAGAAATGCTATTCGGATGGATTGTAACGATTTTTTGTGCCGTATTCGTTTTTGGAATTTTTGTGCCCGTAGATTTCATTAAAGCGCGCGTATGTGTATTTTTGTGAGCCTTTAAGTGATGTCCTTTCGTAAATCGCTTGCCACACTCCTCGCAATGATATTTTTTCTCTCCGGTGTGGGTTAGCATGTGTGAGGAGAGGACATGAGAATAGGCGAAATTTTTGCCACACTGAGAACATCGGTATGGCCGCTCGCCTGTATGCGATCGTTCGTGTTTTATTCGACTGCCAAAATCGGAGAATTTACGATCACAATATTTACATTGGTATGGTTTTTGGCCGGTATGCGTTCGCATGTGTCGCTTTAATTCGAACGCGATAACGAACGCCTTATCACAAATCGAACAAGCGAATGGTTTTTCGCCTCGATGTCGCCGCATATGACTCTCCAGGGCATGTCGATATTTATATGTGTTCCCACAAATTTCACAAATTTTGGGCGGTTTTCCATTCGTCTCTTCTTTTATATTTCGCATACGGATCACAGTTGTTTGCATCCCATTCTGATCCATGTGCGTGGTTATATCCTCGACAGTAGCCATCGATTTCATTTTTTTATTGTTGCGGAATTTATTGGAGCGCACCGGTCTAATATTTTGAACTACATGCTGTTCTTCCATATCAAGTTCTTGTGCTGTACCTGTATTTGAGTTTTCGGCCTGATTCTCTTCCTTCAGCATTTTGACCATAAAATCATCGGTCGTCTCATTATTAAGGGTGGTTTCCGGTTCAATGAGTTCGGTATTCGACTGGGAATTATCTGAATAACCAATCGAGTCTAGGAATTCGACATTCTCTCCATCCGGATCATAATCTTGCTCGTCAGGATCTTCTAATTCATCAATCTCCTCCACCTCATCATCCGTTAATGGTTCATCCTTAACATTTGAATCAACCGGTGATTTATCATCTAATTCTCCAGCCACCGATTCTGATAAATTCTCGTGAATCGATTTAAGCACAGCTTCGGTACTCTCACAATTCGAATAGAAGCGATAAGCGGTTGTCAAATCGACCAAACAGCCAGAACAGATTTGTTCGGGCAAATTGGATTCCTTTTCAAACTGTAAACAAATATATTTTGGTTAAATATAAATCCCGTTGAAAATTATACAAAACATTTACAGTTATCGGGCTACAAATCATAATCTTCTCTTTGATTGTTTTGTTCGATGAGTCCGCCTCGTAGATCGATGTCATATCACCGTCTTGCAGGCACACCCTGCATATCAAATTCCATTCAACATCATTCCACATTTTTACGTACAAAATCTATTAACTACGCACTGATTAAATAAATATTTTGAAATTATAAAGATTTTCATTAAATAATAAAATTGTAACGAATAAAAAAAAATTGTGTATTGCCACTTTTTGTTTTGGTTTTCTTCGAAGTCAGACGAAATAAAAATTTCTAGGGTTGCAGCTTGGCTTGGTCTTGTCGTGTTTTATTTTTTTTTTTCAAAAATTCACATCAACATCGAACACACCATACGCAAAAAAAATACTTGAAAATTCAATATGGCGTCGACCTGTCATTCTGGAAAAAATTTGCTATAATTTTTTTAATTTCGTTTATGGTAACACATTATGGTTTGGCGCGATGAATAAATGAGTACGTTTTATGTTTTTAGTTGGTTTGGATTTTCCGTTATTTTAGCCCTGCTCGAATCTTATTACCACGTGTGGTCAACCATTCAGCCGCTGCGCAGTTTATGCAGTAAGTCAGTCAAAAATTAAGATTTGCAGCCAAAGCAGCGCATTCTGCCGTATTAAAATATAGAAAATAAATACAGACTGCGCATTTCTTGCATCCACCATTCCGGCTTAAAGTGTTTGCAAAAACTGCAGCGGTGTTTTGTTAACCTAGCTACAGTCAAAATGGATAATGAAGAAGAATACAGAGTAAGTAATTAATAAATAATTTAAATATTATAATTGTTAGATTTATAAAATTTTATTTTAATTCATATTTTATTTAAATTAATAAACTCGGAAAATTCAAGGGACTACATTATGCACCCAGGATAGATCCTGCAACCCCATTCATTATAATATGCTGTCGAAAAGTACAGTTAGTACGTTTATACTTGTTATGTGACTTATTTTATGCAGAATGCCATAATAATGGATTGGATTTTGAACAGTTTTCGGTAAAGTCACAATGTGCAGCGCCATTTTAAATCGCGATGAACGTCAAAAAATCTAATCCAGATTAAAAGTAAACTTGTTTAGGCAAAACTGGATTACTAATCCCTAGTCTGAACAAGCTATAGTCAAGTTTACTTTTAATCTAGATTAGCCTTTTTGGCGTTCAGACTGTAAGACCAAATTGTGATTAAAAATGGCGCTGCACATTGTGACTTTACCGAAAACTGTTCAAAATCCAATCCATTATTATGGCATTCTGCATAAAATAAGTCACATAACATCTATTACTTCAAAAGTTTTATTAGTAAATATTAAATAGGTCTGCCAATATTAACGAAATGACAAACTAAATAAAATGACGTCTCGAATACAAATTCATTTCGCTCTAACATCGCAATATTTTAAACGCTGTAATATAATCTAGTTTAAAGACAAAATCCATCAATTTTTGACGATTACTTTAATCCATAATTAACTTAGTCGCCATCATTCACACTATTTGACGATTGGAGCATCACGGATTCCACATAGTGGAAAATGTTTAAACTGAGCTACCTGATAATTTGACGTTCGAAATTGTTGTAAACAATTCCAATTTTGAACTGTAAAAATATAATTTTTACTTACCGGATTGCTAATAATTGTAAATTATTCCAATTTTGGACAATAAAAACAATTTTTAATTACCGCATTGATAAATTTTCTTTCGTCGCATTTGTGACAAATGTCATTTTATCAGGTGCAACATTTTAATTTTTTTCCTCGAGAGGCGCTTTTTCTACTTTTACAATCGTCAATAAGAAATTCTAGATTTGCTAGTTAATCGAGATTACTAATCCATAGTCTGAACATAGCATAACAGAGCATTTACAATGAAAACACTTTTTACTGTTTAATTACAGGTTTGTTGTTTGTATGAATTTCCAACATAACGAGCAAACATTTTTGTTCCAAACTTGTAAATAAAAAATAAGAAGTTTTTTCATTGTGAATGCTCTGTAAATTATTTGCGAACGTTTGGGGTTGGAAAGGAACACAATATTATGTCTTTGTATTATGTGGTAGAAACATCAGGTTTTTGCAACCATGTTCACAAAATAGTACTGAGGTAGTACCAAAAAGCCCTAGGTAGTTAAAATTATAAAGATTAAAGCAGAACTTTTTACTTCGAGCGGATGAATTTAATTCTAATCTACCGACAAGTACCGACACTGTCATTAAAATCAATCTACATACATAGGTCAAATATAGGGTTCCCATTGTAGGTTTTGATTTTTGAATAAGCAATCATGCATTTTGCTTGTAGTTGGAACCGACATATTCATCGCACAGAACTAAACAAATTGAGTGAAGCGACAAGAGCTGTCAAGGCAAGTAACCTTTTAGATGCCTCTGGTTGGAGTTACTTTGTTCAAGCAAAATGGTTTTACCTAACGGACCAACGAATTGCTCAAGCCACCGGAAGTGCAGACGCTCCATCTACATAAAATTGTTACGTTGTAATAGAAGAGAAGGAATGAATTACAGAGATAGTTTCTGTAATTGAGATTGTTAACTTGATGCCGGTCCATATGTTATTTAGCGTTGTATTTGTAGTTCAGTAGAGGTTAATATACAAAAAAATCGATAATACACATTACTGTGAGTTTCAGTTTCTATATTCTGTCTCGATTTTGAACTGCATCGATTTGAGTTGCGGTCAACATTTTTTGTGTTTCTGGGATACAAATTAATTTCCCGATACTTCTTCATTTATGAATCCAGTTAATTTCTCTAAAATAAATATTAATATGCCAAAGTACTTGAACCTTTTATTGTTTGTGTATTCCTCGCGTTTATAATTCGCCCTTGAACCCAACCCGGTTTTCAAATACCAAAATACCACACAATAAACATTTATTATTACTATAGTTATTATTCTCCGAATAACATTTTCTTGTGCATTGTTTTGATGAAAATATTATATCCTTTTTGCATGTTTAGCGTTTCTTTTTTAAACAGCTGATCGGAAAATTTCGTCGAAATACAATTTTTTCTCTGCAAATGTATTTTGAAACAAATACAAACTCACAATAAATCGATTTTCTTTCCTTATTATTTTCAATAGATATTAATTCTCAGGAAGTGATTCTTAAACTGTGGTTGATGGTGGTACCACAGGCACATCGCGCAAAATATATCGCGATTATGCCACCACGATATTTTGGAATCAATTTCTTGTTAATTCCCGGAGTAGTGTCTACATTCTTAATAATTACAAATTCACCTTCATAATATGTAATTGGATCTTTCCTTTTCTTATTGAAATACGTTTCATTATATTTTTGAGCCTTTTGAATATTTTCGGAAGCTATTTCTATCGAAAAATAATTTTAAATCTTTAAAAATATCCTTATTTACAATATAATGCACGATCCTAACAATCAGGCTTCGTATATTTATTTGAAACATGTCCCAATTCTCCACACTTGTAACAACTAATATTTCCTGACTGTTCACTTCTATTTGACTTTAAAAATTTTGATCTTGAGCTTGACTGCGCTACATCTGATTTTGTGTTTAGTAATTTATTATTATTATGTTTAACATAAATACCTCGTTCTTGATCCGTAATACACTGGAACGCCTCCAAAAGTTCTTCCGACGAACTAAATAACTGCATCCGGGCGTGGCTCTGCAATCTGGGATTTGCCATACCGTCAATTAAATAATCAACCATTTCATCATCCGAAATTTGCTCGACGTTGCTCAATTTTATTTGGACGCGAATCAAATAATTTGTCCATCTCAAAAATCAATTCCTGTAGCTCCATCTCAATATGTTGAGGTTTGGAATGAAACCATTCCTCGGTTTTTCCGATAATTAACTCAACTTTTGCCACAAAATTTTTATTTTTCCACTAAATGTGTTTAATAGTTTAGAAAAATTTACATTCTTCGGTTTCTTACAGCACGTGAGTGCTCTTTATAAGCCATGAGCTACACAAACACAAAGCAAATTCTAATGTATTCGATTCAAATAGGATTCTTATACTTTGTATAATCGAGTGAGTTTGAGTCGAATCGGAAACTGCCATATGTAATCCATATAAAATTGTTTATTTAGGTATGATTAATTTTAATCCACAGGTGAATCTGCCCCCATCATGACATTGTCTCCTGGAAATGAAAACGACTCTTGTACTTCCGGTCTGCTGACTGATCACTCAGTATGACTTGACTCCTCTTAAACAGACATATTTTCCCTTTGCTTATGGGTATCTGCGGATCTGCCCTAGGTATCACCTTCTTTAATGATCAGTTCGTCTTAGCTGACATTTACCATACATATCCTGAATTACCGCTGCTTTTCCATTCTTTTTCTTTACTATGCACTATGTACAGTTTGTTTTCTCCTGAACTTCCCTTGCTAATTGTATTAACTGCAGCACCTATACTAATTTTTATTTGGCCTATTACACAAACCAATATTTCAAACCCGCTATTAGTTCTATTATTGTCAATAATTTTCAATACCTCACTACTCTATGACGAACTATTCTCCTCTTTAACTTCTACATATCTAACTCGGCTGGTACCTAACTTTGATTTAAAAGTTTTATCACCAACATTTTACAATTATTGCACGGTTTTCCTGCCGCTGGACAATTTTTGTCTCTACTTATCTGACTTACTCTACCACATCTAAAACAAACCAAATCATTTCGCAACAAAGGAATATTACAAATATATTCAAATAAAGGTGTATTTGAATTCAAATTGTGAAACTGTTCGAAAGTATTAAAAGTGTTATAATTAACAGCCAATGTATAAATTTATAATTGATGCAAATATATGTGGAAATCTAATGTTTTGTTGGATTTTTGCGTAGAAGATTTTAGGTTTCCGTTTATCTTAACTGTACACGCTGAGAGAGCTTGATCAAAACCCCGAAAATTATCCTTATACCATAGCGATTAGATTAAATTAGCAAACTGTTCGAAAATGTGTCTTCACTAAATCTAATTAAGGTTGATTTACATTCAACGCTTTTCGCACTATTGTCGATTGTAAAAGTAGGCTCCTCTGGAAGAAAACTATTAAAAATTAAAATGCATTCGGTAATTAAAAATTGTTTTTAAAATTCAAAATTAGTATTATTTACAACAATCTTGAATGTGAAATTATCAGGAAGTTCCGTTAAAAAAACAGAGAAAAGGTATCGAATTTTCGGTTTGCTTCGCGGGTTTCAGTTGACCGTTTTTAGCAGAGATGGGTAGTGTGGGGAAACCTGTTCACAATTCACAAGTGCACGTGCTGCGTCCTCTGATAGGTTAATCAGTCAAAATATGCGGAATCTGGATGCTAGGCACCCTTCAGTTTTATTTAGCCTTCCTGTAATAAAGCTTAGTGACCTACAGGCGACTTTGCATTCCCAGCAACTGGTACGAGTAAAATTAAAACGGTAGACGGGGCAGTGGAAGGAATATACGGGAGTGGGAGTCCTCTTGACAGTCTTTCAAAACCTGTCTTTTCAACACTGTTTGACAGGAGCTTTTGACAGCGAAAAAAATTGAAAAATGAACAATTTTAACTTTATTCACGTTCAGAACAGTTTCAACAGTAAAACAATTTCAAAATTTACCGATATATTTCACGACCTGCTCATAACACAATAAGAAGAGAGTTTCCTCTTTTCTATAATACCGGACGTACAGTTTTTAACACTTTCCGATAGTTTTTGGCCGTAATTTAAATTGTCGAAAAGTCAGATTTTTGGGCGTTTTACTCATTCATCTCTGGTTTTTAGCTGGCAATAATTTTTTCTCTTTTTGTTGTCAAAGTTTTTTGCAGACTTCGAACGTCGTTGAATGTTTAATGATAATTAAAATACATATTCTGCTTTCTAGAGATCCTTTAGGATTTTTGTTAACTTATCTCTATTCCATCAATTGAAACTTTCAACCATAATGGCTTTTGATTCCAATGTGTTATGTAGTGTTCTAATTTATAAGCTATATTTTTGGCCTTTGTTTATATTTTTGCAGTCTGTTTTGGGGCTCGAAACACTTCTAACTCGCAATTAACTTTTATTGACAGCGATTTTTCGTTAGTGTGACAGATAATAACAGAATTAAACCAATCAACCAATTATAGAAAATGTTAAGAATCACTGTTCTGTACAATACATTCAACTTTTACACCAAAATAAAATTTCTTTCATTTTCCCAAATAAACACTGTACATGTGTCCGTATGGACACGCATACATTCATACCATATTTTCCTTTGCATGTACACAAGCGTATAAAAAAGTTTCTTCAGTTGTGCGGTAAAATTTTCATAAAAACGTCAAAGAGCGAATATTTTCCATACAAAAAAAAATTTAAAAAGAAAATTTTATTTATTTATTTATCAAATAAAAAAAAATAAAAAAATAAATAAATTTATAACTGTATGCACGTCATCGTCTGACTTCGAAAACTAAAAATATTTTTTTTTAAATTATGTGGTTAATTTATAAAACGAATAATTTTACAAAGTGAAAATTGTTTTTCATTTATTTTATTTTTACATGTATAGTGAAAACTTATATACATACATACACAAAAAGTTCAATTGTTTGGTGATTTAAGTTTAGAAAAAAAAAATTAAAAAAAAAAATAAAAATTGCAGTGTTTATATAATTTTTAACTGAAAATATTTAGGAAAATTATTTACGTATAAAACAAAAAAAAAAAAATAATAATTTTCTGTTAAATTATTTTTATTTTTAACCAAATAAAAGATGGCGTTTTCCTGGAGTTTTTCATCACAGAAAATATGTAAGATTTTTTTTTTGTATTTTTCATCTTTAAACCTATATACTCTCGTCTCTATATAGTACGTGTACATAAATACATACGAAACGAGATGTTTATGTAAAAAAAATAAAAAATAAAAAATTCTATTTTTATAGAAAATAAAATAAAAGTAAAAACAAGAAAATTATACAAGAAAAATAAATTTTCATCTTGTTCATAATAGACGAGCAGGAAATAAATTTTTTTAATTAATTAATAAAAAAACAAAAATTGTATATACATTTCTTTTGTCATCTTCATTGTATGTAGATATATAATTATTGTTAATTAATAGGAAAAATCTGATATGAAGTCGCGAGTCTATAGTTATACGAAAGACTACATCATGTACATGCGTTTATTAATTAAATTTAATAAACGATTTTGATCGGCTTTTATTTGTCTGTAATAATTAAGAAAAGTTTTCAAACTCTTTTTCTATCTCTCTTCTTAGCAGTAGTGTTGGAGATAGTTTGAAAAATATGCAACGGGGATATATGTATGTACAAACACATCTTATGTCTATATGAACTATTTTGAACTGTGAATCGGTTTAGTTCTAACAAATTTTTCTTGTACGTTACCATTTTGTCTGTTGAATTTTGTGCAAAGAGAGCACTTCAAAAACTATTAAGAAATATTTTTTTCTATTCTATATTCTACACCTCTTTAGCTAATTTTTTTTTTTTTTTCCTTTCTAATTTCGAATGTCCGGGTTGGGATTTTGAAACCGCATAAAAAATTAAAAAGTTAAATTTTTGGCATTTTATTCACCACAAAAATTTTAACTGGTCACGGACCAGTTACAAATGTGTAGCTTATATTTTGCTTTTCACTTCGCAATACAAAAATAAAAAACGTAAACGTCACAATTTTAAATTGACAATTTGTATTTTCATTTGAAACACCAACACAATTAAAAAGTGAGGAAAATTTAACATTTTACCACAGCTAAAAAATTTAACTTTTTACTCGATTGAAACACAGCCTGAGTCCTGAAAATACGTTTATTTATACCATTTTCGTTTCGAATTAAAAATTTTACCGCTTTTGTTTTCAATATGGAAAATACTTGCTTTCTAAACAGATCAGAAACAAATTATTTTGTCACTCATCTTTTACCATGCAACAAATTATCGCCTAACTAAATATTATTTTTTTTTTTTGACGTAAATTTTTGTCTTTCCCCAAAGTATTGGGGTGCACATGCTTCACTGCATTAAAAATTGTTTTCTATTCACCTCGCTAACATTTAAAAGTAATAAAAATTACTAGAATCGCACAACCAATTTATTTCGAACTGTCATTGAAAATGTTCGTTTGTTTATGTTTTCTATTATTTTTTTCTATGCGCAATAATTTAATTTAAATAAAATTTAATTAATTATTTGGCGATTAAACAAGTGTTGCTTGGATTGACGTATAATTAAATATCTCCGTGATGTTCACTGTAGGATTCACGCTTAATGTATGTAAGTTACAGAAATATTAAAATTTACAGGATGAACTAAAAAAAACTTTTAAGCCAAACGTTTTTAATAATATTTAAAATTATATGCTGATTAACATCAATATTAATTGTATTATCATAATTAGTTAAAAAGCATAATAGGCGTAGAAGTAAAAATTTAAAAATGAAATAATATTAAATATAAAATGTATAATTGATAGAACCCAAGAAAGGAAACAGTAGCCATTCGAACCTTAGAACACAACAAAGTGCTTCAGAATAGCAATTTTTCGTACAAATTGTTCTTTATTTACACCGGCCTTTCTTCTGCAACAAAATAATTACTTTGCAACTCTTACCCAAATAATTAAAATTATTGTTTGAGTCACTCAAAAACTATAAAATATAGGCCCTCTTAAAAGAAAATATTCACCCCGATTCCCTTAATCGTGTCATTTCAAGTGATGTGAGTGTAGAAAAAGAAAACAGAACAAATTAGAAATAAAATCGTTTTTAAACAACAGCATAATTTAAAACAGTGTACAAAATTACGCTTTTCCATTTTGAGGTACATATTCGTCTGTCACTTGCAAAATTCAAGTGGCATCTGACGTATAAAGTGACTTTAGACATAACAAATGTCTAAACGAATTGAAAAATTGATGTGACGTGAATGATGTAACACGCCAATAAGAATTGGGGTGATATTTTGTCCAAAGTTTTCCATTTCAAGTTTTACAGCTTAATGACTAATTAAAAATAGTAAAATAAGTAAAAACGATCGAAAAAATCGGGTTTCCTTTATTTTGATGTTTAAGTGTCAGTATTAATTTTGGTTTTGTTTTCAATAAATAACTCAGTGAATCCAGAAAATTCAAATAAATGTTAATGAAAGTTCCTTGAACATTTTGTAAAACCAAATCCTTTAAATGTGCGTTATAATAACAACTATTTTATTTTTTCCAGTCGAGTATTTTGGTGAAATGGCAGAATACGGAAACATTGTTTTTAATAGTGAACTGACACAATCGCCAGAAACATAACTATGTATGCCTACAATTTTAGCAGGGACGCGATTCCGAAATGAATACCAATTTGAATTTGGCAAATAAAATTCGCCTTTAACGACACTGCACGAGTATGGATATAAATCCGTACAATCTGAATCCAAACGAAGTTAGTAACTTATTTTACCTTTTGCTAAATAAATTCCCGTAAATTCGTCTATTATATGTACTTATCAACTTCTCTTTGCTTTTAGTTTCAATAATAACAACATAACAAATTTTTTTTAAAAATCGAAAAATCAGAAATAAGCAAACAAAAAAAAAATTGGGGAAAAAATAACTCGTAATAAATAATTTTTGGTATGGTTATGTTGGTTTTCTGCGTATATTTTGCTTAATGTTGAAATACTTTTAACTCGAGAGGAGAAATAGGGCAATATTTTTTTCGGTCACATGACAATATTTAGGTAATTTCATTGGATGAATTACCGGATTCAGATTGTACGGATTTATATACATACTCGTGCAGCGACCTTTAGTTTGACTTTGCGTCGATTGGATTAATGCTTTTTGGGGGCTATCATGGTTTGCTTTGTTTCCGATAATTTTTCAATCGTCAATTTGGTCTAAGCTTATTCATTGTTTTTTTTTGTTACTGAATATGACAATAGTGGCTTTCCATTCGACCACCGCAAGTACTTACTTCTAAGCACTTATGGTTCATGTCTTTGCTAGATTTACTATAGCAAATCTAGCAAAGACATACATGAACCATAATTGCAAGTAAATACTTATTGCAGTGGTCGATTGGAAAGACACTACATATTGTAAATTATGAACTAACGAAAATCCAGGAATTTAGGTAATAATATAAAGCAAATTTTTTTTTTCATAACAAATTATTTAGATGTTTCTGGAAAAACTCATTTATGGTTACATAATACTATATGAAAAATAATGATTGATTTTGGTTTTTGGAGAATATAAATATTTAATTTTTCCATTCGCCGAACACTCTTATCATCAAAGTCATTTTGAGGTATGTATATGTATGGAAGTTCTTGTAAACATACTATACATAATATGTATTAATATGTATTGAAACATCAAACCCAGGTACACAAAAGAGTTCATGTACATATGAAAAAAAAATTCGAATTGTGCACAGCTTGAAATTTTTCAGTTATACAATATAGCAACGAATCGACATATTATGTCGATTCGTTGCTATATTGTATAACTGAAAAATTTCAAGCTGTGCACAATTCGAATTTTTTTTTCATATGTACATGAACTCTTTTGTGTACCTGGGTTTGATGTTTCTTCCTGGGAACATAAATTTTTTAAGTACTTTAAAATCTTAAATGATTTAAATGACTTAAAATTTTCCGTTTACATTTTCATGATTTGTTCGTCATTTGTGTTTGTATGTGATTTACGATTCTTTGAATTTTATGAGGCGTAAATAATGTTTATTTGTACTGCCGTGTTCGATTTATTAATTTTACGCTGGAAAACGGTCGATGCATTACGTTGTTTTGTCATATGATATTTGCCAAATATGCAAATTTGCCAAAGATATTTTGATGAAACGTAAATTTGTTAAATGTCGTTTGCCATTTAAACGGCTCCCGGCCTGAGTCTCACTAACGCCATTCAATAATTTACTGTCGTTGGTCGATTTGTTCGCAGAAACATTATTAAAATTCAATTCGTCAAAATTTATATCCGACTTATTATATAAGCGTTGTAACACATAAAGAAATTCGACAATTTAAATTTTCGATTATACACCTCATTACTGCATTTTCCGAAAATTTAGCTTGGTTAGCTATTGCCCTAATATCGTCAACAAATGCGGAATACGACTCTTCTAGAAACATCCATTTCATTATGGGATTGATAAAATTGTTGTTTTATTTCGTAACAAAATTGTTCAAAATTATTTGGACTAATTTTGCAAATACCCTTGATATAAGTTTGTGTTAGCCCTCGAAGCCGGGTTGTTCCATAAAACGTGGCTTCGTAGTCAGTCCATTTGTATTACATTTTTAAATTCCATATAGTCCAGTCATTATAAATATTTGGAAATGCAAATGAGCCCAACCGGCTGATTTCTATATATTGTGTAGGGGGCCTAAAAAAGCTCTACTTGAAATTTTCGACCAAGATTTCCTAGTTGCATTCTCCAGCATCTTGAAAAAGGGGGTACATTTTGTTTTTTTTGCGATAACTCGGCTCTTCATCATGGTACGAAAATTGCAATTATGTACTTTTTGTTGCTTTTTTTACGCTCTACTATCAAACTTGTAGAGCTTTTTAATCCCTGCAATACAGGGATGAAACAATTGGTCCTATAGGATTTTTTTCGAGTATAAAAAGTACTTCGATACTTTTGATCAACATTCAGTCCTTTCGAAAAAATATTTATATTCAATTTTTTCTGTAAACGTCAGGCAGCACTTTTCAAAGATCGAATAATTTTCGTTGGGCAACTCTTCGAATTTGGACTAAATTTTAATTTAACAGATGAAACAATCGAATACCAACGGCAAACGACCGTAATAACACGCTTTTTCTTTCATTATTTTTCTTACATCTTCATTTTCATTTTACATACATACTAAATGTAGAAATCGATTAGTTGTATATAGTAACTACTTGCGAAGCACTTATTCAAACAAAAGATCTGCTGAAAGCAAATAACTTTAATTGTTTCTTTCAATTTCAACTTTCAAATCACAAAGGATATGCTATCGAGAAAAGTGAATGATAAATTAGTAGAAGATGAATTATTACCGCAGAACTCTGAGACTGATATGAAACAATTTCTGGCATACGAGCTTGTCCGTTTCCATTATCTTTATTCACCCAAGAAGGAATGCGGAAAGGAATGAAGTCATGTTATATAATGCTTTCAAACTTTTGGAGGAAGATTTACAATTTGGAAACGGATATATCCAGATAATTGACGGTGATTTTCTTCTGCACAAAGTTGTTAGGGGTCGAATTGAAACATTTGGTCCAACTGCCAGAAATATGTTACGTACGTGCAACAACACTTTGAAGAGAACGTCACAATTATATTCGATGGTTATACGAAAGATATGCGTATCGCATGAACCAAAACTTCGAAAAGTCGATGAAAATACAGCTCCAAACCGCAAAAACTCAAATGAAATTGTCAAAATTTATCTTCACATTTATCTTCCGGGAAGATAAAAATAAAGGCTGAAATGAAATGAAATTTCTCATATAAAATTGACACAAGTGAAAACGAAACTGAAAATTTTACCGATGAATTTCACTTTGCGGCACGCAGTTTAGCTAGCGAAATGGGAGTTTTCGTATTAGAATACAGATGTCTCTATTTTATCTCGACACATTTTTCACTTCATTTTTATGTGCATGTTAAATGTGAAGATAAATTTTGGCAATTTCATTTCAGTTTTTGCGTTTTGAGGATAATCAACTTTTGAAAATGAATTTTATTGTATTTGAATGTGAAAATCAATATATTTGAGTTAAAATATTTATTATTTGACGAAATTCGTCAAACTAAATTTTCAAGTCAGATTTATCTTCCTATTTCCTAGTCCAAGATCAGTGAAAATTTTATTTCACTGAAACAGCGTACTAGGCTTAAAGTGAAAAATGTGTAGAGATTAAATAGAGACATCTGTATTCTAATACAGAAACTTCCATTTCGCTAGCTAAACTGCGTACCGCAATGTGAAATTCAACGGTGAAATTTTCATTTACGTTTTCGCTTGTGTCAATTTAAATGAGAAATTTCATTTCACTTCAGCAGATCAAACCACAGATTTTTTGTTTGTTCCAACCGAACATTTAGCCGAGACATATTTTCGCACCTATAAGTACTTGCGGTGGTCGATTGGAAAGCCACTACTGGCGTGAGATCACACATTTTTAATTTTTTAATTTCATGAGACAGTCTTAAATTGGAAACTTTGTATTCAAAAATAAAATGTCGTTTTATCTCGGAAAATAGATGGCCCATCAAAAAGTATAGGTTTGTCTTACAAAAATGAAGGTGACCTTGTTATACGTAATTTCAAGGTCATCGACAGGTTCTTTCTTCAACCTAAACAACGTTTCCTCAAACATTTTATTTTATACCTTTTCATATTCGAGATATTTAGGTAGCCAACTAAAATGATTCACCCTGGATATCTCCTATATATCGAAACCTAAAATGATACATACATAGAACTGATATTACGTTTTGTCAGATGATAAATCATTTATTTAAATTTCCACAGGAAACAAATGTTTTAATAATAATTCGTTTTCTTCATAAAAGTTAAGACATGTAGTACTTAGCATACTTACAGGCGAATTAATTTTTTTAAATAAATTAAAACTTTTTGATAGTTATAATGATTAAATAATTGGAATTGGTGTTAATTATACATAATGGGATAAGCTTGTCATAATGTATTTGTAATTTTGTAGATAACCACTAATAATTGATGAATATTAATTTGTACAATATTTTATCTTTTGTACTTAGTATATATAATGATAACATATTATCATAATTTTATTATTAACACATTATGAATAATATAGTGCGCGTTCATCAGCTAATAATTGACGATTCGATAAATTATCTCAATTTATCATCTTTGGACGTTGTTTTTGTATAGTACATATAAATACAAAAATAAACAGTTTTCCTGTCAATAATAATAACATTTTCAGATAAATCCTCAAAAGGATAATAATGCCATAATCAATATACACAAAAAAAACGAAATATGCTGTTGTGTATTCACTAAAAGGATGTACATAATGTACAATCAAGCAAATACTAAATTCGGTGGTGTCTATTTATAGGATATGAATTCAATGTGGATTATTTCATCACGTTCATGTCCATTAATATCGAATTTAGATTTGTTTTCTTCTTGTGTGTGCCGTGTGTGTGTGTGTATACACTACACATAAATATAGAGAGAAGATAGGGAGGGGAACGAGTGAACATTTTAAATATAGCGCACGGTCTACTATTTAATTAGCACTTTGGCCATATCTGACTGTGTATATCGTATAAAAACGTATTAGGCTGCCTTACACATTCTTAAATGCTAGTTAAAATAATAAATCAATATAAGCATTGCACCTTGGACATACATATGTTCTATACTCAGTACATGCATGCACTAAAACATTATAATTATTTCGTTTAGTAAAGAAAAAAACTATTTTGATATAAATAGATTTTTGTTAGTTGTAATATTCTGTAATAGTAGCAAGACCAATATGTAAATTAAATGATTTTTGTTCTATTTAAATATCAAAAACAAAAAAAAAATTAAATAAACTGCATTTTATTTAATTTAGCTAAGTGTTTCATTAGAAAGATATATACGAGTATGCACGTTATACTCGTTGCATGTTAAATACGCTGGCGATGCAACATATTTATAGAAATTGTACGGCTGCGAGGTGACAATAATACGCTACTGTTGACTATAATGCAAAATTTATGTTTTTATGTATTATGTTTGGCTTATAATATATAAAAACACCCACGTGCTAATGATTTTTTGGAATATTCGATATATTTTCCTCGCTATATACACACAATCTATTAGTAAATATTTGAATTTGACTGAGAGTTTATTTGCTTTTTTGGGTGTCGATTCGAAATTTGATATTCACCGTTGTTGGTTTCTTAACTTTATTTTAGTTTCAATATTTTTACAAATTCCGCAGGATGTGTTTGTTGTGCGGGATGAGGAAAAAAATTGTTACGGTATCTTATTAAAAATTTTACAACAATGATGGTATTTTAGGAATTTGTGGCACCGTTTTATTTATTATGTACATATCTATGATGTATCACGAGATAGGATGCTTGAATATTTCGAACTTAATTGCAAAAACCTTCCTACATGATCTTGATTATATAGCTAAGATCCACCGGAAATTAATCGAAAAAACCATAAATCACTGTTTTTAATGTAAAATCCTAATAGAATGTTTAATTTTCTAAATTATAATTTTTGATTGAATTTTTCAAATTAAAAATACGAACATTTTGCAATTTTAATTCGAAATCTACCTACTTAAATTATTAAAGTCTACCTACTTAAGTTATTGTGTTTTTTCTTTTCAAAAACGATATTTCCAATTTTGAAGGCCATCAAAATAACATTTTTTACGTCTCAGTTCAAATTTTATGCGAGAGCAAAGTTATGTCTGTCAAAATTCTAATAGGTGGCACCACAAATACAAATTCCGTAACATATTTGACAATTACAATTACTTCAATACATATTACGAAATACATGACATGGTACTGAATGATCGCAGAATGATAGTGCATCAGGTATTTAAAAAAATGTGGAACATATCCAAAGCTATCCACGTGATGGGTGTCACGTTTGCTCACAATCTACCACAAAAAGGCACGTGAGACAACATCAAAGGCGATCTGGTGATGTTCAAACACAATAAAAATGAGTTTATATTTCTGTTGAAAAAACGACCGCATTTGGCGACACGATGGCTTAACTAATGCACGTGAATTGTACCACGAATTGCTTCCACATTCACCTTATTAATAAAAATTAATTATTAATTAGGAAAGAAACTGTACTGTAATGGGTGAGTCATTAAATTTTGGCACAACTGTATGTACTAATCGTAAAATAAACATTTTAGCGAAAAGTGGTTTAAACAATACTTGTTTGATTTAAAAAAAATCAATAAAACTGCAATTAATTTTTTTTTTAGTTTGAGGTAATTTTCAAGGTCATTCAATACATCTGTTAATACGTGCTAAACAAATTGGTTAGTACCTACATAACAACGTTTCTCCATCAATATAATTCTTGCATATTTTCCGGAGTTCAGGGTACTTCTTTGAATGATATTAAATCTGATGGCCTGTATACCAATTTGTTGAATACCCCTTTCTATTTAGCGGTTCAATAATGCGTTGGACACACATATTAATTCTTTATTCTAAACTTACAGCTGCAAGCAGAATCGATCTAAAAACGTTCGGTACTTTTCTTCGCTCAACGTTTCCCATGCGAAATATTAATGGTTCAACTTGTTGTAGCGATTGAGGATTATTGTATGATCTGATCAATAATGCTTGGTGTACTTGGCCTTACTTTATACCATTATATGGCCAATGTACATTCAAAGAAATTTTGAATGCAAAACAGCTCAGATAAAACATACAAAAGTCGTGAAAGAAAAAAGACAAAATCTATCACCCCAATTCCCATAGTCGTGTCATTTCAAGTGACGTGACTATAATCGTGTCATGTTACTTGAAAATTGATATTCTTGAAGGCAAACCGAGCGACACGACTGCAAATTGAACTATATTATGCAAATTAGACATAAAATTATTTTATAACAATATATTTAAAACAGTGTTTAAAATTATTCAAAAAACAACATTTTAAATTATATTAAATAAAATAATTGCCTCCTTCCATTTTGTGATAATCGTCTGTCACTTGTAAAAATCGAGTGACATATGTGTCGTATAAAGTGACTTTAGACATAGCAAACGACTAAGAGAATGGCAATATTGATGTGAGGTGACTAGTCATGAAAAATGACGTGACACGACTATGATAATTGGGGTCTATCACCCTTATTCCCTTAGTCGTCTTACTTTATTCGACGTGACAATTGTCGTGTCACTTCAGCTATAAATTGGTATTGTTTAAGTTGATCGGAGTAATGTGATATGACATACATACGTCATAAAGTATAATCCTTTAGGCAACCGCAATATTAATTTTTTTTTTTTTTTTTTTTTTTTTTTTTTTTTTGTTAAAATAAATTTTATTTATTTATTTAATGTTATTACAATCTAGTCTCCTGGACTAATGAGCAATTTGTTTCTGACTTAATTTACTAACTTAATATTAATCTATGGCTTCTTCCCATTGGCGTTCCATAGAGTCTGGTAAATTGAATTAAACCACATCTTTGTAGTGGGCTTTACACAGCACAATGCTGTTTAAGCTAACAATTACACCAACTCAAAAGGTTTGGTTCTTTTAAGTCTACGTATTAAATTCGTGTTGCTTAGAAGCTGAGTTGCCTCAATGTTCACATGATGCCGGAGCCTCTCTTCATGTCTCCGCGCTTTCTCCTGAATTTCATTTACGATGAGGTTCACTTTAAGGTCCCTATGGAGATCATTGTTCCTGACATACCAAGGTGCATCAACGATGTTCCTTAATACCATATTCTGAAATCTTTGGATGATATTTACGTTGCTCTGTTTGGTACAACCCCAAAGTTGAATACCATACGTCCAAACGGGTTTCAATATTTGCTTATAAAGTAGCAGCTTGTTGTATGTTGATAAAGAAGAGTTCCTTCCCATCAGCCAATACATCTTTCTGTATTTAATTCTTAGTTCTTCACTTTTCTTCTTGACATGTGCTTTCCATCGCAGTTTAGCATCCAGGGTCATGCCGAGATACTTAGCTGTGTTCGCATACGGTACTATTTCTTGATTTATGGTAATCGGGATATGTTCGAATCGCCTGTTTGTAAAGTTGATGTGAACTGATTTAGTTTCATTTAGTTTTATTCGCCAACTTTTTGTCCATTTATAAATTTTAGTTATTGCTGTTTGTAACTTTTGTGTTGACTCTTCGTTGCTTGTGCCAACAGCTAAGATCGCCGTGTCATCTGCAAAAGTCGCCACTGTATTGTTTTCTAATACAGGAAGATCATAAGTGTATATTAGGTACAAAACCGGCCCTAATACACTGCCCTGTGGAACTCCTGCGTTGATTTCTTTCAATTCAGAGAAAGTGTCATCTAACTTAATCCTGAAGAATCTATCTTTTAAGTAAGATTCCAGTATATTAGCAAATTGGATTGGTAGAAGATTTCTTAATTTATGGTTAAGTCCTTCATGCCACACTCTATCAAATGCTTGGGCAACGTCTAGAAATATTGCTGAACAGATTTTTTTCTCCTCTAGTGCTTTCTCAATTATACTGGTTATTCGGTGAACTTGATCAATTGTTGAGTGTTGGTTACGAAAACCGAACTGATGATTTGGGATTAAGTTTTTACTCTCTATTATCGGATTTAACCTTTTTACCAGAAGCTTCTCAAAGAGTTTGGACATGACTGGCAATAGTGAAATTGGCCTATAAGATGAGGTTATGTGTGGTGGTTTCCCAGGTTTTGGGATCATGATTACTTCTGCAATTTTCCACAAGCTTGGTACATATTTGATTCTAAATGCTGCATTTATAAGATTGGTGAGCTTTACCAGAGCTTTCCTTGGCAGTTCTTTTAAGATTTCTGCTGTAATAAGATCGTAGCCAGGAGCTTTTTTCATATTCATATTAGTTTTTATCTCACACGCGACTTCTTTTGGTGTTGTCGGTAGGATTTCTTTACTTTCTTGCACAGCTTGTTCAGATATTATCTCGGCTTCTAATGTTTCATCTTGATGTGGCTGGAATATTTTTTCAAGATGTTCAGCAAATTCTCGAGCTTTGTCTTCATTATTCCTAGCCCATTTATCACCTGCTACTCTTATTGGAGGGTTCTGTATTATTGGTCTTTTAATTCTTTTGGTTGCTTTCCAAAGAGAATAATCAGTACTGCTATCATTAGTTAATTTTCTTAGATAGTTGCTGACTGATTCATTTTTCAATTCTTTGATTTCTCTTCTTAATTGTTGAGTGAGATTGTTCAAATTAGTTTTATCTTGAGGGGCCCTTGTTTGTTGCCATACTCTTCTCGCTCTTCTTTTTTCTGCTAGGAGTTCCCTAATTTCCAAAGGGTAGTTGTTTCCCTTAATTTTCTTTTTAACCTCAGGGGTATTTTCCCAAGCTGATTGCTGTATATCGTCTACAAATTTGTGAACTTCTTTGTCTAATTGCTCCTCAGTCTTTAATGGAACCATTAAGTTAATTTTTTCTTCTAGCGATAGTCTAAAGCATTCCCAATTAGTGTGATTATTTACTAGAAAAGGGTTCCTTTCTTTCTGAATAATTTTTTCACTTAACGTTAAAAGTATCGGTGAATGATCAGAGTTTAGGTTGTGGCTTTCATCTACTTGTATATAATTTACAGATATCTTCTTTATTATAAAGAAATCAATCAGGTCTGGTACTTTATTTGGATCAGTAGGCCAGTAAGTTGGTTTTCCAGTTGAGAGAGCTTCACAACTGCATTTCCTAATGGCTTTTAGGAGTTCTTTACCCTTAGTTGTTGTTAATCTGGAGCCCCAGTGGACATTTTTGGAATTAAAGTCTCCTCCAAGTATAAACCGTTTTCCTAATTTACTGAGGAACTCGAGATAATCCTTTTCTTTCAACGAGTGCTTCGGTGGGCAGTACACACCAGCAATACAAATAGAACCATTTTTGGTTTTGACGTTAACAGCAGTTGCTTGTATTTCTTCTGTTTCATATTTTAACTCTTCATAGTGGTGGATACTATTTCTGATTATAACCGCACTACCTCCTTTAGCAGTGTTTTCCGGATGAATGGTATGATATATATGATAATTTTTAAATTTAATGATTGTTTGTCTAGTGAAATGTGTTTCCGTGATGAGACATACATCGATTTTTTCTGTGTCCAGGACCACTTGCAATTCTTGTTGATGTTGCATAAGTCCATTGGCATTCCAACATAAGATTCTAAGATCACCTGCCATTTTTCTGTTTAGGGATGGCTCCCTTAGTGCTGTATTCTAATTTCTGTAATCGCTCATCAAATGTATTGAGCCTGCTTAAAATTAATTTAAGTGTTTGACTTATTTCGTCATTTTGACCAGTTTTCCCTGGATTTCCGTTACTCATCGTTACTTGAGCAGAAGCAATATTAATAATTTACTATTATTTAATGGAATTTTGACAATTAAAAATTAGGGAAATGTCAATTGTATCGTACTATCGTTGTTTGCCTTCATCCATTTCGTGTCACTTGAAAATTTTCACCCCAATTCTCATAGTCGTGTCACGTCATTTTTCTTGTCTATAGTCACATCACATAAATTTTGCCATTCTCTTAGTCGTTTTTGTTACGTCTAAAGTTACTTCATACGTCAGATGCTATTTGATTTTGCCAGTGACAGACGAACACCACACTGACACAATGATAGGACGCAATTATTTTATTTTATATAATTTAAAATGTTGTTTTTGAATAATTTTGTACACAGCTGTACAACAATTTTATTTCTAATTTGCCTGATATATTTCAAGTTACAGTCGTGCCCCTTGGCCCGCCTTCAAGAATATCAATTTTCAAGTGATATGACACGATTATAGTCACATCTCTTATAATGACACGACTATGGGAATTAGTTTGTTTAGGCCAGTGCTTTTCAAACTTTTTCATATACTGCGGCCCCCCGAAATCGAAAAAATAAAATCCAGGGCTCCCAAAAATTTTATTCAAAAAAAAAAAAAAAAAATTACAGCTAAGCATTTTGGGCATTCTTGTTGAAGGATTTCAGCTGTCTCATATCCTTGCTCCTCCAATTTAAAAAAAAACATTCTACCAACCCAAAATATTCTTTCAGCTTCATCCGATTTTCAGGTAAAGAAAAAATTGTGGAATTGCAGAAAATTGTGAAGCGTGGTTTTAAAAAAAAATCAGAGGATTCTACATAAGAAACTATTAAAAATTAGATAAATCTGTGAATACTTCGAAACTAAATAGTTTAGCATGGACAGATGAGTGGGAGCAGAACAGATTTCGAAATGACTAAACTAAAGGTAAAGCTAACCATTTTTGAGCTTACGACTATTCTGAATTTGCCAAAATTTAACTTTTGTATGTTTCTCTAATTTGGCCGCCAACCCGACCCGAATTTGGTTCGTTTTTAATTTTTGTGTCAAATTATTTTTACTTAGGTATTTAAAACCAAATTTGAATTTAATATATTCTTCTGAATTATCGAACTTTGAAAATTCTAGAAGTACTTGAAACATTAAAAGACAAAAATTGAATTTTTCTGCACAAGATTTTTTTTTAGATTTTTTCCAATTTTCAATGTAATCAAGAAATTTGAATGCTTTGGCCCTCGTAGCAATTTTATCCAAAATTTGAAATTTTATTTAGAACTAGTTCTTCCAACTAAAAAAAAAATGATAGCTCAATAGATGAGAGTAGATCAGTTTGGTTTGGTTCTAAAGAACTATGAATCGAAAATTATCAATTTCATTTGACGCATAAACTTTGGTTCTTAATTTTTAGAAAACTGACTAACCTCATTATTTTACGCTAGAAATAAAAATAAATGTTTAATTTAAATTTTATACATATGGTCGTTTTGATTCTTAAACAAAGCTTATCAATAGTTATGAATATACAGGGTGAGGAAAAAGTTTGGAAACCCCTAAAATCTTGCGAAGTATGTCAAAAATAAAAATGAGCAAGGTTCAGCCTTAGGTAATTTTCAACAAGGAATTTAATGGTGAGCTTGGTTGTGACCTTGACCTGCATATTAAAGGTCATTTTGAGGTCGAGGTCATTTTTTTATAGGGAAACCCCTGCTTTTGACATCGGATTCGAAAAGAGCAATCAATTGTACGTTCGAATATGTATTTTCCATGACCTCCCAAGGTCACCTGAAGGAATAATGATTTGCTATGAAAATTAAAAAAAAAAATAAAAATTAAAAAAATTAATTCTTCATTTTAAAATTTTTTTTTTTTTTTTTTATAATTTTCATAGCAACACAAGCATTATTACAATGTTCAGTATTTATGATTTTTTAAATTTTATTTTAAATTTTCATAGCAAATCATTATTCCTTCAGGTGACCTTGGGAGGTCATGGAAAATACATATTCGAACGTACAATTGATTGCTCTTTTCGAATCCGATGTCAAAAACAGGGGTTTCCCTATAAAAAAATGACCTTCACTTCAAAATGACCTTGAAGATGATGGCCAAGGTCACAACCAAGCTCACCATTAAATTGCTTGGTGAAAGTTACCTCAGAATAAACCTTGCTCATTTTTCTTTTTGACATACTTCGCGATATTTTAGGGGTTTCCATACTTTTTCCTCGCAATGTAAATTCCTTCAGATGACCTTGAGAAGTCATGGAAAATACATATTCGGACTTACAATTGATCGCTCTTTTCGATTCTGTCATTAAAAATAGGGGTTCTAATTTAAAAAATGGCCTTGACCTACAAATGACCTTGAAGATGAAGGTCAATGTCACAACCACGATCACCATTAAATTCCTTGTTGAAAATTACCTAAGAATAACCCTTGTTCATTTTTTTTTTGACCGAAATTCGCGAGATTTTTAGGGGTTTCGATACTTTTTCCTCACCCTGAAATAGACAAATAGGAATAAAAACAACAAAAAGTCTTTAAAAATATCAAAATCCGACTCTACAGCCCTTGTATTTTCTTGTCAATTCGACTCTTGTGACGGGTATTAAAACTGAAGAATGTTCTATTTACTACGATTGTTGTTGCAACTTTTTTCTTTTTGTGAAAGCAATACAACTACAAATTTTACCAGCCTCCACCCATCCAGAATTTTGATCCAGATTCACCCCTGCATGCTATCGAGAACATATTTTTTAACTGAGCATGGAATGGGTTTGTTCGGTTTCTTGAGACTACGGAAAAACGGCGCAGGTGAAACAATTAATCAACGTCAGAAAGATAAACCAATAATAGGCTGAGATACGTATTAATATTGGAGAAAACTTATTGAGAGCAGATGACATTGTTCTGGCACACAGTTTTTATATGTTTAAAATAAGACAGTATTACGATATTTTTTTCCTTTATTATTGTTTAATCCATTTATAGTTTAGTAAAATTGCTCGTTTTAAGAATTTTCTACACTTATTTAATCACGTTTTCTCGCCAACAAATTACTTTTTTTGATAGATCTTGATATGGTGACCCTAACACAATGGCGTAATGATTCAGCCGGTATCTTTCTTGTATATTTAGACGTTTTTAAAGTATTCGATACTCTCAAATGAGCACTAACATTTTGTGTTGTGCACTTTATTACACTGTTTAAAGATAATTGTGGTCGACATTTGTTGTACGATTTGTTGCGAACTGATTGTGACAAACATTTTTTTGTTCGAGGCTGAGTAGCATCGGAGAGTGCAGCAATCACTCGTGTAGATAATGATGATGTTGCACGGCTATAGAAACGAGTTTTATTTTACCAAAAATATTGTTATTTCACTTTATACTATAAGATAACATACTCTTTGGGTTTGTCCATCACTTCATCATTTGAGCATATATCATCTTGAAAATCAGAATCCGATGATTCTGTATCATCATCTGTTCCAGGCCATTCATCTTCGCTTGCGGAAAAATCGGATTGTGTTTCATCTTCTGAAACGTACTGTTCCTCCTCGTCTGACATTTTGTTTTTGATTGATTTAATTTAAAATACGTACAACGCAATAAATTAATTAATTAAATAATTAAATACAAAATTAAAAACAAAATTTGTGATTTCACAACGACTTTGACTTTTTTATTTTCTATTTTTTTTCCTCGGCTTGCCCTGTTTTGGATAATTTATTTTTCTTGTCGCTTTTCCCAATTGTATACTACTGTCTTGTTGGCGAGAGTTGTTGTTATAAATATTTTGTGAAAAATATCGTTCAAACGTGGGTTGAAAAATTGTATAGTGACATAATTTATGCGCCGACTTATCACATTTAGAAGTAAAATTGGAAGATAATAAAGCAAAAAAAAAAAAAAAAAAAAGATTTTTGGAAGTTCAAGATTTATAGGGATGGTGGTTAGTGTAGAAATCTGCTAAATTAAGCTCGTTAAATTCGTTTATCGCATAAAACCATAATATTTTATGTTTATTGATATTATAAATTCAAAGTAGTTATTAAAATTTTATGAAGTCATAACATTTGATTGAATCGTTTTTAGAGAAATTCTGACGCCTGTTATACAGGTAATTATACCGCTCCTTTTTATATAAGTCTATGAATGATGGAAGATAAATCAATGGAAAATTTTTAAAACTTTATGGAAGAAAACCATACCACATTTATTACGAAACACGAGAACTTATCTTCGAGCTGACACATGAAGGTCATTTAGTGATGCCGTAATGATGTGCAAGGCTGAAAGTTGGTAAGATGTCAGAAAAGCATGATGGTACAGTTTGTATAGAACTAATGTTGCTGAAAAAAGATGGAGCACACTGATTCTGACAGGACAGATAAGATTTAGTAGTTTAACTATTTTATCGGTTTATCAGAATTTGTATAGTTTTTCAACAGATTTAGAACTCACGCGAAAAACAGAAAATCTTCAGTAGTGTTGTCATCACAAATATTCTTCAAGTTGTATCTTCACTCACTATAACATGAAAGACCACTTTGTGTTAAAATAGAACTTCAATTAATTTGTTTTATTTAAAAACTTGCTTTTTCGGGGAATTTTTTTTGGAGGGAGAGTAATACCAACCCAATTTTGAATTAGGGATACCGTTATATTCCCGAAAATAATAAACTCCAATAAATACAAAATTAAGTGCCCCACTAAAAAGGAAGTTCTCATTAAATTTTTGTTAGGATGCTACACAATTTCTTGTCGCCTTTGCGTAGAGAGGACGAATGCTAAGCGGATTTAGGGAGTCCTATATTTTACTATGTAAATAATAATCAAAACCATAAATTTAAAAAAAAAAAAATTCTGATTTGTAAGAATGTTGGAATTTTAATGAATCGTTAATGCAGGGGTTTGGGGGCAGTCCCCATCCTCTTAAGTATAAAATGAATTAAAATAATTTTTCAAAAATTTGTTTTATAAAAAAATCTTTTTTTTTGGGTAACATAATACATACTAGTGAATTACCATCTGATCAAATTTGACTCGGACTTGTAAATAGGGAATAGGATCGAAAGGCCGAATCTGTTGAAAGGCCGAATGTCGAAAGGCCGAATGTCGAATGGTCGAATGTGTCGAAAGGCCGAATGTCGAAAAGCCGAATGGGTCGATAGGCCCGATGTGCCGAAAGGCCGAATGTCGAAAGGCTGAATGTGTCGAAAGGCCGAATGTCGAAATGCCGAATTTCGAAAGGCCGTTTGTGTCGAAATTGATTTTAATATTTCATCTTTTTATGAATGAAAATTTTCAAAATTTATATTTTTATGAAAACCAAAATTTATATTTTTATATCAAAATTTTAGTATACAAATGTTTAATAGTAAATCGCCTTAAATATTAAAATTTTCCTACGTTTTTTTTGTCATATAATTAAAAATTAATTAAGGGTTGGCTACCTTATCTAGAAAAAAAATTACATAAATTGAAAATCAAGAGAAAAATTCAGAAACAAAGAAACTCAGAAAAACAAAATTCCAGAATACTAAAATCCAGAAACACAATTATCAAAGTGCGGACCAAATTATAATTAAAATTTATAAAATGTCTATCAAATTTGAGTTTTTTCGTAAAGTTCTTAATATTTATGATAATGGAAATTGCTTCGTCAACCTTTCAGACACAGATTAAAGGAACCGCATCGCTCATATTTCATATAGTTTCTACTGATATGTAGTCTAAAAATGGGGTTGGCCATGTATCACTGTTTTTCAAAAGACTGTTTCTAAAATCTTTTCTCCAAAATTTTTTTGGAGAAAATCTTTTTTCTCAAAATCTTGTTTTCAAAATACTGCTTATTTATGTTAATAATGTTTTATTAATCTTTTATAGATTTTACATTAAAATAAAATGACATCGACTAATTTAACTTAGAATTGTAGAGGTTAACGGCTTCCGTAACTCTCACGGGCTCCTCCGTGGCCGTTGGGCTTTAGATTTAAACTTCGGGGGACGTAGGAGCCGCGATTATATAGAATCTATTAATGACACCTACTAAAATGAAAAATAATTGCACTATTTTGTTATGCTAGATTTTGTAATTGCAAGATTTTGTAGTTGCAACATTTTGCAATGCAATATTTTATAGCGATCCCAGAAAAATTATTTCACTAAATATTCATTATTTCACTATAAAATAATCAAAATACATAATTATTTCGGAAAAGACAATTTTAGAAAACAAGATTTTGTCCAACAAAATTTTGGTAAACTATTTTCTATACGGTAAAAATTTAAAAAACAAGATTGAACGGCAAAACTAGATTTTGTCTTGCAGGTAAATAGCCGATCCCCTAAAAATGCCAATAAAATTGATTTTTTTTTCATTTATTTTAAACAAAATATTTTTTCTGAATTTTTTTCTGGATTGCTTTTCCGGCAATTTCTAGATTTTTTTCGGGATTCTTTTTTTTTTCTTAATTTTTACTTTTCAACTATTCTGGATTTTAAAATTTCTGGATTTTTTTCCAGACAAATGTAGTGATCCCATTAATTAATTATAATGAAAAAAAAAATAAATAAATAAATTTGTTTTTCCGACAAAATTGGATCACATTAATGTGCTACATGCACAGGATTTATTAGCGCGTATTTTCAATTTATTTAAATTATTTTACATTAAGAAATAAATTCAATGGTTTTAAATATTCATTTCAATCAATTAAGTGAAGGAACATTTCATGAAAATTCGGCCTTTCGACGGCCTTTCGACATATGGCCTTTTGACCTATTTGGCCTTTAGACATTCGGCCTTTCGACACATTCGGCCATTCAACATTCGGTCTTTCGATACATTCGGCCTTTCGACATTCGGCCTTTCGACATTCGGCCTTTCGACACATTCGGCTTTTCGACCAATTCGGCTTTTTGACGTTCGGCTTTTCAACACGTTCGGCGATTTGACATTCGGCCTTTCGGGGTGCGGCCTTTCGACATTCGGCCTTCCGACATTCGGCCTTTCAACATCGTACAATAAAAATAACAACATTTTTATGGGTTGGTATCGTTATCCAAAATAAAAAAATCCCAAAAAAAACAAAAATCCCAAAAAATCAAGTTTTTTAGATATAACAAATTTTTGAAATATTATTTTAATTTGTTTTATACCTTAGGGGATGGGGGCTACCGCCCCCAAACCCCCGCTTTAACGATTTTCTTAAATTTTAACATTCATAGAGATTAGAGCTTAATTTTTAAAAGATAATTTGTGTTTTTTAATAATTATTCACATACTAAAATAGAGAACTCCCCAAAGCCGCTTAGCATTGGTCCTTTCCGCGCAAGGATGATATGAAATTATGTAGATTCCTTTTGTTTTCATATTTTAGTTATCAAAAATTTAATGGGGTCTTCCCTTTCGATGGTGCAGTTTACTTTGTATTTTTCGGTATTTTTTTTGGGGATTTTTCCGTTCGAGAATATGATGTTATCCCCATTTTTATGTATTTTAATACAAATCTTTATTATCGTCTTCAAAATAGGCTCCCTTTGACTTAATACAAGCATGCCAACGGTTAATCCATTTTTCCATACACATCTTTCTTTTATGGCTTCAATCGACTCATGGCGCGTTCCCCCGAGTAGATATTTGAGTTTTAGAAACAGGAAAAAGTCACAGAGAGCTAAATCTGGTGAGTACGGTGACTGAGCGATGACTCTTGTTTCGTGTTTGGCCAAAAATTCAGTCACAATCAGGCTGGAATGTGATGGCGCATTATCGTGGTGAAAAATCCATGAATTGTTTGCCCACAAATCCGGCCGTTTACGACGAATTTGCTTCACGTAGACGCCTAATTAGTCGTAATTCCATTCGAAACACAAAATTTCAAGCAAACCCGTCGTTAAATTTTTTTTTCATGGTAAAAATCGTCAAACAAACTTTTGCGTCGTAAACAAATGGCTGCCAAACTCACACAAATGGATGTATTCTGCTCAAACGTCACACGAATATCAAAGAAGGTTGTACAAACCTAGGAACAAAAATTTTCGCGTATTATAAATAAGACAACTTTTGATGTAATTATAGAAAAACAGATAGTACAAATTTTCAACATTTTTAAGAGAGGACGGCTGGTAACCCTAGCAGGTGATTAAAGTAAAGCGTTCTTATGCATAAATAAATCTTTTGGATAATATCAGAAGTTCTACAAAATTTATGTTAAATGAAAATGAAAAGAAAAAACACAAAAAAAAAATTGCGTCGACTATCAACGTACATACATACAGTATACAGACATATACGTCTCATAAAGTCACATACTAGTATATGGGGATTAATGAAACGGGAACGGAAAATTAACATTAAATCAATCCCCGTGTTTCTTCTTCCTCTAGGTGTTTTTACGAGTATTGTATATGCATTATGTATGTACATACACAAAAATGCCATATACAAATATTTTCCTACCTAATTTTTTATTCTGTAAGTTTTCTTCAATATGTACGAGTATGTACTAATCGGAAAAAAAATGTTGTATCCATTTTTAAACTACTCAGACTTCTTTTCTGTACGTTTTTCGTTTCTCTTTTCTAATCGAATTTTATTTTTAGTTCATTGCCCTCCCACCTTACTTGTAAATGAAAATGAGGAAATAGATTGAATAGAGAAAAACAGCTAATGATACAAAAACAAAAAAGTAATCCTAGTTTTTCTAGTAATTCTAAAGTAGGGTTTGATGATGAATAATGCAACGGATAAACTCACGTTTGGCAAATTAAATACATTGCAACAACTTTACTCGTGAACACCATCTAAGTGTTGCACTTTTTACTCCTGAATAAGATGTGAATACATACATATATGTATTCACCAACGCTGTTATTTATTTGACAGTTTACGATAATTTAAATGGTTGCTACAGCAACGATGATTTTTGTTTTATTATAACCGTTATTTTGAGAATTACGTTTTAAAACAAAAAATTTGAAAAACTAACACTGCGTTTACACCAAGCATAATAAAAGGATAATGCAAAACATTAGTTTGAGGAAAACGCAAATTTTAATATTTTTTTACTTTATCGAATACTGAAAGTATTATACTTTGCGGTTACATGATGCTAGTTGGTGTAAACGTGAAAATAGTGTTCAAAAATTTAAATATTTTAAAAGTTTAAGAAAGTAGTTGATGTGTCACGTTGAAACGTTTGAAAAAAATCACAATGGGACGGTTGTGGGTTAATTAAGTTGCGATATAATTGTAAAGATGTTAGTTCTGCATTTGTTAGTTTCAGTGGGGAAAACGATTATCCAGTGGAAAAATGGATCGAAGATTTCGAAGAACTGCTGAGTTGTCAGGTTGGTCTTACTACGACATGTGCTTCTGTGCTAAGAGATTTATGGAAGGGGATGATAAATTGCTGTTGAGGTAATGGCTATGGTGTATAGCGGGGGTGATTTAAACCTTGGGGGGACTTTATTGTCAACTTCAGTGGTGTTGGGTCGAAAGGAGTACGAACAAAATGACGATTCGGAACAGTTGTGTCGGTGGATGGTGATAAATATAAAATTAATTTTCATGTAGTCGATGATAAACTTTTGTCGGTAGAGACTTTTGTGGGCAAAGATTTAATGAGATACACTATCACAATCTTCACGCCGGAGAGCGTGTTCATGCAAAAATTTATCCCAGAAAATACGGTCTTCCCGTTCGCAAAGATGCACCAACTGGGAAGAAAATTAGATGTTTAATTGTTAAATATGAATCTGTTTGATAATCAGCCTCCACGAAGGCTATCACCTCTAGACGAGTGGTTACGATGGTTCCAAGCGAGGAACAAGTTGATCAACTACAAGGCGCAGATATATTCACAACGTTGGATTTAACAAACGGATTCTTCCACTTTCCAGTGGCAGAGAAATCCATTCACTTAACTGCATTCGTGACACTATTCGGGCAGTTTGAGCTTTGCCGAGTTCCATTCGGTTTGTGTAACTCCTAAGAAAAGGTAATATGCATTTTCAAGAACGATATAGTAATTCCGGCTAAAGATGGAAAGGAGGCCCTTCAACGATTGGCGGTCAAGATATGTCAAACCATCAACAAGAAATCCGATTGTAATTGATTAGTTTCCGGAAACTCGATCAGTAAAAAAGGAGCAAAGTTTCTTTGGTCTGACCGCAGACTACGCAATTGGGTCGCCCGCTTACTTCTCAATTTTATTTTCTCCAAAAATGGTGTTCACCAAATTTCAAATTTCACAAAAATATTACTCACATAACTTCCACTTAGCCTTTTGATTAATCTACATATACATATATGAACATACATAAATTACAAAATATGATTTAGTTTTTTTTATTCAATGTTGAAGCGATTTTTGACATATTTTTCGCACATACTATCTTTTATTTAATGGAAGAAAAACTACCTTTCATATTTAAAATTTACATCTTCTATAAGAAATATCCTTCATCATAAAATATTGTACCTGTAAAACCGGCTTAGTTTTAAAAATTTCTTTTGTTTTTCGTAATGTCATGTTCAAACACAGTTCGTAGTTAAACGTTTCAAAGTGAACATATTTTATAATTGTTTTGTCATTACTTCCGGTTGTTTACACACATTAGAATAATATAATTATTGGTGAAAATTTTTCAGGTGAAATTTTAATTTTGATTCAAGTGTAAAGTGTGTATACATTCTTATTAGATTTGTGTTTTCAGTTTACAAATTTGTCAATCTGGATATTTACTTTTAGTTGCCACCGCGAAATTAGATCTATTGGATAAATTACGGCAATATTGACAAGGTGAAACCCAAAAGAGTGAGACTTAAATTAATTTTTTTTTATCATTTCAGGTAAGGATAACTATATAAAATGGCGTGAAGCTTTTACAAAAAAATTGTGAGTAAATGTTTTTACTATACGCAGTTAGGGCGGACATTAGATCAAATTGTGATACAATAATTTTAAACAGCGTTGCCAGACTGTGATTTAATAAATCTGATTTAGCTAAACTGGATCATGTGCTCTATGAAACAAAACGTGATTAGCACAAACTACGACTCGAAACTCGAAAAATTCACTAAATCCCATTTATTAAATCGCAGTGAGTCAATGGGTTATACGCAGTTAGACAACTGGGCTGCTGCGGGTGATTGTTCCTTTGGCTTTGTCTTGCGCCCTCTATACAAAACAGCCAATGAAGGCCTAAAAATTAGGAGAAGTTGGTGACATTGGTAGCAATTTTTTGTTTGCGTTTTTAGAAGCGTTTCTTTGAGTATAGAAGTGGAACCTCACTAGCTTTTGTAGACGAGCTTGCAATAGTAAACCATAAACACGATGATTTAGTTAAGTATATACGTCGGCATTTAAAGCGCATCAAAAAAATGTTATCGCTATTTATGATGCGACACCAAACAAATCAAAGTTTACGTGGAATCCCCAAATCACCCCAAAAAAAAAAACGTAAACAAATCTAAAATCAATACAAGCTATTTTGTGATAATTTTGCAATTAATTAGTGAAAATCAATAAATCATAAATCATTAAGCAGATATAATCAAAAACACCGCAAATTACTAAAGAAAATTAAATTAATTTGTAAAGCAATAAACTACGGCAACAACAACCGAATCATTAGTAATTAGATATATCGACACAGACATGCTCGTATGTATATACAAGCGGCGATAATTTTTTTTTTTTTTTGATATATTCAGTCGATGAAATGTAATAAGATATCAAAATGAAAATCGAAATGTTATCGCTTGCGCGCGCGTTCACTCTTATGTTTGACCTATGTATGGTGCAGTGCACGCGGTATATTATGTGCGGCTATAAATATGAAACATGTGTTTTATACATAATCATATTAGCTCTTTTGACATAAATAAATCGTAAACAACAAAATTAATTTTTATAAAAACATAAAAATGAGTATGCGCTCATCCAAGTATATCGGTATACCACCTAAGCTGAATTTAGTTAGTTAGTATATTGTCTAAATTTAGACAAAACCACAAATTACTCCTATATCCTAAAAGTAAACAAGTCGGCGATGGAACACATATTTTCCCGCATTTGAAGTGGTTCTAAGTAGAATGAAGAAGAAAAGTTTTTGTTTTGGTTACATGCGACCTTTTTTGCGGTTAATTTTAATAGTACACGAATTTTATTTGTTGATAGGTCATCCATCATCATTTAGTGTGTATATAGTTTTTTATTTTTGCGTAATGTATTCTAATTAATTTTAGATTTTAACCGATACGGTTCGATTACACCCAAATATTTGTCTAAATCGCTTATTAGATTTGATACGTGCACACATTTATACACACATTTTTCGGATTGGATGCAAAGTAAAGTAAATAATTCATTAATTAAGGTATCTTTTATCTAATCGCACCTTTATGTTACTCGTATACAAAATAAAAAATCGTTTATTTTTCTAAGTAGTCATTAATCTTACTAAAGCCGTTGCGTACAGAGTGTCTGTCTATATCGCTATTTGATGTTGAAAGATGTAGCGATACGGATTTTTTGTTTGTTTTGGCCAGTATATTGGGTTGAAAAAATAAAAAAAGTGAGGAAGTGATTTAAATTTATTCATTTTTGTTTTATCATAATTATACAACATTTATTTGGTTCAATATTTTATCATTTGGTTATACGTTATACATTGAAAACGATGACGCTCATTTTTAACCATTCAACCCGATTATTAAAAATTTTTAAATTTTAAAAGGTTTCATATAGTTTGTTGCCAATATGAACCAATGAATAACTGCTTAATATTCCCGAATAACAACTGCCAGGTTTCTGGCATTCTTTTTGCGAGCAAACATTTTAAAACGAATAAAAAATAGTCGTATATTGGACTGCACAAATTTAATGGCAGAAGTTTGTTTTTTTAATAGTTCATAGTGTTTTTATTTGAAGCCTCCAAAATGATGGATCCTTAGAATTTAGTTTAGTCAAAAGTCAGATATTTACTGATTATTGAATTTTCTTAGTTGTACTTCATGAATGTTGAGGTTCAAAATATTCCTTAATAAATTTTGAATATTTAGCAAAATCAGCTGAAGTACAGTCTCTGCAGCTGAAGTACAGTGTCTACAATTCTCTTCACTGGATGTGATTTTTTCGAACTGCACATCTCTGCATAAATTTACAATCCTTTGTTTCCTTTATAAAATAAACTTTTTTCCGATGAGGGCAGATATTGGCTTCGTTAATTTCTAGCTGAAAGTAAATAATCGAGATATTGTAGATTGTGGCATCTCAGTAAATAAAAAATTTTGTCGTTATATCAGCCGATAACGTTCAGTCAAAAGTTACCATAGTTGCATGAATAGCATTGAAGGCTTTTGTCATATCTTGCAAACAGTGGCGTAACTACAAATTTAGGGCCTTCCGATCAAGTAAAGCTTTTAGTTAAAAACGTATTTCTTTCTTTTGTCCAGCCTCGCATTAATTAAAAGTATCTGATTTCGAGAGTACAACCGATACAGTTTAATCAGCTAATCCACACTAGGTCTCATGAGTCCAGTATCATTCCTCGTTTTTTTCCCCTTTACCTATAAAACCAGTTTTGTTTCGGATTCATTTTTCAACCAACATTTTTTGGTTTCTATAGTCTCACCACACTCACACAAACAAAAATGAAATAAAAAATTGTTTTAAGGACATTTTTGACTTGTATTTTTTTGTTTCATATTGTGTTTCGACCAATACCGTCTTGAATATATCTAGTAGGCATTGGTTTTCGACATACAGATACATACATATACATTTATTGAAGAATCCGGATTCGTTTGAGACTGTGTGTGGATGCGACTAGTATTTTGATACCAGAAACCAGTATCAAATGAGACCCAGTGTGGATTGGCGGTATGGCTTCAAATAAAAAAAAATTTCTTGCAACAAACTCAATGCTATGATGATTTCTAAATATATCAATAAAGCATAACAAATTTCGAATATAATTTGAAAAATATCAAGAACTTCGAAATAATCTCGAAAATGTCGAATTCAAAGTATATTGAATATTCTGGAAAGTTTTCAAATATCGAATTATCCGTAAAAACAAAGGAAACGCTATACGCGTTGTCTTGATTAATTTCGAATAACTTATAATTGTGCAATATAATTGTGTGACGTCAATATTGCACAATAAAATTCAAAAGTCTTGAATACAACTTGAGTATATTGTGTAATGTTCTGACGTTACGCAATTTAATTGTACTACGTGAATACCGGCCTTAATAATCCTAGAAATATCGAAAACTAAGGAAATCTCTCTTTCAGACAAATTCGATTGATCTCAAACAATTTCAAAACTACCGAAAAATCTTGATATTAATAAATCATTTCAGAGATCCTGTCAAATCTAGAAAACCCAAGAAAATTTCGAATATTCGCGTAAATATGGAAGCAAAATGCTACTAAGCAAGTTAGAACTATGCTCAACAAAATGATATGCAATTAGAATGAAACCGTCAATTTCGTAAATATGGAACAATCATATTCTTCGATTAGGCTCTTAGATTCTCGAGTAACATCGATCTACCAAATTCACCCGACAATCTCGAATATACTCGAATAATCTCGAAAATCTCGAATAACCTGACTTGAATCACCAAGTATGTCTCGAACACTCCAATACTAGTGCTGAAAACAATACAGTTCGAGTTTTCCGTTTCTGGAAAAATTCGATTTTCCCAAAAACATTAGAAATTTAGGATAAAATCAATTTCTAGGGTGTTGTATCTGGAGATGAATTGCATGGTAAGATTTGTGAATGGCTATCGATGAAAAAAATTCAGTTCGAGTTTCCCGTGGGAAATCTGGGAAACATCGATTTTCCAAGAATGGTACGATGGTATGATGGTGTGATGGTATGATGTTATGATGAGAGATTAGATTGAGAGATTAATTTAATGATTTAATCATTAGTGAGAGATTAGATTGAGTTGATTTAAGTTGAGTCTATACACGCATGTAGCTTTCCAATTGTGTAGATTGAGTAGAGGAGACGGTTGAAACTTGGTTCGAGCTAAGTTAAATTGAAGTTGAGTTAGGGTTTAGTTAGCTTGCGTTGGGGTTAAGTGAATTGTTTGGCTGGGGAATTGTTTAAGAGTTAATTTGGGGTTAGGTAAAGGGTTGATTTGAAAGTGGATTTGGGATTGATTTAGTGATTTAGTTGATGGTTGGGTTGCGGTTAATTTGGTGATTCCGTTTAAGATTGCATTGCGGTTCAGTTAGGAATAAATTAGGGAGTTTAGTTAATTTTCAGGACCGAAGTTCTGATTACCTCATGAGATTTCAGTCTATCGATTTACTATGCTTTCTCTTTGTGGAATCTAATTTCCATTGAGCGGACATAAATATACTTTTTTCGTTTTTATATTATGTTGGACGACATTTTCATGCAAATATTACCCATTGTGGATCAAACTGAGATATGTGGAACTTAAAAATATATGTGGAACATAAGTTATTTTGTGGGAACTAATTCGTTCTTTCTGAAATCTATTTGAAATATGAACAATAAATTTTTGGGAGGAACTAATTTTTCATTGAATTTATGAGTATATCGACAAGTTTAGTGTGCATAGGTTTCAAATAACTATAGTATGTAGTCCTGTTGGTAAATATACCGCAAAGAAGGATATTTATATTTTATAACATCAATTTAAATACCTTTAAAAACTTTTTGATGTAATTTGTACCCAAAAAAATTGAAAATATATAGGCACACATAATTTATATACGTAACATCAAAGAGCTCATAAAAGCGATAAACTTTGTTACACAAATTTACCACGACGAGACTTTGATAACAAAAATATAAAAAAACAGCAACAAAAACAAACAGCTACCGACGATAAAACAAATACGTACAGGTATATACAGTCATTACGGCGTACACATGTATAACGTTAATGTTACACAAATATAGAGTTGGTTTGGCAAAGCAGATAACTGATAAGGTTGTTTAATTACCGTATATGTCGTATGTTATTTATAAACAGCGAAGTCAGCAACATTTTTCAAGTTAAATACCAAAATTAGTTAGTTACATGGAAACGTTGTTTATTTAGTAGATAGGAATCATCTCGCACCATAAACGCTCTTTATTGAAATTCATTGATGCGCGAACGAGATTTTCATTCATTGATTTTTTTTGTTAAGCTTTACCAAATTATGGTCACATATTTAGCGCCCCAATTGGAATATTTCACGATCACAAAATTGAATGCAGCGGTATGAAGATACTTAAAATGTGCGGTAATAAACCACAAAATGGCATGATAGCATATTTATATAAATTTATGAAATGTGTATTGACGTAGACGCATTATTATGCTGTTATGATTACTTTACCACGACAATTATTGGTATTGTTACTTTTTTATTATGCAATAATCGTAAAATACATAAGTAGGGTATTTCCAAAGACGATAATGGATTTATTTACGAGCCTACGATTATTTATTGCATCGCTTAATTGATTTTCTTTGTCAAGGCGCGCAAACAAGGAGATACGAAACGGTCAAATTCTTGCCGATACAACTAAAAATCACCTGTAAAGTTACATAATTCTTTTATAATGAGTTGCGTAATTTAATTTAATTATTCGCATTTTGTACGTAATTTTCATTTCCACCATACCCCAAAACCAAATATTACGCAATATACCAACATCAAACCAAGTACCAAACATTTTGTGACATTTATTATATAACCTGAACATGTTTATTAAATGCCATTGAATTTGAATACTTAAGCAACAAAATGTGTATATACATTTTTAGTACGCGGTTTGATAAATAAATTTATTATCGCGACATTACTATGGTGTGCGATTATCCTGTATATCGATTATTTTAAACGACATACATATGTATAACCTAAAGCATACATAAAAGAGTTTATGTAGCAAAACATTATGTATTTGGGCAACGAACGAACGAGAGTGAGAAAATGTTGTCTGGCGACACAAAATTCAATTATCAATGGCGCGGTCTGCAGAACACCAGACAATATAATGAAAATTGATTTTATTTTATGTGGAAAATTGATCACGCTTAGAGGAAGTATTTAATAGAAAATCTAAAATCGAAAGTGATTTTGAAAGGATATTTAATTGGTTCAATTTTGATAATCGGATATCCATTGGAGATTGCATTAAATATAGTGGTTGGCATACTTGCCGGTGGCACAGTGGTTGGCATACTTGCTTTACGCTCCGGAGGTCCCGGGTTCGATTCCCGGCGGGTGATGAAAAAATCACGGCTGGTTAAGGGGAGGATCAATGAATTAATCACTCATTATCCGTTAACAAAATGATTACGAAACTTCAAAATGAAGCGGCCAAATCCCTCTATGGGATGTAGCGCCAGCGAAAAAAAAAAAAAAAAAAAAAAAAAAATAAGTTGGCCGTAAATCTCGAATAACCTCGAGAAAATCACGAAAATATCAAATAATTTCTAAGAGTTTCAGTCGAAGATTCTCTTAAAACTCGGAAAACCTGCAAAATCTAGAGTAATCTAGAAAAACCAAAAGTAATCTAGAATATTTTCAATAATTGTCGAATTTCAATAATTGTCGAATCATTTCGAAAATCTCGGGGAATAAACCGTTACACATTAACTTAATGCTACGCAACAATACGTTGTACTTATCACTTAAACTTTGATAGAATTTAATTCGAATTAGAATAAAAATCTTTACAAAATTTCGATAAATTTCAAATAATCTCGAAATAATCTCGAGAATATCAAATAACATTCGATATTCTTAACTCATGCAATCTCGAATAATTTCGAAAATCTCAAATATTTCAAACAACATTTTTGTAACACGCATTTTTTCTGCTGAGTAAATTTCGTAAACTTTCAATTTTCTCGGGAATTTACTTTTTTCGTTTTTAGATTTACTAAACTTATAGGGTTAACTTTCTCAAACTCACTAACTCTTTGATAATCTCAAAATAATCGGAAATCTCGAATAATCTCGAAAATAATTTAAACCCCAATTTGAAAGATTCGAATAATCTGTTTCATCATAAAAATGATCTTAAAAGATGTCAAAATAACAAACAATTTTGAATTAAGATAATTTCGAAAAAAAATCGCGAAAATTTCGAATTATTGATTAGTCCTCAATAACCTCGAAAATGATTTCGAAGTTAAAAATTCAAAAATCTCGTGTAATCTCGAAATAAAATCGAATTCTGTGGGCCAATCGAATAATCTCGATAAGCTCATATAATCATGAATAAGAATTCTCTAATAGTTTCAAATAATCTTCAAAAATCGAAAATCTCGAATAATCTGCAAAATCTCGATTAATCTGGAAAAACTATCAAATTTCAAATACTTTCCAATAATTCCGAAAACCTCAAATAATCTCAAACGTTTCGAAAGCCTAATCTAGAAACAATCTCGAAGAACTGAGTTGACTGCAATTTCGGCATATAATACGGAAAATTCAGTTTGAATGTCAACAATGTGTTAACGTAAATTTTCAAAATTCAGTAAGAATTTCAAATTAATTTTATTTGATAATTTCAAATCTTTTGAATGTCAGTTTGTCGATTATTAGGCTAAAAAATATTGTGAAAAGCAAGTTAAATGTGTCTTAGTTAAATTTGTTGTATATTTTAGAGATACTCGAAGCTGAAAACTATAGCAAATGTATTTATCGACTTCATTGAATAAAGAACCTTTCTCGTGTGACTGCCGAGTGAGATTCGAAAACCCTAGCTTTTTTCCATTTTTCGGGTTTAAATTTAATAAATGTAATGGTTAAAATCTTCGAAAATCACAAACTAGTTCTGAAACCTTAAAAATATTATCATTACCCTAAAAATTTCAAAAATCCCGAAAATTTCTAATTATTAATAAAGGGTGATATCCTAAAATAATCTCGAATAAATTCGAAAATCGGGAAATAATATTGGATAATAGTAGAAAATCTCGAATAATCTAGAAAAAATCTTGAAAATCTCAAAAATCTTCCGATAATTTCGAAATCTCAAATGATTTCTGATTCTCGAAAATTCTTATGCATTCAATATCAATCAAATTTCGAAAAATCTCGCTTAGAACTAGAATATTCTTGAAAATATGAAAAGAATAAGAATCTCGAGAAAATCGAAATTTGACAGTGCTCATTACAATTTCAAAACTACAGTGGTAATTTCAAATTAATTTTGTTGAGTAATTTTGGGAATTTTGAATATTTTGTAAAATCCTAAAATATTCTGAAATGAAAATTCATTGTAAATGATGGAGTTGGTTACCTTGAATAAAGTCAGATTCAGATTTAAAATATTTTGAAACTTGTATCGAATTCTGAAATATCTTAGGAATTAAAAAATATGTATATGGTATCTTTTTCAGTTCTTGACCAATCAATAAATATATCTGCATTAAACAGTCAGTAAAACATTTCAATTAGCTTAATACCCTTAGGCAACCAAGAAATCAAAAGAAAATCTGAAAAGGCCTTTCTTAAAATTTGTGTTCGCAAACAATTTGTAGGGGTAATGGGTTGAACAAAGTCAACAATAAATTAAGAATCAATAAAATTTGAAAAGGCTTTTTTTAAAATACTTGGTGTCTTCTCGAAAAATGCATGGAAATAGCGTCAACCACGAAAAAATCTTAAATATATAACAAATTAAAAGAATAATCTGAAAAGGCCTTTCTTTAGATATGTGCCTTCGCTAAATCTTTGGTTTTAAACTGTTTTTAAAATACCTATGTATCTTCACTAAAAACGTATTAAATAATTTTTAAAACACCATACCGAGAACACCGGTCCCGATCAGGGTTGCCACTTTTACTTAAAAAATACGGAGCAGATGCGGCTTAAAAGTGGAGTAAATTAACTTTTTTTGGAGTAAATCCTGCCTGAGTAAAACATAGTGCTCTTTTTCAGAATAATTATTATATTGTAAATAAATCATAGATTTTAATATAAATAATTCAATTTATTTTAATTAAAAAGTGTAAGTGTAACATATTTTGATATTCATCATAAAATCACATAAAAAATTTGAGAGTATACATTGCGTTGCAGTCTTATTTCAGTTGATATTTTCCATCGATATACTTGAATTTGTCTGAAAATTTTAGAAGTTCTGGTGTATCACCTGTTCCCAACAAGCTTTGAATGGTTTCAAAAGTTCTTTAGTAAACATAAAATTTTCGACAGTTGTAGTATTTAGGTAGGTTCTTAAGTTGGTTTTAATTAAATTTAAATTTTGAAAATTCCGTTCTGCTGATGCAGTACTATGAGGTAGGGAACATAGATTGGCATGTATTTTGAAATGTCGTTAAAAATAGGCTCTTCCAAGACATCCTTGTAAAGTTTCAAATCAATCTAGAATTTGGTAAAATCCCCCGAAAATTTTGCAGCACTCAAAATTGCCAATCAATCTGCGAAATTGATTATTTAAAGTTTCTAAGCCAAAGTCGTGAAATGGAAAATTGATTATTATAGGCATGATGAACGGAAGGCTTCCTGTTACAATCTCATTAATATTTAAATACATATGTATTTCAATAATTTCAATTTTTCGTCATTAAAATCAAACCTCTGTTTGATTAGGGCCGCAATTTAAATATAAAACGATATTAATGTTAATTTTAGCGCTTTGACTTTTTGTTCTTCCAATCCTTCTGAAATTAGGAAATTTTGAAACCTAATCCCAAAATGCATTGCCGTTGGTGTAAAATAAAATTCTGAATCTTTAGTATTTGTGTCAATTAGTTCGCCCACATTTTAAATCTTTAGCCAATTGCAAATCATGGCAAGTTGTTTGAAGTAGTTTCGGTAAAGAGTCCATTTGTAAAAATGGTAAGTCGTACTGCACGCAGTAAATTACGTAACCAAATTCAGTTGCCTTTTTCCGGTGACTGGTTGAATTAATAACAGATTGAAAGCTCTGTTCAGTGGTTGTTGTTACATTTTGAATTTACAGATTTGTTGTGTTAAATTTGCTACTTGTTTGATGTCATCTTAGATGCGTTTATTGTTCACTAAAAGGAGTAAATTTATAACTTATGAAGTTAGCCATGAATACGAAACGTAAATATTTCCTTAAAAAGAGGCTTATGTTATTTACATGTTACTATGTCATATAATTAAATTTAGGGTTAAAATGTTAGGTGCTTCTAATAATTTGATCATTATCGAGTCAAAATCAATAATTTATACTTCGGCATTAAAAATGTAGCAGATTTACATAAGTGGCCACTTAAGTTTGAAATTTTGAAAATTGTAGCAGATCTGCTCCATTTGTAGTAAAGTGGTAACCCTGGTCCCGATATATCCAAAACAACCATAACTGTAAGTTAAACAAGTGGTTCTCTACAGAAAAAAAAAATCTGGGTGCATGTAAAATTTCCTATTTAGATTTTTTTATTATCTACAGTAAAATTAGCATCTCAAGCAATATTCGTAATGACTTAAAGTTAAATTTTTATTTTCTTTCAACAGTTTTAGCATAGATTTTTTGTTGTTGTACAATATCTTAAGAAATTGTAAAACGGAAAGTGCACAAATCTTCTGTACATCATAGATAAGTGCTTGACAAAGAAGACAAGAACGACAAAAGAAATCGATTATGATATGCTTTCAGCAACGAATGCAAAATTATCCAAAATGAAAAAAAAATAAATCTTGAAAGTATAGAAACATTTCCATAACCACCCTAATTGTCTATATTATAGAAAGTCGGAAGAATGGAAAAGTTTGAAAATACAAATCGTACGTGTCAGCAAGGTCAATGAAAAAGTTGTCTTATATAATCTTGAAACTTGTGTAGGTTACAATTCGAGACGGTAAAAATGAATTGTAGTAGCAGTATTTTGACTATAACAACGGTTAAATTTATGGTTGCATCGAAAAAGTGGAACAAAAGAGAAGTTTACTGATTTTGTTCGACAGCTAAATCCGGCTCTGTTAATTTGGTTAGAAATTATAGATTTAGAATTTTACAATTTTAATCTGTCTTGTAAATCATGCCGAAATACAGTAGAATATAAGCTCTCGAATGACCTAAATTGACCTCGATTCGCGTTTAACTTTATTTTAGGAATTTAACTAAACACAACACCATTTTTGGAAGGTACAGTATTTATAATTTTTGTCATTGTTGTGGATTGACTACGGACAATCAAGAATTAACATTTAGATTTTGCCTTTTAATTTTGTCAAACAAAATTCGGAACGCATCGTAAAAATCAATTTTAGGAACACTTTTGCTGTTTATTGAACAAATATCTTCATCGAAACATTGTAGCGCCATTGGGAATATTCGAATAGGCCTTTTTATTAATATCATCATTCAGATATCAGACGTACGATTTTTTACACGGCATGTAACAATGGTAATGGGTATTTGTATTCTGGTTGATGCTGTCAGTTTTCATGCTTGACAGTATCTTGTATAACACTAGATAAAGGCACACAGTGATGACAAAATGGTTTTTAAACCAAGGTTTTTTAATTTTATTTTTTTGTTGTGTGCAGTCTGCTACAAAATCAAAACTAAACTGAGCTTGTACAAGGGCTTAATGCTTTTAAACCATAGGAAGGCCAAGGTAAGATGTAACATGCTTAATGGGTGGACTCGAATTTACAGTGTCGACCACTTCCACCACTAGAGGAGATTTTACCGCTAGAACTGCCATTTTGCTGATTCCTGAGTTGTTTCTTCTGATAAGGGTATAAGTATTACATTTTCGAATTAGGATTCCAATGCTTTTTTCCAACCATTTTGTTCACTGTTTAATCGGTAAGCTTTTGAATTCTTACAGTAGCCAACAAAAATGCATTCATCAGATTTGAAATTCCATTTTATACGTTTTTGTTTCGGTATGTGTGACATAGCTTTTGCTCCAAAAACTCTCAAATGGCGCAGATCGTGTTTTACTCTAGACCAAATTTCTTTAGGTGTCTTGTCAAGACCTTTCGTCGGTGAACGGTAGGTGAGATAAGCAGATGTAGCTATAGCTTCTGAACAGAATAATTTTTGTAAAAAATGTCGTATACCTTCTTTTTGCATAAAAGTAATCATGCATTTATTAACATACTCCGAATCATTATCGCTGCGTATGATTTTCAACTGCTGTCCTCGTCCTGTTTGCTTTTCTGTATACGATCTAAAATGCTTGAAAGAACCAATGACTTCGTCCTTAGTCTCCAAGTCTACTTCCTTTCGCCCTTCCTCCAAGTCTAGATCCAAATGTACGAGCTCCATAAAATTCTGTGCTCTTTTTTTTCGGAATTTTCAAATGGTTGCCGATGCTGTTTGCCTTTGGCGCCGTCTATGCAAGTTTTAAAATTACATTTTTAAAATTAACGCCATTGGCTTATTTGTCCCGTAAAAGTTTCATGCTATTTGGATTTAGGTGGCCCAATCGGCGGTGCCACAAGTCAAATGGTTTTGATACCGCATGTGAGTAAAAAGCACTATTGCTTTTATTATCCTTTTTATTCAGCTGATACATATCGTTTACTCGGCTACCCGTTGCCAATAATGATCCATTTTGATCATATTTTTACACCAGTTTTGTCAAAAATAACTTTATTATTATGATTGGTTATTTGACACCGAAAGTAAATTTGCTGACAATTTTGGTACAAGAAGGACATCTCTAACTTCGATTGTGTGCTTCTCATTGTTTTTTTAAGCATGCAAATCAACAATGCCAATTCTTTCTACTTCAAGTTTCGAATTATTGCTACACATGTGTGACGAATTGCTTACACATGTGTGCAGAGGCACCAGAGTCAACGTAACACTCATTGACTTTCACATCACCAACTTCACCACACATTTGCTATTTTCAAGCCTCGTTGTTATTAAAGTTTTTAATAGACCAACTTTTCGTGTAAAACCGGAGTCTTTAAAGGCAGTTGTCAAACTATCCCAAACATCTTTAGCTGAATTTGCGGATTGAATGTAAACATAATTCACCGGATCAATCGACAAAATTAATCTGGCTTTAGCCTTCACATATTTTTTCTTTGCATTCACATTTTCGCCGACTTTAATGTCACCAGACACATATTCTCACAATTCGTCTATTTGGACTAACGCCTGCATCGCAAACTTCCAATCGTTGAAGTTTTCGTAACCCTTTAATTTCTCGAACGCTTGCAGAATTTCCGGAAGCCTTTTTTTTTTTTTTTATTAGTGACTTTCCCAAATATAAATGCAACGCTTGCTGACTGGCGGCTAAAAAATTTCATATGTAGTTTTATATGGTCAAAATGTGTCTTGAATGTTTCATTAAATTATTAATTTCGACTAAATTAATTTTAAAATTTGATATTTATTATTAATCGCAACATACTCAATTTAATTAATCATAAAAAAAAAGTAGGGGGACATCCACTAATTTAGACAAGAAACTTGTATTTGTAAACATGATTTTACTTGTTTTTGCATGTAAAAAAAAAAAAAGTAGTCAGCGCTGCCCAAGCGAGGAGACAAATGAACTAAAATCGATATTGGGCAAATGCCTAATTAAATCGTTCTAAAAAAAAAAACGACACTATAATGTATCGTGAGTTTTGATTCTGCACAGCTTTTAGGCCGTAAGCCTGTGCTCATAACCTGTTGTAATATTATGGAGTAACAAGACAGCCTTTTATTTTTCAAACAATGTACACAAAACAAAAACATGGGTGCTATATGTTATTTAATTTACGTTCTACTTTCCAACAGATACTAATGAGGCGACCAATCTAGCGAATTTGACAACCGTATTTGGGTTCGATTCGTTTACAAATGCTGCGTTTACTTTGTTCTCTGCTGAATTTGTTACCCCTGATTGCCATATCAATGTGATATAAATATATTGTGCGTGCACGGCAATTCTTCCATTTTGATGGAAAGTAATCAAAATCGAATACATATTGTGAAATGCTTTTGATTGTATTTGTGAAACTTCGTCAAAAGTCATCTTTGTATTAGATTGTGAGTTTGCCCTTTGTCGGTATATTCCGACTATAATTTCTGGGAAGGACCGCATAATTTTTGTTTATCCACATATTGTCTTTTATGTAGCATCGTCTGCATTATACATATCTGGGCTGGGATGTTGTACCATCACTTTCATTCGAATCGACTTTAAAAGTCGATTCGAAAAAGTGATGGTTGGCATGTTGTAAAATTTTCGACTCCAAAATGATACGTCAATACGGCAACCATTTTTCAAAGATAAATTAACAACAAAAATTTTAATTTGACATTTATTTGTTATTAAAAACGTTAAATAAATATTAATTCTTAAAGATTTTATTAAAAAACAACAATTTATGAGGGATATTATTATAATATATTTTGACGAATCGCTCGTACATCACTTTAAATAAACTGAGTGATACAAAAGTATCATTATCGCGATTCGAAAATTTTACAACATACCAATTTTCGACTTTCTGTTCGAATTTCGAAAATTTGATGTTACAACATCTCACCCCAATTTTGTTAATTTTGGTGCTGTTTATTACAATTTGGCCGATTTTTCAGTATACATACAACTCAAATTTTCAAAGTAATGATTATGGCCCAGTGCCAATTTGTTAAATCAATTTTTTATTACATATATATGTACACGGAAGATGATTATATAGTATAGCTAAATAGTCCGAGTAGCTTGTACCACATTATTCTACTGGTACATTTCATATAAGTGTGCAAAATAAAATTTACATATTCATCATGTTTGTGACGCGCACAAAACAAAATTCGTATCGATTCGCCGTCACTATACAAAAAAGCATTTGAAAATCAAAATAATCGAGCGCCTACTGTGTTTTCAACGCACAGCAACGCAGACATTTTTGTTATTTTATTTCGTGCTCGTGTACGTGTATAAGTTTAGGAAAATACTAATAATAAACACGATCTGTGTTCATTTGTTTTTTTTTTTTTAATAGCCGATCAGTTCAATTTTGGACTTTTATTTTTATTTTTATTATACAAAAAAATTTTTATTTTTATTTTATTTTAGTTTACAATTCAACTTATTCGTGTAGGGATCGGTGTGTCTTTCTTGTTCAGAGTGTTTTGTGTGTACATTCAAATGTTTTCAGTTGTTGTTGTATTTTATACTTGATTGCTCTGTGTTTTGTGTGTGTATATTCAGTACATTGTTGTTGTTTTATTTTAAGAAGAAAATTAAGAAGAAAAAAAAAAAATTGAAATTAGATTTTTATTTTTATTATTTTTTTGAATACATTCGTGATGTTGAAGTTCTTCTGTGTGTGATTCTTTTCGTAATTCTTAAATTCTTAAGAAAAAAAATTGTTTTAAACAAAAAACAAAAAATTTTTTAAAGATCGAGTATTGTTTTAAAATATTGAGTTGTTGTTTTTTGTGTACATATTTTAAAGAAAGTATAAAAATTAATTAAAGTAAATGTTTGTGAGTGTGACGCGCGATAAGTTAAAAAATTAAGATAATGATTGCAGTAAATTTGGTGTGAAATTATTGTGCATTTGCCTATCTATGTATAAAGGTTAAAGTGATTTGATCGTGATCAAGTTATAAAATTAAAGTGATTCGTGTTTGATTTTTTTTTTGTTTTTGACAAAAATTTGTGTACCTTCCCAAATTGGATAACAAGCGTTTAAGAAAAGGATTTAATAAGATTCCGTGCATGGAATTATTATTCATTATCAAGTGTACTGAAAATGTAAATACGTAATTGTTGTGTTTGCGCTTAAATAAGGTAAATGAAGATTTATTACTTTATGAAGTAAACACATAAAATAAAGTGTTCAAACTTCTTCATGTATACAGTAGAAGTTAATTAAAATAAAAAAAAAAGAATTTAGCGAAATGTTTAATGGTTGGATCTTTATAGTTTCTTACATATATACACGAGTATACATATAAGTATTCAGTGTTAACCATCCCACTATCTCTCGATATACACAACAAGATGTTTTTTTTTATGTTCGTCTTAATCCAAAAAAAAAAAAAAAAAAGTAAAAAACATAACACATGGTGGTTCTGAAATGTTGAAATCTTGAAATACTGTGCGATGATGTATTTAGTGATGATGGAAAAGATTTATGGCTTTTTTGTAAACGAAATGACCTGACACAAAATTGTCTATACGCAAATTTGTTCAGCAAAAACGTTCATATAAGTATGTATAAGATATAAAAGTGAGTTGTTCGTGTTAAATTATGTAAACAGATGTTTGTTCGACTTAATTAATATGAACTGAATGGAAATGTGACGAGGGTGTTTCTCTTGTTGTTGTTGTTATACAATATAACATACTACTATACAGTTGTTGTTCTAAAGTCAATGAGATTTTAATGATTCTTGTATTGGGGTCGTTTTATAACTATTAACACTTTTAAACGTGTGATCGTGATCGCGAGGGGTGATCTTTTTTGAATGATCGCCGAAAATCTTGTCTACAAAAATATTTAAACCGTCACTTTTTGACCATGACCTTGGAATAAGAAACAAATTTGCAAACTTGAATACTTACATATTTAAAAAATATAAATGTTAAATCGATAATGACAATAGGTCAGTTTAGATTAGAAAGATTTTAAAAAGCAAAATCTAAATTTATCGACCGAGGCTGTTTCTTGACGTTGGTCTGCACATTTTGTCTATGTGATTCATTTATATATCAAACGCCCATTAAGTATTTTTTTGGTGGGCCCACCCAAACAAAGTGTTTTACATACTTACAATTTGTCCTCCTACGATGAAAAATGTCAAGTGGAATACAAATATACTGAAATATTTACACTAAATTCGCTGTGGCCTATAAAACACATGCTTCTGTCAATTAGCAAATAGTTTATCTTGTTTTTATGTCTGAATAAGAATTACATTTAAATAATTGTTGTTATATTCACTTTTGGTTAACAATTTTTCGGTTTACTTACAATTTACTGGACTGAAACTGATTTATAGTTGACGGCGGTGAAGTATTTACTAAAACATTGCTAAATTTGAAAAAAACATTTTTTTATATTCTTCATGCGCATCAAATCTTGTCGTGCGGTGCCTTGAAAACTCACAGTCTTATATTTTTTGCCTTTGGGCTCAAGGAGCAGATATAAGATCACCTCTAGAATGATGGTAGCTCAAAATTCGCCCAAGGAGTAAGAAATTTACTCAGTGCTACGATACACCCACGATGGAAACCTGGGCAACTATTCTAAATTACATAAGCACAATGCAGCAACAGTAAACTGAATGAACTTGAACCGCGTGGGTGAGGACAACTGTATACATAACGAATCCAGTTGCCAACTTCATCGAGACATCCTGAGGAGTCTCACCCCTTTTGTCTATGCCAACAATCAAGCCGAGAGGGGTCCACCCCTAATGCACCTCACTTCTGCACCTGATGCAGGAACCTGTTAGAAAAAGAGTCGGGGATAAAACTTCATTTGTAACCCTATAAGCAATACTCTGTGAATCATTAAATTTTGTTATTGAGGATTTTAGGTGAGGTGGGGCCAAAATTTACTTTGCCAAAAAATCCAGTGGCGGAAGTTTATATTCAACTTGATGTTTGTAGAAAAGTTTACCATCCAAGATAATACCAAGGTTTTGACGTACTCTAGCGTCGTATACGTCTGTCCCAAAAGAAGAATAGAATACATACAGTTCGCCAATAATACTGCGCCTTTCGTAAAGACAATCAAATCAATTTTGAACGGATTAACGTGCACTTCTGTTAGTTTAGCTTGTCTTAATTTTGAAGAACCAAAATTGTATACATTGCCGGTATGGTTTATATTTTCTATTCAAAGCGATTGTTGCCAGTTTCTCTTGGCTAAAATAAGTTCCAAATATGTATATTATGCCATCTTGGTTTTATAGCTTTCTGTAGGCTCAACCTATTTTTGGCTGCTCTCAAGTATTTCAAGGCAACAGCGCAAAAATTGACATAGTAGGGTGAGCCGATAAACATTTTGAAACTGACCTTTACATACCTATTTTCAATGAGCCTATTAGTTAGCTGTCGTTACTTGTCGATTGATACTTTAGTTATTTACATAATTAAATAATTAACTGTAAATAAAAAGTTGTTGCTCGCGATTAGATTAGATCCACACGTCATTTTAAAACGGCTAATCATATCACCAACTGATGTTATTGCATTTTATAAGTTGGTATTATAATTGGTGGCGTCAAGTGTTTATATTATTCAAGAGGTTGGTTGGCCGACCGTCGAAAGATAGCTATAGAAATTTCAATCGAAAACAACGAAAATATTTAATCAAAAAAGAAGTGAAGTTCAAGTCAAGCTTTCCGATAAGATTTTCAAAGATAAAAAGAGTTTCTGCATGTTAGACGAATTTTTGAAAATTGTTGCTACACTACGGCCATTTCACAAAATCTCAGAGATATTACCAGGTGTCAGCAATTTCCACGGATAATGGAGCCTTCCGTGTAGCATATAATTTACAAAAAATCAAACTCAGTATCAAAAGTAAAAATCTTGAAGGCTGAACTCCCGATCCTCCTTAATCCGTTTTTGTCATTCCCTCTTTAGTTCTTTTCTTCCTTTTATCGTTAAGCAGTGTGTCGTTGCATTTAATTTAAAATACGCGTATTTTGAACATCTCTCTTGAAATATTAAAACCAAAATGATTAAAATGCGTGTTGAACGTCGAAAGAATGTTCAACACAGGTTTAGGGCTATTCAAATTATTGCTACAAAAAGGAAAACATAGCAACCGTAAGTTTACATGCAAAAGCTGCCAAGCAACTCCGGGCAATCAAACCTCGATTACTGAACATGGTGAGCAAATACGATACAGACTATTGCACGATCTAAACCTTAAAAATTGATCAATATTATAGGCGGTTTCTGAATGGTTCATGAGCATAACCAACCCGATTGAAAGCTGGCAGATGCATAGTGTAAAAATCATAAATTTTTTAGAAAAAATTGTAAATATCACATAACTGAAGCATATTCCAAAACTAATTTAACGAAAGCAAAATAAATATTAGCCTCAATACAAGACAACCGAGTTTTTGAAAAAGTCATAGCTTTACATTCGCATTCAAGGATAACTTATTTAATAAAGACTAATCACCGAAAATGTCATATTCGTTTTGCATACGCATAATGTCAAAAGGCGCATTGATATTAGCACAAATCTTCAGATCATCTGCAAACGTTAAAAGACCGGTCATCAATAAACATTTAAAAAAATATTGGACCAAGTACTACCTTGAGGAACACCAGACAATACCTCATACGCGAATGATTGCTTACGAGCATGAGATAAGACACCAACCAAATAATCAGAGCCCAATTTCTGTAAAATAATGGAATGATTCAGTTTGTCGATGGCCTTACAAAAATCAGTGTAGAACGGCATCAACCTGACCCAAATTCCCTACCACCGGTTGACCTACCTTAGCAAAACCCTTAGGAATTGCGGACAAAATTCAAATTTCTCTGTAACAAGTAATATCACTTTTCTGCCTGAAGCACTAGAAAGGCTTATATTAAAAACATATGAAAAACAATAGCTGTGCCTCCAAATGGTTAGTAAACATCAACTACTTAAATAAAGCCAAGATAATTCAGATTTAATTCTAACAATAAGCGACTCTTCACTGCCACAAATAAGGTTACCCTGTCGAAAGATCAAGTCATTTTCTCAGAGCAATAATGATGCCCACTCCTATTAGTACTGCGTAAGATGGTGGAAAATATTCCTCCGGATTGAAATTGACATTTAACCAAGTTTCTGGATTAAAGGAGCCTTGGAAGGTACCTCACTATTGTTATGGTATTAAATATGTAAACTGTTGAACCTGCTAGTGCTATTGTTGGTATGTTAGTCGTTGCCAGTATGGTTGACAAGAGCTTCGTTTGAAGTAGATGCTAATAAGTACGAGTGTTCAATTAAATTTGTAGTTAAAGTTGGGATTATATATAATATCGGATGATATACAAGCATTTTTTTGCAATGAACGGCCGAATTAAAGTCCCAAATGGCCATAAATCAGTAGTACGGACCTCTTGAAATCTATCTTCAGATACGACTGTTTAAAGGAGTTAAATACCAAATTAAAGTAGATAACTCTTCATATTTTGGCCTCCATATTTTGGTCATGCCCGGTGTTCTTCAGGTGCTAATTCCAAAATGCGTTCATGTAATTTTTTGGGTATCATAATCCAAGTGCCATGTAGCAATATATTTTCTGCAAAGCATAATTCGGTTTCATAAATTTATACGCTGTCGACAAATTAGACCTTTCATCAGAATCGAAGGGATTTTATATAGATGTTCAGTTTGTAAAGATTCATCAATTTCATCCAATTTCACTGCTTTTGGTTCACTTTTTCACAAAGTTAACTGGTATAAATAACTTGCATTCCATCTGCTACATTATCAAACTCCAATGCCAAATGGCTGGCTAGAAATGTACTCTTGCAGGTGGTGGTAAGCTTTGTTTCCAAGCAAATGGAACAACATTGTAGCCAAATTTATTCACGTAAAACACTTTCCTCGCCGCCTGTTCCCGGTCGTCGAAATTGTTTTATCGCTGCTACTTTCTTAAATGACGGAGTGATTTCATTTGCGGGCAACTTGCGTTCCAAAAACGCATTATTATATAGTGACGCCAAAAGTATATTGCTGCATGTTTAGCGCTACATTGAAGGTTTTCATTACATTTTCCAAACGTTTGTCATGTATCTCCTTTATGGAATCAAAAATCAAAATTTCATCTATGAAGTTGATACACGATACACCCTTCCAAACCAGATAACACTTGCTTCTTAATTTTATGGAAAACATCTGGAGCGCAATTGAAACCGATCATTAAACGTTTGTAACCGAAGAGAACTTCTCGTGTTTTATGATTGTAATAGAATGAGAATCTGGAGGTAAAAAATCCTCGAGCGTTGGTATTGGGCAAGTTTTCCGGTAATTATAAGGGTTAACTGAAAAAAAAAATTCAAGGTCAAAATGTGAAAGTTTATACTTGTGGCAAATAGTTGTTTATTTTAAATCCCGCCTTCTTTTTACAAATTGAAAAATTAATAATCCATCGGAGCAACTATTTGATCGGTAGTATACTTACAGGCGAATTTAATAAAACAAACCTTTTTGGTATATTATGATAATTTACTTTCGGCTTTTTCTAGACAAAATATATTTACAATAATGGCATTCACAACATTTTTCGACTTGTTAAACAATTATTGTATTTTAATCCGAGAGTCAATACAAAGTGTATCAACTCCGAAAAATGAAAAATTTTCCTTCAGTTTTCTCTGTGATAGTTTGGTTTCGTACAGATAAACTCGCACGAACAAAAAGCTCGGTCTACTCATCAGGTAGCTACGACCAAATAACAAGATACAATTCTAACTTCATACATTAAGTATGAGGCAAGAACGTACTGACTTAGCGAATTATATTCACTAAATCAAAACTCAAGGAAAACCCTCATTTCTGATCCTCATTTATTCTGATTAACAAGTTGAAAAATATTGTAAATGCCATTATTATTAATATATGTTGTCTATAATAAGCCAAAAGAATCTATTGATTTTAATACAGGCAAACTTCTCTTTCGGTGATTGATAACATCATTGCAGTATCAAAAACAATTTTGAAGGGATCATTTTTGACTCAAATATAAACAAAAGCGGTGCCACAAACATCGTTTTGCTCTGTGAAATTGATCGAAGTCACATCCTTGGATTATATTTACAGTAATGTTATTATGAATCAGAAATCCCACATCATTAAACCTCTAAATATCAGTTAATAAAATAATAAAATGTTATCAACTAAATATTTTATAAAAATGAATCAAAACTAACAAATTAACTATAAGTATAGAACATAATAATATCAAACGCACACAAAAACCTAATTCGAATTAATTTCTTATCGTCTAATAACCCGTGTGTTTAACCACTACCACCACCGCGTTGATTTTTTTTTAACGCTATATTGAATTATGGATCGTGATCACATATCTACATAGCCTAGCATATATGTATGTATATAGTTATTACATAAATTATCAATTATTTTTTATAAACATACCATAAAAAACTATTATCATGGTCGTACTATTTGAATAGCTAAGCACGAAAGTACATTGTTGTTGTTATTTATTATGAATATTTATATAAAATCTAAAATTCAAGTGGATAAATCATAACTATGCATTAATTTATGTATGCAGGCGCTACACAGCATATAGGGTTGATATCAAACGTATATATAACGTATTATGTACCTTGTATACCCTAAAAATAGTTTTGTCGCATCAGAACAATTGTTTCGAATTTCATAACATAAAATCGATTTGGAATTGTTTCGCGTATGACACGTACCTTTATAGATACCGAGTAGTTTATTAAAATATGCGCGATGTACAATTTAAAAAAAAAAACTATTCTCTATTATTATTAATTCTATTGGCTATTATACAGTTAGGTTAATTGACATTTTGCCTACACTATTGAGTATTGATTGAATACAAACGAAATGTGTGATTTGTAGTCAAATCACGGAGCCCTGTACACTCTACTTACTATATTATGGAAATTTTCATCAGCTGAGTTTGATTAGGTGGTCATTTAAAGTAAGCATTTTGATGTTCCTTACAAATTACAAAGAAATTCGTAGTTGATGGTCGGTATTTGTATCAGGGTTGTTTGCTTAAAAATAAATATTTTGTATGGCTTTGACACAACAGAATAAAAATTTTTTTTTGTCTAATTTTCTCATTGATATTGATTGGGGTGATAGACATAAAAAAAAATTAAAAAATTAAACTTCAAAGTTTTCTGATCTAATATGAACACTAGTTTTCATTGATAGTTTTCATCGTTGTATTGAAGTGATATGCATACTTATGTATATGCATATAATAAATTAAAAATTCTTACATACTCGCCAGACTTATGTTGAGTGTCAATTTCTATATTTTTCACTTATACTATGCTAATCCATTTATAAAAAAAAATCGAAAACGATTCTAATTTTAAACAAAACGAGAAACTATATAATGTGATGACGAAATGTTTGGGGGAAATGATTTTACCGAAAATTCGAGTAAAATAACTTCTCAATTCGTGCGAAGGTTTACACTAAAATTTGTGTGAAAATCGGTTGTGAGACCATGGATGTTCTTGTGAGACTTTAAGGCATTCTATTCGCCGTTTTGTCAGCCTGCAGGAATTTATATCATCACTAGACTTCAAACAGCATTAAAAAAATGAACCACGATAGGTGGAAGAGGGGCGAATTAGGGAAATTGAACCATTTGAGAAAACAAAATCAAAATGGACGAGAGGAGTAGAATGATTCGAAAGATCCTTGAAAATTGTCGGATGTATATGGGACAAACAACGCTTTAACAGAACTTATTAAGGACTCAGATAGATTACAATATATGATTGGTGGAACGCTGGATGAATAAAATAGCCCAAAACCACTGGAATTGCTGGACAATTTTGAGTGGCCTGCAAGGTTCAACCAAATTATTATATGGCATAAAAAATGTCCAAATAAGTGCAAAACAGATTATTGAAGACAAACGGTTAAAATAGACGCATAAATGTCATTTTGCATTTTTGTTCAAATTTCTTTGAATTTTAAAATTGTCGCATAATCAAAATTATTAAATTTGTCATGGTGTTTTAAAATTTTTAAAAATATTGGAAATTTCTTAAAGTTTTTAAAATATAAGAAAATTTTTATAGTTCGTTACACATCATACCAATCCTAAAATCTGATCTTCAGATTCAGGTAATTATAAATCTCTTAAAGTTACATGATTCGACTGAAAAAAAATTTGGAAATTTCTTGAAATTTTTATTCATAAACAGACTGAAAATCACTGGATCGTTTTACAAATTTCCAAAATTTTTAAACTTTTTTACAATAGTTGGCCTGTTGGAAAATTTCTAACCTTAAAATATAACTTTTAAATTTTTGAATCTCCTAAATTTTTTAGAGCTGACTGTTGCAGAAATTTAATTTATTAAATTTGATGGAATTATTGCATTGCTTAATCTTGTAACGCTCCTAATTCGAATACCTGCTTTTTGAATTTGAACGCTCCTGTAATTTGTAAAACAAATTCCAAATTTATAAATACGAGTACTTCAAACTCTAAAAATTTTAGAATCCTCATATTTCTTAGAATCCTTAAACTAAATCAATTTCTTGAAATTTCGTTCGAAGATCTAATCTGGATATTTAAAAAATTCGGAAAATTACTTGAAATGGAATTCTTAAAATTTGTAAGTTTCTTGAGAAATTTTAAACTTTAATGAAATTAATTTACAATTTTTTTTTTCAATATTAAATTTATTGAAATTCATGACTTCATAAATCTTCTGAAAAATTTCTTAAACTTCTTTGAATTTTGAACTACTGAAAACAAATTTGATCAAATTGAGATGCTGCCGAAATTCTTGGATAAAAAACCAATTTGTAAATTTATGAAAATTCTCAAAATTTTAAAATTCTCAATATTCCGAATTTTGAACAATGGAAATTTGACATTGCAGAAGTTGTTAATTCATTAAGTTAACTGAAAAATTTTAAATTTTGAAATACTTTTTAATTTTGGAATACTTTGGAAAATTTTGAAATTTGTAAATTTCTTAGAACCTTGAACTGTTTAAATAAAATTTAATTTCTAAAACATTTCTGAATTTCATGAAATAATTTCTATAAATTCTAAAAGTTTTAAAATTCTCACAATTATTGAAATTATCTTGCGGTATTCTTAAAAATTTTAAAAAGGAAATTTCTTAGACTTCTTATAATTTAAAAAAATCTCTTAGCCTCGTAATTTTAAATGAGGATAGTGAATAGTGATAAATCGGAGAATTTGTCCCCTCGTTCGTATTTTTAAACGACGATAACACTGAATCAAACCTGGATTAAAATTGTATCCTCGGATTTATACCTCGATAACGATGGCTAAAATAGTGGATATTTTCGAAAATTCGGAAATATTGAAAACAAAAAATATTGGGAGGAAAACAAACAAAAAAAATTGACAAATGTTCCATCAAGCAGTTATTAATTCGAAAATTGATTTCGACGTTCAAAATTACGACCACGTTTAATATTACCAATAGTAACCTCGGCTAAATCAGTGGATTTTCGAAAACTGTGGATTAATCCGTCGATTTATTCTTGTTTAAAAATACGAGCTTAAGGTTTAAGTTGATTTCTTGAAACATTTCAAGCTCAAAAATACTTAAAATTAAAGATACCAAGATCCCTAAACGTAATTTTTAATTCAGGTAATTTTTAAACCTCTTGAAATTACATGATGCTAGTGAAAATAAGAAAATTTGCAGGAAAATCAGATTTGGGTTGTTTTACAAATTTTAAAAATTGACAACCTTCTTTACAATTGTTGGCTGGTTGAAAAATTTTAAACTTTATAAACTCTGAAATTTTGAATTTATTAAATTTTTTTAACTGTGTTTTTTAAAGCAGAAGTTTAATTTCTTAAATTTTATGAAATAAAATTTGTGATGTTCGTAAAATTAAAGTTTTCAAAAATGCAGGAAATTTCTTGAAATTTTTAAATCGTTATAATTTTAAAGGAAAATTTTAAACTTTGAACTTCTAAAATATTCAATATTGACTACTCCTGAATTTCTCGAAATAGATTTAAATTTAAAATATAAAAATTTTAGAATTTTCGAAATTATTGAAATTCCTTGGAATTCTTAAATTTTTTAGAAATTTAAGCATATTTCTCATTGTTTTTATAATTTAACAAAATTCTTTGAGTCTGTTAGTTTTGTGAAAAATTGTAAACTCCAGAATACTTAAAATTCTTGATACTTTAAAATGACCTTGATAAGGAGATACTTGATAAGAAGCAGAATCTCAATAAAAGGTTAATTTTGGAAAGCATTTACATCAAAAAACAACCAAATTTATCTCAAAATAAATTAAATATCCAGGAAGTTTCAAAATATTTGTTAAATTATTACGATAACATTTTATTTTAGATTTTATAGATCTTCTTAAAAAAATTTTTGTCACTCAAATTGTATAACTTTAAAATTTTTTTCGGTTAAACTGAGTAATTTGTAAATTTTAATTTAAACTCTAGTTACATTAGGAAAACATTCATTATTAAAAAATAAAATTTTTTCTTTCAAATTGTAGTAAAAATTGTGCCCCTGAGAATGACGGAATGTACCATCGAAACGTTGGGTTTTTATTAAATAATTAATAAAAATAAATAAAACATTAAGCTAAAAACCAAATAAAATTATTTTATTATTTAAAATATAACTGCTGTTAAATTTTGTAATTTTGAAACTCCTAATTTTGTTAGAGCAGAATTACTTATTTAGAGGAGAAAATTAATTTCTTGCATTATTTAATCTTGTGAAAATTTGTGAAATTTTTAAAACCAATTTAAAGTTTTCTAAAAATGCTGCAAATATTAGAATTCTCTAAATTCATACATAAATTTCATAAAATGGTTTAAAGCTGATCTGAGCATTATTAAAATTGTGAAAAAATTCATGATATTTTTTAAAGCTTTTAAAATTTGACGAATTTTTTTAAATTTCCTGGTTTTTAAAAAAAAATTGTTTTTCCATTTTATTCTATGCAATCTTTTCTGGGGCTCAAGGCACTCCCAACTCTTTCGCAGTTAAGTTTTACCGTCTTGTCAAATCGAGGATGTACGGCTATAGACCAGTTTCATATAAACCACCTGCATTGCTTCATGCCAGCGGGCCAACCCTATATTGCTGATATCAAAGGTGGGTCGGCCCATAGATTCTGCACGCTCAACAAGGGGTCACAGTTGTGTCCATCGTCATCACCGATCGTAATCAGATGATAACAAATCCATTTTGCATCCCGCCTCCTATCGGAATTCGAACCCGGTACCTCCCGATCCAAACGCAACAGATTTAACCACTTTGGTTTGGTCGGTTTTGAAAAATTTGAAACTCTAAAAAAATTAAATTTTTTAGTATATATTTTTTAAATTCCTAATTACATATACATGATTCTTGAATTGTTTAAAAAATTTCAACTCTTGAAATTTCTTGAACTTGTTACGCTCCTGAAATTTGTAAAACAAATTCATAATGTATAAATTTCTTGAAATTATAAAAATTATATGACCCTCATATTTCTTAGAATCAATTTCTTAAAATTTCGAAGTGATCTGAGTATTTTAAAAATTTGGAATTTTTTTGAAATCCTTACAAAATTCTAAAGTTCTTAAAATTTAATTAAATTCTTAAAGTTTGTTAGTTTTTTGAAAAATTTCAAACTTAAAAATACTTAAAATTGTTGGTATTTTAAAATGCGATCTACTGATTCAGGTAATTCCCAAATCCCTTTAAATTAAATATTCCCACTGAAAATAGAATATTAGCAAATTACTAGAAATTTATGTTCATATTTATGAAATATATATGTATTCATAAACATTTCGAAAATCTTCGAAATTTTCATTTGATGAAATTTTTGAAATATTTAATTTCATCATATTCTTGAAATTTTTAGAACAAATTTAAAATTGAAAAAATTCTTTATACATAATTTAAAAATTTTCAAAATTCCGTAAACCGCTTGAATTATTATTTGACGAAATTCTTCACAGTTGCTTGTTAAAAATTTTGAAAGTTTAAAATATTATCGCTGTTAAATCTTTAAGTTTTGGACAGAACTTTAATTTTTTGAATTTGATCAAATTCTAAAACTCTTGAAATTCTTAAAAAAAATTTAAAATTTGCTAATTTCTGGAAATTCTATATTTAAATTCTCTGAAATTATCAACTTAAATTATTTAAATTCTAATCTGAGTACTTTTAAAATATTTAAATACTCAGGACTTTTCTTAAAGCTTTTAAAATTTGACGAAATTTCATAAAACAATTGGCTTGAAATGAATTGAAATTCAAAATATTAAAATTTTTCGTAACTCAAAATTATTTAAATCCAAAAATTTTTTGAATTTGTCACGCTTCTGAAATTTTTAAAACAAATTCATAATTTATAATTTTTTTGAAATTTTGAAAGTTTTAGAATTCTCAAATTTCTTAGAATCTTTAAAATAAATAAGTCTCTTGAAATTTTGAGTTTTTTAAAATTTTAAAAATTCGGGAAACTTCTTGAAATCCTTGCAATTTGGCGAAACCCTTTCAATTTGTTAGTTTCTTGAGAAATTTGAAACTTTGGAACTTATTGAAGTTCCTGTGGTTCTTATATCTTTTGAAATTTTTGAAATTTCTTAGAACCATGAGCGTTTGAAAAAAATTTGCCTCGTACCATTCTATTTGTTAGTAAGAGCTCATTTACACCCCATGTGAGAGAAGTAAGCCGATGTTTGAATGCGTTGATAAATCCTGACTATTCTAATCATTCTTTAATTAGCAGTCCAGAAATATGAATTGGGGTGCTAATTTTCAGACCTAAAGTTGATATAATTTTAGACGGTTTTAAATTTACGGTCAAAACCAAGTGAACTAATTCAATTTAAGTATTCGATGTATTAGAGAAATGTTGTATTCCGACAATAAGATTATGTATGCACACTAGCATCCGCAGATTGTTTGAAAAATTCAAAACTCAATTAATACTTCGATATTCGAATTAACGAAAGAAAAAATTTAGAAGGCAGGATTTAAATTCCTTTGAGTCAGGATTATGAATGTCATCTCTGCAGATTTAACCGGAAACTTCTTTTCAAAGCTCTTTTTCCGGTATTCGGTTGTGGACGTAGACTATCTTGAATACATGATAGAGTGTTTCACATTTTTTATCATACAAATTTTACAGGGAGGACCATCTGTCTTGAAAATAAATGATTATAGAAAAAAATGTTTCAGTAGAAAGTTGTTCAATTTTTAAGGCAAACAGCTAATTGGTCTTGGAAAGTAAAAGCGTTTTTTTGTATTCTGCGTGAATAAAAGGAGTCATAAAACAATTTTAGGCTTGTATACAAAATGTTAACTATAACCATGACATTTAGTTTCAAGGTAATCAAAAACATTATTTAGTAATGTGCTTAGAGTTGTTTAATTTTTAAGGGAACCAACTAAATTATTTTGGATGATCTTGAATAATTGGCCTTGGAAAGTAAAAGGCGGAATTAAAATGCTTCAGACAAATGCTGTTTTTCTATACGTGAATAAGGGATGTCATTAGAAATTTTACGTTTTTATTCAAAATATTGACTTAACCTTGATATTTAATTTTAAGGCCACCAAACAATTTGAGGAAAGTGATTAAAGTTGCTTAATTTTTAGAGGACCCAGCAAAATTATTTTGGACGATCTTGAATCGACCTTGGAAAGTAAAGTGCGAATATAAAAATGTTTGAGACAAAAAATGTTGTTTGTATATTTTGGGTGAATAAAAGGTATCAATAAACAGTTTTAACTGTGTATTCCAAATATTAACTTAACCTTGACATTTAATTTCAAGGTCACCAAAGAAAAAATTAGTAATGTTCTTATAGTTGCATAATTTGAATGATCTTAAATAATTGGCTTTGAAAGTAAAGAGCGGGTATAAAAATGCTTCAGACAAAACTTGTTTGTGCATTTTGCGTGAATAAAAGGTGTGATTTTAGCGTTTTATTCAAAATATTAACTTAACATTGATATTTAATTTTAAGGTCTAATCACAAAAATGGATCGGTATTGAAGAAGTAATCAGCGAATTTTGATAACATAACTACAAGATAATTTGGGGCTTTTCATTCGATTATTAATTGCAATCAACTGAGTCAATTTGTTGATTACCTTATTTCCTATAATTATTGATGTAGTCGTTACCAAACATGTTTTTTTTTAAATGAAGTGCTCAAATCGTTACAGTGAGCGCCCATAAGATGGAAAGTATTTGTGTTCAATCTTTGTTAATATAAAATTCTTTTGAAATATGTATATTCAAGCCGAGAACCACACCTACATATGTTATTTCTTTAGAAATAAATTTTATGTATGTCAAACCGCTGTATAACCTAGAATTGGTCGTGTACTTAGACAACATCATTTGTACTTCCATGTTTGTATACAAGTGTTAGACAAACCTACCTGCATCGCCACCACCAAAAATAGTAAGCAAATTTTTTCCCCAAAATTCGACAAAATATCAAAATTTTGAGGCTATCGAACTTGATATTGAAAACAAAGCTGTATGTGTATATATATGCGTGCACAAGATTATTATCATAAATTTATGTGTACATACATAAAATACGACCACAATATAAATATATCACCCACCTAATTGAATATTATAATATCTCGAGGAGTATTTGAGTCGAGTTCGCTATTAATGTATGGTGAATAAAATAATTTGTGTAAAATAAAAATAATTGTAGGCGGTTTTTTTTTTTATTTTTTAATAATTTTTTCGAATTAAACATGACAACAACAACAACGACCAAATTTGTATTTTATTAATACCAAAAATGATGTTTTTTTGTAATATTTCGCTCAATATTTAATTGGATTTTAATTTCATTTATTATCTTCCCCATATATACCCATAGGCATAAACCCAATGTAATAATCCATAAAATTATCTTTGTAATATTTATTTTGTTGTTGTTGTGCTAAATATGGCTAAATACTAAGTACAACCAAACTGAGTGATACGGTCAAGTGAATCACAAATAAAATAAAATTTGTTTTTAATTTTTTATTTCCGTCCCTCATCTCATCTCTGCTGCTAGCAATTACAATGATATTGTGCAATGGATATAATCGTATATAACCTTGTTTCCACTGTACTACATATATGTGTATGTACACAATGTCTAATTATACAGACTAATCTGCGGTCTTTCGGTACATAATCTATAAAATGACGGGATTATATTAGCGTTTGATGATCATTTTACGATGGAATTTTAATTTTTTGTTTGCTTTTATGGTTATCATCATCATCATAAGCTTCGTCGCAGTACATCTGACATATATTTGTTTTTATTTGGAATTTAATGATATTTGTCTTATTTATGTGCACAGAGATAAAAGATGACACAACGCTAATTTATTGAATTGTTATGATTGTCGTCTGTGTATATTTTTCGATATTGATTTGGAGAATATGGTTGTATGATTTTAGAGTGTCTGGCTAGGCGTCATATGGTTTGCCAAAAAAAAAATAAAAAAATGGAATAAATTTAAATAATCTTCAGAAAGACAAAAAATCAAATAACATTCTTCAATTCATTTTCTAAACAATTCTAGCGCCTCATAATGGCGCTATATTTGTGTTTATTGTGGTTTTGGTTTGCAAAATTCAACTGTCAACAATAGCATCTTGATCAGTTAGCATGAATCCTATAATAAGTGTTACGTCGTTTAAAGCATCGTCCATCTTTTGTTTTCGGAATTTTTAACCGAAAGAAAATTATGAAATTTCCAAAATTGCTACTTAATTTCGTTAAATTTTTAAGTTTCAAATTTTTTGAAAGTATTCTAATAATTTTTGCTTTCAAATTTTCTGAATACAACAATTTTCTTTACCTCAACTGCCTAAGTTCCAAATTTTAGAGCTTCTCTCGATTTTATATTAATTTTGTTTGATGTCGACTTAGTGGGTATGTTTAACTCAGTACTTTTGAGCAGACTAGGTTACTAAACTAGAGGAACTCACGCGCTATTAATAGTATCGCAGATCTAAGAGTAAAACTGAGAGAGTTCACCGAATCCGTGGGTTTCGTTCAGGAGGCTGCGCTACTCTTGGCACCGGATTCCTGAAAAATTTGAAAACACATTATTTTGGTCGCTTTTTGATTGAAATATTTGATGCTGGCCGTCATTATAGCGTAAGAGCTGGTAGAAAATTTTGTGTAGGTATTTGAGGCAGCATGAAAATTTGTGTGACACTTCTTTAGGAATGTTATACCATTACTGCAACCATGTAAATATATTTATGTTGGAACGATATTACTATAGTCATTGATTTTGTGAAAGTCATCAGCTAACAACATAAATTTGAGCTTTTGTTGTCGTATTGAATAACTGTAAATCTACAATGCTCTGTTCATTATGCAATCAAACTATTTTACGTGGTAAAAAGGGAGTTAAATGCTTTTCCTGTAGTGAAACATATCACACAATATGTATCAATTTATCAGACTCTATCCTTCATGATATAAACAAAAACGATTTGCGCTGGAATTATGCATCTTGCAAAACATCCTCGTTGGAAACTAACTCGATTATAAATGATGGCGACCTGGATGACGATTTTGCTGATATTAAAAAATCTATGGATACCTTTGTAGTGAAGATGAATACAGTGCCGATTAACCAAACCGAATTCGCGAAGCCCCTAGATTCTATTAATGGGTTTCCATGCTTTGACCTCGCAATGTAAATTCCTTCAGATGATTGTGGGAGGTCATGGAAAATACATTTTCGATTCTGTCATCAAAAATAGGGGTTCTAATTTAAAAAAATGATCTTGACCTCCAAATGCCCTTGAAGATGAAGGTCAATATCACACCCAAGCTCATCATTAAATTCCTTGTTGAAAATTACCTAAGAATAAACCTTGCTCATTTTTTATTTGAGCGAATGCCGCGAGATTTTTAGGGGTTTCCATACTTTTTCCTCACCGTGTATATTACTTTTAGCAAAGAAAAGGCGCGAAATTACAAATAAATATTAATCAAAAAGTAAAGCCCTGTGAAACATTTTCAATCCTTTTAAAATGTGAAGTAGAAATAACTTGATTGAGTTGAAGTTAGATAAAGGTACCAACATATCATCCGTCACGAAAAATATAAACAATACGGTCGATAGGGTCACAGCATAATATAAATTTTGAGAATAAATATTTCAATGTTTGTATAGGTTAGGTTCATTACCGCACAGCAATGATTATAATAATATTTACTTTATTAATTCAAAGAAAACGACGATACATCTTATTTTTTTACATTTCACCTGTTTCGGTTTAGCATTTGAAATCCATTTGTATGTTTACACTTTTCGTTTTTACTTTTTATAATAAAGATATGTAAGCAATTTTTCAGAATCTTAAGGTATATTTAAAACAAAAAAAGTTTTGTTTATTTTTTGATCCCATAAATCCATTTATAATTGAACACATACACACACACACACTAAGACACATGGTAAACATGTTTTGAATGCTATATAATTCTTAAGATAAAAAATAAAAAGTTAGCAAAGATAACACTCCTGTTTTATAGTCACCACTAGATAAGATCATTAATTCGTGAAATATTATTTCTCTGCACACCAGACAACGTGACGACATCCAGTAAATAAATACAAAAAAAAAAAAAATTACGAAATTTACGATTATTGCCATAGTATTATGTTGTTGGCACATTATTCGTTTGTTGTTGTTGTTGCTGATCACTTGAACGTTTATTATTTATGTACACAAAATAATTATTCTGTAACAGCAGATACAGCAACAATTTACGTACATACATATTTGATTAGAATATTAATGAATTTAATTATTTTGTTATACAATTTGTGCTGATGAATATTTGATGCCAACAATTTTGGTTAAAATGCGACATGGCACAAAATTGTTTATGGGGTTTTCGGTAATTTTTAATGATACGCAGAGTTTTGGGATTAATCATTTTTGGTGGTGAGTTTTACACTCAATTAAATATTTATCGTGTGCTTAAAATCAAAATGGCATCATAACATAAATATACCAAAAAAAAAATATTGTCGACAGGGTTTTATTTGTACTAATACAATATATGATGTGAATGTGATAGAATTTTATAAATAAATAGACGCAGCAGATAAAAACATGGTTCAGTATAAATAAAAATACAAAAAATTTCTAAAAATATCAACATTTTTATTTTTTTTTCCGAAAATAAGATCAAGCTTAAAATATTTGTTAAATGACTCGAATTTTGAAAATATATTTTAATCGTGTGTGACGTATAGTATATAGTTTGATCACATACGATCACCTGTTTACTTTGGTCTCTAATAGATAACTACGTATCTAGATAAGTTGCATACTTGGGTGGAAAATTACATCCGTTAATAAAAATTACACAAAAAAAAAAATGATTAACCTCTAAATTGAAATCGACCAAATTTACGATCTTCATTTATTTTAATGATCATCTCTCATATGATTACGATCTTCCTTTAGATTTAGATTAATTACTTTACTCGGATACTTACGTAAATTTTATTTTTATTTTATTCAATCTCATTGTTTTAAAATGATTCAACATTTAATGTCATATCGTTAATGATCAATCTCCTTTTGATCGTAATGCAAAACAAAATTATTAATTTTTTATTTTTTTTTGTGTGTTGTGATTAATAATAGATTTGGTGAATAACTGTTTTGATTTTGATTTTAATATTTTTTGTGTATGTTGGTTATAGTTGAATTGATAATTGATTTATCGTTCTTTCGAGAATTGTATTGTTTTTCTTTGTCATTGTTTTATTTAAAAACCAAAAAAATGATTTAATCGACATATTTTGTTATTTTTGCAATATCAATTTTTATGTGTGATACAAAATTTACCAACGTACATCACAAAACAGATTAAAATACACAGTGCAACAAATAGAGCAGAATAATATTTTTGTATGCGGGCGGGGTTGAGGGAGGGGGGGTATCATACCATTTTTGAAAGACAGGGAAAGGACTAGATAGAAAAGTCTCTGAAATATTCTGGCCGGATTTGGCAACTGCCCATTATGCCATTACAGCTTTAGAGCTGTTAGAAAGCCACTGCATTAATAATTTTGTGGAAAAAGAGCAAAATCCGCTAAATTAACCAGAACTTAGACCAATTGAAAGATATTGGACAAAAGTGAGGCATTACTTCAAAAATAATGGTAAAGTAGCAGAAAATTTAACAGAGTTCAAAAAAAGTTGGTCCAAAGCAACCAGAAAAATTAATAAAACTACTGTGCAGAATCTAATGAAAAGCATCAAAGGAAAAATTGTTTTTTGTGTTTAAAATTGTTTCTTGTTACGGCTACTTTCTATTCGGTACAGTCCTTAGGTGTGGTATAAGATTGAGCAACTCATCTAATAACTGTTCGGGGTTTTGGAATTTATACTAATAATTATTTTTAATTGCCAAAGACGCCAGAAATCGGTTTATAGACAAGAAAAAGCAACATAGCGACATCTAAAATTTAATGTCAGGATTCGATAAAGAATTGCTACACTATATTTAGCAATCAAACATTAAACAAAACAAATGTTTATTTTATCTTATTTTAATTTTATTAATTTCCTATTAGTAAAACTATTTTAGTTTTATTGAGATCGATTCCAACTCAGTTATCGAACTATCAACAACAAAAAATAAAAATCACTAAAGGGAAGTTAAGTAATAAAATTAAAATTAAGATAAAATAAACATTTGTTTTATTTTAATTAATAATTTTAATAGATAGCGAAATAAGTCACACGACATCAAGAATGTACCCAAATTGAATTTCAAGTAAATTTTATAGATTATTTTTAGCCCAAGACAAGCACGTTACACAATCACGGCAAAATGTGACGCTAATGCTTGTTCTTACCCATCAGATCGGAGAATACATACTATAGTAAGGAATTGTGCTGAAGTCTGTCGAACACTAGCCGTTAGTTCGTACAAAAATAATCGACGTTCACAAAACGATTTATTCGGCCAAAAATGATGAAATATTTTATTTATCCAAAACTACATTTTTACAACGTTTTGAAGGTACCAGGGTCCGAAAAAGCAAAAATATTTTTCTGTCTACCTGGATTTATGCTCGATTTGGATTTTAATTTTTGCCAATCTGTTTCTGGGGTCAAGGCGGATAACTTATTTTCGACGCGAAATTAATTTTCTTTTAATTATGAATTAATTACGCGATATCAAACTAAAATTGGCTGATATTTCACAACTTTTTTATTTTTATAATATTTTCGAACAATTTTACAGAAACCTGAATTTTTGACGTAGGTATTTGTTGCGCATACGAACAGTTAATACCAAATACTTATACTGTGATAAAATTAATTTGATTTAACTATTATTTATTTATTTATTTATACTGAGAAAAGTCTACGAATATGACTTGAATTTATAACATATTGAACATGGTAGAGTTATCAGTATGATTGGGTATAACTTTGTCTTTATTGTCCCAGAATTTGTAATCGGAGGACGATATGCTGGACTTTGGTTTCTATTTGATGATTTTTGTACGCCAATTTCAAAATTTTCATTTGTTAATTCTGTAGCAATCAGATTATCTACGTCAAATCCGAAGTTGTTGGATAGTGGTTAATAGTTGTTTCATCAGTCGATTTTTGTCACTGATTTCCTCTTCTGGAGCTCCAGCAGTTCTGTTTCCTGAACTGTTTCAAAAAACTTAAAATTTATGTGTTATGTGATAACATTTTTCTTAAATTTGTTGAAATTCATGTACATATGTTCGTAAAACTGTTGAATTTCTTGAACTGAAGTTATTAAAAATTCAGACAGTTTCATGAAATTTGTAAATTAATAATGTTAAACAGTTTTGGAATTTTTAAATTTCTTAGAACTTAATCGCTTATAATAATTAAATTGTAAAATTTGTTGAATTTGATCAAATTTTTCAATTTTTAGTTCGTCGATGCGCCTAAAAATTTTCACACAAATATCCAATACGTAGAAAATTTGTATTTAACCTTCTTGGAAAAATTCAAATTTTATTGCTTAAATTTGAGATATTCTTGAATCTCCTGAAATTCATGAAAGAATATCGAAATTAGTTGAGTTGTAATTGTAAGGTTAATTATTTAATTTACTTGATGCTAAAATTTTTAAAATTCTCCGTACCTTAAATTTATGAAATTATTAAACTTTTACACCATTTTTACGGTTCTTAAAGTCTTGATCGGTTTCGTCAAATATTTAATCTCATGATGTTCCATATACTATTGAAACATATTCAAAATTCGTAGACATATTCTTAAAATTATTGAAATATTAATTTGGGTATTCTCTAAATTTTTAAAAATTCAGAATATTTCTTCACGTTTCTAAAATTTAATAAGTTTTTAATTCTGACGAGTTTTTTTTTAAATTACTTTTCTAATTCTAGAATTATTCTTGGTACTTATTCATTAAATTCTTAAATTTCTTGCACAATATAAAATTGGTGTTCTTTAAATGTTTAAAAACTGGACAAATTTCTTAAAGTTCCTTAATTTCATGAAATTTCAAAATTGGTGGACTTATTAAATTTCTTGAAAATGTTTGGAATTCTTAAATTTTTTAGAACCTAACTGCTTAAAAAAACTTAAAATGTCGAATTTTGAACAAATTTTTGAATCTTTAATCTCGTCAACGGGTTTTAATTCCCTTGGAATGAAATCCTTAAATTTCTGGAAATTTATGTGTATTTATAAAATTATCGATATTTCAATCTGGGTATTCTCTCGTTTGATTAAAATTCAGAAATAAGTTTCTAAAATTTAATGAAATTTTAAAATTGGTTAATTTCTTGGAAAATTTCAAATTTTATAATTATACTTCTTATTGCTTAAATTCATGACATACTTCAATCTCCTAAAATACTTGAAAAACAAATCGGAATTGGTAAAGTTATAAGTAAAGTTAATTAATTATTTTTTTTTTTTTAAATTCGGAAAATTTCTTGAATAAGAATTTTTTAAAATATTTGAATTTCTGAAGAAGTTTGAAGCTAAAATTTTTAAAATTTTTCTTAAAAGAAAAAAATTAAATTCAAAATTCGTAGAATTGTAAAATTAATTAAATCCTTCAATTATTGAAATTTTAATTTGGGTATCCACTAAAAGTTTAAAACTTTTTAATTCTGACGAAATTTTTTAAATTGCTTTTCCAATTCTACAATTTTTAAAATTTTTGTTACTTATTCATGAAATTTTTAAACTTCTTGAGCATTTATATAATACAATTTTAAATTTCTTAAATTCTTGATCGATTTCTTCAAATATTTAATCTCGTGATGCTTCTGAAATTCTAGAACGATATTCAAAATGTAACTGAGGAGTAACATATGTATATGAATAAACTATAAACACCGCACCAACTCAAGCAGAAGAATCGCGCCGTAAGGAATTTAGGATCAGAAATCTGTCGCCCTTTAATGAACTACTTTAAAAAGAGCCTATTTGTTAGCAAGAGAATGTGGTGGCTTTTGAGGGATGTCATATTTCATACATAATTCTCAAAAATTTTATGAGTACGAAAATGTACGTAATGAAAAATTCTTAAAAAATTGTAATTGCAAAGTTTAAATTGCATCAGTGCGAGAACCTAGGATTAATGCATTGGATATAGGACAGACAAAAAGCTTAAAATAAAAATACAAAATAGAAAATCAAAATAAAATGCCAAAGATATTTTTCCTCATACAACAGGATAACTGAACACTTAAAAATTCACTGACCAAAATTTTCATTTGGCTTTTCATTAAATTTTCATTCTACCAGTAATCAGTAAAAGGCTTAATTTGCTGGACTTTTCCCATGCTAAGTATAAAATGATAAAATCCCTAAGAGGCTCATTGCATGCTTTTATGTTTGTTGTTTGAACATAGGCCGGTTAGCCACAATTGGTTGGTAATTCTAGATCTTGAATAATAAATATTAGATTTTTATGAAAATTTATTTTTGTTAAGAGCCTTGAAAGAAATTGATTAAAATAATTTAATTTTAATTATAAAAACATCCGAATTTTAGTTATTGCGCTCACCAAGAATAGTTCCGCCAATACTATAACACTGCAATTAAAAAAAAAAAATCTGTAGTTCTGCTAAATTTAACCAAATAAGTAAGTACTTATTCATATAGATGCAACATTGCAGGGGCTTAAATAATAATGTATTTCGTGTAATCCAGAAATCGCAAGGCTATATATATTTCATGATGAATTATTAAACGGTGGACTAAACCCTAATCATATTTTAAAACACCAGCTAAAATAAACCCTGTCAACCAATTGCAAACACAATAAACAATCTTGTGTTAAATTCACTTTCATAAAAGGCAACAATAACAAAAAAAAAAATTAGCAATGGGTGGTTCTCATAATTATTTCCTCCATAAATTATCTGCTTTTTAAACCCATCAAACCAAAACTGTCAACCGCATTTTAATTAAAAACCATAACTAATACTCGTATAACGAAAATAAACAAAACGGTTCAATTAATATATAATTCAATGAAATTACGCGCAAATTAAACTTCTTTTAGTGACAACGCGACTCGATAACACGACACACAAGACGTACACATTGTTAAGTTGATTTAGCAAAAAAAATTTTTTTTTTTTCATTATTGAACAGCAGGTGAAAGTTTTTGACATCATTTCATTTCATTTTTTTTTGTTTTTGCTTTTAACTATATACAATCAAGTTACGAAGAAATGTTACAAAATTGAGATAAAATTTATTTTATTTTCTTATGGAATTTTAGAAATTGAAAATAAAACTTGCTTTCTTATATATACATATATGAGATGTAGTGAGCTAGCGAGCGTGCGAGATATGCGGTGTCTGCATGGTTTATGTTTTGTGTGGCTGGAGGAGTTGATTGAATAATAATAATCAAATAAAAAAATAAATTTATTACAGCGTACTAAAAAGTGATTTGTTTATTTTATTTATGTGTTCATTGGGATTGATTTATTAGATTTTATTTATGTACAAATATTTATGTTTAAGACGTACAAGACCATTTGGAGTGATATTGCGTGTACGCGTCGTAATTGTTAACCCATTTAATAATTATTATCGGACACAATCATCTATCAAACATTATTTTTATTACATCATGCTCATTGGGTTAATAACTCGCAAACATCTTGTAATCTGTTGCATCATATCAATTCATATGGATCTGTGTATATGTATATGTATATGTATCTGAATGCATTCACGACGATTTAATTTATGGGAAGCTGGGAAATTATTTATATTTACAGATTACAGTCATGTGATTTATATTTATTTTAATTTTAAATTTTATTTTATGCATTGAAAAATTAATTAAAAAGATAAAAAAAGTTCTTAAGACTTGTAATGTGAATACACACAATAAATAAAAAAATGGATAAGAAAGGGAAACGATTTTTAATTTTTAATTCAACAGACGCGCTGCGCTGCTGCTAAACAATCCAAAACAATAACAACGAAATTAATGATCTTTGTAATTTTCTTGCGATTGTTAACAGTACTTATATGGTTGTATATAGCACCACTGACCAATTTTTTTAAATTTTTTTTTTTTATAAACCAAACAAAACATCATTTCTAATGTGAATTATTTATTGTATATACAATGTACTAATGACGTTAAATTATGAGATTTTTCATAATTTTCTCACGATTGGTTGCAGTCTGTTTATACGAATAATGATGGAACTATTTTAGCAAAAAAAATAAAAACAATTTACTATTTTACATTACATGACAACCTTTCGAAAATGTTGGACATAATTTAAATTTTTATCGTATACGCTAAATATACATAATATAAACCAAGTAAATTAGATAACCAATTTTTTTTTATCGGCACAACGCCGGAAATCAAAAACGTTAATTAACACAAAATAAAAATAAAAACGAAAATAGCTTGCAGTATGTTGAGTCAGAATTTGGGGTGTATACGGTAATAATTCCTTTATGTAACGAAATTTGGGTGATTAAAACTTTTAAATATTGTGGATCAGTATTGTATAAAGTCATTAATAAACGCGAACATCAAAGTTATGATAAATGATCCTCAAAATCGATTAATACAAATAAATAATGATAGGATTTCAGTTAGGAGACGTAAACAAAGATTTGATCTAGATTAGACTAGACATGATAGCTTTAAATTTTAATTTATAACAAAAAGTTTATTGCCATTTAGAATTTATAAGGTTCAAAGTTTCAAATGGCGGATTTGAAAGTTTTTGTTGTTTTAATTTTGTGTCATCCTGTTTTTGAGCGACTTTGCCAGATTTCGAAGTATTTCTGGCTTAAGTTTCAGCCATTCCCTAAAACCAATTGCTTGGTTGCAAAGCTAATTAACCAATGAAAATTGTTTTCCATTTTCTTAAACATACCACTACATAATGCCATACAGGTTTTCTGTGGGGTTCTAATCGGGGTGCATTCGTTCCAAAAACCATTGACTGTTTTTTTTTTCAAGTTATAGCTATAATCTGATATAATACCGATTTAACATCACCTTGTCATGCCTTTCGACATATTGCGGCTGTTTATCTTTCAGTGCTCGGCTCAAACTCATTAATTGGAGTCGGTTTGAACAGCTCATAATAAATAATACCCAGCTAGCCCCACCAAATACAGAGTATTACTTTTCAAATATAGCTCACTCATTCATTATCCGCCAGAACGTATCAACTACATACATTGGCGTCGGGACTCACCCAATCACTACTACAACTTTTTCACGCCGCTCAACATTGTCATCACTTTACTTGTTCTATATAATAAATAGCTCTGTGTCTTCGTTCATACCTCACGATCTCTTACGTTTTTGGAATCTCGTAATGGATCCACTTTTCATCACTCGTTATGATTCGATGCAATAAATCTTTCCGTTTTGGCCGTTAAGTAGCAGTTTGCAAGTAAAAAAACCCCATTCAGCGTCCCTGGGCTTCAATTCATTTGGGACCCAGTTCCCTTGCTTTTGAATCATTCCAAGTGTATGCAACCGAGTGGCAATGGCTTGTTGAGTTACTCCCAATAATTCTGCAAGTTCTACTTGCGTTCGACATGCATCTTCATCCAGAATTGCTATCATTTCCTCGCATCTTCGAATAATTTTGGCCTTCCACTGTGTTGCTTATCTTCGACGTCAAAATCACCGTCCTTCAATAGTCGGAACCCTTATAAGCATTCGATACCCTCAGCCGCAGATTTCTTCAAATTGAAGCAGGAAAGTAAAGCTTCCCGCAAATGACGCTTATTTGGCTCGAAAACTGATATTTTTACACACTTTAATGTTTTGGTGTAGTATTTTTGACAGATGCCCAAACTTGCCGAATGTCTTTTGATTTGACATTTACTCATACCATTGACTCCTAGAGCCATCTTTCGTAAAACAACGGAAACTTATTTGACTCCCAATATTTCGCACCTATGTACATAATTGTGCCTGTAATTTTACAATTTGTGTATTGCGTAGTTTAGAAAACAGGAAGGGATTACTCACGTGAGTATCATACCAGAAATTCTATATATTCCGTTTACGTAATGAAGTATATTTTTCGGTCTATAACGATTATCCAACATTGTACATACTTAACTAAGCATTTTAAAAATAATCCAAATTGGCCCGAATCGGATAGAAGATTGATAAATTGGGAGGTTCTATGACCGATCTGACTTAAGCATAATTATGCATATAAACAAACATGAATCTTAGCCGATATTTTAATTGTACTTTGCTTTAGTTTGCATCTTAGTAAAAGGTGGGATTTCTGGAAATCACCCATATAACACTCACTAACACACTGACACAAGGCAATGTACATTTGGTTTACGATATCTGTCATATGAGAGAACAATGCTTAGAAGGTAGTTAGGACAGCTTAAGAACACCTCGATGGCCGATTTTAATTTAATCTGTGACATTTCTTCATAGAACACCCATTTTGTTTTGAAACCAAAAAATTTAATTTCAGGCCGTGTTGATTTGAAAGTTCAGTTGAGCGTTGTGTTGGGAGTTGAGTTGAGAGCTAGTTGGAATCGTGGTTGAGTTGAGTTGGATTAAGGTTGAGTTGAGGTTGACTCAGCGGTTCTATTGTGGGGTTGTTTTGAGGTTTAAGTTGGAAGTTAGCTTGTGATTTTTGAGTTGAGTTCATGTATGCACGTAGCTTGTTCAATTAAGCGTTGAATTATATAGGTTAAAGGTTGAGTTGATTGTTGAGTTAGGGTTGAGTGGAGGTTGAGTTAGGATTGTGTTGAGTTCATGTACCCTTGCAGTTTTCGAACCGTGTTAATTTAGGGATTGAGTTGGAGTTGAGCAGAGGTTGAGGGTGCAGAACCCAACCCTCGATTTAACCAACTCAGGTCGGATTCATTAGAGGTTGATGTGAAGTTGAGTTGAGATTGAATTGCTGATTGAGTTGATGGTTGAAATGTGGGTTGATTTATTGATTTCGTTGGGGAATGCTTTGGGATTGAGTTTAATGTTGTTGAAGATTGAGTTAGGGGTTGGTTTGGACGTTGGGTTAAATGTTAGATTGAGTTGACTTGAGATGAGTTCACGTATGTACTTAATTTTCTGGCCTTTGTTTTGGCCACTTCTGAAGTTTAGAATCTAAGCATTAGACTTGTAGTTTGATAATGAGGACATAAGATGATATTTGAAACTAAAATCTTGAGAGTTGAGACTTATGTAATGCTAAAAAAAATTGAAATTGGAGGCTTGTTACTTGGTACTAAATACATGAGACTTGAGATGAGGCGACTTAATATTTGAGCCTTAATGCTTCCTAAGGGTCAGGGCATAGTTTTTTTTTGTTGTTTTACGCAAATTGCCATCCTGAGTGTTGTAAAAATATTTTTTATTTAAAATTACCTTTACGAGCGATAAATTAAAACACATTACTGAACTCAACTAAGGGAAAATGCGAAAATGTTCAAGGTCAACAATTAAATTGGAAGTGCCCGTAATTTATGATGGAGATAAAAAAAAACATTGAACTGTAATACTAGCTTATTTTGAAACCAAATTTTGAGTAAATACACGCATCCGGTCGGCCATTTGCTCCGTTGGAGAAAATCAATTATTTTATTAAATTCTGGATTGAAACTGGATTAGATTTAAATTTTAATATGCATAAGGAAACATCTAAGTATGAAGCAAAGTGTGTGTTGTTGTTTTAGGATGTTTAGATTTCTATTAGAATTCATATCAAGTTGGTTCTTAGTATAGAAGTATTTCATTATACATATTACAGAATTGCGGAAAATTGTAAATTTTTGGTTCTAAACAAATGCGGGTTACAGACGTTAGTCATACGAGCAAATAAAACACGTTTGTTCCATAATTAGACATACATGTATTGCTAAAGGCTAAACGTAGCATTTTATTATTTTTTACAGGTCATAACCTAAGCTCTATATTTGCACAAACAACAAAACAACTGAATAAAATAATTCAATATATGTACACACTACACAGATATCTGCTGCACTCTTTGTATATACAAATAAATTGCAAATAAAGAATTTAATTAAAAATATTTTCGAAAATTTATGGCACTCAAGTGTTTGTGTTGTTGGTTCTTATAACTCTACATAGTTTTTAAATATAGAATTTTTTATTTTTTTTTAAATATCCAAATATATATTTTAAGTTGAATTGTGCGCATATAATAAAATTTACAATTTATTATGACTTTGACCATTGCGGAAGGATGTTGCCATCTAACTTTGAACACAAAAAACTTTATTTATATTGTACGTGCGTTGCATGTTTAATAATGTACATTATATGATATGACCTTATTCACGTGCATATGCATAAAAGGTAGCTTTTAATTAGCACATTTATACGGTAATCTAATTACAAAGCACATACATATACTCAATATATCATTAAAATATTAAAACACAATTGTAACTTTTACTACCGACAAATTAATTGCTCGTTTGCTCGTTATGTGATATATACAACAGCACTAAAATTAGAAGAATTCAATTTTTTTGTACAAATTGTTAACATAAGAGACTTTCTATTTCTATATACGAGTAAGCGCATTCATATAAAAAACAAGATTTATGATTTATGGCGATTTTATAATCGAGCTGTTGTATTTGCAGAGACGCTTGAGCGAACGAAACACAGCACAGAAGAATTGGGCAAAACAAAAAAATCTTGTTTATCTTAACTAAATCTATTCAGCAAGTTGTAGGAATAGATATTTCAGGTCATTGTCATTAAAAAGTATTACAACATTTTTGTTTTTATTTTTTATTACATATTTAGATTCATTCATTTAATTGTGAGTACACACAACACAAAACTATATAATAAAATTAAAAACTTTAAATCTAAAAATTTTAATAAATAAATCATGAACACAACAAAAGTTTGTGCACGTATGTTGAGTGTCGTCGTCTGTCTACAAAACTTTTACTATCAACAATTTTTTTGTTGTAGATTTAAATTAAAAGAGATTGTTTGTTTTCATCTTGCGTGTATGTATATAAACTGTATTATGTGCACTTTGTTTATCTTTTGCTTTTATGTAATTCACTTGAAAATTTGCGTATATGGTGTTCGATAAAAAAGTCGTTTGAAATTTCGTACTTTGAACTGAAATCGAGATATACACGGTTTTCACCAGGGACGTATTGTTCTACAGTAAAGACGAAATCGTCGAAATTATTATAATCTTCAATTTTTATAGACGCATTACTAATTTTTGAAGTCTTAAAGTCGAAATTGTCCTTGGTCCGTTAACTCTCCTGTTACACGTGATTCAAATCCTGAGTGACTTAGGCCCGATTGTATGAACGAGGATAAATGATTAATCGTCTGATTTAGCGTAGTTTGCATTGTATGAACGATGCTAAATCAGAAAATTAATCAATGATTTTTTTTTTTTACCATCCGTTTTATCCTCTCTTTTTGGTGACTGAATCAGAGACTAAAAAAATTTGTTTTTGTTTTTTTGACATTTCAAATTTGGTATATCAATATATCATACAAACGAGAGATTTTTATAAAGAACATAATTATTAAAAATGGACTCAACAAGGAAGAAAATGTCAAATTCGAAAATTTAAATTTTATTTTCCTCTAAATAAACAAAAACAAATGTTAATAAACATCAACAAAGTAAACGTCATAGAAAAAGTATTGCCAGTCATACAAAAAACTGCTATAAAACTGTAATAAAAGAGAGGCTAAATTTTTATTTAGCAACGTTCATACAATCGACGAAAAGTAAAATCCTTGAGTAGTGATTAATCATTACTCTCGAATTTTTTTTCATTTAGCGGTGTTCATACAATCGGCCCTTAAAATTGATATAATTGTGTGTTTTACAATTGCGCACCATGTTGTTGCCGATCGCTAATTTTCGCACGATTGACCTAAACCACTTTTAATGACTATATAATATATGTATAATCTCAAGAATGGGATAAAGAAAATTAAAAAGAATGATAAACGGTTTAATTACCAATTTCAAAGTTATAACTGGTCGCAAAGCGGATAAATTGATAAACAACTACAGTTAAACTGCCGAAAAGAAGCCGATGGAAAAAGAAGCTGAAATCAATAAAGCTAACACTAACTACTGACCGCTTCGCACCATCAAAAAACAAAACTTATTAATTTGTTCGAAGCGTGTCTACAAAATTTACGATCGTTAACAGAATTAGCAACGATGCAAGGTATAGTGAATGAGTTTCAAATCCTCCAAATTTCAAATCCTGAAATAAAATATTAAAAATTTTTGGAAATTTTGAATTTCATAAAAATTTATAGACTTTAGTGTTTTTAAAATTCAAATTTGGATGAAATATAACGAATAAATATTTAATTTTGGTTTCAAGAACATTATCAATTTTTGTAAATTAACTAAGCAAAATGACGAATTTCAATACTTTATTTAAAATAATTTTGAGAATATTCTAATTCGAGTCTGGAAATTTTTGGTTAAGTTTTGTTGCTTCGATTTCTATCAGAATTTTTAAAAGTTGACAAGTTACAAAATTAAATTCGAATTTTGAAAATTTTCAATAAAATGGATTGATGTATTGTATTTCGGTTTTCAATATATGTATTTGATTTCAGATACGACCAAACTTGAAAAATACAATTCTAACTTCATACATTAAGTATGAGGTATGAACGTACTGACTTAGCGAATTATATTCTCTAAATCAAAAACTCAAGGAAAACCCTCATTTCTGTGTGTTTTATGCCCACACAAATAATAGAAAGGGAAGTTTGTCTGTATTAAAATCAATAAAATTCTTTCGGCTTAATGGTATCAACAATTGTACATTGTAGCTACCTGAAGAGTAGACTGAACTTTTGTTCGTGCGAACTTTTCAGTATGAAACCAAACTACTACATAGAAAACTCAAAGAGGGTTTTGATTTTATGGGGTTGATACACTTTGTATGAATCTGGGGTTAAAGTACGGGGTGGGGGAGGGGGGATTTTGATATTTCTACTTTCGAACTTCGATTTATAGAAATTTTTCAGAATTTTTAAAATAAGTCGAGTTATTGACATTTGATATTTTTTGATTGAATTGTTTGTAGAATTTCGATTTAACTTTAAAATTTTAAAATCTTACAAGAGAAAGCGGCGTCCAAGAAAATTGTATTAGGAAGTATAGTGCAATTATTTGGTTGGAAGGCTTGGCGAGCTTCAGAAAAATGATGATTTTTTGACGTTGTTGTAAGTAGGTGCATTTCCTTCAAAAACAATTATGGATACTTGTTTATTATGCATAATTTGCATGTAAATACCTATTAGATAACTTTAAAGGTGTTCTGCTTTTCGCTTTAGATAAAACAAGAAATACGAAACAAAACATGATGTTGTAACCTTTGACCAGCCCTTCCCTTGCTAGCGATAGGCCTGGGCTACGGATGATTTAGGGAATATCAAGTTCAGAAGTGGTCTGAAAGAGGCTTCAAATCGATGCCGATTATAATACCGGAATTTCAAAGTACATATTTAGCATTTCTTCAGAATTTTTTAATATTTTCGAACTGGAAATTTTGACCGAAGCTTCAAAATTTTAGTAAGTGTATTTCATACTTACAACAATTTGAATTTCGGAAATGAATTTAACAACTTTTGAAAAATTTAAATACATTGCATAAGTCATAAGTAATTTGTTTCTCTAATTTCACTTTAGGAATTGAAATTCGTTCTCAAATTCAAAATTTTAGAATTATACATGTTTTTTATACGTTTGATCTTAATTATCGAACTTCAGCAAATTTAGATAATTTTAAATGTTTAATGTCGATGAAATTTTTAGAATTTCAGAATTTTTGAAATTTCAGTTCGAATTTCAATTAACTTTCGACCGGTTTGTCCAATTCATATGATGAAATATTATCTTACGAATCAGCCGAAGTCAAGGAAGCTCCAGCAGAAATGAACGATACTTTCTATTGTACGGTATGCTTTAAATGCGTCCCACCATCCAAACTAGTACAAATTCCACCAAATGTAAGATGAAATTGAAGGTTTATTGAAAAATTAGACAAAAAAATAATTACTAGTCATTCAAAGACATCCCCTATTCAGTTCTTCAGATGACTCGAGGCCAATTTCACCAAGCTACGACCTGCGAAAAGCTAACAATTGAGAGTAAGATTTTGCCTAAATTTGTGACGGATAGCATTCCGCATAAGGAGACTAAGTAGTCATAATTTATATGAAAGGCATTTTCCGACATTAAAAGTGGGAATTTGACAAAAAGTTTTAGAGTTTTTAAAATCTTGTTAAAACTTTGAAAATTTTTAAAAATGTTCGTAAAATTATAAGAATTTATAAGAATTTGGAATTTTTAAAAAATTCTTCTAGATTTGTTCGATTTTTATAGAATTTATAATGAAAGATACTGATTTTCAATCTGTGGGCCAAATTGCAAACTATTTTACTCGATGGTAGATCTCGTTAGAGTGAAAATTTAGTCAGCTACACGAATGTATCTTAGCAGCCTTAGAATTTGGCAACAAATTTTAAAAATTTCTTTATCAACTTTTTAAGACTTTTAACAATGCCTGATGCCCTCTATAGATGCTACACATGGCTAGATTTTTTTATGTACATTAAATCAAAGCCTCCTTATTAAATAGACAGATGAAACATTAATAATTTTATAAAATTCGTCAATATTTTACAAAAATTTGAAGAATTTATTTTTCGAGTGTAACTCAAACATTAAGAATAACCGCTTCGATTAATCACCGGTTGACCATCTCCTTGTGGAGAAAGCCAGTACATTTTAGAATTCATAAAATATTGATGGAAAAAAAATTCATAATGAACTTCAAAGTTCTAGAAAAGTTAGTGGTATGAATTATTCTGTTTTTCAACTCTGTAATAGAATTTTACCAACTAATATTTTACGCAATATTCGCCCTTTTTCACAAAGTGTCTGCAAACCCAAAATGAAATGAAGTTATCCGAACAGAGCGCTCAAATCAGATTTGATATGCATAGTTTAATATTTGGTCTGCGTCGATGCTGGACCGACAGAAAATTATCTTCCCTTACGTATTATAAAAACAAGATGTCGCACCCAATATCGGGAGTATCGTTAAGGCAATCAGACTCATTTTTCATTTGTTCAGTTGCAAGGTCATCTCAAAAATAGGCAACGACCCTTATTTCATTCAGAACAAATGGGGTGGTTGCACAAGAAACGACACTTAAGGAACTGATTATGTTAGGACATCCAAAAAAAAATAAGGAGTTGGTGATAAAATCCTGAGAAATAAAATCCTGAGCGTACAAAATCCCGAGGATATAAAATTCCGATGGGGCAAAATCCGGAGAGTACAAAATCTCGAGGGTACAAAATCTCATAATCCCAAGGAAATTTCGAATGTAATTGAATTTTGCGCACGTTGGTGAAAGAAAGAAATAAAATTGGAGAAAATCGATAACAGGGGATTTTCAACCGTTTTAGGGGATAGCGGTGAAGTTTTCGCAAATAACTCGGTTATTTTGTATTTGAGGAAAAAATATCAAACGGCAAAGTAGTTCTACGGGAAATTTCCTATCGATGTACTAAGTTGGTTATTTAATTGTCTTTTAAATATTAACCTTCTGTAGGTGGACTGTTTGCTCTAATGTTGTCAAGCAAAAATTAAAACAAACGAAATCTTATTACTCCAAGGAAATCGACACTCCGAGAATTAACGTATTCGCAAAAATAAAAAAAATTCAACAAACAATAATTTCAAAGTCGCAACGAACAAAAAGCAGTTTACGAATCAAAACTTATCGATTATCGGATTTTCTTATACTGGCAGACTATGGATTAGCTAAGCACGATTAGCTATGCCCAATTAGCTAGTCTAATTACATTGAAAGACTTAGGGTTAGCTAGTGGCGACATGAGTTTATGATATCGATATTAATGCAAGTGTTAGTAGTCAATATTGAGCTGAATTTTTTGAAAAATAAATCAAAATAAAAGCAACAAACATTAGAAAACTAAATTATAATTTAAATATGTAAATTCTTAATTTAATAATTAAAATTTTAAATTTTATTTATACCACAAATTGTTTATGCTTTTAAAATGTGAATGATAGTTCCATCTGTGTTAGCACATGGCACAAATTCTGTTTGCAATTTTACTTTAACATTTGCATATAGTGCATTTTGTACTTTCACTAAACTCAATAAAAAAAAAATAAACTTCAATATATTAGGGGTTCACTAATCGCGCTTGAAATAAAAAGCGATTAGCTAATCTTGAACTTGATACACTACACCTTCTCGAAAAATTCAGTAATCGCGCTTGGCTAATCCTAGTCTGTCAGGGGAATTAGCATTTCGGGATTTCGTAACCTCGGTATTTTAATTTTTTTTTTAAATTTCTCTCTCTTTGTCTCTCTTTCTCTCCCTCTTTTTTCTCTCTCTCTCTCTCTCTGTCTCTCTCTCTTTCTGTCTCTATCTTTTTCATTCTCTCCTTCTCTTTTTCTCTTTCTCTTCATTATTCAACGTGATTTTAGTCTATTTCAGTTTTTTAATCTTAGCGGATTTTGATTGGCATTGATTTGCATGTTGTACCAGACTTAGTATCGAGATTGGTTTACCATTTAGTTGCATATATGTAAGTACATAGCTCGAAGTTGATATTATTATTTGAGAATTTACTGTTTTTTCATGATTTACTCACGAGATCGATTTATTCAAGTTTATCATGAGATTGTTAGACAATAATTTGAAATCTCCCGTGATTCTCGAAATTAAACAAAATTTGCGATTTTTAAGGTGCTTATGCAAGATTTTCGAAATTAGTTGTTGATTTTCATAATGTTTACAGATTATTCAAAATGCTGCTGTACTATTAATAAATTTGAAACTCAGGTTCACACCACAATCGAATCCAGCAATAAGCAAACACAAATAGCAAGCAATCGATTTACTTTTGTTTTCAAAAGAACAACACTCTATTGATGGCCGGTTAGGTTTAAGAACTTTAGTTAGGTACTTAATTGAAATTTTACAAAATTCTCAATTTCTTATATAAGCCAGCATGTTTTAGGCCTTTGAACTCCGTATCTTGGTTCTTGGTGTTCTAAAAAAATTGTTTATATAATTTTATTGTTGTTGTCTTATTTCACAAGATTAAATCTTTAAAATTTGAATTTACTCCAAGTAATTTATTATATCATGCATACGGATTATCTAAAATTTCGATTCGCATCCAAAAAAAAAAAAGTGAAATGAAATTGAAATTGATTGTCTCCAGTATTTGCTCGTGCTGCTATTAAAAATAAATATTTTTAATCCATATCCAATGCTGTCAAAATTAATTTGGGCGTAAAAAATTAATGTGGGAAGTTTTTGGTGTGCAGAGAGAGAGAGATAGCGATAACCCAAAAAAGAAAAACTTTTTTATTTTATTTTTTATTCAAGATCGTTTATCTTGATGATAAATTTAATTTTTAATTTAATTCGTTTTTCTTTTATTTTTTTTTGTTTGCAGGGAGTTTTCCACATAACTCATATGGCATTAAAAATGGATACATTTTGATAAATATTGAATGAAATTTGCTATGGATTTTTTGTAAGTACATATATACAAAACACAGTATTACGTATTAAATAATTTATAAAAAGAATTTGTCTTTGTGTGTGTATAAAAGTATATCGTCTTGATTCTATAAGATGTATATTATAAGAGTTTGTAAGATTCTTAAATAATAAATTCCTTATTTAGTAAAATTTTAATTATTTTATGTCAATTCATGCTCTATTCATATTGCTGTTGGTGTGTTTTATGTGTGTTTCATCTTAATTTGGTGTATAGGTCAATTGGTAACAATTGATGTGAGGTTAAATTGGTTACAATATAGTTGATTATGTTTTTACGATTACGTGTGTGTGGGTGATTCATAATTATGCTTATATCGTTTCTTAAAATTCATGTTGCATCATTAATGCTGATTAATTCCGTGACTTGTTATCTAATGCGGATAAGTAATTCTGACCTATTATTGTTCGATCGATTGGAATTTTTTACACCAATTTAAATTCAAATTCTGATATTTTATCGTCGCGATATTTGCGATCTCAAATTATGAATTTAAATTAAAACAAAAATTTGAATAATTTTACCATTTGGTGACTTTATGCCGAATTAAATTTATTATAAAATTTGTGACGGAAAATTAATGGCGTAAATAATAAACTTACCTGACATGTAGACTAATCCGGTAAACTAGTATTTATTAACCGCAAACAAATATAAAAATGAAACACATTTTTTTTTTGTAATCAATACATGTACGTTTAGAGAATTTCAAGAATTCACAAGTTATGTTCGTTGAAAATTAGTGTAGCGCCGGTAAAAACATATTTCGTTTTAATTAAAATGTAAGCTGAAGCGTAACATAAAAATTTGTTTAATTTCTAAGAAATGTCTGAGTACACTTGAAGTCTAATAAAAAATAGGTGGACGGCTTAATTATCGGTTTGGCAGTCAACATTTCTCTGTTATTTTCATACACTTACAACATACAAATCCATTCACATAAAAATTGTATTTAGCAGCATCATTGCCAGATATATTTATGGCAACTAAACTAAATGGTTAAATAACATTGTGCCCCGCGGTTTTTTGATATTGTAATTTTTCCCATTTAAATACCAAATAATAAAAACAAAACAAAAAAAAACAAAATTTGTACAGTAATTTGATTTGAAATCAAAACAACTTCAAGCAACAATCAATTTATTGGATTCGCGCCAAATAACGAAAAAAATGAAAATAACAAAATTTATATCAAACCGAAACCGAATTACAAAGAGTCAATCAAACGTGAAATTGATGAAATAAATTTCAATATAAATACTTTACTATATATGCATATCTCCCCCTCCACAAATCGTCGGTCTAACGAGTTTAATTGAATGATATGATAATTCAGTATTTTACAAGACACGTTCTTTGAAACTATCTAATTTGAGTATTTATTTACATTAATTAGCGCGTTTTAAAATATTCGACTCATATACTTGAAAATCAAACGAATCATGAAATTTTTCACATATTGACCCTAAAAACGTGACAAAAAAAAATTCTTTTAGATCTTTGGTATCTTACATCATTAGCTAATAAACAATAGAGTTTCGTCTTGAATAAATTTGTTTGGTTAATTAATATATACATACCATAATTAATTATAAGACATACAATAATGATGTAATCTAATTTTCACTTTCATCGTCTTGAATATTGGAATTAATCTACATATTCAAATATTTGTTATATAGTTGAATTCTTCCGTGTATACGGTAAACTCGGCACCATGTTAGCTAGATTTAATAAAAACACTAAAAAAATGCTTTAATTTATATTTAAACTTTTGTTAATCTTTTTTTATAGTGTCGTTATAACGTTTGAGTGAATTTTGATGTCTAACGTTGTTACATTACTGTTTTATAATCAAATTCAATCTCGTTTTTTCCCAACAGGGTATTCAAGTTTTACTCAAATTTTTACTCAGCATTCTGTTAGCAAGATTTCACTAAAAAATCAATTTTTTCTCGAATTCATTCAATGTCGTCTAATTTGCACTCAAACTACAAAATTAAATAAAATGCAAATTTGAGTGAATTTTGATTTCTATCGTGGTTAAATTACAGTTTTATAACCAAATTCATGCACTTTTCATAATAGTTTACTCAAACGTTCACTCAAACTTTGACTCAAATTCACTCGGTACCCGGTTAGCAATATTTCACTAAAAATTGCCTTTATTTATATTCAAACTTTTCTCAATCTTATCTTCAGTCGATCTAACTTTCACGCAAATGGCTACATTCAATAGAAAATAAATTTGAGTGAATTTTGATGTCTAACTTGATTGTATGTATTGCAGTTTTATCAACAAATTCAATAAGGTTTTTACCCCCAACAGTTCACTCAAATTTTCACAGCATGGTGTTATCTATATTTCACTAAAAAATTGCCGTCTCAAATATTTCTCAACCACTTATTCAATTTCGTTCTAATTTCCACTCAAATTACAAAATAAAATAAAATACAAATTTGAGTGAATTTTACGGTTCAACGTTCACTAAAATTTTGACTCAAAATAATTCGGTACCGCGTTAGCAAGATTTCAATAAAAATTGCGTTAATTTATATTCGAACTTTTCTCAATCTCTTATTAAATGGCGTCCTATCTTTCACTCAAATGACTACATTCAATTAAAAATAAATTTGAGTGACATTTTGATGTCTAACTTAGTTATATTGCGTCCTATCTTTCACTCAAATGACTACATTCAATTAAAAATAAATTTGAGTGACATTTTGATGTCTAACTTAGTTATATTGCAGTTTTATCATCAAATTCTATAACGTTTTTATCCAACAGTTCATAACACCGTTTTAGCTATATTTCACTAAGAATTACCATATCATATTTTTCTCTATCTCTTATTCAATGTCATGCTAATTTCCACTCAAATTACAATATTTAATAAAATACAAATATGAGTGAAGTTTGATGTCTTGGTTGTATTGCAGTTCTATAATCAAATTCAACCATATTTTTCCTCAACAGTTCACTCAAATTTTTTCTTAGCACCGTGCTAGCAAGATTTCACTAAAAAATTACCATATCAAATTTGTCTCAATCTCTTACGTTCTAGCTTTCACTCAAATTACAGAATTAAAAAAATCAAATTTGAATACATTTTGATGTATGTATAACTTGGCCACATTATAGTTTTGTATTAAATTCAATCACGTCTTTCTCCACAGTTCTCTCAAATTTTCACTCGGTAGTGGGTTAGCAAAATTTCACAAAAAGTAGCCTTAATTCAATTTCAAAATTTTCTCAATCTCTTATTCAAGATCGTTTCAACTTCACTCAAATTACAATATTTAATAAAATACAAATTTAGGTGAATTTTGGTTCCTAACTTGGTTATATTGCAGTTTTGTACTGTAATTCAAATTCAATCATGTTCATTCCCAACAGCTTCATATACAAAATATGAAGATTATTTTGATAAACATGTTTTGTTAATATCACTCCATTTTCAATAATCATAATCGACGTTCTTTCAAGTTTTTTTCAAAATTTATTTTACTTAAGTTTTGAGCAAAATTACGGTTCCCAGATTTACCAAACTTGGACAAGCAAATAGTTTTGACACTTCTGAATTTCATAACCAATTTCACTCGAAAATATTTCAATTTTATTTTCCACGTAATTACAGTGGCCTTGGCTTTGATGAGTGAAACCTTTATTAATTAACCAAAACAAATATTTTTCAGAACTAATTTGCCAAGGAACCTAATTTTTAAAGGAAATTAAGATCCAAAGCTCAAATGTTTAATTTTCATTTTGGAATATAATTAATTTAGAGATTTAGTGAATCTAAATGTTTACTCATTTATCACTCAAATTTTAAAATTTAATGTATTACAAATTCGATTGAATTTTGTTAGTCTTCTTTGGTTAGATTGCAGAGTAGCTAATTTTGTCAAATTTGATGACGATTACTAATATTTATCAGTCCACTTTCAAAATTTAAATTTATGACCAATAAGTTAAATTATAGCTGAAGAAATCACTCAACAAAATTGTTTTACGTTTATTTACTATTCTTTATATTTTAAAATACCACTCAAAATTTTCAGATTTGATTTTCAATAAGAAAAATCCTATAACGGTAATAATTTAATTATGTATTTCATATTTTGATTTTTAATTTGCTATTTCAGTGAAATATGTAAAAAAGTTATTCAAACTCTAAATTGATTATGGTTTAACGATTAAGCCGTGTTTATTCCATTCACATTTTAAAATTTTATTTGAGTAGAAATATTTTTGATTTAATTATAGTTCTTCAAAATATTATTTTTTAAAGCTAATTAATTTCTTTAGTTAACAAACTTTAAGTAACTTATTGCTTTGACGTCTAGTCAAAATTACATAAATTAAATTAAAATAAATAACTCTCGAATACCACTCAATTTAATTAGAGTTCATTGCAACTTCCAAACTGGCCTTTTTATTTTTGGTCTAATTTTATATGTTATGTATCAAAATAAATATAATTTATTGTGTGGCCCAGTTATAGAAAGTTTGCAATTGCTGTTACAGAAAATGAGCAAACAGTAGTATTGCTTAGTGTTTAAGTTTTTTTTTAGAATCTTAAAATTTTCTTGCTTTCTGAATTTCAAACTAAAAATTTATTAATATCCGCAAGCTGACAGTCTTTGATAGTTGTACATTTCATAAGCAATTTCACTGAAGTAAAACTTCTTAAAGGCGGAAACCGTTTATCGCGGAAAACCGACAAACACGGAAAAGTGGCTTCATTTTAATTCCCTGGAATCTATTTTTCATATAAATTGACCTTTTACGACGGAAAATTGTGAGACGCGGAAGGAAATTTGATCCTAGAACAAAAAAAAATGAAAAATGAAAACTTTTTTTACTTATTCTTATTGCAAAAATAAATTGTACTACGTATTTCATTATATTCGCATTATAATAGTCAAAACGTCAAAACAAATCGAATATGGCTGAAAATTTAGTGTGAAAAGTGTCGTGCTTTTTTAATTTCATATCTTAGCAAAAAGTCGTAACTTTTTTGAAATTTTAAAATGATTTTGCTTTTCAACCGTTTAATTTTACATACATTTTCAGAAAATGGGTAAATTTAAAATGGTCAATCTCAATTTAAAGCAAAAACATAATGTAATCAAAATGAAAGAAAACAAAAAATCAGTAGCGGAAATTTGCCAACATTTTAAAAGCGGTAAAACGCAAGTGTGTATACGACGCGACGGTCCCATGAAATTCCGCCTTTGAGAGGTTTTACAATCAAAATTTGTTTCCCACGTAATTTTCATCTCTATTTTGATATTAAAGATTATTACCTGCCATCGATAATATATATAGTGTAGCTCAGATTTTGTTTTTAATTTCTACCACACAAAACGGTTTTGCTCAAAATTTACCAAGCAATCTAAGTATTATATAGTAGTTGCTCATTTTTTATTTTTATGTTAAACTTCGTCTACATGGTATAAATACACTTGTTTTGGTGTAATTTCGTTTCAAACCATAAATACTATAAATATTACCCAAAATTGACGTTGTTGATCAAATTAAGTTTAATCAATTGAAAAACTCACTTAACGTAAATCTTTAGGTTTAACCTGATTTTCAATTTTACGAGTACATATTATGGAGGTAAATATTTCAAATAATAAATATTTTGGCTGTACTAGAAATAGTTGCTCAATAATATTTTCAAATGATTTTGCTAAAAATTTGCCAAATATTTTAAAATCACCAGAAAATAAAAATAAAACATGATTAGCAGCTCAATTTTTAATTTTTGCTTTATTTCTTATTTTTGAATTTGGACATTTTTTTAACCTCACAAAGAAAAACCAATTCAAATCATTTAAAACTTACTCTAAATTTATACGAATAAACTCAACTGAAAACGAATTGAAGTATTTCAATTCAATTCAAATTTAATTGAGCATTATTCAAATAACATTTTAATTAAAGTGAAATTACGTTTTAATTTATTGAAGTAGTGCATGTTTGGAGAAAAATTTGAATAAGTACAACTTTCGTTCAAAATATATATTCAAATACCACACAATTTTATCAAAACTTGAAAAACTGAAACCTTGTTCACATTTGATTTACAATATTTTACGCAGTCTAAATGTAAAGAAAATAGATCAAACCGATTGATGAGGGCTTAATGAGTTTCAGGAGCATTCGATATTTAAACTTACTTTTAAGTTTGTATGTTCGTTTTTAAGTAAAAATAATATTGAATATTCTACACGTTTCAAACCTTTTCAAACTGTTACTTAGCAAACCGTTTCAACTATATGTAATACTAATAACCATCTTCATACTATACAATTAATTTGTATCTGTTCCTTTACTGTTTACAAATATGTACTCATATATATCAACAACTAATAAATTTCTAACTTAAAAAATTTAAGATTAGAATCAATTGGATTGTGTATTTGGGTTTGAAACAATTTCAAGGAAAACTGGAAAACGTATGGTTATAAATATGTAGCTATTCACATAACATAAGTCCATAAAACATGAAAGAGAAACGCAAAAAAATTTTTATTTTTTATTTTTATCAATTGGAATTGGATTCGTAAAAATCAATATCGATATACATAAGATGGTTATAATGCTGCTTTTATCTAAATCTTCTAAAAACTATACTAAATCTAAAAATAAACTTGAAATACGTTCGTTAAGTGATACTTGTAAAAGAAATTTAAATATTGAGTGTGATAAAGATTCCACGTGTAGAAAATTAATTTTTTGTTTAGGTTTTATTTGGTTAGGATGATGCGAAAGGCACTTAAATGTAAATAACTGCCAAAGCGGACCAAAGGTGATTTATACCTACATAAATACGGAATATATGACGTCGCACACCCTTTAAACCCTTCATATTATATAAAGTATATACGAAATAAAACAGAGGGTTAATATAACGAACATGCATATGGGTGTGGTGACCCCGAAACATCGTGTCAATTATTAACACACCTTAATATGTACTAAATATGTGTATGCAAATCAAACCACTATATAGTAAACACAAAATGGATTACTATCTATAATTAAATCAATTTACATCCAGATCGGAAATTCAAGTAATTAGATTAATTGAAACGATTGATTGAATCGATCTCTATAAATTTGTACAGTACACGAAAGAATTGTGCAACAAAATTATTTTAATTGTTTTTATTAAGATTTCGAGGACAATACTATATACTATATGTACTGTATACATAAACACCATACAACAATAATAACATATATTCTAAAAATAAATTCATTTCTAATTAACATTTGTTATTTGTTTAGGTTTTGAAAAGAATTCCAAATCGTTTATTATTGCGCGGTGTTTTGAATAGTTTAGCTTAGAATATCACAATCAACAATTATTATTATTATTATATTGTATGTATATATTGGCACATGTCAGATTTATATAACAAATAATTATTATTGATTTGTGGTTGAACAGAAGAAACACTGTGTTGTTTGCTAAAAAAGAATGTGAAAATTATCGAATATGTGTGCAGAATATACTATATAGTCTGTTAGGTAAGATTTATTGTGTTTATATAACTGTTTCGGTCAATTTAACTGGATAATTTAAAATCTAGTTAGCCGCTATTGGAATGTTTTTTTACAAGATGGCCGAAGGCAACCACTTGTAGCTTACTACTTCCAAATGGAAAAGATTTTTCCTCCGCAATATGTTCAATTAAAATAACAATCGTTAATCAATTGTAAGTACAAATAATTGTTTGCTCATTTAGCATACAGGCAAATTACTGCACTTAAAATAGAATACAATAGGTAGGAATACATAATTAGAAAAACTTTATTGACATTTCCCGGAAAATAATATGGGTATTGAAATATTTTTTTGTTTTCTTGTATAACTGAAACTGCAGATACAAACATATTTCTGATCAATCTCTGGAATAATGAAATAAGGCCGCTTCCGAAATTCAAATTACTTTATAGTAACTCGTTTGAATCTTTAAATTTCGACATTGCCAGTTTTTGATAATATCTATATTCAGGTTCATTAATTCTACCTCTTTTGATGTCAACTTGTTTGTTCTTCATTAACTCGTTTACGTTTTCTTTTTTTTTTTGTTATTACCTTTTACATTTGAAATGTTCTACTCTTGAAATGTTGAAATAAGAGCAAATATCCTTTTTTCGTTTTAGTTTTTGTTCAAACATTTTTTTGCAACAGAAATTTTAGATTATAACCTGTTTTGATTTAAATATTTTTCTAGACGGGGCTACAAATGCATTGACGTCATGATATTTTTAGTATATTATTCTTACTTTAAATTTTCTCTTTTGAATATGCAAAAAAAAAAAAAAATTTGCGTTTATCATTTGCATATGGCTAATTTCACGATTTATCACAAAATGTGTTTCATTTTTCACACAAAATATACAGAAAGGAAAATATATGGCCGAAGGCATGAATTTAAATTTTAAATTGATAAGAAATGGAGTACAAAAAATATAAAGGGCTGAAACCTCACGAGGTGATCAGAACTTCGGTCTTTGGTGTCTTCAATGGGGATAGCATTCACCTGTGTCATCAAAATGGTGTGACAGTTTTGAAAGTATTGATTTCTATTTTAACCAACATAACAGCCTGTTGTTTTTAGACAGGTCAAAAGGTTCAGTATCATGGGTACAGGCATCCAATTTAACACGAAAAATCGTATTCTAGAACTTTACCGAAAGTATTATACAAAATTATACTGATATTTCTAACCGTGTAACTGGCCATATTCCAGAGCTTTATCCAAAAATTATTTTAGAATTCCATTCCCAACGCACATGTCGAATTTCATCATAATCGGTTGAGAAATCGCCAAGTTCCATCATACTTGGCCATATTCCAGAGCTTTATCCAAAAATTATTTTATTATTCCATTCCCAACGCACATGTCGAATTTTATCATAATCGATTGAGAAATCGGCAAGTTCCATCATAATTGGCCACATTCCAGAACTTTATCCAAAAATCATTTTAGAATCTCATTTCCAATAAAGATAACGAATTTCATCATAATCTGTTGAGAAATGGGCAAGTTCCAACATTCTTGGCCATATTGCAGAACTTAATCCAAAAAACATTTTAGAGTCCCATTTTCAACGCACATGTGATGAAAAATAGGCAAGTTCCATCATACTTGGCCATATTCCAGAACTTCATCCAAAACTCATTTTAGAATCCCATTTCCAACGCACATGTCGAATTTCATCTTAATCGGTTGAAAAATAGGCAATTTCCATCATATACAAAATTGGTTAACTACTCACTACATCCTAACATCACTACATCCAACCCCAACTCGACTTCAACTCACCCCTAACTTACCCTTCAAATCAATTCCAAATTCAATGCTCAATTCAATAATCAAACCAGCATATATAAAAAAATCGTAAATATGTATTTATAAAACCAGGTATTTTGAGTCAATTCGTATGGCAGGTACCCCACCCTCTAGACGTACAGTCTCCAAACGCTGTTCAAATCTTCGCCTTAGCCATAGAAACAGATTGGCGAAAAAAAAATCCAAATCGGACTAGCTGTTCTCGAGATGGAGACAGACATCCAGACGTCCAGACAGACGGACGCACATTTTTTTTGTTGCTTTTTCAGACTGGAGGACTTTCAAAACGTCCAGAAAAATGGTTTTGGACCAACCAAATTTTTCGTCATTTTTGACAGGATTTCAATACTTTGGTCTTTTTAGACCAAATTAATGCAACTTATTTTGCTCAACTGCTCAAATGATATAAACCGTTGTGTAGTTTTCAAGACCTTTACAACGATATACGACATATTCGATTAAAAAATTTGATTTTCACCACCGTGGTAAATTTTTATAGAAGTGGTAGAAACTATTTAGGATTTTTTTGAGTTCCCCAGTTCAAAAACTTTTTCAACAGTTCCATTTCCAGATAAGTATATACGACTTTCAAAAGTGGCAGAACCGGTGTATCTGCCACCTGCGCTATATAATAGTGAATTTGATAACTAAAATGCCAGAATTAAAATTGTTACACTTTTCAAGATGTTTACAACAGTATACATCACAGGTATATTTGACTGGAATAGTTTGCTTTTCACCTCACTGTGGTGAGTTTTTATAAGAGTGGTGAAAAAGATTAGAATTGTATTTTGCGTTTCTCGGTCGAGATGTCTACAACAATAAGTTTCCTAGTCCATACGACATCTGCAAGTGACAAAACAGATGTATCTACCCAACAGCGCCTTACCGGTAAATTGGATAACTAAATTGTCAGAAAAAAAATTATTGCGTTTTTCAAGATTTTTACAACGACGTTTGAAATAAATTGATTTTAACCTTATCGTGGTGAAATTTTTCTATGGGTAGTAAGTAATATTTGAATTCTTCTAACCTCAAGATCTTACCAACGACACCTCTTTCAAATTTTGAAATTTTAACAACCTAGTGTCAGAAGTAAAATATTGTTGCATTGTTGCATTTTTAAACGGTTTGATAGCAGAAAAAAAATTCACCGTGGTGAATATAGATGTATCTTGAGACTTTCCTAACCATACATCCCGCAACACATCTGCTTCCTTTGAAAGTGACCAAACATTAGCGTCTATAGATGGTGGGGACATGACATATTAGTTGTCACATTTTATTTTACCTCACAAAGACCGTTTACTTGAATTGATCAGTTTTTTTAAGTCTCATCAAAATCTTTCTGTCTAAATCAAGATTTTCCATACCTGTGAATTTTATGTAAGAAATATTATCGTGATTAACCCTTGTGTACATACCCGGCTACTCGGGTAGCCAATTCAATTTTAAATATTTGTGGTGACCTTATCATTGCGGGTGACTTTAATCTACCCATGATATCTTGGGGCGATGTGAACGGCGTATTTTTTTCGTATTAGCAACAATCGGGGGAGATTCCTTCATGTTATTTGCTAATAATGTTATGCATGCCAAAATTTCTGCGTGTCCGAACTTCACTGGTTGTGAGAGTATCTACGACGTACCGATTACGATAAATATTTTTTCATTCCAATTGTATAAATAACTATGTCTCTAATGATTATTATTTTAATTTTAGAAAGGCCGACTACACATCCTGAATGAATTTTTTTGCATTTCTGATAGGGACTTTTTACAACGGGGTGGTGATTTTAACTGTACGGTGTTAAGGTTCAACGATCTTCTCAGGTGTGGTATCGAAAAGTACGTTCCGCGGGTGAAAAAAAAAATAAAAGCGGCCGTCGGGAGCCATGGTATTTATAATAATCAGTTGGTGTTGCTCGGGAAACGACGCAATAAGCTTCATTCCTTGTATAGACTTGTATGGTGTTAAATACTATCCTGATTTTTATAGGGCTCGGAAGGAATTTAAAAACCTAAACTGGTTCCTTTATAACAACTATATAGTGCGAATTGAGGAAGAGTTGTCATCTAGTCCTTAGGAGTTCTGGAATTTCATTAACAGTATTAAAAAAGTAGCTGGCTTTCCGTCTACCAGAACATCGTGACTCCAGCTTTCCCCAGCTTCGTTCAGTTTAAAGACTTCAAATTTACCGAGGAAGAAGTTCTGGATTGCTTGCTCCAGCTCGAAGTTCGAAGTAACAGTTTGCTGGGTTTATGCAGGTCTTAATAAAGTGACCCTCCTTTCCGCATTTAATGCAAACCTTGGATTTTCATGCGGAAAACTACCCATCCAATGCGAATTTTTACAGCTGTTCTTGTAGCTTCTATTAATTGAAGAAACATTTCACCTATGGCCGTTTTCCTTTTTCGGGCTACATTATTTTTAACCTCCTTGAGTCCAGCGTTGTTTTACTTCTTACGAATATAACCGTAGGTCATATCCTCACCTCTACTAAAGAGGATTGCATCCGCCGAGATGGTTTTTCTTTACGTTTCCGGGCTATTCTTTCCACCTTGAAGCCTGGGAGTTTCACGATTCAGAAAGATAAAACCCCTAAAAAAATCCCGAAAATGAAAAAAATTCAATTTTATATTTATTTTTAGACCTTTGTCATCTTCATCATTAACCAATTTAACACAAATCCGCAATTCGCTCTAGTAGTTCGGTGGTTTGAAGTTTATGACTAATTGACTAAAAACCTCAAAACAACCAAAAAGTGTAGCAGTCAACATTACACTTTCAGCAAAATTCAATATTTGGGCCAAACGATATTTTTGCGCGACCCTTAGGGGCTGAAATTTTTATTTTAACAATTTTCTCTGGCACAAAAAAAGGAAAGTGTAGATTGATGGCCAAATATTCGTTTGTCAGAAATATTCATGAAATTCTTCTGAATACCATGGCATATAGTCAGATCTTCGTACATAGGGTCGCGCAAAAATATTGTGTGGCACAACTATTTATTAAATCCTACTGAATACCGTGGCTTAGTCAGATATGCGTACCTATTTCTACGAATACTTGCTAATTAAATTCATTATGGAACTTCACTTACACGTGTACGTGTTCTCCTGTTGTCAGGTTTTGTATTTTTTGTAATTTTTTGTTTTGATCAGAAACTTCACTTTAGTTACTAATCCAACGGATTAAACCAACCATACAACTTGAAACATTTACGTTGGCTATATTAGGCGCTTTACCCACTGCAAAACGAAAAGAAAAATCGGATTTAGTTTTTTCGATTTAATTCCAAAATTATCGCTTTGATGTGATACCCTAGTTAATCTCGTAAACCCGTAAACAAATCAAACTGCTAGATTTTTGAATACGGGATTTTGAAATACGGGATTTTAGTTTAGGGGATCCCGACATAGGGGATTTTGGGCACTCTGAAATGTGAAATACGAGTGTACATACCGATCCCATCCTTTACTTCTTGAGGCAATGCAATAAACTGCCGGTTCCGTTTGATTTTGGGTAAAATTCAGTGGGACCTCCCGTTTAATGGGAGGCTGCTTGTAAATTAAATTTTCAGACCGGTCTATTGATCCGGTTGGAGTTTAGAAAGATACAAACCAACAGACAAAAGTGTTAGTCGAAAATTTTCCTTATTACGTGTTATATTTTATTTATAACGGTAAATTGATTTCGAAATGCATTCAGCGTGTGGTTGACTTTTTGAAACAAACATGTAATATGTGAGCTAATAGAAAAATTGAGTGGCTATAAAACAAACCCTAGTAACCATGACAGTCTCCATATAAAACATCTGGAGAATGAGACTATCAGAATTAAATTAAACCCTAAGCTCTGCATGCCAAATCATGACAGTCCAATCGTCAATGCTAATCAAATTACTAAATTTTTTCTATTTGTCCGTGCTTGTTACAGAATACTTAGAACACACAGTTTTATTGTTTAAACATAAAACCGTTACCTATTCCTAGAAATCACCCCGCATGCCTTTTAGACTGTCAATATAAAATACATTTGTCCATTATAGCCTCTCTGTACAATATTCATTTGTTTACATATCGTGATTTTTTTTTGTTGTGTGTGTGTGTGTCTTGTGGGTGTGAACAATATGTGAAATGTTCACAATTTCGTTAGTAAACGCGCGCGCATCAATGGGTTATTTATTTATATTTACATACAAGCGAATCTCGATCACAATTAACCTCATTTGACGCATGTAGCCGATATGTTCGCGATTTTTAATTAGTTTTCATTACACGTATGTATACGCAAATGAGTATTTACCAGGAAATTAAATTCATTATTTACTTTTAATTACCAATAAAATTTATTAAGTGGCAAGTCTTTTATAGACACGATCGAAAGAAAGTTTTAGTAGCTATGGTATATGCGTACATTTAGATTCAAGAATATATGTAGATACGTGCGTTGCTTTCGATATTATTTATAAATGGAACTTACAGGACTTATGGACTTCAAACATCGATATTTTTTGTGACTGAAAGTGTTAATTATTATTATTGTTATAAGGCGAAATAAAATTGCGGTTGATTAGAGCTGATTTTCTTCTTTTAACTGTACATCATCGCGTTTTGTCTTCATACTAATACTCTATTGTTGTGGGAGAATCGTTTTAATTTTATAATACGATTAACAATTTTTTTTTTGTGTTTGTTGGTTTTATTTTTTGCGGAATTCTAATTTAATTAATTGTCTTATTTATCGTATTATGTATTATATACAAAAAGGCCAACAACAACTCCATTATGATTATAATATATGTGATTAAGATGCTTTACATATAGATAAGTAGATTTAAGATTATGGTTATTGGGTTAGGTTATATTTTTTTGTATAGAGAGGAGTCGACGGTTTATTGTACGAGCGCTAGTCGTGTGGAATGATATGGAAACTCTGAACATTTTTGTACTCTAGTCAGGCGTACATTATGAACTTGGACTAATTTATTAATTTTTTTTTTTAGGCCTACATTCTCAACTAAGCATGGGTATGTCATACGGTTGGCATAAATTATTAATTAATAAACTATAATTAAAATGAAAGCCAAAATATTTTTTTTTTTTACAATGTGATGACTTAATAATAATTGTGCAATTTAAAAATATTGGCACGTACACGTTAAGATCCAACAAATCGTTTATTGCTTAGAAAATATTTTACACGATTTAAAATATTTGTTTTGTGTGGCCAGCTTGACCTTGTCAACCTAGTAATTAATAAATTTGTAGTGGTCCATATTATGCAGCTATTTGCTCAATTATTCAAGCTTATTTTACTACCTAGTTGTGATCTACTCTTTAGCCAAAAGATTTGGTCAGCACAAACATTTAGCCCAGATATCTGAAAAGCGTATTGAGCAACAAATTTAAGTGGAAGATTTGAACAATAATAAAATAAAATTTAAAACTGCGCAATTTTGCCTCACGAGTCAAATTCACACCGCTGAACTTTAACTAAATCTTAGGTGGCTAGTGCCTCGATTAGACGTCCATATATCAAAAATGGCCACAGTGAAAAAATGTTTGGTGAAAATTGTAGTATACATGGGTCAAACCCAATGTTTCTCTTGTTAATTTTATTTGTGCAACACAATGTTAACCTGTACAAAACGAGATTTTATTGAATTTCCCTGAATTAATTTAAAATTTTGCCGTAAATTCCATTGAATTTGAAATCAAATAATAAAATTTCAGTAAAAATTGCGAAACGGAAATTTAGGAATTTTCAGATCAACTTTAACTCAAAATTTGAAAATTTTATAGAAAAATTTGAAAATAATTAATTTTTAAAAATTGAAACAAAAATTTGCAATATGAATCTGTGTGTGAACTCAGATTTCAGACATTTTTCAAATTTTAGAATAATTTCCTGCATTTTAAACAAATTTACGAAAATAGATGAATGGGGCAACGTAAATTTGTAGGTAAAATTAATTAGACACTTTTCAGAATATCTTAGAGTAAAGGGTGCAGTCCAGCCGTACAGCCACTGCGCAGTTCGATCAAAAATTTTGTTTTGCAGCCAAAGCAGTGCATTCTAAAGAGCGCACAAAAAACGCATAAGAAATAAACTGCTGACATCAAATTCAAATAAGTTTAGTCTGATTTTGCATCCGGAGGACGATCTATTCCAATGTGAGCTACGGAGTGACTCGACCACAATACTTATATGGATCAAAAAGCTGAATGTAAAATGTTACCTATCTCATTTTACGGGTTTACCGCAAAATTAGCTTGCACTGCGATTTAAAAGCTCCTTTGAACCACGTTTATCTTCAATTTTGGGCTGTGCACAGAAAATTGAGAGCGAATATATCAATGAGATATGCAGCTTTTCAGTAGTGCCGGAAAAGAAATTGCTCAAAGCTCTTTTGTTGGGGGAGCGCGAGTGAAATTGTTTAAGACTTACATGAGGAAGATGGTATCTGGTCACGCCCGAGAGTTTACAACAGTTGTGGCAGCCCAACCACCATGATTTTACCTTGTGCTCAGTAATAAACCGCGTTAAGCGGCATAAGATCTAAGAAATTTTTAATATTGAGCAACTTTGTAAATAGTTGAATCGAGCTTATTTAAATTCATGAAACACATTCCAACGTACTATCCAAATTCCAAAATATTAAGCAACAACAGACATCGTAATTTTATAGTTAAAATATTGAGCAACACAAATCCTAATCTAAAATCGAGTAGTTTTGTCATTGCAAATTCGAGTTTCGGGTTAAATGTCTTAAAAAGCCAGGAAATTGGTCATTAAACACATTTATTCAAACCACAATTGACATTAATATACACGATACAGATTACAGATAAACTTCCTTAAGTTGCTCAATTGTTTGGTTTAATTTGCTACTTGATGTGTAATGTAATTATATGGTCTAGTTTTATTGGAATGTTCAACTAATTTATCGTTAGAAGTAGCAACCACCGAAATCGGATTCCAATTATATATTCCAGATTTTTAGCTCAAAAAACCTGAATATTAGTTCAGAAAATTGTATAATAATGAAATTTCCATTAATATATGAAAATTCTAGTAAACACCTTGTTGACTGAAGAAATCAATTATTAATTTTTCACTGACTTATAATTTACTACTAGCTGAGAAAAACTGACTTTTTAATCAGCATATTGAGCAATTGTACCAATAATGGGAATTCAAACCTATCTCACACGGTATAATCTAACCAAAGTGTGCTACTCAACAAAAAGTAATGTTGACCAATGTCGAGTTACATTTTTAAAACTTATCTATCTGCAATATTGAGCAACACATTGATCGAAGGTATTTACTGTCTTATTTTTTTAATACATAATTGGAAGTTTCAGTAATTTACATTTTCTTTAAATTATCGGAATTGCGTTAGTAGAATCATGGATTCAGTTAGGGACAATATATTGAGCAACCACTGTTCTGATCGAGAATATCAACTTTAGCCTGTCAGAAAAATAAGATATTGCGTTCAATCAACATATCAAAAATATTCTCTATCATTTTAACAAAAATCGCTTTAATATAGAAAATTGAGCAATTTTTGTTTTGCTTTGTTTCAAGGAAGGTAGAATATTCTAATAAAATAAATTAGATAAATATATTACTAAAGCGCAAATTTTCGATTTTTCTATTACCATTATTACGGTTTGTGCCTAATATGCATAGATCTGAGAGAATTTTAATATTGAGCAACTATTTTAATCGAGCGCATTTAACATCATTTTATTAACATTACTCTAAGGTTCAATTATTAATAACAAGCAAATATAAAAAGCGTTACTAGCTAAAATATTGAGCAACACGAATCTTTACCTCAAATCCACAACAATTTTTGAATCACATTATGTCTAACTAGAAGAAACTAGAAAAAAAAAACAGAATTAATTTAAAAGTTTGTTAAAACAACAAATTAGCCAGCATATTAACCAATTGTACTAAGCAATTGAGCAACATCGATTTCCATTTTTTTGAACAGCCTGATTTTAACGTTATAAAATAATTAAAATCAATAAATTCCTAAAGTTTAGTTTGTGGACTAAAAATAAGTGCTTAGATGTATTGAATAATGTTTAACCACCTTAGTTTTGAAAGATGTTTTCAAGAATTCCAGCAACAACAAAATGTAATTTCATCCCGAAGGCCATACTTAAATCTTCTCTTAAAATTTTGACGCAACCGGCATATTTTAATTCGAATTCCAACCGCTTAATCCCCCCACTCTATATGTATATACATACACTTAAAAGAATTTTACACTTTTATAATCCAATTAGTCTATTTTTGATGTTCCAATGAATATTTTCTGTAAAGCATTTCAATCAATCTTATTATGTATATTGAGACTGAAAGAAGACAAACACAAAAATTTGTTATTCAAAAGATTTATTTCAGGAGACTTGAAAATATTTTGTTTCGTCTTGATGCTGCTTCTTGCTGCCTTGCCATAAGATTTATGTATAGACATAAAAGTTTATTTCAATTTTGAAAAGAATATTGTCTTAAGCTTAAGGGTATTTATTATGTATTGTGTCGATATATACTATAGACAAGCAACACAAACAAAAAAAAAATCACAAAAGCATGACTCCTTTCATTCTTTAGCACATTGTACTATAGTCAATGAGTTCGTATTCTTAGTAAAACGAAAGAGATTCAACAAACAACAACAACAACAAAATATTTTTGGTACAATGCCAGATTTTCTACTGTGCTATACACAAAATCATGTCGAATTTAAATTATTTTGTTGGCAATTGATAATTAATTTATAAATTACATTATACACACAAACACTTAGAAACACACATACATTTATTGATTTTGAATCGAATGAAATCAGGTTTACCACTAGGTCATCTATTGTTGGGGTACGATACTATAAAGTACTCACTGTATTCGAATTTGTACATAAATTAAAGGCGAAACACAAGACAGCGCACATATTTTCAATTTTCTATTTTAGATTAGATTTAAAAAAAAAAATAAAAAATTGGTTTAGTTTTGGAACGATGCCCGATTGCACGCATATTTTTTCGCGTATCATGTAAACTAAACTATTTTATAGTACATATAGTTTTGGCTATATAAATTCGCCGGCGAACACATGTGCGCCCCTCTGTGCTATAGACTTAATAAATTTTACGAACGAATATTTGTTTCGTCTCGAAATTTTCTTGTGTGGGTTTTTAATTGGATTAGAATTATACAGGAATTTTAGGCAAAGACGATTAATTATAGTAATTAATTTAACTACGTTGATGAGCTTGATTGGTTTCTGTGGCTATCTAACTGATTCGTAATTTATTGGAGCACATTTTGGGCATTTAACGCAAAATGTGTGTTAAAAATGTTTACGACAACTAGCGTAACCTTCTGGGTTTAGCCTTTTTGGTCGTTTGGTAAAATTTAGTTGGTAAGCATAAAGAAGAGGGGTCAAATTAAATTTAAATTTAGCAAATTATTAATTTCCCAATTTTTTAAATCAATTTAAATATATTCTTAAGTTATAAAAATCAAGCATAACAAAGCAGCTGCGAATCAAAAATACATACATTATGTATGCTACTTGAGTTATATATGAATTGCTTTTGTTTCATCACCTTGTGAAGCAAGAGGTCATACCAAATGTTTTATCGAGTACGTCCAAAAGGACCAGTTATTCGTCCGAATATGGTGTCCGTTTATTTAGAAGCGATGAGAAATAATTTCAAATCACTTCAAAGAACAGCGCTACTGGGTGTTGCTCATGGTAACTTAATTATTTCTGTGGTTAAATTTGATGGAATTAAACAGCTGAACTGCTGAGAGATATATCAAAACTAAAAATTACATTTAAGCTACTCCAACAAGACGGCCGGAGCATGTACCGTACTTAATACATACTCAACACGATAAATGGTGACCTCGACGTGACAATTGGTGACCCCAGATTTTTTGTCGAGATTTCATTTAAAAATTTCGTAAATTGATTATTTGGTGAACTGAGTGTGACACTGACAATTTCCTCAGTGATTTCCAGAACACCGGGTTTCTGGTCTTTATTGCCTTCTTTGTTTGTAAGATATCTGTTTAGTATATTTGAACCAGCCGACTCTTGAATTATTTTTTTTCTTCGCGTATAAAATAATTTATTCAACGTATAAGAAGTTAGCACGAATTGTTCATCCTGAAAAGTCTTTTTTTTTAGTGTTTGTGTCTTGGCTAAAATGTATAAGGACATTTTAGTTTCAGCCAGAAAAAATTGTCGAAACATAAGAAAACGAACGGTTTTATCCCGAAGGGTAATTTAAGTTACGTAAGCGCTGTCCTGTACCATTTAAATAAACCGGATCATAAAATACACAAAATCTCGAATCCGACGTAATCTCGAAAATAAAAATTCTCGAAAGACAGAATCTCGAAAATAACCTATCGAGGTTATAGCGTTTGGCGCAAAATTACTTATATTCTTTTTTTATTTTGAAGTTAATATTTCCGAAATTTGTAAGAGAATTTAATCCAGTTTCAAACTGATGAGCTTATGATTATGAAAAAATCAATCTTCTCATCAGGCCGCGGCGACTGGACTGATTGTAATACAATTTTTCATTCTATATGTGCAGAATGTACTGTGCAGGTTGTTGCATATTCGGTGGTTATACGAATTAAATAATTAATTCAAGTTAAAAAAGAAAAAGAAAAAAAAAAAAATATTATTTATATTAGGTTGGGGCAAAAATATTAAGAAATTGTTGTCACTAGATTGTGTTTAGTGTCATATATCGGACTACACTAATCAGATTGCGTCATACTGACGCGCGTTTGAAAGTTGATTTACAATTCTCATGAAGATGGTTTTCTGTTTCGTCAATCGTGTCAAAAGTTATATTAGTACGAAAATGAATGAAATTAATGAAATAATTGGCTATATTTTGCAATTTTACTACGAGTTTGGCTGGGCAGTTTTGATGCATCCACCATACAGCGCGGAACTTGCACCCTCTGATTACCATTTGTTTCGATCTCTTCAAATTTCCCTAGAGGTTCTAAAGTTGGTTTCAAAAAAGGACATTGAAAATCACTTGGCCAAGTTTTTCGTCGATAAACCACAGAAGTTCTTCAACGACGGAATTATCAAACTTCCCGCAAAAATTTGAAAAGATCATAGATAATAATGGTCAATATGTGCTTATATAAAATTCATTTTGAATAAAAGAAAAATTTAATCTAAAAATAACAAAAAATCTCTCAATACTTTTGCCCCAACCTAATATTTAATTTAATAAATATCGTGTTTTAAAATTGAGCGTGCGCCTTCTATATGGGAGCGTGTGCTATACGCAAATTCATTACATATTAAACACGATTAATGGTGACCCCGATATGGTTAGTGGTGACCCCGAATAAAATAAACCTTTCGGAAATATTTTTTCAAATTTACGATGCGTTACTGAAGTGAAATGAAATATATCTAATTACACTCTTACCTGCTTGTGCGATAAATTGTCACAGTTTTTTGAAATTATTCGATAATTAATTGATTTTTGATGTGGGTTGCTAATATTTCGAGTGATTTAATATTTTCAAAATTAATTCAAATTTACTTCAACGTATCTATCGAAATTAATTTTCAATATTTCTGGTATTATCGAACTTTTTTGGACATGACCGGTTAAATTAAATTTTTTTGAATGTTTAAAATTGTGATTAATTTTATATTATCGGTAAAAGTTATTTGTTTAACAGTAAAAAAATATAAGAAAGAGAGAAACCAGATTTCTTGCATTTTTTTTTTAAATTTACAGAGAAACCCAATTTCTTTAATTTTTCGAAAAAAAATTCTGGAAGACTTAACCGATTGTCCATTCCCAAAATTAACGAGTAGTTTTCTGTGGAAATCGGCACTCTTGTCTCAAATGTTTATCAAGGCATGAAACGAATAATTACAAAACAGAAAATTGGCAATTTTTCTCAAAACAGACCTTCTACTTGTTTGTGACATATAAACCGACATCCAATGAGCTTATTCTGTCGTTTGCATCATCTGTCGACACCGCACAATTTTATTAACCTTAAACTTAACCTTACATATACTGACTGCAGGGTAATAAAATTTATATTTCTCTAATTTCTTCACACTCAGTACGCGATAAGGCACCGTATAGGTTATCATTTTCTCGTTTATTAATTATTATTAACAAAAATATTAATTTTAATTAATAATTTGTTTTTTTTCTTTCTATTTGCAGACCTCATTAAAAATAAACATCACAACGACGACGATTTACACATGAAAATGGTGTTATGATTTTTAAGAAAATTAAAAAAGTGAAAAATGAAATTTTTTTTTGAGTGTCTGTATGTGTGTCGTGTAAATAATTAAAAAAAATTAAAAAAATTTGTTACGAAAAGTTCAAAGTGAATTTTAAAGTTTCGTTGTGTAGTGCGGTGTGTGATGTTTTAATTAAAAATGAAAAATTGCCACGCGTTAAAGAAAAGTTAAAAAGAAAAAAAAGTTTTAAATTTTAATTGCTTTTGTTTTTTTTTATTTTTATATATGTATATGTTTTCCAAATTTTCATTTAACATTTTGATTTTATTAATTAATTAAAATAATTTTTTATATATAAAATAAATAAGACAAAATTACATCCACAAAACAAAAATTAAAACAATGAAAAAACACAAAAGGAAATAAAATTTTCCAAAAAAAAAAAAACCAACAATTCTTTTTTTTTTTTATTTTTAAATTAATTTCTTATTTATTTAACAAAAAACAAGAACAAAACAACAAAAACCAAAGTTTTTCATTTAATTTTCGGTTTAACTTTTATTTCGGCAAAAATCGACAAAATTTACATATCAAAATTTATTTTCAAATTAAACAAGAAAAACAACGGAAAATTGTTCTTCAATTGTTTTGTTTGTTTTGGTTCTCGATCCAAGCATTTTGATATTTTGATTTGCGCGCCCGCGCTTATATAAATGTGAAGCACTATATTTGGTTTTGTCGTGCACACGGGGGGAACAAGACCACAACGATTAAACCGCGCAAAATACCGAACAGCAATAACAAAAAAACAAACAAAAAATCACAAAATGGCTACTGTACGGTCGTCTAAAGCTAGTACACCAACAACGAAATCACCTCAGTCCCCGACATCACCCCAATCAACGGCGGGCAATGCAAAACAATTGGTGTCCGGTGATGGACAAGAAGATATTGAATCGATCGCCAAACAAATAAGTGATCATGCTGAGGCGATCTATCAGACGTGGAAGGCACGCGGTTTAGCACCAACCGAAATTTTAAATTGCCATACAACGAACGATACATTTGGTAAAAATTTGCAATCCCCCATCCATCCAGGCAATATGAAATTGAAATATACTAAAGATAATAATAATTCACCTGTTACAGAGCTGCTAGTTAATGCGCCCGATATGTCAAACAATAGCCTAGAGAAATTGGTGAACACATTTGTGAATGAGGATAAGGCGCGATTAGCGGCACGGAAACGGAATAGCCCGACAAGTGGTAGTACAATACAACATGCTTTAAAAAAATTTGAAAAAACTGATTCACCAATTATTTTAAATAAATCATCTCCATTATCCCCGTCATCATCACCATCACCATCGTCTTCTATGAAAAAATCTAATGTTCCAGATGTTCTAATGAATACGCTCGATCAAGTTCTTCCAAATAATAATAATAATAACAGTAATAATAAAGAATCATTATCACATAATAGTAATAATGCTACTAATAAAATATCGTCCTCATCACCATCCTCGCAAAAACCTCAAACCCCTGTGAAACCGGCAAATTTAATAAATCATGTCCCATCATGGCCATTAAAAAATCGTTTAGGTAATTCACCGACAGGCAGCGGCAGTACTCAATCATCATCGTCGTCCCGCTCCAGCAAAGAATCATCGCCCACCAAAGATATCGTCGACAGTCCAACAAAACCATCATCATCATCATCATCGGCGATCGTTACCCAGCAACAACAAAAAATACAACAATCGACAAAAAATTCATCCGATCTACTGGATGAAGTCTCAAGAGAAGAAGAAAGACTGATTAATGCTTTAAAAACAGGACACGTTATAAATTCAAGTGATAATAAAATGTTACCGGAAGTGATAACGTCAACGTTACAACCGGATAATAAATTAAATTGGAAAAAACCAGATGTGTCCACAACAAATCAATCACCAAATACTGTGACGGCCACATGGAATGGGATACAATTGAAACCGGTGGCCGCGGCCGCCGCCGCTTCAAATACGGCACCGCATCCATCGAAAATTGATGAGGTCGGTAATAGTACGTACGTTAAATTGAAACAGCCGAGAGCACCGCGTACCGAAAATGTTCCGCATCCAGAATTGAGCGCTACACGAAATTTAAATGTACGTTCAACATCGTCGAGTCCAGTGCGGCCATTTTTGACGCGTGGCTCCGTTGCAGAGCGGGTATTAATATTTGAACGGTGTCCAGAAATTAAAACGCCGCTCAGGACTAGTGCTAAGGAACCGATTAAGATACAGGTATGTGTGGAAAGAGTTTTTTTTGTTTGATTTTATTGTGGTCTCAGAAGATAATTTTTTATTTTATTTGGAGGGAAATGTTGTGTACAATTTCCGAATTTTGATAAAACTCTAGTAAATATAAATTTCAGAAAATTTTCATATTCGCACATCTCATCTGTTGTGTTTGTGGTTCGTTTGCTTTTAAGTAGTGGATTTTGTTATCGTATCGTTTTAAAAATCATTGATCTTCGTTATATCTTCAAGTAGCAAATCTGAAGACCTCAAGAATAAAACGAACTATCGTAGTTTGAGATTTACTAGTTTTGTTCTTTCTCCGAAAACTGATCGCAAACTTTATTAAAATAAGCACCGGGTTTAATGATCCCCAGATACTATATTCATCGAATAACGCCTCTGCAATTTTTTGTTAATCCCTAAGATGATAAATTCATGATCGTCGCAAAATCATCAAACCAAGCTGAAGGCTTTACCAACAAATGCGTTTCAGAAGTGTATTGACGTCGAAATTAGTCGTATTTTGTGCCACGTGAAAGGTAAATCCCGCAAAACCAACGTTGGCTATATTGTTTTCGTCGATATGTCAGTTTTTTTTTCTGTGCAGTCAGTGGAAGTTTCAAGGTCATGCAGCCACTCCGAGTGAACTCATTTTCACTCATTATTCACTGAACCATGAATGATGAATAATGAGTGAAGAATGAATAATGAGTAACTATTGGGTAAATAATAAGTCAACAACTAGGGTATGAATAGTGAGGGAATGGCGAATTATTATTCGCTCGGTATTCATTCTTTGTTAACGCATTGTTTAGTCATCATTCAGTGAATAATTAGTGAAAATAAGTGAATAACTACTGAATAATGAGTAAATGATGAGTAATAATGAGTTAACAGTGAAGAATGAAAGACTGACGAATGATTACTCCCTCAATATCCACTAATTTTTGGCTCATTATTCACACATTAATCTCTCATTATTGATAATTCGGTGAATATTGAGTGAAAATCAGTGAATAATTAGGGAATATTGAGTGAATAATGGAAGAATATCGGGTGAATAATTTAAGTCAATAAAGGATGGATAATCGAACAATCAGTGAATAATAAGAGAATGATGAATGATTGACCCGATATGCACTCATTATTGTTTTTAGTCAACGTTTTTTTTTATTTTGCCGGCTGAGTCAATATTCCCGGATCCTAAATCGGTTCGATTTATTTCATCAGCATCAGGCAATCTGTAAATCTGGTAAATTGACCGCTTTGTGATTAAATTTTTTGTAATTATAAAATATGCGCTAACGGCCAATAGCACAACTTTGCCATTTTAGCATTTGATTATGTTTGTTGTCATTAAATAAACGTCTGTAAATTTGTGACTTACTCTAAGTGCCATATATGTACACCAAAAATGTCCATATGCTCTTAACTGATCTCCAACAATACAATTTTAATTTGTATGGTCACGGGTGTCAGTAAGCCAAGCGGAAGAAAAATCTTACTAGATTCCTTCAGCAATGCTTGTTTAGTGTGTACCTTAAGTTCTTGTAATTATAAATCGAATGTGAATGATGCAGATCTTCCATATACTAAACCAATAATTTTTCCTTGATCATTACCCTCAAGAACGGATTTCTTTAATAAAATTAGACCCAACGGCAATATCCTCGATTTACTGGAATGATGTTGTTTAATCTTGAATCCAGTTTTCGTGATTTATTTGGTGGTAAGAATTGATGCAGGCCCAAACCACTATAGAATCATTTGATGTTTCGTTTTTTCTTCATATACCCAAACCATGTTAAAATTTTTTTAGGTAGGTTACCTGACATCTGCATAACTATTTGTTATTACTCAGCTAGTCAAGACTCAAACCAATAAATTTAAAAATTCAGTTAGGACATAAGTTTGACTTGTTTTGCAGATCCGGCTCGAAGGCCCAAAAAATGTTTTTTCGGCCTACAAAAACTTTTAATGAGTTTTTAAATTCGATAATTGATTTTGACTTCCTTTTAGGTTATGTTTCTTCGATATTACATTTTAAATAGTGGGCAATAAACTTGGATTTGAATTCACTTCCCTCTTCGACGATAACTATTTCGAAAAAATTATTTAATTTTATTATTTGCTCAATATTTATTTATTATTCACCTTTTAAGGTCTGTAAAACAACTGAACATCACAAAACTTTTTTTCTTAAAAGGTAATTTTTCTGATTACTATAACTTTTAATGCTTAAAAATAGACTGCGCTTCTATAACCTTACAAATGTTAATTTATCCAAGAAACCCACCAAATTGATATTCAAATTTGATCTTAAACTGGGACAAATTATCAAATATTAACGTTTTTGGTGGTTGACCCAACACAGTGAATAATGGGTGAATATTAAGTGATGAAATATGAATGAATTATCAAAGGATAATGAATGGAGAAATACTATGCAAATGTGACTAGATTTGTATGAAGTTTTTCGGTGAGGTGAGAACCATAATAGGGGTATTAGTAATTTATGCCTAATTGTTTTCTTAATTTCCATCATCATTCAAGTTCTTTAACTTATTTTTATTCTTCAATGAACATATCCGAAAATTCGTTACACTTCCTGTTACTCAAAGCGATGAAATAAAAAAAAAAATAAAAAATCATTTGTAAGCCACTCGTACTCAGACAAAGGATCATTTCTCTGTCTAAAGGACAGCTTCTATTGTGCAAAGTACATGTTTGTTACAAAATGTCAATCTTACCACTCGATTCCTGACAGGCTGTAAAAATCGATGTGAGTAGGTACCCGTTGTTTGAATGAATCTGTTTGAGTTGAACATTCGTCATTGAATTATTTTGATTTGTGTAAACATCTGTCAAATCAAAAATCTAACCTTTAATAAAAATTTGATTACCGAATATAAATATTAAATCATAATTTTAAATATAAGAATCCGTCTACACCGTATACTCGCATTTCAACATTTGGCGCAACTCACCGTATTATAACCATCAATTATGTGTCGACGCCATTTTCATTTTTTAATTGCGCCCGGCAAATAATTATTTCGACTAATAAGCACACTAAACAGCTTTCACTTAATTTTTTTTTTTTTTCATAATATAATTGACGTGTTTGAGGTTATGTGTTAATTAAATTTTGTTTAAATAACATTATTGCGCATACAAAATGTTATTGATCTCAATGAGGTATTTAAATATTTGGCAATTAACAAATATACTCAGTATCTCTTACCCTTCATAAAGTCTCAAGTGTCAATAAACAAATGACTAAATCGTGTAATGCCACTATACACATTCTACAGGATTTTGTGATTCACATAAAACTGAATGAAATTAATTTCATAAAAAAAAGCAAAAACAAAAACAATAATAGTAAGTAGAGTAACTGACCTAGTAAATTAACATACTAATCTTGTATTTAAGTCGGAACAACTTGAGAAAGTGTTAATTTGTGAATACATCTTCATGCGTATATACATACCGGAAGTGAATCAAACATGCAAAAATAACTCGCGGCGCGTATATTCATTCATTCAATGTGCGCGCGGCAACATTGTAAATTTTACAGAGTAAAGTAATAATATTTTTGAGATCTCCTTGACATACCCACGGTTTTTCTTTAATATTTTATTTATTCTATCTAATTTTTATTTTATTTTTTATTTTTGTTGTACACAACAGATATTTTTATCTTTTTAAAATGAAAATAACTGATTTGTATATTGTATGCGATCAGTTGTACTCAACTTGGATAATTTACGTGCATATGCGATATAAATTGGTCGAAGAGTGATACTTGAGGATGGTTTGACTAGTTTAATGTGTACGTATATGCGGGCACACAAACAGGGTTACATAAATATAATATATAGATCAATGTTGATCATCTCGATTATTTATTATGTGAGATCGTATTATATATGTACGTACAGTGGTAGACATTCGTATAAACGCACTATGGTTTTTGAATATAGTTCTAAGAGTAAAGTGTTTTGATTTTTTTCAAGTAGTCTAAATTGTGTCTATCATCTTAAATCTGTTGCTAAGATAAACCATTAGTGAAAATTTTAATGGTTTACTTTAATAAATTGAAAAATCTAAATTTCAGGTGGACATTCGTATAAACGCACTTCTGATAATGTACTAAAATAAAAAACATAATTGGCAATTTTTCATATATTATTTTATTTAATATTTGATCTGGCCCCGACCTTTCTGAATAACTTCAAAAATTCGAGTAGGCATTGAATTTGTTAAATTTTTGAGGGTTTTCGGATCAATTGTGGCCCAACATTCACGGATGGCACTTTTCAAATCTTTAGTTGAATTATATTGCTGTTCATTTCCATAAACTTTTCGAGGAAGGCCCTCTAAAGGTTTTCGATAGGATTGCAATCAGAACTGCAAGCTGGCCATTCAAGTAGGGGAATGTTTTTCTCGAGAAACCACGGTGTGGTCTCCTTCGAAGCATGGATCGAGGCATTGTCTTGTTGAAAATTATAATTTTTGTTGATGTTATTATCCAGATAATTTATCAAAACGTCTTCCAAAAGTTTCACGTACATACGGAAGTTCATTCGTGTCATTATAAAGCAGATGGGAAGCTTCGCTTAATAAGAAAATGCTCCCCATACCATTAATACTTCCGCCACCAAAATTATGCTTCGACTTAACGACGCCATGTTCCTCCAAATTATGCCAGTAGCAACTCTAGCAGTCGGGAAAATCCAGATTAACTTTTTTCCGTAAGAAAAAATCACACTCTGCCAATCCGTTATCGACGACATGTATTTACGAGCAAATTTGAGCGGATTATTCGTATCCATGGCCGTTAAAAGTGGTTTGATCCAAAATTTTGTCCATTTTATGTTCGGTGAACTATTAAAAATACGGGCAATGTGTCGGGTCGTCACAGGAAGATCCAATGGCCTGCATGATAGACGGTTTCGTGTATAGCTTCTTTGCGGATTAGACCTTTCTGGCGAGCTGAGATCTTGGATAGGCAATAGTCCTGATTGCAATCCTATCGAAAATCTTTAGAGGGCCTTCCTCGAAAAGTTTATGGAAATGAACAGCAATATAATTCAATTAAAGATTTGAAAAGTGACATCCGTGAATGTTGGGCCACAATTAATCCGAAAACCCTCAAAAATTTAACAAATTCAATGCCTACTCGAATTTTTGAAGTTATTCAGAAAGGTCGGGTCAGATCAAATATTAAATAAAATAATATATGAAAAATTGCCAATTATGTTTTTTATTTTAGTACATTATCAGAAGTGCGTTTATACGAATGTCCACCTGAAATTTAGATTTTTCAATTTATTAAAGTAAACCATTAAAATTATCACTAATGGTTTATCTTAGCAACAGATTTAAGATGATAGACACAATTTAGACTACTTGAAAAAAATCAAAACACTTTACTCTTAGAACTATATTCAAAAACCATAGTGCGTTTATACGAATGTCTACCACTGTAGATCGCGCAATAATTTTGAAATTTATTTATTTTTTGTACGATTTCAGAAAAAATTGTGTGTATATTTTCAGTATTTTTAATGTACAATTAAACACATGGCTTATGAATTCGTATGTATTGTACATTTGAGATGCAATGAGTAAACTACTTATAATGGGAACTGGGTTTCGTTTATATAACATTGAAAATTTATGTGAAATTTTCCATGAAATTTTGTTGTAGATAATATTGTGCTAATGCGAGCTTCTTATTATAAAGTGTGTGTATAGAAATGCTCAATTGTACACTCAATTCATATTTAGCCGCGAGACACGAAAACTTAACTATCCGGTTTACGATTTTAAATCATTCATCACTTCCAGGATACCCTGTTTAAATTGACTTGGTTAATAAATATTAGTACAGGATTTGTTGATTAAATTGTACCAGGGGCGGATCTGACAAATATTTATTGGGGGTTATGTTGTAGGAAGCTCAAGCGAATGATCCAACATATTCAATTTATAATAAAAAAACGCGGCAATATGAGCTCTCGCGCTACTGAATGTCACGTACATTTTAATTGTAAATATTACTACATATAAATTTCTAAGTATTTAAAGTTTACCAGACAACAGATTTTCAATGGATGCAGTTCGATTTAGAACTCTCTTGCTTGTGAGAAGCAAAAAAATTTAATTTTTTAATATTGGTTTTCGTAATCACCAATCTGTATGCTAACAAAACAAGCAGACTTTCTAAGGAGAGAAGCAGAATTAATTTTTAAACGCAAAGCTGAGGTATCTACGCAGTCGACTGTATATTTGAATATGCATACTCATTTTGTTCCACTCTGCATGTTAATATTGGTGCATTCATATAATATTTTTTTTTATTTATTTTATTTATATTCAAAAATCAAAATAGCTTAACTTCTAAGTAAATCTACTAAAAAATAATAAAAAACTAAATTTAAACTTGGAATTGCAGTAAATCATTTAAATTTGAGTAGCTGAAAAGGAAAGCCTTTAGACGCATGGTAAACATATTAAAATTCTCACATGTTTTAAATTCAACTGGCAGTTCATTAAATATTTTTGAACCCAAAATTAAAAAGGAATTCTGAAAATTAGTGGTCGTTCTCAGGTTATACTTCGTTGTACCAGCACAAGTTTCATGATTAGTCATTCTCATTATATAAAAAACTTTAATAACTTTCCAAACAAATAAATGTCTCAACGGAAAAATTTCTAGAGATCGAAATAACGGCCAGGACTCTGTAAGCTATGTGTTTCTGGGCAATAACAAGGGGCTACACTCTAGCGTAATATGTATCTCCCCAACAAACTAAACCGTATGATAATTTAGAATCAACCAGAGCGAAATAAACATTTTTCAAAATAGCAATAGAACAAGATAACCGTATACTATACATTTTACTATGTTTTATTTGTTTAACTTATCTCCATCTGACTAAATTTTTCCTATGTGACTTATCACGGCATATCTGATAAACTTTTCTGAGGAAATCCTCTACATCTGACAGAATAGTATGCTTCTTATAAAATTCTCTGCATCTGATAAAATTATTTGCATATGACAAAATTATTTGCTTCTGACGAAATTCTCTGTACCTGACCAACGTCTCTGCTTTCTTACTAAATTCTTTACATCTGGCCAATTTATCTGAATCTGACGAAATTATTTTTTTCTGACTAGATTATCGATAATTTTCCGCGTCTGACTTAATCCTCTATTAAATTCCTTTCATAGCATCTCTCCATCCTGAAGATCCTGACTAAATTTATTGCATCTGACCGATAAAATGCTAAATTTTAGGCATATTACTAAACTATCTGTGATTGAATAAACTATTGGAATCTGAGTAAATTTTCTGCATCTGGCAAAATTCTATGCATCTGACTAAATTATTTTCATCTGGTTAAAGTATCTGGTTCCGACGAAATTCTGTGTACCGACACTTAGTAATGTTAAATCTCAATATTCTGATAAAATCCTTTAATTCTGATTAAATTCTTTGAATCAGACACAATTTTTTCATTTTACTAAGTTGTCTGAGTCTGACTAAATTATTTGCTTGACACTAAGTTTCTGATTATGTCGAAATTCTCATTTGTACATCTGAACGATCAAGAATTATCTCTTTTCATTTGTCTAACTTATCTGTGTCCGACTAAATTATCCAAATCTGATTTAATTATTTCCATCTGACTACATTTTTCCTATTAGACTTAACACGCCATCTGATTAACTTTTCTACATTTATTAACAAAATTTCCAACATCTGAGGAAATTCCTTGCATCTGATTCTATCATCTACATCTCACAGAATAGTATGCTGCTTACTAAATTCTATGCATCTGACAAAATTATTTGTATCTGACGAAATTCTCTGTATACCTGCCTAACGTCTCTGCTTCCTCACAAAATTCTTTACATCTGACTAATTTGTCTGGATCTGAAGAAATTATTTGTTTCTGACTAAATTATCGGCATTGGACTAAATTCTTAATTAAATTCTTATCTTATGACGAATTTCTCTACATGTCACAAAATTGAATGCATCTTACTAAATTCTCTGCATCTGGACAATCTTAAATAAATTCTTTGCATCTCTCCATTCTGTGATCCTAACTATAAATTCATTGCATCTGACTGAATTATCTACGACTGCTCGCAACGGGATCACCAATTTTCTGCGTATGTCACCTGAAGACTTCAATTACTCCTTAAAACCACTAAAAACAAAGCAAGACGCATGTTTGAGGAGAGTTTATCTCAAAAGGAGACTAAACGTCTTTAAATTAGCAAAGCTGCAAGCATTTTCGTACCTTACTGAACTTTCAACTAAGCTTGAACCAAGTAAAATTAGAACCTTATCTTGGATAGATGTACCATTAGAAGAAGGAATGGATGGATCAATGGATTCATATACTCACCAACGAATTTGTCATATACTCACTAACGAATAATAAAATCGTAAATAGAAAAGCTGGACAATACTTCAATTTTCAAATTTTGCGTTGATCTCCATCACTGAAAATGTTATAAGTTTATAACTAACCAATAATAAACACGATAATTTGGTCGTAATTATTTGTTATTACGTAGTTTAGTTACGTTAATGTACATATGTATATCTTAAAATTAGAGGTAATTTTGGAGTGTCGAGACATACTTTGGAATAAGTGGGTTTTCTTCCTCATTGGTACCAAACATCTGTCTTGAATTAAACTGTGCATTTTGGTTGGGCAAGTCCAACATTTCCTGATATGTTAGAACTGAATCTTCAAGCAATCGTTTCATAAATAACATCATGGATAGTGTTCATCCTTTGGAAATTCTTGATTAGCTTTTGACTAGCTTTTGATTAGCTTTTGTGCGTGTCCAACTCATCCACATCTTTCTCTCATATTTTTGATGAATTGGGATAAATCTCTTTCACCAATTGTGGAAATGATCTGGTTGTCAGAAATGGAATCGAGGTAGTATATTTCGTAACCATTTTTAGTCTTAAAATTCGTACGTATGTTATCAAACTTAATACCCACATTTAACTACACAACCACTCCACTGGCTCTATATGTTGAGTTACAATTACCATAAATGTTGAATCCAGGAATATCATAATTATCCAGCTCGAAGTCATTAATCCAAACCTCGGTTGCGGCAACACATCAAGAACAACCATATTAGCTAAAAATAAATCAAAATTTTTTCGTAAACTTCTAATATTCTGTTGTATAATGAATAATTTAGACTTAGTTTTATTTGTTGAAAATGATGTTGACATGTTGAGCAGAACGAATACATATGTTCTCCGTTAACGATTTTGAAACTCACGAATTATGATTCCTAGTGGCCAAATGATAGGATCGTTGACTTTATCAAATACATCCTCACTCACACCAACTTTAAAAGAAATAAATGACAAATTTTTAATATCACGGTGTTTAGGAATTAAAGCGTTACATATGATTGTTGTAACGAGAAGAATCAATGCCAGCTTTTGCCGAGATATGTTTAATAATATTCTACTTAGTCGTACTAGGATGAAGCCTGCTTACGTAAAAAAACTTATCCTATATTAGAACTTTGACATACACTGCCTGAAACACGATCTACAAAACTAAACACAAATGATTAATTCCAACGTAATCGCCCCGTCGAAAGACTTGGATAAGGTTAAATTTCAATTCGCAGTTTTGTTATCTGAGCAATCGATCTTTTGACGTTCTTGTTAACGATATCAACTACCATTTGTAAACCTGCTATTCTTAGGCTGCCATTTGAACCCGATGTCGTTGATATAACAATTAATAATGGCCATTTGGGTGGCGAAATACTTCCTTGCACCGAGAACAACATCCCTCCCTTTTTAACGTTCGATTAACATGAATTATGTAGATACTCAAGTGAATAATATCCCCAGAAAGCTTAACTTATTCATCACTTGCCATTTTCAAAGCTAGAAGAAAATTAGTCACATTGCCCGACCAAATGATTTGAATTATGCTTCTGCGGCCAATGAATCTTTTTAAACACGTTAAAATCGGGTCTTTGCTAAGAATTTGGACGATTTCTATAAAAGTGCTTCAATGAATTAAACCATTCAATGGGCAGGTTTCCAATTTGTTGACACTTCTTTGGTCTTACCCAATTTTTCTTATGTTCGAAAGGCCGAATGTCGAAAGGCCAAATGTGTCGAAAAACCGAATGTGTCGAAAGGCCGAGTGGGTCGGAAGGCCGAATGTCGAAAGGCCGAATGTCGAAAGGCCGAACGCCGAGAGGCCGAATGTCGAAAGGCCGAATGTGTCGAAAGGCCGAATGTGTCGAAAGGCCGAATGTCGAAAGGCCGAATGGGTCGGAAGGCCGAATGTCGAAAGGCCGAATGTGTCGAAAGGCCGAATGTCGAAAGGCCGAATGTGTCGAAAGGCCGAATGGGTCGAAAGGCCAAATGTGTCGAAAGGCCGAATGTGTCGAAAGGCCGAATTTGTCGAAAGGCCGAATGTGTCGAAAGGCCGTTTATGTTGAAATTTATTTTAATTTTTCATCTTTTATGAATGAAAATTTTCAAAATTTACATTTTTATGAAAAAACAACATTCATATTTTTATCAAAATTTTTGTATAAAAATGTTTAATAATAAATCGCCTTAAATATTAAAATCTTTTTAAGTTTTTTTTGTCAAATAAAAATTAATTAATTATAATAAAAAAGAAAAATAAATAAATTTTTTTTCGACGAAATTTGATCACATTAATATGTATGCTAAATACACAGGATTTACATTTTACATTACGAAATAAATTCAATGGTCTTAAATATTGATGTCAATCAATTAAGTGAAGGAACATTTAATGAAAATTCGGCCTTTCAACCCAATCGGCCTTTCCACGGGCTGGCCACGTATCACTGTTTTTCAAAATACTGTTTACAAAAGACTGTTTCTAAAATCTTTTCTCCAAAATCTTGTTTTACAAACTCTTCTTTCCTTAAAGGCATTGCAAATAATATAGCTCTTCATTGATTTATAGCACTAATCTATTAAATTTAGTTTAATTTTTATTATATTTTTTCAAACATATTTCAAGAAGAGAAACCTACTTCTGAAATTATAATTTTAAATAAAATGTGTGTATGTACCTAAATTTATTATTAAAATTAAAACAAATCGGCCTGCTCATGTGAAAAACGAACTTAAAATAAGGGACATAGAAAAATTGGTTTGGGTATGTAATCTTGCATTACAAAATATTACATTATAAAATTTCGCATAGAAAATTTTGCATTACAAAATATTTCAATTAAAAAATGTTGCAATTATTAAATATTGCAATTATTAAATATTGCAATACAAAATCTTGCATAACAATTTCTCGTATATTTTTTTCTCTATTCTGATGAAAATAAATTAAAGAAAAATGACATCGACTAATTTAACTTAGAATTGTAGAGGCTAACGGCTTTGGTAACTCTCACGGTCACGCGGGAGGTCGCTGCGCTCCCCCTCGCTTAGCCCTCCGAGGGGCTTTAGAAATAAACTTCAGGGGATGTAGGAGCCGGGATCAGCAAACATGTCGCACTGCGTGCCGCACGTGGGAGCGGATTATATAGAACCTATTAATGACACCTACTAAAAAGAAAATAATTGCACTATTTTGTTATGCAAGATTTTGTAACTGAAAGATTTTATAGTTGCAAGATTAATAAAAAAAAGCAATATTTTGAAATGCAATATTTTATAATAAAAACACGTTTAAATTTCGTTCACCCTTAAAAATTACAAAATAAAGAAGAATAAAACAAAAGAAACACTATTATGATAATATATATGTACCTACACTGAAACCTCACTACAGTAGACATTGATGCAACCAAACAATTTTTATACGAGAACGAAAATATTTTTAAAATTCGGCCTTTTGAAATTCGGCCTTTCGACACATTCGGCCTTTCGACACATTCGGCCTTTCGACACATTCGGCCTTTCGACACATTCGGCCTTTCGACATTCGGCCTTTCGACACATTCGGCCTTTCGACATTCGGCCTTTCGACACATTCGGCCTTTCGACATTCGGCCTTTCGACATTCGACCTTCCGACCCATTCGGCCTTTCGGCGTTCGGCCTTTCGACATTCGGCCTTCCGACATTCGGCCTTCCAATATCGAACCGAATATGCCAATTGACTGTGTCGATCATTCTGGTTGTGTATATTGGTTTTATCGGCGATTCGGTTGGTGCGTATAATAAAATAATTGTTTGTTGTTTTTACACAGGATGCCCCTGAATGAAGGTTCAAATGAAGTAAATTGATGAGGGAGGTCATTTCCAACTAAAACCTTATTTGTATTTATCCAATTGTTGGTGGTTCAATTGCTTTTATTACCGTTCACTTTTGGGACACCCTGTAAAGTAGAAATATTTAATAATCAATATAATGCTTTTAAGATAAGATACCTATATATACGTAGACTAACTATATCATGATATGAGGGCACAATTTTTTATTTAGTATTTGTCGAGGCTTCATAGTGTATAAAACATTAAGTGTAAACATTTTAAAACCAGTGCTTACGTTTAATCAAAACTACAGGGCTGAATTGTTTAACTTTATTTCCAATAAACAATATCACAAAGATTACAAATGGAAAAAGTGCATTACACTAAGGACATAATTAGCAACATGTTATGGCGAGATTCCTCAGGTAAATATGTCTACGCTTTAGTATGTAAAATTTCTATAAAATATTTATGATGTAATTGAAATATTTTATTAGACTATTACACTCTTAGTGGCGAATTTGCAATTTTTGTCAATAAATCGATATTTCAGGAATTCTTAAACGTAAGTCTAGCATTGTTAAAATTTCATCATTCAAGAATTAATAATTTTATCAAAATAGGTTTCAGGCATAAAATATCAACCAATAAACTGGGATTATCAATTACAAATCGGTAACAGACTTTTTGAAATGAAAGTAGCCTATTTTCCGGACAATATGTATAAGTTGGTAATAAATTTAGTGCTAGAATCACAATTTTCCAAGCCTTGGTTGAATAGACCAACACTCTTCACTGATTTGGCTTCTTACCACTATCTAGAGGTAAATATTAATACTTAATACTATTTCGTCCATAATAATATTATAAATTTCACGTTTACTCAGAAATTTATAGATCATCACAGATTACGGTCAAAGATCGTCAGCACCATCGATGAGGAGGGCCTAACAGCTGACGGAAGTGCCATACGTGTGGTAACTTTTAGCAATCAAGTAGACAAGAAAGATCTAATTGAAAAATATGATAAAGAGTTTAGATTGGATAGGCTGCGTCCCAATCACTTTTTTGTTACACTTGCGTTTCCCTGGCTTGAACCTCACAAAGATATAATGAAAGAAGCTAAAATAGGTTGGAATAATCACAACCATTTATTATTGAAAGTTCTTCCACAAATTTTAAACCATCTCAGCTCAACACACTATTCAAACGAGCTCAATATATTCGATTTAATTTCATTGAAAATATCCATATGCAATCTATCAGCGGCTGCAAATCATTTAAGAAATGAAATAGATTATTTCATAACTCGTATTTTACGTCAAATGAGTGAGGATGGAACGTATCTAAAAGATAAGCATTTTAATCTAAAACAATACGAATATGATAGGAATTGTAGGCCTAAAGATTTAATCATAAAATGCTTTCTGTATGAATTTCAAAATGATGTTAAATCTGTTCTAACCGATTATGACAAATATTTAAATTCATTCCGTTTGAATATTCGTAGTACAATTAAGTTGGTAGACCAAAGCGATGTTTTTCAGTTGCTAGATTCAAAGCCTAATCGAGAATTTATCATAGATGGGAAAAATTTCGATCGGATGACACTTCGCTTATTCACTGATTTATGGGCATACAAAAATGTAATCCAAATTATATTGGACACAAATTATCATTGGATTAGTGAAGGACCAACAACCAAATTTGAGGATTTTCGGCCCATTGATATAAAATTGATCGGTGATAACGTTTACGATTTCACCGAAGGTTTTCTGTCATCATTGAAAACCTTATCCTATCGAAAAGATCTAGTAAATTTGACGACTAACCAACGCCTGAGTTGTTTTACGGTTTTTGATAATTTTGTTTGCAAGTATTTACGTATTTTTGACATATTTATTACCACCAAGATACTTTACGATCTGACTCAATGCAACTTGCCGCACATAAATAAACTTCAATTTATTTCTTGTACATGGGAAAATAAGGTGGAAAATTGGGAATTGCTTAACAATATAAAACATAGAATGGTTTGTACATTACTCTATTACGGGTAATTATCCCTATAAGCAATAATTATATTTATTTTAATTACAGCGGGTTACGCTTCTAGAGGATGAATGGACATGGCAATACTTGTTCGAATTTATTACAAAACAATTGATTAATTCAAGACAGAAGGAATTCAGTTTTACTCGTGATGTAGAAGTAAACATCATGTATAGTGAATCTCATGTTTCGTTGAATGATTTAATATTTCGTTTTGATGAATTTAGGACGAAATTGGAAATTTTCTATAAGAACAAGCAGATAGATTTATACGATTACAAAAATAAAGTAACGAACTACGATCTAACTTACTTCGACTCCAATATCGACTCCGACTTCGAATTTTATCAATAAAAAAAATTTATTAGTACAAGATTAAGAAGAACTTTTCATTTCTACTAACGGCTTTCCAATATTACGAGGAGGTCCGTTGACGAAAGCGGCACCCCAAAAGTTTATTGTCGTATATTTGTTTGTGTATAATTTTGTTGTCCATCATATTAACATACAATAACCATACAAACATTTCGGGGTGGAATGTGTCTTCTATACGGCCGTAGGTGTTTTACGTGAGTTTAGAAGCAGTGAGAACCATGGTACGATGTATGGGTTTAAAATAGGGCGATGGATACGAGAAGTATGATAGGGAGCGCATGGTCTCAGCGGTGATGTGCCTGACGAATGTGAGATCCAGGCAAGTGCCTCCCAAATTCTTGAATAAAATCATTGAATTCATTATCTTGTATTAGAAACGCAGTATATAGCATAAAGCAGTCTATATTAGGTGTTCTCTAGCTATAGTGAGCTCAAAATTATAAACCGCTATTTTGTAGTTTGTAAATTAAATTAAAATTTATATAGAGATTAATTATACGCACAAATTTATATCAAAATTGGTTCGAACCGATGAGGCATACTCTCTGTACTCAACATGCATTGCTCAATCATTGTTAATAGATATTTGGTAGTTTATAACTTTAATCAAAATGATCTGGAGATTAATTATTTTAATTCAAAATAAATTAACCATCACTGTTTCGTTATATGATAAGCCATTCTCTTGCTACAGTAGTTCAAGCATTCAAATCGCTTGAAATCAGAGTCTCGCGGCGTGGCTCTCCTCGATGCATACGTACTTGCGATAAAATTATGCGTGAGGCATGAAGCCGAAGGACCAACCTAACCAATCATATATTTAAATTAAAGATGATGTTTACAGTTGATGAGTAATTGCCCACGACCATGGGCAAATTTTCGTTCTAATTTTCTGAACATGCGGTGTGAGACGTTACCCCGTCAAAAAAATTGCGGTGTTTCCAACACACGACTTTCTTTTACCAACAGCGAATTTTGAGAAACTTATGATGCAAATTTCTTGCAAACTTAAGATTTTTTAATTTTTGGAATCATTTTGTATTAAGGAGTTATTTGTAAACCTTATACTTTTCAAGATATTGGCAAAATAAATTTTCTGAACCAAGGGAGTGGCCACTTCCGGTTAGTCGATTTAGAGTAAAATTCACTGAGACCTCCCAATTCATTTAAAAAGCTCAAATCTGAAGTTTCAGTTCTAGTGGTTAAACCATCTGGACTGTAGAGATGAAACAGACTGGCAGATAGACACCATTTCGAAACCCACTTTTTCGAACTCAGGGGACCTCAAAACAGATAAAAATGTCAAGGTCCAAAATTTTAATGATAATTTTAATTTTAATTGTATACACTCACACATTTAATTTTAACTCGATAGGCAATATTCATATTTGTGTGCACATTTCCGATTTTTGTTTACATATTCATTTCATAATTACAGAAATAGGTCAATATTTTGTTGTTACACTTGGAAGTTAAAAGAAATAAAATTAAAAAATTCAATGATTTCTGTTTCATTTATTTAAGATTTTTAATTTCGATTAATTTATGATTTTAAAATCGCTAATTTTGATGGCGCGATATTTTTTTTACTGTCCACGTACAATGCTTTCGTAATAGGTAACACCAATACCTATCAAAAATTGTAAGATTTGTTTATGGTGTTTTTAAACCGAACGGTAATCAATATACCTGAAGAGGCCTTTGTGGGTATTTATGGTCAACAATTCCCGAGATTTATCTGAGACTAAATCTACAAATTATCGTCTATGCTGGGAATTGGGTAATGCCTTGACAAATTTGTTGATTGTAACTTAGAAATCAACACAAATACGAATTGATTTAATTGGTTTTACTACTACTACTATTTTACGGGGTCTAAAATATTTTTATTTACTAATCTTTCTAGTTCATTCTACACGTCCAACTTTATTTTAAATAACACGGTATAAGCGCAGTGGAAAACAGGGTTTGCATCACCTTCTAATAAAATTTCCACTACATAATTCTCATTATAAGTGTAGTAATATTGGAATAGATGAGTTATTTAAAAAAATCTCCGACTTAATGCACTTTGATGACGAAGCAAAGTATTGTTTCCAGCCTGATTTCAAACTATCCAACCATGAATGCCCAAGGAGTGGTGTGAAATCTTTCCAGGCATCTATGACTACCAATTTCAATTTAAATGTTTCACTATTAAATTTCACGTTTACTTCGATCTCTCCAAGAAATTTAATCGCTTCACCTTTAACTGTAGTCAAATTATGGCTACAATTCTTTAATTGTAAAGGAGTAAATTTATAATGATATATACTTATCTAAGCTAACTACTGACGCACAAGCACCTGTATTTACTTCCATACGCATAATAGCTCCTTCTACTTTTACTTCTAATTGACACGCCATATTTGACTCCGTGACTGGATTTATCACCTTAATGGTGCTGCGACAAACATAAGAGTTATGCCCGTAACGGTTACAATTATAACATCTCCATTTTCTACTGGGACGTTGAATTTCATGATGAAATTTTATTTCGCATCTTGAACACAATCGTTGTATTATTCGATCAGGACTAAAATGTCTGCTTCGGTTATTATTAACCGTTCTATATTCTTTGTTTTTTCCAATTTGGTTGAAATTTCTGAATGAGACTGAACACTTCTATCTCTTTCTTGATGTATTTCGATTTCTATTTGTAGTTATTTGTGCTTTAACCAGGCTGAAATTCGAAGAAAAGAAGTTTTATTACTTATCACTTGTGTTTCTTTGCCGACATTTCCATATTTAAGGCTGTTTCACAATATTTTTGAAATTCTCCTTCTGCATCCTTCAGTAGTTCCTGTTTACACCACATACATATATGTATATGTGACAGACGTTTTTGGTCAATTTATGAAGACGTAAAGTTTAATCCAGTTGGAGTTATATGATCCCGATAAAAAACCTTAATAAAACTTCTGTTTTATTAAAACTCACCACTCTGTTTTCATTCAAAAACTAGTCCAAACCTTTACAATCTTGTAACCATATTCTGGTCTTTGATAACTAATTCTTCAGTGTAACTTTCAGTCAACCCAAGCAACAGAAAATAACGGCATATAATCAAATCTGTTTGAAGCAACAGGTTTGATTGTTCCCAAAAAACTTGTGAAGTGTCATTCCGAAGTTTTGGGCCTTGATTTGTCCCATGTAGATAGAGTATTACTGTATTACCGTTCTATAATAACATGAATGTAGAAATAAAAAGAAGCAAGAAATTGTTAAGTCAGAAATTTCAATCTTGAAGTGGTCATACATCGTATGTATGATGATGAAAAAGGATTCTTCTTTTTGCTCATTTTTGACGTACATATACTTACTTTCTGAAACATATGCTTCTTACAAATTGTAGAACAGTATATCGGCATTGATCATTTGATGGAATTCCTATGAGGAATAGTGATAACATGTTCAAACATGATAAAATCGTTTTCTTTCATTAAGTTCGCTTTAATTTGCATTTGGACTACAATACTTCCAAAAACAATATTAAAATCTCAGTCTTCGGCTCTGCAGGGACTACGACTCAATCGTCATCGAACCTAAAGACGTCTGAAAATTGTTTATGTTTGTTTTGGTTCACTGAATTACTAAAACGGCCCTAAAACAAGATCTAGCCTTAGTCCGGCCTAAAAATAAATTCTGTGACCTGATACCATTTTATTTCTCACCCCTGGGTATAATTGTTGAGTTATAAAATACCTACACATGCCTAGCGTATGCTAATTGGCTTATATGTATGTATGTAAATCGCCGATAATTTTTCTTAATAAAACAAAATCTAATGTTAACCCTAACACTGACAGCCACTGGTATTAAAATTATATTATCAACGTGTTTTATATTAAATATGTCCATAGATGGTGCATGTCCAAATCCATATTTAAGAATATTAATATTGTAACGTTGCACTTACCAATGAACCGCACAGACGCCAATTTTGTCTTAATGAATTTTAATTAAGAATGAAATGTCTGTACACACTCTCTTATAAAAACAAAACAATGTACATATATTAACACCTCCAAAAGTATCTCTATATAACACATACGGTTGTTTTGCATTTTTTTGTTTATACCAAACAAAGGTGGTCGTACATTTACCGTTTTATACTTTAGTTAATTTTATGTAATTACCCGATTATTATTAATATGTATGGGGGCGTCTATTTTAGAATTTTTTTTTTTGTTTTAAATGTATTTCAAGGTTTTGCCGCCAGTAGTTGAATGAAAATGGATGAAAATCTATAGAATATACAAATGCAATTGCATCACCCATTTTAAACAATTTTATATCTGAAGTAATTAATCAAAATGGCCGCCGCTGATTATATTCATTGATATTCACGCGAGTTGATCACCACAAGCGCTGATCAAAATTAATTCTGCATAAATAACGGCACCTGCTTATATACATACTCGTATACACAATAATTGATCAATAATCGACATGCAATTTAAATAAATAGTGTATACATTTCCTCATCAAAGTACGTTACACAACAATCATGATGATAATGATGGGAAGCGCACAAGTAAACAGCATTTTGGGAAAATTCCAATTTTATTTTTAATTTTAATCGTGATAAAAATAAATTTAATTTATTTTATAGTTTGCAGAGCAACAAACAAACACGTCTATACGTAAAATGTTACTACTACCTGTTGGAGGCGGCGGCGGCCATATAATTAAACGTACACAAAGACATTTACAGTTTTTTTTTGTGTTTTTGATGCGCGCAGATATCTCGGAATCTCGCCGCGCAAATCATCATCCTACACAAAGAATTTTATTTGAAATTGGTGCACACAACTCTCTCGACTATTTAATAATTACAAAACATCGCACATTTTGAGATAATAAAACAAAAAGTGTAGCTGTGTGTAGTGGAATATGTTAACAAATAAAAAAGTGAAGCGCGATTTTGTTATGAATACATGTTTGCTTATTATTTATGAAGTAATGAGACAATTAATTATGGGGATAAGTGTGAAATGATATTTGGGTTACCGGATGTTGTTTTTGTGTGGTAGGAGCAGCAGCATAATACTATAGTTCTATACCGTAGCAGATTAATGGGGGTGGGTTTCTCTAATTTAATTTTGTTATATTTAGATTTTGGCATGATTTGATTGCGGTTTTCGGATTTTACTTTTTAATTAAATTTTTGGGTATTTATATATGGTTTGGTGTGGATACAATACTGATATTATATAATAATATAGTGTTAAACAATGTTTTAGGATACAAGTTTAACCTTGTTTCTTAAATGCCTTTTTATGGACTTTAATGTCGGTTTTATATTCAAAACAGGGACAAAAATGATTCGAGATAATTCACAGTTTTGTAATGTTTCAGATGTACAGAAATACTTCAAGGTATGTTTGTATCATTAATCAAACCTTTCAATAATGAAGAATTTTGAACTTTTCTTCAGATTATTTCATATTACTCAAGATTCTAAGTAAATTGCGTGATAGTCAAAATTCGACATTGATATTTCCCGAAGTTTTCAAGATTACTCGAAATTTTTGGAGATTTTTGAAATTATTATTCGGCATATTCTATAGATTACTCTTAGACTTAATGACGAGATATTCCATATTATTCGAAAATATTCGGGACTTTTGAAATTTTTTGAGACTTTCGAAATTATTTATATTTTTATGGATTCTTATACGAAACTAAGATGTCTATAAAGTATACCTACATACAATTCGACATTATTTGAGATTTCTCGAGATTCTTCAGATAATTCGAAGTTTCCGAAAATGTTTGAAGCTATTTGAGACTGAGGTTTTCAAAATTAAATATTCTAGATTTTTCGAGATTATTTGAAAATGTTAGGGGTTTTAGAGAGTATTCGAGATTTTTGAAATTTTTAGAGGCTCTCGAAAATATTTAAGTTTTCTCAGACTATGCTAGATTTTCCGAAATTATTTAAGATACTGCAAGAGATTTAATGGGTAAAAACACTAGTTTCAAGCTGCTTGATTCTCAAAATTCGACATTTTAGAGATTTTGCGAGGTAATTTAGAATATTCGAAATGTCTGGGAATTTTCGTAATTTTTCGAGATTTTCGGGTTTATTTTTCATATTGCAGATTACTTTTTAGAGGTTGTTCGAAGATATTAGAGCTTTCAAGATTTCTGGAAATTTTCGAGGCGGTTCGAGATTATTTCAGATTTTCAAGAATATTCAAGGTTTTTTGGGATTAATCTTCATAGTTTAGAGTACTCTTACAGTTGATTCGAACATATTCGAGGTGTTCGAGATTGTTCGAAAATTTTCTGGGGATTTTCAAGATTCTTGGAAATTTTCGAAAAGGTTTATTTTAGATTTTCAAGAAAATTCAAAATTATTCGGGATTATTCGGCATATTCCAGATTTCTCTTTAACTTGACGAGATTTTCAGTATTATTCGAAAATAGTCGGGACTTTTGAAATTTTTTGAAGCTTTCGAAATTATTTATGTGTTTATAGATTATACGAAACTAAGATGTCTAAAGTAAATACATACAACGTTACTCAATATTTGACATTATTTGAGATTTCTCGAGATTCTTCAGATAATTCGAAGTTTCCGAATATGTTTGAAACTGTTGGAGATTATTTGAGATTTTCAAAACTACATATTCTAAATTTTTCGAGGCTTTCGAGATTATTTGAAAATGTTAGGGATTTTCGAGAATATTCGAGATTTTTAGAGGCTCTCGAAATTATTTAAGTTTTCTCAGATTATGCTAGATTTTCCGAAATTATTTAAGATACTTCAAGAGATTTAATGAGTAAAGTTGTTAGCTTCAAGCTGCTCAAAGTTCGACATTTTAGAAATTTTCCGAGGTAATTTAGAATATTCGAGATATCTGGGAATTTTCGTAATTTTTCGAGATTTTCGGAGATTTTCGAGATTAATTTAGAGGTTGTACGAGGAATTCCAGCTTTTAGAATTTTTTCAGACCTTTGAAATTTTTATTGATTTTTCGACATCATGCCGGATTTATTTATGTATATTACATATGACTACATATTTGAAATTTGATGTATGTATCATGTTAATTTTTCCACATTATATCAGAGAACTCAATGTTTTTGGAATTAATCAACATTCTTGGAAATTTTCGAGGCGGTTCGAGATTTTTTCAGATTTTCAAGAATTTTCAAGTTTTTTTAAGATTAATCTTCTTAGTTTAGAGCACTCTTACAGTTGATTCGAACATATTCGAGGTGTTCGAGATTATTCGAGAATTTTTTGGGAATTTTCAAGATTCTTGGAAATTTTCGAAATTATTCGGGATTATTTTAGATTTTTAAGAGAATTCAAAATTATTCGGGATTATTCGGCATATTTCAGATTTCTCTTAGATACTCGTAATTTATGAGATAATTCGAAATTTTCTTGATTTTTTGATTCGAGTTGTTTAAATATTGTTGAGGCTAAATAGACTTAATAATTTCGGTATTATTTAAGTTTCCCCGAGATTATGCTCAATTTTTCGAGCCTAATTTTCCAAAATGCAAGCCTCAAATAATAAGGTTTCTCGAGATTTTCGATACTTTTCGAGATTTTAGAAGTTATTTGAAATTTATAAGAATATTTTCGATTTTTGTGATTTATCGGCATATTTTAGATTACCTCTAGATTTTATTTAAGGATTATTCAACAATTTTATGGAATTTTTAAAATTTTCGAGATTTTCGAATTATTTGTGTTATTCAAGATTTCTGTAGTTTTTCGAAATATTTCAATTTTTCGGGTTTGTTTGCGATTTATATGAATATTCTAGATTTTCGGAGATACCATATTCCAAATTAAATAATTTTCCTCTTCAGAGTGAATTTTTCTTAGAGACTATTCGAAAATATTCAAGATTTTAAATTCCAGGGATTTCCGAGCTTTTTCAAAACATTTTACACTTTCCAGATTATTTTAGACTATATGAGCACAGAATAATAAATAACCAGAAGGGACATTAAGTGGAGCAAGAAATTTGTGCTTTTACCTTATATTTTACATGTTAATTTTGAATTTTCAGCCACTGAACGATAATTTAACACCGAAAATCTTACCTTCGATAAACCAAGGTCAAAAAAATGAGTCCATCTTTCTCTATATAAAAACCTCGTTATGTCGCTTCTGGGTATTCTGTGCTATGAGTTTTAATGGGTAAGTTCACACTTCCAAATTGTGTGATGCTCAAAATATGACATTGTTTCAGATTTCTTGGTATTTTCAGATGATTCGAGATTTTCCTAGATTTTTGAAATGTTCGAAGCTATTTGAGATTACTTTAGACTTTCAAGATAGTTTAAAATTGTTCAGGGATTAATCAACATATTTCAGATTACTCTTAGATTGTCTAGATTATTCGAAAATTTTTTAGATTTCCGAGTCAAGCTAATTGAAATTTTTGAGACTAAATAAATTTGATAATTTCAAAGTTATATAAGTTTCTCGAGATTATGCTTGATTTTTCGAGACTATGCCGGACTATTTTCAAATTTTCTAACATACATATAAGCTTATTTAATATCTCTAGAGGTTTTCGATATTTTTCGAGATTTTCGAAGCTAGCCCAGTTACTTGGTAGGTTTCCAATAATATTCTAGAGTTTTTGGTTATTCCAGATTACTGTGAATAGATAAAAGACAAATTGGAATTTTGAAATCTTTTGAGATTTGGCGTTTTTCGAAAACAATTACGCCAGATTTCTTGAGGCTTTCGCGATTATTTGAGATTTTTAATTATTTTCGAAGTTACTTTAGATTACCTATTCGGAATTTTCAACAAAATGTATAATTTTTCGAGATTATTTGACATATTTCAAATTATTCTTAGAGTTTGTAGAAAATATTCGAAATTTTTGTGAAGATTTGAAAATTCTCTATTCGATAAACTTTCTTAAGCTGTTTGAGTTTTTCAAGAGTATGCTATAGATTTTAGGGTTCAAAATTCAAGCGTATATGAGATTTTTCGTAGAGATTATCCGAATTTCTAGATATTTTCGAAATTTTGGGGATTATTCGAGATTATTAGTGATTTTTCAAGAATATGTATTGTAGCTTTTTCGGGATTAAGCGACATATCTCAGATTACGCTTAAAGCTTATTCCAGAATATCCGAGCTTTTTGAAATTTTTTGAGATTTTCGAAATCGTTTAAGTGTGCCGAAATTACGCTAAATTTTTCAATATTGTAATTGATTCTCTAGGATTGAACAACTGTAGTTGACACTTCTAAATTTCGTGTTTCTTAAAATTCGAAATTATTAGAGATTTTTTAAGATTTTCAAGGTTATTCGAAATTTCTGGAGATTTTCAAGCATATTCTAGGTTTTCTAGATTAACCGACATATTTCAGATTGCTTTTAGAGGTTAATGAAATTTCTCGAGATATTTGATATTTTTTGTGACTAATTTTAGAATTTCAAGGATTTTCTAAATTTTCAACATACTTCAGGATACTTAAGAGTTTATTCGAGATTTTCGAATTTAATAGAAAATTTCGAAGTTATTTAAGATCTTTGAAATTTTCGAGATTATGTGAAACTAAAAGGTCGTATAAGCAATCTTCTGACATTCTACATGACAATATGTGGATAAAATCAAATGATTTCGACATTTCAACACCCAAAACAAAACACAAATCAACACACTTACACCAAAACAAAAATACCCTACAAACCATGTCATTCATCAAAAACGTGTAATCAAGACCAAAAACATTAAATATAGCGGGAAAACATGTCGGAATGCGAAAATCACATTTATGTAAAACAAGAAAAATGTGAAACGTGTGAAAGTTTTTCTTTTAACAATTTTGTAGTACCTATTCCGTTAACATGCAGACGGTTCATATATGGCCCGCGGAAAAAACGGTTCAATGTTTTCTCCCGCGCACCGCAATAACCAACCACCATAAATAATTGGATCAAAAACAGTTTTCCTTTCCGTTAAGAAGAGGAAATTTATTTTAACACACAAAAGAAGCAAAATTGTTGTCGTCATCATCATACATACATAAATCGAGACTGTAACAATTTATACGACACAATAGCGAGTTTACGTATACATAAGAAAATTTCCTTTTTCCTTTGACAACCGTATTTATTCTGCCTTCTTCGTCCGCGCGTCATTTTCTTATTATGTACAAGTTGAATTAAGAAAATCACTCAATACGGTATTATACATAAGAGCGGATAATATCAACCATAATAAAAAAAAATTTAAGTGGATTACATTGGAAATTTCTTACTTTGGAAAACCTACAAGTTAATTGAAATGGATGTATTCTGACAAAAAAATGATGATGCAGGTATTGTCGAGTTAATGAAGGTGTTAATTTCACTTTATGTTACCAAAAAATAATTGTTTTAACTGCTGCTGGTAACAGAACAACATAATCTACATTTTTTTTTTGTACACAAACACCAATTGAATGTAGGTCTCATTACACTTGATATGGTGCGTGTGCGACACGGTGTGGCGTAAAATATCGCTACGTTATTTTTTAATTTAATTATTTTCGGTGTTTTGTTGTTTTCTTATGTACACACAGACATACATATATACTTGTCTTTCTTGAGATATTTATATTAAGTAAATATATCGGCGGCAGGTCAAAATGTTGTTAAACCAACAAGAAAATTATACCATAAATGGATTTATTTTATAGCAGCAAGCATGAATGGAGCACGTAATACTGATATCGAATGGCTTAATTGTACTTTTAGGTTTATATTTGGGTCGCTCTCCATTTCTCTCTCTCCGGTTATTCTAAAAATAAAGATTTATCAAGGAACACAAAATACAGAAGCATCTTGAGCTGTTATATACATAATACATCACCCTAATTGGTTTCAATTAAACTGGAAAATAAAAAAATATTCAAAAACATGTTCGTCTTAAATCCTCTTGTTTGAAGGCCGTATATAACAATATAATAGCAGCAAAGTATGTATGTACATACAAAATAAACATTCACATACATATACATACAATAATAAATCTTAATAGGATAAAGAAAGTATAACGAATTTCTAGGACTGTGGAAAAGGGAAATTTTGCGTATTGCGGCAAAATGTTAGATTACGAATATGTATCGTTCTTCTTTGTATTCGGTCCAAAAGTATCTGTTTTCGAAATCTTCGTGACGATTTCCATGCCTTGACCCAACATAACTTTTTTATTTGTTTAATGATAATTATAAGACGAAATTACTCGGAAACAGAAATAATCTCGGGATAAAAAACAAAAAAATTCCCACGCCCCACATGCATGTACACGGCAATTTGGGTCGAAAAACACGAACAAAACAAATTTGTTTTTAAAGCATACACACACATTCACCTGAAATAAAATTAAATTAAAATTAAAAGTAACTCGTATTCTAATCACGTAATAATATTTTCTGTTCGTGTAAAAAGTTTTTTATACGGGAATCGACTTACCTACATACTCATAAGTATTTATGTTTTTAGTTAGTTAATAAACCAAATAAAATGTTTGCGTTTTTATGGTTTGTAATTAAATTAAATGGAATATTGGGTTTGATGGTTTTTAGGGTGGTGACGAGTAATTTTAAAGATGAAAATTATCGATTTACCGTTGTTAATTTGATTTTAAATTATTTATTCATCGTATTCAGCGTTTACGTCAAAATGTATCAAGCGACGTTTAGCGTATTATTATTCAGCACAATGCTGAATATTATTTTTTAAAATGAACAAAAATATAACCTCAAAATTAAGTTTAAATATTAAACCTGTGATGAAAGGCGAAACGTATAATAATTTGTGATGTAAAGTTGGATTGAATTCAATTGAATCGGAAAAGTTAAATTCTCGATTTCGACTTTAAAAATAATTTTTCTCAAAATCATTGTGCGAAAGGGCGTAGTACCCACCAAATGAAACGGTTGAAAGCATGAAACGAACGAAGTCCCACGAGGGATTCCCAAATTAAAAATAATTGACTGTTAATTACTGATTAAAGTTGACTATAGAATAATAGGATATTAAGTACGTAGGCTTGCTCAATATAACCGAAAACAAACAAATATAGGTAACTGAGCACCAGTTAGATAAAATGAAGAAAAGGCGAAAATGGGAATGGTTGGCTCTTTTAACCAAGCAACGAACATGGATTATTTCGGGGTAAACCACCGCTTTACGATGGGCTCGCAATACGATTAAATCGCCTTACGATTAATCGACTGTACCAAAATCTAACTCACTTTACGATTAAAAATTCACTTTACGATTTACATTTTGCAAACAACGGGATATTATTAACAAATTTAATGTGATCTTGACTCGTCGATTAAGTTGTTTATTTCATGTAAAATGTGGTTCACTTTACGATAATTTCACAATACGATGAAGTTAGTGGAACGAATTACCATCGTAAAGCGGGGGTTCACTGTATTGTATTGCTGCACTAGTTTAACCCATACTTAAATGCAGAGATTAAAGGAGTAATACGGGTTCAAAACAGTTCATCAACAAATGGCTGTTAATGGCTTTTCATCAAAGGTGGTTGCGGACATTGCCGGAAATAATGTTGAAGAGGTCATTCCACAGACTAATTCAGCGGCCCTCGATCATCTAACATCAAATGACAGGTGTTTAGAACGTACCGTCATGGGTACTGGTGTTTTTAACGACCATTTGCAAACAGTTTTAGTGAAGAATAAGAAATGGTTGAAGAATATTTTCCACCGTGTTACACTGTATTTCGTCAGGATCGTGAGCCCGAGAACGTCACAATTAAAGGTGGGGGGTATCATTGTTGCACTGAAAAATGATTTAATATTTCAGCGCGTAAATCTATTATGTCATAATGCCGAGTCACTTATTGTTAAGTCAAATGTGGTGAGTTTTGGCTATTTTTGGTTTCTGTGTATGTTCTGTATGGCAATACCGCTGTTGTCTACAAAGGTTTTGTGAATTTTGTTAATGATGAGCTATTACCGCTAATGAATAGCGATGATCACATTTTATTTGCAGGCGATTTTAATTTACCGAAAATTGCCTGGAGCTGGATGAACGGCGATATTTATTATTTTATTTTACCTTTCTAACCAGATGTTAGATAACTTTGGAAAGTTTGGGACTTGTCAGTTCAACACTGTTTTCAACTACCATGGACGTATTTTGGATTTAGTTTTCTCATCTTTATATGACCTTGAAATTGAGTCATGTCTTGATTTAACTGGTCATTCCAGCATCTATCACACACCAATTTTGATTAAATTTTATTTTGTTGGAGAGGTAATCACAGGGCTATTCGCGTGTAATAACTTACAATAATACGTCTATCACTGGTTCTCAAGCAATTTGTGATGCTTTTGCAATTTTTTTCCATAGCTCGTTCGATGAGGACGGCACGAGTAATGATTTGACGTCGTTAGGTTTATCTTCTGGCCAGGGTTCAGTTTACTTTCTCTGAGGTGCTCAATGGGTTACAGGGTTTGAAGGCTGACAAGGGTGCAGGTAAATGCGCATATGGTATATTCATTTGTTTAATTTAAGCCTTTCGACTGCTTCCTTTCCTGAGGTGTGGAAATTTCCTTTTGTTAGACCGATTTTTAAATCAGGCAGGAGAAGCGACTTTACTTGCTACAGGGGCATTTCAATAAACTTTTTGAATCTTTAGTTAAATCGAAACTTGATTTTCATTTGAAAAATTAAATCAGTGAGTACCAACATGGTTTTTACAGGGTAGATCTACAATTACTAACTTGATAACTTTTTCCTGCCGGGGGAAGCTCGCGGGCAGGTTGATGTCGTCTACACCGAGTTTTTTTAAAGCTTTCGATAAAATAAATCATATGATTCTTTTACAAAAATTGATGGCATTCGGTGCTGTTTTCATTCCAGTTGCCTGGATTGCATCATATCTATCAATACGTAAAGATTTCAGGCGATGTTTCATATGTGTATAACGTACCTTCTGGTGTCCCTCGGGGTAGTCACCTGGCACCAATATTTTTTATAATTTTTATTATGTCGTGCGGTTCAGTGCTTTAATTTTTGTAGATGTCTTCTATATGCAGATGATCTAAAAATGTATGCCAACATTAATGCTTTCATTGATACGGAACGTCTGCAGCATAAAGTTGACATATTTTGTGAGTGGTGTACTTTAAATAAGTTGTCTTTGAATGCTAATAAATGTAAAGTTCTATCTTTCACAAGATTTCGGACATTTGGTATTGAGGCTCCATATGTCTTGAAGGATGAACAAATAGGGCGAGCGTGTGACATTCAAGATCTTGGAGTCATTTTTTCAATTAACCTAACTTTCAATAAACACATTGATTACATAATTAGTAGGGCATATTCCATGTTAGGATTAAATAAGAGATATTGTGGAGAGTTTCATGATCCCTATACTATACTGGTTTGCTGTACTTATATGGCATCCATTCTATCGGATTCATGCTAATCGAATTGAAAGCATTCAGAAACAGTTTTTGATTTATGCATTGCGACGTTTACCGTCTCCCGATCTCTATAACAGAGAAGTTTAAGATTACGTTCAAGTTTTCCTCGTATTCCTTTTTGTAGCAATAACTATAACAGCACGGAGCCATCATTGAAAGTTCTTGTCGCACTTGACAAATGTTTTGATTGTTTTGATTTTCACATTTCGAGAGAGTTGTTCAAAAACGTGTATTGTAAGAGTTTGTTAATTTTTATTTTTATTGTTTATATTTAGTTTTTTAAATTATACGGATGTGGTAGTCAGATTATGTTTTACATTGTTGACTAAATAAATAAATACGTCATAGAGTCCTACGTGAAGCAGAAGACTAATAGATGCTTGCAGATCTATTTCAGTCTATTACCCTCTACAGTGGTGCAGTTATATGCACTCGTAGCACCCGCATCTGCGGGGGGTTCACGGTTTATGAGGGCAACGGATAATGATTTATGAAACGTTGAATATTAGTTCAAAGTCATTAAGTATTTTGTTAGGAAGACAGGCCCAACAATTTCTTCAAAATGTCTCCAATGAGTTCGGCAAGAACTATTTTTGAATAAATTTTCAGCCTACAAAACGAGACTTGCTTCATGAAATAACAATTTCACTGACATTGGAGGTGATACCCAAACAAGCGAATCGGCATTTTTTTAAATTTGTTTTGTCTTAATTTCACTTAATGGCTGACTATTGATTTGATTTGGAAAGAAAAGAGGTATTTAGTAACTCCAACGCAACCCAGGAAAGAAAACCAATCATGATTGGATCATGAAAAAAAACAATCCCAGAAAGAAGAGAAACAAAAGCAGAATCATCGCCACAATATGTTGAGCAAGCAAAGCAAACATCAACATCGAGTAACTTATCAACTCAGCATAACAGAGAAAGCCAAATTATAGAGAAAAAAATAGCATACATCTATTAACATAGTTAATATCAAAGACTATCCAACTGTCAAAGCTCTGATGACATCAATCACGGACAAATACTTCAAGCTGTTAGCAGCACTAAATCTGGAAGATAAATGTCCCAGACTCAGATATTTGTAGAAATCTAACTATGTAGTGGAACATTTATGAAGATAAGCACGAAGGACCAATTAAGGTTATGGCTAGAAGATTACACCCAACATGCGAGACCTAATGACAATATTGCAGAGTAAAGGCCAAGACATTAAGTATGCTGTAATCATCAAGAAAGAGAGAGCTTTAAATGATAAAGGCGTCAGTGTCCTCACTAAAAGAGGCTACCGTTTTTCATTCTACATTTGGCAATGAGGAAAATATCATAAAAATTCATGACATTCGATCAATTCAAAATACGAAAATCAGGGTAAAAAATATCTAGGCTTCAATCATACTCAAAGATACTATGGACGTGTGGCAGACTGCGTTAAATGCGCTTGTAGCCATGTTTCGAACATTTGTACATTAGATAGGTACTCGGTAGAATGCATTAATTGCAAGGGGCAAATAAATCCAAATATAGAAAATAAAACCGTGCTTAATAACCTGTGTAAAAAATCTGAAATCTCTCATCAGAACAGTTAAGAATGAAACAGTGTTCATATTTGTATTCACTCACTGACCAAAAAGACTCCTTATGGAAAGCAACGAAATTACTTAAGAGACCAATAATTTCGACGGCATCCATCAGAAATGATGACGGAAGATGGATTCGAAGCGGTAAACAAAATGCTGATCTATTTGTGAGACACCTTCAAGAAACGTTTAACCTTTACCTAGTCAAACTGCTGATAAAAATGTTGAACGTGAACTGATCGGCGTCGAATTCAATTGTTTTTCAAGGGAGGTACGTTGCTGATTGATGATAACTGACGATGTCTATAGAATCGTAATGTAAATATAACATGAGTGATGCATGTGGTTGCACTTTCCATATCGGTTTGTAAAATGACATGCGATGGAAATGTGTTCTTGTTTTAGACAGTTTTGACTTGCAGATAGTTCTGGTACAACGGATTGTCAAATATTCTTGATTATTGAGGCCGGCCCATCTGCCTACAGTCGTTTGAGAAGCTTCAGCTTGATGACATTCGGAAGCGATCTATTATAAAAACTTTTGCAGTTTGTACTTCTAGCAATTTCAATCGGTTGCCCACCTGACCTTAAACCTAAATTTGCTATAAAAAGCAAAGACACGTAAAAATTATTAATTCACGCAACTCGTTGAAAAACTCATGTTTGATATACGATTTTGGATCATGTTCCACATAATATTTTATATCATCATTCAGGGGTATTCATTGATTTATGTTTCATTGTTTTGTTTAATGAAAATGATCTAAATTAATAATTATGTAATAAGCAGAAGTTAAGTACTAATTATGTTTATTGTTTAAACTTTCCTGGTTTCCAAAAAAAAGGATTTAGATCTTTTTTGTATTTTTATCGTCTTTCAGGCGCAAATTGTTTTTTTTATACAACTACGATTTGAATTGAAAATTTCGTAAATCATTCGTTGCCAACAACATTGTGAACATATTTAAATAATGGCATCAAACATGAACTATAGCCTCCCAAAATAATGATATTTCATGAATTATATACAAGAACTCTTGTATCGATTTTGACATTTAAAACAAAGAACCCATTAATTACCTTTTGCGATTACCATCATTTTAGACCAACAATCACATCACACGCCAATGTTAATAAAATTAACACGAATTTATCGATTATTTTACCATTTTTTTTATTTTTCGAAAGGAACAAACGACAAACACCAAATTACATTTAAAACGAAACCCTGTCTCTATAAAAACAGAACGAATAATATTAAGGTTTTACGTGTCCTGTGTATGTAAGTTTTACGTAGCTACTCTCAATACACGGCAATAATAATAATCTAAGAAGGGTTTTTGTTTCGAGCGCATACATTCAAATGGGAATTAGTCACGCAATCGAAATGGCAAATTGTTGAATTTTGTATGTCTTTTAAAAAAATTACTTTATAAATTCTTATCTTGGCATCGCCGGTTATTGTAATGTAATAGAGCAGTTTTCTTGATTAGCGCGCACGGTATTTTATTCTCCCTATGCCCATACACATTTACCGTTATCCCGTATGTATTATACATAAATATATATTTTATTACTTTTAGCATAAAACCGCATATATGTATGTACATATTTTATATGTATATTACACATGGATTTATGTCAATGTTATATCAGCATACGTATTACCATATTTCTCTTATGTAACATATTTTTATGGATATTCGTTTAGATTAAGTCAATATTGCAAACAAAAAAAATATACAAAATCGGAACATGTTGCTTTTTGGCTATTGGCTATCGAGTTTTATTTGCCCAACAAGCCAAAACATTTTAATTAATTTACATCCGGGAGGATAATGCATCCGGAAATATATAATCAACTGAAATATGATTTGATCCAAAACCAAATTAAATTTCTGTTAAATACTCAAACCTGCATGTAAAACACTCGGCAATAAAATAACGAACACATTTTATGCTTATTGCACACAGCGATATGAATGATAACAAATTTTACATATCAATTTTCCAGTTTCTCAAATTTTCCATTTACATATAAGCGCAAATAAATATGTATATGAATCAATATTAAACGAAAATTTCATCTAACGAGAATTTTTTTTTTTTTTTTTGAAAATTGGAAATTTTCGTTCTCACAAAAAATATTTAATTTATTTGCCTTCCTTTTATACCACCTCGTTTTTTTTTGCCAAGTTTTGCGCTTTATATTTTTGTTAGGATATAGGTACGAGTAGATAATTGGAAAATTTAAATGTTGTATAATATAAAATACTTGAATGTCAAGGATAATTTTCCACCCAGATTTGCACGACGATTAAAATTAAATCCGTACAATTATTTACATACATAAGTGAAACGAGAGGCAATTACAATAAATTTAGTACATGTTCTAAATTTTATGGTAATGACATTGTCAACGTATATAATTCTTTTAACACCACCGTGCGCTGCACGAGTTCATTGATATGTCTTTTGTAAAGAAATTTCTTTATTTTAATGATGAGATAAAATGAAAAAACAACACCGGTGCTGTAAAAAATATTTCAATAATTTTTTTGGCATTTGGCCAAGACAAGCGCAAGATGTCAAAACAGAAAATTATTATTATTAATAAGATAAATTTACTTTGTTCATAATTTCGGTTTTTGGCTGATGTGAGTATCATTTAACAGTATATCGGGTCTAATCTCTAAATATGTACATATTTCAGTTGACCTTTCGACATTATGTACACTGTGTGTTGTGTGTAATGTGTTTACCACAAAGATACCATCAAAAATAAGAAATATTTGGTTTTCTGTTGCATAGTTACCTAATATACATAAATATCATTAGAAATGATCTCTCTCTTTAGATTAAGTAAATAAATTCAACAAATTTGTGGTATTTCACCTTTACATTAAACCGAAATATAACGGGTGTAATTCGAAATGAAAACAAAGTGTCAAATTGTAGTTTTCGAAATAAATATTTGTTTGGACGTTAAGCAAGACAATGTTTGGTTGGATGAAAACCTCCAATAACTAAAATTAGTAGACTTAATAAGTGACATGTGGGTGTGTCAAAGAAGAGGCAAGAGCAAGAGCATTATTAAGTGAATGCTTGACTAAAATAAAAACAAATGTTGCTATAATTCTAGAACCTTTGTTTGAACATTTGAAGCTATTTCCAGTATACAGTTTGACTTAAAATTTGGCTCACAGATAGTCGACATTGTGCTAACTTAATTTCACGGGAATTTAGAACAAGCACATGAGGTCCTTGGAACCGTTAATTAAAATCTGCATCAGCTAAAATAGGTTGATTTCAGAAGAGTTTATTTCCTGGAGACCTGGACTCAATATTCCTGAGAACTAGTAATTAAACGGTATACCGTAGGTCCATACTGCTGTTTCAAAATATGCCGGTACAGAAGAAATTTATTATGTATGGGTAACTGGTTTAGTGTAGACTATGATTGGGATTCTGTTAAAATTGGTTTCATTAATAAAATTCACATGCACAGATTTGGTTTCGTTGAATTTGATTCTCCATTTTTTCATCCAGTTGCTGACTTTGATGTTTGAAGTTTGTTTGCAACTTCTACTACATTATTCCCTATTACAGTAATAACAGCATAAGTTGCAACGGTTGAATCTTCCATTAGTGGTACCTGGTACGTCCTGAGTATACCCAATGAAATTTTCATCAGGTCTGAGTCTTTGTATCTTACACGGAAGTGCCTGTCAGTTACATATGTAGGATCTCTGAGTTTCATAATATTGTTTGGGAAGGCCCCGCTTTTGCTTGTACTGCAATCTTTATGACAAACTTGATGACATGCTTACGCTGCTATCCAGAAAAAAAACTTGAATATATCTTTTTCGTTTTCTTTAACGTACCATGCCTTGGAACGTATATTAGTTTAATCTTAGCACTACTTAGAACTAAATCATATCCAGGAGCTTTTCTCAGTTTTTTCGGTTAGCTTATGAAAGCTTACTGTTTGTATTCCAAGTTGATCAGGTGTATCGATCAGCAAATTAATGCTTTAGCCACTTCTGCGAACTCGAACGACAAGTTTTTGAATCAGAAAATAACTAACACGAGAATTTCACTGTTTTCGACAGCGCTTGTTAAAACTCGCGACTGTGCTAGTAAACCACATGTCCCTTACCCGTTGCACGATTCAGGCGTTGAACTAATAGATGATGATGCTACTATAGTATTGTTCAGCATTTTTAGAGTTGGAAGAGCCTCGATCGACAGCAATTCTCTCATCTGATTAACAAAAGTTGAAATCTATTTTTTCTCAGCCAACGAGAAGGGTAGATACAGTATATGACTTCCCCTTAAACCTCCTTAGTTCGTATTGGATCGATTCTGGCGAAGTTAATGAAGCGGAGTCACTAGAAGCCACCAGCTTTTCCTTCAAAGAACACAAATCTACTGGAAACCTCCTAGAGTTGCCTAGGTTTGTGTACCGTATGCTTAAATAGAGTAAAACACTCGATATAGCTTCGAAATCCAAATAAATGGAATATTTTAGTTGATACCCCTAAATGTGTACACTTCAAATATAGTATGTATACTAAAATTACCTGTATAAAACGTAAAATTAAGGTTAGTTTCCAAAATATGTCTCTTCTTTTTTTTAAATAGTAACCCGGCCTCTCCACCTGCAATCTACCATTGAGTTATACCATTAATATTTACTCTTTTGCTAGTGGAGACACCAAATGTTATAAAATACCAATAAATTATACCAGCAAGTTATACTAATTTGGCAAAACTCGATGTTATAATAATTTCATATACAACATGTACAATTCAAAGTAACGGCAAGTGTAATTCTCCGTGTGTTGAATCTTAATGCCAATATATATTAAGTTTTAATAATAAATATTTTCAAAATTAACGAAAAGGAGGAAATTATTAAATTAATTCAATTGTATAGAGACAATTAATGCTTATGAAACATAAATTCCAGTTTATTCGCACCGAATGACATATCGCACGTTTACCTCACCCGCAGCCATTTTTAATATTTTTGTTTATAGAAATGCTAATGGTAGTGGTATAGTATATGTCAGGTGGAGAGGTAGGGTAAGGAGTTTTGGTGTATTTTGTACAAATAATTTTTAAAAACTTACATGGACATAATTCGGTATTCTGTAATAGTTTTTAATTAATATTTTATTTATTTTTACAATTAAATTTGTCGATTATTATTTATCTGTTGAGATTCAGTGTTGTAATTCTGAAGGAATGCTTCTTTGTCAGCAGTACTCAAAATGTATATAATCACGTTTTGTTGCAATTTCGAAAAAAAATCTCGAAACTCGTGTAGGCGTCTCAATTTCCTGAGTTGGGTCGTTTTACCTTACACCATAGGACCGCTATCAAAGTGACGTTTCCATTTATAATTGCAAAATAGCTTGTCTCCAACATCTGCAGCGCAAAGTAGACTAGGTACCGATCCGGTAACTATAGTAACTATAGCAACATGCTTGTTCTAGTTATCGGATCGGTCACAAGGCTACTGGTGCTGCGGATGCTGCTAACCTAACCTAGTTATTTGTTTGAGAAAGAAGATTTTTGCTTGACATTTTTCAATATTACTCTAGAAATCTAAGTTTATTCGAGATTTACGAGAACATGCGATTTTATAATGGGAATATCGTAATTATTGTAGAACTCTAAAATTATTCGAGCTTTTCGGAATTATTCGATCCTACTCGCAAATTTATTGCAAGGCTTGAAATTTAATGCGTTATGGAGTTGCCTGATATTATAGATTATTGTTCTATCGATATTATTCGAGATTTTTCGATATTATTCGACTTAATTTTGGAGTTGAATTGATTAAAGATTCGAAATTCAAAATTTTTGGATTTATGTTGATTTTCAAATGTAAATATCGTTGGATAGATGTAACTTGACATAACAGATATCCCAACTTATCGCCATCGTTATATTTTCTAGATTATTCTCGATTTTCGAGATATTTCTATGATTTTAAGTTTATCCGAATTTTTTTTTTTGGAATATCCTAAGATTTTTGTAAATATCGATATTTTTCAAAGTTTGCAAGGGGTTTGGTTGCATCTTGTTATAGAATTAGTGAGTTGTCAAAAATTAGGTTTTTAACCATTGTAACATTTGCACATAAAGTAAGACACAGTTACGTTTGTAGGACGTTGAGTTAATAGACGACATTTTTCTGGGATATTTGAGGTTTTCCGAGGTCCTCGAAATAATTTTGAATTAATCCATATTGCAAATTTGAACGACCTGTTGATGTTTGAAAATAAAACGAAAAATGAAAGTTGCCTAAAATTTTGGTGATTATTATAAATAGAATCTTACACCTAAAGAAAGAGATGAGAATAAGAGTTTGGGAGAATACCTCAAATTGAAGTTGAACAAAAATATTTTTGCTTTGCGAGGTTAATTTGTAACTGCACGAATTTAGAATTGAAAGAAAATTTTGCTCACCATTTTTTCTCGAATCTCTTTCACATGCGCTGCTTCTCGAAACTGTACTTTATTATGTCCGATTTGTCTGAAGCATTAATTTTCCATCAGCTAGTATAAATTCATGTGATGTCTTGCGATTTAAGGCTGGTACCAAACTTAATGGTTTATCCTTAATTTTTGTTTGAAAAATAATTTATTTACTTGCTCCTATTAATGATTAATTCAATTGTTTTGGCTTTTTTTGTTTGTCGATTAAGTGGCGATACGTAGAAATAAGCAATTACGAGGAAATCGTTACTGTATTGATTTTGTCGGTTTAGATTTAATGTGGCCGTTTGACCCATGTATTTAATTAAAGTGTTCTGAATGTCAAAACCCCCATTACTAAGGACACTCCAAATATCTCTGTATATATGTGCGATTCAGTCATTCATAGCCATTCTTCATTACATACCTTCAATACCCGAAGGTTGTGCCACCCAGTATAAAGCTAGAGGACACTTTTGCTGCACCTTAGATTTGAATACTTTCTAGTAGAAGGTCACTAAACGACCAAGTATTTACGGAAAGCAATAAATTTAATTTCAAAACCACTGCACCCTTTAGAAATCCCCTTTAGATTTTAAAAATGTCATGAGTCTCTTTGGGGATCGCCATTAAATAATATTTCGGATCTTGCTCTGTTAATTGTTTATCTTCCCTCATTTATTCTAACCAATACACTTTCACTTTATTTTGTGTTAAATCTGCATAGCATTACGAAAAAGAAAATCTCTCGGAAATAGATTTCCTCAATATAGTAAAATGTTTGAAAGCCTTGTGTTAGTAGTTTATATGAATACGATGTACAAAATTGTCAAACACAAAGGTTTCGCATCCATTGTAAGTACGACATAAAAGAAATTCTTATAAATTTATTGATACTTGAAATTGAAACTGTGCCAAGACAATGAATGACACAAAACAAAACAAACAAAAATATTTAGTTGTCACCTAAATAAAAGATAAAAATGATTTATAATGTCAGATTTTCTTTTATTTAGAATAAAATACAAAAAATCTGTTATCTCTATTGTGTTGTATATCTTCCTGATTACCATTTTGTATGGAAATAGAAATAATTAGCATTTTATCGTGTTTACCCCGTTTTCTTTTCACTTTAAATATATTTACAATTTTGTTCATAGGGGTTTAGTACCTATTTTTAGTGTATATAAAATCAAAGCATTTTCTGAGACAATAAAATCAATTAATCTACATTTTAATTAATTAATTAACCAAATAATTTATTTTCTATAATTTCTAGGCTAAGCCGTACATTAAACCATTACCAGCCCATACAACATTACAACGACACATAAAAAATTCCGCCAAAAATGTGTACATACCACGGTTTCATTTCCCCAACGGTAAACCTTTGCCGACGATCACAATTGAGACGACACTGCAACGGATACAGGCCGAATTTAATTCATTTCCAAATTACCAAATATCACGTGACAATTTCCATCGTGTTGTAACGGCATGCGGAGTACCATTATATTGGCGCTCGCCACTCTACTATTGTACACAATTAACGGCCGATGGTTGTGTGGACGGAAATCGTTTTATTGATTTTTGGAAACAGTAAGATAAATTTAAATATTTTTCTAACCTCAAAAATAACATAAATAAAATAATAACACGCCATTTTTTTTTTGTGTATAGAATGACGATCAACTGTAATGATGCCGCATCACGCTTTGTCACGATACTAAAGGGACGCCATACACGAAATCATTTACTACCCGAAGATTTTGTATCGCTGGTCCAGGATGTGGTGGACACGCATCCGGGTCTACAATTTTTAAAGGAGGCTGCCGAATTTCATTCACGATACATCCATACGGTTATTGCTCGAATATATTATCACGTGAATCGCAGTTGGACAAATAGGATTACAGTACAAGAAATTAGACGATCAAATTTATTACAGGTGATCATTTAGTTTTAGTTGTAGTTAATAGATTGTTAATTATTTTTGTTGTTGTTATCGATTTCGCAGATTATTCAACTACTCGAAGAGGAGGAGGATATCAATCAAATTACTCAATACTTTAGTTATGAACATTTCTATGTGATTTATTGTAAATTTTGGGAGCTAGATCGTGATCATGATTTACTGATTGACCAAAATGATTTGGCGCGGCATAATGATCATGCACTATCGACACGGATGATAGAACGAATATTTACGGGTGGTGTTATTAAGAGGATGCGATTAATGGCGGCACAAACACCACCAAATAAAATGACGTACAGTGAATTTGTATACTTTTTGCTGGCGGAAGAGGATAAAGCGCATCAGACGGCGATCGAATATTGGTTTCGATGTATGGATATTGATGGCGATGGAATTTTATCGATGTATGAGTTGCAATATTTTTATGAAGAACAACAGCAGCGGATGGAATCGCTGGGAATTGAAATATTGCCGTTTGCCGATTGTATATGTCAAGTATTGTGCGGTGTTAAATTGATTTGGGATGGAATTTAATGGATTTTATGTTTTAATTTTAGATGCTAGATATGATTAAACCGGTGCGGCCGGGTTGTATAACGCTGGGGGATTTGAAACGGTGTAAAATGACGCCAATATTTTATGATACATTCTTTAATTTTGAGAAGTATATTGAAAATGAGCATAGAGACCCGTTTGCATCGCAACGTGATGGTGATGATGTAAGTATTGTGTGAGAGATAATGATTTCGACTGGGATTCGTTGTTTTTCCCATTCTTTATTCTTGTGACATGTACTACGTGTGATATGAACTACGACGTCTTGAACGTTGACATACGTTGCACCCTTTTTATAGAAGAATGCTAGCAGAAGGTCAAGATAGCACTCAAAAAATTTATTGAAAATAGGTGATTTTAGTGGGAATTTCTTCAACAGAAACATCGATCCATTGAGGCTTTACTCATGCTAAATCAGAAACATCTCAAAGCCTGATGACTTTTATTCTGGTTCGTTATGGTTATGTTTATTAAGTGATAGGGATTTACCCACACTTACCAAAATTTTCGTATTGATTGTTAGGATCGATTCCAGGTAGCCTCATTTCTATTTCATATCTGTTTTTTATGTGATGCAACCATGTAATTATGAAACCTGTTGGGTCACCAATTGTGCAATTAGTTATGTGCTGAACAGCAAGTAATTACCCCCATTATGATTGACGAGTCGATCGACAATCGGCACGACTCTGCATTGCGTTTTCTTTTTTTCATTTGATAAAAACAATATGAAAAAGGAAAAGGCAACATAGAGTCGTGTCGATTGTCGATCGACTCGACAATCATAATAGGGGTGAATATTTGTAAAAGGCTTACCACAAAAGTATAACCGGACTTGGTTAGTTCAAAGTGCTTACATCTTTGGTCGATAGAGGCGTGAAATTTCCCTAGCTCGCTTTTAATTGTTATCGATTACTTGAGCCTTGAAGAGTAGTCCTTTTAAAGGAAAATATTGTACGCTGCATCGTACCGTGTGAATAATCAAATGCACCCAATTTACATGAAACAGTGAATCACAGATCACGTATGACTATGTACAAAAATCCGGCTGAGGCAGAAAAGTGGGTTTTGAAGTGGTATGTATCAATTTGCTTGCCTTTATACTCCACAGCCTAAACCGATTAACGGAACTGCAAATTGATTGGAATGAAAAGTTGTATTTAAGAAATGTCTATAAACATATCAGATCCCAGTGACCAACCGAAGTCGTATTTTATCTCATCTCGAGAATTAAAGAAAGGTGATAGTTTATGATAGTTTGACAGTATCAAAAAAAAAAATATTTTGGTGTCCCGATACTCAAGAAATTATGGGTCACCATGGGGTCACCAATTATAAGATTAGTTGACTGCCCAGTTTGTACAATAATAATATTTAGAAAAATAACTCCAGCGTACCAAAAGTGAATGAAATTAATTAGGTTAGACCAAAATGCTTCCACCGTTTTCCGTTAGAGGCGCTTTTATAAGTTTTTCATTGCTCGATCTGTATACTACTAAAATCCATTATTTTTTTCTAACTTATTCACAGCAGATGTCGGATTGGGATCGATATGCAGCCATGGAATATGAATTACTTGTATCGGAGGAGAGTGGTGATACACAAGGGTAAGTAATTAAAAATATCTCATTTCATTTTTTAAAAACATTAAACCTCATTTTTAACACTAAAAAACAACAAAAACTATTGGGAAATTCCGTTAATTAAATTATTTCATTACACATACACACACACATACACATAAATCATTTATATTAATTGTAATTCTTAATATAATTTCATTATAATTTATTATTATTTTATAGGGAGGAAGGTGTTTGATAACCAAAAAAAAATAAAAACTAGTTAATCCTAAAACAAAAATCACTTAGATAAAAATTATTTTATTTTATGTTAAACAATTATGCATACATAAAAAAAAACTATTATTAATTTTTTATTATTAATTAATTACGAGATAAATAATTAGCGCAAATTTAATTTAATTTATTCGATAAACGAATTTTGTTTTGTTTTAAAAAAAAAAATTATGTTACATTCATGGGTAAGCGTTTCATAAATTAGCTAAATATAACTGTGTGGTGTTTAATTTAATTAACAAGCATGCGGTCATTTCAATTATTCTTACTAACGTTTACGGTTTTGTGTTTGACTAATATTTTAATGATCGATCCGTTTTGTAAATCGCACAATTTGTTCGCCATTTTGTTTTATGGTTTTATAAGCTAAAAGCATTTTGACGTTTAACTAACACATAGGTATATGTATGTATATGTATTAAGGTTGTCTTGTATGGAATTTCGGTTGATGAAACTAACCCATGAAAAAGCACTTTTTCATTGTGTAGATCGCTGGTATTTTATTTTTGTTTTAAACAAATTTCCATAATTTTCTATTATAGATCTTGTGAAGAAGAAGATTATGAAGATTTCCTATCAGATTTTTATTTCAAACCCAGGTATTTATGAGTAAATATAGAAAATTTAATTTTATTGTAGTTAATTTATTGTTTTTATGTGTAGGTGTAATTTGTATGTTAAATACAACAAAACTAATTTCTGTAGTTGATAGTTGTTATTTGTAATTAAGATTATAGTTGAACATAATTAGCGTATGTTACTAAATGTTTTGCTTCTGGATGCACTTTACATACCAAAAACTGACACTTCACTATAATAATCTAAATATTACATTAAACGAGGTTAAAACTGATCAAAATTGGTCGAACATTTCAGTAAACCCAATAAATAGTTGAACAATTAAATTCGGCGTCATAAAATCGCGGTGGTGGTTTTAATAAACGTGCCAAAATACATTTTATAATGGAAACTAAGACGGCTCGAGAAGTTAATTTGTCTGGCCACATGGTCGACGGTATTGCTCATTATTATTCTTCTTCTTTCCTCTTTTTGTTTCGCCATGGGTTGGGTTCAACATAAGTTATTAAACGTGTAAGATAATGTAATTAAACTTTTAAATCTCTTTGAATAGTCCTTGGTATCTTTTGAACCTGCTATTCTTTTGTAATATGATCTTTCTTGTCACCTCAGAAACCGGTTCCAAATTTAATGTTATAATTTAATTATTTAGAACTTTTGAATTAATAGAGGTAGTGAAACACAATTACCAACTTTTAAGCAAAGGAGTCTAAATAGCGTAACTAAGCGTGCGAAACCGATGAGGCCGTCAACGTCGACTAGACGGATCGGACGAAACATACCGAAAACAGCTCGTAAACAGTTTTTCGGCGGCTATTTTAGCTTACCTAAAGAGGTAAGCTTAACGGTTGTTTTAACCGTTTAGACAAATGAGCCCAATTACCATACATATCCGCACGATACCAGAAACATTCTCGAGGCTGGTCGGGTAAAACATGTATCAAAAATACATTTTGGCGGCCATTTTATATGCATTACTAAATTGGACTCTAGCAAACTTTATTGAGAATGAATGATTTGAGAGAATACCAAAGCCTATACAAGCTAAAAAGTAAAAAAATATACGAAGAATAATCAAACCAGCCTATCGCTACGCAGTATAAAGATGGCAGAGAGGAGCCATATCGTATTTCGCAAAAGTATCCCCTAACCGAAAACATCAGAAATAAACTGGAGTCGTCTCTAGGGCCGCTGGCCATTTTAGTTACATGACTCCGTGAGTTCTTAACTGATATAGATATTCAGACGTCGTTTCTAAAGAGATCTTCTAATTACAAATAAAACGTTAAAGGACTCAAACCTCACGAGGTGATAGAACTTCGGTCCTGAAAATTAAATTAACTCCCAAATCATTCCCTAACTGATCCTTTTAACTTAATGTTCAGCTCAACCTGCAACAGAATCAGCAAATCAACCGCCAATCCTATCACTAAACTCTCAACGCGATCCCAAATTAATTCCTAATGGAACTCATATTCAACTCAACTTCAACTCAAACTCTATTCAACCATAACACGAAATTAACTCAACCCCCAATTGAACCCTCAACTCTACCCCAACTCCACCTCAACCCCAGACTCAACCCCCAAATAAATCCCCCAACTAAACCCCATCGCTCAACTCCAACTCAAACCCTAACTCAATCCTCAATGCACCCCCAACTAAACGCCCTGATCAGTTCTCAAAGTAACACGGTCCAAAAACTACATACCTACATGAACTCAACTCAAAACAAGTCAAGCTAACTTCCAACTCAACCCTCAACACAACCCCAACTAAATTCTAAACTTAATCGATGACTCCTATACTCAACTCAATCTCCCCTCAACTCCAACTCAGTCCTAGATCAACCTTAATTCAACCGTATGCGACCCAACCCTTAATCGAACCCAAAACTCACGCCCAACTCAACTCCCAAATCAACATGGCCTTAAAATTTTTTTGGACAGGATTTCAATAACTCGTTTTAAATCGAAGTTAAAATGGCAAATTGAATCCCTAACTTTTTGTAAACTTGAAAGCATGAAAATGCGTAACAAGCATTGACCGAGTGCAGAAGCGGAAGCCCACACAAGAAAGTAGAGTACAATACATGGCAATATGTAGTAAAGAGCGGTGGCATAAGTGAGTTCCATAAGCTCTGTGACTGTTTCATATTTCTAAATAAACTATTCTCTCTTATATTAGATAAACTAACCCCCTTACAATCATTTCAACAATTTTAGCTAGAAATGTCGTCGCTGCCAAATGTAGTTCTACGTCTCTCCGGTTCAAACCGTTTCGATACGGCCTACTTCTGACAGTTGTATTGTCGACTCGATTTCAATCAAATGTTACGTTTGCTCGCATAGCTTACTTCGGAGTGCAATTTCCTTTTTGTGACTATAAGAACCATAACCTAGAATTAGCTCGACCATGTTATGAACGAACTTCTGAGGTGCAAAATTACTCTTGCGGTTTGCCAACATTAATTGTAGATTATATGAGGGAGCTTGGGGGGGTTCGTGGAGAACACATTTAACCATGCCCTGCCTAAACGAATCCCGCCAGAAGACGAAAACGCGAAAAAACATAACCTTGGTATTTCTGCAATTTCTGGTACCTTGAGCATTGCGTAACTGGCACCAAAAATGGAGAAAACAGAGCTGTTTCAGGGTTTTTAAATCACTGTGGAAAAATAATTTTTGAGCGCTTCAGCGATATTTTGCTCAGGGAGAAAAACCGCAGCACCTAGACTTGCTTTCTGATTAATTTCTCAAGATTAGAAAACCGATTGAAGTTCGATATTAGATCGTCTGGCTTCGGAGTTACGGTAATATACAAACATAGCACCGCCTTGCTCTTCACGACAGAACAGTGGACTTCGTTCAAATATTAATGACTATCGGAACCCATCTCCAGTCGTGTCATTTCCCCAGTCCGACGGCCCACGAAAGTTTAATTGACAATGGCGAACGAATCCAAAATAACACGTTGCGACTCTCGGTCTGCGACACCACGATCTTTTTTTTTTGAATTGACGAATGCTACCATTCGAAAAATTAAAAATAATCGGTAAAACTAATTTGAAACAAAAAGCAGATTTAAATCTCAAAACACTCAAATCATTAATGAGTATTTACATATTACACGATTATTGGGAGGCAGTCAGGTAATTCGTGATTATTCGAGAATTTTTAAGATTGTTCGGTACTATTCGAGAATCTCAGAGCCTATTCGATTTTGCTAATGTTACTAACTTCCACAAATAATTCGATAATTTCACTATTTACAGACCTTTCGAATTGATTTACACTGAGTTTTCGATATTATTCAAATGACTCAAGAACATTAGTGTTTCATACAGAGATCATTCGAGTTTTCCTGGGTATTCCAAATTTTCTACTTAGGTTGTGGACATTTTCGAGGTAATTCGAGATTTTCCGAGATTTTCGAATTTAATTGAATTTTGCACGGCATTTTGTTTTGTGCTTAGATTTGAGTAGCGTTATGTTAAAGATTTATACAGACTAATCTGAATCTTAAAGTATAAAGGGCTGAAACCTCATGAGGTGATCAGAACTTCGGTTTCAAAATTAATTCAACGCCCGAATCAACCCTGACAACCGCGATAGAAATAGGATTATTAAATGATTTTTGGATAAAGTTTTGGAATATGGCCATGCTAAAATTTAACATGTGCGTTGGAAATGGAATTCTAAAATGGTTTTTGGACGAAGTTCTGGAATATTGGCAAGTTTCATTGAACTTGCCTATTTCTCAGCCGATTATGATGAAATTCGACATGTGCGTTGGAAATAGAATTCTAAAATTAGAATCCCATTTCCAACGCAAATGTCAAATTTCATAATAATCGGTTGAGAAATAGCCAAGTTCCATCGTACTTAGCCATATTCCAGAAGTTTATCCAAAAATCATTTTATAATCACATGTCCATTGCGGATGCATTAAAATCCGTTAAGGAGCATGTAGACCTTATTGGTCATAATTTGCTAAAGGTTCAATTTGAAGTGTAAAACCTGTAGTACTGTACATACATTCAAACACACTCACTTTTATATGTACATATATCGATTACTCAACTGCTCACAAAACACAGATTCAACTGCAATTCAACTGCAGTTCAACCCGCGAACGAGATCCAACTCAACCGCAAACTGTACGCCAAACTCAATCCTCACACCAGTATATATAAAAAATAATTTAACTGTTCACAATATATTAATCCAACACGAACCCAACTCTACCTCAACCTCAACTTAACCCTCAAATTGATGCCTAACTCAACCTCAAACTCAATGGCCAACTCAATAATTCAAACCGGCATATATAAAAAATTGGTAAATATTTATGTAACCAGGTATTTTGGACCAATTAGTTTGGCAGGTACTTGATTCTCTTGACGTACAGGTTCGAAAAGCTTCTCAAATCTCTCCCTTCAGCACAGAAACTGATTAACAAAAAAAAATCGAAATCGGACCTGCCGTTGTCCAGATACCATGGGTACAGACATCCAGTCGTCCAGAAAGACGGACGGACATTTTTTTTTTACTTTTTCAGATTTAGGGACTTTCAAAACGTCGAGAAAAGTGGTTTTGGACCAACCAAATGTTTGCTCATTTTTGACAGGATTTCAATACTTTAGTTTTTTTAGACTGAAGTAATTTAATAGATTTTGAAGATTTCGAGTTTATACGATATTTTGGCTAAACAAATTTACCGATAATTCGCCATTTTTGTGATTGTTTCGAAATTATTCAGGCTTTTCAAATTATGTTCGAATTTTGTGGTTTGAAGATATTGTTAAGACGTTTGCTGAAGAAAACGTAATTTGGCGATTCCATTCTACAGTTCCTAAGTAGTTTACTGTAGTAGTCTTCTAGGTACAATTATGTTATGAAGTGCTGTCTCGTTAACCATATTCACCAACAAATCGTAGTTTTAGGATGGTCCCAAAGAATTGGACTATTTTTTAATCGAGGCTAAGTGTATCGAGCTAGAAAGAGACTACTTTTCATTCAAAAAGTATTTGCATAGGGTAAATAAGGATGTGTGCATATTTTTAATAAAAACTAAATAAGGGCAGGGTTAAATAATATTAGAAAGTATGTAAACCCGCTTCAAAACAGAAACGGGGGGATGTGACATGACATATTGTGTTATGGAATGCACCCATCATGTGGTATAGGTTAAGAAGCAACGCTTGTAAAATGTTAAGTACATTTTGTATAATGACATTAATGACTACTACTGATAAATAAAGAAGGAATATAACAAACCTAATCCTCTAATGTGTGTCACTACGTTATAGCTAATTCTCAATTACCCAGTTTAAAGCCGGCCTGGGTTTAATGTGAACATTACCAGCTCACAATTTGCTGCTCTTTGGAGAATAGAGTTCACTAATCAGATTTACTTCTTCTATGTTATAATGTTTTTGGTTCCTAAAAGAAAACTAGCCCAATGAGCCGGAATAGACGAAGATCCAATAAATTGTAATTATACCAACTACTGTGAAGTCAAATGCAATCTATTGGGCAAAGCATGGTCGGGGAGCCAGAGCCAGGAGCCTCGAAGCTGGGCATGTTTGGTAAGCCAGAAACTATGTAAAACATTGCTTTTTTCATTTATTATTTTGTCAAAATTAAGTTTTTGTTCAAAAGTGCCAATAATAAAATCATGAAACTTGGAACAAAAAAATCGGGATAGGTCGTATCCGGCTACGGCTTGGCTTCGACTCCGGCTCCAGCTCCGTGGCTCCTAACTCCGGCTTCAACTCCCCAGCTCTTGCAAAGTAAAACGCACAAGTTTACTGTTCAGCGGTTAGAACGGGAGTGAGGACCGAAACGTTTATTTGACTCTGTTACATGAATATTATGTCCAGAGAGTGCACCTGCATCGTACTTCACGCTTTACATTTCATCATAAATGTCCGACAAATTATATATTACTTGAGGGCCATGTGGGCGTTAAGCCACCTCGCACTGCGACAAATTATATAACAAATTGGCAAACAATTGTTCTTGCTGTTTTGCTTATAAATTCAGTGTTTTGGTTGGCGTTTTTCTCTTTATGACGGATTCGATTTCCATTCGATTTTCTGCCCATACCGTAACAAATAAGTTCTTCACCCAGCCTTTCTTCTTATATTCGATGAACTAGGAAAACCTCGCCATCCGTATTAATACGATTGTTTGGTAAGAGTAACGGTGGAACACCATGTTTTGGCGCCTAACATGAATGGTTAGAGTAACCACTATAATCCGCCGAATACATTGATTAAGGTACCGATTAAAACTAAACTTGCATTTGATTAATAAAAAAGGGAAGTGATTCACAAATCATCACTCTCTTGCCTTGGTTAAAAAGCTGGTTTGAATCTTTGAAAACTTTTATTTATGAATAAATTCTTTAAAAATATTCGGTAAAAGGAAGAAAATTCTTCAATAAATGTTTTGGAGAATGGAGAATTTATGTAGTATATTTTAGTTATTCAAATCTCCGCTATATACAAGAAAGAGCGCTACAGGCGAGTGAATGATGCATTGTGCATCGTAGCCTGAAAAAGAAAATAATTTTAGCTTACCTATTAATTAAAACATTACACCAGCAATAATCGAAAATATGGATTACTAACGCTCTAAATGGGTCTTAAATTCCGCAAACACACAATATAACATCAAACTAAAAATCGCCATGTGAATACTAGTGTCTTGAACGCCATTTTCCGAAAAATCGAATTTTAGATTTCCGGCTAAAATTGTCAATTAGTGTACGTTTCGACAGCAAAGTTCGTTGTTATTTTAACAACAGGAAATATTTTTTTGTATGGTTGTGTGGGTATTTCGTTTGAATATGTATTTGTACTTTTTGACGTTTGATACAATTTTGAAACTGGTTGCAAATGAATGACAAGATTAAGATTGACAAGTTTAAGGTTGAGTAGAATTGCTGCTTGAAAAATTTTTGAGATTCGTACGAAGAAAGAGAGTTGTCTCAAGGACGTGATTTCCGACTATATTCTGAATTTATTAATACAAAATTGATTAGAATACTTTTCAATTTAAAAATATACATCTATAATTAATGTTTTATTTATAACTTTGAGCCGCCATTTTGGCATATATGCATTTGGCATCATCAGCCGCCAGTGTAATATTACACAGCTATTGTAAAATACGAACATAATTTAACAGTTTTTAGTACATTTTAGTACTATAATTAATTATCTTAAATATCCATAATTAATTGGAATATACTTCTACTTCTCGGAAAATACGGGTGGATCGCTTCGAACAATTTGTCAAAAAATTTAAAAAATTTTTGTTTTCTGTTTTATATTGTGTATGTGCGCGTTTATTTTATTTTGCAGGGTCAAACATTCACTGATTAGAAATAAATAAAACTCTTCGGTTTCTTTTTTTCTTGATTTTTTGGATTGTTAATTTTTATTTCAAATACAAATTAAAAAGGTTTACAAATTCGCTTTAGTGCTAAAAATAAATAACAATCATTGACTCCTGTTTCAAAATTTGACGTCTAATAACAATAACAAAATAATTAGTTTGCACATTTGACGAAAGGAGGGAGGGTAGTATGTAGTTTAATTTTACCGTCAAGACGATAACTCCAAATTATGATCATAAAATTAATTTTTAGAACTATAATTAATTTTGCCGTCAAGACAAGGGTTACAAATGGTCATACTCAATCCTAAAATTCCTTAAAGCTGTTCAAAATAGACAAATAATATTCTACATTCAATAAACGTCAAAATAAAAATGTATTTACAATTATAGGGTGGTTCAATAATTTCGTAGGGGAAATTTTGTATTTTAGTACTAATGTAAAAATAACAACCAAAAAACATCTAGGCATTAGTACTTTTTGGTTGTTATTTTAAATGTTTTTTTATTTGTGTGGGTTACAAATTTTTTGTCGCTACACATTTTTTTTGTATATGCATACTATCCGTGTGAGAAGCGTTGCAAAAATAACAACGATCTTTGCTGTCGAAACGTACACTTATCCAAACGAAATACCCACACAACCATACAAAAAAATATTTCCCGTTGTTAAAATAACAACGAGATTTGCGGTCGAAACCAAGCCTTATAAATCTATCACATACAATGATTAAATATTCACATAATTTCAATTGGACTGAAAAAATCGAAAAAAGTTTATCGCGATCTCGAGCAGCAATCTATAGAAAAGCGCAGCTTAATTAAAAAATGGATATAGTACACCACACTACAGTATTGACGATTTTCCGCGAAAGGGTTGCCATCTATGATGAACTAACATTAGTGCTATACAATTAATTTGATGTTTGATTTAGTATGTGAAATAAACATTTAAATGATATACAAACGAATTCAAATGAATAATAATTTAATTTTAATAAACAAGATTGTACCTACCAGCCATTTCATACTAAAACATTATAATCCACTAAACGTCAAATTTGATTTATACATAGCAGTATAGCACTTAACCTACGCGACATCTATATCAGTAAAATCATCAATACTCACGTGACGAAATATCGAAATTCAAGTTACTAATGGCAACCAATTTGCATTCCACGTGTCACGCCATATGTGATATTTAAAAAAAAAAAACTAACCTCAAAAAACGAAATATGTCCAGTTAATTAATTTCGACATTTTTCTATTTAATTTTAGGTCTTACGACGAGGATAGTGATTACCAGGAACATCCAACATTAGATTTAACAAATTTATTTGATCATTACTTAGAAAATGAATAATTAATTAAAAAAAAATTAATTATATCAAATTATGCTTTCGATTAATTTATTTATTTAAAAATATGTTTATAATTATTTTTTATGTTATATAAATTAATAAAATTATATAAGTATATTTAAAAAAAAAATATTTTGGTGCTCATATTAATTATATTATTTTATTATTATTTAATTAATAAATTTAAACAAAAAAAAATAATTTTTTTAAGTGTTAAAAATGTTTTATTGATATTTAAATAATGAGCAAATTCGGTATAATAAAAATGTAATAAGTAAAATGGCGGCGCCATATTTTGTGTAGTGGCCACGCGGGTGAAAAATAAAAAAACAAAATGGTTACCATAATATATATGTAGATTTGACAGAAAACTGATTCACTCGCATTTTATTTCTAAATTTTTGTATGTATATGTATTTGTATTACAAACCAATTCTCAAATTTCATTAAATTATATAAAATAGTTTATTAATCAATAAATAGTGTTTAATAGGCTATGGATTTGTATGTTTTATAAACAAATCAAAATAAAATATAATAAAAACAAGATGTAGCGCCATCTTGTTGTATTTTTATTATAAACTAACCGCCATTTTGATTTTATTCGAGTCGAAAAAAAAACAATCGAACCTTAAAAATTGTAATTTATAATATGCTCATTAATTAATTTTACTTATAATTAATAATTATAATATAAATTGTAATACCAAAAAAAAAAAAAAAGAAAACAAATAATAAATTATTTTGTATATTTTAAAACATCATATTAAAAACAAAAATAATAATAATTCATTGACTGAATAATTTTGTTGTTTTTTTATTAATTAATTATTATTATTAAACAAAAAAAAATATATTAATTTATTATTTATACAAATTATATATATAAATAAATATTATACTAAGTAAAATATATAATTTTTATGTGTGTTATGTAATAAAATTGTGTTGATTTTTAAAAATTATACTTAATTATTAATTATTTTGTTTTAATTTAATTTTTTTTTTTAATTATTATTATTATTATTTGATGTGAAGACGAATTGATTGATGTAGAATAATGAATAAATAAATGAAAAATAAATTTTATCGTTATTAATTAACAAAAAATAATATTTTTTTTTTGTTTTTGTATTATTTAATTAATTTTATATTTTATTTTAATTTACGTTTTTTTTATTTTAGGTTATATTCATGGCTTTTGTAGTACCTTTATATAAAACAAAACAAAAAAAAAAGTAAAGTTCCATCCTATTTAAGAATAAAAAAAAACAAATAATAACAGACCTGCTGAATAAATAAACAAATATTGTAAATATAATGCTTGTTATAATAATTATGTAGATTTTCATTTTTAATTAAAAAAAAATTAAAAACATTGTACTCTGCTGAATTGATTATAGGAATTATATTTTATTTTTTACAACAAAATATATTTAGTATTTAAAAAATAAAAAATAAAAGTAAAAATTAATACAAAACAAAAGTATTTTGAATACAAAAATAAATGTAAAAATTAATTATAAGTGTCAGAATAATTTTAAAATAATATTATGGTTAGTAATTAATTTAAATTAAATTAAGTTTAAGTAATAGCCTTGGGTATGGGTAACTATATTATTGTGGAGGGTTGAGTCAGGGGACTTTATTGAATTCCTTTAATTTATTTTTTTTTTTATTATTTGAAGCAATGGATATCATTTGTCTACTACTAAACTTTTTGCTATCTTAAATCAATTTTAGTATCGATCATATAACTAATATTAGTCAAACAAGTATCATAAATACCATGGATGAAGGCAATCGATCAAGCGAAGTGAAATTGATTTACGATCATTCTATCAAAATAACATTTATTTGGTCTTCCGAATTTTCTGTGATCAAGGGAAGTCAATTAAAATCAGACAAAGCAGACTGTTTGTTCGATTTGTATTCAATTCGATTACTTTCTTGTAAATTTCGCGATATTTTCTTTAATCGTATCATGTACTAGGGTAAGTTTAATTGGCAGCAGAAGTAATAGTTCACCTTCTGAAATATCCCCTAACTGATCCAGCACTCCGTAGACGTGGCCACGATTAATTTTGTAATACCCAAATAAAATAAAATGCTGTAAGTGCTGGACAATTTCGTGGATGCTGCTTCGGAGAGCCACCGTGTTTTCATAAATATACTTATCCCAATTGTTATGCTTTGTGGTGGTATAAGCTGTAATGGCGGATATGACGAAAGATTCACTCTTTCAGAGGCATTCGACCGAAGGGAGTGCTGTAACACTATTTTATGTATGCTTTCGGAAGGTTAATCTCGTCGCAATAAATTATTGAGAGCATATCTGGATCGAAATTGTCTTTGCTCCGCTTGTGTTCTATCGTGAACTTAAATCCTCGGAGTTTAAGGCTCCACCTCCCTAACCTACCACTTTAATCACGCTGAGTCTGTAGCCACTTTAGGCTAGCACGATAGGTGATCAAAAAGAAATCATGAACTTTTATGTATTAGCCGAAACTTCTTAATGGCTAGAATAGCAGCCAGCTAAGCATTGTTATGGAGTAATTCCGTAGAGCTGGTCAGAAGGTGTCCATTGTAATGTGTCTTTCTTTAGGTTAATCAGTAATCGGTGTTGCTATGCTTGCAAATTTCTCGATAAAACGACGGTACCATTCAGAGATCCCGATTCGTGGTAGGTATTGAAGGTTAACTATTACCTCAATTTTTTTTGGGCCTGGTCTGAATCCTTTCTCTCCCACCAAATGGCTCAAATAACGAATTTCCTTCATGACAAATTTTCTCTTTTCTAAGTTAATAGTTAACCCAGCCGTCTGTAATAGAGTTGCTACTAATGATCTACAGATCGTCCAGATATACGAAAATTAGATCGTGAAACGGCACATTGACTGGGCTGAACTGATAGTGCAGTCGCCCTACAGACAACCGAGTTTTTCCGTTCGCTTTCCTAACAATCGTTACTGGTGGGCTCCACGAACTTTCACTTATCTCGATAACACCCAAACTGTACTGAATCCAGTAAGAGTGGATTAATTTATGAGAGATACTTGTTGTTGGGATTCTTCGTTTCCAACGGTTGATTGATATTTGCTCCGAGTCCTGAATCTCTGATATAATTCGCGCTCGGCTGGAAGTTTCCGTTTTGGAATTTAAGACAGTTAGGATAAGCTGTTTTCCGCACATTACATTCTCCGTTTCAATTCATTGTCAACACCACGACTGACCATTCTCCTGTGGAATGCTTCTAAATTTCGATCTGTGATTTCATACTGACTTGCCAATCTGGCGTTAACACTACTGGAATTTTGCGTGCGACCAATCTTGAGGTTCTTCAGCTTCATGCTCGACTCGTTCATTGCTTGTCTCCGTCTGATAAACTTACGTTGTTGAGATTAAAGCCGTGAATTCATTTTTTGAATACAAAGCGAAAAGTCAAAAAATGTGAGGAAGGTTCCATCTTTGGCGAATCTTATAAAAATTGCCTACGTCGTCTATTTTACAGAAAATTTATATTGGTTACCTGTTCTGTAGCCCGCAAATGCTGAGCGACAAAAATCTTAAATGTCCCGATTATAATGTTTGACACCTCTAACGATAGGTTTTGGCAACTGTAATTCTTGTGTATAGCCCACAATTTTGAGCAACAAAATTCTAAAATGCTCCGATTATGAAATTTGATACCTATAACGATAGGTTTCGGGACCCGTAACTGTCGTTGTAACTTACATTTGCATTGCTCGATGATTTCTCAACATTTCAGAGAAAATTCATAAAGATTGAAAATCAACTGTGCTATAGCCTACAATTTTGAGCAACAAAAATCTAAAATGCTCCGATTATGGAATTTGATACCTCTAACGATAGGTTTCGGGACCCGTAACTGTCGTTGCAACTTACATTTGCATTGCTCGTTGATTTCTCAACATTTCAGAGAAAATTCATCAAGATTGAAAATCAACTGTGCTATTGCTTACAATTTTGAGCAACAAAAATCTAAAATGCTCCGATTATGGAATTTGATACCTCTAACGATAGGTTTCGGGACCCGTAACTGTCGTTGCAACTTACATTTGCATTGCTCGTTGATTTCTCAACATTTCAGAAAAAATTCATCAAGATTGAAAATCAACTGTGCTATAGCCTACAATTTTGAGCAACAAAAATCTAAAATGCTCCGATTATGGAATTTGATACCTCTAACGATAGGTTTCGGGACCCGTAACTGTCGTTGCAACTTACATTTGCATTGCTCGTTGATTTCTCAACATTTCAGAAAAAATTCATATTGATTGAAAATCAACTGTGCTATAGCCCACAGTTTTGAGCAACAAAATTCTATAATGCTTCGATTTCGGAATTTGATACCTCTAACGATAGGTTTCAGGACCCGTAACTGTCGTTGCAACTTACATTTGCATTGCTCGATGATTTCTCAACAATTCAGAGAAAATTCATAAAGATTGAAAATCAGCTGTGCTATAGCCTACAATATTGAGCAACAAAATTCTAAAATGCTTCGATTATGGAATTTGATAACTCTAACGATAGGTTTCGGGACCCGTAACTGTCGTTGCAACTTACATTTGCATTGCTCGATGAATTATCAACATTTCAGAGAAAATTCATAAATATTGAAAATCAACTGTGCTATAGCCCACAATTTTGAGCAACAAAATTCTAAAATGCTTCGATTTCTGAATTTGATACCTCCAACGATAGGTTTCGGGACCCGTAACTGTCGTTGCAACTTACATTTGCATTGCTCGATGATTTCTCAACATTTCAGAGTAAATTCATAAATATTGAAAATCAACTGTGCTATGGCCCACAATTTTGAGTAACAAAATTCTAAAATGCTTCGATTTCGGAATTTGATACCTCTAACGATAGGTTTCAGGACCCGTTACTGTCGTTGCAACTTACATTTACATTGCTCGATGATTTCTCAACATTTCAGAGAAAATTCATAAATATTGAAAATCAACTGTACTATAGCCTACAATTTTGAGCAACAAAATTCTAAAATGCTTCGATTTCGGAATTTGATAACTCTAACGATAGGTTTCGGGACCCGTAACGTCGTTGCAACTTACATTTGCATTGCTCGATGAATTCTCAACATTTCAGAGAAAATTCATAAATATTGAAAATCAACTGTGCTATAGCCCACAATTTTGAGCAACAAAATTCTAAAATGCTTCGATTTCGGAATTTGATACCTCTAACGATAGGTTTCAGGACCCGTAACTATCGTTGCAACTTATATTTGCATTGCTCGACGATTTCTCAACAATTCAGAGAAAATTCAGAAAGATTGAAAATCAACTGTACTATAGCCTACAATTTTGAGCAACAAAATTCTAAAATGCTTCGATTTCGGAATTTGATACCTCTAACGATAGGTTTCAGGACCCGTAACTGTCGTTGCAACTTACATTTGCATTGCTCGATGATTTCTCAACAATTCAGAGAAAATTCATAAAGATTGAAAATCAGCTGTGCTATAGCCCACAATATTGAGCAACAAAATTCTAAAATGCTTCGATTATGGAATTTGATAACTCTAACGATAGGTTTCGGGACCCGTAACTGTCGTTGCAACTTACATTTGCATTGCTCGATGAATTCTCAACATTTCAGAGAAAATTCATAAATATTGAAAATCAACTGTGCTATAGCCCACAATTTTGAGCAACATAATTCTAAAATACTTCGATTTCGGAATTTGATACCTCCAACGATAGGTTTGGGGACCCGTAACTGTCGTTGCAACTTACATTTGCATTGCTCGATGATTTCTCAACAATTCAGAGAAAATTTATAAAGATTGAAAATCAGCTTTGCTATAGCCCACAATATTGAGCAAAAAAATTCTAAAATGCTTCGATTATTGAATTTGATACCTCTAACGATAGGTTTGGGTACCCGTAACTGTCGTTGCAACTTACATTTGCATTGCTCGATGATTTCTCAACATTTCAGAGAAAATTCATAAATATTGAAAATCAACTGTGCCATATTTTGAGCAACAAAATTCTAAAATGCTTCGATTATGGAATTTGATAACTCTAACGATAGGTTTCGGGACCCGTAACTGTCGTTGCAACTTACATTTGCATTGCTCGATGATTTCTCAACATTTCAGAGAAAATTCATAAATATTGAAAATCAACTGTGCCATATTTTGAGCAACAAAATTCTAAAATGCTTCGATTTCGGAATTTGATACCTCTAACGATAGGTTACGGGGCCCGTAACTGTCGTTGCAACTTACATTTACATTGCTCGATGATTTCTCAACATTTCAGAGAAAATTCATAAATATTGAAAATCAACTGTACTATAGCCTACAATTTTGAGCAACAAAATTCTAAAATGCTTCGATTTCGGAATTTGATACCACTAACCATAGGTTTCAGGACCCGTAACTGTCGTTGCAACTTACATTTGCATTGCTCGACGATTTCTCAACAATTCAGAGAAAATTCATAAATATTGAAAATCAGCTGTGCTATAGCCCACAATATTGAGCAACAAAATTGTAAAATGCCTCGATTATTGAATTTGATACCTCTAACGATAGGTTTCGGGACCCGGAACTGTCGTTGCAACTTACTTTACATTGCTCGATGATTTCTCAACATTTCAGAGAAAATTCATAAATATTGAAAATCAACTGTGCTATAGCCCACAATTTTGAGCAACAAAATTCTAAAATGCTTCGATTTCTAAATTTGATATCTCTAACGATAGGTTTCGGGGCCCGTAACTGTCGTTGCAACTTACATTTGCATTGTTCGATGATTTCTCAACAATTCAGAGAAAATTTATAAAGATTGAAAATAAGCTTTGCTATAGCCCACAATATTGAGCAACAAAATTCTAAAATGCTTCGATTTCGGAATTTGATATCTCTAACGATAGGTTACGGGACCCGTAACTGTCGTTGCAACTTACATTTGCATTGCTCGATGATTTCTCAACATTTCAGAAAAAATTCATAAATATTGAAAACCAACTGTGCTATACCCCACAATTTTGAGCAACAAAATTCTAAAATGCTTCGATTTCGGAATTTGATACCTCTAACGATAGGTTTCAGGACCCGTTACTGTCGTTGCAACTTACATTTACATTGCTCGATTATTTCTCAACATTTCAGAGAAAATTCAGAAATATTGAAAATCAACTGTGCTATAGCCTACAATTTTGAGCAACAAAATTCTAAAATGCTTCGATTTCGGAATTTGATACCTCCAACAACAGGTTCAGGACCCATAACTGTCGTTGCAACTTACATTTGCATTGCTCGATGATTTCTCAACATTGCAGGGAAAATTCATAAATATTGAAAATCAACTGTGCTATAGCCCACAGTTTTGAGCAACAAAATTCTAAAATGCTTCGATTTCGGAATTTGATACCTCCAACGATAGGTTTCGGGGCCCGTAACTGTCGTTGCAGCTTACATTTGCATTGCTCGATGATTTCTCAACAATTCATAGAAAATTTATAAAGATTGAAAATCAACTTTGCTATAGCCCACAATATTGAGCAACAAAATTCTAAAATGCTTCGATTATGGAATTTGATACCTCTAACGATAGGTTACGGGACCCGTAACTGTCGCTGTAACTTACATTTGCATTGCTCGATGATTTCTCAACATTTCAGAGAAAATTCATAAATATTGAAAATCAACTGTGCTATAGCCCACAATTTTGAGCAACAAAATTCTAAAATGCTTCGATTTCGGAATTTAATACCTCCAACGGTACGTTACGGGGCCCGTAACTGTCGTTGCAACTTACATTTACATTGCTCGATGATTTCTCAACATTTCAGAGAAAATTCATAAATATTGAAAATCAACTGTACTATAGCCTACAATTTTGAGCAACAAAATTCTAAAATGCTTCGATTATTGAATTTGATACCCCTAACGATAGGTTTCGGGACCCGTAACTGTCGTTGCAACTTACATTTGCATTGCTCGATGATTTCTCAGCATTTCAGAAAAAATTCATAAATATTGAAAATCAACTGTGCTATAGCCCACAATTTTGAGCAACAAAATTCTAAAATGCTTCGATTTCGGAATTTGATATCTCTAACGATAGGTTACGGGGCCCGTAACTGTCGTTGCAACTTACATTTACATTGCTCGATGATTTCTCAACATTTCAGAGAAAATTCATAAAGATTGAAAATCAGCTGTGCTATAGCCCACAATATTGAGCAACAAAATTCTATAATGCCTTGATTATTGAATTTGATACCTCTAACGATAGGTTTCGGGACCTGTAACTGTCGTTGCAACTTACATTTGCATTGCTCGATGAATTCTCAACATTTCAGAGAAAATTCATAAATATTGAAAATCAACTGTGCTATAGCCCACAATTTTGAGCAACAAAATTCTAAAATGCTTCGATTTCGGAATTTGATACCTCCAACGATAGGTTTGGGGACCCGTAACTGTCGTTGCAACTTACTTTACATTGCTCGATGATTTCTCAACATTTCAGAGAAAATTCATAAATATTGAAATTCAACTGTGCTGTAGCCCACAATATTGAGCAACAAAATTCTAAAATGCTTCGATTATGTTGTTTGATACCTCTAATGATAGGTTTCGGAGTCTGCAATTTTTTGTGGCAATTTGCGTTTAAAAATCACCTGTGCTATAGCCCACAAGTCTAAGCGACAAAAATCTAAAATATTCCGATTATAATGTTTGATACCTCTATCGATAGGTTTAGGAACCTGTAAGTGTTATGGCAACTTGCATCTGAACTGTGTTATTTCTTAGTACAATATTTCAGAGATCATTTATTTTGAACGAAAATCACTTAGAAACGAAAATCTAAAATACTCCTTTTACAATGAATAACACAAGTGTAAAAAGGTTTTATTACAATGGTTGTTACTTCTAACAATCGGTTTCAGGATACTCAATTGTGTCTGTTTTGTATAAAATATCAATAAATTCAATTTAAGTGCTCCATTGCTTCAATTGCACTTCATTTCTTGTAAAAAATCAAATTTATAAAAAAAACAAATGAATATCAGACTTATTATGGTTTTGCAATAGACAAAAAAAAACTAACAAATTATGATCTGGAATTGCCTGCATAAAATGTCGGAATTTATACTAAACGCAATATATCGTAGGTTTCACTTTATTGCAATACGAAATAAAAATAATTAGAATTTTAGTCTAAAATTATTAAATAATTTGCTATGTAAAAATATTGTATACCGCTACTGTAGATATTGGGGGAAGCACATTAACTACTATATAAATGACTAACCCGCCATCTGGCGAATAATTAAAACAATCATAAATAAACTACTTTTAATTATTTTACAATTATTTTCTCAAAACTAATAATTTTGTCTATTGCATAATTCAGTAATTAATTAATCAATTATTATAAATAAATAATAATAAAAAAACAAATAATTATAAAATAAAATAAAAATATTTTTGGCACACGTTTATATCATAAAAAAAAACAAAATAACAAATTATTAATAAATAAAATTATAAAACCCAATTTCTTTCAAAACAAAATTTATAATTTTTACCGTTAAAAAAACACGCACAATAATTAAATTTTATTTTTAATTTGTATGTACATAAATTTAATTTATATTTATATAAAAACCTGATAATAATATCTAGTCCTGTTTGTGCTAATATTTTAAATACATAATAAATACTAATTTTAATTAAATTACTTATACACTATATATATATAGTAATTAATTATGTAAAATTAATTAAGAATAGTAATTCAAATTTTTGTTACGTTTTACAAACCAAATTATTATTTATACTATATTATGTGTTAAAACAAATCTCTTCTTTATATTAAATTAATTATTTTTATTAATTATAATTTCATTAATATTATTATTGTTAAATTAATTATAAAAACTTAATTTATATTACTATTAACAAATTCAATTTTTTTTTTTAAAAATAAAAATTAATTTTAAAAATGAAAGGAATTGTGAATAAATGATTTAAAACAAAAAATAAAAATTAATATTGAATGAAATTATTTTGACGTTTTGCTTTTATTGACATTTTCATAAAAATATAACAAATAAAAATGGTGACCCATTTTAGTCAATATTGGTGACCCCATATGGATTAGGGATGACGAGAGATAACCAGTAGAAGCAAATAAAGGATCGGCATGCTGATGGATAGATAGTCGAAAGGATCAAAATAGAAGTGAAAATGCATCAGTTCAGGTTTGCGTCAGTCCAAAAAATTAAAAATAATTTTAAAAATTTGGCAAGACATTAAACGTTGGCTCATCAATATTAGACGTTAAACTCCAAGCATATTGATATGAATGGTGGTTTTAACTAAAGTGATGATACTAGCATTTAATTGTGCATTGTACATTTAATTGTGCGTCAAAGAACTTGTGTCAAACCTAGAATTCAGCCAATTGCCAAAATTCAGACAGCAGTAGAAGCAGCAAGACGTATGAATGCGAGGTTTATATCGAAAAATCTGATTGGCTGAAGACGTACTGGCAAGTAACAACAGATCCAGTTCCAAAGTATCTATACGCCATAAGAAATACAGGCATGTTGGACAACGAGTCATGACGTCTATCTTAAAACTCTCAAGAAAATCCAAAAGAATTTCAAGAAACAAGCCGATTTTTGAAATTTCAAAAAAATCGTTTCCTATCTTTGGAAGCAATCGGTGACATCAAATCAATACCAACCCAACAAGTAAAGTTTAAACCACAACGATGCTGTCAAAAAAACCACAGAACTGATTCATGTCCACGCTTTAAACACTTGAATATTTCCGAAAGAAATCAGATGGTCATGCTGTCAACAATTTGCTGCAGTAAAATTAGTTGTTTTACCTGCAAGGGCAGACATCATACTTTGCTGCACGTGAAAACCCAAAAAAAGAGTATTTCGAAGCTAAACATATCAACATTCGTAAAGGATTATGGCCAAATACTTCTAGCAACAGCCCTAGTAAAAGTTCAGAATAGACATATGCAATATTGCCCAATATTTCCATCGATCTTCAAGATACAAGCTAATGCTTTAGTTCTGAGAACTATCACTAAACCACTTTCAGACAAGAACTTATTGGGTTTAGATAGCGAACTACAAAAGTAATTAATCCTAGCCGACTCTACTTTCGATATACTCGGACCTATTGCACGGTTAAAAAATGAACAATATGAGGTTCGGATGCCACTTAACAACGACAAACTCAAAGAAATGGAAATAGAACAACCTAATGGTAAATCAGCAGCTAGATTGCTTCAGATTGAAAATTGATGCAAGAAGGACGAAGACTTGATATCACAAATTCATGAACGAATACATCCAACTAAATCATATGGAACTTATTAAATATGATTTGTGCCGCATCTGTCATTAAAGCAAGGAGCTGACAATAGCAGAGACAGTAGCTGCGCAAAAGGAATTACTAACATTTCTTTTCGTTGGAGGTTTCAACTTCAGAAAATGGGTCAGCAACGAAAATGCGATATTATAAGAACTTCCAGAAAACCTGAGAGCAACTAGACCTACAACAGAAGTGAATGATTCAGTTAAAATAATTGTGCTCCTCTGAAACTCTTTAACGGTCACCTTCCAATTTGAAGTTTCTTTGCCTGAAGCAAAACTACAATATCCAAGCGAACAAATCAGAGGCATCAAATCGATAGCACCACCTATTCGATAGCACCAGTGGGACCTAGGTGAAAATTATTCTGCAAGATTTATGGGCTTCTGATGTAGGATGAAATGATGAACTCCACATAAACCTTGCAAACAGATGGTTAAACTACAAGAATTACCACAATCAGAGGAAATTAGAATTAATCGTTGGATAAATTACACCGTGGCGTCGCGGTCGCTAAAATTTTTTTTCATGGTTTCTGTGATGCGTTTAATGAAGCATATGCTGCAGTGGTATACAGTAAAATAATAAACAAAGTTAGATTAATTGCTGTCAAAACAAACAATATCGCTACCAAGATTAGAGCTGGATGGCGCATTGCTACTTTCAAAATTGCTCAAAAATATCATACAATATATCAACATTTTGCAGGAGGGATTTCACAGCAGTTTTAGAGACATAATCTAACAAAGATTCCAGCCTATGGCGTCATGTCATGGACCTTGAATTCGGGTGATTTATGGGGATATTGTCAGCAGTAATATCCCAAGAGCATTGATAATTTCCCGAAATAATTTTATTATATTTTTCGAAAGCACGTTGCTTGGTAACAGCCCGAAGCCGTAGGCTGAGGGCTGTTACCTAAAATTAACGTGCTTCAGGAAAATATAATAAAATTATGAGGTATTTATCAATGCTCGAGGGGTATTCGACGACAAAATTTTTTGCAATTTTATTTTATTCTAATAGTAAGTCCTGGTTTCCACCGACAATTTCGTTGTATTTTTTACAACGGGAAATATTATTTTTGTGCGGTTGTATCGGTGTTTCTTTTGTAAATGTATTTGTAATACAATTATAATTGTAATTGTATTAAACCTCAAAACTTATAAATACATAATCAAACGAAATACCGACACAATCGTAAAAATAAAAAAATTTCCCTTTGTAAAATTTACAACGAAATGTTCGGTGGAAACCAGGACTTAGGCTGCTTGTAAATGCTTTGATTGTAAATTGTTCTATGAAAGTGTCATTTTGAAACAGTATTTATTGTAAAATAAAACTATAAATTCTTTTCATCTAGTAGCCAGAGTATATTTTTTTAAAATAGTAAGCCTATTAAATCGGTCAATTTCGAGTCACGTGTACAAAATATACCAATCAAAATAACATTACACTAATAACATCCCTAGGGAAATTATCAGTGTAATATTATTTTGATTGGTTTATTTCGCACACGTGACTCAAAATAGACTGATTTAACAGGCTTGCTATTTTAGCAAAAAATTTTCATGAATATTCTTCCAAGCCCTAATAATGATATCTGGTAACTGTGAATCCCAATCGAGTTTGAGTAGCCAACTTTTTTGTTGAATGATCTTGAACTGGATGATTATGGGTGCTACATGGTTCGCTTTGTCCACACAGTACTATTCAAGGTGTAGCATACTGATGTATGCTACACCTTGAATTGGAAATTGGAATGTGTCTGATGTGTGTGTTCTTCAAATGCATCCTATAATAAATCACAAATAGTCAGTAGATCATCGACATAGAAGTTAGCACATGCCGTGTTATACGTGATAGTGTTTAGCTTATAGATGCTAATTGGATCCTTTGGGTTCTCACGAGATAGAATTAATTGATAATTTGCGTCTAGAGTCTATACGTTGATCTGCTGGTACATTTTGTCGATGTCGGCTACAAATGCAATTATTGGTTTTCCAAATTTTAATAAATTCGTTGATAGATCTCTCTGGATATAGGGTCCGATTTGTAGTATATCGTTTAGAGATGGTAGTTTGGCTGGATGCATCCAACACTACTCGTTGATTAATAGTGCTGTTGTTTGATTTTACCACGGCAGGATGTGGAATGAAATATTCGTCGTCATCGCCCACAGGAAGGCCATGTGGGCGTTCAAGCCACCCCCGCACTGCGACCTAAAAGATCTTTTGTGCATGATCGCCCACAGGAACTTTTGACCAGAAACTTATGTGGCCTAACTCGATGTACTCACGGATGAATTCGTTGTACCTCTTGCAGAATTCTAGTGACTTAGTAAATTTTTTTTCTTTGGCCAATAGGCTTCGCTGAGCTGCATACCAGGAGTTACTTAATTGTGGTTTTGGGCTTTTAAATGGCAGTCTGACATAAGCTCTTCCATTGGTTCCTCGTGTAGTTGTTTGATTACAATGTATTTTACACCAGTGCGTCGCTAGGATTTGGCAAAGGTTGACTTGGAATTTCTTCAACAGCATACAAATGTCGCTGATTTTACAATAATGTTAAAGTTGGAGCAAATGAGAATCATGGGTAAAAACCTGAAGTGCAAGATATTTATCATCATTCAATCATCTTCCCAAAAGGGGCAACTAGGCTCCCGCTGGTAATACCAGTGGCCTTACTTAAAGGCACCTAGTGTGTTTAGTCCCTTTCAACGTTAGCCATCCATAGGATAGGTGGTCTCCTTTTTGGCCTGTTTGATGGTCCAGTTTTCCGAACGAATAACGTGCTCAAGCCATCTTAGCAACCAAATGTGATAACTGATCTTAGCATGTGTAATGTGTTCAGCAAAGCTATATTTGAGCGTTTTGTTGCAGATACCATCCTCACAAATTCTTGTAATTTTATCAGTGACATCAAGTTCCGCAATTCATCTTTTGTTGCTCGAAATATGGTGCCTGTCTCTTTAGAGAGACGAGGAGAAATAATTTCGTCACATTTCGAAGATGATTTTAGCATCCATCTTTAACTCATCGGATTCGTTGCGAATAGTGCTGCTACGAGGATGAAAGTTAGCTAGCATATCTCTAAGGCTAGAATTTTGGATTTTTCGTACCTTTGCTCGTTTCTTCCGTCTGAAGTTGTTTAGTGTAAAGGGTGCAAGGAGTTTGAACCTATGGTGTTACGATATATACTGCCAGCACTGCCAATTTAACCTATTGAAGCCGCCCAAAACAATTTTGATGCCACATGTTGCGGAATTTTGTTTAGGACGGTTTCGAGCTGGTTACAGAAAGCATCTTTGATTTGATCAGGATTCTCGAACGCTCATAAATGTGATGCTAAAGTGACGTCCACGAAACCTGAGTATAACAAATCCGATTGTGGACAGGCATGAAGTTAGTCAATAGGCGACATCGTTTGCTAATCAAGAAACCGACACCAAATTCATGTTTATTCATGTTATTTTTGTGACAGAGAGGTAGACCGTAGCGAGTGTAGATCAATAATCTCATTGCCGACAAGTCTCGTTTCTTATAGCCCTATGAGGTTGTTTATACGTACTTTCTTGTTCGAAGAATTAATGTAGGCTTTTCGAGCGGTTTAGACTGAGTAAGTTTCATGTTCCAAACTAAAATTTGTTGTCCCTATATCGCACCCGAGATCGCTGTTGTGAATCCAAAAATATCAGAAGCTCATCTTGGTTTCGTAGCAATAAGGTTTTACAGGTTAGGCTGTTAATCCAACGCTAATCTCCTGTAGGAAGATTAGGGCTGCGACACTTACACATACTCCTTTAACAGAGTGGTTTCTAGTGGTCTAGTCTTTTGTTTATCCCCCTGCATACAAATAGAAATAATTATAGCGCGGAATTGTCTGATAAAATCGAACTACTAGTTCGGGACGGGTGTCACGTCAATCATAACATGACAATCAAGCGTAACGTAGTTCATTGCACATCTTTACTAACAGAAAGCTCCCTTTTTCGTAACCACGTCTGCTGATTTTACAGAGGATTAAGCGCCGTCACGGTACTGTATCGATGTACGATACCTCAAATTTAACATTTTTCAATGCAACTGGAAAAGTGGTGCTTAAAACTGCAATAACAATGATATTTGCTTTTTTGGAATAAAACCGAATGATGTTCGGTCTTCAGAATGCGACCAACACATTTCGACGTTTCATGAATGACAAGGCCTTGATTTCGTTTTTATCTAGACTTGATCCATTTTAATCGGCGCGGCGGATCCAAATATTTCCTAAAATATGCCAGCTACAGAAAAATGGTTCAGACAAAAATTGCCAAGGACAATGGGAGTCATTTATATGTACTAATGACCTTCAGGTACATTTTCAAGGTCGTTTGAAGGTCAACGTACAATTTTTTTTAATGGAAGCTCCTATTTTTGACACCGTATTCGAAGAGAGGGACAGATTTACATTTAAAATGATATTTCAAAGTTTGTTATTGTGATGACTTTAAGAAGATCAAACCAAAGTTAAATGTTTAAAAAGCACTCAGAAGCTGTTGACTCAAATGTGAAAGGGTTTCTGAGCATAATAAATGTTTGAGGAATCTTTTACAGGTAGGTTGGAAGCAAAAGTGTCAATGACCTTGATTTTAATCAATTTTCAAGGTCATTTGAAAGTCAAAGTGATTTTTTAAACGGAAAGCCGTATTTTGACTCTGAATTTAAGAAGAACGGGAATTTCACGTAATAACGTTACGAAGCCGGATATTATTGTGACCGTGAGAAGGTCAAATCAAGGTTATATGATTTAAAAATATTCAGATGCTGTTAGTTTAGATTTATGAGCTTTTAATGCATGACATGTGTTTGGCGGCACTTCGAATAGTAAAGCAGCTGCAACAAATTCGAATACCTAAGGTATCACATTACTCTAACGCAAGTTTTAAGGCCAAATCATACTCATTTCAGAGGATAAACGGACGAGTAAAATTATCCGATTGAGTTTTTTGTTGCTAAAAATCGTAATCGTTGAGTAGAACATGAGTGGTAAATGTCTGGCATTATAAATATTTCGTCGAATGTGTTTTTTAATAGTTTATAATTTAAACACTACAGGGAATAAAATAATGTCTAATGTGTATAACAAAAGATTTCAAATATTTATTTTAATTTTAGAAAGTTTTTTATTATTTTAAATTTTTAATGTAAAAGTTATTAAAAAATTAACAACAAAAAATTGAATACAGAGAAACTATCATAGAAAACTATAATTTATGATTTTATTAACAAATAAAATTAATGTAATTGTTCTTATTTAATTGTTTGCAGCATAATGGCAATAATTAAACGAACTGTTTTTATGGCTGAAATAATAAAAATTGTAGAAATATTTCAGGGACATTTGGGAGAGGTTTGGCCTCGTTTTTTTTGGAATGATCATAGGTTGTACAACAAATTACTATAAATATACAAATCTGAAGGTAATTTAATCTTAAACAGCTTCTTCAATTTATTTACATAATGTAACTATTTTAAGTGTGTTACAGTAATCATGTTCGATCACTATTCCATAATAGGTGGAGGTACCACAGTACTTCCGTGCCAGTAAATGTCATAACCGATTCCTCGACTTACCGAAACCTTATCGGTAATTTTGTTATCTTACCTACTGGTTGATTCCATTTGAATACTCACGACTGTTTTCTTGTTGGCTGCCTAACTGCTTGTTGAATACCATTCGCCTCATTTGAGCAACTTTCGTTTACGTTACTATTTAATTTATTGACGTTTTCTTCATCCGATTCGTTGAAACATGGTTTCACGCTATCATTTGAAACGTTGCACTCTTTGTTCTTCCTTGATATTGTGAAATATTTCCCAGTACGACTGATAATGGTCCGAATATGTGCGAACAAGTGCTCAATTCTTTGTGCACAAAGGATGATCTATTTCCATATCTTGATACAGGTGTTGGCTTTGTCTGGTCGATGATATTTTAAAGCTGCAAAACGAACTCCAACTGATACTGATACACTTGGTTACTCGAATTTTCGAAAAACTGACCTGGCACACGTATAGTCTCACCCTACAGTAATTCAGCTGACGTTGCTAGGCGAAATCATGCATTAATTGCCAAAAGTGCAAAATTACAAGGCACGTTAAAAGTCAATGTTATCAGCAATCATTTTGCGGAAATCCAAATTGACATCATCGGACCATTGGAGCCATTCGCAAATCAACGGTCCTGTCTGATGATCATTCATATTGTTTCATTCGGTGACCGGAAGCCACGCCGATTCCGCACATAAAGGCCGAAACAGTAGCCGATACGCTTTTGAAAATATGGATCAGTTCTTTATTCTGAGTACCTTCCATTATCGTCTTCGACAGAGGATCTCAATTCGAATCCGAGTTATTCAACAGTTTGGCTAATTTAATAGGATTCCAGCGTAAAAGTACGACATCTTACAACTCCGCAAGGTTTGAGAACTGCATTCCGCGACGACTTCGAGTCTTATCAGCCAAATTGGTGTACGGCGAAAGTAATGTCACCGTTTGCCAGGATACATAATGTAATCAACATCATTCACGACACAAAACCACCCATCAATCAAATTCGGAATTTCTGCAAAGCCGTGCAGCCATAACCACCAGGCAGGCATACAAAAAACGGATATTTTCGTCTTCAAATCGCAAGAACTGTTCACATGTTCTAATTCGTACAAACGCTGTGCGTAAAGCACTACAACCTCCGTACGAAGCTCCGTACCGCGTAGTCCATCGAGTGGAAAAATATTACACCCTAATTATAAAAGGTGTTGAATTCAATGTGTCAATAAACCGGTTGAAATCCTATTTAACCCTGTTGTAACAACGACCAAGTGACCAGAGGCTCCAAATGAAATCATCAACACTGCAAATTAATCGACATCGGATTTTCAGACATCAGAAAGCTCAACAGTCGAAAATGGCAGCAATCCTGTAAAAAACAGAGTAATATTTAATTTGGACTACTTACCCACCAAGGCAACAACAACGTCAGCTCGAACAGGGCGCACCATTAGGAGACCTCTACGCTTTAATTAATCTCTCTCTGCATTCGCTAGGGGTGGGTAGTATAGCGACACCAACGCGTCATCAATACAACTGCGCGAAGTGCACTAACGCATCAACAGTGTTCACCCCTTGGCAAATTAGCCCTTGGAGTCGCCACTAAGGAATAAAAAAGTGAGATGAACTTTTTAGACAAACGGTTGAGATAGCATGAGCAAAAATGCAATTATAAAGGTTAAGTAAATAAAATAAAATGCTAATGTAAATAAAGTGCTAATGTTGCGTTTCTCTGTCGTACACAGTATAGGAACCGAGCGCAGGTTTAGTGATAAAAACAACCCCTAAACGAAAATTGTTATACAAAGTAAACCTGTTAAGTAATCCAAAACTGCTTATATTAAAACACCCGATTCGCCTACTCTAGCGTTAAGATCTATAATCACCAGTCTAACGTCGTATTCGTAGGTATAGTTGCCACCAGACTACTCTGGTCATTATACCAAGCTAAGAAACACTTGTGAGTCTCGACGTAGTCGACTAATACCCTAGACAGACTATGGTTTAATAAATCTGATTTAGTTAAACTCGTTTAAGTACCTCAATTTTAGCTAATCAAAGCGATTAGCTAAAATTGAGGTTGACATACCTACTGCGACTAAACTCGAAAAATACACAAATCGGATTTATAAAATGTTGAAATGCTCATTGGGAAATGATGACCAATTTAATATTGAATCAACTCATGCTAATATCTAAACGTTAAAACTCATATTGTTTTTCCACTTCTTTGTAATACAGCTAATACTTTTATATTATGTATTAAAGCATTTCGGTTTCCTTTTATTTTAGTTAAACTAATTACAGCTGGCAAATAGATTACGAAGTTAAAGCAAATCTATAGTTTCTACATAAAACCGCAGTCTGTCAGAGCTATTACATTCTGTAAAAGTGGTTAAATTAGATGTTGTTTATGAATTCAAATAAAAATGAAACAAATACCAAATGTTACCTAATTCTACAATGGATTCCTATGAAAGTCATTTTCTGCAACCATTTTGAGAAATTTGTTTCAAAATGCTCGACATAAGATTTAAATGTGAATTATAGGCTATAATCCGATTAAGATTACATGGATCAAAACTAATTTTATCATTATCTACAAAACACAAATAAAATTACACAATTTAATAAATTTTGTAAACTCTTTAGAATAAACTGATTTGTCCTTTATTGTTCACAAAAATTTGACATATTTATACCGAATATTCGGTATCCAAGACACAATTTGAATGTCGATAACGCAGAATTTGTATAAGGAGAAACAAAACCGACATGAAATGTGAACATCACAAATGTGTAGAAAAAAAGAAACTACCAAATGTCATAAAATAACAATATTTTTCAAACATTTGTAAGGCTTCGTAATGCTTTAAAATTATTTTTTCGTATGGCATTATAAATATTTCGTTGGCTGTGATGTTGTTGGAGCAAAAACTGAAATAATATGCTATTTAACAGCCAACTGTAAATTATTATTTACTATTTATATAAATAATTTGAACCAAAATACTATATATCAAATGAAATCGGAGAGTAACGACCTTATTTTAGACTTTAGCTTTTAATTAAATAACAAAACAAAAAATTATTGTCTTAATTAATTTTGTTTACTGTTGCTTGTTTTGTTATTTATACACACACACAATTTACAAATAAATAAGAACGTATATTGGATTTAGTATATAATAAGTTTTTAGTGTAATTAAGGTCATTAAAATTATTTTTATTGTTTTTCGTTTAAAATTTAAACCAAAAAAAATAAATTTTGCTGTTTTTGCAATATTTTAGCAAACGAAAAAAAAATTATTTAAATTAAAAATAAATTTGTTTCCGAATAGTATTTGATTAATTATTTTATTAATATAAATTCAAGGTCGATTGGAGAATGCTATAATAACCAGCTATACTATAGAAATAGTCAATTTTGTAAAACGATAGCCATGCTGTATAAATTATTTAAGCTTACGTGTGCCTTATGTGCACACTGTACAATAATTAATTAGGTACGCTTTAATATACAACAAAATTACTATGTAAACATACTGCATTAATAATGTGTTAATTCTTATATCACCTTCGAAACAGGAAAAAAGCTAAAATTTTATAGCGCAGTTCAAAGTTTCATAAAGTTGATGATGATATTTGGCATGCGAACATCAATTTACTTAGCTTCGTAAAAAATAACTTGGAGCGTAATACCTTTTTTGGTTTTGTCACCAAATTGTTTTAATTGGTGTGAAATAGAAATGGTGAAAATACTCAATATCATATTCACGCATAATTAACTAGACGAAATGGGAGTCGATTAAATTACGTTACAGAAAAATTAACGCAAAAGATCATTTTCCCTGAGTCATATTAGAAGAAAGATTGCTTAGCTACTTTGGTTGTTGGCTCGCCTAATTCTTGGTGTGCCAGTAATTGTTACAACTTGACCCTCCCATTTAACCTTCTTTCTATACATTGCGGTCAAATTGACCCCAGTCACTTTTAAACTTGGAGTAACTCGCAAATATAAATTATTTGAGTTTTTTACCAAGAGTCTGTCGGCCTTGGAAACAACTTGCGACTCATTTGCATCCGACTCGCAGAGCAACTGCCGCATTCCGTATTCCGACCGATATAGAGACATATGTTCTGCAAATGTTTGTCCCACCCACTATGCTTGTGATCGTTCACATATGCTCTAATTGCCGAAAGTAAAGTCCGGTTAACTCGCTCAGATGCATTGCTCTGAGGAGAGTGTACCGGCATACGTACGTGAGAAATTAAATATTTGATCATTAGTTCTTTGAATAGATTTGAAGTAAATTGTTTCCCATTGTCGGAGGTAATAACTTCCGATGCGGAAAAAATAATAAAACATTATGTACACAACAAAGCCGCTGAAATTTAGAAAAATGGTCTAATACGATGCAAATGTAATAATTTCATCTCGGTGTCCCAGTAGGGCATTCATTCCAAGAACCTAATATAAATTACCATCCAATTTTACCAATGGACTCAACTAATAACATAAATCCCAATGTTAAATATGGGGTAGGAGGTTTTCCTCCCTCCCACAGAGCACCGTTTCTTGGTATTTCTTACGGTGGATATATGTTTAGAGTTATTGTTGTATGAAATGCATATTATCCTAAAAGGCGTTGCGTTACAATGGTACTGAACGTATAGTAGTCATACCACGCAAGCATCGTGGTTCGAGTTTGAACGGGATTTTGTAGACCGCTTCAAGGATCGTGGAACTAATAATGAAAGCCAGTGAATAGTGTAAGCTAGGAAGCAGTAATCTGGGGAGAGTTTCCTAGGTTTATATCATCATACGTGGAGTTTGACCATCCAGTGCCATAATTTGATAAAAAGTTGCAGCGCTTGGCGAGGCCGTCTTCCTTTCACAGACAGGGGCATCAATGCCATTTCAATAAGCGACCAGAAGGATGGAGAGGATTTAGGTCAAGGCTCAAAATTTGAGGGTTCAATAAGATATCTATATCATTTGTTCCAACTGTTCTGACATGCCCGAGAGCTTTCGCGGGTTTACTTTATTTAATCACGAAAATCCTTTCCATGCCAAATACTCGATTTTGAGCATACGCGCTCTTGTTTGAAGAGATCCGTTATGCTCTATTGGTCACGAGAATGTCGTTTTAGTGACTTCTGCTATTTCTGACCCAATGGCTTGCCCGCATAAAACCTCTTCGAACAACACGATCTAAAGTATATTGGGAGAGGCGAAAAGATATGAGATGCTCTGTTATCTCATCCTTGATTTGCTCTGAAATTAGCGACACTAGGGCTTATGCCCAAGTCCTTATCAACAATATGCTACATAAAGGTTTATTGGACAGTGGCGCCAATGTCAGCGCGTAAGGCTGTGGATCTGAAAAATTATGTCTGTTGCTTCCATAAAATTTTCCAATTTTACGTCACACATAAATACTGCTAGCGAACAGTCAGAACGGGTTTTTTGATATACATCAACGCCCAACTATTTTCCAACAAGAAGTACTGATTGCGGATATTGTGGATGAAGTCATTTTGGAGATGGACTCCTTGAGGGCAAATGGCTTCGTGGTGGATGTTTGAAGTGGAGTATTAACTTGCCATTTCAATCTAGCAGTACAGGAGCAACTACCAAATTCATCGGGAGAAGCTGCCACCGAACTCAGAGACGATCGAGTGGAGAAGATTGGAAGGAGGTTCTGGGTCAACCAGATTGTGGGTTGTGGAAACTAATGAAGAGGGAAAACCCATCATGAAAGGAACAGTCATCGGCAAATGTGGCGAGGTAGGTATCAATGATAATAAAATGTGAACAGAAAAGTCCGATTGAAAAAGCCGACTTACAAGGGCGGACAGAAACGGTAGAACAACTTATGCAAAAATGGACCGAAGATCTTACCGTGGCACAGAAAAATTCTGAACATCAACTACTCAAACGGTACATGTCCATATTCTGCAGCACATCGGATAATAACGGAAGGACTTCAATGGTGAAACATCGAATTGATACAGGAACAGAGATTACGATTCATCAACCACCCAGAAGGGTATCATTACCAAAACAAGAAGAAGCCAATCGGATGGTAATAGATATGCAGGCGGCAGGAGTAATCGAACCATCTAACAGCCCATGGAGTTCGCCGGTAGTATTGGTTGAGAAGAAGGACGGTAGCCTGAGATTCTGCGTTGATTACCGAAAGACAGTGCTGTGACGAAAAATGATAGCTACTGCCAACGATCGATGACACGTTAGATACATTATCAGGTGCTCTAATTTTTTAAACATTAAATCTACAAAGCGCTATTGGCAGGTGGAAGTCCATGAGGAAGATCGCGAGAAAACAGCGTTCAGTGTGGGTAATGGGCTTTGGCAATTTAATGTTATGCTTCGTGCCGGGATTCGCCAATATCGTAAAGTCTTTACTCGAGTTAACCAGGAAGAACAAGGCATTCGAATGGAAGGATGACCAGGAAGAAGCATTCGTGGCACTAAAGAGATATGAGATAAGATTACGTGTCGCGCCAATCCTCGTTTACCCTATGCCCAACGTGAAATTTATTTTGGACACCGATACGAGTAATGATGGTATAGGAGGAGTATTATCACAGGAAACTAATGGCCAAGAACGAGTTATTGCGTACTACTCCAAAACATTACCAAAACCAGAGCTTAATAATAGCATGACTCTTAAATAATTGTTGGTTATAGTAGAATGCGTTAATCATTCATAAGTACCTTTATGGCCAAAACTTCCATTTACGGACAGATCACGGCGCTTTACGGTGGCTGTTGCATTTCAAGGATCCAAAGTGCCTGCTACGATAGGGAAAGAACGAAAGGGAAGCGCACACAGTAGAAAGCAAGCATTGTGGTCACGTTGAAGCAAAGGAAGACATCATCGATGTTAGGCTTACGCAAGTGCTGCTTGAGGAGGAGTGGACTAACTAAATGATCAGGAAAGAGCAATTAGATGACACGGATTTGTCGGTTATCATTGAATGAAAGAAAAAGGAACTCCGGCCCACTTGAAGCGAGATCACGGATAAAACTCTTATTTTTAACAGATATTGGACTCAATGGGATAGCCTTCGAATAGAGAATGGATGTTTAAAACGAATATTGGAAAGCACGGCTGGCAAAGAAAAGCAATTGTTGCTGGTGATAACGAAAAGCCGGATTGTGGAAATCCTGAAAGAGTATCACGGAGGAGTAACTGGGGCCACCTAAGAATTAATAAAACACTGGCCAAGATACGTCAACGATTCTACTTGGCAGAAAGTACACAATCTGCGATAGAATAGTGCCAAAAATGTGCCCAATGTGCGGTGATGAAGGAGCCCGCACGTAAAAGTCGTAGAACTATGAAACAATATAACGTCGGAGCACCATTCGAGAGCATTGCAATAGATGTAGCGAGACCATTTCCCACCACCGAGATCGGAAATAAATATGTGCTAGTGGTAATGGATTATTTCAGTAAATGGCCGGAGGTGTATCCCTTACCTAATCAAAAGACAACAAGAATAGCTGATGCCATGGTCAACAACTGGATTAGTAGATTTGGAGTGCCGATGGAGATTCATACCGATCAAGGAAGGAATTTTGAATCAGTGGCATTTCAAGAAATATGCCAGATGCTCGGTATACATAAAGCGAGAACAACGCCTTGGCATCCACAGTCCGACGGTATGGTGGAAAGATTCAATGTCACATTGGAGGAATATCTAGCAAAGGTCGTCGTGGAGAAAACCAACGCATCTGGGATCAACATATCGTCGCTTCCAATTAAGATATTACATCTGAAAATCAATAATTATTTTGGAGCGGCGTGTCAAGTTTTTAATGTTAAATTTGGCCTATTTTTTTTAAATAAAATTCTTGCCACACTTTTTGGGAAGGACTTTATTTTAAAAAAATTAAGTCAAAATTAGCATTAACAATTTTAAGGCCTCTCCAAAAAATTAGTGATTTGCAGATGTAATACTCTTAATTGGAAGCGATAATATACCGCTGTTCCTGATGGCCTATCGATCAGCAATATATGTCACGACCGGAATGATACCAGCTAAAATTATACTTGGAGATAATCTACGATTACCTGGAGATTTAAAGTTTGGGGCTGTTCCACTTTCCACAGGATTACGTAGACAGGATGAAAGAAGAACTTAATGAGATTCATCAATTTGTACGAGAGAAAATACGGATGTTACAACTAGCCTGGGAAGAACATTACACTATCATCACAAAGATGAACGACGAGGTTTATCGGATACAAATGGTACATCGAGGTAAACCGAAGGTGGTGCATTTAGGAAGGCGGGCTCTATACAGAGGAGGTGATTTGGGTCCTGTTCGAGACGAGCAGGCTTAGGTGGGGGATAGTGTTACGGTGACACCTAGGATAGAATAGAACAACTTAATTGATGAAAATGAAGGTTTGTCTGCCTGTGGGTCTGTCTGTATTGCTGCCAGTCAATCAGTTTATGAGCTTGTGTGCCTGTTCATATGTATAACGACCGTTGTTTGTACATCCCAGAATGATTGAGAGATTGGCGGGAAATTCATATTTAAGCTTTTTATATAAATTGGTTAAGCAAACATGCTGCTAATTGCAAATCGATTTTAATTATTTTCACTTAAAACCCTAAATCGAACACTCATACGAATTTTGTTTTAAAGTGACTCGAGGACGACGTATTTCGCGGTCTACCTATCGTGCTTATCAAATACATTCATACATAAATGAATAATAATTAACTAAATTACAGAAAGAAGAAAAAATATTTTAATTTTTTTGTTGTTCTATTGATTAAAAAATTTATTTGTTTTTTAAATAAATTACAAATAACCTTTATTTGTTATTGTACATAAATAAATATTTAATTAAATATTTATTAATGTTCATAGTGTTTTCTGTTTTTGATATATGTACTTATACATATTCGTAAACCAACATTTTTGTGTTTAGTTTGATATTTTTTAATTAAAAATTAAATTATGTTACGCAGAAATGCGATCACATTAATTAAAAATTAAAAATAATATTCGTAAAAAATGAAAATCATTTGGATATTTATAAATATTTTATGAGTTAGTTTAATATACTTGGAATAGTATGCACTATCGCGTAACACATTTTCGTCACAAAGACTATTTCGTTATTTTATTTGATTTAAGAAATTAACAAAAATTTACGATTTGTATTCATTCGGAAAGATGTTAAAAAAATCAATCAAAATTTCACTACAGTTTGTTAACCCGAAGAAAGTGGCGATCCCAATCTACCTTAATTTAAAACTGTGGAACTCTTTACAATTAAACACATAGTAATTGAATTTAGTTCAGCTGGTATATGCGTAGAGTAAGTATTGGTCTCTGCGAGGTCAAGATCATGTATGCAATTTAAATAAAACCAGAATAAGAAAATTTGAGAAAACGGAATTTTTCAAATTTGTAAAATTCCATAAATTTTAAGATTAAATCTTTAATTTGTACAGGCCTGTAGCCAGATTTCCAGAATTCAAAAGATTCCGTTTTTTATATTAAGAATTCTGACTTCTAAATTTTCAATCTTTTAATGTTTTTGATTTGTTTGAAATGTGTCATAATCTTGATTTCATCTAAATTTAAATTCAGTTACCGAACCCTAATTAGTATTTTCTTTCAATTTGCAAGTTTCACAAGAAACAAATTTCATTTGTCAACTCATTAAGCCAATTATAGGTCGGTTGCTACCTAGCTAAGTTCTGTGGTTCGACTATTTCTTGACAGATGTCACTTTCGACAATATTATTACGGTTTTGCCTTATTAATCAAGGTTCGTATCACTGGATTGTGAATAAAACAAAACGAATTTATTTATAACCAGTAGAATTTAATTCAACACAATTTATTAACAAAAATTCACAAAATCACTTTTTATAATTTTTACACAATTTTACTGTTTACTTATAAATAACTTTTATTTCGCACTAAAACATCACTTTTTAAATCACTTTTTTAATTCACTTTTTAATCTTCACACTATCGCTTACTAAAAACTAATGTTTCAGTTTGAACTCGTTCGCTCCGTATATACTCAAACCAAAACTTCTCAAAATTTCATGATTGTTCTTGTAAGAATAGTTTAGAAATATTTAGAACAGTTTTATCATAGAAAATTCCATTTTAGTACAGTAAACTTTGCGCTATCAAATATAACTTATTCTATTCTTTCCTAGGTGTCACCGTAACACTGTCCACCACCTAAGCCTGTTCGTCCCGAACAGGACCCAAATCACCTCCTCCATATAGGGTCAGCCTCTCTAAGTGAGGCGCTTTCTGTTTACCTCGATGTCCCCTCTGTATCCGATAAACCACGCGTTCATCCTTGTGATGACAATGTAGGATCCTTCCCATGCTGGTTGCAGCTTTGGTGATAATCCTTTCTATCGTTCGTGGAAGCCTTGGTTATTTGCTCGTATGTCATATCGAGCTTCATCCGGTTAATTGACATCCGTATTTTCCCTCGTACAAATTGAAGAATTTCATTAAGTTCTTCCTTCAGTCGGTCTACGTAATCCTGTCCACATAAAGCCGCTGATGGAACAGCCCCAATCTTTAAATCTTAAATCTATTTTGTTAAAAAATTAAAAAAAGTCGTGACCCAGAGGCGAGACCCCACTATTTCTACGTTTCCGAGGTCGCTGAAACTGAATATGACCATAAGAAATTAATCCAATTGCCCATTTCCCGTTACCACCCTCCTGAGGGTCGAAATTTGGAATGGATGTGTGCATTCTGACGTTTCTTGGCTTGCTAAAACCGAAAATGATAACAAAAAATAAATTCGACCCTTTCATCACCCCTAACGCTTCCTTACTACTCCCCGAAAGGGGTTGAAATTTCAATTTTAATGCCAAAATTGGGTTGTTTTTGGGGCGCTGGAATCGAAAATGACTACGAAAAGTACATTTGACTCTTCCGTCACCCCCTAGCATCCCCTTACTACCCCCAAAAGGAGTTGAAATTTTCTCTCCAAGAGGTAGTAAGAGGACGCTAGGGGGTGATGGTGAGGTTAAATTGGTTTTTTATTGTCATTTTCAATTCCAGCGCCCCAAAAACAATAGAAATGTACATCCATCTCAATTTTGCATGGAAATTGAAATTTCGACCCGCAGGGATTGGAATCATTTTTTATGGTTATATTCGGTTTCAGCGACCTCGAGAATGTAGGAATAGTGGGGTCTCCCTTCTGGGTCACGACCTTTTTTTAGTTATGTGCCTATGAAATTTGCCTTTATTATTTCTTTTTTAATTACAATCTAGTCTAAGAATAATAAACAATTTTATTCTAACTTAAATTACTACATATTACTGAAATTTAAGGGTTCATCCATCGATGTACTCCTTAGTTTTGATATTTATTATTGATCGCGCTTCAGTTGTGCGCTAGATAAAGATTTATTTTAACTGATTTAACATTAACTCAAAAGGCTTTACTCTTTTGAACCTTCTAACTAAATCCGTATTATCCAGTAGCTGGATGGCCTCTACGTTAACATGGTGAAGTAGCCGTTGTTCATAACTTCTAGCAAATTTCATAATTTCGTTGTTGATGGTTTCAGTGCCTAGATCTTTGTAGATGTTGCTATTTCTGACAAACCATGGTGCGTTGACGATGTTTCTTAGCACTTTATTTTGGAATCGTTGGATAACATCCATATTACTCTGCTTGGTATATCCCCACAGCTGTATACCATAAGTTCAAACAGGCTTCAAGATTTGCTTATAAAGCAGAAGCTTATTAGGGATTGATAGACGAGAATTTCTTCCCAGTAACCAATACATTTTATTGTATTTTAATCCCAACTCGTCTCTTTTCCTTTTTACATGAGCTTTCCAGCGAAGTTTAGCGTTTAATGTCATACCGAGTATTTGGCAGTGTTTGTCAATTTAAATATATTGATTTGTGTACTAATCTCTTGTTCGTAAAGTCGACATGTACAGATTTAGTTTCATTTAATTTTATGCCCATATTTTTGTTCAGTTCTATACTTGCTCTATGGCGGTTTGTAATTTCTCTGCTGTATCTGAGTTGTTGTCATCAACTGTCATGATAGCTGTGTCATCGGTGAAAGTGGCTATCGTGTTGTTTTGTGTGATTGGCCCAAGTACACTTCCTTGTGGAACTCCTGCTCTTATTTTCTTAAGCTCAGAATATTCATCTTCTTGCTTAAGCATCAGTTTGATATTCAATGTTTTTATTAACATTAGCATTGGTGTTTTGGTTCTATATCATTGGTGATTCGGTTTGACATTTAGCATTGTTGACATTAAATTTGGTATTCTGGTTCTGCTTCATTGATGGCTTAGCTTGGGTTTTATGTTGCTTTAACTGCATCATTTCCCTTTTTAGTTCGTCAATTTGTGGCTGTAATAAATTGAAAATAATAATGCTGATTTTTCTAATCAGTTACCTTTTGCCATTGTTTGTATAACATTCGCTCTTTTTCTGAAGCACAACTTTCAAGAACAAATGTTTCACTATAATTATATGAGGTTGTTATACCTGCTTGTTGAAGTGCCGCTGTTGCGCCCATATTATTTTGGGATTACTGAATGTTAAGGTTTTCAAATGAGAAATTAAAAGTTTTCTCAGGAGATCTAGTAACTCTTTCTCGCTTTTGGAACGGGCTACTTATTAATTCCATATTCTTGTTATTTTGTGTTTGCAAGGATCGGCCCTCCCCAGAATCCCTAGAGCCAGTCTCATCAGAGAGATGGATTGAACAACGCTTCGATTGGTGTAACACCTGGGGTATTTCTTCCTTCTGTTTTATTCATTGCATGTATAATTTGACGTCACAATAATTTACCACACAATATTAAAAACACAAACCAAAACAAAATCATTGACATGCACTAAAATGACGACATCACAATGTTTGCGTACAACACCGATTGTTTATGTTTATACGCAAACAACACACAAATTATTCTACACACAATTATACTCACCAATTTGCTGAAATTAACATTACCATATTATATTTCCTAAAATTAGAATAATTTTTATTGTATTTCTATTAATTAATTTATTTATATAAAACTTTATAATTACATTTTGTTTGTAAACAAACTACCACATATGCAAATTGACATTTTATAAAGTCTAAAAAATGTAATAGAATAATTATAATTAATGTTATTAAGAACAGTACCATTATTATGTACTAATTAGGAACAGTACCATTTGTGTACTAATTTATTGTAATTTAGTACAAAGCAAATGACATACATTTTTTGTAAATCATCTTTCACTTAAGTTTCAACTGGCGAACAATCAACACCAATTGTATTAAATCCAAAATATTATAAATTATATTTCAACATTATAAATAAAAGAAGCCATTTGTGATTTGTGGTGTTTGATTTAAACTTTTATTTAATTTAAATAAAATTAATTAAAGCATATACAATTATACAGCCAGTGATTTAACGATCATCTTTTTTTTGGAAATTCTTCGCAAATACCAGCTACATTGCATATTGTATATTTATTGTGTAATCCACTCGCCTCTAGTATTTAGCCGATTTTTTAAAAACATTGCCCGGTTGTTACCACGTGGAGGTATAATAGACACATTTGGTGGTCTCTACATAGTTGCAAAGTTGGAGTATAGTCCACAAAAGTCATGGCTACCCTATTGAGACGCACCCAACACCCCCTAGCTTTGCACCCTTACTCCCTTAGTCGTCTCACTTCATTTGACGTGACAATATTGTCGTGTCACTTCAGCTATAAATTGATATTCTTCTAGTCGATCGAAGTGACGTGACACGACAAACGTCATAAACCAGAATGTTTTAGGCAACACTAATAATTTACTACAATTTGACATTTAAAAATCAAAGATGTGTTGTTAAAAAATCGAAAATATGTTAAATTTTAAAAAATACTCTTTAAAAATTTGTATTTCATATTTTTGTGTGAGTTGATTGACATAATATAAAACGGGGAATGGAGGCTTTATAATTCCTTCGCACATTAGACTATGTTGATGATATCCATTTTGTCAGAAATATAAATTTTATGTTTAACTTTCACTGTACGCACAATTATTAATAATTACAACTTTTATAAATGTGTAATATATTTAAAAACTTGCTAACAATAGTCAAAATAATAATTTAAAATCTATCGTTTTTGCTTTTATTCATTTTGTGTCGCTTGAAAATTTCAGGCGATGAAATTGTCATTTCAAGTGACATGAAACTTTTGAAATGACTAATGGAATACCAATTCAAGAGACGTTTGTCACTTCAAATGACGATTGGCATTCCAATCGACTAAGGGAATACCAAAACTTGGTTGTCGGTACAAACGACAAGTGACACGACTAAGGAAATAAGGGGCTTAAGTTGCGTGACATTACCGAAAATTCGAATTTTTAAAGATTTTTCGAGATTATTAGAAATTTTCGATATTTTCTAGGCTAATCGAAATTATTCGAAAATAACGGTTCTTCTAAGTAACGGTTAATTTTAAAAATAAAATAAAATTGGATGCAATAATTCTGAATTGATGAACATAATATGTATGTATATGTACATATAAATTTGAAAAGCAACGCATTTGAAACGACTTGCGACATAAGTTGTGCACCATCTGTAATTTATTGTTTGGTTTTATAATTTTGGTTATTATTTTTAGTTATAATCATTATTAATATTATTTTTCCATTCTCTTTTTTAATTTTTTAATTTATTTATATTTTTTTGTTATTATTAATAGCTTTTCGATTTTTTTTTATTGTTAATATGTATATTACATATGTATTTAAATTTTATTCAAAACTAAATATTTTTTTGTTGGTTAATTTTTTGATGTAATAAATATGTGTGTGCAAGAGCAGGGTACACCAAAAATAATTAATCCATTCAACGAAAGTGTTAAATTGAAAACCGCTTTGATTATTATTATTATTATTATTATTATTACGATCGGCAATTATGAAAACGTTTAAATTGTGTACGATATCCGGCCATATAATAAATAAATCAGAGATTGTAAATTGCTGCAACACATTACACATACACACACAGAGATGTAGGTATAAGTATATCATTATCTGGCAATAATTCGCCGTCACTAAATTTTTGTCATATGTAAAAGGTGAACGGTCATGAAATGCATTAAGATTAATTAATCAGATCTGATGATCCGTAAAAAATATAACATTCACCGATCATACTCTGCCCCATAAGTAACATTCGCATGTACAAATTGTGTAACGAGAAACATTACGACGGGTAATTTTGATACATTAACATTTTACAAATTTTATGGGAATTTCCTTCCAAGATAATACTTGAGAAATTATGTTTCATAAGCTATTTTTGAAGAGATAAGAAAAACCCAATAATATACGTTTAGCAAATAAGGCTGCATCAAACACACTTTGCAGATTAGTCAAAATTAAACAGTTAAATCGCGAGCATATATACGTATAAAGATGATTAAAATAAAGTCAGTTAACGTGTACTTTTGCTATTTGTCTCTATTTATTATTGGTACGCAAGGCTACACAACATTTGAACGCCATCTGATCCTAAACCAGTACGATCAGCAATGTTTAACCGAAGAATTTCGTCGCGGTGCACAACTATTTGTGTCGTACAAAACAAATTTGTTTGACACCACAATGAAACAGTATTTAAAATTTATATCACCAAGGAGCACTGGTATCGAGATTATTACAAAAGTACAGAATCAGGGTAGGCGAATATTTGAAGATCGTCTCGTTGACGGTATTCACGGTTACAATTGGTTTGATTTTCAAAAGGATGGTAATTTTACGGTGTGTGCGTCAACGTCTGAGAATTCAGAAATTTATGGAGATATAAAAGGGCGCGTTGATTGGGTATTTTCGTTTTTTGACAATTTTGCGGAATACAAAGAGGCAAGAGCTAAAGTAGCGAAAGAGGTAATTGAAGTTTTGTGGAATTTTTTGTGTTGCAACTAATTTTTTTTTTTTTTTTTTTTCGTTTAGGAAAATTCAGATAAATTTGTGAATACATTTGTTATTGATTTTTGACAGTTTGCTTTTAAATAAATACAATTATTTAAGAAAAAAATGGTTTAGTGAATTATTTATAAATTTGTACTTTACTAATGTAATCCTTACTGTTCGGCGAAGATTTGGAAACAGCCGCGGATTATCAAAAAGTAAGTTATTTGTTGTTGTGCGTGGTGACCACAATACCACATATTTCCCTTAAATCTTTATGTGATACGTCTGGTGATGATCATGATGTGAATTTGGAGGGAATATAAAGCTCTCAGACGCTCCTTTCTTTGAATTTTACCCAAGTTAATTTATCCTTTTAAAAGGTTATATCGTAAGTATCCTATTCCAAGTTTCTTTACTCTCAAGCATGTGCTTAATCCATGATGATTAAGTTGCCTACCTCGTGGTATACGTGGAACGATCTGACCGTTGATTCGTATGAAACACATCCTCTATTCAGGATCCATAAGGGGTAATAGGAGTAATTCTCCCTCCCTCTCCTCGAAAATACAATAAACTATTATAAATTAATCGATATAGGCGAGCATGGCGAGCAGGATCCGTGTTCTTCGTATTCTATACTAAAGTCACCGCACCGTCGACATCTAAAGTTCACCAGTGATTTATATAAACAAATCTTACCCGCCCCCATTATCATAATTATGATTTACATCCGCGATAAAAACAGTCTCTATAGTGTGTACGATTTGTTGTGGTAGTTGTGACAGTGGATTTGCCTTTTTCGTCAATCAGCTTTAGTAACTCTCCTTTCTTGAACAAACTTGAAAATTTCTCCATTGCCGCCATCTCAACCATGGTTATTTTCTTTGCAAAATCGAACACCTCATTACTGCTTACAGAGGACTTTGAGCGTTTCTCATAACCCTACGCCTTATAGGAAGTATTCCATACCTTCCTTGTCCGTTGCTGTTGAGTGCTCATTCGGACTCCGAATTTTTAATGGAGTCGATGAAAACCTGTATTGCTCTTAATATTTAGGCTAAAATCCGAACGATAATTTCAGCTATGTGTAGATCCCAAAATGGTAGCGAGTTACAAAATAGGGAACCATTGCTATTGTCTCTGCCTTACAACAACTATCTAAAGAGATAGAAATCATAATTAATTACCACATTTCAAGTGAAGGACTGTCCTCTAATCGGACTGTCCTATAACCTGCGATACGTAGACTTCTTGGTTTGTACGTATCTTTTCAGTTTCAAAATGAAGCCAGTAGTGCCACATTCGACTCTCAATAAGTTTTGTTCATGCATTTGCCTGCAAATGTAAGATTGATAACTATATACAAACTACTCATTATTTAATATTTAACGGTTCCAGTTTGGAGATGCTTAGCTTAACTATAACCAAAAGATATAGTGGGCCTACGAGGGAAAGCGAAAATGTATAAAAGGTTGATAAGACTAATTTTTGATATAAATTGCGGAGATATAACTGCCGCATCAATAAACCGTTTAGCTGCTTACTGAGCCTATTAAGTGGATATTGAAGTTAGACTGCGACGATTTACATCTCCTTCGACTGCAATAACGTCGGCAAGTATTTCGTTTACAGCCGAGACAACGTCTGAGAAAACATCAGCACAAACACCAACAATATCTGCAGGAACGATGGAGCATACCATGACCTACCTTCCATTAGTATGGTTAAGCCTAGACGATGGATTTTTATTAGTAGGATTGATTCTTCCGTTGCTGATGATCGATTCAAAATGTTCATCAGGAATAAATTTAAACTTGACAAATTTAATGCTACCAGAATCGTTCTTAAATCAAAGAATGGTGTTATATATACCTACCTGCTACCTACTACATATATACCTACCGCCTTAGCGTTAATGATGGGTCATTCTGTTCAATATGAAATTCCAAATCATGGCCATCGGGAATATTTATAAAATGGTCAGGTTACCACCTAAACGTTACTCTTTTCCATCTTATGCCATTTCCATTTTATTTTACCAAATCTAATATGTACAAGATCCCGACGCTGCTGAATAGATGAAAAATATTTGGTTCAACATTTATTGCCAACCTATACTCCTTGGTAAAACTGACTCATCTTTTATTCTTGGAAATCTGAATATAAACGTTCCTACTGAGAATCTTAGGCAACACAGTTTCTCATGGAGCAACATAGAATAAATTATGGAGAACATGACCCAATTAACGAGATGGTTAAATCTGAAAGAACGTCGGAAAGATGTTGTCGGTCATATTATTGAATTGTGGTGCAGTCAGAAACACAAATCCAATTAAATTATAACGCGGAATCAACTAAAGATTTGAATCTAAAACCTAGATCATTACCACACTGTCGCCCCGGATCAAAACGTCACCTTTCCAACCTTGTTGATCCTGAACCTAATAAAAAACAACTAAACTGTCCACTAAACTGTAAAAAACGGAAATATTATTCTTCAATTAACTGACTTCCTATTAAAAATTGGACAATCTTAGATTTATTAACATTCGTAGATTCCCAGACGATCGAAATGGTTGACAGTTTTATACGAGTCAAAACTATAGAGAATGGTTGTTAGATACGCGAAAATACGTTTACGAAGGATTGCAAAAATATATAATTAAAATAAAGGGTGCTAACTTATCCGGTTTAGATAATTTATCAATGCCGCACTTTGTAAGTTTACTTTCTAATCATCTTGCTATCTCCACGAAATAATTCGTTTACTCAATACCTTATCTAGTTCTTAAAGTATACTATAAAATTACTTATTTATGAGTATTATCTACGCTCTCTTTCATACCAAAAATCAAATCCTTGAACATTACAGTGTAGTGTACTTACACACGTATGAAACTGAGACAGCGTCTATTTCAATATTAAATAACTTTATAACTATTATTATAGTATTACACGTATAAACTAAAATAACCCCAGCCGACATTAAATAGTTTTTATAACACACACTTACACACATAAAAGAAAATTAAAATTAATAATCATAAAAAAAAACTTCCATCTCACTCTAATTACTATTAATTATATACTGTACATACTTAAAAAAAAATTTATTTCACTCATGAATCCATTAATATATAAAAAAATTATAAATTTGATGTTTTTTTGTTTGATTTTAGCTTGCTTGGGTTTTTGTTTAATTTATTTTTATGTTATTTATTTATTTTATTCAGTTTTTATTTTTTTTTTAATACGATAATACGTTATACTTTGTAAATGTGTATGGGTAACACAAAAAAAAATAAATAGTCAAGAAAAGAAAAAGTTGAAAATTAAAATAAATGAATATAAATTTATATATGGGTTTATGTGTTGTATTTTATATAAATGTGTATATATACATAGTAAAAAAAAAGTTTTAGTAATTATAATAAATAAATAAAAGCCACAAATACAAAAAAAAAAAAAATTTAATAATAGTATAATAAAAAAATCTTTTTTTTTCTCTCTCTTGCGGTTCACAGATATTTTTTTTTATTCTTTTATTTTGTTATAAGATAAAAACGAAATCATTGTATTTATAAAATTAATTATAGAGTCTAAACTCTAAACATATTGTGTATATAATATACCTAGTATTAAAAAAAAGGTTGTTTTACAAAATAAATTCGATCGATATACCTAAATTCCATTTAGTGATTAATTTTTATATTTACTCGTATTCGTATATGTTAGCGATAATTATAATTCTTGTTACAACATGTATTAAACAAAAAACAGTAGCGCGTTGTTTTTTTTTACTATTATAGGGTGCATTCTGTAAACGTTTTTCTTTTAGCGATTTAATATGAATGATGGATAATACATCTGTGTTCTTGTTGTATCTAAGTTGAAATTTTCATTAAAGTCATTTAATAACATTTTAAAATGATGTACATTTTACCTCAACAGTTTTATGTGATTCCACACGATTTTCTTTCCGCAATTAGTTTATTGGGTTTTTATAAACTGTTTTCGTCCACGACTAACGTATATTACACGTTTGTTTTATCAACTATTATAATGATATCCATTATTCACTGCTAGTTTATCTAGTAGTCTCTCCTTTCATTATACAATACTAACAAGTAAATTATTTTTTCCACTACTACCTAGTCGTAGAAGGCATCATGTGTTTTAGCAGCCTGAGAAACAAAATTGCACGGCTAGTGGTTAATAATATTTTATTATTTAACACTAGATGTAATGCGATTAAATAGGTAATAATGAAAAATGAACACTAGATGTAATGCGATTTTATTAACACTTTTATTATTACACCAAATTTTAAATTTTTCATGTGTTTTTAAATAAATATCCGTCGATTTTTGGGGCAGCAGCTGGTCTGTTATGTTTTCGACTATCTCACATATTTCAGGTAGCGATTAAATCATCATTCTTCATTTTTTTTTTTTTAATTGAATGCCAATTTGACTCAACAAAATTTAAACTTCAAATAACAAAACAAAATGCAGTCATTTTAAATTTACGTTTACTACAATTCAGTAAAAAATTCAGGCTACTTCGACCTAGTTAATATTATTAAACAGCAAATGTTTCCCTTATCAAATTAATTTTCTTATCAACAAAAAACCTTAATGGTTGGTGTGCCTTCTACGACTATTAGTGGAAAAAATAGTATATACACCATGCTTGAGAAGTGCTTGAGATGCTCCGCGTCTCTGGTTATAAACTCGCTCGGGCTATAATAGCATACTTCTCAACCTTGGTATACATATATACTATAATTTTTGAAATTTTATCTATGTTAGTAGTCTCTTGCTATTTTCTTTACTAGCTGTATTCCCATGAGAAAATCTTAATTCGAATGATTTTTGAAATATTTTTTCTTATGAAACTAAGTCGCCAATACGCCAATAATTGAGCCGTTCATTTTGAAAGTGGAATTAGTCAATGTTTTGTTGAAATGAGATAATGAAAGAATAGAAAAACAATAAATGAAAAAACATATGGGATTTCGAATTTTCTTATTTTTTGCACAAGTGTTACGGATTCATTTTTTTTTTGTTTTGACAATAAATTATTTACCGTTAGAAAGATTATACTGTCCTTTATCTATTGTTATCATTAACTTGATTTTTTTGAAAATGCGACTTATTCCACTTTCAAAATAAACGGCTCAATTATTTGTTCAAATTGAAATAAAACAACAAAGACAAAGAACAATTTGGTATCTGGTGTCAGGTGGTATAATTAAAATAAGGAATGAATTAAATAATTCCAACTTTTGGTTTGAATTATTTAATTCGTCTGTCGCGAGCAATTCTTGTTGTAAAATTCTCGCTCGTAATATAACTCGGTGCTTAATTATTTTTTTTTTCCGCTGGCGCTACATCTCATAGAGGGATTTGACCGCTTCAAGATGAAGTTTCGTAATCGATTTTTCAACGGATAATGAGTGATTAATTCATTGATCCTACATTAACCAGCCGTGATTTTTTCATCACCCACCGGGAATCGAACCCGGGACCTCCGGAGCTTAAAGCGAGCATGCTAACAACTGTGCCACCGGAGCGGCTTAATCATTATCGAACATTAATTACAGCTCGTGTTGCATTTAGTAAGAGAATTCAACTTTCCTGTCAGCGATTGAATCACAATTCATCCATTTGTGTCATGTTGTATGCAAATTATTTGACAAGCTTTTGTTTGCATGGCTTTTTCTTTGGTGTGTGTATCAAAAATTCAATCATAATAAAAGGAAATTGAAATAAAATTACAAATTTAGAGATAATTGTTTAACATTTTCTTGTTGCTATGGTAAAATTCGTAATATTATTGCGTTGCTATGGTGAAATTCTTTTACTAAATACAACACGTGTTTGTACACACAAGTTTCCATTTAATTACAGATAAATCGTTAAGCTAAAAATTTGTGTAGAGATAAATTTTGTTGATTTTGTGTGACTTGTATTCGTTTGTTTTTGAATGAAGTTTCTTTGTTTATTACTTTCTGATACTTCTAAAAAATTATTCAAAATTGCTAAACAGTTTATAAAAAGTATACAAAATGATGGATTCTAGTTACGAAGAGGATATAATTTTTATTGGTGATGCATTTGATGCTATCCACAGTCTATCCATATCTCGTATAATGAGAGAGGGTAATCCGTATAACTTTCGATTGTCTCTCCAATCCATTTACGATGGCCATTTTGTACACGAAACTTTTTTCCAAGACTAAATTCTTTATAAGATTTTGTTTTCTGGTCAGCATAAACTTTTTGATTTTCTCTAACTCTTGTCAACTCTTTTTTGACGTCATTCTCAACAATTTCTGGGGTTAATTTTGCTGTAGAAATCGGTATTGTAGATCTTGTATTTATACTCATCAAACGGTGATTCGGTGAACCTAATTTGTTGCTTCTTGGTGCATTGCGATAATTTAACAACGCCAGATAAATGTTCGACCTATATCCTTAGCGCACTTTTTCAACATAATTTTTGCTTTCTGTACATATCGCGCCGGAAAAATTTGAAATTTCGGATCGTCTATAAGATCGATGTCATACTCATAGTCCTTCAGGCATCCCAGTCCCTCAAAAATAGCATCCTCGATCTCCAAAACTCTAACGATTAGCTTTAATTTCTCGCATTCTGTTTTTCCCAATATTGGACTTACATTAGCGTACTGGCAAATAATGTTTCTTGCCCGACGTCGATAGCCCTTCTTCTGCTTATGCACAATCCAGATATCGTATGTTTGAGTGAGACGAAGCTTTCTATCTAATAAACTTGTTTCTGATATATATATATATATATATATATATACCATTTCGATAGAACTAATTCTAAAATTAGAAACTCTGGAGGTACTGCGATTCTTATCTGAAAGCATATAAGACATGCCTCCGCTAAGTTCTTTGTTCGGGAAAATTACATTGCAACTTAGCTTCTTATAGATAAAATACAAAACTTGCTTTGGTTGAACCTGCGCTAACAAGCAGCAGGCAATGGGGTTAGAGATTTCTGGAATGCTGATTGGCATTACTTTAGGCATTATTTGCACTATCGGCTTATTCCTTTAAAAATGAACCGATCAAAACTAGCGAGGAAATCGAGCAGAGATATTCAGTTTTTTCGGAACTAATTAATGAGGCCGCACTGACAGATTTGTACCTATCATTGAGCCAAAGTTCCACCAACTACCTTAGAATATCAAACAGCTGATCAAGCTGAGGAATTCGTATCATAGTAGGCATCGCTATAGTTTCACTCTTATCAATCGAACTACTAAGCCGTCAGGATCTGATTCGTCGGAAGCTCAGAGGTAGAAGTCCTGATAAGAATAACTTGAATAGGTATATTAGGTCACTCAGAGCCTCCCGCTGTTCGGGACTAGTTCTGAAGGATCGATATGGTACTATAACTGACTCCCAAATTGTCTAAGAGAAGATTGCAAAATATACAAGTCAGTCCTTAGTGGGGATTCTCTTACTGCTGACCCATCTGTCTCTAATGTGGTGAAAGAATTTAATCTAGCTCAGAAATTACCTTATGAATCAAGTAAATTCGACCAAATTAAAAAATTAAAAATTTCGAGGAGTCGGAAATGTTTCTAATAGAGCCATAAAAATCTCCCACTATCTGGTATTACTCAACTGGTGATGATTATGAGTGCTATTTTCTCTTTTGCCTATTTTCCAACCAGCTGGAAGCTGTCAAAAATTGTAACAATACCAAAACCGGGTAAGCCGGGAACCGAAGTTTTCTAAGAAATCGTTAGTCAGAGAGAAAACTGTTCCTGAAATTGAAATTTTTCTTTGTTGCTTTTGACATTGGCTCATGGCCGAAAACAAAAAAATGTGCAAAGAAATTTTCAACAAATGGGTAAGATTTATAACTACCAGAAGAGGTTAGCCAGAAATAATCAACAAGTGGTTTTATAAAAAATAAAGTGTCTAGTTCTAAACAAATGAAATAGAAACTCGATTTAAACTCGTATGTCTTTCTTCTGAAGTTCTCTACTGATGAACGACTTACCTGATTGCTTTATCTAAATCATCTGACCGCTACGCGATTGCGGCGCAACAAACTGGAGTTGTAGATCTTTTCATACATTTTGAATCGATGAGGGAGTTTCAAGCTGCGTACATGATATATTTCTGGTGAAAAAATGTACACCACGAAGTTAGCTAAATGGGTTTAATTATTCTCAACTCGCACAAAACATTAGGGCAACAATTTTGGTTCAGAGGGCAGAAATTTACCCCGCAGATTTACAAACCTAGCAACCAATTGGTTACGTATTTAACGCATGTAGCTAACTTCGTGGTGTACATTTTTTCACCAGAAATGTATCATTTAAGCAGCTTCAGAGCAAAGGCAAAATTTTCTTTCAATTTCGTTGGTACCTTCCATTCTTTGTGTGTGTACTTGTTCCACTGGTATACCTTGCTGAATTTTTTCCCTAGTTAGTCTCAGCTCTCTTAGTATAGCCAGCGTGACATTTTAGGAAATTTTGAAATTTTCATAAATGTGGCCCAAAATCATGCTGCACGGATTGTATTTATTTCCGCTATACTAGAAGTTTTTACGGTTGAAAATTAATTAGGCATTGGATGAAATAATGGACAAACACGTGAACGATATCCCATTTCTTTATTGCGATTTCGCGTGCAAATTCTATTTGGTATGCCAACAATACCGTAAAAGTGAAATAACTAAATACCGAATCGCGTTAGCATAAAATCTGATTAGTTTCATCGACGTATTTACGACTAGTGGTCAAAAAGGTTAAACGAGAACCCAGCCTAACTCACTTTCAATTCAACCTAAATCCACAAGATAATTGTTTTGTTTTATTTAAGCCAAAGGTATATTTTCTGTTCTAAAATGCAATTATCGATGAGTTAAAATCGATTTTGAAAAATTTTATTGCGTCCTAAATTGATTCGCCACATTTGATAAGCCCGCACATTTCATCGTTGTTGTTTTTTTTGCTGTATAAAAAGCTCTGTTCTCCGCTCGAGCGTACAATAGTATTCAGTGAAGTGTCGTGGTTTCTATAGACGAATACACTAAATGGATTCTTTTGCCAAATTACTGCTACTGATTGGATTGCTAAATCTAGTCTCAAGCCAAGAAACACCAGCTAATAACTCAATTCAGTTAAATATAGACAATTTTCGTAGTGAAATTACCCAACATAATTATTTTGTTATGTACTATACACCAAAGTGTAAACAATTTAGAAAATTCTCACCAACATGGGAACAGCTAGCTGGCCAAATGAATAGGAAAAGTGGCAGCCGTATTAGAATAGCGAAAGTTGATTGCAGCACCGACGATATGTTGTGTGAAGCACGGAATGTGTCTGGCTATCCGACATTGTGGCTCTTCAAAAATAAGGGGGCTGATAGCGTGGAATATTCAGAGGACCTTGATCTAAATCTACCCTCACTTGCTTCGTTCGTTCGGCAAAAATTAAACTTAAGAAGAGGATTATAAATTTGTTTGTAGTTTTAAATGTTTGAATTGAATGGGTAACATGAAATATTTTAGACTGTATAAGCCAAAAAGTTGTTTTTTAATAAATTTGTGTTCAATACAGGTAAAACTGACGTTACATTAACTCTTAATTGTTTTATTATTCTGAAGGCAGAACTTCTAGTCCAAAATTTCCGAGGTCGAATGGTTTAGCTGGATGGTTAGGTTAGGCTGAAGTGGCTGCTTAAACACACTTAGACAGGTAGCGGTCCATTATGGTACAAAGAATTTATCTTGTTCACCTTTACTGGAACCAGTTAGAGCTACTTTTCTAGCGTAGAACATCTCGAACTTTACTTCGAGTTGCACAGCCGTATTTACACCCCGCTTACAAGCATACATGCCGTTCTTTGCACCATCTCTATCTAATTCTTGTATGCTACTTTGTCCAGAGCCGGTCATCATACATTCACTCAATATATAAGTACAGGTCTCACTACGGCGGTGTAGAGCCATTGAACCAGCTTCGGCTTCAGACCCCATCTATTACCAATGAGGTTCCTGCAAGAGCACATACATAGCTGTATAGTAGCTTTATTTACGCTCTCCAAACGTTGGGCCTCCAATTGAGCTTACCGTCCAAGATATTGATCAATGCTGAAACTAAACAAACAAAATTAATAAATGCCATTTTATTGTAATTGACATCAAAATTTAGCATTCACAAAAGACAGTTTCTAATTGTTCAGTAGCAACAGGAAGTTTTGCTTCAAATTCGAAATTAAACAACACGTAGCAGCGAATATAGCAAAACACGTGTCAATATAAATGCTAATTATGAAAGTATATGGGAGAAAATCTTGAAGAGATATGATCACAAAGATCATATCATGGCAAAACTGATTCGACGCGGGAAGGAAATCAGGCGATTGGTTGATACTACCGATGAAGTTTTGAGAGGCTTAGCGGCATTGGGCAACGGAGCAGAAACTTGTGACAGTTGGCCAATTTATTTATTATTTTTAAAGAGACTCTCAGAGGACTTCACATCAGGGGAGGACTGTCTTAGTAAAGAGTATCAGCTCTATCTTTGACAGGTTAATTCCCAGTCCACATTTGGCAGCCCATTTCGTAACGATTGGGAGCACATTCTGCAATGCACCCACAATCGTGTCCAGTTATTTCACGTCATCTGGGTAAGCAACCACTTCTATACCCTCTCGTACGTACCAGGGCTTGCAGAGCTGTGTCCATAGATCTCGCCTTAATGTCTTAGTTTTGCTCTAATATAGACATCCAACAACTTTCCAAGGTTTTTAATAGAAAGGATGATAGAGTTATAGGTCTTAGGATAAACCAGCTTTAAACACCCTTTGGATTTCCGCTGGTATGATCTAATCCGAACCCTATGGTTTAAGACTGTTAGTGCCCATAGGGCCCGTTTCTTACTTATGATGTCTTTAGTGTACACTGAATGTGTTTGCTGATGATTATTATGCTTCATAAGGTTGTCAAAGTACAGCGGGAAGTAGGTATCGAAAAGAGCTCCAAAGATTCCCCTCTAAAAGCTGTCCACGACCCGTCTGGTTTAATCAAAAACTGGGACTGATTGTTCTTTTGAAAGAATCTTCCTTGCACAAGTGGCTCTATTAAAGACTCTCCTACAAGCCTTACAATAGGTCTCCAGTTGCCTCCATCATCGTAATAGATTTCAACTAGACCTAGCCAATGGACAAGCACCAATATAGGACTGGTTGCATGCGCTAGTGATGCTTTCCATAAAGTCCTCTAGTTCCCTTACTGTCGCTGAAAATAATTCATTCAATATATCCTCATATTTGCTCCAGTTGGTCGTTCTAGGGTTCCTGAATGTTTTTCGAGTAGCAGGGGTAAACATTGAGGTTATAGTTTATTATCGATGGCCATAGAAGGAGTGTTCATTGTCCACCTTCCATTTTTTAACCATATGAAAAATCTAGAATCTCCTGTTGATTACTAGTAAAAAAAGTGGGTTCTCGCTCCATATTACACACTGATAGGTCGTTCATATCCATGCTTCCCTAGAATTGATCCCTCGATTTCGCTTAAAATTACTTTTCTGTTCTTCATAAGTCGTAATAATTTCTCCGCCCTCACTAATTTCGCTGATATCCACAATTTGCGGCACATCTTCGTTTAACATAGTGTCTAACGCTGTTTTGCATAAAATTGCAGTTGATGGCGTCTGCGTTTGATGTGATGGCACCAAGTTCGATTATGTAAGTGGTTCTTGTCTTGTTTTTGCTGTTGTGGCAATTGTGGTTCGGTAGATTTGTTGAATGCTGCTTGCATTGGATGTGTTCGCTTCATAACACGAGGAGCCTTTTCATCGTCTTCGTTGACAATGAGAGTAACCTGACAAATTCTTCTCTAGGTCTACTCCTTCTTGGAAGGATTCGAGATTTCGATTTTGTATTTCTCCGCAATTTATCACCATTTTTAGAATTTGGCCCATACAATGTTTTTTACTTGCCTTTTTGACTAATTCTAAAGTTGTGGACCACAACCACAACTAATGCTCAACATCGTCACGATGTTGTGACAACCGCTTATTTTCACCAAATTGGTTGTAACGACCCTGTGAAGACGTTGTGATCTACGGTTCGCTACATCCAACCAGCAATGCAATTAGTTGTGACGACAATGTGCGAACCATTTTATAACTCGAAATGCTACTTGGGTAGTCAGATACGTGCCCTTGGCATGCTAGGAAACTCTTGCCTGCTTACAGCCGCAATCCTCGTGCTATGCCACACTTCCTCTACTTCGACTATCGCTTTTTTATACAGATCCATCGATCTCTGGTCTGAGCATGCAGTTAGCTTCACATGCCATAGGTACTTTCTTGCATCTCTGCAGGATTAGGAGGGGAGGGTCCCGGATTTTCTCCTAGAACCTTAAGAAAGATTAGGTTTAGTGGGTTATTCATCACGCTCCATCTTTCCGATGTGATGCTACAATCTTACTGACTCTTGCCAATGATGGCTAGTAGCAAAACATGCTCTCTCAAGATATTGCTGAGCAACTTAACTTTGTTCTCCTTCAGCGGAGCCTAACTTCACCTCAGTCAGCATCTTGGTACGCTTGCTGTCGACTGGTTCTACTTCGTCCTGGGACCGCCACGAGCACTCTCTGTTCCTCTTTGAGGTGCCTCTCAAGAGTAGCAGTCCACTTGTCCAGCATCCTGAACGCTGAGCGACGATTCCGGCATCGCCGCTTCGCCGATTGATATTTATTTATTTATTTATTTATTTATTATTACCTACAGTAAATATATATACAATCGGCAAGTAAACATACAGAAACAAAAAAAAACAAAAAAAAGAGAAAAGAGACAAAATTTAACAATTACTAGACAGAAATTTAAACAACTCATTTTTAAACGAATTTCTTGTCATGTTAAAATCGAAAACATCGTAAACTGAATTAAAAAGCCGCGACATTCTCAAGACTGATATACCTCATCTCTTTACTATTTCCCTGTACAGCGTTGATACCGCTGACTCCTCTTCTACACCTAGGTTTTACGAGCGGCTCAATAAAGAGTATGAACCTGAAGGCGACGACAATTATGAAGATTCACTATGGAATACCCATATTATCAAGTCTACGTTTATTTAGGCGTTTAACTCATTTGGAAAGCGACAGTGTGCGAACATCTTCTAGTAAATCAAAACTCGTTTTCCATAAATTCCAAATTTATTTAAACATCAAAAAAACACTCAATTAAAAAGAGATGGACCCAATTGATCATCCAGAAATTTTTTAAGAGATTGTAGATCACGTTCTCCTTCAAACTCAATATGCTCATTGTTATTACCTTCAGTTTTGAATAAAATTATGGTAGGCGATTGTATAATACCAAGACTTCCGCAGATAACTCTATTGATTTCACAATTTAATTCACCAATTCGAAGGCGACCTCTTTCTAAATTATTTTTTTGTGCGGCCAGTGTTTGCCATACTTCTCTCGTGACTTTATAATACGGACACCAAGGTCTGTAGAAGAGAACAAAATAATTGTTGGTTGCAAGTTCATGAAAAAAATTAAATTTGTGTAATTCAATTATGTGATTCAGATTATCGTATTCGGCAAAAACTACATTAAAAAATCTTATCACTACAATCAATCGGATAACGAACTGCATTTTAATATTTTTTGTATTTTATGAATTTTAAGTACATGGACTCTTGGATCTGGTTACAAGGAATTCACCAAATTTGTTTAATAACTCAGGGACAAACTTCTTTAATATTTCAAATCCAAATCGAAAGTAGATGAAAAAAATATGACGCGTTCAAACGTCTATAACGTCCTAGGAAGCGGAACTCTACCGAAATATCGAGATACATCTTCTGTCAATTACAGGTTGCAGGCCACGTTCAAATCATACGTAAATCACTGCCCAAGTCGTACATCAATACCTCATCGGAGTGTTTTGCTGCAAGCCAATCAGCGTGATCATTTCGCGTATTGTAGACAATAGCAGAGGAGGTGACTATTATCAAATATCACCAATTAACAACATCGTGACTAACCTACATCAGTGCGAGGTAGTCATCTTACAGTGAATAAAGGGATTTGATGCCGTGTGCCATACTCAGCAGTTGTATAGTACAATAAATACAATTAACCACGGGATGAACACAAAAATAAAGCTTGAATTTTGCCAGAAATTTCAAATTTATTTAAACAACAAAAAACTCAAAGTTAAGTACGCGAAAGACCCACACCCAATTGCTCATCAAGAAATGTTTTAAACGATTTAACATCACGACCTCCTTTATACTCAATATGCTCACTGCTATGATTTTCAGTTTTGAATAAAACCATGGTAGGAGATCGTGAAACACCAAGACTTTGACAAATTTCTGCTTCGATGCCACAATCTACTTCACCAATTTTAACGCGACCTTTATCTAAATTATTTTTCTCTTCAGCCAGTGTTTCCCATGCTCCTCTCATATTTTGATAATGCGGACACCAAGATTTGTAGAAGACAATAAAATAATTGTTGGCTGATAGTTCATTAGAAAAATTTGCTTTTTTTAATTCTATTGGATGAATCCAATGGATATGTTGGGATGCAACTATATTAAAAAATCCTATCACTACAATCAATTGGGTAACGAACTGCATTTTAATTTATTTTAGATTTTATGAATTTTAAGTATATGGACTCTTGGGTTTGGGTTCAAAATTTGTTTAGATAGTCAGGGCAAACTTCAATTAGATTCAGTATTCTAAGAACACTTCATATTTCTCACGGTCAGCGGAATATTTTACCGTAGCTATAATCCAGTTAACTGGCAGATGGATATCATCGATAAAATAAAACTTATTTGGAGGGTAGACTATAGTCCTCAAGGCGCATATGTGCGAGAGAAATCCGTGAGATGGCTCCACTGTAGTATACAATTTAACCTTTTGGCCGTGGGCATGAAGCAGTCACCATAGCCCCAACCCGTTCTATAATTTTACTTGTCTTTTCCACACAGGGGTGACACAACGTTATATGCGTCAAAAAATCTCAAATTAACCCTACGCCAATCATGATTTATTGTGACTTTTGGCACAGTATTCCCCAAGCATCGATGTTGAAAGAAACTAACAACAAAAAGTTGTTCAAGAAAAAAGATGTCCAGATGCCTCAGTTGTATCAGAGGTTAGTGTTTGAGTACTTAAATTAACCAAGGTACGGTCAGAGTGAACCAAAAACTTTGATAATGCGATAATAGAGTTCTTTCAATGACATTTTCACAGAGCGCACACTCCAGAACAACCAACGGTCATTACAGGCCAGGTACAATTACCCTAGTTAGGCTATTGGCATTCAAGTATTTCAATTCATTAGAATTTCACCAAATTCATAACCAGTGGTACGGCTCAGACAAATGATTGAACATTGCTAGTTACAGAACCTTAAGATATTGTTTTGGTGACCCCTTGGGTCACCATAACAATATTTATATTGTTTTATTCACTACACTTGCGTAACTGTCGATCGCGATGGAAACCAACCTGATCAACGCTCTCGCTGTAAAATTCCTCAGCTTATCACCATTCTCAAGATATTTGGACTTTGACAGCGGATGTAAACTCGAGCTTATCGACATTATTAAAAACGTTCGAGGTTATTCGAGATTTTTGAAAATAACCGGATATTTGAGTCATTTTTTCATCAGTTTTGTTTTAAATTTTTTAATTTTTATCGAAAATGCGTCGAAGGGAGAAAAGTGATAGTTGGTACATGTCACACGAGGATTCATTTCATTTTACGAGATTTTAGAGATTATTCGATCGTTGATATCAATTTTTCCAATTTTTTCGGAGTAACTTTAGTGTTTATTAGCGTTGTATTAGTAGCCCTCCAGTTGACTAACCGCTATAGTTCCCACTAGTAGCAAGGTTTTGGCCTTTAACTGAAATCTGGAACACACAAAATAGTAAAACAGAACCTACAATTATTTTTAAGATCGATATTATCGGTCAAAAAATTATATTTTAATAAAATTAGATTTTGCACATCATCAGCCTTGATAAGGGCTGTTTGTAAAGGTATATGTTTGTAAAGGTATATACCGTATATGTACTACCATGTACCACTACCGTTCCTTAGAAAAATATCAGTTTTGCCCTTTTTTTAATCAGCCTATCTAAGGTTAAGGGGTTCCTAGTTATTAGGGTTCAAGATCCATGGCTGGGAGCCCGTTGTACCATAAATAGGCTTTAGGTCTACCTGAGACTTCAAAGTCCTGTGTTGTGGAAAGTTCATGGTTAAGAGCGTGTGGTATATTGAACAAGACATAGGACTATCTCAGGGCAGACTGAGGGATTTTGGTTGATAATTTATATTTTGTTCGATATTAGAGGATCAGAAAAATATTTTTTTTGTGCGGCTGTGTAATCTAAACGGTTAAAATTAATAACTTTCTTAAGCAAAACATGACCGATAATGACCGGTTCTACACCTATCTGCCTAGCGGTGGAATTGAACGTAACTACTTCTAACTATCCATGAAAAAATAGCAATAGTAGTTATGAGAAGATAATTTAGCAAGGAGAACAACTTTTCGTCTAGCGGACTGCTAGCTGGTTGGTACCAGCGGTTGGTCAACAACATTCAGTATTACTTGAGATTTTTTGAATAATTTAGCAAGATTTGAGTCGCATTCGAGTTAGTTGGTATTGTATAATTTTTGAGATTATTTTACAATTCTAGAACAATTCAACGATTATTCGAGATTTTCGAGATTATTCCAATTTTATTCAACATTGGGTTGACATAATATTCTAAGCTTGGTATAGACTTTTATGGTTAATTCGAGACTTGTGTAACATTGAGTTTCATTCTATTATAAAGCCCCGGTCGGACGAATGCAAAATTTCGACGAACATTGAACGGATATTTCAGTCGACATTTTAAATTTATTTTGTGTACTGTCTACACGATTTGTAATTTGTACAAATCACCAACAATGGTCGACATTTCCCATACGTCTGTCTGGCTGGAGCTTTATCCTAGATCGTTTCAGAATATCGAGGTTATTCCAGATTTTTTTTATTATTCACGTCGCTTTCGTCAAGTTATTCGAGAATTTTCGAGATTATTGAAGATTGTTCGAGATTTCTTTAATTACGTTGAGTTGCTTGACAAAGAAGTGAAACTTTAGATTCCTAAGAATGTATTCATATAGGATTGTACAGATAAAAGGCCCGTCGTCACCTAACAGCAACAACTCGGGGAAAATCTTCTGGTAAATGAAAACTTGTTTTACATTAAATTTTAAATTTATTTAAACAACAAAAAAAACACTCAATTAAATTAGGATGAACGTAATTGCTTATCAAGAAATTTTTTAAACGATTTTAGATCACGTTCTCCTTCAAACTTAATATGCTTGCTGTAATTACCTTCTGATTTGAATAAAACGATGTAAGGAAACTTGGTAATACCAAGCTGTTTACAAAGATTTGCATCGATGCCACAATCCAATTCACCAATTTTCACACGAGTTTTTTTTAAATTATTTTCCTTTTCAGCCAGTGTTTCCCATGTTCCTCTCATGTCTTGATATTTTGGACACCAAGATTTGTAGAAGACAATAAAATAATTGTTGGTTGACAATTCGTTAAAAATATTTCCTGATTTTAATTGTATTGTATGGATCGGATATTGATATTGGGACGAAATTACATTAAACAATCCTATCACTATAATCAATCGGGTAACGAACAGCATTTTAATTAATTTTATGTTTTATGAATTTTAAGTATATGTACACTTGGATTAGTGGTTTACAAAATTTGTTTAGGACAAATTTCATTCAATATTCTAAGGTCACTTCATACTCATCACGGTCAGCGGGATACTTTACGATACCAAAATTATTGGCAGAAATAATCAGCAACAAAAGTTCAGATGCTTCAATCCAATTTATCAACAAATATCGGACACTTAATGCCCGAATTTACGAGATGGATCAACGACCACACATATTGGACCACCGGACAGTTTAAAAATTCCATAATTGTCCGTAAAAATGTACTACCGGACCAGCCCGGTCTTTAAGAAAGCTTAGCAACATCGAAGGCATCGTAAGCGACAAGAATCATCATGCTGCTGCATGGTAGAAATGTAGCAACCACCGACCAATGGTAGGTTCAAACCTTCCTGGTTAACCATTTACTACCAACGGCTCTACCTGGCGTATTACCTTTAATATTAATTAAGCAAAAAAAATGGTTCTAGCGTATTATATATGTACCGATAAGTAACTCGTATGGGTTCTCTCCACAACCTTTGCTAAATATCGATTGCTCTATCGAACTTTTCCACCATACATGGTCCAATTATAGATGCAAATGCGTCATTCGTGTTTTATCAATCCCGAGCCAACTGGCTTGAGGATTTCCTAATATATGACGACCGACTCGAAATTCCTTCCTTCCAACATAGCTAGTGAAGTTGTTAGCCATGCAGCACCGCTGCTGTTGTTTCCCCATTGGGTCTAGAGTACACCACTGAGTTTTTGCTGAAATAATCCAGTATTAAAAGTTGCATTAATTGAAGTGCTCTCAATTGGTGTTCCAACGGTATATGGTTGCTATTTCTCGATTAAGCCTTTAAAATGGCACTTTTGTCTGCGATCTCATTCCTTGAATATCGGTACTTTTGATACATATGACTTTAGGGCAATACTGTAGTGAATCAAACTCAATACCAAATACGTTGCAATCTGGCTGGAGCTTCTTCTATTGGTCTCTTGTAAGTGACCTCCAGTAACTTGCGATCCGTAAATGTTTGCAAGCTGTTCTTATAGCCAAGATTTCCTCTTCATTTTGTGGATAATTTTTTTGTGATTTACATAATGCCTAGGTGGTAGTTCGGTACCCATGCTATCGTTCGATTATTTTGTTTAAGTACAAATCCTAGTGATTCTGAACAGATAACTTTACGTTCTAATTAACATTACTGCTTTGTTCCATGCATTTTCTTTTACTAATACTTCTCTTAGTGGTTTGGTAATTGTTGACAGGTTTGGTATAAATTTGTTCAAATATGTCACCATACCCAACATATATTGAAGTTCTGAAACGTTTTGTGGTACTTTTAACTTTTTAATTGATTCGATTTTCTCAGTATATGTGTGTGGAGGTTGGCTGGCGATATAACGTGTCCCAAAAATTTAAGTGTTTCAACTTGGAATTTACAATTATCGATATTTAGTTCAGCTCTGCTTCTCTCAATATCCTTAGTACTACTTCCGTAATTTGTGATGGATAATCTATATCTAAAAATCATAATTTACCTTAACGAAAGTAAAAACAACAAACACAAAATCAAAATCTCATCGCGGTTATTTTAGAATGAGAGGCAACAAATTCATGTAAAATATTTAAAATACAGACATTTTGAATAAAGTTCTGAAATATGGCCAAGTAGGAGAGCTTGAATATTCCTTAACCAATTGTGTTGCAATTCGACATGTGCGTTGAAAATGGGATTCTAAAATGATTTTTACATGATATTCTGGAATGTGGCCAACTCTAATGGAATTTGGCTATTCCTTAACCGATTGTGATGCAATTCGACATAATATCCGAAATGATTTTTAGATGAAGTTCTGGAATATGGGAAAGTAGCATGCAACTTGATAAGTCCTTAACAGATTTTAGTGAAATGTGACATGTGCGATGGAAATGGGACCCTAAAATTATATTTAGATAAAGTTCTGGAATATGGCCAATTAGGATACACCTAAACTATTCTTTAACTGATTATGATGAAATTCGACATCCACTATGGAAATGATACTCTAAAATCATTTTTCTAAATCCGGTATCCTACCATAACATTAGAAGCTTTACTAATACTGCGCATGCTGGCATCCACTTTTCTTATTCATCTTTGATTGTGATTAAATTTCGCGGCAAATGTATAATAAATATGAAAAAGCTCAACGGCTGCCAGATTCACAAAAACATCAATAGGCAATATCATAAAAGCAATTGTCTGTGGAAGTTTCTTAAACCAAACAGCTGTAGGGGTTTATCTGCTGTGAGGCAGATCAAAAATCGGTAAAGAAATAGCCAATTTCCATCCTAATTGGCCATATTCCAGAACTTTGTCCAACAATCATTTTAGAATCCCATTTTCATCGCACATGTCAAATTCCACTAAAATCCGTTAAGAAATAGCCAAGTTCACTTAAACTCAATATCATTTTAGAAACCCCCTTTCCATTGTACCTGCTGAGTTTTATCGTTTTCGGTTGAGAAATAGCCAAGTTACATCCTAATTGGCCTTATTCCAAAAATGCATCCAAAAATCATTTCAGGATACCTTTTGTAGAGATGTTACTGTTTAGGTGTTATTATCTTAGTATATCTTTTATAGTCTTTAGGGATCCAATTTCGGAATTCCGGTATTCCGGAATACCGGCCCATATTTTAGTTTCGATTATTCCGGAATTGAAAACTTTAATTCTGGAATTATCGAAATTCTATTTTTCACACTAATTTAGGCAGTTTCAACATAATTTTATATAATTATTGTATTTCTTGTACGAGAAAACAGTGAATCATCTCTAAAGAGTGGTTAACCACGATAGCTGAGCGGATTTGCGATTATGCAGAAACGAGAGTATTCACGATAAATGGCACTCGAATTAAAACACTTGAATCGATTTGTATTAGAGTCTAATTTATTGATAATTCATTTATTAGTTCGTATATATTATTATTTTGATTCGTTTTATTAATTATTACGTTAATATTGTGCGATTAATTTCGATGAACAAGATGTTGGTTTGTTGGCGATTGACACGAAGAAGAGAAAAGACTAAAAACACGTCGTGTAATGTGACGTTTTTGTCCATTTTTTTTTTTGTTGCCTGACGACTGTAAATTTGTTGCTTCAATGTGTTCACCACCAGACCTCGCACCGGTCGCGTATTCATTGGTGGCGCTAACAGTGGTGGGGTTAATATTTTTGTGAAGGATACAATCGATGCAGTGCTTATTTGGTAATTAAGCTTTTAAATTATAATATTAATGTGATGGGTAGGACTAGGAATGGGGGGAGAATGATACCGGACTCATGAGCTCTAGTGTAGATTAGGTCTATCAGCTAATCCACACTAGGTCTTTTGAGTCCGGTATCATTCTTCGTTTCTTCCCCCTTCACCTATAAAACCGGTTTTGTTGCGGATTCATTTTTCAACCAACATTTTTTTGGTCATTTTCTATAGTCTCACCAGACTCACACAAACAAAAAAGAAATAAAAAAAAAAATCAAGGACATTTTTGACTTGTATTGTTTTGTTTCATATTGTGTTTCGACCAATGCCGTCTTGCATATATCTAGTAGGCAATTAGGCATTGGTATATCTAGTAGGCATTGGTTTTTGACATACACATAATACATATACATTTATTGAAGAATCCGGATTCATTTGAGACTGTGTATGGATGCGACTGGTATTTTGATACCAGAAACCAGTATCAAATGAGATCCAGTGTGGATTGGCGGATCCGCATTGTAAATTTGTCTATGGTTGCGTAGACAAATTTATATACCGATATGTATTTTTTTTTAATGTATACTATCCGTGTGAAAAAATTTTAAACAGATTGCAATTATTTGCAAAGGCATCCCAAGTGGAAACCCAAGGTAACAGAAAACTTTTCTTCAATTGTAACAAATTATTTTGTAACGTTATAGATAATATTCCAGGGACTGACAAAAAGTGGTCGATTTAGAGAGCTGTTTAAAATTGGTTACTTTTGAAAGATTTACTGTGTTTCTTGTTTGCGTTCACTAGGATATGACACCTAATAAACGGATTACGAAACAATAAATGCTTGTCCCTAAAAAAAATTTTATCCATCCCTAAATTTATCATCCCTAAAATACACCTGTCAAATAAAGTGTTGTATTGCTTCTAAGTTTTCATAACCACCAAAAGGTACTTTGCACGTAACAATCACGCAGCGCCGTATATAGCCCGGTTAAGAATAATGTACTTAATGGCCAATGAGAAAGGTGTTCATTCCAAATTCAGAAAGTTTCTCGTTGTTACAATCTCGATATAAATTTGATGAGAATAATTCAAGCTCGGACGGTGATGATTTATCTGAACAATTCAATAATTTTTTACCTTGGTCCAGAATACTAGATTGCTGGAACGTTGTTTCAACATAAAACATATGATTTGATTAGTTCTTCAAAAACGAAAAAAATAAACAAATCACAAAAGTGTATCTACAAAACTCCTTAAAATTGTTTTATTGATTTCCGCAATTCAATTTTGATAGTTTATTTTAGTGTTTCTGCTATGGTAAATTTCTCTCGTTTTTCAGGCTTCCTAAAAAATAGTAAAAACGTTTGTACACGCTTTTGCATTGTGACTAGTGAACTAACCGTATGTAACGGTATCCGCCCACATGGCCGACAACCACTTCGCCGACAGACCAAATGGCCGACACAACCACATCGCCGACAGGACAGATGGCCGACACAACCACATCGCCGACAGGACAGATGGCCGACACACCACATCGCCGACAGGACAGATGGCCGACACACCACATCGCCGACAGAACAGATGGCCGACAACTACATCGCCGACAAGACAGATCGCCGACACAACCACATCGCCGACAGGACAGATGGCCGACACACCACATCGCCGACAGTACAGATGGCCGACAACCACATTGCCGACAGGACAGATGGCCGACACACCACATCGCCGACAGGACAGTTGGCCGACACAGCCAAATCTTTGACAGGACACATGGCCGACACACCACATCGCCGACAGGAAAGTTGGCCGACACAGCCAAATCTTCGACAAGACAGATAATATTAATTAATATTTTTATTTCGATCACTGAAAATTATTCGAAATGGTTGACATGCCGAATTTTTTTTCCGTTCAAATAGTGATCGGGGGATTTGCCTGCAAGACAAAATCTTGTTTTTTATAATTTTGTTTTCCGAAATAATTATTTCGATTATTTTATAGTGAAATAATGAATATTTAGTGAAATAGTTTTTCTGGGATCGGAATATTTTGTTATTTCTTTTTTTTATTAATCTTGCAGCTACAAAATGTTGCAACTACAAAATCTTGCATAACAAAATAGTGCAATTATTTTCCTTTTTATTAGGTGTCATTAATAGATTCTATATAATCCGCTCCTACGTGCGGCACGCAGTGCGACATGTTTGCTGATCCTGGCTCCTACATCCCCCGAACTTCAAATCTAAAGCCTCTCGGAGGGCTAAGCGGAGGGGAGCGCAGCGACCTCCCGCGTGCCCGTGAGAGTTACCGAAGCCGTTAGCCTTTACAATTCTAAGTTAAATTAGTTTATGTCATTTTTCAGTTTATGTGATCCCCACTTTAACGGATAAAAAAAATCGGCATGTCAACCATTTCGAATAATTTTCAGTGATCGAAATAAAAATATTAATTAATATTATCTGTTCTGTCTTGTCGGCGATATAGTTGTCAGCCATCTGTCCTGCCGGCGATGTGGTGTGTCGGCCATCTGTCCTGTCGGCGATGTGGTTGTGTCGGCCATCTGTCCTGTCGGCGATGTGGTTGTCAGCTATCTGTCGTGTCGGCGATGTGGTGTGTCGGCCATCTGTCCTGTCGGCGATGTAGTTGTCGGCGATATGGGCTGTCGGCGAAATGGTTGTCGGCCATCTGTCCTGTCGGCGATGTGGTGTGTCGGCCATCTGCCCTGTCGGCGATGTGGTGTGTCGGCCAACTGTCCTGTCGGCGATGTGGTGTGTCGGCCATCTGTCCTGTCGGCGATGTGGTTGTGTCGGCGATCTATCCTGTCGGCGATGTGGTTGTGTCGGCCATATGTCTTGTCGGCGATGTAGTTGTCGGCGATATGGCCTGTCGGCGAAATGGTTGTCGGCCATGTGACCCATACCCGTATGTAACAACGTTTCTCTCTGTGTTTCCCAAACGACTTTAATTTTTGGGATGATTGAGGTATGCTCGAGGCCTTATTCATAAAATTGTTTATGAAAATTTACCATCAATCAGCATCGAGCCTGAAATATCGCCACTAAAAGTTTAGCCTGCTTAAATAACACAACTCTTGGTGCATTAAGTTTAATGAGAAAAAGCAGAAAAACAGGAAAAATCTGATTTTTTAATCAATTTTATAATTAAATAATGAGAAAATTTTGATTTTAAATTTTTGATCAAAGATTATTTAATAAAAAATCAATTCCGGAATTGATTCGGAATTCCGGAATCGAGAGCATTCAAATTCGAAAATTTCGGAATCACATTTTTGCCAAAAATTGGATGCCCTAGCAGACTTACAGATCATTACCACTTCTCGGATGACCATTAGCAAATACACCACATGCGATACCAGTCATAAAGCTGTATACATTTAAAAAATGAGACTAAACAGTGTCTTATTGAATGTTATATTCTTTTCCAAGAATGTCCGTTTTGTTCGAGAGCTCCATGCTCTACTTTATATTTATTGGGGCCTTGCATTTTCTATGGTATAAGTATTATGCCAACATAGCGTGGCCTTTCGACTGTTAATGTTAAGGGCTAATACACAATATTTTCTTATAGAAAATCTATTAAATGCAAATTTAGATCTTATAAATTTGTGTTTCCATATTCATTTGTATTCTCACGAACAAAATTCTCGGTGAAAAAATTTTTAACAAAAAAGATTTCGGTTCAATTTTTTCCTTCTCATGAACATGAATGTACATATACATTTTTCGCTGAAAATACTTTTCATTGTACTTTTCACAGAACACAAATTGACGACCCCCATTTACTTTACACATCTCACCAATTCGCAAGAAATGGTAGTATGAGCAATTGATTGTCAAATATGATATTGTCATGTATGGTTTAGTCAAGATTTGCTAAAATTCGGTTAATTATCGGTGTTACTATGTACATATGTTATTTATCAACTTAATAACTATAGGTACATTTTTAATTATAACTCATAACATTAATATATACAATATATTGTATAAATAGAAGCATTATCGGTCGATATCTATTTTTAATTAATAATTAATCAAATTAAATCAAAATCCCAATTTTAATGGAAATAACCCCAAAAAAAAAACAAAACAAAACAAAAAGAGATTTATTTATAATAAATTAATGAAACATCTGCGTTATTACCAAAAACAAATTTTTATTAATATTTATCTATGTATACATACTACATAAACAAGTAAATAACTTGGTATATAACAACAAAAAACGGTAATTTAATTTTAATTCTGAAGAGAAATGAAATAAATAAGAACGTCCATGTATTCGTCGTATTTATTAAAATTAAATTATTAAATGACGTTGTTATATTTTTTTTTTGGTATTCGTATAACAAATACATTTGTAAATATAAAGTTTTTTTTTAAATTAATAATAGAAATAATAAATACTAATTTAAACGCATACATCCGTATATTTTTTTTTTTACTTAATAATCAAATTATAATTTCACAATTTATATATTTTTATGTACATTTATTGTTATATGGAATTATAATTATTATGTGGTATATGTATTGGTGTAATAATATAAAAATTAAATAAATAACAAAAGTCGAAATGGAATATTGTCTGCTGGTTCACAAATATAATTTTTGTATGTTACTTTTGGTTTCTAATTTTTTTTTTAAGTAATCATAGACAATAGTACACTATGAAAATCATTGGCGTTCAACAATATTGGGGATTGTTTTTGTTTCACTCATCAAACTTTAAATGAGCGACATTTCGATTAGGTGTTAATTTAATAATATCATTCAATGGAATTCGGATGTTGTTTGGTTGTGAGATGTTTTATGTAGCTCAATTCGTGCGCCATAGACTAATAAAAAAATGGAGCCCTGAGAAAATTTTGTTTTAATATTTTGCAGCACTTACTGACGGCGAATCCAACTTTAATTTGAGTGTGACCAGTAGTTTCCAAAAAATTGGTTCTGGATATACTATATCTGATCAAATTTGACCCGGACTGGTAAAAAGAACAACATTTTTATGTATTTTAATAGAAATCTTTATTAACGCCTTCAAAATAGGCTCCTTTTGAGCCAATACAAGCATGCCAACGGTTAATCCATTCTTCTATACACATCTTAAAGGACTCGGCCGGGATGGCCTTTAGTTCTTGAAGCATATAATTACTATAACCGTAAAATTAATGAGTGTGCTGGGGATTGTAAGCAAGTTTGGTCTGTAGTCAATGAAATTTTATCAAATAATCTTTATGGTTCTAGGTATTGATAAAATCTTGAAATTATTTCTGATCCCGTTACCATTTTGAGAAGAATTGTTAATGATTTGAACTCGAATTATTAATCATTACTGTCCACTTGTAATCTGGGTAGGAGTTTTTGTGTTGATTCGTTATTTATTGCGCCGGTCGACAGTGAAGAAAATATGACCATTACATATCAGATCATATCTGAAAAAGAAAATGGTTTTACCTACCTACCAACAATATATCAATCTGTTTAATTAATTTTATAAAACAGTGGTACTAAGCTCAATGCGCCAACTGTAACTGGTTTTTACCATAGCAGCGATTGACCTGTAGACCTATTCCTGAATACAATACGAACAGGGATGCCAGATTTTCAGAGTTGTTAAGGGGGACAATTAAGCTAACAATTACACCAGCTCAACATGTTTGGTTCTTTTAGGTCTGCGTGCTAAATTCGTGTTACTTAGGAGTTGAGTTGCCTCAATGTTCACATGTTGCTCAAGCCTTGTCTACATGTCTTCGTGGCTCCTCCTGAATCTCATTTCAGATGAGGTTCACTTCAAGTTCCCTATGGACGTCATTGTTTCTAACATACCAAGTTGTATCAAGGTGTTCCTTCAACCTTTCTAAAAAAACATAGTTATGAATCGGCTTTTCCTTTGGCAATATTATTCAATGGATCACTTTCGTCGAATATTTTTCCAACTGTCTGAAAATCCTCTTATATCGTTCCTATGTTCAAGTCTGGTAATAGGACCGGTATCTCTAATTATATAGGGGCATTTCTATAACGACGAACTTAATAGAATTTTCGAAACGTACTTTGGAGGTGATTGAGGTTAAGGCACAACTTGGCGTCATTTATACTGACTTTAGCAAAGCATTTGACTCGATCAACCATATTATTGTTACAGTTTGTAAAAATTAATGACAGTTTTGTCCGGCTCACATCTTGGAACCCTCATCTTCATTTTATTTTTAGACGACACCACCAATTATATCAAATTCGCTCATTGTCTAATTTATGCTGATGGCCTAAAAGTATTTTGGATCTGTGTCATATTCCAAAAAATGAAATCCAAAAAATAAAATCCAAATGCCAAAAGCCAAACTGTTAAAATCCAAATAGGACAAAATCCAAATGGGCAAAATCCAAATGTGTAAAATCCAAAAAAAATCCAAAACAAAATCCAAACTTTATCAAAACATTTTCCGCGCGAAAAATGTTTTGATAAAGTTTGTATTTTTTTTTTGGATTTTCTTTAGTTTTAACAGATATCAGATTGTGTGTATCTGTTGCATATCTTGCGTGTGGCTGCATCGTTAAAAGTTAACTTAAAACTTATCAAAGTCAAATGTACATAATATGTATTATTAGCAACTAATAAAACAATATATAAAAAAAAATTAATAAATATATAAATGGAGCATTCTTTGTCAAATCGGCCACCGATGGCGGATCCAAGATGGCCGCCAAAATTTACCAATTTTTTAACGTTCATAAAGATCGTTAGAAACATATCCTAGGCCGCTGATCACGAATTTGAGGCCAGAATATTAATATTCAAGATGGCGAACACAAGATGGTGGTCGAATATGGCCGAAAAAAGGCTAATTTTTCGACGTTCATAGAAATCAATAAAACTCGGTCTAGAGGGTTTTCGGGTTCGGTGAGCATTAATTTAGGGTCAGAATTTGATAATTTAAGACGGCGGACCCAAAATGGCCGCCGTAAAAGGTCAATTTTTCAACGTTTATGAAAATCGATAAAAACATGATCTAGGGATTTTTCGGGGTCGCTGATCACGAATCTGAGTCAATAATTTTTTTAATGCGTTTCATTTTTTGCATGACAATCTTTTTTCTCTGGAATTTCACTGGATTTTATTTTCTCGACATTATTAAAAACCACTAGCATTTCATTCCACAAGTGTTTTATAATTTGATATAACCCACAATATTTTCTTCCAATTAAAATTTTTAGCCGATTATGCTAACCTTCTACCGAATTTTGGGTTCGAGGAAAGTTTTATGATACGTCGTCTCCTACACACCAAAATTCTGGTGAATATCTTGATCCCGTTTCTTTTACGCCAGATATATAATTTTTTTTAAACCACCCCGCCAATTTCTGCCAATCAAGATCTTGAATATGGTGTTTTAAATTATTGAAGTAGTCAATTATCTCTGCCGATGGTATAAATGCCAGACTTTTGAGCATGCGAACTTGGAAATTAAATTCTTCCTCGTTTCCATATTTTTTAGCTAAACCTCGTTTTTGAACTTGGCGCCATAATATCTCATCTATCGCCAAAGTGAAAAATACACCCCTTGTACACAGCTGACGGAAAGAATGATTTCGCTGCCGTAGAAATTGCTACTTCGAAATCTGAAATGATTCGATCTGGATTTAACGAAATGCCACTTTCACATGCCAACCGACTAAGTTCGTAAAATAATTCCTCATACACTAATTTAGATTTACTGCTCATTAAGCAAAACACAAGTGGTACAGTTTCACCTCCACTGACTCCGTGAATGCTAAATAACTGCCTCATTATGGATGGTGCAACGTAAAATGTCCCATCCATTATCCAACATTTACACTTACCTAGCAATTTCACTGATTTTTTGGTGCCCAACATAATTACACGTTCCCCGTCAAACTGCTTATCACTAAGTCTGTGTGCGAAACAAAAAAAATACCGCATAAAAAGTTAAAAAGTTAAATTTTTGACATTATATTCGCCACAAAAATTTTAACTGGTCGACCAGTTAAAATTTTTATCTTGTAACATTTTCAATGAACATCCCTAATCTCCTACCTTTAATTATTTAATAGTATCTCAATTTTTAGAGACTAGTTTTGGGCTCCCAAATATTACTCTTAAGTAATCATTAAAAATTTTTAATAATCCTAATTATTCGATACCTTCACTTTTCTTGGTACTGTAGAATTTTGAAATTAAATTTTACAATTTTGTATACTTCTTTAATTTATTAAATGAATTATTATAAATAAGCAAATTTTTAAGCCAGAATTAGTACTTTTCGTTTTCGAAATTCTAAGTTATTTTTTAATTATTCAATTTTATTTCCAAAAGTAAAAACAAGCGGACGTTAAAATTTTAACTTTTTAACTGGTTGCAATTCGCACAGCAAATCGGTTAAAATATGTGGTAAATTTTATTATTTTTACCACAGTTAAAATATTTAACTTTTTAACCGTTTCGCACACGGCCTAAGCTAAGAACGAAAAGTTCAGCTTCTAAAAATCTTAAACTGTCCGAAATGTTGATTTCATTTAAATTGGTTGGTTCTTTTACAGAACTTCGATAAATAGTTTCTCGTTCCGTTTATTCGATTTAACTATGTATATTGAAATCGCATTCATTTTAAAAAATTGAATTCGATATTTAAATTCATATAAGCGTTTATCGACCACTTCTATAACACAAAATGTGCAACAGAACAAAAGATTCATAGCATGTACAATAAAAACAATAGTTTTTATTTGAAATAGCAATATATTTAGATAATTACGATGCATACGTATATACATTAATCAAACAAAGGCGACTATTGGCATTTTTAAGAAATTGTTTTAATTCAAAAACCTACTGAGATTCAAATTTATATACATTTGTTTGGGTTGGGTACTAAATCTTGGTTTCCAAAATCTTGGTTTTACAAAATCTTGGTTTTCATAAATTCTGGAAAATGGAGGTTTCATTAACGAAGCGAAAATAACCACAAATATAAATTCTATATCTATAAATATAAATATACATAAAAAGAGAGATTAAAACCGAGATTTTGTAAAAACAATATGTTGAAAATCAAGATTTCGGGGCGCTCCCAAATAATTTTGAAAAACACCCCAGTTGGCTTTTCGATATTTAGATTATTTCCTATTTGGATTTCGACATTTGGATTCTTTCAAAAGTTTGGAATTTGTCCCTTTTGGATTTTTATTTTTGGATTACGATACACATCCTATTTTTCGTGCGCCCTTTTTGGTGAAGGAGAATTTTAATTTAAAGTAAAATAAAAATAAAAACCGGGATTTTCTGAAAACCGGGATTTTTTTTGGATATGTATCGTAATCCAAAAATAAAAATCCAAAAGGGACAAAATCCAAACTTTTGAAAGAATCCAAATGTCGAAATCCAAATAGGAAATAATCTAAATATCGAAAAGCCAACTGGGGTGAATTTCAAAATTATTTGGGAGCGCCCCGAAATTTTGATTTTCAACATTTGCGTTTACAAAATGTCGCTTGTAATCTCTCTTTTTATGTACAATACTATATTTATTTAAAAATCTATTGTATGTTCAGAATTTATATTTTTGGTTTTTTCGCTTCGTTAATGAAACCTCCATTTTCTAGAATTTATAAAAACCAAGATTGTGTAAAACCAAGATTTTGGAAACCAAGATTTAGTACTCAACCCAAACATATGTATATATATTTGCATATGAATAATAATGCCGAATACAAACGGAGCAAGACAAAAACGGAGAGTGCTATTAGCCAATGTGGTTTCATCAATAATGCTGTATGGAGCTCCAATTTGGGCTGACGAAATGAAAATCTCGTATAGGCGTAGGTTAAACTCCGTTTATCGACTTAGCGCTCTAAGGGTGATCTGCGCGTTTCGAACAGTTTCAGACGGTGCAGTGTGTGTAATGGCAGGAATGTCTCCGCTGGACCTCTTAGCTAAAGAGCATAAAAGGTTGTATGAAGAACGTGGCAGCGATGTGAATGTTGCAGAAAGGAGGAAGATTTCCCGAGAGGAAACTACGACCGAGTGGCAAACTAGACGGAGCCAATCAAGCAAAGGCCAATGTACTCATCGCTTGATTCCTCAAATTGGAGTTTGGATGGAACGGAGATATGGGGAAGCTGACTACTATCTTTCTCAATTCTTAACGGGACATGGCTGTTTCCGAGAGTATTTGTTCAGGTACAAACACGACAATAGTCCTTATTGTCCAACATGCACTGAAGCAGTGGAGAATGTGGAGCATATATTTTTCGAATGTCCACGGTTTGCAGGAGCAAGACATGTGATTGAGAGAAGTATCGGAGAGCATGTTACTCCTGAAAACTTATTGCAGAGGATTCCGCGCGGATGTTATATTGTGAGGAGACTTGGATCGCTGTGAGTGGAAGTAACTGTGACGTGATACAACAGCTTAGGAGGCTCGAAAGGGAAAGATTCGGTAGTTCATCCGTGCTATGACCGTCAATGAGTAGAAGTGCAGCTTTTGCTGGGTGCCTGCCCCGCGACGTAATGTCTAGCGATAGTTCCGTGGGGCTGTATGGCACTGGTATTGGAGGGAGGTTTTAGTTGGTAAAAATCCAACAGCCATACTTGTCAGTATATGGTTTACAGGTAAAACTCTTAGAAGATCTCCTCCCGCCACCAAAAAAAAAAATACACACACAATCTGATATTTGTTTTAAATTAAAGAAAATCAAAAAAAAAAATCCAAACTTTATCAAAACATTTTCCGCGCGGAATTTTTTTTTTGGATTTTTTTTGGATTTTAGACATTTGGATTATGCCCATTTGGATTTTGTCCTATTTGGATTTTAACAGTTTGGCTTTTGGCATTTGGATTTTACAGTTTGGATTTAATTTTTTGGATTATGACACAGATCCATTTTTTTTTTACAGAATCGGGATTTTGAAAAGCGGGATTATGAAAAATGGAAGAGAATAATGTAACATTTGGATTTTGTCTCATTTGGATTTTTGTTATTTGGATTTTGTCACATTTGGATTTTTTTTGTTTGGATTTTGTCTTATATGGATATTCGTTTTTGGATTCTTAAAAATTTGGATTTTGTACCTTTTGGATTTTTTTTTTGGATTTAGTCGGTATACCATCTACAGAAGGACATTGATGCAATTAGCCATTCGTGTAAAAATAATCGGTTATTTTTGAATATCAATAAATGTAAAGTTATGTCATTTAGCCGCTCATTGCCTTATGTAACAGATGACTGTAGTCTCATGTCCGTTCGCAACTTAAATATGTGTCATTTGTTTGGTCTCCTCACTATGCTAGTCATATTAGTAGAATCGAAACGGTACAAAAAAAAATTCTATTTTTTATGCGTGGAAAACACACCAATTTCTAAATGGCAATATCCAGAGCTCATTCTTATTAATGAATCTTGGATTGCTCCGGAAAGAAGTTTAAGATTTGAGTAAAATTTCAGTAAAATTAAAAATTGTACTGAAACTTCTGGTTCCAATTTAATTTTCTATTAAAAAAATAAAATAAATAAAAGACTCTGCTGGCCTTTGTATCTGACCAGGAACGAATTTTTAGTGGATATTTCTCATTTAACAAACATTTTGTAAAAAGATAGCATATTGACATTTCCGCCGTGGACTAATACGGGAAGCAATTTGCAAAGACAATAACTATCATAATACCACATACAAAAAAAATTCTTGTACGACACTGGATAATTTATATTTAGTTTACCCTATTAAAACTTATCTTAATACACAAAATATTGATTACTTAAATTATTAAGTATTAAATAAAACATAAAATGATTAATTTCTTATCTCTAAAGTTTTCCATTAGTACATTAGTACGTATGTATACGAGTGTTCTTTTATTATACATAAGCACATTTATCTACATAAAATCATACAAGAATTACAAAAATAGAAAACAATAAAACAGCAAAAAGGGGAAGTTTTTAGTTTATCCGAGTTTCTTTTATCCTTTTCTGACCTGCTCCTGCTTATAATAAATTTATATTACGTATTATTTAGTAATTTAATACAAAAGCGACAGATGTAAATATTTTTTTTTTCTTGAATATACTTATTAATTATGCCGTAAATTATTAAACTAAAAAAATTAAAAGAATATTTTATACACTCTATACTCTACCAACAATTTTTTTTAAAGGAGGGGCAATTATTAATAATTCTGAAATATCGATGAACAATAAAACATTTGGGATATTGGGGAAACTTTTATAATTATGCATCCTTTTCTTACCATATTTGGTATTCTTCTCATGCGGGTTGCAATAAATATTTATTTTAACCTCAAAATATAAATAAACCACATGTGCTATTTATAAATAAGCAGCTGTCAATGGTTTTTAACGTTATTTATAATAATATCTTTTAATATTAAATTTCTAAATAGCGAGTGTTATTTTACTACATGGAATACATATTACAATAATATTGTTTATTACCTAAACAATATTATGTATAATCACAAATATTTTTCATTTTCAATCCCTATTATTATCAGCTAGGTATAATTACATTTTATTTTTACATATCTACTTATTTTAATTTATTATTTGAATCAGTGTAAGTGTAGCGAGTAATTGTACATATGTATATACAGTATGTACATGCTAAAGTACTTTAACAAAACTTTTTTTATTATTTAATACAATAAAAAATATTATTTTGTGTCTAGCAGTGATTCTTAAACGATATTAAGCGAGCTACCGATGTGCTGTTTTTTTTAAATAAAATTTCTTCAAAAAACGCATACAAAATAAGTAACATTTACATATACTAATGCTTACATTTCCTCTTACATACCCCGTTCTTCGTAATCAGAGTTTCTAATGTTCTAAACAATTTAGAACTGTTTCTTTCACAATAGCTTTATTTGAATCGCACACAGATATTTTCTAATACAGGAGCCATACCTTCTTGATGGTACGGTTTCGCTGGACTGAAATCTGCTAATGGCAGAATCTTCTGTAAGATTCTCGTTATTTAAAGTAGAACGTATATTTTTATTAGTAATAATAATAAGTTATGAGTATTGAGTGTAGTGAGACTGTGCGGCTGATCTGACAGCTGTGCTTATTGCCATTGAATCAGCCAATTATTGTACTAAATTGGTCTTTGCATTAGTTATATTTCACCATTTTACTCGGAGGATGAATAATTAATTGATGAGCAATAATAATCAAGCGATGCTTTTCTTGCACGAGAAGAGCAATTGAGCGACAAACAAATGCATTCCTCGAAAAATGTTGCGAATAGCAGTATCCTTAACTCAAATTATTGGACACCAAATAATTTTTTGTTGCTGACAAAATAAGTAAATGAAATCAATTCGAATGAATTTATCGGTTTCATAAATTGCCTTCATCTAAAAATATCTTAGAAAGAGAAAACCTATATGCACTTTAAACAACGAACAACACGATTAAATCGATTTTATGGTTGTCATTCATTCATCAATTCGTTCAGAGATTTTTTAAGCCATCTTATTGCTCAAAAATTAACATTTTTTCTAGAAAAAATTTATCGGTTTTGAGCAATATGATTGACTTAAAAAAGATCACTGAACAAATGAATGAATGAATAAAGGCCACCATGAAATGAAACCGACTTTATTATTGACGATTGGAGCATCAAGGATTCCACGTAGCGGAATTTTTCTATACTAAAACTATCTATCCATTGACGTTTAAAATTTTATTTCATAGCTGAAACAACCGCAATTCCTTCTTTCAATTTTTCTTATATTGTTTGCAACACAAAGTTCATATGGATGGTTCTTTTAAATAAACAATTTTTCCATGAGAGGCGTTCAGCCTACTTTTACAATCGTCAATTACTGAAAATGAAATTTTACTTACTTTTTTGCAATTTGCGCCACTTGTAACAATTTTAAATTTACCAAAAAAATTCGACACATGCAAACAAAAATACACATCGCAAATACAACATCCGATGCAAACAACAGTACGACTATTTCGGATTTTTCGCCAAAAGGCATACCTAAACGGAACGGGAAACGAAAGTGTATTTCATAGAAATTTTATTTTGTTACCATTCATCGTGGTGCAATGAATCACTCAGTTATGTTTCTGGTGGTTGTGTCAGTTCACTATTCAAACATATATTTCTGAATCCAGCCATTTCGCCAAAATACTCGTCTGGAACAAGTAAAATAGCTGTTATTATTACGAAAGTTCTTAGACCACATTTAAAGAATTTAGTTTTACAAAAAATTCAAGGAAATTTGTTTATTAAACACCATTGTGCTAATCTAAAATCCACCACAAAGATGTGGTTTACTTCAATTTACCGGACACTATGGAACTAGACTTGCCACCCGTCCCATTTTTAACGGGACAGACCAGTTTTTCAGTTGTTTGTCCCGTATCCCGACGTTACTTTGGTCGGGGACGGCTTTTGTCCCGTTTTTGCAAAACATTAATTTTACTTTAACAATTTTATATACAAATTGTTTTTTAAACAATATTTGAGACAGTTGACGATTGGAAATATAGAGGAAGCACTACCTATCGGAATAAAATAAAACTGTAGCAAACTTACCATAAAAAATTAGCATCAGCGCTCGCAGAACGACTAAAATATGGTATAGCGGTCATTTTTTGAAGCGGGAGTCAGATTACGTCCAATTACTCGGCCATTCCCTTGTTAGATTTCTCACATTATTTCCTGCGATTGATCGAGTTTTACAGTCTTCGCCTGTTTTGAAGTCGTACTTTTTAAGTAAAGGTGAGGATAATATTTCCAATTTAATCTGGAAATTTGTTGCAGGGAACAACGGTTCGGAAGTAGATAATGATGAGGTGTTTTTTAATTTTATGATACAAGTAAATAAAAAAATTAAACAGAAATTGTGTCGAAAGATGGATCGGCGCCCTAAAAGGGCGTTTTCGAATTTTTGGGAAAGATAGAATATTGAGATATTCTCCCCAAAAAACTATATAACGTGATATTTAGAAGCAAATGTGCCACTTCACGAAATAAATATCGACGATGACGAATATAATGAAGTAGCTGTTGGCGAAGATGGTAACATGGAAGGACAGCATAATTATTTGGAAAGGAGTATTTCGGATAACCTAAAAAAATGATGTTCTTATAAATGTTGTTACAAAATATATTTGATTCATCACATTTAAATTCATAATGTATAACGTCGTTATAGAACCAAAAGTAATCATCTACATATTTGTGATTTCGGGTGTAATGGTTTTAGTATTAACTTTTCTATTAAAAATCCAATTTTTTTAAATTAAATAGTTTGATTATTGTATCCTTTATAATATAAAAGATACAGTAATCAAACTATTTAATTTAAATAAATTGGATTTTTAATAGAAAAGTTAATACTAAAACCATTACACCCGAAATCACAAATATGTAGATGATTACTTTTGGTTCTATAACGACGAATGTATTTAAAATAAAAATAAACAAATTTCATTTTTAACTAATTAAAATGTAGAGATTATAATAACAGCCGAATCCTCAATGGTCATGATCTAAGCTCACATATTGCGCTATGATTTCCGATTCCAAAGCCACAGCTTTGCAACTGCCAACCTTTGTTTCTCTAACTCAAATTTTTCCCTCTCTAATTTAAGCTTTTCTTTCTCGCAGCTTATATATGCGTCTAATTTATTTTCTAAACTATTTATTTATTCTACATTATTGTCTGCGCCCCGTTTGCCCTTAGCTTTGATGTTTCTAAATTAAATTTAAAAGAAAAATTGAAGTTAGGTTTCTTATAAAAAATACATTTAAACATTGTATAACCAAAATAACCAGAAAATTCTAAGGTTTATACAATATTTTCGCAAATAATACAATTTAATAAGAATTAATACAAAAAAAACTTAAAAATAATTGCTGAGTTAATTATTCCAATTGTGTAAAGTTTTGACGTTCTTTTATCTTAACGTTTTGAATTTTATCTTGATGGATAATTAGCGAATGCAAAATGACAAACCCAGCAAGATAACTTTAGGTTTACCCGTTTACACATTATCTTACTGCTTAGAGAATCAGGGTACTGGATTGTGGCTATCCAAAGATTAGATTTATTATACCATAAATAAATAAATAATAATAAAAATGTTGGAGACCTTTCGGTATAGGATAACACTCTCGGTGTCATACTTTTCATATGCTAAAAATTTCATTTTAAATTTCGAAAAATAGAAACGATGTCGATATATTCTAAAATAAAAATAAAATCCAAATCAGTACGGCACTGTCTTCAAATTTTAGCAACATAAAGGGGAAATTCCTGAATTACACTTTGTTCTTACCTGGAACAAAAAATAATAAAACCTTAAAAATATAACACCAGCTGCCAATGCTTTTTTTTTAGATATATACAAACTTACACACATAAGAATATAATATGTACAAGTACTTATAATAAAACCAAAAAAAAAAAAAAACAAAAAAAAATCATAATTATAAGAAACATACATTAGGGGAGTTTTATTGTAAATTTTCCATCGACTTTTTATGCTCAAAATACAAAACAAAACATGGATGCCATCTTGGGGAAATTATAATTTTGCATCCTTTTCTATCGACTTTATTTGCGTCGCATATTTATTTTATCATAACCTTAAAAAATTATAAATAAAACATTTTGTATTATAAAAATTATTAATGTATATTATAAACCAAAACGCAAAATGTAATAATAAGCAGCTGTCAATGGTTTTATTTTTTTGTTGTTGTTGTAATTGTTACGTTAATTTATAATGATTTACAATAATAATTTACGAAATAGCGCGATTTACCCTATAACTAACAATTATTACAGTTATTATTATTACTATTATTTTTATAAAAATGTAATTTAATTCTGTTGAAAGCAAATAACAAAACAATTTACCTAATCACAAAAACATTTTTTTTCTCTCATTTTCAATTCGTTTTATTATTATCAGCTATAATTATATTTTATTTTTACTTATTTTAATTTATTATTTTATATAATTTTTGTTTTATTATATCTTTGTCGCTGTAGTGGTGAGAATATAATACGTATATTTTTTGTTAAAATATATAAAATAAAATTATTTAGAGGTTGAAAAAAGAAAAAAAATAATAAAAAATATTTATTAATACACAGACAAAAAAAAATATTTTTTTTTATATTATATACTTTATATTTTATTTAACAAATGTTTTAAATACACAAAAAAAAAAATTTAATAAAAATATAAAAAAAAAATAAAAATTTTATTTAAGTAGAAATAAGTGCTTAGTAAGCGTTGGATTTTTGTATTAAAAATAATAAAAAGAAATAAAATATTTTCTGTCTTGATTTTTGTGATTTGGTGAAAAATAAAAATATTCAATAGTTTTATGGTTTAATGTTATCGCGCGTACATGTGTCTAAATATATACATATATATTATTATTCAAGTGAAATTAAATTAAAATATAAATAAATTTAATTTAATTAAAAAAAAAAAAACGTAAAATGAGTGAATTTGATATAATTTTAATAAAAGAATACGAGAAACGGCATGGATTGTATGATCAAAATTCGCCGTATTACAAAGATAAATTTTATTCGACAAGCGCGTGGAGAGAAATATCGGCTCATTTAAATTGCAATGGTAAGTAATTAGTGGAAACAAAAAAAAAATGTTATATTGTGAAATTAATTTTCAAAGTTGTATTTTTAATAAATATTCCCGCGTTGCGGAGAAAAACAAATGTATGTACATACAATTATTATTGTGTGTACACACATTTATAAAATATAAATAATACAGATTCACATGATACAGTTGTGACTTGATAGTTCATGTTTGCTAATTTTTTATCTGACGTTTGGTACTAAAAAAGAACAACAACGAATCTTGTTTCCTGTGATTTGTGAATAATTTTTTAATGCCATGTATGTACTAAAAATGTTTTTTTTTTTTTTGTTATGACATGAATAATGAAGTGTAATTAGATAATTATATTTACGTTTGTGTAAACGTCATAATACCTACGTGTATTATTTTCTTTTTACAAAAACGATAATCGAAGAGAATGATAGTACATTATTAGGTTGATTTAAAATATTAAACTTTAACCAACGTTTTATAAATTTACTCAGTTTTTACGACATTGAAAAACTTTAAAGAAACAAGTTTACTCGGATAGAAAAATTGAGAATTTTGTAAAATGTCAGTTAATCAAAGTTCTTAATCTTGCACATCTATCATTGGCCTGGGGCTAGATTCGGATCAAGTGACAAATTAATGACATTTTTTTTGTGGCATCGTATTAAAATTTTCTAGTTTTCTTCTAATTAATCATTTTTATTAATGAAAACCAGAGATGGGTAATATTGAAAACTACGACACTTTTAGACACGAGTTCCCGACAGACTTTCAAAATTTGCATTTTCGACACTTTTTGACAATGAAAAATGTAAAATTTTAGCTTCATTTACGTTTCAACAGTTTAAGCAGTTTCAAAATTTACCAGTATATTTCAAAAACTTGCTCAAGAATAAGAATATTTTGTTTCCTCTTTTTCCTAATAGGTGAGTAAAACGCTAAACAATCTGACTTTTTGACAATTTTATCAAAAATAGATCAAAACCTTAAATTATGGACAAAACCTATCGAAAAGTGTCAAAAACTGTCTAAAAGTGTCAACAATTTGTCGGCAAGTGTTAAAAGCTATGCGTTTGATATTGGGGGAAAAGAGTTAACAAAATATTATTATTGTTTCGTGAGCAAGTTTTTGAAATATGCGGGTAAATTTCGAAAATATTCAAACTGTTGAAACAATTCTGAACATAAATAAAACTAAAATTTTACATTTTTCAATTTTTTCGCTGTCAAAAAGTCATATCAAAAAGAGCCTTAAACACAGGTTTTAAACAGAGATAGGTAGTGTGTAGTGTCGAAAACTACTTAGTATTTATGACACAGTTTTCGACACTTTGACACGAGTTCTTGACATTTTTTTAAAATCTGTATTTTCGACACTTTTTGACATGACTTTTTGACAGCGAAAAAAATTGAAAAATGTAAAATTTTAATTTTATTACGTTCAGAATTGTTTCAACAGTTTGTTACAATAGTTTCAACATAATTGTTTACTCTTTCTCCCAATATCACACGCACATCTTTTAACACTTTCCGACAGTTTTTGACACTTTTAGACAGTGTTTGACCTTAATTTTAAGTTGTTGCCCTATTTTTGACAAAATTGTCAAAAAGTCAGATTTTTTAGCGTTTTACCCATCTCTGTAATATGTACTAGTTTTCGACACTACCCATATCTGTGCTTTTAAGATAAGCCAACTATGTATACGACTTGGAGACGTCTAGACCCCGTTCCACAGCATCTGAAAATGACCAAAACGAAGTGGCATATTTTGGTGATATTTGTTTGCCATTCTTTATTTTATCGCAAATATAATTATCCGCAAACCATTTTGTTACTTTTTTCCCATCTGTATCCAATACATTTTATAAATAGTAATGGTAAGTTTGTATATCTTCTGCTGGAACAAAAGCTAAACTTATAATCATGTGCATATGCAAACTGAAGCTTTCATTGTTTCCATATTTAGCGGCCAGTTTTTCTTTTTGAATTCTCCGCCATAGCACCTGGCCTAGGTAGAATAGACATCCTTTGAAACACGCATTAGGAAATTATACTTTAGCGTTTTTTTAACGCTTGTTTTTTCGAAATCAGGCACGATGGATTTAAATTTATTTCATGAGCTCAAGCAACATGATGTATTTCGTAAAACAACTGTACTTTTACCGGTCATGAGACAGTTATTAGTGGCACAATTTCTTTGACAATTTGAGCATGGATTGTAAATAGTTGATAAAACAAGTTAATAACAACTTTAAATGTTCCATCCATTAACCAGCATTCTGCTTCGGACAGCAACCGTTAATTTGCTATAGTGCCCAAAATAACAATCATGTTATTGAAAAATCTTTTTTCCGATAAAATAAAATTTTCACCTTCAACAGTTCTGAGAATCTGTGGAATATTTATTTCATCTAGTAATGTTGGTTCTTTTAAAACATCTTTGTCTCAAATTCGCTTTATTTTAATTTTTTGTGCAATATTTTTCGGTAAATAAACTTGACTTCTTCATTACAATTAATAATGGCATTTCTTATTATTTGAGAAGGCCTTGCTTCTGAAACAGTTGCAGAATATTTTAAATACTGATTGGTTTGATGCACCTGCAGATTATGGTACTAGAGGATCGTAAAAGAAACATTCATCACCTCTCATTTCTGAGATTGATTGATTTATTTGAAACGTTTTAATTTAATTTTGATTCATTATTTAGGAGTGTACATTTAACCCTGCGTGTGTACACTGGGTCTTTGAAGGAACAGTCGAAATTTGAAACTCAAATTTCCCTCTGATGAATAGAGGGCGGGCTTCGGTTACCTCCTCTAAAAAATCTGGGTAGTAGTGGGCACTAAAGGCCGAAATAACGCCGGAGTCTGGCACTTTACTTGCAAACGCCAGCCAGTGCAAGTCATGTCCGTTCCCTAAAAGGGTCAGTGTACACACAACGTCGGTATTTTCGAAGGTAAATGAAACCAGCTTTTTTTGCGTTTCTCGTAATTTTTCAGTTTTTCATGGCTAAAATAAATGTTTTATGTAAATTAATGCTGTTTTGGCTATTTTTAAGGACTTGTGGCGGTTCACCCAATTAACCACTACAATATTCATTCATAATATTCCTCCGGCACCAACATGAGCTCGCCGCGCATTGGGTGCCTCCGGTGTCATACGGTACACATTTTTATTGTACGTTTTCTGCCGAGACCAATCAAAAACACGGAAACAACAAAAACAGACAAACAACAAAAGTTAAAACAAAATAAAATTTATTCAGTCTCGTCTCTCGTCTCAAATTTATAAACGACAACACGTTGGTCCATAGTGTTGCCTTTCGGCCATATTTTTAGTTTCGCGTTTTGATGGTGTTAAATAATAAAATATAAAATTGTTCAAACTAATAAATTATAAATTAAATTAATTTACAAAAACTAATTCTGTTTGCAGTTGGAAGGAAAACAAAAATCAACGTATTCTTGTGCATCGTTCGAAACGCCGGTTTGCGATAATCATCGAACGCACTTTTACCACAATTGTGTACACACGCAGGGTTAATAAATAAAAAAAACAATTCTAGTAAAAAAACTAAAATCAAAAATATAAAGGGAGTGAAACCTCGTGAGGTGATCAGAACTTCAGTCTTGAAAATTAGTTTAACTCCAAAATCAATCCCTTACTGAACCTCTTAAGTCAATGTTCAGCTCAAACTCTAACTTAATTTACAACTCAACGTCCAACTCAATCGAAATACAATCCTAAACGCAATCATCAAATTAACCGCCAATCCAACCCTGAACTCAATCATCAAATCAGTCGCAAATCAACTTTCCAATCAATCCTTAAACAATTCCCCAATCGAATAACTCACTTAACCCCAATGAAAGCTAACTAAACTCTAACTCAATTTAGCTCGAACCAAACTCCACACTTAATGGCCAACCCAATCCCAAACTCAACTCGATTTAAAAGCTACATGCGTGTATGAACAAATCAATATAAACTTCGACTAAATCCTAAACTCGACCCCAAATTAATCCCAACCGAACTCCTCACTCAAATCCAACTCAATTTCAACTCGAACCCTATTCACCATCATACCATAATAGCATCGTCCAATCAAAACAGATACGTTCCGTCGTACCATCATAACCTTAAAAACAATCAGTCCATCATACCAATATTCCATTATATGTACTATCATGATACTATACATTATACCATTAAACCTTCATACAATCATACCATAGTAACGTCGAACCATCACACCATCATACTACCGTACCATGGTATAGATGGTATATCTTACCATCAATCCACCATACCTTCATATCATCGTGACATCGTACCATCATACCATCGTACCACGCAACCGCCCTACCATTATACCATCAAACGATCATTCTGGAATATATACTGTCATACTATCCTACGAACTATCACATATATAATCATACCATTATATCATTGCATCATACCACTATACCAGTGATGCCCAAAAACATGGCGGGTTGCAACAAGCGAAAGGAAAATTTAAAAAACGTTTTTTTCATTTTCTTTGTATTTTCACAACTTTGGTAAAAGTTGGAAGTAGTGATTGATATTTTTTATTTATTTTATAAACAACAATCATAACAAATGATCAAAATCTATTGGAATAGCGATAGTAGAAAGCCTCAATAAGTTTTCAAGTTGTCGTGATGTACTTTAGCATGTGTAAGTACTTGAAAATAAAGAATACGATTTTATAACTATGCATCAAACAAATTTGAAAACTTTGATGGGCTAACGAGCTTCCGAAATTCAATTCCGGTTTCTTTTGAATTTTTTAAAGTAACATCGGTTTGTAAATCGCAAAGTTCTAACTGAAAATTTGTTGGTTGATTTGCAATAAGTGCTGTGAATAGGATTCCCAAATGTTTCACTAAGAAATCTGATATCTTCAAATTCTTGAAATCTTTCGTTGAATTGATTAATGAGAATTTCTAACACTGGAACAAATTTTGAAAAGTCGGAATTTGAAAATTTTTAATACAGCAAAACAAGTTTTAGTTTAAAACCATCAATATTTCCCTAGAGTTTGAAAAATCGAGACGTTTATGCCTTGAAGGTTTAAATTTAATTTGTTTAAATGTGTAGGCAAATCATTCATACGTTCCAACGATGTTATAAATTCTGAACACTTTAATTTACTAATTAATAATTTTGTATTGTCGCTATCATTTATTCGCGTGTCCAAAAAATTCAAAATATCCTTTCTCAATTCAAAAAATCGATTCAAGCAGTTTCCTCTACTGAGCCAACGAACTTGCGTAAATAGAGTCATATCTTCGTAAGCTGCTTCCGTTTCTTTTAAAAACATCTTCAATTCTCTATGTAGTGAGTTCTAACCTTCTCTCAATTTATTAACCCTTTTTATTAACAAAATCCATAGTTGCTTTAATATTAAATGCTTTTGCACATAGAGCTTCTTGATGTATGACACAGTGATACAAAAGGCACATTAAAATTCTTCGTCTTCATTATTCCTCTTAGTCCGTTAATTTTCCCCCATACTCCGGATAATTTTTCAAAATTATTAGTAAACTTTTCGGTAATAATCCGCCCAAAAATTAGCAGTTGGCTTGTGTTAGATACATCTGTGGACTCATCAATTGCTATAGAAAATACCTCTTTCTGCAGATAATTTTTTAAGTTCAGGTAAACTTAAATCAGTAATTCTTCTACCTACTGTACTGCGAGATCAATATACGCAACTTACACATTCCAAACTTTTTCACAAGTAGGGCCAGAGCATTTTAAAACTTTTTCGAAAGCTTTTAAGGATTTCACCTTCAATTAATATTTTTTTGATTTGGCAATATTATAAAGAGAAATTCTCTTTCAAAGAGAATTTCCGAATATCAATTTCGATAGATGATGATGTTGATGATGATGCAAAATTGTTGGGCGAACGTAGTTTTCTTCTCAATGTTAACTTCGTCTTCGTTCCACCGAGATTGTTTCCACCTCTGGAATGAAACGGGTATATTCAGTGTTTGTTTACAGTTCCTAAAAAATCACAAAATGTATGGAAGATTAAAATTCAAATTGTTAATTTCGTGACTATTTCCTAAAAAACTTTAGGCTTTTGATCGAGGAAAATAACCTTCACAAGTCACTACATTACACTATCAATTCTTAAGTAATTTAATGCTTCATATTCTTTCATTATTTCACTTCCCAATATTGTTTAAGCGTCTGATCAATTTTACATTGTTGTTATGTAGTCTCTGTCATTGATTACCTCTTGAAGGCAAAACACCACTACATTTATAAACAAGTCACCTAATCGTGACCTCAGTCAAGTTTTTATTTTTTTACCATGGAAAAATCGAAACCGGTAGTAGGTTGTGCCATTAAAGACAAGTAAAGATTCGAGAAATTTCACCAAATTCATTTAAAAAATTAGCCTATAGGATTGGGGAGCGAGCGCATCACTTGTAAAATTCCACTAAACAATCATGTATGTACTTAGAATTCCACTATATTTACCATTCCTTGTCGTGAGAAACGACTAAACGCTTGGTTCGCTACAAGCAAAAAACTAGATACACAGTCATTACGAAAATGAGACGCGTTTGAGTACCTCATTACTAGCATGAAAGTTAATCGGCTAGAACTCATTACTCTCGGAAAACTCGATGGCCTAAAAGGGAGAATATGCATCACAAGGATGTATGTAACTAGACAGTGGAGATGACAATAAATATGTTTTCTACTAGCTAAAAAAGATTGTCCAGGATCGTATGGCAGCCGATAATCCAATGTGTAAACTCCGCTTGCGCGTAAAATTAGCCAAGCTGTCGATAATCTGCATACAAGCACCCACAGAAGTAAGAGGTTAAAACTCATGCTACAAGAGTTAGAAGACTCGTAATTGATGGAAAATACTCAAGCAAGTGCTCAAGAACCGATGTGTCAAAGTGAACTCTGGGGCGGCATCATGGAATCTGGACGGTAATGTCTAACGTTTATCGTTTTTAATCATGTTATCAATTTGAGGTCATTGCTCGCTTCGATGACTTATTAGCATAGAAAACGATTTAGCATCTTCTTAGATCTGTAATTAAAAATGTCAAGTTAACCTTGATCTGTCATTTCAAGGTCATCCAAAATAATTTAGTTTTGTTATGCTTAATTTTCGAGATATATATTTAGATGCGAAGTAGGTAGGTGAATCCCTTTATTTAAAGAAATATTAATTTGGGTTTATATACTTTTACTACGGTCACTTGTTTTGAATTAAAAATCGCTAATGTCATCTACATCAAATACATATGTAGGTATTTTAATGATCGCTTTACGTTTCGTATAATTATCGTGTGAACTTGCCCATCTTCCAAAAAAAAAAAAAAAAATCCAAATTTCTAAGCTTTCTCTTTTGCTTTCTTCAAAAACTTTAATAGTGTGTGTTTCTATTTTTCTCTTAATCTCAGCGTGAATTCCATTTTGTGGCAATTTAATAGCCCTTGTGCAGAAATTGCAACCCAATCAAAAAAAAAATATTCCCAAGAGTTTTCTTTCATATGTTCTCCAATTCTAACATTTTTTGTTTTATGTTTCCATTTGACCCTTGAAATAAATTTCAACCAAAAATCTGAACATTTTCAAAACTTCATAAAATATACTTGGTTTCAAAATACAACAGTTGTTTCTATTTAATCTCAATTAATTATGATGTTGTTTTAAATCAAATTAAATTGTGCCCTAAAAATACTTCAAAATGAACAAAGATTAAATTTGTATGGTATACGACATAGTTTTGCGAATATGTCTTTACATAAGATTTTTCTTTTGTTTTGTTATTTTGAAGTATTTTTAGGTATAAAATTCATTTTGATTCAAAACAGCATAATTATTATTATAAATAGAGAAAGCTTTTAAACAAAAGTGTATTAATAATAATGTATAAATAAACTTTGTGTAAATAATCTGTATAGCATCAAATTCTTAGAATTTTAGTCTGGTACGAGAATAATTGATTAAATCAAAGTTCATTTTTCTCATTGTTGTCGATGTCTTCTTCATCTTTACTAACACAATTTTGGGATTCATTATCCTTCTAAACACATAATTAGCGAGTGATTCTAGACAAGATTTAATCGATTTGTGATTAACTGAATTAGGTACAACAAGTCTATTTTTGAATGGGTCAAGAATTTACTGGCAGTTTGCACAGGCTGTAGGGTGTTGCTGAGTGAGCAAAATGGTGATATAAAAAGATGTTGTGACGCTTTTACATTGCTTTTATTAAGTTATTTCAAAATACCCACGAGCATTGTAAATATTGCTAGAGCTGTGGCTTTAGTAGACGGTCAAACTCTAAGAACTGTACATTGAAACAATAAACGATTTCGTGGATTTAGATAGTTCACTAGATCAGGTTGTCCAAGAGTCACTAAAGCTCGTAACAATCAACTTCTAAAGATGACAATCTTACGAAATCGTTTCCATACCGCTGTTATAGGTAAATAGCGATAGAGTCTAACGTGCTCGAATTAAGCGATCAATTCAAATAACCGAGCAGTATCCGTCTTAAAATTGGATGCAGTATCTAGGATATTTTGTTAATGTACATTTGGATTTCACATTAAATTCTTGAAACAAAAGCCGCAAACAAGAATTCGCACCCAATAAAATATTACAGATACGTTTATCGCCAAGGCCATCACACAAAAATGGTCAACAAGTATTATTTAATCCGGAACAGATGAGTGATACTCGAAAAAACATCTTCTACATACATATTGTCACAAATTAACTTTGACATTGCAGTTGCTTTTTTAGGTAATGTCTCTAATTTTTTGCAAGATGGATGATCGAGTTGTAGATTGAACTAATTATAGTTTTCCATCTACGTCTCACGTACACCTGGTACAAGGTTAGTTCGGATTTTCAGATTTGGTGATTTTATAATTTTTTTATAAAGTTTTATTTTTGACGGTAAAACGATCTGCTTGCGGTACTCAAAACATCGGGATTCGAATTCGGTATTCTCCAATTTTGTGCTTTAAATGTTTAGAAACCAGTCAATGACCCTTAAACCCCATCTAAATTGCTGCTGCTGGCAAATTATTTAAATAATAAAAAGGATGGACACTTGCAAAGTTAATTGTGTATCCATTCGGTGAGGTTAGCATAATTTAAAAGTTTCGCTTATCATCTGCAATTGTCAAAACCCAAAAAACATGTCGCCATTTTAGAAACGTTTAAACTTCTCTTCGATTACCTGCCAGTTTCTAAGAAAAACTCTAACAATTCATTGGATCAAATAATCATTGATGGATAGGCCATCAAATTTAAACCCTACGAATGTATAGTCCAAAACTGATGTAACACCCAATTTTTGCATCCTCGGCGTAGGGCAGTTTTATAATATCAAGAACTTTTTGAATTAAGGTCGCTCAAATTTGTGTGGCACAAATAACTACCAACTGCCAGGGGCTTTTCTATGTAGTTCATTAAACATTTTCGGAATTTATTATAAAAATAAAAGTTGTTAATGTTGAGGCTGTGAATGTAGACTCGCATCATTTCGCTAGATTGTCGATGTCTTCCTATAGTTTGTTGGTATCATTGATGTTTTCGACAGTTCTATAGATTTTGAGGTCATTTGCAAACATTAATATCTTAGAATGTTGCATTACTATAGTAATTTCGTTGATGAAGATTATAAAGATCCAAGGACCAACATGGAAGCCTTGTGGTACTCCTGAAGTAGCATATAAATTAATTTGGGTCTTCGATTGCCAAGCTCAATAAACTGAATGCGATTACTCAAATGCGATTTAAACCAGGGAACAAACTGTTAGAATTCGAATCGATATAAGCGTTCCAATGTTTTACAATGACTGATGGAGTTAAAGGCTTTCGCGAAGTCAGTAATAAACAGTATACACCACATCAACTTGCCTGTTATTTTCAATTTCATTAATGGAGTTACTGGTAAATTCAATAAGATTGTCGATGTCGATCTTTTTGGCATAAAGCCATGCTGACACTGCGAGATAAATCGAGGAACCAAAGATCTGAATGAGTTGCAAATTACTAGTTCAAATAATTTAGGTATTGAAGATATTGGTGTAATCCCTCTGTAACAACAAACAACATTTCTTGCTCCAGCTTTGAAAATTGGTGTCACACTGGCTATTTTCCATTTATGTGGATATACTGCTAGTTTTAAGCTGGAATGCCATCAGCACCCGAATTCCGGTTCAATGATAAATGAAAATGAGAAATGACTTGATTTTTTATTTTGCCTACTCTAAATAAAAATGCAACCGACTAGTTGAAATAAAAAATCAAATAATTTCTCATTATCATTTGTCATCGAACCGGAATTCGGGCCCGACTATGTTAGTATGGTTACATTGTTTTCACCATTGTTTGGATTTTCATACTTATCAATGTCTTCCGGCTTATAAACTCATGGTTAAAAAAACTCAGTAAACATATTTGATATAACCTGCAGGTCACAAGATTTACGTTCCTTGAATATGGGCTCTTTTACCATTTTTGAAGCCAATAGTTCATTTTTGACAGAAACTTTTGTTCTAGTCAATCGACTAATTACAATTTGTGTTGGTGATGCACCAAGGTTAGCCACAGGATGGTTGTTATATTCAAGCAAGGCATAACTTATATCTTTGTCATCCTCTGCAGCTTTTTTGATCAAATTCACTCGGTCCATTTGATCGTGCATGAAGAATCGCTTTATCTTGATGGTCAGCCCATTGAAATTCAATGTCATTACGCAGAAATTTTCGCAATGTTTTGGATATCTCAGCCATATTCGGTATACAGCTCCTTAGGTCGTTTATCGTACCTAAGAAACTTGCAACTATTTTTTATTATTCGGATTGTCCTTATGCGTGATCACTTTGATTCTTTCAGGGTCTGGGTTTACACCGTCTTCGTTAAAGATATGACCTAAAAACTTTACACGGTTAACCTTAAACTGAAGTATACTCAAATTAAATTTGATGTTTAACCTGTTTTCCTGTTCCAGGACATTGTTTATTCCAAATGGCAACCGTTTAAATTTGTAAGATCCAAAAGGTGTGCTAAATGCGCAAAGTTTAGATGATTCTTCCGTTAATTTGACCTGGTAGAAGCCGTCCTTCAAATCAAAAACAGTGAAGAATTTTACGCCTGACAGTTTTATTATAAGATCATCTAGGGTAGGAATCATATAATGTTCTTTTTGATGGCCTGATTCAGTGCTCGTGAATCTAAGCACCACCTTACTGTATTGTTCAGTTTCTCAACAACCACAAGGTTAGTGACCCAGTCTGTGACTTCAACAAGGGGTTCTATAATGCCTAGACGTTCAAATTGAGACAATTTTTCTTTGGTTTTTTCTCGAATTTTCACTGGGATTCTTCGCGCTGCTTTCGAACCAGGAATTATATTTTCTTTCAAATGGATCGTCAACTTATCTGGGAATTCGCCAAGACCTTCGAAAATTTCTTTGTTTTCATCGATGAACCTTTCTCTTTCTTTTTCGACACTGTGAATCTGTTTAATGATTTCCAGTTTTATGGAGCATTTAGGACCTAAAATAGGTGTTGAATTTGATCCGACCAATATGAACTCCTCTTTAAAAATATTTTCTTTAAAGTTTATAGCTAAATTGACCGAACCGAATGTCGGAATTCTCGTGCCGATTCTCTACCGTATGCCTGCAAAATGGAACTGTTTTTCCAAATACAGTTATAAAAGCACTTGAATTTATTTTTGCAAAAAGCAACATAGGTAAGAGATTAACGACGGAACCCGAATCTATCTTAAATAACCTAACTGTGTTATTATTAATCAACACTTTTTCGTATCAACCCTGATTGGTCACGTCACTAATTTTATGCACTGTTTCGATGCAATAACTGTACTCGTCCTGATCATTTTTGGTCTCACCTATACGGTAAACTTTTTAGAGCGACAAAATTTCGTAAAATGATGCAGGTACTTACAATTTTTGCAACCATGTCCAAAGGCCGGACATTTTAGCTTTTCGTGCTTTTGGTTGCATTTTCTATACACTTTTGGAATCTTTAATTATTTAAATCATCTGCGTATTTCAGATCTTTTTAACTATTTATTAAAATATGAGATGTTTTTATATTTATATTTACTTTATTAATATTATAGGCCATACATTTAATTATAAAAGGGACAATTTAAACGGGCATACAAGAAAAAATTTTTGGCGACAAACATTAGCATCAAAAATAATAAATTGGCATCACAAATAATATTTTGGAACCACATATGAAAAAACAAACAAATATTTTTGAAGGACATTATTAAATACTGTGGCGACAAACATTGACATCAAAATTAATAAATTGGCAACAAATATAATATTTTGGAACAGAAAAAAATAATTTTTAGAGTAAAAAAAAAAAAAAAATCGAGACAAAAAATTAAATTTAATCGATTCAAATTATTTAATATTTGATGGGGGATCGATATAAAATATTGCAGTGTCATTAATAGATTCTATATAATCCGGTCCTACGTGCGGCACGCAGTGCGACATGTTTGCCTATCCTGGCTCCTACGTCCCTCGAAGTTTAAATCTAAGGCCCCTCGGAGGGCTAAGCGGGGGGGGGGGGGAGCGAAGCGACCTCCCGCGTGCCCGTGAGAGTTACCGAAGCCATTAGCCTCTACAATTCTAAGTTAAATTAGGGATCTCCATTTTCCAGAATATTTTAAAACTAATTTAATTTTTTTAATTTCTAATTTATTTATTTATAACTTTGTTGCCAGCTAATTATTTTTGTCGCCCAAAATGTTTATTTCGATGCCAAAAAATAATTTTTGTGTACCCTTCCAATAGTGCCAAAAAATTATAAATGTTGCCAAATTATTATTATGATGCCAAGAAATTTTTGTTTGTTGCTGATTAATTTGTGCCGTTTTATTATTTTTTTGTATCTCAAATATTAATTTTTTGTGTGCCGGTTTATTGCCAGCCATTATAAAATAATGAATGTGTTGTCATTCGTATTTCTTACACCTCTATATGTAGTGTTACCAACTTAATCATAAACTTAAAACTAAAGGATGGCTTACACATCAGAATAAACCCGTTTTATTCCAGAGATTTTCCAAAGTAAAAAAATTCGGCAAAAGGCAGATCGAGTTACGCGAGGAATACAAATATAAATTTAGTACTGTAAAAATAAAAATTTTGCCGATAATATTGACGTACATTTTTGACATTAACATAACCTGAAACAATCTTACATGACCTAAAACTACAGGATTGATCAAAAATTAGAGTTTTACCATACCGATAGGGATTCTTTTGTTTTGATTTTTTTACATGCCATCTAGAAGCATAAACAAAATTAGTATTAGTTGTCGAGGGGTTCTTCGGTAGAACAACGTATTAAAATCCATAACACAACAACTTTGGTTCAAACTTTTTTATTGTTAAAAATTCTTTAGAAAAATTTGATTCGGTTCAGGATTTTGGGAAGTTATGATTTTGAATTTTTTACGAATTGTAGATAGGAACCAATTTGATCAGACAGACCAAAGCGAATCTTAATCTTATTTCGCTTCGGATTGTTTTGCAGACCCTAAGACGAGTTTAGAATTTCTGTGCCACTGCACAAATGCTTTTTGAATCCAAAACAGTAGATTCAATTTCGATGATATAAACATGTTAAATCTGACTCAGCAAAACTTTGTTGACTTGTTATATCCAAATTGAAGCTATTACTCAGGGTTTAATAGATTTTAGACAAATATAATTTTAATGACTAACGTGTTTATAAAGTTCACCACTAATTTTTATAATTTGGCTGATGAGAATCAATCACGTAAATATTGCCTTAATAAAAGATTACGGCAACGTGTCGTCACAAAAGTACTGATAAATAGAAATACTAAACACAATGTTAAGAATTGAGCTCAATATAAATATTTCAATATTGGAGTGTCGATTAAAATGTAAAACTTATATTTAACAATAAATTAATTAAAAACAAAATTTATATTATCTTATCGTAAATTTAAAAATAAATAAATTTTCACACAGATAGACAAAACAAGTTTTTATTTAAAATATGTATGGATATTTGTATGTTTGTGTATGTATGCGTGTGTTAAAGATCACGTATTTTTCTGATCTAATTAATTATTATTCTGTAATAAAGTATATTCACGAATTATTGCAAAGAACGCCATCCAAACAAACGTAATTTTTGTGACATCACGTCTAGTCGGCGTACATCTAACCAAAATGACCGTAACCTTGTTAACCAGCCAAGTTTAATATTTGCACGTGCCCCCCGTGTCTCAAAGCATAAATTTGTAATGTTTACTCAACCCATTTTCCTGTGTGTCTCTTTTGGCCACAGTATTGAATTTCAATATTTAATTTTTTTAATCGGAAAAGGAAATTAAAACGAAACAAATTATTCAAGGCTGTGATTAAATTTTATGGAATATATTGGGTTGTTGTAAAATATTGTTCATACATGTACCTAATGTATCGAAATTCGATCGATATTTAGTTTCCCAATCCAATGACCGTTTACTTATGCGCCGCGTTCATTTCCCATCTTATATTCATATTTATGTATGTAAAAAACATTTCATTTTTTTATTTTTTATTATACAGCCACATCAAACATAAATATAAAACGTAAAGTAAATAATTATCTAATTATGTTAATTATATTATTTTAATATAATTTCACTTTTCTGTGTATGCGTCTATATACGGTCTTTTGTATTATTTGTCGCTTTATTTACAAAAAATCGTAAAACTTTTCTTTCTTTTCTTATAAAAAACCAAAAAATATAAAAACTTGATTTCGGTGGATAAAATTAGTGATATGTTACTGTATCATTATCGTCTTTGGTGTGTGTGGTGTGCGATATGGATTTTCTCGGCAACATAAAAAAAAATCATAATTACATAATGTATTGATTTTATGAAAGATTAAAGGGTTGACAAAAGGTACTAATCTCTAGGCATAGTTATGTGTAGTACTAATAAATGGTTAGAGTCAGTGTGTGGCTAATTAGCATGATAAATGGGGACTTAGTCATGCGATAGTAGAAAAACTGGAATTGTGTGGAGTTTATTGTTAATGGAAACGATTAGAAAAATTTGTATTTCGTATAGCATCCAAACTGAAGGACGCTCCATACAATATTTTTTTTGCCAGTCATCAAGCAATCAAATATATTTTAAGAATTTAAAATTTTAATTTTAGAAAATTTTATGATGTTTGATATTATCGAGTGTATTCGATATTGTTCGATATTACCCTGAAACTAAGTGAGGAGTTTCCAAATTTATCGATGTTTTTCTAGAACTTTGTTATGGACTTGAAATAATTATTCGAGATCATTCGAGTTTCAATATAGAGATTATTCGAGATTTTTTTTTTTACTTAGCTTTGTGTTGCTGGATCTTACAAACTTACAGAAATAAATCTGAATCATGAATTTAGTAGAAGTTCACAATTTTTCGAATTTTTTTTTTTTTCAAATTATCGATATTTTGAGTTGATTCGATATTTTCTAGGTTATTCAAATTTTATATGGTGATGATTAGCTCATAAAATTGAGTTCGTTTGGCTTTAAAAACTTGCGGAGAATTCGATATTTTTGACAGTTTCCTAAACATTTTCGAAATTTTCATAGCGATGAGTTGTTTGCATGATGATACTGCATTTTATTCTAGGTTTTTAAGGCCTTCGATATAGATTAGATTACATAAAATTTCAAATGATTTATAAGATTTTCACATTAATATTTTTCAAGACAATTTAGAAGGTTTCTAGATTTCTAGATTTTCTAGAAATATAAGGGTTATGAAGTCATCATGATCACCAGGGCTGAGAATCACATACATTTTTCTGACTAGGCTTTGCGAAACGTGATTATTATGATCGATAAAAATAGAAAATCGTAAAATTTACTGGTAGATGAACTATAAACGGTAACACTATCGCGCAACTAAACGAATAATCACAAAACTATTTGTAAATCCCGAACGTTAACACGTTCGACACTCATCAGTTTATTTAGTGTTAAAAAAAACTACCGTGTTAAAATAAAACGCCACGAATATTATAAAATATTATTATTAAATATTACGCTAGTTTAAATAGAAAATTGTTTTAGAAGTTGTTCTTTGTAATACAAGACACATTTTATGGAAAAATATAATTTGATGTTAAATTATTTTATTGTTAAATTGTTTAACCTTTTTCTGATAAAACTAAATTTTAGATTCAAGATCGGGTAAAAAGTGTAGTCACATTTTATGGTAGATTTTATTTTTATAGTACAAAGGTAACCCTAATGAAGTAATAAAATGTATATTTAATATTTGGTTAGCCCGCCTTTGTTGGCAATTAAAGCTGCAATTCTGGTTGGCATGGAGTCAATTAAATCTTGCAGGTACTCGAAGATCAGTCCGTTATACCACACTTTATCTATTATTGAATTGAGGTTTCTGGATGATGACCGTATCTGTTTATTGATTTTCATCCCCATTATATGCCAGAGGTTTTCAATGGGGTCAAATCCAGTGAATTTCCAGGCCAAACCAGTGTGGGAATTGCGTTGTTCAATATAAAAACTTTAATCCGAAGAAAAATAATAATAATTAATTTTTTCTTTTTTTTAATCGTTTAAAATCTAAAATTAGCTAATGAAAAAAAAATATGCTAACCGATATCGCTCGATGACAAGGGGTAGAGTCATCCTGAAAAATCACAGCCTCTGCACTCAAAAATGCATTTCAATGGAAAGGAACAAATGAACTTTTAAAATTTGTTTGTAGTCTTCTGCATTAAGAGTTCCTTTGCGAAAAACATCTCCGAATAATTTGGCGGGATGGATGCTTCACTGTTTTTTCAGGCCCTGATTGCTCAGACATTCGCCGAATTTGTGCCTGACGTACTGGATTTCATCAGATCCAAAAAGATTAAATTTACTCTCGTCGGAGAAAATAACTATTCGCCACCGCTGTAGACTCCAATCAGCGTGACTCCGAGCCCATTCTAACCGTTTTTGCTTCATTTTAGTCGTAAGGAACGGTTTGTTTGCGAGGGACTTGGACATGTATCCTCGTTCCCGGAGTCGGTTACAAATCGTATGGATACCGATTTCTTTGCAAATGTCTGCGTTGAACTCAGCCCGAATATCCATAGTAGTTTTAAAGCGATTAGCAGTTGATATTCTGGTTATTTTAGAATCTTCTCGGGCAGTTGTCTTCCTTTTTGGACCGGTTCACTTTTTGCGTTCCGGATTCCGGTTCACCGGTAGAATGAATTTCATTTTTAAAATGTCAACAGCAATCTGCCTCAATCACATTTAATGTGTCCCAGAGTATGCCACAATTCGATTTTTCTGAGCCATAGTCAATTGCGTGTATTTTGTAATTTTCATCAAATTTAAATTTTAGTAACCTTCTCTTGCGAATAATTTTTGTAAAACGTAAAAAATGATTCTATTTAGACCGAAAAAAATAATCAACCTAATACGAAAAGGATAAATGGCAATTAGCACAACTTTACTTGAAAAATGTTGGTGTTACACTTTCCATACTCGTTACTGTATGTGTTAGATACTTCCAGAAACACAGTCGCATCGCAAATAATCGTAACAAAAATTACTCACAAATGTGTGGCATGAGTTTTTTTTAAACTAGCCTGTCGCAATGTTGAGTGGCGAACGTGTTACACAATCCTATAAGAACCTTTAATAATCTCAAAACTCTTAGAAAAAATTGAATAATTTCGAAAATATTCTCGAGTACAAAACATTGTAGTAATACTTACATCTTTCCCCTTTTGGTTCCAATTGTCACTGTGAATAGATTATAACTACAATACATTACGTATAAATTTCAAAAATTCTCAAAATTCTTCTCGGAAACCTCAAAAAATATCGAAAATCACGAATAACCTCGAGTAACTTCGAAAATGTAGAATGACCGCTATTATTAGAGGTTATTTAAAATTGTCTAGATTATTTGACCTTTTTTTGAACAATTCCGAATAATTTTAAATGACCTTCGAAAAATTCGAATAATTTTGAAAACATTTTCTAGTTCAAAATATGTAACAACTTTGTAGTAACAAAATTTCGAAAAACTCGAAAAATTTTGTAAATCTTGAATAATCGGTAATATCATGCAGCTAAACTACTAATCACAAAAATACTTGTAAATCCCAAACCTCAAACAATCTAAGTACCTTTGAATAATTTTGAACAATCTCCGAAAATCTCGCATTTAAGATGACCAAATTGAATTCAAATTTCCATAGTCCTTAACTAGGAATAGTTTAAGAAACTCTGCCACTGTTGTTTAGATACTAAAACTATTACTCAGCACTTTAATTTTAATAAAAAATTTACATACGTTAGCCGTTTTGTAATCTGTAAAACTAAAACGTAATCAATTTGTTTTTTTTTTATTCCACAGTGTCAATGTTAAAAGTGCGCATGATACAGTTACGATGTCGTTACAACAATGAAAAACGGAAATATGATTTACTAAAAAAGAAGCATCCAAATATGAAAATTACCTGGCCTCTATTCGAGCACTTAACATTCCTCAACGATCATATAAAACAGAGAAAGCGATACAAGACCCAATCAAATATGAATCTTGCGTTTGCGGCTGGGTCATTCGATAGTTATGCCATGAAATATAGTAATATAATGAATCCGGTTGTGCGACGACGTGGCCGACCACCAAAGAATTACAGCTATGGTGATACATCCGAGGATATGGATTTGATGGAGCATTTAGCCTGTAAAACGGATATGATGATGTCAGAAAATACGACAATTAAAACTGAACCGAATACCAATTCAGAGGGAGAAGAAGAGCCGTATGTTAATTCAGCTAGCTTTTTGTATGTTTATTTTTAATTTCCGTTTATTCTACCGACTAACCACACCCGATCTATCTAGTGCTTTATATACATATACATATATATTATATTTATTAGTTAACTTGCTTGCCCAAATACTCGGCGCCTGATTTATACAGAAATATACTAAATTATATTTTATTTTACACACTCTAATTTTAGGGCTCAAACGACAACCTATACAAATCCTGATTCAGCCTCAGATCCTACAAATCCAAATATAAATGGTGGTCAAAATAATATATCGCTACCCGCCAATTGTCTATACCAAACACAATCCGCAGACAATGTACAACAGCCGGCACGTAAAAAACGAAAACACCACCATCACTACTACAATCAAGAAGACCATAATTACCTCGATACAACGGAACGGTATCATCGACATCATGATAAATTCATGGCATTTGGGCAATTTGTATCGGCCGCATTATCTGACATGAACGAAGCCAAAGCTCTAAGTATAATTGAATCATTTACGCTAACGCTGGTTAAAACAATGAAAGAAGGATAGAATTAATTTATACGTTATATACCTAGCTAAAAAAAAACTCTTAATATAAATAATTTATATTTTAGTAACAAAAATACAAAACTTTCCTATTTTTTTTATTAAATATAATACATAATATTTTTGAATTAAATAAATAAATTACAAAACAAAATAAAAAAATAAAAAACGACAAAACCTGTTAAGTTAATTAATTTTAAAAAAATATATTTTAAGTGTATAAGTCAATAAAAATTTAAATTAAATATGAAAAAAAAAACAATAAAAGTTTTTGTTTTTATTTACGGCAAATTCCAAATGTTCGTGACTATTAAAACTATTTCTTTTTACAGTAAGTACTCGTAATGCGCGATTTTGTATGGGCAAATATCGGAAAGTATAAATTTACATATTGAAAGTAGTTTTGTCTTTAGTTAGTTGACTGATCCTAACAAGGGGACAAGACTTCTGCCTGTTGATTCGATCTTCCCGATCAATACATGTTCAGCCCAAAATAGCGTCAAACGAATTTTCTTCGTAGACCTCTAAGAAGATTAGATTTTAAATTCGCCCAATATAAGGTGTAATTAAGTTTTTTCGTGTCTTATAATTTAGTAAACAATTCTTGATTTTGACAAACAATATCAAAACCCCTAATAGGCATAATAAGTAATAACACACAAATTTCAATTAGTGAGGAACGATACTGCTTCAAATTGATTAACGGATTTATGTCGAATAAACAAATAATGTTGATTTCTTCACCTACAATATTACCTTATACTAATCTGACTTCAAAAGAATGGATTATTTCCATTTAGGCATCACACACAAGTAAACAAATATTTGTGGTAAAAAAGTTCGTCGACGTGGGAAATTACTGTCAATAATCTCTTTACTGAAACGGTATGAAAGGTGGCCTAAATATTTTCTCCCGAAGAATGTCAAAATGCATTGGATTCTAGACCTAAGAAAATTTTACCTAATATGTATGTAGGATTTGTTTTTGTAGTTTTCATTTAATTTCCTAAAAAATTTTAAATTCGAAACGAATTTATATCTGTCCGGTCGCCTTACCCCAAGTTAGAAACATAACTCTCAGTTTGTAGAAATTTGCAACTCTATACAGCAGAGGACTCGGAACAGGAGTAAAAATGGAAATTTCAGGGGCAATAAAAGCTCAATTTTACTTCTGTAGAGCCAGAAAGTTTAACAGAACAGCTTCAATATTTCCGCTTCGCCTATTATACCAATCCACAAACTACACAACGCTACAAGCGAATTTTCGTTTACTGAACTTAAAATTATTTGTCACTCAAAAATGAAATTTGATGGGGGGAAGAGTAATATCATGCAGGTAAATATGTTTTGGGATAGTACCCAATAAAGTTCCGAGACCTCTGCTCTATAGGTATAAACAGAACAAGAGCGATAACTTCGCCTTAGTAAATATAAAAAACGCGTCCGCGGCCGATAATAAAATTAAATATCATAGCAAACAACACCGTAATTAATTACCGTTTCCGTCTCACTAGATCAATTAATTTTTTCAAATGGTATTATGTTAACTGAATTAAAAAAATAATTTAAATTAAATTTACGTTGTTTGATGTTGGGGAGCGAAAACTTAGTTTTCCACTTACGCTTAATAAGGTATGGTATTACTTTGTCACACATAATTATATTATATTAATTAAATAAAACATGGCAGGTATAAGCTACTATTTGTACAAGCTCAAAGCTCTCATCGAAAACCAGTGCTCAAGAACAATCATAATCCTGCTCACTTACTTATAATGGAACGGAGTATTGGAATCGACAAGTTAACGCTTTTTTTGACGAAAACTGGAATTGCACATCAAAAAACAGCACTATATACACTCGAGCAAAATGGTGTCGCGGAGTGAATCAATACGACGATCATGGAATGAGTTCGTCGTATCTTAATCGATTCTGGCTTAAGTACAATAAAATGTTTTGGGCGAACGTTTCCATAAACGTAACCAGACTTGATCATGTTAGCGGAAACTATACAAAGTCAATTGAATGTATTATGCTTATGACCTATACAAAGTCAATTGAATGTATTATTTCATGCACAAAAGATCTTTTAGGTCGCAGAGCGGAGTGGCTTGTACGCCCACATGGCCTTCAAGTAATAATAATAATTATGCTTATGAATCAAAAGCATATCGGTTGCATGTACAACATGGCAACTAAAAAGTCGTGAAAGCAGACGTGCCTTATTGTTTATAGGTTCAAACCTCGAATCTGAAAAGTCAGGTACTAATTTTTCTTTTTCGATGGCAGTAATTTTGATCATGATGAATGTAAAGTTAATTCTGGTGGCATGCGAATCTATAAGAGGTCTGATGAACAAATTGGCTAGTCTAGCGAAGCCAACAAAATTGAAAATATCTGGAATGAAAGATCCGACAGCACAATACATTCGGCTGTAATAGTAACAAATTCTTATGTCCCAAACGAGGTTATCTAAAAAATCCGCAACAAGTTCATAAATTCGAACGTCCGGCAAATGAAATTGCCGGCAAATGAAATTGCAGCCAAAAGCATTGTCGAGTCTAAATGCGGATTTACGAAGAAAAGTAATGCATGAAGAAATGAAATCATTGTGTGACAATCGTATGTCACCCGTCGTATGTAAGCACCCGAGAAATATTGCGGAACACCATTGGTGATATTTTTTTACATAAACGACCGAACTAGGTAGCACGTTCTGAAATTTGAGATGTGACACTGCCGATGATATATTGGATGATCGGCTTATAAATCTAAAAAATCGTAAATGTAAGGCCTATGCTAAAATGATGAAATCAAGTTTGGAAACAGACAAGCTGTCCTTTTTACAGCACAATGGGGAATTTGGTGTTTATTTCAAATTTAAGTGCAAGTCTTATTTGGCTAGCATTCAAGAAAAAATTCGAAGTATTCGAACATCGATAGAACAAGCAATAAAAACATATCAATCAGTCCTCTAGTCATATTTGAAGATTTCATTCTAACAGCTTTGAAGGGTTTTGGAGACGGTTGTGGGCCAGATGATGTACCTTCATCGATATTAAAAACGTTTACGAGTATTTTATTCCTTAACCACTGCTGTGTTTACCGAAAAATGAAAAATCTCTAAAATAACTCCAATCTTTGGCAAACGGGATGACGTCACATGTTCCAAAGGAATCAACTTCATCATCAATTCCTAAATTATTTGAACTAGGTAGTTATATGCAACGCTTTTAAATCAACACTAATACGTCATATATGTATCTGTCAACTAGCATGGGTTTATGCCTGGTAGATACTGCATAAAAGGTTTTATTTCTATGGAATCAGATTACATGTAATTTACTCGGACATTCTCCTTCAGCAACCGACTGTCTTAAGGAAATACGTAATAGCGACCGGAACATTGTTTCCTCTTGTGGTGGCGTGGGTCTTTTACAAATTCTTGTAACCCCAAAATTATGATTTTTCACACCACACACTTAATAATTTTATTAATACATACAAATTTTACTATTTATTATTCGTTAATATAGTTTTTATTATTTAATATTAGTTAATACAATTTTTTTTATTTAATCAAAAAATAATTGCACGATGTTTTTTGCGTCTGTTCAAGATGGAAGCTAATCACTTTATTATGTTTTTGAAGATGCCGGAACTGCGATTGTCAAATATTTTATTTATTTTTAATTATTTGACCAACGCCGTATTTTAATCGGTTGACAGGGCAGCGTACCTGTTTTCACTCACGATAGTTCACGGAATATCCACACCCTCAAAAATTAGACCAACGTTAGCTTGTTCTTAAAATTTTCCATTTTACAAATTTGGAAAGGTGTTCTAATTTAAGCTAAATCTTAACTGCAATATGTACCTAATATTGACTTTGAAATAATATTCGAATGGTTGAGAAATCACCGTAAGATCCAATAACCGTGGGCACTCCAACTGCGAATGTCGCGGAAATCTAACTCTCTTTCAAACAGTCCAACAAAGCCAACAATAGAACGTCCCTACTATCGTGGTAGTTTGCAATAAGTCAATCACGAAGAATATTGATCCATCGATCAAAGTTGTGAAAGGCTGCATTAAAGTGACCATTCGAGTGAATTTTTTATCGACATTCGACTAATGAGGCACCCATTTATGCGATTCATTTTTCAATTATTTTCTCCTTGGTATTTCAATTTGTGCGTTCAAATGATTCACCCTACGGTCAATTGTTTACTTTTTATCCTGAAATAAAAGCGTTGAAGCTAGCGTGGCAAGTTGTATGCATTTAGTCCAATCGATCTTTTAATATTCTTGATTTTAATTCTAGACAAAAGAAATAAAAATAATTAAAATTGAACCAGGTTATGACGGTGATAACGGTTACTCAAACTTGAAGAGTTAATATTAAGCTTGGTCAGTGATTCATTTATAATTCAAGTTCAAGAATTGTGAACACCTATATTTAAGCGGGCCTACGCAATTTATTGAATACTGTGTTCTATATTGTAAATGTATGTACTCCTAAATGAAGGCTACAAATTATACAAACTTTATCTACATAAATCAGTTTTGTTTACAGAATACATAAGGTTTTTAATAATTACCAAGCAAAACTTTTATTATTTATTTTGTTATCATGGTAATTTGGGAAATTTACATAAATCAATAAAAACAAACTATAATATGGCATTGTGTCTTAAAAAGTTTTCATGAGAAAGGTTTTGGTTCGAAGAAGCGCAACAGTTATAAAAATCGAAACTATAAATTCGCAAACCATAAAAAATCCTTTTAATATTTATTCGTTTTGGTTCTGTACAGAACTTTAGTAGTTTTTTGATTTTCATGGTGTTTAGTTGTGTTCGATAATATCCTTGTAGTGTAAATAATTTGTGCAGAAGCGTGATGAATACACCAAAATGGTTTCCGAAACCAAATCATGATATTTTACGGTTGTTCGATCAAACGCGACAATTGGAACGGGATTTACGTGTGCTGGGCAAAAAGTATGCAACGGATATTAATTTGGATTTTCCTGATTATTATGTAAGTGAATCTGTACATAGTGAGTCGAGAATTTATTCTTCTAATGAACTAGTCTAAGATATTTTGGATGAAAATTACAATTCCAAAATGAAGTTCAAAGTACATGCGATAAAGTTCTTTAAATTACCTATTGATAGCAGACATGCTTCTTATCTAAAATGTTCTAAACCTATGTTCTGAATCAGTCAATTTTCACCGAAAAAATGTTAATTACATCTCTACCTATATTAAAGCTCATCGTTAAAAATATTACATACCTATATACCTACATAGTACATTAAATTCAGGTCATGACATTGAAACTAAAACATAAAACTTTGCAAAATCGAATCAATCACAAAGTAACTAAAATAACAACAACAGATACCGGAAAAACTAGAAAAAAAAATTTGTGTATTAAAATCACGCTATGACATTCAAAAATTTGGAATTTTCATTATAGACAATATTTTCGATTTCATTTCCAGGAATTTGAACAGCTATTGGCACAGTGTAAACGATGTTTTGAGTTGAGTACCGATTTTCAATTAAAACTGATTCAGTTGAGTAAACGATCCACGGATAAAACGGTTGAGCGGAGCCCTTACAAAGTGCTGCTAAATCGAAAATCATTTGTGATACGACAAAATTTAAAGAGACGACAATTACAGCTACTGTTCATTATAAATCGAATGATTCGATTAATGTTGGGCGTTGTTGTGCACGCCGAAGTGATTGTTATCGATGCTGCCCTCTTACTGTGTACCCTACACAATGCCAGTGTTAAGCTTTACAATGAGAATAGTAATCCAACAGGTTGTGCTCTTACGTGTAGTAATACCTATTCGAGTCTAATGTCATCACCGAAAAAAATCGATATCGGAATGATTTTACAAACAATATCCAGATATCGGAGCGAACAATGTTGCTCTGTTTTAATTTCATGCCTATTAGTCACGTGTCGAACCGAGCAACGTATTGACGATAATGAATCGGATACATCTTCGGTCGAAGTGTTACGTGCACTTACGACGCACTTATCATCACCGATTAATATTCCAACACATCCATTTTTAACCCGATCAAAAAGTGCATCTCAAAAGCAAATGAAGCATCCCAGTAGTGCTAGTACCAAAAATTATATGGAGATGGGGAAAATGACACCCGCTAGCGATTCAGAAGTTAATGATCCGGCTATTAAATTTTTTGATAATATGGCGGCCGTAAATGATCCGGTTTATAATGATGAAGGTATTGAGGGTACTCCGATTCATCATATTCCGAGTGAAGATATGGATGGAATTGAATTGCTGGAACAATTAATAGCGGATGAAGAAACCAATATCGCTAATATTTTATTGAAATGCGTTCGACTGTGTCCTTCTTCATTTGATAAAACATTAAGCAAAACGGAATTAATTAAATGGGTGGAACGTGGATCACGCGGTCTTTGGACCCAAGTCGGTGGCACATTGGAACATGTTGTACTCTGGTGGAGCCAATCGCCATTATCTTGTCGACCGGCAAATTGTGCAAAATATTTACGTGACTGGCTACTAATTATGCAACCAGAAGATGCACCCGAGCCAATTCTGTCAACATTAAAAGGATTAGGTGAAACACTAACTGTGCATGTTTGTGGCACAATGTGGGACAAACAATTTCGTTTAGCGTTAGTGACGTCATCACTTCCGGTGAACTATGAATATGAAAGTAATGAAGCTATTTTACCGAATCAAGAGGTAAGAAATCTATAGCAATAAGGTAGCGTGGCCGAGCGGTCTAAGGCGCTGGTTTAAGGCACCAGTCTCCTCGGAGGCGAGGGTTCGAATCCCTCCGCTGCCATTAATTAATTTTTCAAAATTTTTTATATTTATTTATTTATTTTAGTCTGAGGGCACGCTTACCGGACGAATGTGGAGTGATCTGCTCTGCTCCCTAACAACGTTTTGTAATAACTGTGATCAAAATGGTACAATACCTGATGAACTTCCAATTGTCGAACAAATTCCGGTACTTCATCGGCTCGATCACTCGGTGCATACGATGAGACTTTGGTCAGCAGCTAAGGCAAAATCACTGTCGGCCGATTGGAATATGAAAATTTTTTTTCGTGTTGTACATGATGATGTCCGGCAATGTTTAATGCAGCTACAAGATTTAAGATTCCCACAATTAGGCGCAACAGATGCGTTAGAGGTACATATCCAAGTTTGTGTTGCATTACGGGCCAAATTAATTTCAGAAGTTAAGGTGAACGTAATGAAACTCAAGGAGACAACAAAAGAATGTATTGAGATTTTGGCGGCAATATGTCGTACTATAAGTTTGGCCACATTAAGTTTAAGTTTTCCATCACCAAAAATATGGCAGACCGAAATAGTTCAAGAAAATTGTAGTGATTACGTTAATTATATTTTGAGTGAGTAATGTTTCATAGGTAGCGTGGCCGAGCGGTCTAAGGCGCTGGTTTAAGGCACCAGTCTCCTCGGAGGCGAGGGTTCGAATCCCTCCGCTGCCAAGAAACTTTTTCGATTTTTATTTTCAATTTCAGGTCAAGTTTACTTACCTATCATCGAAGCGACCACGGACCCAGAAATACTTGGTCTAATACTGAAAATTTTGTGTGAATCATGGCTCGATCATATCTACATGAAAAAAGTTAAATTTAGCCGATGCGGCGCCATTAATTTATTAAGAGACTTTGATGGCGTGTCCGAATGGATTACACAATGTCCTTCAGTACCGCTTGAATTAATCGAACGCCTAGCAAAACATGAAGTATTGCGCATGTGTGAAGGAGTTGGTCGACTATTGTTACGCAAACCACAAGAAGTCATATCAATGTTGCCGAGTTTACGGCTTATGCGATCAAGCGATGCTGATAAAAATACAGATGAAAAGGCGCCACTTCCACCCGAAATGTTCGTGCCCAATCAACAAAGGTGGTTGGAATTGCGAGCACGTGATCGTCGTGCAATTAATTTTTTGTGTTTCTGTGCCGGCGAAGAAACGTGAAACGCCGCACGTAACATCAGAGAGAGGATACTAAAACCACTGCCATTCCAGTTTTTCATAATTCACGATTTATTGTTTTCCACGCATCGATTTTACAAATTTTACAAGAGAATCGCCATTTTACATTCTTCAGATGTTGACTTATATTGTAAATATGTATTAGACTAAAATTTAAAATAAAATAATAACAGTAACAAAAATAAAAAATAAAAACGACTAGGATAGATAGAAATTTAAAACCAAAATGCTTATCTCTATCTAATTCTCTGGCACAAAAACATTCCGCTGCGAGTGATTCGAACGATCCAATTCTTTTTGGAAATACTTTATCGTTTTTTCCAGACCAATTTTTAGCGGGACGCGTGGTTCCCAGTTGAGAATTTTTCGAGCACGTGTTATATCCGGTTTGCGACGCTGTGGATCATCTTCGACCGCGGTCATGCTAATAATACGACTTTTACCACCGACTAGGTCGCGAATAATTTCAGCAAATTCTTCGATTGTATGCTCAACTGGATTACCCAAATTCACGGGCTGTGTGAAATTTGATTGCATCAGGGAAACAAGGCCGTCCACTAAATCCGAGACGTATTGAAATGAACGTGTTTGTTTGCCATTTCCGTATATCTGTGAATGATAAAAGAAAAGTAGGTACGTGTTAACCGGTATATTAGTACACCATAAATTAATCTCGGGAAATAATGATTTTCAAGTTATTTGTGGTTTGTACAAGGTCGTAGAATATTGAATCATAATATCACAACAAATGTGGTTTGTATGATAGCGATAACCAAATTTGATACATACCGTTATCGACTCATTTTGCAATGCTTGAAGTATAAAATTGGAAACAACCCGTCCATCATTCATATGCATTCGTGGGCCGTACGTATTAAAAATTCGTGCAACTCGAACTTTGACGTTTTCCTGTTTCGCGTACGCATAGCTTAGTGTTTCCGAAACACGTTTTCCTTCATCATAACAAGCTCGTGGTCCGATCGGATTAACGTGCCCCCAATACGTTTCCGGTTGTGGATGCACATCCGGGTCACCATATACTTCAGACGTCGATGCAATTAGTACTTTAGCACCAACGCGCTTCGCTAGACCGAGCATATTTATGGTACCGAGGGTATTTGTTTTTATTGTTTTTACCGGATTGTACATGTAGTGAGGCGGAGAAGCCGGACTAGCCAAATGATATATCTCGTCCACCTCAATAAATAACGGATTTACAATATCATGATGGATTAGCTCGAAATTTTCATGTCCAAACCAATGTTCGACGTTACGTTTACGGCCGGTAAAGAAGTTATCTGCCACAATCAATTCATGTCCTTGCATCATGAGCACATCAACAAGATGTGATCCAACAAATCCAGCGCCTCCTGTAATCAATATCCGTTTCCGATTTTTATAGTTCAAAAATTTAACATCGGGATGTCGCCTCGGGATACGGGATTCCAATTGGAAAATTTTATATTCTAATTCTTTTATACGCAATTTTGCCTCATTTATATCCGAATATTTATTTATACTATTTACGTTATCGTAATTATTAACATCATTATCACTATGCTTATGTTGCTCTGTTGATTCATTTGGATTACTACTATTAGTACTAGATGATGCCAATGTTTTAAATAAACAAATAACTGTACACACAAAATTAAATATAACAAGAGATAAGAAAACGGATTAGAAAAATGCACTTTGCAACGAGAAAAACTTGTTCTACTCACTTAATATAACACAAACACACAAAATAAAAATTTGTTTCATTTTTTTTCTAAAATATAACATCATTTGTTACTTAGTTTGTATAAAAATAAAATTTCCTTATTTAATTATTTAGTATAAACATTTTTACAGGGTTTAGTAAAAATTTGAAATTTTTATTCAATGAAATGAAACTATTATGTGTGTGTATACGATCAGTGCCTGATGATTTGATTATACAAAGTGTCATTTCATTTGGACGTGTTTATATATTAGAGTTCAGTGCCTTGGTTATCATTTGTATGGAAACTGTATTATCGACGTGTTATTGTCAGAAGTCAGCGGGACGAGAGCGAGTTTGTGAAGAACTTTTAGCATTTTAAATCGATTTTAACGAGTATTAAGTGATATTTTATGTGACTAAGGCTAAATATTGTCTAGTTAATTGTTGTATATTGGACATTAATTTATTATACGGGTTTCAATCCAAAATTGAGTTGAAACGCACATGCGAGATTGTGGCACATCGACCAACACATTAATTTCATTTTGGATTTTGACATTCACGCTAATAGCAAATTTCCCCGTGTGAGCGCGTAACTTCAAAACAAAACAATACATTTTCCATCCAAGTAACATGTAAAATTTGTGCAAAATTTCCACGAAAATTGTTTACGCATTTGTTTAACGCATCAAAGCCGAAAAACATTAACATAATATCTCGAGTTTATTGTGCAACGCGCATCGGTGAAAAACAAACTCAAACGAAAAAAAAAAAAAAATCCAAGAGATTTTTTCCGTGTGTGTGTTTGTGTGAAAAAAAAAGTGAAGCAGCAGTAGTAGAACGAACGAAAACAACAATGGACAACAATAGCAGTGGTGGCGGAGACGGTGGTCCTACAAATATAACCTCAACATCTATAATCCATCATCACCAAAATGATCATCAAATCAATCAGCAGCCGCAACATCAGGAGCAGGAAAGTGAAATTCCATTAAATCATCATCAAATTCCACAGCAGCCCCAATCTCACGCCAACAACAACACGACGTCGACGAATAACAATAACCATCAAAATTTTATTGCACGCCTTACATCAAAGGACAATATCCTACTTATAAGCGAAGATTTAATCGAAATAGGACGTAACTCATCTAAATCCAGTGTGCATTTTCACATCGGAAAAAATAGTTTTGTGTCCCGTAAACACCTGCAAATAGTCTATAATCAAAATAATTTTTATTTAAAGTGTTTAAGTAAGAATGGTATATTCGTCGATGGGGTATTCATACGGAAAAGTTTTGATTCGATAAAGTTACCGAAAACTTGTAATTTTCGTTTTCCCAGCACCAATATCAGGATTGCGTTCGAGAGTTTAATCAATGATAATTATCATGAACAAAACTTGTTATCTAATAATCATCATCCGCATCATCAGACCCAATTAGTTACAAAACCATTGGAGAATGCTAGCAGTGTGATATATGCACCATTGAAAATCTCGATACCCGAGCAAGAAGGGAAAAGTCCATTCCCATCGCCAACCGGTACAATAAGTGCGGCGAATAGTTGTCCAACGAGTCCCCGACAAAATGATATGTTTCATCCACCGGCCACATCGTACGAGGAGCATGAAAAACCACCGTACAGCTATGCTCAGCTTATTGTTCAATCTATATCTGCAGCACCGGAAAAACAACTCACCCTATCCGGTATTTATTCATTTATATCGAAAAAATATCCATATTATCGGACTGGAGCGAACAAGGGTTGGCAGAATTCGATAAGACACAATTTGAGTTTAAATCGTTACTTTATTAAAGTGCCACGGTCTCAGGATGAGACAGGCAAAGGATCATTTTGGCGTATCGATCCAACGTGTGAAATGAAGCTAATCGATCAATCGTATCGTAAACGGCGCCAGCGTAGTAATCAATCGTTTCGCAGTCCGTTCGGTATGCCGAGATCGGCGCCCGTTTCACCTAGTCAACTGGATGGCCAAGTCCAAAATGTTTCATACTATTCGTCCACGTATATCAGCCCAACGAATCAGCCAACCCTTAAACTTGAGCAGCATGATGAAATATACGAAGAGGGTGAGGATTATGTTGAGCACGAGGAATATGAACCGAATCGTGCCAAGTACACCGGCACCGACCAGTAGAAAAAAAAACAAAAAGCTTTAAAAAAAGTATATAAATATTTTGTTTTTTATCATTTTTTTTTTTTTATTTTGATTAATTCAAAAGTTTTTAATAATATGTACTGCAAAATTGTGGATCGATGAGGATGGACCCCCAATATTGAATTTCATAGACCCTCCCATTACCCATTATTATAATAAAAAAAAAAAAGTTATATGTATTTGGATGTTGTAGCTGACTCAAAAAAAAAAACAAAAAAAAAAAAGAAAACTAACTCCCCGTCGAATATTACATAAATATTAGACTCTAGTAGATTCTGTTTTTATTATTTTTTTTAATTAATTATATCAATTCAAAATAAAGTATTTATAAATCTATAAATATTGAATGCTAAAATTGTATGTTTAAAAAGAAAAATCTTGTATACTTTTCATTGTTATTTAATTTTCCTTTTTATTATTTTGAGAAAAAAAAATGTTGAAACCAAAAGTATAAGATTTTGTGAATTATTTACAAAATATATATTATTCTTTGTGCAAATTAAAATTTGTATATTTTAAATTAATGAATTATTAAAAGAAAATGAACAAAAAAGGGATAAAGTAATATAATATTTAAATATGCTTTTATAAAACTACAAATAAAAGATTATTATAAATAATTTCTTGAAGCAATTTATTCTCAATTTTCTTATTTTGAAAAACAATAAACTTGGTCACAAAATAAATATTTTTCATTTTATTATTGAAATTTAGGCTGCAGTTGAATTCTCGAGTAAATATTCGGTAAATGTATTTACCTTTTTTTTATGGAGGGTAAACGAAACAGAAAAATGTAAATGTTTCATGTTTAGATACTTTATTCTTTATTGTTATAAGAATGGAACGTGCAGAAAGAAATGCGTAAATTTAACAAAAAACGAACACTAAAAATCTCCATTTACCGTAGTAAATGATTTACCCGAGAATTCGACCGCAGGCTGTAAAAGTAAACTAAATTTGGTTTGTGGGGTAAGTATGCTAACAAATACATACAAATATGGGCGCTTCAAGTCTCAGCATAATATGTCAAAATGTAGCCCGATTTCACAAAAAGACTAATCTCAAGTTAAATATAGTATTTTCCGATCATAACCAGGTGCGCATAAATCGTAAAATTTCATAATTCTAGAGTAGTGTTCCATTGGAAACAATTTGCTACTTGCAAGTACTTGTGAGTAGATGTCCAATGGAACGCGAATTTTCGTGATAGTAGTAAAACATAACCTCAATTTAAATAAAACTGGTAGATTTTGATAAAAAACATGTTGTTTCATTAATAATAATGCGTAACAAGCATTAAACAACAAAATAATTAAAATATTTTTGCTATTTAAAAATTGCCGTGACGTATCACAAACATAAACAAAAATTTTTTTTTTAACCCTAATCCAACCAGCATATTTTTGTTGTCAGTAAATTCAAATTTTAATCAAATAACTTAATAAATTTTTGCAAAGAATGCCATAACGTTGTATGCAAATGTTTCAAAATAAAATACATAGAAGTTTATAACTAAATTAAGATTATTTTGAAAATCGATGCATTTATCAAATGAGCCAAAAGCACACCTTGGCTTGATTAGGGTTAAAAAAATGACATTCCACGCAAACAAAATGGGATAGAGTCATCTGTTAGAATTTTTTAAACTAAAATCCCTCTGCCGTAAATTTTGTGCGTAACTACTTCTCAACTACACCATCGTTTGAGCATGAGTAGTTGCGAAGATACAAGTACTTGTGACTGTGAGTAGTTTACTCAGGCCAATGGAACATAGCAGAATTTCAACTATCGATAGTAATTAGTAACATAAAAAACAATCGATAGAAAACTATCGAAACAAATTAAAAAACTCGATACTATCGGATAATAAATTTATAAAGCTTTATTCAATAAATTACATATAGGTTGACTAGAACAAGAAAATATAAAATCAAGAAGTCAATTAAAAAAAATCGCAGTTAATTATGTAATTATAATCAGAAAGTTTCCCAGTTTTCAACTTTAATAAAAGTTTTTACGCAGCCAATCGTTTTTATGTAAGTCCACATAGGAACATTTTTGGCTTTTAGACGGGATCGTCGATCAAGCCGTGCCAAGCAAACACTTAAGCTAAAAAAATTTTACCCTATGGCTTAGTATTAGTAATGTATAAAATAAATCAGAAAATCTATATACACAAAACTAACACATATGGGGTAGGTGTGTATAAGTAGAGCAGCGCCGGGGCTGGCGTGATATCTCTGCCTATAGTATATCCCCAATGTTTTATTTTAGCGCTCCGCGTCTCCGAACGAAATTATGGTTCGATATAATGGCGGACAGAAATAAAATGCGTGGAAATAATTTTATGTTTTCAACTTTTATTTAATTCACTTGATATTCACTACATTAGTTGAATTTATTTATAATGTAAGTATTCCACTTGGATGTTTTCTATTGCAACCAAATTTATATAAAAACTATGTACTTTTAAATTGCTTGTACAAAATTACAAATTATTTTTTACTTTACGTTTTTATTACGACTTGTCGATCATGACACTGGCTAAAAACTGTACTGTAGTATATGTGTATTGAAAAACCGTTTTTTTCCTTTGTTACTTTGTGGAAAAATTTTCGAGTGGCGATTGCTATAAGTTCCCAGCAAATTTTTTGTATTTGGTAACAAGTCTTGTGCTTGTCTGGGATAGAGAAAATAATCATGCCTATTACAGAACTCGGTAAGAACAGACATCAAAAAAATCTTTCACAAGATGCTCTTTTGTTACAAAATTGATGAATATGAGTAAACAGTATTCACGAAAAAAACAAAATCGAAATTTCATGAATATTTACGCATCTCAAAATATGATTTTTATTTTCTCATGAATAACTAAATTCTCTTGGTTTATGTTTTACGTTGATGAATATTACAAAAACTCTGAATACATTTTGATCAGCAGATCGACGAAAACAGTGAAATAAAGATTAAAAAAAATCTTTCTAAAATCAATTTTCTATTTTAGTGAATGCAATACATTCACTATTTTCAAATATTTGTTTTTGGGAGTAATCACTGCTGCGATAAGTTGGACGGAACCTTTTTTTTTTTTAATTTCGTATACATAGGTTCTTTTCGAACATGGTTGTTTCTGAACCGATTATGATAAAATTCGACTAATGCGATGGAAATGGGATTGTAAAATGGTTTTTGGATAAAGTTCTGGAATATGGCCAGTTAGGACATGGCCAACAGAAAGTCGTGTCGTTTGTCTATCGACTCGCCAATCATAATAAAGATGAATATTTAAAAAAAAAAATCAAGAAAATATTTATTTAGGACATTATTTACAACTGTAATAGGACGGAATTGATATATGTATGTATGTATGTATGTATTTGCGCAATTTCAATATTTTTTACTCTCTCTAGTTTGTATGAAAAAATAACGGAATGTTAGATGGATTTTTTCGTGGAAAATTTGTTTCTAGAAAAATACGGTGGATTGGATAGATTTTTTTTTTTTTCAAAAAAGGAAATGCGCAATATTCAGAAAAAATAAAAATCGTAATTTTCGTGATGCATTTGTATTCATGATTTTTAAATTCTCAATTTCTCCCGATTTTTTTTTCATCACGTTGAAACAAAACACAAAAAAAAAAATCTCAGATTTGTATTATAATCTTATATTTTGCTGATTTGTGTGATGTTTTGTTGATCTCTCTCAGAGAAGCAAAATGATGTGATTATATTTTTGACGAAGATCATAGAAAAACGATGGATCGTGAATATTTAAATTCTCCATATTTGCGTTTTAAAATATTCATGATTTTTTTTGCTCATTGATAAATGATGCATCTTTGATGTCTGGGTAAGAATTTGATTCCTGTAGGAATTTTAATTCCTACTAATAGGAAATTGCTATTACAGACTTTGTAGGAATCCGAAATTCCTACAGTAATTTTTTTGTTTTTCATGAAATAGTATTGTCAGATCGACATTTTTCGGAATTAAAAAATCGTCTCTGATTGGTCAAATAAAAAAAAAATATTTAAATTTGGCGTTTGGTGAGATTTAAAAAAATAAAAATATGGGATTTTTGAAATTATTCTTTAGGAATTTATCGTATTTTATTGTGTTTTGTCAATGAAATAAACAATAAACATACACATATGTACATTTGTTAATTTTTTTATGGTTGCTCTTTTAAAAGAGTAAAAACAAAATTGGTGGGGGTAAAACAGATGACAAAATTTCAACAATTCGTGATCACGAGCTAACAATTTTTTCTCGCTGAATCCATCATCAATCAATATTTTAAATTTCTTACTTAGGTAAATATGTTTTTCAGAGTACTAAACCCCATTATCAAATTTTAAATTACGACATAACAATTTATTAATCCTTGCTGTCTAGTAGTTAAACCTATACAACATAGCAACATTAACAACCATACACCCGTCTTTATTCAAAATATTTTACGAGTCATAAAATAAAATTGGAATCAATTACTACTGTAGCATATTGGGCAGCCTAGAAATAAAATTCATAGATAATTTGATAAATTATCTATGGATATAAGATGGAAATAAGATTCTTAAACGATTTTTGCGTTGGGATTCCTGAATATGACTTTTTGAGTGGAGCTATGCTTCGTTTTCACGCATTAAGGTGAAAATTGGTTTACATCACCGAATTGGAAATTCCCAGTAAATTCCGTCCATATTTTAAAAACGATTTTTGTTATTTTTAAAATACATATGTACATAGAAAAATATAAGTAATGAAACATAAGCACCTGAGAGCAATAAAAAACCATATAAGTGTTGAAAGTTAACAAAATAAATCCTGGTGGGAGTATCTGTAAATTCAGCAATCGAATTAAAATAGAAGGCGTATAAAATGAAAAAACCCGTAAAATCTCGACCCAACGGAATCGTTTGTAGTCAGTTAAAAATTTTTAAAATAAATTTTTGGAGGTGTAAACTAAATCTATTTAAACATTTTCATTATAAATTCCTGGGCAGCGATTTACATTTTACTTGAAGATAATACCTGGCACGGATCAATGCAATTTGCAGGTAGCATTTAAATAAAAAAATCGAGCCTATAGCCAGCCAGATCCTGTGGTATCACAATGGGCCGCTATTGCCCTAAGTGTGCGATAGCAGCCACTCTAAAATAACTACAGATATTGAAGTAAATCGGCCCTTTTTTTCGTGAAACGAATGCAATTCATTGTTGGAATGCAGAAAAGAGTGCGTCTCAACAAGTTCTAACTTAGAGTTAGATATATGCTGTATTATTAAAAAACGTATATTCTGAAAAACAAAAATCTAAACTTTTGTCTTAAGATTCTGATTTGTTATATTTGCATTTGCGTTTTGTTTCTATTTTTACCATCGTAAAAACAAACTTCCTAGAACTATATTTTTTGTGTTTCTTATGCTATGTTCAGACTAGGGATTAGTAATCTCGATTAACTAGCAAATCTAGTTTACCTTAGAGTGTGAACGACGGAGATTAAGTTTATTATGTTTCAATTATACATAGATTAAAGTAATCGTGAAAAAATTGTTGGATTTTGTCTGTAATCTCGATTCTGTTATTACAGCGCTTAAAATATTGCGATGTTAGAGCGAAATAATTTTTTATTCGAGACGTCAATAATTTCAATTTTTATTTAGTTTGTCGTTTAGTTAATATTAGCAGACCTATTTAATATTAACTAATAAAACTTTTGAAGTAATAGATGTTCTGTGACTTATTTTATGCAGAATGCCCTAATAATGGATAGGATTTTGAACAGACGGTAAAAATACAATGTGCAGCGCCAATTTTAATCGCGATTTTCTCTTACAGTCTGAACGCCAAAAAAGCTAATCTAGATTAAAAGTAAACTTCTTTAGGCAAAACTGGATTATTAATCACTAGTCTGAACAAGCTATAAGGTTAGCAAACGCGAAAAATCGAGTTTAAACAAAATATTTTCAGTGGTCCGTGAAAAATAAATTGACTAAAGTAAGTGGATTCCCATTTTAACACAGCTAGTGTTGTACTCCAAATAAGTTCAGAAATGCTGATTTCATAACTATGGAAAATCAATTTACATGGAAACAACCATTAAACTGAATTAGAATTATTTTGTTTACAATAAAAATGAGTTTATTCATTTAAAAATAATTTTTCTGAAAAATTCCGTCACATTTTATTTGTCGGAGAATTTTGTATAAAATTCCTACATATTTTCCTTTCCTACATCCTTTGTAATAGCAAATTCCTGTAGGAATTTGATTTCGGAATTAAAATTCCTACGCGTAGGATTTTTTCCGACAAAACGAGTTCTGTAATAGCAAATTCTCCTATAGGAATTTTTTCCTGTAGGAATGAGTTCTGTAATAGGCGTGAATATGAAATTACACTGGTTAAAAAGAGACAAATTTCTTAGGCAACATGTCTTGCGGTTGTCTTCAGTATGTTACTAGAGACACAAACGTAATGTAATTTAAAGCGCTCCTATCAGTGGGAAATAGAAGGAATGGTAACATGTCTTTTGGTTGTCTTGACTTCAAAAACCGCTTCGTTATCGACACCAATGCACAAAAAGCATTATACTTCGCCATTTTTTATAGTTTTTATTATTATTTTTGTGCAGATGGTGATGTGTTCAATTTTTTTTGTGGGTATAAAAGAAATAAATATTATTGAATTTAAATATAAAAAATATTTTTCTTTAAATATTTTAAATTCAATACAATATTTATTTGTAATTAAAATAAAACAAAAAGTGTTAACAAACCAGGAAATGTATCTTACACGGTAGACAGGCACAAAATTATTCGCGATTTTCGTTTATCCCGATTGTCAAACCGGATTATTTTGTTTCCACAACACGATTTTTGACAAAAATAACAACTGAAAATCGCGATTAACTCTGTGTCTGTCTACGGTATTAAGTAACATATGGAAGACTAATTCAAGACATGTTACCAATAACGACTACCAGACATGTTACCAATAACGACCAGCAGACATGTTACCAATAACGACCACCAGACATGTTACCAATAACAACCACCAGACATGTTACCAATAACGACCACCAGACATGTTACCAATAACGACCACCAGACATGTTACCCAAGACATCTTGTATACATGTTACCAATAACGACCACAAGACATGTCTTTGAAGACTCTTCGTCCCAAATACATGGAGTTGTCTTTTGAATGACTTGGGTTTGTTACCATAACAAGTCTTGAGTTTGTCTTGCATGTGTTACTTAAGACACGTTTGCTGGGTTATTCCAAAATTACACGAGAGCCGTGCACCGGTTTTAGTTTACGTGAATTTTTAGAGCTGTGAACCGATTTTAATTTCATTGCTCGTGCATGCTATGTTTTGTGTTTATTTATGCCGCCACACACAAATGCCTAAAATATTGTTTACAATATTTTACGTGTATTTTACGTTTATAGAGTACAATTTCTGTGAGAGGATCGGTGTAAAGAGCGAATGGCACGGCTTGTATAAACATTTTTGTTGGTTTTGGTACTATCGATAGAACAGACGTCCGAAAACCACACACATACATACAGATATTTTTCTAAAATGGTCAATTTGGACTATTCGTTCTATAAATAAGATGACCATTTCCGCTAAAATCTCGGGTTACAACTTACATACTTTGAATAGTAAGAGAAAAAAATTAGCTTGCGTTCATTTGAAATTATGAAACAAAAATTAAGGTCCAAACTACATACAACTTTTAGTAGCAGTTACAGTTTTTCGGAATTGAATTCCGAAATCCATATTTTTAGACGTCATTAAAACAGCGAATTTAGTTGAGGTTTTAATGGAAGCTACTATATTATAAATAAAAAACAACAGTAAACTACTTGGCAATCTATGTATTTTCGAAAATAAATCGATACTACACGTCAATTGTAATAAGAACTATTTTAGTCACCGATATCCAATTATCCACGACTACAATCGTAACTACAAATTAAATCTGTACTTAAAATTGAAATTTTTATGTGGTTTAAAAATACCAAAACAGACCCTATTATAGTCGTAGTTGCGTCTGTCGATTTGGTACACCTAATATCCTTGACAGACTAGGGATTAGCTAAGCGCGATTAGTGATTTTTTCGAGATTAGCTGTAGTGTGTCAAGTTGAAGATTAGCTAATCTCGTTTTATTTGAGGATTAGTCACTAATCGAGATTAGTGCACTAATCCTTGAAAATTTTCGAGCTTATCTCGTTGTATTGGGTTTAGTAATGGTACAAGTGACACTACAATGTGAAATAATTATTTAAACATAGCTGAAAATGCGAGTGGCGTGAATTTACGATAGAAGTTTTAAAATCAATGACATCTTAAAAAATTTGTGCTGAATAAATTTTGAGGAAATAGAAAATCTAGTGTGTTTTAATGTATACATTTTAGAAATATTGAATTAAAAAATGAGTCCAGCTGATTTACCAGCTATATTTCAGCGAATCACCATAATAATATTTAATTTCTCTGCAAGAAACTAATCCCTAGTGTGTCAACTCATATGGATTTGTGGTGTATTAGCTAATCTCGTTTCACTAATCGCGCTTAGCTAATCCCTAGTCTGTCAGTGGTATAACTGGAGCTAATTTTCGGTGAAACCGGATAGTGGGATTCAAAATTTGTTGATGGATAGTACCATTGATTAAATATATAATAGATAGTGTCACTACGAAATACAACAACAATTGTAATTTTGTGTTTCATATTTTACATGAACGAAGAAGAGCAACGTTAGTTTTATGTTGGTTTAAGATGAACCAAGATAGACTGTTAAGGCAAGCTCAACAGGTCAACGAGCCGTGTTGTCAATAACCATATTAATTATCCAACTTATGCAACAATTTTATACAATATATTGATACCTCAGCGTAAACAATAAATGAATAAAATGCCGGTTAATAGCGTTTATTTTGCATACGAGGCAAAAATTATTAATGAATCAGAATATAAATTTCCAACATTATAGTTTTATTGTTTCTCATTATAACTAGCTTGGCCTCACCCGTAGTAACCGAGCTAATTATTAAAAATAAGCAATTCCAGTCTGGAGTGTGTTCATAAACTTTACATTGTAACAATATTGTTAACAGTGACAGTTCTGAAGCGTTCATAAACCTCGGTTGTAACCACAGCAATGTGCTTTTTATTGTTCATAAACCTACACCAAAATTTCCCCTTATTGTTATAAACGTCATTTACAACTCTACTCAATAGTGTCTTTTTATCTGTCTCAACAATAAAGCTAATAAAAACCAAGTACGAAAATGAATAATAACCAGCAAACACAAATTAATCCAGGAAACTGAAGGAAAATATTGAATAACTTAAATGTTTGAAACTTTAGGCAATCGCCCAATTATTTTCATTCATAACTCAAAATTGACAAAAATGCAGTTAACTAGTTTCTCAAAAACACAGAATTTATTAATGAAGCCAGAACTACTAATTCATTATTCTCTTCTTCAATCTTGTACCTGCAATTTTGTCAATTCAGCTTATATAATTTGTTTAGTTTTTAACTCTTCAATTCAAGCTCTCTGTAGCAATATTCCATTTAGATATTTTTTGACATTTGTAACATTAACGTTGTTAAGATCCACGTCATTCGTACAATGACAGATGTAACACTATTGTTACAATGTAGAGTTTATGAACACACTCCTGTGATTGGAATTATACATAGACTATGCAAAAATAATGTAGCTAGCCAGGGATAAAAAATATTTACAGTTTTTCCGGACTAAATAAACCAACATTGATGCAGTATGCCTTACAAATTTTTCACAACTGTTTTATATTTACCGAAAAATCTAGCTCATATGTAGATAGGTTACAAATCCATAATATCTCGTTTCTTGCTATAATTCACGTGTAAAATGGACCTAAATAAAATATTTGATAGCAACCGAATGTTCAAAGCCGACGCCACCGATATGAAAGGGTCACAATTTCACATGTGTGGTAACTAAAAATTTCGAGGCGAGGCGCCTATTATAAAAAGTAAATTTGAGAAAACGTTGCACCGCAAATTCGAAGTCAAGTAAAGATGGCCCAAACTGTAGTACAACACAGGATTTTTTACTTCAATTGTTTGACACAGGGTGCAGGGCAGGTCGCGGATAAAAACTTGAATGTCAAAGATTTATAAACTAGGTTTTTTCTATTGCTGGTAAAAGTTATTCCTTTTCGGATAGGAATGAAATTTTGCCCAAAGTAAGAACCAAGGATAATTTTTTTTTTTGACATTTGGCACCAAGCTCTAAAAATATAATTATTATTTAGAATTTTAACAAATATAAAATTATGATAACAAATTATTGAGTAAAGAATAATACGACATAATTCCAAATGATAATTAACAAAATTTAAAATTCTGATTTATCGAAAAAATGAGAATTGATATTTAATACCAACTCGTAAAACTAAATATATTTAATATATTTACTAAGTAGTGGTAAACGGAATGAAAATACACGGCATTGTTGTTGTAAAATTCCCAAAGTAATACAATTATCTTTCCTTCGCCAAAACAAGGTCAAAAAATGAGTCCACGTTTCTCAATGTAAAAACCGCGTTATGTCGCTTCTGGGTATTCTGGGTTTTAAATAGCACTCTGTCACGTGAAATGTCAGGCATACAAACCCTTTTATTTTATTGTTTCTGTCAGACCTAACAATTAAAATTCCGGTAACTCACAAATATTGAAGTTACATGTTGAACTAAAATGATGACCGACTGAAACTTAAATACTTTTCATACCAGGCGCAAAACTAAATTTTTATGGTATTATATTTTTTTTGGTAACTTTTTTAGAATATAACACAAGAGAGATAAAAAAAAATGTATCGTTTTAATGTAGACTGCGTGTTAAAAAACCTGAAGTCTATTGGCATGCGCTAGGCTTCACACAATTGTACCCATCACGCAGATGCCTAATACATGACCACAAAAGCTCACGTGATGCGCACCCTACTGGAACGTTATGGAGCTGGTAGATTAATCTACTCAACTTTGGTCCCCCCTACAATAGACGCCAAACCACCATTTGATAAAATCAAATTAATCTTAAAATCTCGCAAAAATGTTACATTAATGCATCGTTATAAATGTTCAAGCGAACTGTTTACGAACAATTAATCTTCACAATTCCTCGCATAAAGTCTAATTATACCTTCACAAAATGTAGGTAACATTCATGAGGAGGAACGTCATAAATGTTACATTTTTGTAACAGCAAAGTGTTTGTTTGTTTCTGTCTCTGCAATCTTTTCTGGAGTTCAAGACACTCTCACTCCTAACTCTATCGCAGTTTGCTATTTACTTCCTACCTTACGCAGTAGCCAAATCGAGGACGTACGGCTATAGGTCCGTTTTGCGTAGACCATTGGCACATTGCATATGCATTGCTTCATGCGAGCCTATAGTGCTGATGACACGAAAGGTGGGTTGGCCCATGGATTCTGCACTCTCAATAGGGGCGGTCATAGTTGTGTTGATCTTCATCAGTACTGCGATTTTGTTGTGTACATGGGAGTATGGGAGTAAATAACCGGAACGTAAAAGTATTTGCCATTGTTGATGTGTTAGTGCACATGCTATTTTTTTGTTTGTCTTTTATTTCAGATTGGCGGGAGAATTAGTTTTAAAATATTAGTAATTTAGATTAAATATTAGATTTTTAAAATGTAAATAGAAAAAAATCAATAGCTGCCAAAAGCTAAAATTCCGCCGAATTAATTATAAACACACACACTATTAATTAATATATACATATTTAGCTAGGATGAACGCTTTGAAATAATAGAACAATTTAACAGTGCAAATTAAATGTGAACTACTATATTGTTTGTGGTGTAGTGGTAACGCACTGGACTAGAGCGGCAAAGGTCTTGGGTTCGATTGACATCCATTTTTTTTTTTTTATTATTATTTTTTTTAGTATTCATGTAATGACCAAATAGTTTACTATAAATTAAATATTCCGCTTGATAGTTATTAGTATTACACACGAAAATAGGTCGTGCTACGCATTTATTTTTGCGCCTAAAAGTATGCGATCACTAATATAAGTTACGTTTATGAGTGGTAGTAATTTAAAGTTTCAATTGACGATTTTCCGCGAAAGGGTTGCCATCTATGATGAACTAACATTAGTGCTATACAAATAATTTGATGTTTGATTTAGTATGTGAAATAAACATTTAAATGATGTACAAACGAATTCAAATGAATAATAATTTAATTTTAATAAACAAAATTGTACCTACCAGCCATTTCATACTAAAACATTAAAATCCACTAAACGTCAAATTTGATTTTTTCATAGCAGTATAGCACTAAACCTACGCGACATCTATATCAGTAAAATCGTCAATAGAAAACAAATTAATATAGGCGAAAAGCTAAAATTCAGCCGAGTAATTTATAAACACACACTAAATTGTACATACTATTATATGTATTACACGCATGTATTACATAAATTCACTAAATACTTACCATATTGATTCAATTTAATTTAATTTTCTCTCAATCTAACAAAACAAAATATTATAATAATATAAAAAAAATTATAAACATAAATACGTACACTTCAAAATGTCAATACTCTCATATTCCCAATAGAAAAAACATGGGAAAAAATATTCCCATACGAAGATAAGCACCAAAAATTTGAACCGATTCATCCGATTCAATCATTTTGATTCTTACTATTACAAATACTACACGAACACAAATAAAATAAATGACAACACACAGCAACAATATTTTATACTTTACATGATGTACGTATACAAAACTCCCTGGGAGTAAATTCCCATGTACACAACAAAATCGCACTACAGATGATGAAAAGTCCCTTTTGCATCTCGCGCCCCGGTACACCCCGATGCAAATTTCAAACGCCACAGCTTTAACCACTGTGCCGTTTGGTCGGTAACACAAAAGTGTTACATTTACGAAGAGTTTTATGAACCACGTTCTTCGCTTGTGCTACACAAACCAAATAAATTATAATACCTATAAAGGTCTTCGCTGTCAAAAAACGGCGATAGATAGATTAAATCTTAAGATGGCAGTAGAAGTTTTTTTTAAATTTTTTTTTTGTTGTATCGAAACAAAAATATAAACAAAAGCAAAAAACACGAATAAAACTTACAACTACCTAGACATGAATTATAAAAAAAATTAATTTTTTTTTTGATTTATTTACCAAAAATTAAAAATTGTTAAAGCTGACATCTTTAGAAGTTATCCCGAACTATGCTTTCACGTATTAAATAATACTGCATTATCGATAAATCTGCCAATATCATTGACTGCAAGTTTACTATGGAAAAGTGTCATTATGTCCTTTATAGGGTATTATAATTTATTTGACACAAACGTAACACTTTGTTTGATGGGCTTGAGCATAAATTATATAACCCTATAAACCATTCATGCTTTAGGACAGACAGTTTTAAACTCCACTATACATATTTGGCAAACTTTTGACGTTTCACATTTTTTTTTTTACAATTATAGTATTTTTGTGAGTGAAACATGTTTTTTCTAGATCTGCTATTTACCTATTTACTTATAATCTCAAATTTAATCACCTTAAATTCTACTACTTGTGATATAGGTGAAAAATGTGAAAATATTAAATACGATCATAAATATGATAAAGGTGGGTGGAAGCGAATTTTACTATGTATATGTTGTTTAAGCCACTGTATTTTGTTTATTATAGAATCCAATGAAATTTTTGAAAATATTCAACTGGCTCTAAATTCGTTTGTGCCTTGTAACCAAACCAAATGCTCATGTAATCGAAAAACTCTTAAAGCCGATTTAAGACCATTTCAAACAGGAATCACAAAGGAAATGATCGATAATGTACATGATCGTGGCACCAAGTACCAAATAATTGGACATAAATTATACCGACAACGTGATTGTATGTTCCCGGCTCGTTGTTCTGGCATTGAACATTTTATAAAAAAATTTCTTATTGAAATGCCTGATACGGAGATGATTATAAATTGCCGTGATTGGCCACAAATCAATCGGCAGTGGAATGTTAAAATTGGTCCGGTTTTTTCATTCAGCAAGACCGATAATTATATGGATGTAATGTATCCCACATGGGCATTTTGGGAAGGAGGACCAGCAATATCATTGTATCCGACTGGAATTGGCCGATGGGATTTACATCGAACTTCAATAAAGCAAGCAGCCGAGAAATATCTCTGGGATCGAAAAGAAAATAAAGCATTCTTTCGTGGGTCACGTACTTCATCTGAACGTGATCCAATTGTATTGCTGGCGCGAAAAAATCCAGAACTCGTCGATGCACAATACACAAAAAATCAAGCCTGGAAATCTGATGCGGATACACTTGGCGCACCGCCGGCCAAAGAGGTGAAATTTGAAGATCATTGTCGATACAAATATTTGTTTAATTTTCGTGGAGTCGCGGCCAGTTTTCGACTAAAACATTTGTTCCTGTGCAAAAGTTTAGTATTCCATGTGGGCGATGAATGGAAAGAATTTTTCTACGACACTCTAACCCCTTGGGTTCACTATGTTCCGCTCGAATCAAATCCGACACTGGAAGAAATTGAAAGTATTCTAAAGTTTTTTAAGAATAATGACGTGATGGCTAAGGATATTGCTGAACGTGGTTACGATTATATCTGGGAACATTTACGAATGAAAGATGTCGAATGCTACTGGAGGAAATTGTTGCTCAAATATAGCAAGTTGCTCAAGTTTACAGTAACATTGGATCCAACTTTAATTGAGGTTTAACTAAGTAGTTTTCCACTTAAGATGTGAAATATGTTTACATTCCAATCAATTTTGTGATACTTATAAAAATTAAGAAAATATATTGTCCTAGAACGTTCACTATTTAACCGCCTCAATAACATATTTAAAGAAACCTATAAATGTCGTGTTTGCTAATTAATGCCAAGTGAACCCTATAAATGTAAGAATTGAATTGTCAAAACCATATGTAAGCTTAAATGACATCTAAAATTATTTTTTTTATTTATTTTTATTAATACAAATTTTATAAATTAAGATTGCTTTAATATGTGTTATTACTGATCTCTAAGTGATCAAATAAAATAATTATTCAAGATGCCCGTACCAGAGATATTTTCAAGCCTCGCAGATAATCCATATTTTGGTGCCGGTTTTGGGTTGTTCGGTTTGGGTGCCGGTGCCGCATTATTACGTAAAGGTATGCAAGGTGCAATGATTTTATTTCGAAGGCATTACATGATTACGCTCGAAGTACCATGTCGTGATAAATCATACCAATGGTTGTTACAATGGATTACAAAACGAGGGGCTCGTCACACGCAACATCTCAGTGTTGAAACGTCATTCATCCAAAAAGATTCAGGTCATGTCAAGACGAATTATGAATTTATACCCAGTATTGGGACGCATATTATGTTTTATGGTGGTACATGGATTCGAGTGGAACGTACCAGAGAGCAGCATACACTGGATTTGCATATGGGAGTACCTTGGGAGACGGTACAACTTACGGCGTTTGGGCGGAACAAAAATATGTACTTTAATATATTGGAGGAGGCACGCCAGCTAGCACTTAAGGATACAGAAGGAAAAACGATTATGTATTCAGCGCTTGGTTCAGAGTGGAGGCAATTTGGGCACCCACGGAAGCGCAGGCCTATTAATTCGGTTATTCTAGATTCTGGGGTTTCCGAACGAATTTTAGCCGATTGTCAGGAGTTTATCAGGAATCCAACCTGGTATTCAGAACGTGGAATACCTTACCGCCGCGGATATTTACTACATGGACCTCCTGGTTGTGGAAAATCCAGCTTTATTACGGCCCTTGCCGGTGAAATCGAATTCGGAATTTGTCTGCTAAACCTCTCCGATCGCGGATTAACCGATGATCGATTAAATCATCTATTGAGTGTAGCACCACAACAATCAATCATCCTGCTGGAAGATATCGACGCTGCATTCGCGTCCCGTGAAGAATCATCTCAATCAAAATCAGCATTCGAAGGGTTAAATCGAGTAACATTCAGCGGTTTATTAAATTGTTTGGATGGTGTTGCATCAACAGAAGCCCGAATCGTATTTATGACAACCAATTATTTGGAGCGGCTCGACGCAGCTCTTATTCGACCGGGTCGCGTTGATGTAAAAGAATTCGTCGGTTACTGTACGGGCCACCAGTTGGAGCGGATGTACAGACGTTTCTATAAGGGAGAGGAATCGCTTGAGAATTCAAAACTTTTTGCCGAAAATGTGTTAGTAATTAAGAAAAATGTGAGCCCGGCACAAATTCAAGGATACTTTATGGTGCACAAAATGTCTGGTCAAGCTGAAGTTTTGGCCAATGTTCACCAAATTTGGCAATTATGATAAAGAAATAAAATGATTTAGTTTGCGATAAAAAATTTTTGCGGTTTTTTAATTTGAGTTTGAGCGCTTGCAAATCTAATCTCGCCGCTTTATTCGTTTTCTGATAATAAAATCAACACTGCTTTAGTCTACTCTACACAATCAAATTTTATTTAGTTTGCTTTCCCCCTTTCTCTTTCGGTCATTTCCTTGTCGGTTATTTGCCTTTGGTGCTTCTGCTTTTTTGTGTTTTGCCCTTCTTTCCTTTTCGCTTGTGTATCCGGTATGGACCCAAACGTTTCCGGACCATAGTACCACGCCACCACGCCTGAATTACAATTGCATATTTACGTTTTTTTTGTTCCAGCAAAATTGCTTCGCGCGCCAATCTCTTCTTTTCCCAAAAATCGTCCATTTCTTCTTGGCGCGAATTAAAATCATCCGTTACTCGTTGGGCGAGAATTTCTAGCAGTTTTATGTTTTCAGTATGAAATTGAATGTCTTCGTCCATCTTCTCAATCTCGGTATCGCATTTTACCATCCACTCTTCAATCAAATTATCGACTTCGTTTATTTTAAAATCTAAGTATTCTGAAGGAGGGAGAAAGAAATGAGAGCATTAATTATAATAAAGGTGAATTTTTTCCTTAACCGACCCTCAATATCTGTCGAGGTTACATTTTCGTTTTTATAGTTTTTGCTCATATTGTCCAATTGCAGATTAAGCTCTTCTTGTCCCATATCGATAATAAACTCACTCTGCTCCACTCTCGTTTTATTCCATTCTTGTATAGTGCGTGTCTCAATACAATTCATAATCGAACAATCCTGAAAATAGAAGGTGAATAATAATCTATAGTTACAAGTTCACCAATGGCCGAACCAACATCAAGTGTTTGTTGCAACATTTGGGCTTGCTCATCCCAATCCTTTTTAAGGAAAAGAAAGTTTTCTTCTTCGTGTAACTGTTTCGCTTTTAAGTATTTTAAATACTGCACAGATTTTACGTAATCAAAGATTATATCGTGTACTGTTTCCTCTTCTTTCTCAATAATTTTAATTTGTGTTTTTAAGGAGCTAAACGTCCCATGTTGCTGCAGTTCGTGTATCGTTTCTTCGAGCATGGTTTTAATTTGGTAACTGTAAATGGAAGCATAAAATTAAATTACCAGATTATCCCATTGGAAGTTATTTACATATTATCGGCGATTCTATAATCTATCTTTTGCAAGAGGCCTTGTTTGATTACTTCCAGAGTTGGTTCATAGAAGATTCTATCGCGTACACCATTCTCAATTTTTTGGCGCAATGGATTCCCTTTTCGCTTTTCTAAAAATAAATCAATTTCCTCTGTTTTTTCAAACCCCTGATTTGCGATAACCAATTCTCCGATTGTCGTCTTAAGTATATACTGCCAAGCTGCCTTCTCTACTTTCTCTTGTTTGTTAATTTTATCCCTTCCTCGAGCTGAACCAGCTTCAGACTCTATTATTGCACTTTCCGATTTCGATGCGGCTTCCTGACGCAATTCATACTCGGTGAAAAAGTCAAAATCGAATTTATTTAATAAGAGCTTTGAAATGGGCATAGGTTCAAAAAACCGTGCCATAACGCCGTTACGGTCGATGAGATTTTCGTAATTGAGAAGATTAGTTTAAAAAAATGTTTTAGAAAAATAAAAAATCGTATAAAAATATCAAAAATGCTTGGCAGCCCGAATGGCACAGAAGAAAGACTGAATTATCAAGGCTTACATAGATTTTTATTAAGGTTCCTAGATCTACATTCTGTAAAATAAATACTTAAAATTAGAAAATGGCGGAGTGTGGCCTTGACTAACTAATTATTTTTTCTTTCCCTTGCCACCTTTGCCGCCCTTGCCTTTTCTCTTCTTTTTATATGGCCCCAAGTGACGTCTAACCATAGTACCGCGCCACCATGCCTGAATTTTAATTGCACATTTCCACTTCTTTTGGGCTAAAATCTCTGCCTCCGCCTCCAATCTTTTTTTCGTCCAATAATCGTCGATTTCAGCTTCCCGCGCCTCATATAATTCTTTCATGTCTTCGTACCGCCGTTGCAACTCAGTTATATTATCGGTCGCCATTTGAATTTTGTCATCGAGCTGTTCAATCTCCTTCTCATATTTATTTTGCCAAAACTTTGTCAGGTCATCAATGTGATCGATTTCAAGTTTTAGAAAATTTTCAATTTCGTTAATCGCTCGCCTCTCAACATCCAATTTATCTCGGGCATCGTCTAGTTGATTGTTTAGACGCTTTTCTTCATTATTAAGCATTAGTGACCCCTGTGAAAAGCGATTTTCCTCCCATTTACAAATCAAACGTGTTTGTATTGCACCTCGGAGTCGCGTGCCAAGAATTGTATCTTCTAATTTTACAATGTGATTTTCTATATTGGTCAGACGTATTTCAGCGTTTTGCTTGTATTCGGCCATTTGTGTCTCCAAATGCTCGAGGTAGTGCTTATTTTTCGTGTACTCTTCGATTAATTCAAATTCTTCGAGTTCGTTTGCTCGATCGTCTTCAATAGTTTTTACAAGAGAGTCGCAACGTCCAGTCTCTTGTAATTCTAATTCCGTTGTTTTGAGGGTGTTGATACACGACTCTCTGGGGATACATACAGATATTATATTATGCTATTACATAAATTATAGAATAGTTGTGCAAACAAGCATCAATAAGCGGTAATACTTACACATCACTAGAAATTTTTGTGTAAAAAATGGCAATCATGCCATCCTTCATTTTTTGAATAGTCGGCAAGTAGAATATATTTTCGTGCATGGCAGCCATTTCGATACGCTTTTTACAAGACATCCGGGTACCCCAATCAGTTTTACTTAAACCAATAAAACGTTTTGCGCAGCCATCATTTATGATAAGCAATTTCGCAACTACCCGGGTAAGGACAAACTGAATAAGGAGGTTTTCGAGGGGGGTAAAACATTTTGGATCCTGTTTAAATTTTTCGATCATTGCCTTTGAAGCGCGTACATTTTGACGCGCTTTGAATCTGTCAATATAGAAATCAAAATCAAGTAGATCAAGTTGCTGTTCTGTAAGTACACTGCCTTTATGCATTTTTATTGATTATTAAAAAAAAAACATTTATAAAAAAAATAGATGATGTTTGTAAATTAAATAACAAATAATGAAATCGATTCAAAATAAGAATTGCAGTCATGGTGATTTTTAGCGTTTCCATGGGATGCGTTATAGTTGCCTTCGATTAACCTCAGCATTTGTGAGGTTCTCTTATAAAATAAGTACAATGAAATCTCCAAAGATGGAACCCCAAGGGATCCGAAAAAAATTATGGGATTGAGAGTTGTGGTCACGAAAAATTATGAAATATCTACACAGTACAAGAAGTTTTTGTTCATTTATGTTGGAAGTTCATACAAACCTGTAATTAAAAAGTTTTTTCATTTATCAGAGCATTCACAATGAAAAATCTTTTTACTTTTGACTTACAGGTTTGTATGAATTTCCAACATCAAATTGTTGTTCGTTATGTTGGGAATGTTTTTGCAATTACTGTGTTCCATTGGCCTGAGTAAACTACTCACAAGTACTTGTCGCAACTACTCATGCTCGCTCAAACGATGGTGTAGACACAGAATACTTTTAGAATATTTATTATTCTGTGGTGTAAATGAGAAATAGTTACGCATATAATTAACGGCAGAGGGATTTTAGTTTAAAAAATTCTAATAGATGGCTCTATTGTAAAAGTAGAGAAAGCGCCTCTCGAGGAAAAAAGTTAAAATGATACACCTGATAAAATGACATTTGTCACAAATGCGACGAAAGAAAATTTAGCAATGTGGTAATTAAAAATTATTTTTATAGTCCAAAATTGGAATTATTTACAATTATTAGCAATCCGGTAAATAAAAATTGTGTATACAGTTCAAAATTAGAATTGTTTACAATAATTTCGAACGTCAAATTATCAGGTAGCTCAGTTTAAAAATTGTCCACTAGGTGGAATCCGTGATGCTCCAATCGTCAATACCAATTTTGTTTGTGTGTAATGTAATTTTTTTAACCCTAATCCATCCAAAGTGTGCCTTTTGGTTAGTTCATTTGATAAATCCATCGATTTTCAAAATAATGTTAATTTAATACTTCTTATACTTTCTGCCGTAGGCACTTGGCGAAACACACTTAATACACACATTTTTAAAATTTTTTAAAAACACTTGTTAAATATTTCGCAAAATTACAAAAGGTTTAAAAAATCACTCGATCGATTTCGGCTTATTAGGCCATCACATACTATGTCTATGGAATGGAACTGATAGGCTATTAACCTTATTAACCTCTTTTCTCACTTGGTTAAATTCTCAATATCCCACCATTAATTTTACGGTAGAAAAAGAAGAAAACAAATCTATTAACTTTCTAGATATAACAATAACCAGAATTAATTCTTCATTAGAGTTCAAAATTTATAGAAAACCCACGTATACAGACGCCATTATACCTAACTCGTCAAACCATCCTCATAATATTAAAATGTCAGCTTTCCACTCATTCTTAGATAGATTAATAAACATTCCTTTGACCATATCCAATTATAACAAAGAGCTTAATATAATTTTAGAAATAGCAGCGAATAACGGTTATGCAGCTAAGACTATATTAAAGCTATTAAACAGAAAACTGAAGCATAAAGCTTTAGCTAACATTTATCCACCTGATAGTCCAATGCCGAAAAATTGGCGCCGCTTAGAGTATATAGGAAAAACTAGTCAACGGATTAGTAACATCGTGACACAATATACAGATATTAGCTTTGCTTTTTATAACAATAATACAATTAAGAAAATGATTTTTAACAACAAACCAAGAATTGATCGCCTTTCCAAGTCTGGCGTTTATAAGATCAATTGCAATGATTGTAGTTCCTCTTATATCGGACAGACTGGGCGTAATTTTGAAGTTAGAGTTAAAGAACATTTATCTGGTAGCCATGAATCATCCCTTTATAATCATTTAACGTTAGAAAATCACACATCCAGTTTAAACAATTTAGAAATATTGCATGTACAACCAAAAAGCAGACGTTTAGACAACTTAGAATCTTACGAAATCCGAAAAGCTATATTTCTTAACCAAAATATCCTCAACGAACAGAGAGAAATCCGTTTCTCACCAATTACCGACCCCGCATTGTTTTATTCACATACTCATTCCATACCATAAAATTACTAATTCGTCGGGTTATAAAAAATAAATAAAAAAAAAAAAATATAAAAAAATCAACATCTGGAATTTTGTTATTCGACCGTTGACTAATCAATAATCATATACCTGTGTTTAACTCACCCTCTTTTAATTTTTAATTTTTATTTCTTAATGTTTATTGCTCTCACCAATTTTACCTGTGTTTAACTCACCCCTTTTTTAATTTTTAATTTTTATTTTTTACCACTCCCACATTTTTTTATTGGTATATTTTGGTTTCACTTTTTGCTTTTTCCAACTATATATATATATCTAACTACATTTTTATTTTTACAGTTTAGTAGATACTCCTGATGATGGCCTAATAAGCCGAAATCGATCGAGTGATTTTTTAAACCTTTTGTAATTTTGCGAAATATTTAACAAGTGTTTTTAAAAAATTTTAAAAATGTGTGTATTAATGTTAATTTAGTTATAAACTTGTATGTATTTATTTTGAAACAATTCCATACATTCCATACAACGTACTTGGCATTCTTTGCAAAAATTTAGCAAGTTATTTGAGTAGAATTTGAATTTACTGACATAAAAAAAATATGCTGGTTGGGTTAGGGTTAAAAAAAAAATTGTGTGTAATACGGCACGGCAATTTTTAAATCGCAAAAATATTTTAGGTATTTTGTTGTTTAATGCTTGTTACGCATTATTATTAATTATTATTAATGGAACAACATGTTTTTTATCAAAATCTACCAGTTTTATTTAAATTGAGGTTATATTTTACTACTGTCACGAAAATTCGCGTTCCATTTGACATCTACAACCGCGAGAGCTACCATCTTTCTGAAAACTTCGAAAACACAAGCAACTTTCACATAATGCCACTAGGTGTCACTAAATATTTGCTGTCAAAAATTGTATGACATTTTTATGAATGCATTTTGTAAATATGGATGTAAAAACAAAAATATTTTCGTGTCATAAAAGTGACGCGATAATTAAATTAATTTTGGCTGTCCCTTTTTGAAAATTTTTTTGATTGTGTAGTGACATCTAGTGACGAACGCTCTGTACTTCTTTTTTGACTGTGCTGCCTCTTTCGGAAAACGCTCTGTACTTTTTCAACAATCGTGCCTCCTCTTTCGGAAAACATGATCTATTGTTTCCAATGGAACACTACAAATGTTTTTTTGTCTGACACGATACGTGTAGGAACTGAAAGAAACGGATGATAAATCCTCCTTTAGAGGGTTACACTTGAAATAGAAGATTTTATATGGGAAAAAACTTTGTGTCTATAATGTTTTCATGTCTATGGAAAATAGTGAGCTCGTGAATTAAAAAATTTTGTTATAAATTTAACTGTTTAAAAAAATTTTGCACACTAATAAAGTTAAATATCTTCGAAAAATTTATAAACACATAATAGTAAAATGGTGCAGTCTTGTTTTGTACCGCATTGTAAATCTAAAAAAGTCGCGGGTGATGCCATAAAATACCATCAATTCCCAGCTAATAATGAAATGGTGACGAGATGGTTACGGGCACTTAAAAGCGGCAAGAAACCAAGCAAGCATGCCAAAGTTTGCAGCTTGCACTTTCAAGAATCAGATTATAAGCCAAATGAATTTGGTAAGCTATAGGTATTTGAAAGAATTTATAAATCATTAAGTTTAATAAATGTATTTGTAAATCTAGGTGAAATAAAGCGGTACTTAAAATCCAATGTGATTCCCAGTCAAAATTTACCAAAAACTAGCTATGAACCGAAAGCTTCAGGATATGTTAGACCCCGAAAACGTCGTATTGTTCAAGATGATGTTGAACAAGATAATTCTTTTTTGCCACACAACACCGAAAAAGAATTTGCAATTAATCATGATGATACGCAGGTTTATACAACAGAAATGGATAATATAAGGAGGGAATCGATATCTGGAAAACAAACGAGCAATCATACTCAATCTATTCAGACCTCGCAATTAGTGGCAACAGCACTATACTATGACCGTTTGTCTGAGGAGCAATTCAAAAGATACACCGGGCTCACCCCTACTAGATTCAACATTTTATATTCGTTTCTTGCTCAAACCGAGACGTCCCCTTTTGATAAATATTTATCAAAACGGGACCAATTAATACTGTGCCTAACGAAATATAAACAGAATATAATATTCTCCATTATCGGCGATATGTACGGGTTGTCCTTAATTGTTACCAGGAAGATTTTTGTTCACTGGACACAAATTATGAATGCCGCATTTAAATCTGTAAACTGGTGGTCATTACGATACAAAAATCTAAATGCCTGCACAGTAATAATACATTGTTTCGAAATTGCAACCCAGCATTCAAGACAAAATTCTGAACTAAACCAAAGCTTGTTCTCACCGTATAAATTTAAAAACACACTAAAATACTTGATTGGAGTAGATGAGAAAGGAACTGTAATTTTCTGTTCTGATGTATTCTGCGGTTCAGTCTGTGATCGTGATATATTCAAACAAAGCGAAATTATTGATCTTCTTCGGGAAGGAGACATCGTTTTGGCAGATCAGAAGTTTGAGATAAGTGATCTCTTAGAGAGCAATGGCGTTGCAGTAAATCCACCTGTTCTCAGAAGTCAAGAACAACTCGTCCTGAATGGAATTCTTGAAAGGCAAAACATCGCAAAGAGGAAAATCCTAATAGAAAAGATAATTAGATTACCCAAATTAAATAAAATTTTATGCAATACAATGCCGTCATATTTTTGGCCTTATGCTAATGATATAATTTTTGTAGGTAATTTAATTAATAATTTTAAATAAAAGTTTTTAATTTTTTACAAAAACTATCAATTCCCTTGATTTACTACTACGGACATCTATTAATAGTTTAGTTGCATTTTAAAAGTTATATCGACTTCAATCCCATCTATGTTGGATTCTGACAAGTATTATAACATTTTGACATTTCGCATTTTTTTTTTTTTTATTTGTATTCATCTTCCACCAAATTTTCATTCGTGTTCAAAGTGTTCCCAAGTCTACTAGAGAGTGAGTGTGTATAGTGTTTTTGTCGAGTGTGGAAAAATAATGACCGAAATTTTTATTATAGAATAAAAACGATAAATCGTAAAGTATTGAAAAATTTAGTAAATTCAATAAATTTTCGAATTTTTCATGTTGTGTGTGCTTGGGTACGCACACATTTTATGAAATTGCACATTCCAAGCTTTTTGAAATTTTCAACAATATATCTTGCGAATTGTTTTGTGGTGAATCAAACAATGGCCACAAATGTTTTGCAACATAATGATAGTTCGGAAACAAGTTCGAATTCAGAGAATTATGGTGATGATGAAGGTCGAAGGCGTCGCATATCCAAATATCGAAGCAGGTGATTACCTTTATTTTTTTTACTGGGGTTGTCTAGCTAATTTTATACATACATAGTTGTAAAATATCCGTAATGAATAATTTGTACAGTGATGTCTAGAAGTTGTTATATTTTGTAATGCGAATACGTCCATGTTTTTCCTTTAAATACACGGAAAATTTATTTTTATAACGAAGGATTTTCTTTTTTTATTGTTATTGTTTTCCGTTGTTTTATAAATAAAACTAAAAATACGTACAAAAAAAAAAAAGAAAAAGTGCAATACGCGCTTTTACGTATGACACATCATTATATCACGCGATTTACTAATTTTCATTGCAATTTTCTTTTGTTTTTCATATTATTTTCCGGTTGGGTCGCGACAGAAATATTCGTATCCACAACATGAGTAATCCAACAAAGGCCCAAGTGATTAGTCGTGCAAATATCGGGATGGTGGCACAACCGTCTGGCGCTTCATCTTCAGCGGCCGGTCTTCCAAATAATTTGCTGCAGAATCAAGTGGCGCCCGTTGAGCTATTGGAACGGATTACATTGCTAGTGGATAATACACGATTTGTAATAGACTCTTCACTATTTACGGCTCATCCAAATACCATGTTAGGTAGAATGTTTACCTCGGGAATTGAATTTACACATCCGAATGAGAGGGGCGAATATGAGGTAAGATAATTTGTGTTGAATGTTTAGTATGTAATACATATTATGTATTAAGATATCTTTTACGATATGTATTTAGAAAGTCAGAGAATTGAAATTTAGCAAAAAGTTATTTGTATTTCATACCCGGATACTTGCTTGAGTGGGTTTGACGACCGTTAAGTAGACTAGAGTATTTTTTTTTTCTAATTACACGTCTAAAATTGATAAGCTGTACGATCGAGATCAATGCAGTTTGATAAACATTTCATGAACAGATTATGTATTTTTAAATCGCGATATTTGATAAGAGCGATAACAATCATCTAATTAACGTTTAATAATGATATTGTTTTATAGATTAAATGCGCCTAAGTAGGTAGTAATCGCTAGTTGATTCTTAATTGTTTTCTTTTGTTTCATTTCTAGGTCGCCGAGGGTATTTCTCATAACGTATTCCGCGTAATTCTCGACTACTATAAAAATGGTATGATTAAATGTCCACCCACCGTATCCGTACAGGAATTGCGTGAGGCATGCGATTATCTTCTAGTTCCATTCGATGCGACAACGGTGCGGTGCCAAAATTTAAGTAAGTATACGGGCTGTACCCTGCTTCTCTTCCGTAATCAGATAATTCTCATAATTCTATTTGCAATTAGGAGGATTGTTGCATGAGCTAAGTAATGAAGGTGCCCGCCATCAATTTGAACAATTTTTAGAGGAATTAATCTTACCACTAATGGTTGCGTCTGCTAAACGTGGTGATCGTGAATGTCATGTAGTGGTGTTGCTAGACGAGGATGTCGTAGACTGGGATGAAGAGTATCCCCCACAAATGGGCGAAGAATATTCACAGACTGTTCAAAGTACCGCGATGTATCGATTTTTTAAATACATTGAAAATCGTGATGTAGCCAAACAGGTGATGAAGGATAGAGGTTTAAAAAAAATACGCCTTGGTATCGAGGGGTATCCAACGCATAAGGAAAAAATAAAAAAAAGGCCGGGTGGACGAGCCGAAGTTATTTACAATTATGTTCAACGACCTTTTATCCACATGTCGTGGGAAAAAGAAGAAGCCAAATCAAGACACGTAGATTTTCAGTGTGTGAAATCCAAGTCGGTTACAAATTTAGCTGAGGCAACCGCGGATCCAGTACTTGAGATGGATGCCTCAGGAAATCCAATTTATATTATTGATCCGGTGCAACGTGTGCCAGAATCTGATCCGCAAGTTGGGTTTGGAGCAGGAGGAGGAGGAGGCGGCGGTGGAGGTGGTGGCGGAGGTGGTGGTGGAGGAGGTGGTATTCAAAATGCGATTGATATCGATGATGCAGCTATAAATGGGATGAATTTACATGAAAATGAACCAGCTCTTGATGAACAGCTTTAAAATATCTACGAAAATCTCATAACCAAAAAATATTAAACTATTCTATTTTTCTCTCGTCTGGTTTAACAAAACTCGATTTAATTTTTGGTGTTAATTATAATTAATGATTATTAATATTAAAACTATGGATAATTTAATTTTAGTCGCACATTTTTTAATAATTTAATTATTTTAGATTTGTATTGCTAAACATAAAATACATTTTTTTTATCAAATAAAATTACCTATAATAATAATGCTATTGTCAGCCATTTTGTATCCATTTCCATCTTTATTATTACCGCATCAATGCAATCTCAATCAATTTTCTATAAATCAAATAAAACTCCAACGGTGTAATCGGTATATGAAAATCTAATACAAAACCGTTATACTGAAATCGCGGAATTATCGCTGCAATTGCCTGAAATAGCTCTTCTTCTGCCCATTTCAATATCTTCCGCTTCTTTAGGGCACTTTCAACAAAATGGCGCAAACACAATGATTCGCACTGGGCGAAATGTATTTCATTGTCAAGGGCATTAAACTGGGCCATATTTATATCATTCTGATTATCAAACTCCTCATTTTCTTCATTCTCCTCATTTTCTTCGTTCTCCTCATTTTCTTCATTCTCTTCATTTTCTTCATTCCCGCCATTCTCATCAATCTTAAAATAGTCCATTTTTATCATGGTCCGGATCAATTTTAGGAAGCAATACGATATATTTCCAATCAGTTCATTTTTACATGGTTCCTGACCATAAACGGCGATGGCAAGAAAAATTAATAATTTTAAAAATTGGTAAAACGCAATCGTTTCATTCGGATCGTTCAAATTTTTTATCAGCAATTTAAAATTCTCATTTGCCGCCCTCAGCCAATTGGACGGATACTCTTTGATATTATTCGCCTTATTTAGTCGGATGATAAAATTCCATAAATTAATTTGACGATTAAATTTGTTACCTTCAAAGATCGAAATTAATAGCTTGGATAATTTTGCGATTATCGTACGTAAATTAATTAATTCGTAGTTTATAACCTCGCTAATCGTTATTTTATCAGCCTGTAAATTCTGTTCGGGCCTATCAGAATCGTAGTATTTGTACATTAGAAATCGTATAATTACATCCGATTGATGGATACTTATGTACGAGTCGACAACTAAAAATGGGGATAAAATGTTGAAATTGTAGTCCAGGGATAGTTGTTGGTGCATCAAAATGAAATTTTTTAAACCGGATTCTGTTGGATTAGTTAGGAGTGCGATTAACTGCGGACTAGAAAATACTCCAAGTAAATTTGCATTCCATAAAAAATCTTCTCTAAACAAATCACTCGATATTATTATATCACCATTGCAGCATTTTATAAGACCTGGACCAGATTTCGAATTGTTGTCCCAAAACGTAATTACTACCAATTCGTTTAGTTTGATTATTCCGAGTCCATGTTTTTTGCCATTTTGCCAAACACCTTCGAACGATGTGTTGAATTGTGGCCAGGTGTACACGCCATAACCGTGAAAAGTATTGTTGATAAATAGGCCTTTATACGTTTCACCATTAAGAAAAGTATAAGTTCCGGCATTTCTTCGGTTATTCAGAAATGTACCTAAAACGCGCATCTTGAATTAACACAAAGCTCTGTATATACCTACTGAACTAGATTTAATTCCAATTACCATTATATGTCCCATTTTCGTAAAATCTCATCCCATCACATTTTTCATCATTCAACCATTTCCCATCAAATAGTAATTTCTCTTTAATCCCATCGATGGCATAAAATACTCCATTCCCACACTTTTTCCCATATTCATAATTACCTATATACTTTGACGATTTCGTTGTTAATTTACATTCACCGTGGGGCACACCATTCTCCAGTGTACCAACAATTTTTGAGCAATTTTTAAACGCCATAAGACCCTTCCCATTAATTTTGTCCGCTTTAAAATCACCCTGATAGTAATCACCATCGGCCCAATCAAATCGACCTTTACCATCCATTTGAGCAGTTGGTGAGACATCACCACGATATTTATTGTTATTTACGAAAGTGATGCTGGCAGAAAGGGTTTCGCTTCGACACACTTTTGATTGAAAAACATTTTTGTCACTAATTATTATAGATTTGAGATAGTCGAAGAATTGTTGCGTAATTGTATCCTGTAATTTGTTCATTGTGAAAACAAGCGAACTAATAAATGTGGAGAGCTAATTAACTGGGCCTACTTTGGTGTAAGTCAGTGTGACTTTGTTTAGAAAATTGAGTGGAATCGGGGATGTTTCAGAAGGGTTCAAAAATTACAGAAGTAAATTTGAATACACCTGACGTTCATTCCATTGAAATCCACCAGGTCGCCTACTAGAGTAGCTTCTAAAAATTTCCATCTTCTTTGTGCTAGACGGGGACAGGTATGCAGAGTAGGTGGATTCCAGTTTATTCCTAATCTACATCATCGCAGCTTCTACAGAAATGATTCACCAAGACTTCTGGTCTCCGTGCATGCTCACCTATGAGACAGTGTCCTGTAATAACCCCCACGACCATTCCAATATGGCGACGCCGAAGTGTTAACAGTTGGCCAGTTCTTACCTGATCTAGTTTTTACCTTACTTGGTAAAATGAGGCAATTTGTACCTTGACGAGCAAGTTCATCTACCATTACATTCCCCGTAACACTGAAGTGCCCTGGCATCGACGTTAAGTATGGGTGACCACAATATCTTCCTCCTGCTTATTATTCGATTTCAATGCCTGAACCCATAAAAGCACTCGGCAATTCAGGCGCAAGTTCAGATCACTCCGGAAAGTGGGTTATCAGTAGTAACTCCAAACATTCAGTACTAGTTATGGTCCAAGAGCCATCCGGTCGCTGGAGATGACTCGGAATGATAGGAGTTGAAGCCAGTATTTTGCATAGCCTCGCATCCTCCGAGGCCTCCTGTATTTTATCACAGTAGAACCTCCAGGCACTTATTTTGGCACTTATTATTTCATACTTGTATGTTTTGAAGATTTTGTTTTTGCAGTCCTAATCCGCAGCAGTTCTTGTTTTCTTGGCTTTCTAAAAAGCCTTTTACATTTTTGGTGAGAGCTTTGGAGCTGTTTCGACTACCAAGGTTCGTTTACCCAAAGCTCTACTCTGAGGAGATACGCCCCACATAGCTCCATCATCCATGTAAAGCATCAGATAGCTTGTCTATTAAGCCATCCAGCTCCTGTGTAGATACAAGAGGTCCTGGAATCGTTACAGGCAATGTTCTAGAATGGTTCTGAAGGTATCTTAGTCGGTTTTCCTCCTGTTTCTAAAAATAACCCTATTTGAGGCTTCTGTAACCAATTCATACTGAAGATAGCAGTGATCAGAAAAGGAATGATCATCAGGCACTTTCCAATTCACAAAACTTCTCTTAATAAAATCTGAGACAATCGTGTTATCTAGTACTTCTTGTCTGTTTCTAGTTATAAAAGTGGCCTTACACCCAAAATTACATATTTGATGGTTAGTACTATAAGAATCAAATCAAATTGTAACCCATCTCTCTCGTTTGTATCTACTTCCACATATTGTGTGGTGTGAGTTCATACCACTGCCCTGGACGATTCCATCTTTTCACTTTTGAGCATCCATTAAAGCACCTCTAAGAATTGTAGGTGGTATGTCAACATCTTCATACAGTATCTTGATCTGCAAACAGGGTGTATCAGCTTAGGGTGGAAATAGTTTTAAAAATGTGCAGAGATGCAAAATTTATAACAAATAAATATTCAGCTCTCTGATAGCTCTGAAGCCAGAGATTTAAACTACTAATCTCAATACCAGCCGTATTACATCTCAGTTACTATGCACGATCTGAGTTACTATGCACGAGAATGCACGAACGGATCTAACCTTCCATCAGCTTGAATTTTGAGCGGCAGATCAGCCGAAGCTATCTTGCAGTAGGGTAAATAGATCTGTAGCAGCCTCAGAGTCACAGCTCCATCACCGTCGTATCGGATTTCCCGCTCGAAAGAGAATCTGACACCGAGTCTTGGCCATCCTCGTTCTCTACAGTTCGGAGGAGGATCCGGGTTCTCCCGCATTACCTTTAGGAAGGTTGCAGCTAAAGCCAGTTCTACCGTCCCCCAGTTAACTGGCGCAATCCTCCCATCCTTCTGCACCCTACCTACACCGAAACAATCAGCTGGTTCTTAAGAACCTCGCTGAAAGGCCTGGTTTCAGTTTCCTGCAACCTTGGCCTCTTTGAATCTTTTGGTGGTCCCACCTGAGATCTCTGAATTTTGAGCTGCGACCTCCTAAAGGAACCACATTGTTTGTTGCCAGTCTATCATAGCCCAACCAAGTGTTTCCTTTTCTTTAACTGTCCGATCTGCCAACGGTATTCCCTTCAACCTCGTGAGGGCTTTCCATGCTCTCATACGGGTCTGATAATTTGGTACTCCGGGACCAGTTTTGATAGAACTTTTGTCTTTTCCCAAAGAATTAAAGGAACCAGTTTATACCAGCTTATACCCTTCTTAATTCCTGTTGTTTGTTAGGTAGTTCTCAGCACGGTACGATTGATATCTTAATCCAGCCAGTTAATTAGCGCCGTGTTTACCCTAATTCCTCCTTTCAAAAACAATGATGAGCTAGTTACCCGGTGTTTTCCGCGGGAAGGTAATACGAACACCATAAGAAGCTGCAAGATTTGGAGGTGTTCAGCAAATCTTCGAGCTCCGCTGTTCTTATTGGAGGAATCTTCATAAGGAAGGAGGAATAATCAGTACTGATAGTCATTACATGACATTAGTCGATTTTCTTAGATAGTTGCTGATTGATTCATCTTTCAATTCTTTGATCTCTCTTCTTAATTGTGAGATTGTTCAAATTAGTTTTAGCTTGGGGCCCTTGTTTTCTGCCATATTCTTCTCGCTCTTCTTTTTTCTGCTGGGAGTTCCCTAATTTCCATATAGGGTAGTTGTTTTCCTTAATTTTTATTTAATTTCAGGGGTATTTTCCGAAGCTGATTGCTGTTATCATTTACAAATTTGAGAACTTCATTGTCTAATTGCTTCTCGGTCTTTAATGGAACCATTAAGTTAATTTTTTCTCATTTTTCCTGAATGATTTGTTCACTTAATGTTAGGAGTATCGGTGAATGATCAGAGTTGAAGTCCTGGCTTTCATCTACTTTTACATAAGTTGAGATATGTTCTTTATTATGAAGAGATCAATCAGATCTGGTACTTTGTTTGGATCAGTTGGCCGGTATGTTTGTTTTCCAGTTGATAGGGCTTCACAACTTCATTTTGTGATAGCTTTTAGGTTAGTAGTTCTTTACCTTTAGTCGTTGTTAACCTAGAGCCTCAGTGGACATTTTTTGCATTAAAGCCTCCTCTAAGAACAAATCGTTTTCCTATTGACGATTGGAGCATCACGGATTCCACCTAGTGGACAATTTTTAAACTGAGCTACCTGATAATTTGACGTTCGAATTTATTGTAAAGAATTCCAATATTGAACTGTAAACACAATTTTTACTTACTGGATTGCTAATAATTGTAAAGAATTCCAATTTTGAACTATAAAAATAATTTTTAATTATCGCATTGCTAAATTTTCTTTCGTTGCATTTGCGCCAAATGTCATTTTATCAGGTGTATCATTTTAACTTTTTTCCTCGAGAGGCGCTTTCTCTACTTTTACAATCGTCATAGTTTACTGCTTCGGTGGGCAGTAAATACCAGCAATACAAATAGAGCTATTTTAGGTTTTGACATTAACAACGGTTGCTTGTATTTCTTCTGTTTCATATTTTGACTCTTTTTAGTGATTAATACTATTTCTAATTATAACAACACTACGTTATTTAGCAGTGTTTTCAGAGTGAATAGTGTGATAAATTTGATAATTTTTAAATTTAATGATTGATTGTTTAGTGAAGTGTGTTTCCGTGATGAGGCGCATACATCGAGTTTTCTGTGTCCAGGACCAGCTGCAATTCTCGTTCATGTTGCATCAGTTCATTGGGATTCCAGCATACAATTCTATGATCATTGGCCATTTTTCTGTTTTGAGTTTGCAATCAATTTAAGTGTTTGATTTATATCATAATTTTGAGGTTTCCCTTGATTTACCCAATTGTCCATGAGTAGCTTTCGACATTCTACGATTTATTTCGGGTGAGATGAAAGCAAAATTATAGAAGAAATACCTTACAAACAAACTTCATTGGTTTATGCTATTTACCTTACAGCGCTCTCTGTGGACAAATTGTTTTCTATCAATTGGGATAAAGTTGGGCGACAAAAAAATATTCGCCTTTTGAATATGCGGGTATATAAAGGGTATTGCTCCAAAACAAGCATCCGCATAGTTCGTTTGCCAAGAAAGTTATCCATCCATATACTCCGATATTATGTACAAACACTCATTGGTTTACATAAATATTTTATGAAAAAAATTTGGAAATGGAATTTTGATTAAATATGGAATAGTAAGGCTATTTATTAACCTTATTTAACCAATCAATTACCACCTCATACATAAAATTATTACTCAACCGGACACATACTCGACAAAATACAATTTCAATGTCCGTATTTATACTACAAAATGTTATATCATTCGTCCTTTATTTCGTCTTGTGATTAAATTTTATAAGGATCCAACTTTTTTCAATAAATTCTATTCAAATTTTCTTTGTAAGATAGATAATTCGTTAAAAGGACAACATTTTTTTTTTGCTATTTCGTTCGGTCACGGTCATGATAAAAAATTGGTATATAAGTTGAAATTAGGATATATACTGGTAGAAGATGACGAAAAGCATAATCCCGGTATATTCTCGTATATATACGATAGACGTAAAGATAGAACATCAACAAAAAAAAAAAAAAAAATACGAATATGACGATCATAATTCAATGTGCAAAATGATACGCAAAATGCCTGAACTCGTTTTACGCGTCATTACATATTTTATTTTTTTAAGTAAGTTCACCAAACCTTTATCAAAATGTTGTTAAGCCCTTAAATTGTGCGCCCATTACATCTTCGTATCAACGTTTTATGAATTTTACACTCATATATGTAAATATCACATCTATATTTTACTTGAATGCGGCGAAGATAATTAAATTCCAAAATTTGCCGCATTGGAATTTTTTTTTTCTTGTTGCTGTTAAATGCGATAACATAATTTTACAATTTTTCCACTGTATTCTAGTATGTATCGCAACATTTTGTGTGGTGGAATCTGGTAAATTATGTACCGTGTGTATATACATATGTGTTATATGTTCAAATTACAACATGCTGATAATTAAAAACCATTTTCAGGTGTAATGAGACATTTATTATAATGTTGCAGTCTAGTCGACCAAAACGATGTTGGACAAAAAATTGTCGAATATATCTTGCAGCAACACTCCAACACAAAAGTTTTAATTGAAATTATGTACGCCATAGGAAATTTATCAAAATCAAAATCAACCAACAAAAAAAAAAAATACAAAAAACAAACACAATGGTATATAATTGGAAAACTTTAATCCTGATCGAGTCCGGCACAAAACAACAACAGCAACAACAACCACACTAAATGACGAAGATGATATAAAAAGTTTTTAACGAATATTGATTTGTTTTCACAAGAATTACGAAAATAGCGAAAACAAAAAAAAAGAAAATTCCTTATTTCATCCGTTTGTTCTTTTAAACTTTGTGCTATTGTGCTGTTTTTCTCTCGATGTACCAAAATAAAAATAAAAGCTTAAAAAATATACAATAAGACCAAAACAAAGTTTTTAATTTGTTTAGTTATTTAATGGCGAAACAATTGGAATCGAAATTAAATTAGGATCTAATGATATTTTATTTAACGACCACGTTTTCTTTGCGGATGAATAAATCAATCGCAATAAACGGCAAAATTATCTGAACGAAATTATACAATTTGACACTTTTATCTTACTTCCTCCCTCTATGTACGAATAGTTCTGGGATCCAATAGTCGGGTAAATCATTTAGTACAGTACATTTCAATTTTAGTACATATTTACCTCAATTGGCGTACCAATTCTCTAGAAGTAAAAATTGTTTGATGGACAGAAATTATGGTTCGGAGGGTTAAACTCGCTGGCAGCTAGGTACACTAGGAACCGTAAAATATTTTTTAATATTTTCTTTTGTAAAATAAAAATAAAATTTATTTTATTATCATTGAGTACCTACGTATATTATTTATAATGAAAAACACGGAAATTTTAACAAAAATCACTGAAATGTCCAAAAGTTAACAGCAACGGCATTAGTTTTTTTCTCATATTTTACCCAACGTTTTAGTACAGTATTTCAATTTACCCTGACATTGCTAAAAAGTAGGTAAAAGAGCAGTTTACCCGACTATTGGTATGCAGTCTAACTATGCAATTCGACGCTATTTTCTGTACCTTCTAATAAAAAACGATAGTCGTTGAAAACAGCGTCGATTTGCATAGTTAGGCACTAATGGTTTCCATCTTATTTAGCCAAATGATAAAAAAAAAGTTGAAATATTTGCAAAGATTCATTAGTATGCAAACCCTTGCTGTATTTTTTTATAAATCTCGATATAGATCTCTATAAATTACCTCCAGACACCAGACTTTCTCAATTTTTGTGGTTGAATTACAAATAATTCAGTTTAATTTTATCCAATAGGACTTTTTACGCCACATTTTACCGTTTTAATTCATTCCCTTGAATGTAACTTATGTACATGAAAATCTTGCTTTTTATCCAGATATTCTATCGAGACTACAGATTTTCGCTTTCATTAGTAAAGACACATATTAAAAATTTGTATGTTAGCATGGAAACATACCAAAGTTAATTTTTAGTACATCTGCCATTTTCATTTAGTACAATAGGAAACTAGTAGGTAGCTGATTTACATTTAATCTTTTGCTCTATTTTAAAAGACAGAAGATGTTCAATAAAAGTGTTAATTTTTTTATTATTTCCTTCCATTATGAAGAGGTATATTCAAAATGTGTTATTTAATACTATTTACTGCAATCCACAAGTTTTTTGCCTAAATAGAATGGAAAAATCGAAAAATGAACCTGTTTATCATTTTTCGTAAAAGTAGCTCAAAATTTAAAAGATCATAGTAACATTTTGAAAGAAAAAAAGTTTTAGTATGTTCTTCTCATTTTTATATATGGATAAAATGTATTCGCACTTTTCCTCATCTATTTATGCTTTTTAAATAACAAAATATAATGACGTAGTGTTATCAAAATACTCAATTCTTAGTGCTGCGAGTGTCAGTATTTTTAAGTGGATGATATGAGTAGCTACAATTTCCCATTTTTTTTTAGCAAATATCTAAATAGATCTGAACACAGCATAAGAAGCAAACAGTTCTGGTTCAAGATTGTCATCAACCATCATAATATTTAATATCGTCCTGCTTTCCAGGTATGCGATTCCTTCTTGGCATCTTAAACATTTACACTGCTTGGCTTAAATCGTAGAATATTTTTTGAGTAAAATTGATACCATCTGATCAAATTTACCGAATCGGTAACATTTTTTTTTCTAGGTTGGTACAACCTTCTTTGACATTCGTTTGATGTTTGAGCACAATACGTCCATTAGTGTGAGTTTGGCAACCATTTGTTTACGACGCGGAAAGTTTGTCTGACGATTTTTACTATGGAAAAAAAAAATTGAACAACGAGTTTGCTTGAAATTTTGTGTTTCCAATGGAATTACGGCTACAGAATAATTGAAAATGTTGCAGAAGTGTTTTGGGGAGGCTACTCTATCAAGAATGCAAGTATTTTAGTGGCATAAAGCATTCAGTGAGGGTCGTGAGGTCATAGAAAACTTGCCTTATGCGAGTCATCCATCCACCACTGTTAATGACAATAACCTCGAAAAAGTGAAGAAAATTGTGTTGAAAAGTCGTAGTGTTGGCATTAGAGAGATATCAGAGGCTCACAACATCTCTTATGGATCGGCTCAACACATTTTGGTTGATGTTTTAGGTATGAATCATGTTGCCGCTCGACTAGTGCCGAAAGACCTGAATTTTTTGCAAAAAGAACGTCGAGTAGAGGTCGCAAAAGAGATGCTTGCCAACGTAGCTGATGACCCTACATTAATCAAACGAATTATTGCTGGTGACGAGACGTGGGTTTATGAATATCGAAATTGTTCAACAATCTAGCAAATAGCGCGCCAAAAATTAGCCAAAACCGAAAAAACCACGTCAATTACCGTGGTGTGGTTTCTTCAATTACCGTGGTGTTGTTCACCATAAATTCGTTCCAGAGGGTCAAACGGCCAATAAAGCATACTACATGGCCGTTTTGAGACGCCTACGTGAAGCAATTCGTCATAAATGGCAGGATTTGTGGGCAAACGATTCATGGATTTTTCACAACGATAAATAATGCGCCGTTACATTCCAGCCTGATTGTGACTGAATTTTTGGCCAAACACGAAACAAAAGTCATCGCTCAGCCACCGTAATCGCCAAGACTTGGCTCCCTATGTGACTTTTTCCTGTTTCCGAAACTCAAATATCTGCTCCGGGGGGCCATACAAAGAAATACACTGAAGGAACTAAAGGCCATCCCGGCCTGGGGGCCAATGGAAAAGGAGTCTATTTTGAAGGCGATATAAAGATTTGTATTAAAATACATAAAAATGTTTTTCTTTTTGAAAGTCCGAGTGAAATTTGATCAGATGGTACATATATATTCTTTCGGAGCTAATGATTAAAAAATTCTTGAGGGGAGGTGGATTCAAATATGGAAAATATACCTCAAAATGAATAGAAGTTCACCGTTTGGTTTTTGTAAAATATATTTTTACTAAAGTTTACTTAAGCGTTGCTCATAATGCTAGCTCAGTGAATTTAGGGATGGGATAGAGAATACATCAGTCTGTATGCTAGCGCGAGGTGATCCTGCCCAAGATAACCAAGGCACTTGGCCAAATTGTTTCTAACTGTATAAATTTGATTATTTCATGTGAGTCCACTAGACAGATGTTTTTCCATGAAAATTTCATTTTTATTTTAATTTTCATTTTACAGTCAGCCTAGACGAGAATACCTCGAAGTATTACCACATGACGACCCTGGAATTAAAAATATTACAGAAACAATTAAAGAATTCAGTTCAAAATATTACACAAAATTAGAAACACATCCCAACGGATTAGCTAGGGATATAATAAAATGGCGACTAAGAAGAGCCAATCCATTCGGACTAATGAACCTGTAAATTGATTAAATATTTAGGTTAAATCGAAATTGATAAAATTGTGAACACCGATAATACTTAAGAGCACATAGGTTAAGAGTTCAAAATGTAATAAGTTTTACTTAAGGTTTGAATGCTTCTTGTTATAGCTTCTTCTCTAGAAAGATACAAGAATAAAGACACTGGTTAAAACAGAAATCATTTTCATTTTCATGCTCATTTCACGTCACATATCAGGCGTATAGGCCGAAAATGGAAAATTTCATTTTGGAAAATTAATTTTTCCCATTTTCATTCCAATTCTCCATATTTTCTGGACATACATTTTTTTATGGAAAGTGGAAAATTTCATATATTGTAATTCCATTTCCGGGAAATGAAAAATGCCTTGAAAAACATGAACTTAACTGTATAAGAAAATAGGTTTAAAGGAAGATGTTTTCATTTAAAAATGGGCTCAACTTATAAGAAAGTGCTTATAATGGAATAGGGCCGAAAGGCCGAATGCCGATAGGCTGAATGTCGAAAGGCCGAAAGGGCCGAAAGGACCGAAAGGGCCGAAAGGCCGAATACCGAAAAGCCGTTTGTGCCGAACATGATTTTAATTTTTCATCTTTTTATTATTATTAAAAAAATCTAGAAATTTTAAAATCTAGAATAGTTAAAAAGTAAAAATCCAGAAAAATAAAATCTCGAAAAAAATATAAAAATTACCGGAAACGCAATCCTGAAAAAAATCCAGAAAAAATATTGTTTAAAATAAATAAGAAGAGGAGAAATTGTTAAGAGTTTGCAATTCAGTTTCGATCTGCGAGCATGTGAAAAATAAATCATCTTTCAGTACATCTCATCAGGCTATAGCGACTGAACTGCTAATTTATTACACTGATTTTTTCTTATATATAGGAATCAACCGTGCACTTGTAGTATTAGCGAATTTTTACATTCCCCTTTCTAAACTTTTAACAATTTCAATGTTATTGTATTTAACGCATACATGCGGTTACTATGTTCAAACTTTAAAATACTACAAGTGCACGGTTGATTCCTATATATAAGAAAAAATCAGTGTAATAAATTAGCAGTTCAGTCGCTATAGCCTGATGAGATGTACTGAAAGATGATTTATTTTTCACATGCTCGCAGATCGAAACTGAATTGCAAACTCTTAACAATTTCTTCTCTTCTTATAAATATTTATCAATTTGGAATATACCAAAATAATTTAAAGTTTAAAATAAATGCAAAAAATTCAATTTTATAGGCAGTTTTAGACTTTTGACATCACTTGAACTATTTGTGGTACATCTATCAGTAGAAGCATCTGTATCTGCAAGGTTCATGAAGCATTTACGAAGCATTACATCCGCAATTCGCTCCACATTCGTCGATGCCATACTAACCCAGCGAATTAAGCCAACCACAAAATAATCTTGAATCATTTGTGGTAGAACGTAGAACTATCAGTAGAAGCGATATGAGCGATACGATTCTTCTGATCTGTATGAAAGGTTGACGAAGCAATTTCCATTATGAATGAAAATTTTCAAAATTTTTATTTTTATGAAATTTTTATCAACATTTTTTACAGAATAATTTTTGCAGACACAGATCAAAGGAATCTCATATTGCTTCTACTGATAGTTCTACCACAAACGATTCAAGATTATTTTATGGTTGGCTTAATTCATTGGGTTAGTATGGCATCGACGAATACATTGGAGCGAATTGCGGATTTAATGCTTCGTCAACCTTGCAGACACAGATCAAAGGGATCGTATCGCTCATATCGCTTCTACTGATAGTTCTACCACAAATGTTTCAAGTTATTTTGTGGTTAGCTTAATTCGTTGGGTTAGTATGTCATCGACGAAAGTATTGGAGTGAATTGCGGATCTAATGCTTCGTAAATGCTTAGTTAACCTTGCAGACACAGATCAAAGGAATTGCATCGCTCGTAACGCTTCTACTGATAGATGTACCACAAATGTGTGTCGGCCTTTTGACCTATTCTGCTTTTCGACATTCGGTCTTTCAACACATTCGGCCTTTCGATACATTCGGCCTTTCGACACATTCGGCCTTTCGACCCATTTCGATCGGAAACGATCTTTTTTTTATAGAAAATGGAAAACTCCATGAAAACATCGACAAACATATAGAGGAAACTTGTTTAACGGAAGTTGTTTTCAACACCTCAGTCTCAATATACACATTGAATATTTCATTAATAATTTAGTCACTGTTAGACTGACAGATAAGCACATCGGAGAGCCAAATTCTAGTTTAAAATGTTTTCCGTTAAAGCTAAATTCTGTTCCATTTGATCCCTTTTCCTGAGATAATCGGCCTTTATCCGGCATGTAAATGGCGCCTGTCTTAGGCATTTAATCCGATCGGCTGAATTTAGGCCGATTAATATATTCATAAATCGGAGTTTATTCGGCTGGTGACCTCGTATCGGAGGGCCGAATACTTAAAAACGATCTCCGGTAAGATTTCCATTTGATCCATTTTCCTGTAAAATTGACGCAAATCAACCGAATATAGGCCAGATCGACCGAATACATTAATTGGACTATATTTGGCCTAAAATTACTGATAAACTTTTACTTTTAGTAACACTTAGTAGGAAGATATGTTTTAAACAATTATTTGGCTCTTCGGTAGACTCGCCAATTAGCAATCCAATGTGGGTAAACTTATTAACGAAATATATTAAGACCGGAGTGTTAAAATCATCTTCAATGGAGAAATGGAAAATTTCAAACAATCCCATAAGTAAAATGAAAATAAAAATTTAATTTTATTAAAAATTTAGAACACCGAGAATCTCTAGGAAATTTGTTTTAATTATCAAATTCTTTAAATTTACATTAATTTCGAGCATATACATACATACAAATTAATTTATTTAATTAACGGCAAAAGCAATGTGCGATGATCCAAAAAGACCGAATAATTTTGTTTATTTATTAATTAAATTAAAAGAAGATAAATTAATACAAGGTTGTATATTCATGCGAAAATTTAATTTCTTCATCTTTTGATGTACATACTTGATGGCAATATCTGTTGATTACTCGTGTACATATTTTATAAATAATTCTTCGAGGGATAATTTTTCTTTTCATTTGTGTTTGTTTGTTGGTCTGTGGCGTTTTTATCATTTTCTTTTCCACTCCCAAAATAAAAATAAAAAAACAGAATTTTCTAAGAACATTTTACCAAATGTCAAAAACAAGAATCGAGATAAGCAATAAACAAATGCGATGGTGTGCTTTTAGTGTGAAACTGATGATTGGCGCAGAGCCCAAAATGCTCATACAATTGGAAGATACCATCGTAAACTTTTAATGTGATTCTGTATTAAACGTTGGAGATAAAATTTTACTCTTTAGATAGTTCAAATCCTTAACCATTTATTATATGTATACAGTGAACGAAATTACATTTGAAATTTATTATTTTAAACAATATTGGTTGCTTTATTTAATTTTATGATGTTTCTAACCATAAGACGGGAAAGGTGGTCGCTGGGGAGGATACTGGATAGGACGCTGCACTTGAACCGAAGGTTTAACATGAGATTGGGCAGGTGGCTGCTTAGGTGGCTGGACAAGTGACTCTACAGGCTGGGCCTGCTTCTCATTAGGCTCAGTGGTTGTTGAGTTTTGATTTAGATTTTGAGCATCCTCGCGTCTACTAAGAACTTTTGCGACACCACGATTTATAACATCAAGATCCTCCAACAAGACAATAATTCTTCTCCTTATATCCCCAATGATAGCATCACTCCGAGTCAACAAATCTGAGTTTGCTGAGATAGTAATAGATGCAGCTTGTACCACGGATAAAATAGCCAAACCGATCAATAACGTCTTTATCTATATTATAGAGAAAATTTAAAATTGATAATTAATAATTAGTAACCTTTCAGGCTCAACAATAATTACCTTACAAACCATTTTGTAATAATTATTATATTGTATGATCTTAGTTGAGCCAACTCAATAGTGTTTAGAACCTAACTGAATTGTAATGAAAACAAACTCAACTGTTAACCTTTATATACTAAATTTATAAGAAGCTGATCGTGACAATTTATAATGAGATTTTTATGGGATCAAAATTAATTTGTCATTACTGAATGCGTGCACTAATTATGCAATAAAGATCGTAAAGGTAGTTTGTGATCGTAAAGAATTTTTTATTGTTATGCACATTCATGAGTTCTTAGAATACTAATAAAACTTAAGACTCGTATTTTTATATATATGGACCTCGTTTAATGACAAGCTATTGTAAGCTACCCGCTGGGAATTCGAGCGAGTTTAATTATTGGAGGCCATATTACCTAACGACTGTGACAACAGCAGATATGTAGATGCCATCGGATGCTTCTTTGGCAAGAACGAACTCAACCAGTTACAGGTTTTCAAGGAAAGGTGAAAAATTTGCCAGAGATGTTTACCTCATCGAGTCGCAAACTAATACACAAATCGAATAGGTTAAGGAATTCTTTTCACTGGAATTACGTTAAATTTAACAACCGGTCTCATGAGGACTTATAATGAGAGAAAATAAATTGTCTTAGGAATCTTATTTTCAGATAGGCTGAAGATCGATGTAAAAATGGCGAAGGCATTAAAGACGGTCCTAAATTTAATTGCTAGGTTATTTTTCTTCTTCTTCCGCTGGCGCTACATCCCATGAAGGGATTTGGTGTAAAATGCTCGATAGCCTGCTGCATTTACCTTTTCATATTGGGTATCTGCTTAAATGATTTTCCAACGAGTCTGCCTTCTCGCGGTCACCATGTATTTGGTCTTCTCTTCATTGATGTGAAGGCCTATTTGTTCTGCTGTTAATTCCAATGGGAGGAGGATCTCTTTCAGAGATATGATGTTGTGATCCAGAATGCAAATATCGTCAGCGTATGCTAATATCTGGGTTGATTTATAATACAGGCAGCTACGTTGCGCCATATTGAGCTGACGAATGACATACTCTAATGATAGATTGAAAAGAGTTTCGACGAAGAGTTTGAGCTATTGCCGCACTCCAGATGTTATCTCAAAAGGCCTTCGAAATTTTGCCATCGATTAAAAGCTGGCACATTAAAACCAATTTTGACGGTATACCCAAGTAGGACAATACGCTCCATAACGTATTCCTCTTAATGCTGTCATACGCCTGTAGAAAGTCTATGAATAGACTGTGTACAGGGATGTTCTTTGATAGAATTTCTCCAGCACAATCCTCAGCGTAAAAGTTTGATCGGTCGTTGATCTATTTGACTTGACTTTTGTGAGTTGCCCAAAACAATTTTAATGTCATAGTGCGAAATTTTGCTCAGGACGGTTTCGAGCTGGTCGTAGAAAGCGTCTTTGATTTGATCAGGCTTCTCCTCGGGGGGAGGGGGACGGACATGAATATCCACAAATGAGATGATAAAGTGACGCCCATGAAACCTGAGTGTACAAACCGATTACTGACAGGCATGAAGTCAGTCACAAATTGGCGACATCGATTTCTAATCAAGAAACCGACGCCAAATTCATGTTTATACATGTTATTGCTATGACAGAGAGTTAGTTCGATTCGAAGTGACTATATAATCAGGTCAGTGGCCAAACTTTATCGCTGTGCATGGATAGCCAAACCTTGTTTTTTTTTGTTAAGCCACAATGAAAATGTTTTTCATGTTCATGGCGGAATGTCAATGTTATAAAATGATGACTTTTCCGAATTGGTTTCATGACGGTGGTCAAAACTCATAAGTGCATTTTTGATGTGACCATCAATGCGAAGAATTTCGTTCCTTTTGAGGAATGGTGCACATCAGCTGACTTGAGTCTTAGTGCCAAGATTGATGATTTAAGCCAGCCTTCCTCACCCCATCCATTATAATGCACTGCAGCTTGAAATTGCAACTTGAAGTTTCGATCGGAATTGCGCCACCAAATGATGGAGGTTTCAAAACCCCTTTATGGCCTCCAGTAGGCGGTTCTTTTGATATGATTGTGCTGATTCGTTGGGGAGTATCGTCGTTATATGAAGGAGCGTTTTCCTGGCCGGCTTTAAGCTCTTTAATCCTGCCTTGATGGATCTTTCCAACGTCGGCCTTGATGGATCTTTCCAATTATTGCACTTGCTCATTATCGTTCCAACTCTTTCATTTTTCGTTTTTTCGTGACATGGTAGCCTCGATTTGTTCCAACATTTAATTGCTGTTTAACTTCATTGTACAGCTGTAGAGTTTATTGCGCCTGCTGTTTAATTTCGTTGTGGAGCGGATCAAGTTTAGAAAAAAATAGTGTTTTCCGCCTCTTACTTATACCACTGACAGACTAGGGATTAGCTAAGCGCGATTAGTGAATTTTTCGAGATTAGCTCAAGTGTGTCAAGTTCAAGATTAGCTAAACGTATTTTATTTCGAGATTAGTGACAAAGAGCGATTAGTGAACTAATTTCTCAATATTTTGAAGTTTATCTCTTTTTAATGAGTTTAGTGGGAGTGCAAGTGGCGCCATTATATGTTCATAAATGTTAAAATAAAATTGTTAATAGAAGTTGCGCTATTTTAATATAGATGGAACTATTATCAACATTTTTAAAACTACAAACATTTTGTGGTAGGTATAAATAAAAAAAATTGAACATTTTAATTAATAATTAAAATGTTTAAATTATAATTTATTTTTTAATGCTTTGTTGTTTTTATTTTGATTTAATTATTGAACAAATCAAGAAAATAATTCAAACAAGGGTGATGATGTTTATATTAATACCGATACCATAAACTCGTGGCGCCACTTACTAAACCTCTGTCAATGCAATTAGAATAGTGGTAGATTATCATTATACCACTGACAGACTATGCATTAGCTATGCGCGATTAGCTAAACCCGTTTAGCTAATCTACCACTAATCTAATTGCATTGACAGACTAAGGTTTAGCAAGTGGCGCCACGAGTTTATGGTATCAGTATTAATACAAATATCATAACTTTTGTTTGAGTTAATTTTCTTGATTTTGTTGAATAATTAAATCAAATTAAAAACAACATAGACATTAAAAAATAAATTATAATTTAACACTTTAATTATTAATTAAAAATTTCAATCTTTTTTATTTATACCTACCACAAATCATTTGTAGTTTTAAAAATGTTGATAATAGTTCCATCTATATTAAAATAGCGCAACTTCTATTAACAATTTTATTTTAACATTTACATATAATGGCGCTACTTGCACTCTGACTAAACTCATTAAAAAGAGATAAACTTCAAAATATTGAGAGATTAGTTCACTAATCGCGCTTTGTCACTAATCTCGAAAAAAATGCGGTTAGCTAATCTTGAACTTGACACACTTGAGCTAATCTCGAAAAATGCATTAATCGCGCTTAGCTAATCCCTAGTCTGTCAGTGGTATAAAAGCAGGTTTAGCTAATCCCTAGTCTGTCAGTGGTCCTGATATCGTCACTCATCCTGAATATCTATTTTTTATTAAACTTTTACTTAAATACTAATTTAGAACTAATTTGTTATTTCCTTCACTGTACAAAAGTTTTTTTTTTTTGTTTATTTTGTGAATAATAAGTAGATAATTTTCAATTACGCCATTGCTGCCAATTTTAATAAACTTTAATGGTTGTTTAATTAGTTTAATTGTGAAAACTTACGGAGAATACTCGCAAGCACAAAGAGGAAATTTATTTGAAATTAATTTCCACACCAACTCGTTTTAACAAAATACAATTATTTGTGTTTTTATATCGTAATTGCATTTAACAGTTAAGAGAGGCGTCACAAAACTTTAATTTATTTGCAATATGTTTTGTTGTCTGATATGTATTTTTAGCCAGATAATATACGACAGTCTTACATACGAGAGACAAACAATTTAATTTTTAATCTTTAAATCTATTTAATTATTCCTTTCAGATGATCCTGTAAAGGTATACCATATATTTGTGTATCATCAAGAAACCAAAAACAAACGGAATGAGAAAATGGAAATTGGAAAATTTGTTTTGAAATAATATACGTTCATCCCTTCACAATATCAAAAAGATTAGAATGAAAGTAAGTAAACACACATATATCACATGAAGTGAAATGTAGGAAGGATACAGTTGGATGAGTATTATGAGACAGAAATGTTTAATCTTGTACATACGAGTATAGTTAATAGAACTATCATCAGGATTGATTTCATTTCTTGATTAAAGTTTTGTTTATACTTACATTCTGTGTACACCAGTGATTCTTAACTAGTATTTTGTGGAACGTTTATGTTCCCTCAAATCTTATGTGAAGAAAATAAAAATTCAAATTTGCTGAAAATAGGCTTGAAAATATGTATTCAACTAAAAGTATCATCTGACTGTTGAAAACAGTGAAATCCGATGATTTTAAAGAAGCTTTACAGTCGAAGAGTGACCACGTCTGAGAGTAATCAAATGAAATTATGAGCGGAACAAAACAGAAGAATATATTGTAATTAATAGCATACATGCAGGCGAATTAAATTTATAAATAGGTATTATTTTGGTTTTAAAATGAGTAAACGGTTGTGGTACTTTAGGGATTTTTAGCTATAAAATTCGGGACTACAGATTTTTGGCTAGAAAGACCGAATATAATTTGGGTGGAATTTAGAATTTTAGTTACGTTTAAATCCTATTTGACGGTTCGATTATAGAAAAAATGGTAGGAAACACTGTTTTTTACAGTCGACAAACATATACGATACGTATTTACAGTCTAATCTATTTATACGTAAATATTTGTTTTTCTATAATTACTTTTCAATATAAAGATAAACGTTTATATGAATATATTACATTTTGTATATACACATAAATGTCTCCGGCTAGGATATTCCAAGCATTTTTTTTTTGTATTTCAAATCTCTTCATGTTTGTCTACAGGAACTAATTATTTAAGAGTTGATAAGATTTTTTTTTGATTTTTTTTATCTCTATATACTTTTTTTAATTAGTTAGATAAGTTGTAAGACTAGATGATGACTCGATAACACTATACGGATACGGTGTAGTAGAAGTTCGTATATGGTAATGTTTTAAAAACGACGAATTAAGAAGAGAAGTAGGTGCTTTAGATTTTAGTGATCAAAAAATATTGTCTGTAAGTAAAATTAAAACAAATATTTGGTATTTAATTAAGAAATATATAAACAATTGTAGAGTGCAAAACTAAATAAATAAAATATAAGTATATGTGGTACAGCATATTATGTAAACAAACACCGAAAAATTTCCATAAGGCATTAAGGATAATTATACACAAACATTTTTTTTATACTCGCATTAAATCCTGAGGAATTTTATTTTTGTACTCTGTGTCGACTAATTTTTTAGGGGTAATTAACGAAACACATCATAAACACAATATTATAATAATTTAATTATCGCATAATGCTTATTTAATTAAGTTATATTATTATTTAGGTTCATATCTTTTACAGCAGCAAATAATTTAATAAATTGGAATGGTGAAATCTCATATTTAAACTAGAAATATTTGTGTATTTAATTAATGCTAATATTTATTGTCACGATTTTTTATTTGTTCTTTTTATGTTTTGGAATAACTAATGCCGGTTCCAATTTCTTAAGCGTCGAAATTTGAAAATCCTCCGATAATTTTCAAGTACCTAATTAAGAAATTTGAAAAAAAAAAACAAATTATTAAAACTTTCGAAAGAGAAAAGGGAAAGTGAAAAAGCCGTTACTGTCCGATATGCTTGAATTTCCTGTATAACCTCGAGAACTTCAGAGGCCTTCTGGTAAGTAAACCCCGATCGAGCGTTGTATACCAACGCTTCCAGATGATAAATTTATGTACCTTGGTTCAATAATTGAGCTGGTACCAACACCTCAAAATGTTTGAATTCAAAGAGATATTTTGGAATAGGGCCAAAGGTCGAACGCCGAAAGGCCGAATGTCGAAGGCCTAATATCGAAAAGCCGAATGCCAAAAAGCCGATTGTATCGAAAAATTTTCAAAATTTTTATTTTTATGAAAACCAAAATTTTATTTGTATCAAATTTTTTGTACAATATAAAAATGTTTAAGTACAAATAAAAATGTACAATATAAAAATGTTTAAGTAGGAAATCAAATTTAAATTTTAAGACCCAAGAGCCCGCGGTTCGTAAAACCTTTGAAAAATACGGCCGCATTCATTCAATATAAATAATCCAGGGGCCTATTTATTTAACCAAAAACTTATCACTTTGCACTTTGCAAAATTTTGCTAAGTGCTAAGAATTTAACTGGTCATAGAAACTTTGCAAATATAAATTCGTTGCTATTGCTCTTATATTAATGATTAGTAAAGAAAGAATCACCTATATTTGTTAATTTTACGAAATAACATTTATATAAACATTAGATTATTAGAATAATAAAGATTTTTTACAATAAACGCAAATTAACTTACAATTTCGATCGTGCAGTAACAGTATGAAAAATGCAAAGTGCAAAGTGATAAGTGCTAAAGACTGCAATTATAATACAAAACCAAACAGTTATTGGGTTTTTATTGTTCAGTTGTTTGATATTTTTTCATGTTTTTTGCTAGGGGAAAATTGGCATTGCATTTTATGATAAGTGTAGTTTATATACTCGTATAACGCACATATAGGTTGTAAAAATGATTCGACGTGAATTATATTAGTCGGAAACGATACAATAATTGGAAATGTTTGCCGTAACAGGATAAATGTTAATATTTATAACGAATATGAGTTTAAAGAATCGCTCCGAATAAATTATAATCAAGCAGAATAATTTTACAAAATATCGGGGATGTAATTAGGCACACCACAAAAAATAACACGCTTACCACAATACAACAAATTGTACTATAAAAGATTCTGTATCATGAAAAGGCGAATGAATAAGAAAAAAATTTAAATAAAGTTAAGAACACTTTGTTTTTATTGTGAATCGATTAAAGTAAATTTTATCTAGTTGGTCATGAAAAAAACACATTAACGTGCAAGGGTATATTTGCTTTGAATTCTACTGAAAATTTGCTAAATGTTCATTGTACAGAAATGATTATCAGTTATCACTTAGCAAATAATATTGATTGCAAAGAGATTTTTGTACAGCGGTATTAATATCTAATTAGGTATTTAAATCACATTAAACCTATAACATTAATATCTAAATCACATCGACGCTTGTTTAATAATGCATTCGAAACTAAACATGTAATTTTTATACAATAACGTTATGTAATTTTCTCTTTATGGAACAAAATAGTTGAACTTATCAAAATAAATTTTTGCTTAGCAAAATTTTGAAAAGTGATAAGTGCTAAGTTGCAAAGTACGATGGTTAAATAGGCCCCTGGCCAAATTATTTCTTTGGGCTTCGAATTTTATTCAATTCAAGAAATATAAAGATGCAGAAAAGGTTCTTTGACAGATTCCCTATATGTAAACATTAACGGGAATAAAGTGGAATTGAATCGAAGTAATCGAATTCTAAATACGCACAGTACAGCGATGGAAAAAGCAAAAAGGTGAGGAATACCGAACAAACGGGTAACAAATAAAATGTACCATTCCAGGCGAAAGAGAGTGAAATTCGTGATATATTCACAGTACCATTTGGTAAACTAAAAGCTGTTCGAATACCGCAAAAGTTAATTGCAAGCGAGTTTTGCATTTGTTGAATTTGTAACAAAACAAGATGCAAAAAGACGCGTTGAGTTTGAGTTTAATTAATTTAATTATTTGGTTTTAGATATTTGAAAATTGGCGTAATAGTCTGCGTTACAAAAAAAGAAAAGAGATTATTAACATAAACGCACAACAGGTGGGGGACCAAAAAGCGGCGAAAAGTTGAAGCCAATTGAAGAAAGGGCAGTGAGTGCATGGGGGAGGGAGCAGTAGTGATTGAAGGTTCCTGCCAAATCGAAGCCGGGCTTAGTGCATCCTTCGAGAATGCAATCGTTGTCAACCAACATGAAATATGTAATGAGAGAACTCAACAACAGCAGAACCTGTTGCTGGGCCTCCAAAAGAATCTATTTGTACCCAACCATTACCAAGGCATACCCGGAAACGTAAAAAATGTTTCAGGTGGTAATCAAAATCTTAGGTGACGAAATTTTAATACATAAATATAAATAATTAATAATAAAAATAAATAATTTATTGCGATATTTTGCAAATATACAAACCGTTTTCTCGTCTCTTCCCTTGCTAAAATCGTGGCAATCAAATAATTTGGCGGCATTGTATCGCCTTAGTTTAATTTCATACAAAAAAAAATCTAGATTAATTTTTTGTACTTCGACTGAAATTTTCACAAACAATCTTGTAAAATGGTCAAATTTGATAATTTTATTTTTGACAGATATAACATAAAAAATAAAATAACATAAATATATTTTCGATCATCAGAATATGAATTTACGATTTTATTTTTTAAAATAACATAAAATGATACAAAAAGGTCGATCTTACGGGTCGGCGATATAAATAACACGCAATATATTTATGACATTTTGCACTAAACTTCAATGACTAAATCTAGTGAACAGAACCCATAGCCGTTGAAATTTGTTCAACTGGCCTACAATAATATTTACATATGCCTGTTATCTGTATGTTATTTTATATGTATATGCCTGTTATTTGTTTAATTTTTCATAAAATCAGAACGTAAAACCAATGAATAATGTTTACTTTACTCAGTGTGACTAATAAAAACTGCCTAATTGGAATCAAATTAAATAGAGTACATTATATTACCCCTAAATGATTATATTTGATAAATTTCTTTTTCGAAAATGTCATTTAGGCACATACAATAAATTTGTGTTTTTTTTTGGGATGTATTTTACAGGCATTATTTTAAACCTGTTAATTGTGGCGAGTTAATTGATTTTGGGCGAATAGGGAGGTAAAGCATAAATGCAGTATGCAGGTAATAAAATAACGCATATGATCTATTTGTTTATTTACACGGTGCAGTGCAGTTCGTTATTTTTCTTTGCCTGCTTTGGTTGTTTTCTACACTCGTATAGTTACACAAAATACTCACCTTCATACGAGTGTAATGGTTAAGTTATGCAAAATGTATTTTAAAGATTTAATTGAAAATCACTAATGTGTAAAATATTTTCCATCCAATTTTATAATTTATTGTTTAGTTTGGGGCTCCATATACATTCAATTCATTTAACGTTATATTCTATACCAGCAAATTAGATATTTTAATCACGTTTTTAGGTAAAAAATAATAAAAATTAAAAATAAATAATGTAATGCAAAACCATATTTTCTAAAATTGAAACCTTATTTTTATACTGTAAATATAACGAGTCTGTATATAGAAAGCTAAAATATTACAGCCATAATTTAAGTTTGGGTGAAATAATAATTTTGAGAAGCTTTATTAAAATAAAAAAATAAAAATGGGTTAACTACACGTCTAGTTTGGAAGAAAAGAAGGATTATTTTTTCCTTACACCCAACAAAAACAAACTGCTGCATATTATAGCAACATATAGAAGAAGGAGAGCAGAAATTCGTGATTTGAATAAATTGGACCTGTCCAAATGCAAAATAATTATTCATACAGTAGTAATAGTTTGTGTGTATATTGTATTGTAATTTTGATAAATTTCCAAAAATTCATTAAATTTCTAATAAAATATTTGTGTATTAAACACAAAGACATTTGATTTATAGCATTTTTGCATTTATCCAGACGTCTCAATAATAATTTAGTGTATGTACGAGAGTACGAATTATGCAACACACCATTAGTCATATACATATGTACAAAATGTTTTAATTCCAGAGATGTTTAAAATTTGTGAAATAACAACGAATAATTCATCATTATTTTACTATTGTATATAACTTGTGTGTACAGATACCGATTGCAGATTAAAATTCCATTTCTATTTAATTTTGTATTATGCACATAAAACTCTCTAAAATATTGTGGCTATGGCTATATGAATTCAATTGTGTGATCGGTTTTGTTATGGTTGTGTACAAAATACAGGCCATGCCTGAGTTACGTGGCCATGGTAAAAACGACGTAACTAAAAAATAATATAACTCAAAGCGACGTAACTCAACGATGACCTGTTTACAAAAATCACACAACATAAAAATTATGGAAAACTTTTTTGTGAATTCGAAAAATATTCATCACATAAATTTAACATGGACCAACATTTTTTTTTTGTTATTGTATTATTTTGCAAAAATGTATTTCAATTAGATGGCAAAAAAAATGTTTTTTATTTCGAAAATTTATGGTTTAGTGTTAATAAAAAAAACTTTAGCTTATGCATAGTATAATAACTATTAGATTAAATGCGGGATTAAATTTTTAATTTTCTGCATTTTGGTAAACTTGTGGTTTGGGTATGTATTGTGTAACGCTAAACAAGTTGATAATTCCCCTCAGAAATGATGGGGTATTATGTAGCTTTTAGGGATCCCAAATTACAAAATACACTTATTATCAATCACTCAACTTTCATGCAGCGATCCACTTTCAGACCGTTATACCACTCAGTTTGATAAATTAATACATTCGTAATAATTCATTCAAGTTTCTTGCATTCATAAGGACATCGAACATTCCTCTATTTTGGCTAAATTTTGAACATTTTAGAATTAAATGTTTGATGTCCTCCATAAGCAAACAGCTTTCTCATAAATCATCCTCACTCAAATGACGCTGCTTTAAGCATTCTTTCTAATTACCATGATTCAATCTCACTTATTCCATCGTTCGTATCATTGTACTGTCTCCTTTGATTTCCTTAAGTTTCCTCAAAGGAGCACTACACCATTCAAAGTACTTCTTCCCTTTTACCCTGCTATTTTCTATAAATTCATTCTCCCATTTTCTCCATAGATTCTCCTGAAACATCCGAAGTATACATCTCTTGCATCCTTGAATTCATAATCTGTTATCTCCTCAAGCATACAACCCCTTTTGCCGAGCATATCGGCTTTTCTGTCTTTCATTACCTTTAATCTGTAAGTGTGAAGGTATCCATTGTACAATCACCTCACTTTCACAAGATTGAAGGCACTCATACATCATTTCTACAAACATACTGCCCTGAGTACCCCCTCCCTGTGACACTATAGCGCCCTTCGAAGCATATCAGTTGCACTAGGGTGAGCCACTCATTTCGGTTTACATATCATTTCGATCACATTTAATCTGCTCTTACAATTATCAGTTAATTTTTGAATGTGCACTTTAAAACTCAAACGATTATCGATCCAGATTCCCAAATATCTAGTTAATCTTGAATACTCAATTGTCTCATCATATTTATGTCATTCTATTACATTTCGTTGAATTCACACATAAATTTAAATTATTCAAACATTGTGTTACGTGAAGCACACATTCCTGAGCTCGATTTAGGGCCTCGCCAATATTTTTGCCCTTGGCGATTAGGACAAAATCATTTGCAAATTGCAAGATAACTTTGTCGGGAGAATTATACTTACTGTATGGTTTCTGGCAATAAACTATTTTCATTCATAAACTTTTCAAACCTGCCTTTCAGCATCCCATTCACCATTTTAATAAAAACATAATATTCCTCTACAGTTTATTACCATATTAGTGTTGCGACCCCTTTTGGGAATTGGAACCACTCTGTATTCCTTCCATCTTTCCGATATCTGATCACTAATCCATACCCCATTGAAAATTCAAAGTTAAGTTTCCTTTGCTTCATAATGCTCAATAGCCCAATCATTTTATAACTCACTCTATTTATTCCTGGGGTCGTAGATTTTGCCGTTTCTAAAACCCTCAGGAACTCATTCCATTCAAATTTTCATCAACAGTTTCAGGTAACACCCAATCGTTACTATTATCTAAATTATTCTAAAAATCCCTCATCATTTGTAAGAATTGATTTCTCTTTTCGGGGTCATCCATTACAGCATTTCTTTCATTCTTCATTTTACCTCTCACTCTATTAAATTTATTCCATACATCTTTAGTTGTGGTTCTATGTGTTCTTTCTGACACATAGTTCCGCCAAATTCTCCTTTTTGCTCTAAGGACAGCCTTTTTCAATTTTCCATTTATCCATTCATAATTTTGTCTACATTCACGACAAATACACCTGTTAAGCGCTTTGCCCATAGGAAAACGAAAACGAAAGCGGATTTTACTTTTTTTACAATAACTTCAAAATCTTTAGCATAATATAGCTTAAAGACTCTCAAACTTGTTCATAAACACAATACAAAAATATTTTAATTTAAAAAATAATTTAAAAATATTTAACATTCCCAGAAAATTAAATTTCAATTTTTCGTCAGAAAAAGTACACGAAAATATTTTTCGTAATCCAGTACTCAGTTTTCACGTATCAAATAATACTGCATTATCGATAAATCTGCATATCATTGACCGCAAGTTTACTATGGAAAAGTATAGTTATGTCCCTTATAGGTTATTATAATTTATTTGGAGAATATTATGCGGAATAATATATTTAAATTTAAGGTAATGCTTATAGGATTAGTAATTGCCCACGACCAAGGGCAGAATTTCGTGTCACTCATTTTCTGAACTTGCGGTGTAAGACGTTATCACGTCAAAAAACTATTAGAATTACCGAAGATCTTTAATAATTTGGAAAAAATCTGTAACTTCACACGAGTAACAGAAATACTAGTTTTTGTTTTATTTTCAGCTGGAATGTTAGTAACGTAATCTGCATTATCGACCTTTTACTTTCGGCTAATTTTAACAGGTCCATTGTACATGATTGTCTTAGGTAACAAGTTTCTTGGATATTTTTATTGTTTTTAAGTTTTTGAGGAAAGGTCATAAATCACACTGATTAGTCCTAAACATACTTCACGGAAAAAAAATTATAGGAGTCATTTCTATAATTTATAGGAGCCCACAGGATTGTGGCCTAATATAGGAAAACATTTTACTATAACACATAGTTAATTTAAAGAGATGCGAATACAAATTGTTACCATTAAAATAGTAAAATGTACCATAAAAATAGTAAAATGTACTATTTTAGTAATAAGCGCTTCCTATTTAGTAAAGGAAAATATGCATTTCAAGTTAGTATTTATTGCCATAAAATTGGTATTTTCCCCAGCATATTTGTGTAGCGATTGCAATGTTTAATGGTGTTGGTGCAGCGTGCAACGTGCAAGTCGTCATAGGAAATATATTAGTAGTAATGACATGAAAAAATAGAAATATAATTTGTCATTAGCCCCCACCTATACTTCACCCCAGAGTCAATACAAATGTATCGACTCACAAAAATGAGAAGTGAGTACCCTCCTCGACTTCTCTATGTGGTAGTTTGGTTTCATACGACCAAGCTATAAAAATACAATTCTCGCTTGATACCTTAAGCATCAAGCAGAACGTACTGACTTAGCAAATTATATTCATGAAATGAAAATAACATGAATATGTTTCAGAGAATACAAATGCAATTATAACAGCTATATTTTGTGGTAAATATTGCTTTTTAAATAGTAGTGGTCAATTTTAGACACACACACACACTTTCTCGAGGAGAGCATTCAATTTATTTTTAATGATTTTACGTTCAAAATAAAGAGAATCGTATAACACAAAAGAAATTGTATCTTATAGGAATTATTCCTATTGACGATTGGAGCATCACGGATTCCACCTAGTGGAAAAATTTTAAACTGAGGTACCTGATAATTTGACGTTCGAAATTATTGTAAACAATTCCAATTTTGAACTGTAAACACAATTTTTACTTACCGGATTGCTAATAATTGTAAATAATTCCAATTTTCGACTATTAAAACAATTTTTAATTACCGCATTGCTAAATTTTCTTGCGTCGCATTTGTGACAAATGTCATTTTATCAGGTGCATCATTTTAACTATTGTACTCGAGAGGCGCTTTCTCTACTTTTACAATCGTCAATAATACATTGGATTTGTAGAAATGCATATAGGAAATATTCCTATATGGCATAATAAATTAGCTCTTATTATAGTAGCGATTCCAATATGGCATTTCATGCTATGCAGAGTGGAAAGTCAGCTATGTACATAGTATGTTTTACGAAAAATATAGTACGGCATGCTATAATTAAATTCCTATAAACATATAGGAATTAAATTAGTAATTTTTTTTTCCGTGTTATAGTATTTAACAGTATTAAAATGTTGGTTCTTAATTGACGATTGGAGGGTCTCGATTTTTATGTATCCGCTTCAATTTTTCTATTTTCCGCCGAAGCGCTGATAACATATTTACTATGGTTGCGTCGCAATTTGTATGTAGCCGGTCCATTTTTTCTATCTTCCGTAAGAGGCGCTTTTCTTACTTTTACAATCGTCAATTGACCTTTTTCCTCATCTGTCAAATACAGATTATTTGAAACGTCAAACGAGCGCGTAGGACAAGATAAAGTGAAAAGTGAATCAATTTGAAGTAAAAAAGTATTAAATTAGCGAGTATTAGTAATTTTGAAGGTTTTTAATTTATTAATTAAACAAAACAATTATAATTATAACATTTTATACCATAATAAATAAAATATTTTAATAGATAAGTGTTATATTTTGTGAAAATGCCACTAACGTGTAGTGTATTTAAGTGCCAAATGAAAGCAGATAAACACGATGGAATACTCTGGCTGAGGAACGCCAGCGAGCTTGGATGAAGGCAATTAATCGGAAAGACTTAAAAAAAACAGCCTTAAGATACTCTACTGTTTGCTCCAGACATTTCATATCCGGAAAATCTGCTAAAAGCCTAAATTAGATGATATTTTAAACCCTGACTGGATTCTAACTCAACATTTGGGTTATAAGAAAAAATCAACAACCTCTACATCCAGATATGAGCGAATGAAGAAGTTATGAGCGAATGAAGAACCGATTATAGCTATTTCCAAAAAAATTAATGAAAACATGTATTTCGATTATATGGTGAAAATATCTTGCGCAGTTTTCAATTTGAACTCACCAATTTTAGGAGATAATGAATAAAACACAATACATTATAAATAAGATTATTTAATATAAAACTAAAATTGTATAAAATCACATAATAAATTCATTTAATCAGTTAATTCATAATCAGAAATAAATTTGTATAAAATCACATATGTATATAGTTAATTCTCATTTAATCACATGAATCAATAAAATGCGCTTGTATACTTCATGCAAAGCAAATAATACGCCCCAATATGGGAACAACACTCTCCTAATCCTGCCACACAAGTACAGTGTCCGTTGTGAATGAAGCCCGTAACGTCATGATGGGTCCATACTTTTAATGGTGGTAAATTTAGTGACTGATAATGAAGTACCTGCTCAAAAAAGTTTTAACATTATTAATTTTAAATATGTAATTTTTTTAAAAAATTTACTTTGCCAAACACAATGTGTGCATTTTGGTGCTTTTTACCGGTTAAATATTGGACCCAACCGCTTTTATATACAATAATTTGTAGGTGTCTAACGACTTGAACGCTTTTAATTCGTTGGACGTGTAATATGACTTCTTATTTACCAGATACTGGAATATTGCGAAAAACGTCACATTTGTTGGCAGACTTTGCTCATCAAACTTCATCAAGTAAGGGTCACTCTTGAATCCTGAAATTTTCTCCTCGTACCGCTGTCTCTCAGGTTCCGAAAGGCTCATGGCATATTTAGATAATACCGAGATCCTCTTGTTATAATCCATTTCTAGAAATTTACAAAAAATTATTCAAAACATAAATTTGTTATAAGAACATAACCTAACACTTTCAAAAAAAAACACTCTTCTCTACTTACTTTTCAAGAAATTTTTATAAATTTCTATTAATTTTTAATTCTAATAAAGTTTAGAAATAAATCACAGTTTAAAATAAATTAAAAATCACACTAATTAATTAAAAAACACAAAAAATTCCACAGCTCAAAATTATACTTTGTCCTACACGTTCACAAAACACCAAATTTTATCTGTCAAAAATTTTGGAGGAAAAAGGTCAATTGAGTTCAAAATATTTGAACAGTGTAACACAGATTTTGTGTACCACAAACTTAATTTAGTTTAGAAAATTAAATCACAATAGACCAATCGATAGATTACTAGATAGAACACAAGCGACATTATATAATATTGACATAAAATATTTTATGGCTGCTATTTGTTTAGTGTCAATTTCTTATTGTATTCGACATTTTTTTCGATTAATGTTGATTGTTTATTTTTAATTTGATTTGTCACGTAAGATACAAACATATATTATACTCTTATACGGTTCGGCTCATGATAATACATATGTATAAAGAAGGGTACGAAAACAACAACAACAACAACAACCAGAAACATAACAACAACAAAAATATTGAATAAACAAAAACAAATAAACAATAGATAATAAAAATTTCATTGTTTGTTCCAGGATTTTTTCGTTCTCGTTTATTTTTTATTTCTGCACACAGGATATCACGTTCCAAATGTATATTGTGTTGTTTTTTTGAATTTTCATTCATCCAGCAGGATAACTATACTGTGAAAAATATTATTTGTAATGTAAATAGTTATTTTGTGTTGTTTTGGTGTACGTATATGTGCGCGCCATCAGAAGTAAATTTACACGTTTTGTTTTTCTCGTATATTTACGGTTGTATATGAATATAAACCGTTCTCGGTATACAATATGTATGCATATAGGATATTGGATGGGTTTGGTATATGAAGGTAGGTGTTAAGGATGCATTCAATGTTTTTTTTTGTTGGATGCTATATAAATTAGGATATACGACTGGTACCGCGAATATAAATATTTTTTTATGTTATACACGTAGGTACGCGATTTGTTTTTTGTGTGCTTTTGTATATTTTTATAATGAATGATTTTAAGAATCATTTCCTTGTTAATTATAGAAATTTTCCGCGTCGTATATACAGGATGAGCAGATGTAGCGTAAAAAATTTGTAAATGTATTATACAATTCAGTCAGGATGAGCGAATGGTGTTAGAATATGAGGAACAATACAATGGATTGTATTGTAATGCACGTGGTGAACAGTGATTTTAAACATCAATCCGGCTACACTTATACTTAGACAACCTGAATACGCTAAATCAAAGCTCAACTCTCAAGATTGATTATCACTGACCGTTTCAACCACTTCCGATACTAATCACATTTACAGTCATGCCTCGCATTGCGTGACTTCTTTTTACGAAATTTTGCTATACTGTAATGTCAAAAATAAACCATAGCCTCTCTATATGAAAATACATTTTGTTATTTTCGTAAACATAAACTATTATTTATTTTTGACATTTCGCTATAGCAAAATTTCGTAAAAAGAAATCGCGCAACGCGAGCGATTGTAGTTATACCAACTACTGTGAAGTCAAACGCAATCTATCGAGCACAAGTTTACTGTTCAGCGGTCAGAATGGGATTGAGGACCGAAACGTTTATTTGACTCTTTCACATGAATATAATGTCCATAGGAGATAATCAAATGATCGCAAATAATAAATTCAAATTATTAATTATATATAAAAAAAAAATAAATTAGCGTTAAGCGCAGTTTGATTCGAGCTGGTCAAATCAATCCCAATTTTGTTCGCATTGTGTTTTGTGTAGCAGCTGGTAGATCCTTCGTCATGATATCCGCAAGTTGCTCTTATATTATATATAAGCGAGCGATTATATTGCCCAGAAAATGATATCGAATATCAACATGTTTGAGTCTGTGAGATTCCTTTCCACTCGATGCGATGACGATGCAATCTTGGTTGTCCTCGTGTATGCCAGTCGGTTTATCGCGAATTCATCCATATCCCACAGCAATCCTCGAAGCCAAATCGCTTCACACACTTCAGAACTTAACGAAACGTATTCTGCCTCAGTCGACGATAATGCTATGGTCGTTTGCTTCTTTGTAGACCAGAAAATACGTATCCAACGCATTTGAGCACATCTTCCAAATATAGTTGTTGACTTAACTGTAATATGCCGTTTTCTCTGTCACGGTAAATAGTGATGCCCAAGAAGTGACGGATCTCACCAATGTCTTTCATTTCAAACTCCGTCGAAATGATCCTCTTGATTTCATCAATTTGCTTGACCGATTGTCCACGTCCATGCAAATGCACAGCTTCATCTCTTCGTCCACGAATGTTCAAACATTGATCACATTTCGATTGCTTAAAACCAATTCTAATCATAAAATGGTGAAACTTCTCGTTCCAGACGCGAGACGATTGTTTTAGCCCAACTTTTGGAGTTTGGAAACAAATTTTCCTTGTGCAAACCCACCCGGCTGTTTTATATATATTTCTTCCTAAAGTTTGCCGTTGAGAAAAGCCGTGCAGACATCTATTTGATGTATTTCCAAATCATGTTCTACAACCATAGACAACAGTAGCCGCACGATCACCATTCTTGCGACAGGCGAATAAGTTTCAAAGAAGTCAAGCCACGGCTTCTGAGTAAAACCTCGCACTACCAATCTTGCCTTATACCTGTTCGGCCGTCTAAAGTCATCCCGTTTTCTTGAAAACACCCGTTTAGGACTGACAATCGAACGTCCAGCTGGTGGTTCAACCAGCTTCCACGTTTGATTTTTCTTGACTAAGTCCATTTCTGCATTCACTGCCTTCATCCATTCATCAACATTATTTCGCTAATGCATTCAATGCAAAAACTGTCATGGCCTCGTTGTCCTCATCTTCCGTACGATCATTAATTGATCCACTGACATAATCATTATAATGAGCCGGTGCACGACGCTCTCAAAGTGGTCGCGATGATGATGCATTCGTCATCTGTTGCATCACTATATTCGAACCATGTTTCTCCGCCTCGTCCTGGCCGGCCAGTTCCTATTGGGATGATCATCATCAAGTTTATCAACATTGTTGACAGGTGCCTCCGCCTGGTTCTGATGATTCTTAAATCGTTCGACCTCAATGACCTTGCTTAATGTCTTTGGTCTAAATATCTGCCAACCGGAACTCATCAAACTTGACATCACGGCGAATAACTACTCGTCACGATTCAGCATCCTACAATCGATAGCCATTTCTTGCATATTCGACCATGGTCATCCGCTTTGACTTACCATCCATTTTCTTGCGTAAAGCACCCGGAACATGCGCATATGCTGTTGATCCAAAAACACAAATATTCTACAAATTTGGTCGTTTGCCGTTCTAATTCGCTGAAAAATTAATCATCATTCACCATATGCTCACTAGCACCCGAATCGATGTACCAACGCACACACGTATTGCGTTTACAGTCCAATGCAGTGCTGACAACATAAGCCAAAAATGTGATTTCATCACTCGCAACATTCACTTTCCCTTTTTTTGGTTGATATTGCTGTTTCGGTTGGTACTGCTGCTGTTTTTGTCCTTGTCGTTGTGTGCTGTCATTTTCGGTGCCATGCTTTAATCTCGTACAATCAGTTTTCCGATGACCAAAACGTTTGCAATAATAGCACTGAATTTTCGATTGATCTCCAGACATCGCTATACCATCGATGCTTTGTGTGACATTATTGCCCTTGATGCCTTTATATTTACTCTCCTCGTCCAGCAATCAACTGCGAACCAGTTCCATTGTTAAATTCTTTGGATCCATTGCCGTGAAGACCATGTTGTATTCACTCGGCAAAGTAATCAATACCGAGACGACGGCCATGAGGTTATTCGTTTCACCACCGCATGCCTTTAATTCACGCAAACATTTATCAAATCGAAGAAAATATTCTTGCAAACTTTCATTCGATGCACATTTCATCAATAACATGCGTTTTCGCACTACAATTTCACTCGTAATATACTAGCACGTTGAAATGTTTGCCGCAAAGCATCGATGATTTTATAAGATGATGTTTTGTCTTTCACGTACTCCAAATGGCTTCAATGAAAGCAATTCGACGAGTGATCATAGACTTGCACTTTTTATCACTTTTCTTGATGAAACTTATTTTTGTCTCTGCATCATTGCCCACTAGTTCACCGCATTTAGTTTCAGCGCCTGTTTCGATCCATTCGATTAAATCCTTTACATTAAGAACAACACGCAATCTAAATAACCATAACCAGACAACCATTACTCAAAATCTTTTCCATCGAACAAATTTGTGTGAAAACGTTCTTCATTTGCCATGTTATTTTTAAAAAAAACTGTCCAATTGCTTGCAATTAAAGCACATACAACTTTCGAAATTAACTTCAATAACCCATATCCTATAGTTGTTCAACTACTGTGAAGTCAAACGAAATCTATTGGGTAAAGTAAAACGCACAAGTTTACTGTTCAGCGGTTAGAACGGGAGTGAGGACCGAAACGTTTATTTGGCTCTTTTACATGAATATAATGTTCATAGGGTGCACCTGCAAAGTACTTCACGCTTTACATTTCAACAGGGATGACTGTATAGATATTTTAGCAAATGGCTACAAGTAAAAATTGCAGAAATTCTAGTTCTAGAAAGATGAATTGTGGTAACTAAAGATAATAATGGCAAGAAATGAGGTTAAGACAGGTTAAGCCTTCTTTTGACTAACTGTTTTACGTTGCCTAGAATAGTCCTTTAAAATGTATATTCATTCTGATATACGTTCTCCCAAAAAGGGTTTAACATACCTTCAAAATTTTAAAGAAAATTCAATTTGTTTGAAAGACATCTTGACTTACAACCCACAAATTCTGGACACAAAAGATTTCAGGCATTGTTATGCCAACTTAGATTTGGATCGCTCGATTATTTTCTCAACATTTCAAAAAAAATTCAATTAGAATCAAAATCATCTGGACGATAGCCCGATAACCCGATAGATTATGATGGTTGATATCTCCAACAATTTGGAACCTGTGTTTGTTGTACCTATTAGGTCTGTGCATTTTTTAGTAGAAACTTAAACAGAATGTTTCGATCGGCATTGAAGCTTTGGAGACTGGATTTATCGGAACTAATTTTGCAGGGCCATGAGCTGAATCGTTTCGTCAGATTAGTTTCTCATAATCTATTGCAGGTAAATTTGTCAATAAAGGTGAATGATTGCTGAAATATTTAGACAATTTAGGACAGAAACACTTTTTAAATTTTTTATTTGGGTGTAGAACCGAAAAAATTATCGGGCTGATTGTTAAACTTTTTTTGAAACATATCACACAAAGTCGTTGCTTTCATTCCACTCGACAATCTCTGAAGTCTTAGCATTTATTTTGCAAAATTTCCATATGTGTACTGAAGTTAGAGGTCTACCCATATTTTCCAAATTCTAAGTTTTTGTTGACACCTCCAGAAAGCACGGTAATATTTTAAGAAGTTAAAAAATTTCCTGTTAATCAAATTGATTTTTCGGCTGTATTATCGACAATATATTACAGTATTTTCGAGTTGGCAAGGCAGAAAAATACAGAGGCCAATCACTCATAATATATCTACTGGAAAAAAGTAGGCATATCATTACTACCCCTTTACTTTACCCAGAGTCAATACAAATGTATCGACTCTCAAAAATGGGAGCCCTCCTTGATTTCAATTATATTAGTAGTTCGGTACGGATTCCCGCTAATAACGTACTGACTTAGCGAATTATATTCACTAAAATCAAAAAAGCCCAAGGAGAAATCTCATTTGTATGTGTATTTATGACAACACGAATGATTAAGAAGTTAAACAATTGTCTGTATATTTCGATTTTATATTAGGAACTACTTACAGAATCGGCTTAAGAACTTAGATATAAAATTTCACTAAAATTTATTGACAAACGTGCGTGTTCCATTTGGCGCTGGAAGTTTAGAAAAAGCCTGAATTGGTCATGTATTTAAAAAACAAATTTGTCTTTGGCAAATATATTTTTTTGATGTATGGTTTGTACTTATATGTACCAAAGTATTATTAGCAATGTGTTGGTTGAATTCTGGCCATGTTTCATTTAAGAAACTTCATTCCTGCCCCAAACGGAACTTTTGCAATTGTGTACCAATTCCATTGAAATTTCGTACCTTACTTAACCAACAAATCTGATGATAAATGAATTGGTTCCAGCACATCCAAATGATGAAGCAAGGTTGCGGCTTTTGAAACTTTTCTAGAAAAGATTTAAATAAATGGGCGTTTCAACCAAACCAATTTTTTTTTAACAAATACATAACAAATTTCGAGACTAAAAACAGATAATTGTCGATTTTTTCAATTTTTTTCAGGTTTCGTTCAAGTTTAGTTGTTTCTGACCTGGTCATCCTAGTGACAACTTCCATTGGCTATCCTTTTCTTGTAATTGATACCACCGCATACCCGGTATCTAAAAAAATACATCGGTATCTAACCAAAATAATTTCAAATGGGGTTCAGGCATGAAATATGTGACAGTAAAACTGCATTTGGGAATTGTTGAATTTCGACCAAAAACAGTACCGAATGGACATTGCTCAGAAGTTGCCAAACGAAGTCACCGACGATCCAGAACTGCTCAAACGGGTCATAACTGATGATAAAACAGGAGCTTACAAATATGACGTCGAAAGTAAACTCAATCGTCCCACTGAAGGCTTCTTAAAAAGACAAGACCAAATAAGCTCATGAAGTAGTGTAACTTGAGTTCTTAGGTCGTACGGTCAATAACGCATACTTCCAGGATCCGAACGAAACGTCTGAATTTATGGGGAAACAACTCATGGCCATTGTACCCCGCTAGTACACCTGCTCACACTTCTCTGCTTGTTAGTAAATTTTTGCTGAGCACACCAAAACTGTGCAACCTTTCGACAGCCAACAATAAACTCAACCAATATGGCTGAAAATGCCAAGAAACGTCAGGGAAAAGTGTGCCAACACAACCAAAAAGCAACTGTGGCAATTGGACTTAAAAGACCTGCGAAATTGTAAAATTTGACAATTTTTTGATCAAGCCATGTATTTTATCATTAAGTTTTTTCGAGCTTTCCGTGTTTGTCAAAAATATTTGATATTCATTCCAAAGCTCGTTATATAACCAAATTGCTTTCACAGGTTCTCATTTCCCAGCATTTCGATCATTGGGCTTTATCAAAATTTTAGAAACATCTTTTCCATTTTTTGTAAGAATAACTGCAAAACAGGTGGATTTTAAAATTTTTTTGACGTGCCGGAAGAAATTTTAACCGTCCCAAGTTTGGCCACGTAATTGACATCACTGGTCTATAATAAAGCCGAAAATTCAATTTGGTAATATTTTACTTTAAAGCGTCCCATGTTGGGTCCGCCATCAAAAAACCTTATTTATAATTGAATTTAAAGCCGATCAACAAATTTTCACCAAACACGAAAATCCATTTAGAATCTTCCGAGTTCGAGGTTTTACCAATTTGTTCATTATGTTTTCGAGATATTTTTTGGTGGTAACTTGGCTATTTTTTAACTGATTTTATTGAAATTCGACAGTTACAAATGAAATGGGATTCTAAAATGATTTTTAAATGAACATGGCTATTTCTTAACCGATTTCGATCAAACAGGATTTTGATGGGTTTCTAGATGATTTTGAATGATGTTGAATTGGATGACTAGGTAGGTTAAATAGAGCGTAATAAAACAATCAAACCATTATCTTTCACCATTGCTCAAATTATGAAATTGCATTTATTTTCCATTTGTCAAACCAACCAAAACACCCAAACAACCATACCAATAAATTTAATTGGTACAAACATCACAAAGTTTTGTTTAAAACTGGAATAATAGAAAATTAAAAAAAAAAAAAAAAATTGCAAAGAGAAAAACTAATTAAAATAAATTGAAAAATTAAAAACAAAAATACAATTAAAATAAATAAGACAAAATTAAAAATAAAAACAAAAAAAAAAATCCAAAAAAAATATTTAAATTGGTTGCTTTCGAATTTCTATGCTGTTTGTAGGTTTGGATGCGCTACAAAAATTTTATTTTATGCTTTAAGTATTTTTGGGTTAATATTCAAAAGCACAAAACTTTTCTACAGCTTTTATACTGTTTCACAATTTATTTGTTGTTGTTGTAAGCCTTAATTGTTTTAATATAAATTTTAAATACAAACAAAAAACTTTTTGGTTTGGACGGTTGGATTGGGCGGAATACTTTGATGAACAATATTTTTTTTAACAATATTGTACTGTTTAACACAAACAAGACTAATAACTAATATTTTTAAATCCTGTCTACAGTAAAAACATATTTCAGTCCATTGACTTTTATCTAACTCAAGCAAAAAATAAATATTTGACGATTGAAGGAAATTTTTGGGTTGGTCCTGCTGTCATTTAGCGCGTCTCATATTTCTCGTAAGTTTATTTTTAGTATCTTGAGCAACAGATGTCAATATTTGTTAATTCGGATGTGTAATAAAATCGAAATTTATATAGAAAAGTCAATCAGTTTATTTGCTATACCTACATTCATATACAAACGACTTTGTGTATTTTATAATTTCCTTTGCTAATAATGGCTAGACAGATCCTAAACAAGTTATTTTGTAAATATAATAAAAGTTTATTCTTCTTTCCATAACCATTTACGTTTACTTAGTATTTTTTTAATTAATCTACCTCTACATAAATATACTAATAATTTATATCATTAAATTTAAAATATTATATAGGAATGTTTATAAGATTTAAGATAAACAAAAGAAAAGAAAATCTTTTAATAAATTACCCTAAATTGACCACAAATAAATTATATTCCTCAAAACATAATTCTAATTTCATTTTTAAGTGTTTTGGTTAATTAAAAATGTATATCCAATTTCTTAATCATCCTCATCATCGTCATCATTTTCCTCATTTATTATCTATTTTTCTTCTATAGGAATGTTTTACCTAGAAAATATTTCAAGTTATTTACCTGCTCTAATTTGACATTTTATTTACAAAATCAAGTAGGGTTGCAAAAAAGTTGCAGTAGTTACGAACTTATATATTATTACAGTACAGAATACAATCGATAAAAAATAGCGAACAAATTTAATTGGAGTCCTGTATTTCTGATTTCTGATTTTTTGAAGATACAAACAGTTTTCTATTTATACCATTTAAAAATATAAACAGCTGAGACCTCAATAGGTGATCCAACTCAACTCCTTAATTGAACTCCTTAATCCCATAATCAAATACAATCTCTAATTCGACCTCCAATCGAATTTCGACGTAATTGCCAATGCAATCACCAAACCAACCCACAACCAAATCCTCAACTCAATCTTAACTTAATCTTCAACTTAACCCTAATTCTATTCCCAACTCAACCCCCTTCAATTAGGGATTAAATCAGCGCAATCTACTCTCGAAGTAATTCCTCAACTCGACCACCAAATTAACCTCCAACCAAACAGTTGACTCAACTGCAACTCGACTTCAACTCAACCTAAACTCAACCCATAACCCAAACACAATTCAACTCATAACTTAACCTACAGTCTTTCCCCGAAAACAGCGCCCAGGCATTATAAACAAATAGTCTCGATGCTTATTTCAGGAACGCCCCTAAGGATTTTGATAAAAATTGGTGAGGAAGGAAGCGGCCAGGGCAGAAAGCAATTGCGATAAATTCTGATTTCGGAAAAATCCGTTTAAGGGGTCTCTCTTTGGAGTTCAGGTTCCTCTTTTTAAATTTTTTTCCCGCTAATTATTGTTGTTGTGTTGTTTTTTTGTTTCTTTCTTGTTTTGTGACTTTTGTTATTTTTATGGGATTGCAAAATTAGTTCCGGATATAGCTCGAGGGGTTCTGAAATTGATTGAAGCTAAGCCAATTCTCAACCGATTTGAATGAAACTAGGTGTGTACGATAAAAGTGGGATTACAAAATTAGTTCTGGGCGTGTTTCTGCAAAATGGCCAATCGACATGGAACTAAGCATGTGTTCTGGGACATGGCCAATTTGAATGGAATTATATCATTCCTTAACCGATTGAGATGAAACACAGTTTGTGAGATGTAAATGGGATTCCAATACGAGTTCCGGATCTGGTTCTCGAAAATGGCTAATTTGAAAGGAACTAATCTAATTGCTCAGCCGATTGGAATGAAACTCGGTCTATAAGATGAAAATGGTCAATTTCAACGGATTATATCACGTGTTTTGGAAAATTGCTAATTTGATTGGAACTAAGCAATTTCTTAACCGATTAAGGGATGAAGTCCGGCTTTTATGATGAGATTGGAATTTCAGTGTGTGTTCCGATTATGGTTCTGCAATACGCGACCCTTTAAATGGTCTGCCACTGCAAAATGTTGTTCACAACATCTGCCTCATGTTTTTTTTCGTTTATTGTTATGTATTTCCTTATTTAGACTATAGGCAGGCGTGTTCATATCATTTAGATGAGAGTTTTTTTTGCCTACTTTCAATTACTATATCAAGTTGTGTTCAACCATAATTTTATTTTGTTTAAATTGTTATTAATTAATGCAATATTGAAAATGTCTGGGAGCTCTTAATTTTTTTTTTTATTTTTATCATTTAGCCTAAGTATAGAGTCAGACCTGGCCATATGATACAATTTGAAATCTTTTTGTTTCCCGTCAATTGACAACGCAAAACTACCATGTTGGCAGACGGCATGCGAATATCGTATAGTTTGCCTCGTGATCATTTATCAAATTTTGTCATTAGCTCTCTATCTATTTAGAGCTTTCACTTAATTTAAATCGCCCTAAATTGTTAAAATGTTCATTTTAATTTGACACTAACATAAAAAATATTAAAATTGTTTTTCTCTACATTTTTTTACTTTACAGGTTGTGTAATCTTTTCCTTTTGTTTTCCCCATATTATTTTCGCCTCTTTGTCATCAGTTGACACTTCTTGAAAACAAAAAGAACTTTTTTACTTTTTTATTTAACTAACAAACAAACAACAAAACTTATTTTAATCCCAAATTGACATTTTACGTTTTATTTTTCTATCCAAAGAGATGAAAATGAAAGTGAAAATTGTAATGGAAAAATTTAATATGTAGGTATACGAATACCGTATCTATGTATATAGTATGTTGGAAGATGTCCTATTGTATACTATAAACTACTTCAGTTGTGGTTTATATATTCCGAGATATGTTTCGAGGGTATAGTTTATATACATACTTGGATGCTGTTGAGTTTTTTTTTTTTTTTTAACTACTCTACAACTCAATTTTGAATAGATATTATGGTTGGTGTACAATTTACGTTAAATTGTTGAATAATAAATAAAACTGTGGTATACGCAAAAAAAAATCAGTTTCATACTAATATGACCTGGAGGAGCTTTGAGATGTTTTTTTTTGTTATGTTAAATTTAACACATTGGGTTCAAATCGACTAAATATTTAGAAAGTGACAAAATATTTGTTAAATTGGTATTTTGGGTCACAGCAAGGTGTCAATCTCCATTGATTTAATTTTAACACATACCGTACATACCACACGCAGAGAGAAAGTTGGCATTTCTCCTGTCGTATATATTATGGTTGTTGTGTTTTCCTGGAAAATAGTAATAAATAATTACGTTTGTACATAGATAAATTGGTACATGAATCCGTTTGAAGATCTTTTTGTGTCGACCAAATTAAAAAAAAATTTTAAAGTTAAATTCTCGAACAAACTAATTTGTGATTTATTTACACACTGGGAAATATTTATATGTACCCACACATACTTATATCTAGGAATAAGTCTGATTGAATTATTATTTTCACAATAAGATAACAAAAAAAATTGGGAGCTTTTTGGTTGTGTATGTGGGTGGTGCTTACAAAAAAAAAAGGGAAGATAATTTATTTTGTTGATTTTTAATTAAAAACTATTTTTTGTGTTTATTACTACACACATTACTTGCTTACACTCTCCACATAAATGAAATACATAACATTCATACGTACATATATGCTTGTATTTGGTTAAAGTGTTGTGGTTATTGTTTGCAATTTACTCATTAAATTACACAAAAAACCAAAAAAAGAAATCTTTCAAATTAAATTGTAGGATTTTTGTATATAGAAGAGCCATATTATGTTATGTGTTCCATTAGTTAAAAAGGATTTTTGTGTATTTTGTTGTATTTGTATTGTTTGAAGCTTTTTTTGTGAGTTACTCTACACTTTATTATGTTATTATAGTACATACGTATAGAAATGCAAATGAATATTCTTTGCTGTCGCTTTAATAATTTGTATAATGTGGTACTACAATTTTATAATATGTAAGTGGTTGAAGTATGGTAGAAGATGTTTAGGACTGCAATATAACTAAAAGCTTTTATTTACAAAATTAATTAATTCTGGTGTAATACTAATTTTTCAATTTTGTAATGTACGTTTTGAAGTTAAAGCCGGCAGGAATTTAACACGAAAAGGGTGTCCAAAATGCGACGCCAGATAAAGAGAACTGTTATCTAAAATAAGAAGAAAACTGTTTTAAAATTAAATGTAATGCTCAATATAATTCACCCATCAATGAAAACACCCCTTCCACATTGGTACTTTGGTCTGGTATTGAAAAAAAAAAAAATTCTGAAATTTTCCGAAGCTCAATGCATCTAAATTCTACGAATAAATCGGCCCACATTCCATCTCTTTCTCTTCTATATATTCGACGGAAATTTCGAAAGATTTGAAAACTTAGTTTTTGCTTCATAACTCTCTTTTATAAATTTACGTAACATTTAATTCACTTGGAGCGGTGAAAACAATTTCTCGTGTCGATGTTTTACTCATTATTAACTTCCAATATTCAATTGTTTTCCCTTTTCAGCTCTAAGGTACTTTAGTGTAATTCAAACATAACTGCATGGATGAATAGCAAATATGCTTATAGTTAAATTGTTCAAAACTATTCTGGTTTTCCCGGGAAATTGGGAATTGATTTATTATGATTTTCGTTAGTGTATTTTGGTATTATTTGTTCCAAACCATACTGTAGCAATCTCAAATTTTGGGAAAAAATGAAATTTTCACCCATGTTCATTTTCCTTCTAAATATGTTTAAGTATGTTGATCTACCCTTTTTCCATATAAAAGTAAGTTTTAAAAAAAGATAAGAACAACAAATAATGTTGCATAAATTGTTTGTTTTACTCAGTGCTACACATTCAAAACCTAAAAATCATAAAATAAAAACATGACTTCCGGCCCCATATAAAGTATTTTTCTCCAAGTATTTTCATATAAGTTTTCTAAGATTAAGGAATAAGCATCCAACATGTAAACTATTTGGTATTCGTACTACTGCAACCGTCAAATTGTTCACCTCAGTTCTAGTTTCCGTATTCCATGATAATTTTAGGAATTTATATAATTTGAATTTTCGCTATATTATCTATATGTTAGATAAATTCTAAAGATTTTCGGTCGCTCCGTAAAGTTTTTAACATTAACAGAAAGGTATAGCCTCACATGTTAGCAGAAAAGATGTTTACACAAGAAATTGACAAAAAACGAGCAACTTTTCTGTTTAGTTTGATCTAAAATGTATTTAGAACTAAATCGATGTGGTGCTTCACGATGCCATTTGACACGAAGAAAGCCTCATTTATTCTCTAACCCCCCGTTATAGTCACTGTTAACAAATCTGCGATATTCGTGTTAATTGGGCACTGTTGCAGTAGAAACCGGCCAGAAATGTTGTTTGACCAATCGATATGCGAAAGAATATCAGCGTTCCCTCAAAATGAAAGATGAAGCTTTTTCTCGCTTTAATATTTTATTTTTATTTTAACAATTAATTAAGCCGGCTTCAACAATTGTACCTTTTGTCGTTAATAATCGTTTTGATGTACGTTCGTTCTATGGTAAATTTTTTGTGTTTGCTCTACAGGTAACGGTCAAACATTACATGTATAAACAAAAGTTATTTTTTGTTTATACATGTAACGCAACATATTCCATGACAGGGAAACAGTAATTGGCACATTCAACAACAAACATATAGTTTTATCACCAGCCATTTCAAAGTCGAATTCTGGCATTGTAATGCGGCAGTTCGGACGAAACCATCAGAGCTGGATAGCGTTTGATCATCCTGCCTATAAGCCGTTTTGATGGCGGGCACAACTCTTCATGTGATAACTCTGGTAAGGTGATTGGTTGTTCTCTGATTAAGAAATGTCCTATAGTAAAATGGCTGCATAGTCCGTTCTCCGAAGGTGTCAGGATTGACTAATTCCGTGTTTGGACCCCACGAAATATAATTTTGCTTTGTTTGAGAGCGTGGAATTTTCTCCGGAATGAACAGTCTGCTCTAATCTGATCCAGAATTCAAACGACCACTTCAATTCTGGCACTGTTTTGAAACTTTTGGTGCTTATCGCTCGCTATGAAGATGGCGATACAGAAGAAAACGTCTGCAAAGTACCGTAATGCAGGGCAGTTTACCTGATGATTGTCTGACGGGTACATTCCTATATTAGGTGTCATATATTCTGCTTTTGTGGTTGCCAATGCTGTTATTTTTCATTCGTCTGTACAAGTGGAAAATTCATTGATTTTGTAGAGTGTTGCTATTTTGTAGGAACCTTCTTGTAGCTAGTCAGGACCTCAAATTCTGTCGAGTATCTGTATATTGTCAATGTCAATTAATCAACCCAGGACCTCCTGTGGGATTCCTACCAGTATATCAGCCGATGTAGACCAAACGAATTCAAGAGGTTTGACCGACTCATTCCAATTAATTCTAATGATAGGATGATGCACATGAAACACCTTTGATATGTTATCAAGTAGTAGTTGCGACTTCGATAACCAATCCTGAAGCATACCCACGGTCTGCTGTTGAATTTCGCCCAGGTTCTCGACTTCAGCTCGCTCACAGCAACCTCAATAGCGATCGGGCACGCATTTGTTTCGTGCTAGCAGTACCGTAGGTCACATTGCATGAATGATAGCCTCGAATCAGTTCTTCGGGTGAGAATTTTCACACAGTTCGCTGGTAGTTGTTCCATATTCAGATTCAACCACTCTCATACAATAATAAATTTTAAAATTATTTGAAACCCTCATTTCTCAATTCCTATTTTTCGATAAAATTTCGGGACCACTGGTATTGTTTTGCGAATGTCACTTTAAAATGATTCTCCTGTTTATTTCTATTCACTTTTTGTTCATCTAATCTTGATTTTTTTTTGCTTTTAACCGCTCGAGCTTTTCGATTCGCGCGTCTGCAAGGCAGATTCATTATTATTAACAACCCTATTTGTACAGAACAAAATTGAAAGTTTATTTTTTAAAATAAATTACTGAATACTTAAGACAATCAACAAGTCCTCACCTCAAAACCTAAAATAAAATCAAAAATTGTTTGTACACCGTCTAGACTGAAAATGACAGAAGCTTAAGGGATACTTAAAATAACTGTATCGATATAAAATTCATTAAAAGTTTTAAATTTTATCTTGTATTTTAGACAAGTTTTATAAATGTTAGACAGGACACACGACATTAAAAAGCGATTATAGGGGTAATAATTTTTATGGATACACGCGGTAGATTTTATCTGTCTCGTATATATAGTATATCAGAAATTTATGAGGTTGCATTCATGTTTTTGAAAATACCCATACACACACATAACCTGCCAAATCACACACAAATTATTAAAATAAATCATCTGTTCTATATACTGTATATATAGTAAACTAAAATATACCGTAAAGCTGACATAATATATGACTTTCCACGAACTGGTGGAATTGAAAATAAGATGTTAAAGAGGAAAAAAGAGTTTTCAAGAAATGTTATATTCTCATATACATAAAAACATATAATCTATACATATTCTATGTTTACATATTCCGCAACATGGTATCAAATATTGGATATGATATATTTACGACCATCGTCTTATCTTCATAAATTTATAAATCATAAAACTTAGGTTTGTTGTAATATATATGTATACTCGTAGTTGGTGAGCATAAAATATAGTTGATTGCGTATCTAATTGTAACATTAAATGGGTGGTTAACTTTATTTTTTTATACTTGTCGAATTAATGCCAATTTTACATTTGGCGTATGTGCCGTGGCGAAGTGATCCAATTTCTGACAAACAATTTACTTTAGTTCGTCATAATCGAGCGGAACAAACATGTTTTGAAAAGTGTCAGGAGGGTTGAAATTGATGCCGATCATCTGTCATTTTTAGTGTGGGACATTATCCTATTGGAAAGCTTAGCTTTAATCTCTAAGAAGCTTATGAAATTTTATAGAAAGAGGCATTCACGGACACTATTGGACTATACTCATGGTCCATTCTAGTGGACATATGGACTAGTGGAAAGGTATCTGCTGAAGCCAAACATATTATTAGACTCTCACTATAACATTGTATAACATTGTATACCATCAGGAACATCAAGACTACATTTTCTCTTCTCAAAAAAGTCACCTGTTAATTAATAATGGTTTGTGAAAACAAAATGATCACAAATTTGAATTACCTTTGACCAGTCGCGGATCAAGTTTGTCAAGTTTTGTGATATGACAATAATTTTGAAACTGGTTTCAATTTATGACGTTAGTTGTTCGAAATCTTTTACTGTCCGATGAATTGAAGCTCGCATTTTCAGCCGTAAGGAAACAGCAGTGAGGTAGGCCTCGCATTTAGAATTCAATAACTTGGACGTAACGATTAATCCACTGTGAGGAATTAATGTGCTTCATTATTAATTACAATCATCCTCTCCGGTGGCTTATTTTGTGGTGTCACGGGTACAGCAGCATCCCTACGCTATGAGAGGACTGTAGCTCTAGGGAAGCATGACGCATAATTAAATTAAACATTTTTATAAAAATATTTCTACCTATTTGGCCGCTGTACAAGTTTGAACAATCTTAGTTTGTACGCACCTAAAACATCACAAATAAACAAAACTCCCCAAACATTGATTCAGGCAATTACAAACTAATGTGTAACGACTATTCAAATTTCCATATCGGTCAAATAGGCAGGAATTAAATATTCATCGGGTTAAAAGAACGACATAAAATCGAAATACCCAACATCTATGACTTAGTAATAAAGGATTCAAAGTTTGGAGCTATTAGAACAATAAATAGCAACACGTCTAAAGGAATATACCAGAAGTGTGTAACACCCGGTTTTCGGTATTTTAAAAATCTGAATACATAATTGGCTCCGAAATTTGGTCGGCCCTACTTGAGTTAAGACGAAATCACTGATGTTATCGATATAGTTGTGTTAAGTTTTGTTCTCAATTATGTTACTCAGCATATCAATTTCGAAGTGATTCCAGCATCATTTGATTTAGTTTCAGGGTTTGTACAGCATGATTGTAGAAAAGGAATGTGTGAACGCCAACTCACCAAAAACGAAGGAATTAAGAAAAAATGGATTAAAAATGTGTTTAGAAAAGGGACAATTTAAACGGGCAACAAATTTTTAAAATAATAAATTGGCAACAAATATAATATTTTGGAACAGAAAAAAATAACTTTTAGTAATAAAAAAAAAATAAAAAATTCTAGACAAAAAATTAAATTTAATCGATACAAATTATTTAATATTTGATGGGGATCGATATAAAATGTTGCAATGTCATTAATAGATTCCATATAATCCGCTCCTACGTGCGGCACGCAGTGCGACATGTTTGCCTATCCCGGCTCCTACGTCCCCCGAAGTTGAAATCTAAAGCCCCTCGGAGAGTTATCGAAAGCCCGTGAGAGCCCGTGAGAGTTACCGAAGCCGTTAGCCTCTACAATTCTAAGTTAAATTAGGGATCTCCATTTTCCAGAATATTTTAAAACTAATTTCAATTTTTTAAGTTTTAATTTAAAATTCATATAAAATAAAATATTTCCAATTTTATTTAAATGTTTGTAATTATTGCTTTCATTAATGAAAATACATAAAAATAAAATTTATTGAACTTTTAATTTTTTTTTTGTTAACTTTTAAAATGAATTTAAAATGGGCCTTTTTTTATTCATTTTGAAAATGAATTAAAAAAAAATGAAATAAAATTGTCTTTTTTTTGTTAAAGTTCCATTTATAATTCATTTTTTCAATTTTCGATTTTTTGTCTAAAACAACATTTTTAATACAGATTTTATTTATTCAAAATGAATTAAAAATGGTTCCAATTCTTCATACTAAAATCACCATTTTTAATTCAGTGTTGATGTACATTTTTAATTCAGCCTTTTTTAATTCGTGTAGCCTTCGGACTCACCCATAGCACAGAACACAGAATCAAAAAAAATTTGTCCCAACGACAAAATAAGGAGAAACCTTCCAATCAAAACATTTTTTTAATTTTATTCTAGGAAAAGTTACAGTTAATTTATGCTTCTACCACAAAAAGTAGAAATACACTCCCCTCTGTAATTGTTTTAAGGGTTTATAATCATATTAATTAAAAAATCTTAGTCTTACTAGATCGCAAATATCTTCCGCTTTCATGTAAACCGCTACAAGTTCGAATCCAAACTCTGCCCAGACCTAGGTAACTGAAAAACATTTTTTAAACTTTAAGGCCCGTAAGTTTGAACGATGATTAATCCACAACCGAGGATTTAACCACTGTTTGGTCATAGTAATCGGTGGATAAATCCTCGGTTTTTGATTATTATTCGTTCAAACTTATGGACCTAATTGTTTTATTTTAAACAACCCACTCCATTTCCATGCATTGAATAAAATTCTAAATACGGCTCTAAACTATTTTAGTGTTTCTCTTTTTCGTACCGATTTTCTTACACTTGACGTTTGTTTATTCTTCTCTATAGTTTTTAACTCTATGATGATATCTGTCAAAATTCATAAAAACGCACAGAAATTGTAATTCCTGTATTCTTGAATTCGCTAGTAATTCGTTTTCTTATTTTATTTATTATCACGTCGATTATAGAATCCGCGGGAGCGGATCTATCGCGGATCGAAAACTGCATATAAAAAAAATAGAAAACAATTGGTGTAAATCAAAGTATCCAGGAAAACTTCTATTGATTTACATGTGATTTACATTTTTTTGATTCCCCGTACAAACGCAATATTTATATTGCGGATCTAAAACAAATTTTTTTTGACGAATTGTAAAAATATCCTAAGGAATTTCAATGAAACTATGATATAAAATCGTTGTTTACAATTTTTTTTATATGCAGTTTTCGATCCGCGACAGATCCGCTCCCGCGGATTCTATAATCGACGTGATTTTATTTTTTTAAATTTTATTTTATTCTATTTGATTTATATTTTATTTTATTTTATTTATATTTTATTTTAATTTTATTTTTATTTTATTTTTATTTTATTTATATTTTATTTAAAATTTATTTTTATTTTATTTTATTTTATTTATATTTTATTTTTATTTTATTTACTTTTATTTATATTTTATTTAAATTTTATTTTTATTTTATTTTAATTTTATTTATACATATTTTATTTTTATTTTATTTTAATTTTATTTATATTTTATTTTTATTTTAATTTTATTTTAGTTTTATTTATATTTTATTTTATTTTACATTTATTTAATTTTCGTTTTATTTTATTTTAATTTAATTTTATTTTATTTTTATTTTATTTATATGTATTTTGTATTAATTTTATTTATATTTTATTTTAATTTTAATTTTATTTTATTTTTATTTTATGTTATTTTTATTTCATTTTCATTTTATTTTATTTTAATTTAATTTAATTTAATTTAATTTATATTTTATTTTATTTTTATTTTATTTATATTTTGTTTTGATTTTATTTTAATTTTATTTTATTTATATTTTATTTTTATTTAATTTTAATTTTATTTTATTTTATTTATATTTTATTTATATTTTATTTTAATTTTTTTTTAATTTTATTTATATTTTATTTTTATTTTATTTTAATTTTATTTTTATTTTATATTAATTTTATTTTTATTTTATTATTATTTTATTATATTTTGTTTTATGTTATTTTATTCTATTTTATTTATATTTTATTTTTATTTATTTTATTTATATTTTATTTTTATTTTATTTTATTTATATTTTATTTTATTTTATTGATATTTTATTTTAATTTTATTTTTATTTCATTTTTATTTTATTTTTATTTTATTTTTATTTTATTTTTATTTTATTTTTATTTTATTTATATTTTATTTTTATTTTATTTTTATTTTAATTTATTTTATTTTATTATTTTTTTATTTTATTTTTATTTTATTTAATTTAATTTTATTTATATTTTATTTAAATTTTATTTTTATTTTATTTTAATTTTATTTTTGGTTTATTTTATTTTTATTTCATTTTCATTTTATTTTAGTTTTATTTTATTTATATTTTGTTTTGATTTTATTTTATTTATATTTTATTTTTATTTAATTTTTATTTTATTTTAATTTAATTTTATTTTATTTATATTTCATTTTTATTTTATTTTTATTTTATTTTAATTTTATTTTAATTTTATTTTAATTTTATTTTTATTTTATTTTTATTTTATTTTTATTTTATTTTTATTTTATTTTTATTTTATTTTTATTTTATTTTTATTTTATTTTTATTTTATTTTAATTTTATTTTTATTTTATTTTTATTTTATTTTTATTTTATTTTTATTTTATTTTTATTTTATTTTTATTTTATTTTTATTTTATTTTTATTTTATTTTTATTTTATTTTTATTTTATTTTTATTTTATTTTTATTTTATTTTTATTTTATTTTTATTTTATTTTTATTTTATTTTTATTTTATTTTTATTTTATTTTTATTTTATTTTTATTTTATTTTTATTTTATTTTTATTTTATTTTTATTTTATTTTTATTTTATTTTTATTTTATTTTTATTTTATTTTTATTTTATTTTTATTTTATTTTTATTTTATTTTTATTTTATTTTTATTTTATTTTTATTTTATTTTTATTTTATTTTTATTTTATTTTTATTTTATTTTTATTTTATTTTTATTTTATTTTTATTTTATTTTTATTTTATTTTTATTTTATTTTTATTTTATTTTTATTTTATTTTTATTTTATTTTTATTTTATTTTTAGTTTATTTTTATTATATTTTATTTTATGTTATTTTATTCTATTTTATTTATATTTTATTTTTATTTCATTTTTATTTTTTTTTATTTTATTTTTATATTTTATTTAAATTTAATTTTTATTTAATTTTTGTTTATTTTTATTTTATTTTTATTTTATTTTATTTTATTTTATTTTATATTATTTATGTTTTATTTATATTTCATTTTTATTTTATTTATATTTTGTTTTGATTTTATTTTATTTTAATTTAATTTTAATTTTATTTATATTTTATTTTTATTTTATTTTAATTTTATTTTTATTTTTATTTTATTTTTATTTTATTATCATTTTATTATATTTTGTTTTATGTTATTTTATTCTATTTTATTTATATTTTATTTTAATTTTATTTTTATTTCATTTTTATTTTATTTTTATTTTATTTTAATTTTATTTTATTTTTTTTTTATTTTATTTTATATTATATATTATATTTATATTTTATTTAACATTTATTTTTATTTTATTGTAATTTTATTTATATTTTATTTTTATTTTATTTACTTTTATTTTATTTATATTTTATTTAAATTTTATTTTTATTTTATTTTAATTTTATTTATACATATTTTATTTTTATTTTATTTAAATTTTATTTTTAGTTTATTTTATTTTTATTTCATTTTCATTTTATTTTATTTTTATTTTATTTATATTTTGTTTTGATTTTATTTTATTTATATTTTATTTTTATTTAATTTTTATTTAATTTTAATTTTATTTTATTTTATTTATATTTTATTTATATTTTATTTTTATTTTATTTTAATTTTATTTTTATTTTATTTTTATTTTATTTTTATTTTATTTTTATTTTATTTTTATTTTATTTTTATTTTATTTATATTTTATTTAAAATTTATTTTTATTTTATTTTATTTTATTTATATTTTATTTTTATTTTATTTACTTTTATTTATATTTTATTTAAATTTTAATTTTATTTTATTTTAATTTTATTTATACATATTTTATTTTTATTTTATTTTAATTTTATTTATATTTTATTTTTATTTTAATTTTATTTTAGTTTTATTTATATTTTATTTTATTTTACATTTATTTAATTTTCGTTTTATTTTATTTTAATTTAATTTAATTTTATTTTTATTTTATTTATATGTATTTTGTATTAATTTTATTTATATTTTATTTTAATTTTAATTTTATTTTATTTTTATTTTATGTTATTTTTATTTCATTTTCATTTTATTTTATTTTAATTTAATTTAATTTAATTTAATTTATATTTTATTTTATTTTTATTTTATTTATATTTTGTTTTGATTTTATTTTATTTTTATTTTATTTATATTTTATTTTTATTTAATTTTAATTTTATTTTATTTTATTTATATTTTATTTATATTTTATTTTAATTTTTTTTTAATTTTATTTATATTTTATTTTTATTTTATTTTAATTTTATTTTTATTTTATATTAATTTTATTTTTATTTTATTATTATTTTATTATATTTTGTTTTATGTTATTTTATTCTATTTTATTTATATTTTATTTTTATTTATTTTATTTATATTTTATTTTTATTTTATTTTATTTATATTTTATTTTATTTTATTGATATTTTATTTTAATTTTATTTTTATTTCATTTTTATTTTATTTTTATTTTATTTTTATTTTATTTTTATTTTATTTTTATTTTATTTTTATTTTATTTATATTTTATTTTTATTTTATTTTTATTTTATTTTATTTTATTTTATTATTTTTTTATTTTATTTTTATTTTATTTAATTTAATTTTATTTATATTTTATTTAAATTTTATTTTTATTTTATTTTAATTTTATTTTTGGTTTATTTTATTTTTATTTCATTTTCATTTTATTTTAGTTTTATTTTATTTATATTTTGTTTTGATTTTATTTTATTTATATTTTATTTTTATTTTATTTTTATTTTATTTTTATTTTATTTTTATTTTATTTTTATTTTATTTTTATTTTATTTTTATTTTATTTTTATTTTATTTTTATTTTATTTTTATTTTATTTTTATTTTATTTTTATTTTATTTTTATTTTATTTTTATTTTATTTTTATTTTATTTTTATTTTATTTTTATTTTATTTTTATTTTATTTTTATTTTATTTTTATTTTATTTTTATTTTATTTTTATTTTATTTTTATTTTATTTTTATTTTATTTTTATTTTATTTTTATTTTATTTTTATTTTATTTTTATTTTATTTTTATTTTATTTTTATTTTATTTTTATTTTATTTTTATTTTATTTTTATTTTATTTTTATTTTATTTTTATTTTATTTTTATTTTATTTTTATTTTATTTTTATTTTATTTTTATTTTATTTTTATTTTATTTTTATTTTATTTTTATTTTATTTTTATTTTATTTTTATTTTATTTTTATTTTATTTTTATTTTATTTTTATTTTATTTTTATTTTATTTTTATTTTATTTTTATTTTATTTTTATTTTATTTTTATTTTATTTTTATTTTATTTTTATTTTATTTTTATTTTATTTTTATTTTATTTTTATTTTATTTTTATTTTATTTTTATTTTATTTTTATTTTATTTTTATTTTATTTTTATTTTATTTTTATTTTATTTTTATTTTATTTTTATTTTATTTTAATTTTATTTTTGGTTTATTTTATTTTTATTTCATTTTCATTTTATTTTAGTTTTATTTTATTTATATTTTGTTTTGATTTTATTTTATTTATATTTTATTTTTATTTTATTTTTATTTTATTTTTATTTTATTTTTATTTTATTTTTATTTTATTTTTATTTTATTTTTATTTTATTTTTATTTTATTTTTATTTTATTTTTATTTTATTTTTATTTTATTTTTATTTTATTTTTATTTTATTTTTATTTTATTTTTATTTTATTTTTATTTTATTTTTAGTTTATTTTTATTATATTTTATTTTATGTTATTTTATTCTATTTTATTTATATTTTATTTTTATTTCATTTTTATTTTTTTTTATTTTATTTTTATATTTTATTTAAATTTAATTTTTATTTAATTTTTGTTTATTTTTATTTTATTTTTATTTTATTTTATTTTATTTTATTTTATATTATTTATGTTTTATTTATATTTCATTTTTATTTTATTTATATTTTGTTTTGATTTTATTTTATTTTAATTTAATTTTAATTTTATTTATATTTTATTTTTATTTTATTTTAATTTTATTTTTATTTTTATTTTATTTTTATTTTATTATCATTTTATTATATTTTGTTTTATGTTATTTTATTCTATTTTATTTATATTTTATTTTAATTTTATTTTTATTTCATTTTTATTTTATTTTTATTTTATTTTAATTTTATTTTATTTTTTTTTTATTTTATTTTATATTATATATTATATTTATATTTTATTTAACATTTATTTTTATTTTATTGTAATTTTATTTATATTTTATTTTTATTTTATTTACTTTTATTTTATTTATATTTTATTTAAATTTTATTTTTATTTTATTTTAATTTTATTTATACATATTTTATTTTTATTTTATTTAAATTTTATTTTTAGTTTATTTTATTTTTATTTCATTTTCATTTTATTTTATTTTTATTTTATTTATATTTTGTTTTGATTTTATTTTATTTATATTTTATTTTTATTTAATTTTTATTTAATTTTAATTTTATTTTATTTTATTTATATTTTATTTATATTTTATTTTTATTTTATTTTAATTTTATTTTTATTTTATTTTTATTTTATTTTTATTTTATTTTTATTTTATTTTTATTTTATTTTTATTTTATTTATATTTTATTTTTATTTTATTTTTATTTTATTTTTATTTTATTTTTATTTTATTTTTATTATATTTTTTTTTATGTTATTTTATTCTATTTTATTTATATTTTATTTTTATATTTTATTTAAATTTAATTTTTATTTAATTTTTGTTTATTTTTATTTTATTTTTATTTTATTTTATTTTATTTTATTTTATTTTATTTTATATTATTTATATTTTATTTATATTTCATTTTTATTTTATTTATATTTTGTTTTGATTTTATTTTATTTTTATTTTATTTTAATTTTATTTTAATTTTATTTTAATTTTATTTTTATTTTATTTTTATTTTATTTTTATTTTATTTTTATTTTATTTTTATTTTATTTTTATTTTATTTTTATTTTATTTTTATTTTATTTTTATTTTATTTTTATTTTATTTTTATTTTATTTTTATTTTATTTTTATTTTATTTTTATTTTATTTTTATTTTATTTTTATTTTATTTTTATTTTATTTTTATTTTATTTTTATTTTATTTTTATTTTATTTTTATTTTATTTTTATTTTATTTTTATTTTATTTTTATTTTATTTTTATTTTATTTTTATTTTATTTTTATTTTATTTTTATTTTATTTTTATTTTATTTTTATTTTATTTTTATTTTATTTTTATTTTATTTTTATTTTATTTTTATTTTATTTTTATTTTATTTTTATTTTATTTTTATTTTATTTTTATTTTATTTTTATTTTATTTTTATTTTATTTTTATTTTATTTTTATTTTATTTTTATTTTATTTTTATTTTATTTTTATTTTATTTTTATTTTATTTTTATTTTATTTTTATTTTATTTTTATTTTATTTTTATTTTATTTTTATTTTATTTTTATTTTATTTTTATTTTATTTTTATTTTATTTTTATTTTATTTTTATTTTATTTTTATTTTATTTTTATTTTATTTTTATTTTATTTTTATTTTATTTTTATTTTATTTTTATTTTATTTTTATTTTATTTTTATTTTATTTTTATTTTATTTTTATTTTATTTTTATTTTATTTTTATTTTATTTTTATTTTATTTTTATTTTATTTTTATTTTATTTTTATTTTATTTTTATTTTATTTTTATTTTATTTTTATTTTATTTTTATTTTATTTTTATTTTATTTTTATTTTATTTTTATTTTATTTTTATTTTATTTTTATTTTATTTTTATTTTATTTTTATTTTATTTTTATTTTATTTTTATTTTATTTTTATTTTATTTTTATTTTATTTTTATTTTATTTTTATTTTATTTTTATTTTATTTTTATTTTATTTTTATTTTATTTTTATTTTATTTTTATTTTATTTTTATTTTATTTTTATTTTATTTTTATTTTATTTTTATTTTATTTTTATTTTATTTTTATTTTATTTTTATTTTATTTTTATTTTATTTTTAGTTTATTTTTATTATATTTTATTTTATGTTATTTTATTCTATTTTATTTATATTTTATTTTTATTTCATTTTTATTTTTTTTTATTTTATTTTTATATTTTATTTAAATTTAATTTTTATTTAATTTTTGTTTATTTTTATTTTATTTTTATTTTATTTTATTTTATTTTATTTTATATTATTTATGTTTTATTTATATTTCATTTTTATTTTATTTATATTTTGTTTTGATTTTATTTTATTTTAATTTAATTTTAATTTTATTTATATTTTATTTTTATTTTATTTTAATTTTATTTTTATTTTTATTTTATTTTTATTTTATTATCATTTTATTATATTTTGTTTTATGTTATTTTATTCTATTTTATTTATATTTTATTTTAATTTTATTTTTATTTCATTTTTATTTTATTTTTATTTTATTTTAATTTTATTTTATTTTTTTTTTATTTTATTTTATATTATATATTATATTTATATTTTATTTAACATTTATTTTTATTTTATTGTAATTTTATTTATATTTTATTTTTATTTTATTTACTTTTATTTTATTTATATTTTATTTAAATTTTATTTTTATTTTATTTTAATTTTATTTATACATATTTTATTTTTATTTTATTTAAATTTTATTTTTAGTTTATTTTATTTTTATTTCATTTTCATTTTATTTTATTTTTATTTTATTTATATTTTGTTTTGATTTTATTTTATTTATATTTTATTTTTATTTAATTTTTATTTAATTTTAATTTTATTTTATTTTATTTATATTTTATTTATATTTTATTTTTATTTTATTTTAATTTTATTTTTATTTTATTTTTATTTTATTTTTATTTTATTTTTATTTTATTTTTATTTTATTTTTATTTTATTTATATTTTATTTTTATTTTATTTTTATTTTATTTTTATTTTATTTTTATTTTATTTTTATTATATTTTTTTTTATGTTATTTTATTCTATTTTATTTATATTTTATTTTTATATTTTATTTAAATTTAATTTTTATTTAATTTTTGTTTATTTTTATTTTATTTTTATTTTATTTTATTTTATTTTATTTTATTTTATTTTATATTATTTATATTTTATTTATATTTCATTTTTATTTTATTTATATTTTGTTTTGATTTTATTTTATTTTTATTTTATTTTAATTTTATTTATATTTTATTTTTATTTTATTATATTTTATTTTATGTTATTTTATTCTATTTTATTTATATTTTATTTTTATTTTATTTGTATTTTATTTATATTTTAATTTTATTTATACGTATTTTATTTTAATTTTATTTTAGTTTTATTTTATTTTACTTTAATTTTATTTTCATTTTATTTTTATTTTATTTTAATTTAATTTAATTTTATTTTAATTTTAATTTTATTTTAGTTTTATTTATATTTTACTTTTATTTTATTTTCATTTTATTTTTATTTTATTTTAATTTTATTTTATTTTATTTTTATTTTATTTTTATTTTATTTTATTTTTATTTATTTTTGGTGCATAAGATCTTGAGCTCGAATCTTCGCGTTGTGAAAAATGCTTACTTTTATACGGGTTAGAGGATTCAGGAATTGGAAGAATCAACAAGGGGTTATTGGTTTTGACAATTTTTGGCTGCCTGGTCACTTTTGGAACTGGCTTCATAATCGTTAAATTCAAGTTCTATTGGACAGTGGTGTTCCCCAAGGTCTCGCTTTTTTCTTCATTTCTGGGGCTTTACTATGCAATTCGACGACTGTTTTCGGCGGTTATTGTTTAGTAGGTACAGAAGGAAAAAGTAGAACAATAGTATTTTTTACCTTTTTGTTTTTTGTTGTACCTTATAATACAAAACGATAGTCGTCGAAAATAGCGTCGAATTTCATAGTTAGACCTCTGTTTTTAATCTTTCGTTATCGTTCGCTATTAATCCAGTTCATTCATACGTGGATGATAGCACATTATCTCCTGCCTTCTACGTTTAAGAATTTTTTATGATTTTGTTTGGCGTTACTAAGGCTTAAATCAACAAACTGAAGATTTTTAGAAGTCAGTTAAAAAAATAAAATTTTTAAAAATTTAAAATTAAAAAGCAAAACAAAAACGATGTTTTGCTTTCTAATTTGGCAATTTTTATAATTTTTTTTTTTGATTTTTTGACTCACGTACGATCTCTCTCAACCATTCAAATCACTTTCAGACCACTTTCACTCGAGTAGCCAATCATCGTTTATCTGTTGAATTTAACTCCTACTTTTTCGGTCAGATCATTTCTTTGGTAAATATTACACACATTTTTAAATTTTTAAAAAACACTTGTTAAATATTTCGCAAAATTATTTTTTATTTTATTTTGCGAAATATTTAACAAGTGTTTTTTAAAAATTTAAAAATGTGTGTATTAAGTGTGTTTCGCCAAGTGCCTACGGTAGAAAGTGTAAAAAGTATTTAGTAAATATGTCTGTAGTTTTAGAGTTTACATACATATGAAAAATTATTTTGCAGATCGTTCACTTTATAAGTTTTAATTTGATATATGTACGGGTAAAAATTAATCTTCTCCAATGATACAGGTAAACGTCTACACCCAATAAGTTAATCGTACAGGTTATGAATATGTTAAAGATTATTGGAGTCTTATCCAGATGGATATTAATAAAGTTATGGTGATTTTACATTTTAGTGATACATTACTCGTGATACATGTAAACATACTGGCTGATTAGTTACATTTGAGAAAACTGGAGCGACACTTCAAACCGATGCTTCTTAAACAGAAAATGGCTTGAGTGCAAAACATTGGCAAAACTTGAATTAGTCTTAATTGGAACAAATTTATAAACGGAAAGTCTAAAGTATATTCGTATGATGACCGTTAGACCAATTAGTTTAGAATTAAGTTTGATAATATCTAAAGTATTTTTATATTACACATATCGTTATGTATTATATCCGTGTGTGTACAGTAATTTAAAATGCCGGACATATTTCCCATCGGCTGTATATTTAAGATAACGGTTGATTTTGATCTATGTATAGGCAGAAATTTACAAAAAACCAAAACATAATTTTTTGTAAATCTGTAGAGAGATAATATCCTCATTACATATTCTATTTATACATTATAGAGATAATCCTTAACATGTCTGCCTTATTTGATTTTTTTTTTATAATAATAACATAATTAATAAATTATACTTGAGATGAGCAACTGAAGAATATTTTTGTATCCTTCGTTGATATGAGAACGCAAAAAATTGCATGTATTTAGCATAGAGATTTGCCTTTTTTATTTCAGTACGGCTTTAGGGAAAATTCTAATAAAATGGTAGAATAGTTGGTACATTGTGTATAGGGAAAAGAAAAGGATTACGTTTTTTTTTCTATTATACTCTCATATATCGAAGAGACTACGTACGGAAAATAAATAGAAAAACATTTTTTTTTCTCATATTTTTCCTATACTCGTACTTAAAATTTGTACAGCAGTGTCTTGTTGAAACGAGATTTATATTTTATAAAAATAAATGTATAACAATAAAATATTAAATATCCGAGCAAAAAAAAAAAACATGGAAATTGTTATAATGTTTAAAAATTAAAAAGGGTTTTCCTCCTCATATCGTTACGACGTGGTATATGAAACGGAAAACTATTTTAATGCAGATTAAATTTTAGGTCGAAAATGGGCTCTCGGAAAATGGAAATATGTATATAGTGCTTACAACAAACAAATTTACGATCCAAGCATAAAGATATTGGGATAACAACACTATTAACAATCATCATAATCATCGCACACAAATTAAAAACGAAACTTCAAAATGGGAACCAAACAATAAAATCGAGTAACAATGAAAACCCAAAAGTTAAAGTTAACCAAAAAAAAAAAACGAAATTCACATTTTTCAGCAAAGTTGAAATTATATAAATACCCACATACTTGCTCACCCCACAATTGATGAAAGAATATAAAATATTTTCCTTTTTTTTTTGTGTTGGAATATTTTAAAAGGTCTTTTTATTTGCTTCCTTGTATCGATATATTGATTTGATTCCTTACAGCTTTTCAAATTTTTATTTTTTAATTTTATTTTACAAAGCAAAAAAATTCATTCTTTACATAAAAAGCCAAATCATTTTTTTAAATTGGTACTTTGAGATGAAAATGAGGTTATTTGGTTTAGAAGAGTAAAGCTTGTTATTTGAATAGCGGTGCCTGATTTTGGTGAATAATTTATTATGAATGTGTTGTGTATACGATGAGTATATAGTTCGAAATTATGTGGAGTGGGAGTGGGAGGTTAATAAAATTTTATATTCTTTAATTAAAAAATAATAATTTGTTTTATAAATATTTTTCGTTATTGAAAGTGTTTAGATCTCTTAACAGTTCTATAAATCACTCATTCGAGTTATAGAAACATGTGTTAGAGAAACAATAATTAAGACTTACTTAAGATTTCGATATGCTTTTGGTTTGAAACAAAATTATTAAAATCTTGCCAAAAATGGCAAAAATTTTGTTTACCCAAAACTACTTTTCTCAACGTCCAGGAGGTGAGAGGTTGCTTGAGTTCGAAAAAGCAAAAAGACAATATATAAAGAGCTGAAACCTCTTGAGATGATCAGAAGTTCTGTCTCCATTAACTCAAGACCCAAATCAATCGTGAAATGAACCTCTTAAGTTAATCTTTAGCTCAACCTCTAAATCAATTTACAACTCAACCTCCATCTCAACCGCAACACAATCCTTAACTTAATCACCACATCAATGGTGGCATCAATACAACAGAAGTGCTAGGTACAGGCCAAGTTTCAGTTTGTAAATCAGGGTGAACATTTAAACCATTTTCCTCATCATTCTGAAATATTGAATTATGACAGAGATCAGTACAATACCATTTCGGGGAACTTGTCAGACGAGGCAGCACATAAGCCCATATATATAATAGCATAGCATAAGCCGTTCTTGCATACCAATGTATAGCATTATGTACTTAATTCCGATTTTCACAAATATTACGTTGAAAATTCTGAAACTTTAGATAACACAATCAAGAATTAAATTAACTAGCCAAACTCGTAATGTCAGCGACGCCAAAAAAATGTAAATTTAATTTATTATAATTATTTTTATCAGAGAATCATTTTTAAGCACTTGCACCAATGACTCTAGTTAGTGCCACCTCATCCTCCATATTTCATGGTACCATATCAGTCATCGATCCTGTAACCGTAACACAGCTAGATACATACATAGATTTTAAGCAACATTTGCTATATGAAAATTGTGATGAATTTAGAGATTTGCTTCGCTTTGCGCTTTGACAATTAGATTAAAGGAAAATGTTGGGGGAATAAAATAAAATTATCCAAGCGATATGCGATGCCATTTTTCAGTTACTGAATGTATTTATTGCAGATAACCAGGATCAGTTCATGAAACGCTTACAGTATGTTGCGCAAGAAAGTATCTCAAAGAAAACAATAAATAAACTAACTTGTCATAGTATATGTACAGTCTCGACTGGACCTCGAATCGATTTATAATTGACTGTTACACATAAATTTCGTATCCAAATAAATTATTCGCCTCTCTAAACAAAACTAAAAAACTTTGCAGACAGTGTCGAAATTTTCCATCTAATATGTTATCGTCATGAAGGCAGAACTGCAAAAACTAAATAATTTTCAAAAGTCTTAACTCTTCGCTTTACGCGTTGACATGTTTTCGGTCCTATCTCAATGTGGACAGTGTTAAAACAGTATTCAGGCACATCTTTAGGCTAGATAATATAATAAGAAGAAATCAAATAATTTTTTATTTATTTATTTAGTTCTATGTGCTACAAAGTTTTTTAATGTAGTCTGCTATTATTCCGGGACTAGCAAACACACACAAATAACCACACACACACACACACACACAAAATAAAAACCAACATTGTTTGTTTCAGCCTTTTTTATATTTAACTTGTACTCTTCAATTTCGGTTTTTCATGTAATAAATTGCTGATGAATAGTAAAAAAAAAACTTCCAACTATGTATCCAAATGAAAAATATATTGTTATAGTTCTATTTGCAGTGAAGCATGTACAGCAAAAAAAACGTATTTGATGATAGATAATAGGTAAGTTTTGTAGCACATAATACAACAACAATCGAAATTAAATTGGAAACATCACATATAAATTTTCCAGAACTCTGGTATCTCTGAACTAGATATATACATATAACATATGTATACGTATGCGACAATTTATTACTATTTTGTGTATGTATATGGTTGGTTATGAAACATTTCCATACACAAATACGTATATTTAGATAGAAATATGGACCGACCTCTAATTTATCGTAGAAAGTATTGAGGGTGGGTTGTGATATCCTTTATTCCAATACGATTTAGAATATTTTTTTTAAATGTATATTTCGCACGCAGTTAAAACGTTCCTTGAATAGTTGAATGGTTAAGATACAATTCAACATTTAATCTGTTTGCTATATGTAGGTAGGTATGAAGCAACCCAAAATCCACAGACACAAAATGGTAATCTAAAATCTAAACCGAACCAAAATCTTCCAATCTATTTTCCACTTTTTAGATTCCAACCAAATCTAGTTTTTTTGTGCCGAGGATATGTTTTATTTATATAAAATTCACTTAAGAATCCTTTTAATACCTTTTATTAAAAAAAAAATAAATCCAAACAAACAACAACAAAAAAAGATTAAAATCTATAATCTTTTTGGTTTGTGCTTTTTGGTCGAAAAAAGTTTTATTTTTATTGTTGGTACAACAACAATATTATCAGTGTGGAATAAAATTTAAATTTTAGTCACACGATTTATCAAAAATCAACAATTAGAATCTGACCTGTCATAGCAAAATCTAATGTATACGTTATATACTGACTGATTCCCAGGTATTTAAATGAAAATGGCTCCGTTTACCAAAGAATACCACAAACCCTGAATTTAAGTTACTTAAAAAAAATGTTGGTAAATTGAAATCATAAAAAATATTTCCAGACGTTCATTGCTCCTGAATGTCACTGCATATAAATTAAAATCCGTTAATTCGGCTGCTCTTCAAATGTTACCACGTAAATAATCATTTTTACATGTTGAAATCAAAAGAGATTTTTTTGAGATATTAGGTTGGGAAAAAAGTATTAAGAGATTTTTTGTCATATGTATTTGAAGAACTACTGTGGCTTAACGGCTTAAAAACGATAAAGTTGGCCAAGTGATTTTTTGAAGTCAACTTTAGACCATCAAGGGAGTTTAGTAGAGATCGAAACAAATGGTAGTCAGAGAGTGCAAGGGCTTTCCCAAAAAACTTCCCAGCCAAGCTTTCTCAATTTTTGCCGGGTCACGAAAGATGTGTATCGTCTAGCGATGTCATGATGGAAGACAACACCCTTTCTATTGATCAATTCTGGCGGGTTTCATGAATTCCTTGCTGTAATCTGGTTAATTTCTAACAGTTTAGGTTAGAATCAATCGTTTGACCAAGTCCTAGAACCTTATAATGTACGGTTCCATTTCAATCCCACCATACTCACAGCATAACCTTAAGGGGCGTATAATCCTGGCTTTGAAGTGGTTTGTGGTGATTCACCTTTCTTTGACCATGATATTTTTCGAACGAAATTCTCGTATTTTACCCATTTTTCATCGCCAGTACTAATTTGCTTCAAAAATGATTCACTGATGGAAATTCGGTCTGTCAAACTTTTCATCAATAACAATTCATGCGGCACTCAAAGATTCCTTCGATTTTTTGTAAGATTTTATCGACATTTTCAGTGATTGGTCGACCAGACCGAGGTGCATCTTTAACATCGAAATTTCCAGAACGGAAGCAAGCAAACTATCTACATGCTGTTGCATTCGATAAAGCATCTTGACCGTAAACACCACAATTTTTTTTTACGGGCTTGGGCACCGTTTTTGCCTTTTTCGTAATAAAATTGCAAAACATAACGAATTTTTTCAGAAATTTCATAACCAGTTAAGACTGGTTCCGAAAGTACAAAATTCGTAGAAGTAGGATCAATATGTAGTAAAGAGCGACCGCGTAAACAGCGTATGGGAGCGTAGATATTGAAACGAGCAAGTAATTCGTCACAATCTATTCGAGAAGTCAGAACATCGTGAACGAAGATAGCAGATGCAACGCCTCGTCGGTGATCCAAACGTTCCACGAAGGGCATACAAAACAAATTGCTTCTGAACGCTCTCAATCCTATCTGAATGGCACTTATAAAATGGAGACCAGATCTGAAAAGCGTATTCTAGAACTGAACGAACAAAGGATATATACAGAGTTTTCAGTGTGAGCGGGTCGCAAAAGTTCTTACAATTGCGCTTAATGAAACTTCTTAATGAAAGATAGATCACAAGAAAACGTTATGCCTAAGTCGGACATGAACTCAACTCTATCACCAGCAATATTATATAAATTACTGGAATGTTGGCGAGGTGTTGTTGTGCTAGCAAAATAATCAGTGACTGCTAATCCTTTTTGGTGAAAACTCCGTCAACATCAATCCAAGTAATATCAGGAAGATTGAAGTCACCAGTAACAATTAGTTGTTCACCAACACAAACCAATGGCGCAACAGCAGAATCGATGAAATTATTAATTCCCAGATAATATTCCAGAGTAGATCCGCAGGGAACATATGCAGCTACCACGAGGATGGAGGGACTGGCTACATTAATACGTACAGCAATAACATCATAAGTTGGATGGCATGCATTGAGCTCGTTTGAAATCGAACATTTAACAGCAACCAACACACCTCACCTCTTCAGGCTGGTACAAAAATCATGTCGATCATTCATGTGAACGACGTAGTTAGGTGGAAAATATTCCGCACGCCAAGCAGCTTTACCTCGAATGCTAGAAGCATTATGGTAGTAGTACATCAAGGTAAAATAGGTTTGTCCAGAACTTATAGGCGGAAGCATCATGCTCGAAACTGTATCACTTAAATTACGAGAGAGTTGACTGGCACAGCTGGTATCCGAAATTTCACACTGCAAGTTATTACTTGGGACAAATTTACTACCTAATAAGCTCTTATAATTTATTCTGCTGACATATCGAGAGCAGCAGTTGTTCGAAACTTCACCCGTGGAGGCCCGGTTGGCCAAGTATTAGGGTCTAGGGCCTTAATACGTACATCAGTTGTTATGCCCAATTTGAAGCAAACAAACTCCAGAGATTCGATACTCCGTTGTTTAGGGACCATGATTTACAGTCTTCAATCTCCAAACAATTTTTAGCCATGGGCGCAATTTCATTTTCAGAAGTATCCGGATTAAATTTTGAGACGTGTAGCCATATCGTCGGTATATAATGACCTTCACCCCAAAATTTTTCGAAAATTGTCTGGTACCACAAATAGTTTTTGTGCCCAGATTTTGAAGATACTTGTTCCCAACTACAGGTACAACAACACTGGAATTCATTGAGGACGAAGTCACCACATCAGAAAATTTTCTAGTAGAGGCCGAAGGATTTTGCATGGTTGGTTGTATGACCGCAGGATTAATAGGTGTAACAGCAGCAAAGTCTACCTTTTACGCTTTTATCAGACACAATCAGAGAAGCTGAATAATTTTCTTTGTCGGATATAAACCGTGAAGCCGAATCTTTGGTTGATCTTGCGATCGACGATGTGGTAGTCGTGCATGACAACTCAGGTAGCCGATCGAGGATCATGCCAAGTTGTTATTTGGGACTGGTAATCTTATCAAGCAGCTTCTCAACAAAGGGCTGCGGGGCAGTATTGATACTAAAATTGCAGTCTCTCATTACCTTAAGGAATGATTGATTCTTCATGAGGTCTCTGCAGTCACAACAGAACCACATAATGTTTGAATATTTCCGCGTTTGGTTATATACCACACGGTCCACTTCAGCACAACCATATTGGAATATTTTGCCACAGAAACCAGAGCTGCTGATCCTCTGGTTATTTGTAAATGTCAAGCTGCATTTACAGCAATCCATATTTTATATTTATATTTTTATTATATTTAAACAAACGTTTATACCATTCAAGGCCCACTTACAATTCAATACATATAATATGTATTCTACTTATTTTCTTTTTTTCCCGTTTTATTCTATGCAATCTTTTCTGGGGCTCAAAGTACTCCCAACTCTTTCGCAGTTAACTTTTACCGTCCTACTTTACGCAGAACTTGCCAAATCGAGGACGTACTACAATAGCCTCATTTTGTATAAACCACCTGCACATTGCATTGCTTCATGCCTGCCTATAGTCGTGACATGAAAGATGGGTCGGCCCATAGATTCTGCAGTCTCAACAGGGGTTCATAGTTGTGTTCATCGTCATCACCGAGCGTAATTAGATTATCTTTTAAAAATTCATAAAACTCGGAATATAAGGCGACACTATATAACTTATATATGGCGACACGATTGATAAAATATAAAACTATCTGCATGAAAATTGTAGACTGAAATGTCACCTTTAAAATTCGCGTCTTCATGACGCAATCTGATTAGTGTTGTCCGATATATGATATCACACTCCATTTAGTGACAAAAATCTCTCAATACTTTTTCCCTAACCTAATATACTAAATGTAAGCGTCATTTATAACTCCGCAACCATTCCCCCTCCCCCGGAGCCCTATGGGGTTATATGGTATGGTCGCCCGGCATCTCCCAACCATGAAGAACGTTTAAGGTTGAAACTGCATCGGTTGGGTTCGGAGGTCAAAAGAGAGCATTGCACCAATGTACTTTTAATGGGAAGTCGGTGAAACAGCTGCGAATCGAGTGCGGAAGTGGCCAAGACTGGCCATTATTTTCCTGAATGTTCGAAAATATTCCCAGAATGTTCTAAAATGTTCCAGACAGTATATTCTAGAACGTTCGAGAATGTTGGAGAATGTTCTAGAATCTTCCAGAATGTTATAGGAGCTTCCAGAAAGTTCGAGAATATTCTAGAAAATTGCAGAATGTTATAGAATCCCCCAGAAGGTTCGAGAATTTTCCAGAATGTTCTAGAATGTTCTCGAATGTTTCAGGATGTTGGAGAATGTTCTAGAATGTCCCAGAAGGTTCTGGACATCCAAAGGGGCTTTCGGTTCCGAAACTTCCAAGAATTTTCTAGAATGTTCCAGACGGTTGTTGGACGGAGGCCTTCTCGCCATAATATTCCTGAATGGTTAAAAAGGTTACAAAATTATCAAGGCAGAATATTCTACTATATTCCAAAATTTTTAGAATGTTCGAGAATGTTGGAGAATATTTTAGAATGCTCTAGAATGTTCGAGAAAGTTCTAGAATATTCTGGAAAGTTCAAGAATGCTCTAGAAAGGTCCAGAATGTTGTAGGATTTGCCAGAATATTCGGGAATGCTCTAAAAACCGGAAACCGAAGTTCTGAATCTTCTTGAAAATTTTCGAATGTTCCATTATCCAATTTTGGTGAAGATATTTTCTAGCTCAGAAGGATATAAGGCGATGGCGAGACTCTTACGTCAGTATACTTTTGGAAATCAATTAGAGCATGGATAAGTGATAGAAAGTGAAATAAATTTTAGTAAATATTTTTAAACGTGTGTTAATGGGGAGAATACCTTGATAGTGGTGAATCGAACTAGAAAGGCATCTCAGTAAAGAAATGAAACATATGAGGAACAAGAAGCAGAAGCAGGTTTAGCTTCACAACGGAAGAGAATGAATAGCTTGAGAGAAAACTTAACAGATGAACAACGAGAAGAAATTGGAGAAGAGGATCGAGTGAGACACTCAGCAAGCAGACATAGAGAAACAGCTGAAGAAATAAGATTACGAAATATACTCAGTAGAGTTACAATGAGTGAAATTCGTGAAAGATAACGATCGCAAGCGCATGATACAAAACATTAGTGTACGAGAAATGGCGATTCAATCCTTTATCATTAGCAAAATGGATTAAGTGTGTCAGTTCTATCTGCGGGGCCAAGGAGTTCAGTACAGAAATAATATGAGTGTGTTGCATGGCTCCACTAGAATTGTTCCATTACATGACTGAAGAAACTCCGGTATCAAAACATTTTTACAAAATACAATGTTTGTTTTCAAATGACATCATTTGGTGCCACTGCCACTTCCAACCAATATGGGTTGAGTTGAGTGTTGCATTAAAGTTAGCTTAAGTTTAGTTGATGAACGCATACAATTTTTCAGACTATGATGATTTGGAGTTGGGCGTTGAGTTTGGGGTTGGCTTAAAAACTGAGTTGGAGGTTGAATTGGGATTGATTAGGGTTATTTTTGAACCGTGTTGATTTGAGGACTGAGTTGAACACCGAATTTGGGGTTAAGTTTGAGCTTAAGTTTTGTTTAATTGAGTTATATATGCACGTACATAGTTTTTGAAATCGAATTGATTTCGGAACGCAACAGCCAACCTTGAGTTTGGAGTTGAGTAAATGGTTGAGATTTGACTCGAGCTGAGGTTGAGTTGGGCTTTGAGTTTTGCGTTAAGTTAAGAGTATTGCTTTGAGTTGGGTTCGATATGTATAGGTTGAGTTAGAGTGTAGAATGAAGAGTTTAGCTGGGGATTTATTTTACGGTTGAGTTGGATATTAGATCAAGTTGATTTCAGATTCAGTGAAAGATTGAGTTGGGGTCGAGTGACAAGTTTTGTTATGAAATTTTTAGGGTTTGAGTTTGAGGTTAAATTGAGTTAGGCGTTCAATTGGTGATTGAGTTGGAGATTGAGTTGGAGGTTCAGTTTGTGATTGAATTGGATATTCATTCAATCTTGCCTTCATAAACGGAAAATTCTTTTATTACAGATTGATCTGAGCAAAGCTTTTAACTTATTTAAACAAATATTTAGCAAAATAGTTTTTAAGATATTAAAATATTATTAATGAGTATACTGAGTAAACCTTTCTTCAATATTCCAAAATAAATATTTTTATCGCTTTTTAGCTTTTATTTTCATACCATCTTGTTGTTTGAATATACCAACAATCTTCATCTTAGTCCCATCCACTCATCTCGCTGCATCGCACACAAAAACGATAAAAAATTATAAGGATTATAAACAAACACCCACAAATCCTTGGATATCTTCAATTTTTTTATATTTCATTAAGGAGGGCAAAATCGATGTCGTCGTTGTCGTCTCTTTTGTTATCGACACCACATAATCCTTTAACAAATGACTGTGTGTTATCGGAAAAATAAATGGATAAATTGAATTTTGAGTTTTTTATTCTGTTATTTGATCATTGCGGCGCGCAAAATGGAAGGAAGGAAATGCAGTTTTGTCGTCAGATGTAATTTTGTTGATAAAATATTCTTTATGTTTGTACAAATATTATGAGAGAGATAATGATTTTGGTATTAAAATCACGTTTACATTTATGTATTACACGTTAAGAGGTTAATGGAATTTATAAGATTAAAATCAAATCGTAATTGAATATCGCTATAAGTGAGGTTGATAAAAAATCGCTAACCTAATATTTATCTCCCGAATAAAATCTAGGTATACGGTTCGATAAATTTATTTTCAACAATTTTATATGCCGAATAGTAGGATGTTTTGTTCAATTGGTAAAGCTTAAAATTATGTTCCCTAGGTAGCAAATGTGTATGTATGCAACACGGCAAATAAAACAACAACAACGGTTGATAAAAACCCCAAATAATACACGGTTGACTTTTTCCTGTTCTTCCTTCGTGCATGAAACATTTTGTCTATCGAAAACAATTTGATTTGTGTATTTCAATACCTACACCAACGACGTATCTAATGATATAATCTGGCTTGGGATTAATCAAAAATATATAGGGTAGGAGGCAAACACAAAGTAACCTCTTTATATTTATACACAATAATGTAAAGCTCTATAAATCAGTTAATTATAACTTAAGGCAATATCACAATATATTGTGTTGTAAATTAATTATTTACAATAAATCACGTATTGAAAAGCCCCACAGCTATTATTGTAACATGGTTACAATGTTAAAAATTATTTTAGGTGTTCTTTATAGTATTGTACAATACAAACAGATAAAGGAGTAAGTAGATGAGTTTCTTAATTTTTAATTTAAATAAATAAAATTTGTGTTAAGATAATTTTTTGATTACAACAACAACAACAACAAGAACAACTGAAAATAAAATGTTAAGAGGGAAGAGAATGTTTATTTCTAATCAAATCCCATTTCTAATTTAGGAAATTTGATTTATCTATCCCAATTTTTTATTTTGATTTTTTTTCAGAAGTCGTTCATTCGTTTATGTTCAAGTACAAGGGGTACATTTTACTTTATCTCATCATCACAAGCACAAAACTTTATCTTTTCGTTTCCAGATTATAAAAAAAAAATCGGTACCATACTCTCTCATGGGAAATGAAACGTTACAGTGATTAAATAATATTACGTTTTGTTTGTATCTTGGTTTTGGATATGAAGGGAAATTGGGATAATGGGAAGATAATTATTTGATGAGCTTTTATAGATCTGAATAACGTTTTTTTGCTTTTTTTTCCGAGAATTTCTTTCTTTTGGCAGACTGTTTAATGGTAAATAGATATTTTATTTTATGGTTTAAATTGCGGTTTTGCAGTCGTCGACCCAGATATAGTTGACATTACACTTTTATTTGTTCAAGTTGATTGATGTTTACATATAGTTTTGGCGATAAATGTTTATTTAATAAAGCGGAATATTGAAAACTCTTAAGTTATCAAGTTGATTGAAAATGCTTTTAACGTTAATCTATTTGAATCAATATTTGATGAAGTTCTTTATTTTTCTAAAGCTCCGACTGTATTGATTATCTCCAAACTAAATAAATAAATGTTAGTAGCTTAGTCGGTAAGCTTTCATTTCTGACCCTCCTCAAAACAATAGGAAAATTCGGGCCCCAAAGCAAGTTTTGCTTACGAAGAAACATGAAAAGAAGGTTTATTCTCTGTTTTCCATGCCCAAAATCTTTGTTTTCTACGTGTCTAATTTAGCAACGTGAGACTAACTGTTTTTTTTCCGTAATGGTAATTTTTTGGACTGAATAAAAACAACAGCAAAACAGTTTTGCTTCCCTATATTAATTTATCCCATGTGTATAGTATATAGCCAAAAAGATCTTCGTTGTTCTACGTTACTGAAGATAGCAGAAAAATATCAGCAGATAAATATTCTGCATTACAGACATATTTTGTATAAACAAAAAATAAATTCACCTATCATTTGTCGTGTGAGCGGTCTTTGAATATACTAGTAAGAAAAAGCCTTTGTAAACAGGCGTTCGAACAAAACGCAATAAATTAAAAGATAAAGCCACATCACAATTTGGTAAATTTAATTAATAACATGTATATAATTTATAAGCAACTTTTAGAAAACAATAATGTGGCAATATTAAATCTATAGAGCATCACTGGTTTAAAACATCGATTCCGCTTTCGTTGTTTTGGTTAAAAGCGTCACGCTCATACTCGTCCAACATTTCTCGCAAATGTTCATCTTCTTCGTCATCAAATACTCCCGCTTCAACTTGATCTGCTTCATTTTCGGTGTTGTTCCATTTCAATACTTCGGTATACACCGCATTTCTAATAAACACGTCTTCAGATCCATTAATTAGGCGTCCTGGATAGGAGGGGTCACACATTTTTATCTTTACATCGCAAGATTTTTTAACCCTTGAAAATCCGACATATATGTCCAAAGTTTGCCCCTGTGCCTTATTAATGGTCTTCTTTTAAATTCAAACAGCATAACAGTTTTGTTTATTATAGGTCGATTCTTGGAATCAGCACCGTTTGACCAATTCCAGATTCGGTTAGGACATCAGCTTTCAATATATTCCTCATCATGTCTCTATAATCAGCCGGGTTCCATTACAAAGCACACATTTTGTGATGAGATTCCTCAGAAGCATGATGATAGTCCGTTTTTTCAAAATGAGTCGATGCGCAGGCATTCCAGGCAAACTAATGTTGTATAAAAATTTCACTGTATAATTGTTTCTCATATCCCCATCATTGTCCCCAACCGAGTCATCGCTCAAGTAGACTTGGCTCTCATCGGAGAGCTCATTTCGAAGTTGACCCAATCGTATCTGATCGTATAATTATCCCAAATATTTCTTCTATCAAAGAACTGGTACAAATAAATTGTGAGGGAATTTTGACGATGTCCTCTACTAAACCCTCTGCCCTTGGAAGCTGCCATTTGTGGTAATCTATGTCCTCACATCGCATGTTGTCTTTTAAGCTAAGTTTTTAAAAATGATTTTAAGCCTTGCACTTCTGAATACATTTTTCCACAATTGCAGTACGCGTTGCATGAGGAACAATGGTTAGATATTGTCTAAAATCTCCTCCAAACAGAATTGCCTCTCCACCAAAAGGTAAATTGTTTTGCATTATTTCCTTAAATAATCTGTCCACTCTCCCCTCTTTGTGCATTCGTCAACAGCTTAGCTCTTCTTATATAGTTCTTCCTCCCAATAACAGATTGGTTGCAATTCCGGTCGATGCTGCTGGCAAGACTATCTTTCGTTTCCCAAGAAAGTAATGGATTAATGTAGTGTAGATGTAAGTCTTGCCGCTCCTTCCAGGTACAGTACTTTCTACAGTCTCAATAATTTTGTCAAAAGCACGCCTTTTGTTGAGTATTCAATGTTGTATAAGCATTTCCTCGGCCCGTTGATGGTATTCCTGGGGATTCGGTGCCATTGTATCAATTTTGGGCAAGTTGTTTTTTACTTCAGGCATGTTGAAGTCCTTCCAGTCGTGTGATAATAACACAAACGAGTTTCTTACACCCCTTAAAGGATGCTGCCCGCATTCATGGTCCCCGCACTCTTCTTGTCTACTGTGTAACCGGTGACAGTTCTCTTCAATCAGTGCCAATTTCTTATTATCCCATAGGTAACAATCTTGCAATCGGGGGCTCTCCAAATGTACAAATGAATGCAAATATTTGCCTCATTTGATCACATCCTGCCACACTGAATCATCCAGCAACCATTCTTTGGCTTTAGCATCTTTCTTAAAAGTTGAACAAACAACAATATTACCTTCTGTGGCATATGCCCTCAAGTCTTTGTAGCAAGTTGCCCCACTTTCATGACAGAGTAGCAGTGTAAGATAATATCTTCCAGGATCCTTGAGACTCACCGCATACATTCGAACCCCGTTTTTCGAACTTTCCATCGAGTTTTTTCTTGGTCTCAAACTTAGTGTACAGAAATTTCAGTATATTTGTACTGTTGCGCATTCACATCTTGCTCATTCAGTTTAAACCATGCAGTAAGCTTTGTATCCCTCGAGGCATCGCGTTCTACAGCAGCTTGTTCTGCACCTTCTCTGAAGCAAAGAGATTGTTCGTGGGTTTGGTCGTGCATTCGCATGCTAAAAATTCGCCAAATAGCTTCCTGAGCACTCACATATCTCCAGTCTACAAACTTTTGTGGCTCATTCTTGGCTTTGTCCTCAATTGTAGACGTATTTGAAAAGATAACGGATTTCACTGATGAACAAATCTCTACGTTAATATGGCAATTATATTTAAGGAGCAGATAGGGATTGTAAGGAACAACCCAGCTGTTGTCAATCATGTATAGTTTCCAATTTTTGCAGACAAAAAAGCATTTTGAAAAGGCTCCGGTAATCCCTTTGAACACTTTTTATCGACCAAGCATCGGCTGTTCGGATTATGGTGAGCTTCCCCGCATGGATTGTGTATCATGTGCCGAGTTACTACTTCGTACCCTCTCGGTGATTTATTTCGATCATGAATTTCAGGTTTCACGATATTATCAATGTGACCTGCTTTGTTTTGAATTTGTCGTTGGGGTGCAAACTAATTAAAATGTGAGCATGAGGCAGCCCCGCTTTTGAAACTCGATAACATGAATTTTGGCAATTACCTGCCCAACCAAAAATTTGTCCTTACACAGATTAAAAACACGAGCAACCAAGTCTGGTCGACGTTCTGCCTTTTGCCAAGATTCCAAGTGCTCCGTATCCTCCTCCATTAACTTCGTCACGATAGCCATAGCAACTTGGTAATTTTGTTGCATGTTTCTTGGGCTTGCCTTAAAGGTACTCCGCAAAATTATTGCCTTTCCTACTTTTCCAGCATTTTCAGTTCCATTGTTCACATGATTCCTCAATCACTTGTAATTTTCAGCACGCAAAGTGTCTTGATGTGTTTTGAACCATCGCAACTCGTTATAGCCTCGGCACGAACGTATAGGCACCTACAATATATTGCTGAGTCAACTTACCGCCATTAAGTATGGGATTGAATTGCTGGCGCCGAGTACTCCCTCATAGTAACCCTCTCCCTAGATTTTTCAGTTGGGGGATTTCTGCTAGTAAGAACTCTGGCAATGCCTGGATGCCATCCTCGTTGGTCAGAAGGAAAGAAGATGGGATAAATCATGGGATCTAAATCTGGATTCAATATATCGATTCGTTTCAAATTTGCATTTGGATTAATATAGGATCATGTCGTAAATGAAAAATTATGTCTCTGTCAAAAGATTGTTCTCCATCCTCATTTTGAAAGACGACTGCGACTTCGTTAGATACGGGCAAATATAGTAACGCTACGGTCTTTATTCTTATCACTCGTTATTGCAAGCATAATCTGGGGAATTTGTTCCAGCTTGCTCAGCTGCAACAATAGCCTGCTGTACTACCTCGTCCATCATCTTGAACGTGTGAGCAAATGGATTGGCACTCATTATTTGCCTCAACAGTCTCATCAAATGTTTCGTACAATCTTTGTTTTCAGGCAAGGACATTCTCTGTACAGCAGCATCATCCGGATCCAAAATGTAAATTTGTGTAAATTTTCTTGGTTCGCCTTCTGGAGGATGCAAGGTGCCAGATAAATGAACAACTTGACCACATATTCGAAAACAATGCGGCCCAAATCCAGGCAGCGGTTTAATACTTGCTCCAATCGATGCAAATAAGGCAAATAAACTATTGTAAGCACGAATATAGCTCATGAAATTTGAACTCTCTGGCTGCTCGTTCTTCATTAAGGACTTTAGAGAGTAAGATATTCTTGTAAAGGTTCCAGCCTCACCTGACCCTTTTCGCAGCATCGAGTAAACATATCTCTTTCGTTTCCCGTTCGTTCCCCAGCAAAGTTGAGTGAAACGCATTTGGAGCAAAGTAGGTCCGTTTTACCAAGATAGTCCTCTTAGAACTGTTGATTCATCGGATTCGCAATTTCTGGCAATTGTTTGAAAGGCCACAGATTTACTAACTTCTGATGTCGAGCTGCATCAACTTCAAATCGGGCGATTATTGGAACTATTATTGAAATTATTAGAACTTTTATAAACGTAATAATAGTTTTTAATTTATTTATTTTATTTATTTATTTACTTATTTAAAAAAATTTTGAGATACTCATTTTGAGCATAAGCTCATTTATAATGTAGTATCAGTGTAGAACAAGAGGTGGCCAACATACTAATAAAACCCCTGCATTGGCTACAACTTTCTTCGGCATTATTGCAACTTTATTTAGATTTTTGCACTCTTCTTAAGGGCGATCAATTGATTTTTGCTGTCTGCTGGCCATTTTTCTTTAAATCGGAAGGTTCAAGATGATATCACAAGGCCCAAAGGTCTGGGGCATAATTTGCAAATTTTGAAGCTGAAAACTCGAACTCGAATTTCTTATTCGAGGCAGTTTAAAGATGACATAACTAGTTCCCGACGTTGCAGCAATGGATATATTATTAGCAAATTTTTAATTTAAAATGAAATATACATTTTTTAATTATTTTTGAACAAAACTAATAAAACAGCGTCCAATTGACACGAAAGTCAAGGCCTATAAGTTAATTCACTTAATATTTAAAAAAAATAACGTACCTGGTTGAAAACATTGACAATCACCCGGAAGTTTGCATATTTTTGACACAACTCATTATTGTACCACACAGACAAACAGACAGACAGACAACGGGTCTGTTAATGGATACTAGAGTCTTATTAGAGAAAAAACACAAAAGATTTCATGTCATATTTTATGTAGGATCAGAGTGACACTAATTCATAACTTCATCCCTATATCCTATTCTTGTGGAATGGCCATATTCAAAACTTCAGCTGGCTGTAACATCATGAGGTAGTGGTGTGATTCGATATTAGCTCCACATTTGGTCGATTTTGTTGACCATTGCTCTGTTGCCTGATTTCCGTTTGATTTTGTGAATGAGTTTATGTGGGATGTATGTGCTTACAATCACTAAATTGTAGTGTATAACGGGTTAACAGCCCAACCTGTAAAACATTTTTGTTACGAAACCTCAACATGAGCCTCGGATATTTTTGGATTGACAACAACGACCTCGGATACGATATAACGACAAAGATTTTAAATTTGCAATTTGGAACGTACTCAGCCTAAACCGCCCGGAGAGCCTCCATCAGCTCTCCGAATAAACATTTACGTATAAACTCGACATCATAGTGCTACAGGAAACAAGACTAATTTGGCGTCAGTTTTTTGATTAGCAATCGATGTCGTCGTCAATTTGTGACTGACTGTATGCCTGTCAGTAATCGGATTTGTACACTCAGGATTCATGGACTTTAACATCTCATTTATGAACATTCCATGCCCCCACCGAGGAGAAGCTTGATCAAATCAAAGACGCTTTCTACGACTAGCTCGAAACCGTCCTGAGCCAAATTCCGCAACATGACATTAAAATTATTTTGGGCAACTTCAATGCTACATATCGAAGCACTATTGGCCCAAACTCCTTGCACCATACATCAAACAACAACGGGACGTGCACCATCGAGTTAGCTTTACTGTACAACTTGGTGGTTGCCAGCACATACTCCACACATAAGCGTATTCATAAAGTCACATGGAAATCAAACGACGGGTTAACCAAATCGACCACATCCACTTATCCAAGAGACAATAATCTAGCCTTAAAAACATTAAAACTAAACGTGGAGCTAACATTGATTCAGACCATTTCCTGGTAGTTGCTGAATTAAAATTTCGTCTATCAACCACATATAATAATCGCTTCCAGCGCATCACTCGTTGGAACACTGCGGCATTGAACAACAAGTTACCAGATAGTATCAGAAATATTGCACAATTAACCACTACCTGACTCCGTTCAAGAACAGTGGGACATAATCAAAACGGTGGTAACCGATGCCTCAAACTCCACCATAGGCCAAAATCCATTAAGGCCTAAAAAGCTCTGGTTTGATGATGATTGTATTGGTGCTATTCGGGATAAAGATCGTGAACGACAACGATATCGAGCGCAAAGAACAAGACAATGCCATAACGCCTACATGACTGCGAGGAGAACCGCCAATCGGCTGTGTAGATGTAAGAAACGGGAATGGCATGAACAACAGGCACGCCACATCCAAAATTCTAGCCTAAGAGATAGATATCGTTGCATAAGAGAATTAGCTACGGACTTTCATCCACGTAGCAGCGCTATTCACAACAAATCCGGTTAGTTGGAAATGACACTAAAATCGTCCTCAAAGTGTGGCGGAATTATTTCTCCTCACTTCTAAATAAACAGGCCTCTTGCTTCAACGCGATATTAACGTCGAGATGTCACCACCATCGCATCATATGATGAAGTGCGGAACGTGATATCGCAAATGAAAAATTACAAGACACCTGAGCTGGTGAGGATAGTATCTGCAACGAATAATGCTAAAATATGGCGGTGATTATCTGTTCTACCGCCTGTTTGAGCTAATATCAACAATTTGGTCTAGAGAAGAAATCCCAGTAGAGTGGAAGACGGCTCTTATTTGTCCACCTCATAAAAAGGGAGATCGATTGAACTGCAACAATTATCGCGGTATAGCTTTGCTGAACACGAGCTACAAGATTTTAGCCAACGTAGTCGCAGCAAAGTTACCAACTTATATAGCGAGAGGATCTTGCAATTATCAATGTGGTTTTCGACCAAATAGATCAACGACCGATCAAACTTTTAACCTGAGGATTGTGCTGGAGAAATGCTATGAAAATGACATCCTTGTCCACAGCAGTGATTTTGGGTTTGTTTGAATCGTCTCACCGGGGAACTATTGAATCCGCATGAGGTTCGAAACATTTTCATCGGTTGAGATCTCACTGAATTATTAACCTAAATGCAAATCGGCTTTGAACCGTTGTCCCACTGATGGCTGGCCAAATCAGCAAAATCAAATTTCCGACTCGCTCAGTAACAGCCCAATTCTTCAATCGCAAATCAGAGCTCCAGACTTTATCTCGGCGATCGAAACATCGTTAAAACCAGGATTTCACGAACAATGGCAGGTTGGTTGACAATTTTATTTCATCGTGCAAGTTTGATTTATACCGTTTTTTGAAAGGTGCAGGTAGAGTGGGCAGTGGCAGTATAAAAACTGTTAATTGATAAAAATTCGGTGATACAATTTTTCGCTTAATTTTCATACGATGATTGACCAATTTTATGGTAAAAGTTCCGAAACGAATTCTTAATCTTAGAAGTGAAGAAATTGCAATTAAAACCAACTTTCGAAACCGTACGTTCAACATTTTTTTTTTTTTTGCCAAATACAAATTAGGTACATACTTCCCAACTCAAATTGGAATTGATAAAATTTATTGTTTTATATTATTTCGGATTACATAATTATAGTTTTGTATAGATGTAGGTATATATTTGTTTAAAATTAATATATGATACGTAAGATCTCTAGCACCCCTTAGTATATAAACCCTTATAAATCGCTTAAAAAATTATTTTGTTTGGAATGGATCCCGTTTAATGTACTTCTCTAATAATGCTTCATCGGCTGGAGCGACCTGCGATAGTTTTGAAAAACCTTCTTCATCAACAAAACAAATTTCATGCCCATCAGGATCAGCTAAGATGATTACACGCACGGTAGCCTTGCCTGGTGTATCCAATGAAATTAAAGGTGTAAGAATTGTTCCATTTATTGCGGTTATTTTATCATTAAGAACAGGTTGCTGTTCATAAGGAATTGCGAATGCAATGCGACCATAAGCACTAGCCCGATTTATTGGTTCATCTGATTGTATCAGTTCGACTTTAGCTTGATTATTACTGTACGCTAATACAGCACTTTTATCGGTTTTCTCAATTACCTGCATTTCAAGAACATCAACCCAATAGCTAAGCGATTTCTCTAGATTTGATATATTTAAGCCAACTTTAATAATTGGATCAACATTTTTTCGCTGTTCTTCATCAAACACATAAAATTTATACCCATCAGGCGCACATAGTATGTGCATATTATTTTCGACGGTGAACGGATATTGATATTTCTTAGCACGGTGAATAATTTCTTTTGATTTTATTGTGATACCCTTAAAATCATTACCAAATTCATAACAGGTCACTCCATAGTTATACGCCAACTCAATCACAAAGTGATTCGATTCTGGACCGTATCCGATCATAGTTTTGCTCCACCGATTTTTATATGGGCTGTAACAATTAATTTGATTAAGATAAATCGCAATTAATTACATCACTGTAAATCATAAAGCAAATTACCCATTGCATTGTGCATCGCAACCTCCAGTAAATTCCTCGTGTCGTAAAACCTGTTGAATGGAAATTTAAAGTGTGTGTGTGTGAATACTTATTTATATAAAAATTTATAAGAAGAGGAGAATAAAAATATTATTGATACGTCATCTAAAGATAAGATTTTGAGGTATCGCATCATGAGATACAAACAGGAGGCCCTGTTCCAATTTACCTTCATCCCCAAAATATTTTTGTAGAAATGAATATTTTTTGCACGGTCACCGATTTTAAAGACATAATGTAATGCACGACCATTAATCATTTTTTATTAATGTTTATAACCAGAAATAAATAAACACACCTTTCACTATCAATTAAAAACCACCGTCTAAATTAAAAAGAAAAAGATTAAAATATGTCAACATCAAGTGTCATACGTCAAAACAGTCTTGTCGATAAGTTTTGACATATCGATAAGTTTTTAAAATGGCAAATTTGTTCTTCAAACACTTGTGTATTTTCTATAGCATACATTCAGGGGTTAACGATTTAATTTAGCAAATCACACTTGTACCTTGAATTGCGTCGTCATACACATTCAAATAAAAATACGTATGAAACACAGGATTATTTTATTTTACGTAGTCATATTCTGTTATTCAACGATGAAGAGCCGTTGCGGAAGCAGCCCTTTTCGTTTGTTGAAATTTTTTATTGTTATAAATGCAAAATGAAGTCATCGTAAAGCTCTATTACCATCGGCTGGTATTTGATGGTGGCTATGTAATCATCGATATCGTGTAAATTGATTTCTTATGTTGGTAAAAGTTTATTGGTTGATTCCATACTTCCTTTAGTTTCTCAGCTGTCTCGTTGTAGATCGACCTGCGATTCTAGTACCTACTTAGCCTGATTTGGTTTTCCCTTGGTGAAATTGTTAACGATGTCCCATGACTTATTGTCTCTGAAAATTGTATCAAGATGGGACGGTTGACCAAAATCAAGAGTGCGCAAGGCAATGAAGAAATGCTTGAGAAATTGACCGAAGTGTAAATTAGGCGTGATCTTATTATACAGAAGTAGCATAGTAAACTAGATTCTTTAACAAAATCTCAGACTTTGGTTTTAATCCTAAGGGGGATAAATCGGTGCCATAAATTATTTGTAGAAGATGTAATAGAAATTGACGTTACAGCTCTCACCTTGTCGAAAACCCCAAAAAATATAACCAAGGAGGGACATCTTGCAACAGAGCAAAGAGAAAATGATACTGACCGGTCATTTTCCCTTTGCTCTGTTGCAAGATGGTTATAAAAGAAAAGTGACAACAGAAAACCAAACAACAGAAACATAAAAGAAAAGTTAGACAACAGAAAACCAAACCAAATCCCTCAACTGGAGGCGCAAATCGAGTAGACTTTCCTGGCAATGACTACACCAAAAACATGTGTGTAATAAATTTGACCACAAAGAAAGATAGGGTCGATAGACCAAATCAAATATTAGAATCTATTCTCATTAACGTTGCCTACTGACGTTTCAAAAATTTCCTCAGGAACAATATTCAGCATAGGTATATCTTTTTAACGGTTTTATGCAAGTTGGGGTCGATGTAGAGAAGGGTGTGGATGGATGCTCAGTTTATTGTTGGCTGTCAAAAGGTTATACATGTTTTGGTGTGCTCGGAGATTTGAAGAAGTCGGTAGAAGAGTAAGTAGGTAGAAGGGATCTGCGACTTGAAGTCGTTAGACATTTTATTCATAGAATACTCGCCAAAAATTACATTTAACTTTTCTAACATGGTACTGAACTTTTTTCCAGTCAAAAAATCAAAATTTAATGCGAATTTTTGTTCCCTTGTATCACAAGTAAAAAATTGCAGAGCACACCAAAAAATCGTGTATCCTTTATGATGGTCAAAAGGTAAGGATTTAAAAAATACAGGATAAATTCAATACTAACATTTATTTTACTTCAGTAATATTCAGTCAGGATGGATATTCAGGATCGTATTCAGTAATTTGAAAATATTTGAGAATACATTTTATGGGAACCAAAATCGTAAAAAAAGGACAAAGGGGATACGTAAATCGGGGTGTTCCTGTATTGGCCCAATATCGATAAATATACAAAAGTCCTTACAAAAACTTTCAATAAATTGCCCTAACATTCCTACGGTACCTACAAACAAATAATTTGGCGTCATATTCATTCCCAGAACGTATAACAGCACATAGTTAATTCAGGCACACTCCACGGAAACTGTAGTTGACGTATTTAGCGAATGACCAGGTAACTATCTAACGCAAACCAATCACATCTTTGACCAAGATTTCAATATACGGAAAATTGTTCACGTTGGCTCAATTCCAGAAGTTTTGTGAAGCTAATAATGGAACTATTCACATGGGAACAGCAGCACTTTATCGTACTTGCTCTAATGGATTGACAAAAAGGTTCGTGGGTCGTCTAGGAATTTTTACAAACATACAGATCAACACCTAATTGAAGCTTAGCGAACGCCGAATAATAAATCACCTGCTGAAAATATAACATACTTGATAGGCCAAAATGTAATAAAATTAATTTTCTCCGCAGCCAGACATTAACTCAATTAGGCGTTCCGTAACTGTAACTTTTAAAAAAGCAGAAGCAGAAAGGAGAACAACAATTTCACAGAAACCAATCAACAAAATTATAACATTTCAAGGCATTGAATTTGGTGTAATTTTCAAAAGTATTTTCAGGTGATGTTATATACAATAGTTCGCAGTTCACAGTTTAGTTGTCTTTTGTAAATATTGAACTGGAGGCGACAGTGGCAGGCAGTAATATCCGGAAGAGGAATAGCCGCAGTTCAACGTGTGTAACGATCGATTAAGGTCACGCAATACCAATGATGTCGAGGTGGACTTCCATTTCCACAAATGTATACCCAGACGAGATTTAGCGTGTCGAGAAATTTTTGATTTTTGACAAGCTATACAATTTTGAGCCACAATCTTTGAGTCTTTGTTGATTGAAGAGCAATTGTCATGTTTTGTTAAAAGTTTAACTGATGCTTTAATGCCTGAACTATGATAATTTGTGAAAAGAGTCAACAATTTAGAGGTATGTATGGTTTGGGTGTAGCTTTGGAAATATCGCAAAATAATAATTTGTTGAAGTTAAGCGAAACCGGAATTTGTTTGTATTTTAAATTCGAATTTTTACTTAGCCAATACTTTCTGGAATTGAAATTTGACTAATGCGTGAGAGAGCATTTGCAACCAAATTATTGGCACCCGAGATGTGTCGTATGCCAGTTGTAAATTGTCTAATAAAACCCAGGTGCCTAAATTGTCTCGGAGATGCCTTATCCGGATTCTGATTAACGACATAAAGCAAGGGCTTATGATCAATAAACTTCCTACCCTCAAGCACAGAGAAGAAACTGAGTGGCTGCTATATGTATCCGAAACATACTGCTGAACCACTGCCTCAATTTCCGTTCAAGCTATAAGAATTCCACAGTCCTTTTTGTAGCGCCTTAAAAAATCGTTTATTAGAATTTAATCTGATGCGGCTCCCGGATAAAAATGCCCCCCAAAAATTTGTCAATACCTTGTCCAGTTACCGTATGGCCTAAAACGGAATAACACAGCATGCATCAAACGTTGGAATGATTGTGCTGCATTTCTAGGCAATTGGTGGTAATAACCGAAACATCTGTCCCCGTAAAAAATTAAAAATTTTGCTTGTAAATTTTGAGCGTGGATGAATAAGCGACTATCACCGAACGTCGCCTAAAGATGATCGGAATTTGTTTTTCTTTGGATTTCTGTTTTCGTATTAAAAACAGTAAACGACGACGGGAACGGTGTATAGCTTTGCTCACGACGTGGATCTGGGATTGCATAGCTAAGGGCGCGTCATGTTGGAATGGGGTCAGTACCGTTTGAACCTGCTATGGTAGTTTTTTCATCCACAACTGTCTGATTGCTTTTTTCAGCGAAGGTTGTCCTAGCATTCAACCTTAATTGGTTCATTGGCGAATTTAAAGTTGCGTTATTGAGTGTTTAAAATGTTTTATACAGCCTGCCATTTTTACGGTAAAGCCAGCCCCGATAGTTCGACCTGGATGGCTTAAATAGGTATAAAATACCAAGTTGTTTACTTCATTTTGGACTACCTTTGTTTTAATACAACTTTCAACAATCCTGGAGCGGATCAGACCTGGAGTCGCTAAATCAGTTTGTCGATACCATTCTTAGGGGCAAAAAACTACCTTTCCACAAATGTTCATCCAACTTTTCGCCTTAAAAGGATTCTTTCCAAAAGAACAACCAGTACCATTTTTTTTATTAAACCGGACGGGTCAACTAGAGACTCTTTGTTTATCACCATGATAGATAAGCTCGAACCCCCATTTCGCTTCCTCTTGCTTAACAATCTTCCAATTAAAATTAGGGTGTTAGCCATAATAATCTTCGTGACCTCATCAGAGTAAACCGGTTCAGAGGGTAGCCAGACACGTGACCTTGGCCTGCTAAACCTCTTGTACTTCGGCTGCCGCTTTTTTATAGAGATATTTATAGTGATTTTTATATCGATCTATGTAGGATGAAGGGGTCCCGGATTTTCCCCTAGAACCTTTCTAAAGACTAGGTTTAGTGCGTTATACACCAACTTCCATCTTTCCGACTGATGCTCCAATCTTTTTGACTCTTGTTAATGACGGTTAGTATTAAAGAACAGCTTTGGCTTGTTCTCCTTGGAAGAGCCCGATTTCACATCAGCCATCATTTTGACACGCTTGCTGTCGACCGCTTCCACCTCGTTCTGAGACTGCTGTCTTTTAGACACATGTTCGTCACAGCCCATTTATCCCGTGACGTGAAGGCAGTGCGACGATTCCTGTACCGCCGCTCCATCGGAGTTGGTCTCTGTTCCTCCGTGAGCTTCCCTTGTCGCTGCCGGCTTGCTCAATATCCTCCACTGTTCAGCGTTGGTACCGCTGACTCCCGACTTCGGTACATTAGAGTCATCCAGATCTTCTTTTGCTACAGCGAGCCCCATTCATCCGTTTTGAGATACTCCTCTTCGATGTATCCGGCTGTAGGAAAGTGCCGGCCCTAACTTTAGTTTGTAACTTTTAGGAACAAAAATAATAAATTGCCAACAAATTTAGTATTTGGGGCAAATTTACTACCATTTAAGAATACTTAAATTATAAATCAAAAAATTATGATTCTTTTAGGATATTCTGAGTAATGGAGATCTAATTTTAAAATTGCTTCGTTCACCTTGTTTGTCTCGATTTTTATTTTATTTTACTACGTTTTTATTAACTCGCTTTCTTGTCTGTCTGCTTATCTGTTCGGTACAAATTTTGCAATCGATTTTAAAATAGCTTCCCGATGAGCTACAGACTTGAAACGTATAGCCAAATGGTAAAGTTGACTATGTTCATGGTTTCAAAAAAAAAAACAAATCTCGTTAGTTCTATGTAAATGTTTATTTGACAAGACAAGAACAAATAAAATAAAAAATATTAAAAGATTAGTGCATTAGTGACAATTTCTACGATGGCCAAGGAGACAGCCACCCAATGCAAGCGACGCCTAGATAAGGAGAAGCAAAAACGACAAGAGAAGCTTCAACAGGAGTTGCGCTTCTTGATACATCTAAAGATAGGTCTCGTGATTTGTAATTATTGTATTGTGCCAACGCGAATTTAGTTTGCTTGATATAGTTTCCATTTATTTCATTGAAAATTCGATTTTTTTTTAATATTATCAGCAAATTCTGAGCTAAAAAAATCTAAAATTTCAAATTGTGCTTCGATTGCGGGTCTTGATACCTCTAAAGATAGGATGGGAGTTTTGCTGTTAAAATTTCGAATCTAGTTGATGCATTGTTGCGTTAAAATCTGTATGGCTTTAATTATTATCGAACTGTATAGCTTCAACTATTGGGGTTCAAGCTGCTATTCACTTATGACAACTAATGTCGGTTTGTTACGGGAAATGAAAGTACAGGAGCAGAATATTGCAGTTGTCAGAAGAGGTGAATCATCATTGGAGTCATTAAGAATGGGGACCGTTGAAAATGGAAATTTAGTGTTAAACGATGTTTTGTTAAAACAACGGATTAGAAATGTAAAGGATCAAAATTAGCAAACAGTATTGATATCAGAAAATAAATCGAAAGCGATGGAATGGCATCGTAAACTATACCATCTTAGCACCAAAAAATATGAAACATCTCTCAAAGCCAACTGGAGGATTCCACATCGAGAGAAGGATTTAGATGTCTTTGACTCAATCTGTGAAACTTGTATGGAAGTAAAGCTAACGAGACATCCGTTATAGTAAGATTAAGGGCGGAAAGAAAACTGCAAATAATTCATACCGGCCTTTATGGTCCTTGACATACATACTACTTGATTACACAATTAGTCATTCATATACTCCTCAATTAAACGGGAAAGCGGAACGTTTTAACAGTACTTTAATGGACAAAGCAAGATCACTAATTTTTGATTCAAAATTAAATAACAATTTATGGGGAGAAGCACTTCGTACTTTAAAGTATCTGTTAAACCGAAGTCAACATCTCCTGTAGAAAATTGAACTAAAAAAACCCAATCTGTCGATATGTTTGGAAAATACGCATACACTAAATGTCTAGGTAATTTGAAGAAACTGGACAGTCGGAGTGGTAAATTCATATTTGTAGGATATGGATTGAACGGTTACCGATTATGGGATGTAGTGGAACAACACATTTTGTAAAATACACACACATTTTGTACCTTTTTTGTAAACAAAATAAATTTTAGCAGAAATACGATCAGTACAATACCAGTTTCCGGTTTAACCGAGACAAAGACAAATGTAACCGAATCTATAACGGCCATAATTAAAGGTCACCACGTGGATAATTTCTCCACGTTTTTCACTTTAAATCTTACAAGTATTTTCATGGCTAATAAAAATTCACAATCACAAATTTTCAGGACAATCTGTATGTGGTAAAAACATGGTATTTTAAATTTTTTTTATTTAAATAATATTGTTACTAAAAATCATTATTTTTTGTATTCACTATTAGTGAAGTTATATGTTGAACCCATGGGCGAATCTAAACCAAAATTCTGGGTGAAGTAACATTTGTTTATATAAATAAAATTTGAAACCACAAATTATATTGATGAAGGAGAAGGAGGGAGAGGTAATTACCCATATTAGCCCCGCTAAATTAACAACACAAGTAATCTTTGACTAAACATTTGGTTCAGTCACAGTCTCAGCTCACAACTCATATTAAATTTGAAGGTAAGTTGGTAGTTAAAACTTCTACTCATACATTTATTGCAAATCAAATTTAGAAGTGCCACTTCCGGTTGACCAATTTCCAATATTTTATATAGCATGCTAAAAATTTTCAGCTCAATTCATTAAACGGTTTGGGCTACAGAGAGAGTAAACAGACTGCCGGACCAGCAGATATTGGGTGAAGTGAATAAAAAAAAGTAAAAGCTTTTACTTAAATAAAAAAAAAAAAAAAAAAAATTCTTGCTGGTAAACGGATTAAATCGAATGTTTTACTTGTAATTAAGATAAGCATTATAATGACCTTCAAATATTTTCGTATTCAACAAGTAAATATGTGAAAGCATTGATTAGTTATCAAGATAACAATTTGAAAAATTCAAGTAAAAGAATTAACTTCTAATTATTCGCTTCACTCAATATTTTAAAAATAAGCCAAACGAAAAAAAAAAAAAAAATAAAAATAAAGGTGTGGCCAACACACGACTTTCTTTTACGATTGGGTAATCTTGAGAAACTTATTACTTCGAGAGAAGAAGAGGGTGGGGTACCTGCCATACAATTGATCCAAAACACCTGGTTATATAACTATTTACGATTTTTTGGTGTACAAATTTGTTTTTGGAGGTTGAAGACTGACTTAAGAGATTTAGTTTGGGATTGATTTGGGAGTAGACTTAATTTTGAAGATCAAAGTTCTGTTCACCTAATGAGGTTCCAGCCCTTTATATTTTCTTATAAATTTAACATTTTAATTATTTTTACATTTTTTTACTATTGTAATTAGGAACATTTTGTTTTAATAAGTTTTCTGTAAATCTTAAATTTTTTGAGATATTTGCAAAATAAATTGTCTATGCAGTTTGACAGATATATGTACATTCGAAACCCAATTTTTCGGACTCAGAGAACCCCAAAACGGATAAATCCCGAAAAATGTTATGGTCAAAAATTTTCATAATTACTAAGAAATTTTAATTTGTTTCCTTTCGGAATTGTTCTCATTTAAAAATAATTATGTGTGTGTGTGTTGAATACATACTAATTTAACATATAAATTGGTGAAATAAACAAGCACATTGTTTCTCGATTTTATAAATTAATAAGATTTACTACGAATTTGGCTCAGAAGCGACACCAATTAAAACATAAAATTTATTTTAAACAATATTTTCGTATACGCATCCACAAAGCTTTTTACATTTTCACATTGAATAACAATTCCAATTATTTGAATTTAACTTTGCGTATTAAATTTGGAAAGTGTACAAATTAATTTCATTAATTAGCGCTTTAATAAAATTAACCTTAAGTGTAATGAAGCAACTTTATGAAATAACAACAGGATAAAATGTAAAATAAAAATTAAAAATTCCACAACGCGACCGATTTAATTATAATATTCTAATTATAATAAATAATAATTTATTTTATGATTGTGTAATATAAAATAAACTATGTATATAGTTTTTCGGCTAGTAGGTATCCGTTATTCGTTATAAAGTATTAGCATTTTATTTTATACTTAATAAAATTTAATCAAAAATCGATTAAAAATCGTGCATATTTTAAACAAAATTTTGTTTTGTGTATGACACCGAATAGAATATAATTATTATGTGTAATCAAAACGATAAATAAATTAATTAAATTGGGTATCATATTGTTGCACCATCATATTGTAGAAAAATTGTCTTCCGTGTGTGTTTATATACACACGACAGGTACCAAGCTTTTTAATAATTCCGGCACAACAATAATTTATTTATGTATTCAACAATTGGGTTACGGAACACGGCATAATATGTTGTTGGTTAAATTAAAAATTTATGTCCTTCCATTGTAACATCATTTTGCTGTTTACGTTGTGATGCTGTTTTGTGTACCACAGTTTTTATTATTACCATTAGGTTTTTGTTTTCTTATGTCGTTCACTTGTTGGTACTTCATGATGCCTCCTTTATTGTTAACATTACTTTCTTTCGTGTATACTTGTTATTGTGTTTTATAAAATGTTTTTGTTTGTTGCTTTTCTTGTCTGCGAAAACATTAACAAAAATCTAAATGACATGGTTGCTTTTTTTTGGTGTATCATTAAAATGAAAGGTTAGATGTGTATGATTATTGAGATGTTTAATTAAATTTTTGTTTGTCTTTTTCATTCGGTTTGTTCAATGGCATAGAACTAACGATAGTTTTGCCTAATTATTATTTTTTTGTCTTGTTTGTTTATGTCTAAATATATTTTTTAACCTCACTCACTTCATTACAATTACAACATTAAGTTTAATTATAAATATTTAATGGAGGGTCCCAAGTTATGCTTATGTACGTATAAAAGCACATTGTCTCTCGAGAATAAAGTAAAAAAAAAAAAGTTGTATGCAATAATTAAAAACGCGGATTAAAGTTTCAACCACATCACAGCACAGTACAAAGTTGTTAAAAAAGCACAAAAAATGAATAAAAATTAACATCACGAACCAAAATAAAAAACAAACATCTTTCGTCGTTGTTAATGTGTAACGTATAAGGACGCGCACATACACATACACAATGGTACATGAATGATATTTAACACAAGATCCAAGGCGGGGAGAATAATTACAAAAAAATTTAATTTAGCATCATAAAATTTAATTAATAATAATAAAAATTGTTGTATAAATATATAAGTACATAATATAATAAATCTGTTAATTTTTTTATGAACTTTTAATTACTTAAAAAAAAAAAATTATTGTTGTTGTGTACACAACACTGTGTAACGTTCCAAAGCATAACACATTTCTTTGCTGCTAAATCATTAAAATTATAACATATAAATGTTTTAATTACTCGCAGCTCTCGACGGAAATTGAATTGATTTGAGATTTATTGTATACAAATTTTATGGCCACAATGAAGCTTTTTTTAATTTTTATTGGCGAGCTCGTTAATTAATATTTTAATCGATTTTTTGTTTAGCGTAAAATGTTAAGACAACATAAATCAAATCAAATTTCATTATATAGAAATTATGGAAAAAGAATGAGGTTCATTATGTACTTATATGTTGTAAAACTTGTAAGGTAAATTTTTTTCCAGTCAATAAGAAATATACAAGTTACACATTACCTAAAGAGACTAGCGACTTAAGAATTTTTTCTGGCCGTTACTAATATCTCTTAGTCTCTTAGTTTCTAAGATATCATTTTTATAATGGCACAATTGTTTTTATCTAATACTACTATATTTGGATAAGTCGGTGGACAAATTATATTTTTTGCTGATCTGGAGGTTCCCAGGGATGGTCTGGCATTAGAAGTTTCATAAGAATGTCATTTCTTAAAACCAATGAAATGTCTTCTTTTGCAGGTTCAACAAGTGATTGACTTAAAGGATGTTTCTTTAAGAAGCTCACAATTTATGTTTCAATTTCTTGTACTTCTACAATTTTTCCGACATAGAAGATTAACAAGGATTTGAGTGTGAACTTAACCAAAACGTATGTTCCTGTTTCCAGTATATCCGTATCAATGAGAAGCATTTCCGGAGTATCATTGTTAGACGATTCTTCTTCTGAAAAATCGTAAACTGAATCAAGAGATTCGGCATAAGAAATTGCGTCCGAACCGTCTTCTGATGAAGAAAACTCAATATTTTTTTGCTTTTTCCTTTTTTGCTGTTCCCTTTGGCTTTTTAGTAATTGCAGTAATTTTATCGTTTTAGATGTATAAATTCGTGATGTACCTTCTCTTTAAGTTTGATTTTTTTTTTCCTAATCCGACGAATAGGGAGAACTTGGTCAGGACTCATTAGAAAATTCATGCGTTTATCGTTGTTACAACAGACTATGTTATTGTGGTTTATGTTCGCAGACGTATTTTAATTATTAGAGACGAAGCGCTGTTCCTTTCTGCAATGATCTAAATACAACAATTAATAATCTTCTTTAAAAATGAGCTAAGATAATATACCTACTGTTCTGTTGAACGCTCTGAGACGAGCCACGCTTGTTTTTCCGGTTTTTTTTTTAAAGAAAGCGAAGGGTCCTTTTAAGGTAGCCAAAGAGCCAATCTCTGCCCGCAGTTTTATTTGTATCCCATGATGATGGGCGTGGAATATCATTAAGCCTATAGCAAACTGGTAAGCAAAACTCAGGGCAGCTTTATCTTCCTGAAGTTTAGTTAATACTTGATTAACAGCGTATTTTGAAGAGTATTTAAATTAAACTCCATCGTTACTCAATTCATGACCTGAATCAATGTTTGCATCTACGGCTAGTGGAATAGTGGAATATAGAGTGCTTCTTTTAATGTTGTATTTTAAAGAAGCACTGGTCGGCGTTTCAATTTTCCTCATTACATCCAATATTGGGGTTTTGATGGTTTCTTCACTTATAGCGTTCCTAACAGTTTTTCTTTTGTAATTTCGCACCATTTCTTATCACCTAATATATCCAAATTAAATGTTATTATTTTCCAGTTAAGGGGGCCAGATTCGCCAGTATATGGGGAACATTCATCAATGTCGAAACTGCCCCATTCCACGTTGGCGAATGTGTCCCATTTCTGTAAATTACAAATGAACCAAAAACTTAATTATGTATTTTGATTTAAGTAGAGTAAATATGAAATTTCTGCCCCACAAGCGGACATTCCGGGGCAAAAGGAAAACATTCAGGGTCAAATATCAGCATTTAGGGGACGGGTGGTCGAGTTGTTTAGGGGAGATATCAATATTTAGGGGGAAAATATTTGACGACACACCGGTAATTTAGGGGTAATTTACCGCCATCATGGATTTACAAGCCAACATTTAGGAGGAAATACCAACATTGAGGAGAATTGTTTGACTACGTACATATAAAGAGGGAAAAACAAAAATTAAAATAATTCTACTTTCTAAACTCGTGTTGAACTATGTACGACTAACCGTTGTTCAGTACTTTTTTTAGATTTTTATACCTTTAGGAAATTAATTAAAAATGGTGTGGTGAATGTGCCCCCACGGCGAATGTGTCTCACTCTACTTTTCTGAGAGCCTGGCATGACTGTATTTTTTTTTTGTAATATGCTAGCAGGATTCCTGTTTTTATACATCGATGGCGACACTAGCTGTTCTTGATTCTTCACAAGTGATTTCCCAAGCTTATAGTCCGTGGTTTGTTACTTAGTTTTGCGTCGATCCCAGTTATGATTATACCTGCTGACTGTAGAGTTCCCAAATGTTATTTGTTTGGGAAGGGCAGCCTTCTACTGTGGAATTTGTCCTTTCCACTTTATATACTCGAACACATTCTTAAAGTTAGCAGCCGAAAATAAAAAAGTCGATAATGCATATCGTGCTATGCCAGCCGAAAATAAAAAAAGGTAATTGAGATAGTGTTATCCCAGCCAAAAATAAAAAATTAAGTCGTTATCAAACGGTAGGTAGTGTTTAGCCTAAAAATTACTTGGGATGTATGGATCGCATAAGACCTTTATCAATATTCGTAGGGCTCCAGTTCCTCGTGGAAAATTGTGCGAAATTCGTGAAACCCTAAAAATAATTAAAATTGGAATAAAATCAGCCTCTATGTAGAGTATTATGTATATCTGGGGTTAGATTGCATTGATGTGACTTGTCAATAACTGTCGCAGGTCAGTTTAATTTCCCGTGGGAAATCTGGGAAAATTTAATAAAGTTTCAAGCCGAAAGTAACGACATAAAACTAATTCATCTTCAGATATACACTCTAATTTTGTGAATTCTTCTGATTTTCCGATATTTTCCACAACTAGATTAAACCAAATTTTTCCCGCAAAGTAGTTTTCCAGTAAAAAAGTCGATAATGCAGATTACATTATTAATTTTCCAGCCGAAAATAAAAGAAATTGTAGTTATCAGCAGGAAGTAAATAGGATACATGGATTGTAATAAAAATTTTTGTAAACAAATTTTGTCCAACCTCTAATCGCGGAAAATATCGGAAAATCAGAAGAATTCACAAAATTGGAATAAAATCGACCTCTAGAGTGTATATCTGAAGTTGAATCAATTTTATTGGATTTGTTCAGCTAACGCAGGAAAAAAAATGCAGTTCAAGTTTGCCGTGGGAAATCTCGGAAAATTCGATATTCCAAAAATTCCTAGAAAATTTGTATAAAATCAGCCTCTAGAGTGTTATGTCTGGAGGTGTATTTTATTGATTTGACCTGCTAATAGCTAGCGCAGGAAAAATATTCAGTACAAGTTTCCCGTAGGAAATCTTGGAAAATTAGAAAAAGGTTCCAGGAGAATATATAAGAAATGAATGTATAAAATCAGCCTTTAGAGTGTTATGCCTGGAAATGGATTACATTGATGTAACTTGTCAATAGCTATCGCAGGAAAAAAGTCACATAAAATACATCTGAAGACATCTAGAATTCTAGATGCTGATTTTATACAAATTTTCTAATGATTTTTTGAAAATCGAGTTTTCCGAGATTTCCCACAGGAAACTTGAACTGAATTTTTTTAATGCGATAGCTCTTGACAAGTCACATCAATGTAATTCATCTCCAGACATAACACTCTAGAGGCTGATTTTATTCCAATTAAAATATTTTTTTGGGTTTCGCTAGTTTTTCACAATTTTCCACGAGGAACTGGAGCCAGGTTTTGCCATATAAGAATATTAATAAAGGTCTTCAATGCGCTATTCATGCATCCTTAGTAATTTTTAGGCTTAACACTACCTTATTTTCGGCTGGGATAACACAATCTGCATTACCGAATTTTCACTTTCGGCTGGCAACTTTCGACTAACTTTAACAGTATATCAAAACGAGTTTAGTAATTTGTAGCAAAAATCTCTATAATATCATGAAAATGATTTCATTTTATCGAAAATAACTGGGGCTAACAAAACTTACAATTATGGCGTTATCAAATAAATTGGGGTCTCAAAAACCAGTCAGGCCGGTTCTCAATGATGATTTAGCGGCATTGTTGACCGTAAACAAGTTTCTGGAGTGAATTCCAAATCAAATTCGGTACACATCTGTGCAAATCACGTAGCGAAAAGTTAGGTATCATGTGACTACTGTTCGTCTGAACCATTTCATTTTGGATCACGGTTCACTAGACGGATTTATATAACCCTATTTGCGATACCCTAATAAATGGCAGCAATCAGATTCTTGGAAATAGAAAATCCCACGAACAGGATGCGAGATTGTGGAACAAAATAATGCGATGAAAGATGTTTGCAAATAAATATATCGAATTAAAAGTGAATACCAGTAACTCATTATTACATTTTTTTTGTTTTAACCTTCCTGTCAACACGATACACCTGGGTGTGTATTTGATTTTTTGTAACTGAATGAAGTTTTTTTCTAATAAAGTTAAATGAAATTTTCATTATGATATCGTTTCTATATTTAATGTTTATTCGTCTTTGATGAAAAACTCTTGATTAAATTCATACACACCAGGGGTTGAACGTGTTGGTAAAGTGGTTTTATTCTCGTGTTGACACGAAGGTTAAAGTCGGTGACAATACTGAACCCTGAGGAACATCGGCATTAACTGAATGGGTACGGGAAGTTAAACCTTCCACTACAGCTTGGATTTTACTTCCTGTTACAAAGTTTTCCACCCATAATGAGTTATAGGTTTGTTACCTCCAAACTTTCTCAGTTTTGCCCGTAATGTCAAACCACAACATATGAGAAGTTAGCATGAAATTTTCATCCCGAAAAGATTTTTTTAAAAGTGCCTGCCACATTAATTTATTTAAAAAGCTTGATTTAATTTTTGTGAGGTTTTAATGTATAGCACATTTTTACTAAGACATCCAAATATTTCGTCAATTGTCATAAACCTTCGCTAAGTAACTAAAGCCGAATAATTTCGACTTAAACTTGAAATTTGGAGTAATCTGATATGTTACCTAAATCTTGACAATCTCAAATATTTCTAAAAGCCTTGAATAATCTCAAAATAAAAAAAACTTGAATTGCCTAAGCAAATCTAATAATCTTTAACAACCATTACAGCGAGTTAACTGTATCAGTTTTAGAATTGGCCCTGAGTCTGAGATATCCAGGATTTTGATTTCTGAACCTTACAAAGCTTGTTAAATCTAAATTATATTGAGCTTTCGAACATTATTAAATTCTGTTAGCTTACTTCGGCGATCGACTGTTACGAATTTAAAAATTTGAAGTAAATCGATAAAAGTTGCTCAAATAGTCGCCCAAAAATCATTACTTTTGTATTTACTGGACCGATTTCCTTTTTTTAACATTTATTTTGACAGCTTAGTAAAATTCTCCGCACTCAACTAATTTGAAATTGATCAAACATATACTTTAGAAAATTGGGAATTATTTGAAATGTTGTCAGTCAAATAACATATTACAATATGCCGATAGCTGTTATTCAAATCTTTCTTGTAATCATGACTCAATTACTATGACACAAAGTGGGAGTAGAGATGTGGGAGCTGGATAGATAACAGAAAATGCTACCTGCGATATCAATCATGTTAAGCGTCCCACGGCATCCCAAAACCAACACACTTTTTTGTTTATGACCTTACTAAGCTTTAGAAAATCTCGGAAAAATGTATCTGTGAGCTCAGAGGAAACATTACAATTATGAAGCTCACCATATATTTGTATATCAACTCACGTAATAGACACAGCTATAGAAAATTATTTTTTTACCATGCAAACTGTACAGTTTTTTAAGTTCAATCACGAAACCTATCCTGTTTCTTGTAAAATAAAAAAAACAAAATCTTAAATATTCTAAGAAAATTGTATAAATTATTCTTAACCTTTAGCACAGTTTGTTCTATCTCTCTATATAACAATTTCGGTATATCCATATGTGTATTTTGTGTAGAATGGTTATGTGTGCTCGTTTCCAAACATGATAAATTTCTCTTCCATATATATATGTATATAGGTATCTTAGCATACCGCATATGGATTTCAAGGAAAAATTTTCAAGATGATAAGACACATAACACACACACACATACATATAAGTGTATTTCATTATCTCGTTTATTTATAACAAACCATATATCTAAGAAAATGGTTCTATAAATGGGTTGTCTTGTAACGAATTACCTGAAATTTTCGTTTCATTGTTTATGCGATATGGTAAATACATGTTTATGGATATCTTACAAAAAAAAGTCGTATTTAATAGAAAACTTTGTATAGTATCTACCATAAATATAGATAACCTTGTACAATATTGTGGAAAATATGTCTGCACAACAATAAAAACCAAAATGAGACATACATTCTTGTCCTTGTCTTATAATATACAGACGAGTAAAATTTACAGTTAGTCTTTTACAAAAATTTTCATGATACTTGCATATGGGTAAAATAGCTTGAAAATTTCAATAATTTGATTAAATCCACCGCCACCCACTTGAATTTAAACAAAATCCAGAATATAACCACCAACCAACTAAACCAGAAAATAGGATCCCATTATTCAATTTAATGAAATTTAATTTTTTTTTGTGTTCACTTCATTGGCATGCAAATGGAGAGAAACAAGTACAAAAAAAAAAAATATTTTTGTAAGAATATTACAGTCGCAAAAAATTGTTCGAATTCGTTATATTCTTGAAAGCTTATAAAGAAGAATGTTTTTTTTTTTTTTTAGTCTTTTTGTGCGGTATTAAATCGGAAAAGCTAAATGAGAACAAGGGATACAAAAAGATAGTATCGATATGCATCGAATACAAAATAACAAAAAAATTGGTATGAAACTTTTTTTTTTTGTCTTTTCCATTTTGCCCCATCAATAATATCTAGCTGCCAATAAATTTTATTGAACAGTTAAATTTTTCTTTGTTTAAATTGTGCACTAAAATTAATTCAGATTTTTGAATATTTTTTGTTTCATTTCGTTTAGTGAAGTGACAGAAATAAATAGAAAAAATTCTAAAGAATTAGATAAATTGTTGGGGCTGGAAATATCTGTGTATTTGTGAAATATTTACTCGAATTCTTCATATTTCGAAAAATTGTTTAGTCAATTTCTAAAATTATTTGGAATATTTGGGTTTGGAGAACTAAATTGAAACTGCATTAATTCATAAAATCATTCTCTGTCCAAACTTTAAAGAGAAATCTCTTTATTTGGTCGTTTTTATAGTAATGAAAAACATGTTGATACAGTGCTTAAAAATTTAAGTGATATATAAAAATCAAATATATTCACTTATTAGAAACAGGTTAAGCCAACTTAATATAGTTATTATTCCATAAAAATTAATCGTAGCGGTATGAGCAGAATTCTGCAAGCAGAAAAATTTGAATACACACGTTTATACGGCATGAAATACATGAATTCTGGTTTCAGAGCAGAATTCTGCTTTGTGTCTCTATTTCTAAATTTGCTGCGAACCAGTAGGCTACATTACGTAAAAGAAACAAATCTAGTACAATTTGTATACTTTTTATGTTTTCCAATCAATTTTTTTAATTTGTTGACAGAAAATATGTTTTGTGTGGCAAGTGCCAAATTGGAGGATACAAATTAAATAATTTGTGACAAAATAAGGCATCATTCATTTAAAAAATTGTATTTAAAATTAAATTTGTATCAAATAAATATACCACAAATAAATTTCTGCTTGTCAATAAAGACGCTCATGTAATTCACCCAAATTTCTGCCGGAAGTGCTGCTAGCAGAAATTCTGCTCATATGTTTCCAGTATTAGACTTCAACTAGCCAATGTGAATGATCTTGGAAATGTAACGTCAAATTTAAAACAAAATGCGATACATTTTTTCTCTTAAGAATTGGGCGAAGTGAAATTTAGTAAAATGATACTAACGGTTTTACCTAATTAATGGATGAACTGATAAATAAAAACATCCAACGAGTTCATATAACATCATTGAAGTTGAAAACACCTAAAACGTCCGACTGGCAAAAGCAACGAGAAGTGCTCCAACTTCTAAGTTTTGAGATAACACTGCCCCGTTTGAAAATTGTAAGATTGGTGGCTTGGTAATTGCGGATTTAAGCATTTTGAATGCCTCATCGCAAAACGGTAACCAAATAAAAGGTGTGCCTTTTTTAGAAGACTAGTTAGAGGTAAAGCAATTTTTGAAAAATTCTTCACAAATATTCTACGAATCTAAGGAATGCTCTAACGTCACGCTGATTCTTGGGCACACTTCACGATGGCGTTTATCTTGCCTGGATCAGGTTTCACACCATCGGGTCTAACTATTTGTCCTAAGTAAGTCAACTCTTGACAGAGAAATTTACACTTTTCGGGATTCAATTTTAAGTTGAGTTTGCGTAGACACCGAGAACTTTTTGAGTCTTTGATTATGTTGATATAAGTTTTGACCATAAACGACTATGTCGTCTAGATATACTAAACATTTGAGGCCGTTGAGACCGGAAACAACGGTATTCATAAGATTAAATCGTTGCATGATATTGAAAATGATCCTTCTTTGGTGTTTATCAAGTTAAGTGAAATTGATTTATTGTGGGGTTCAACTATTGTATTTCCAACAAACACGCCAGGGACTATCTCTTTAGATAGGCACAGGTATTCCGCGTTGTTTTCAATGTTATTACATAAGATAGCTAGAAATCCTTCCCAAGAATTCCACTACAAGGAATTGGATCATCTTCTACAATTTGGAATCTATGAGAAATGCTATATGTATCAGAAAAAATTATTTCCGAAGGTAATAATCCTAAAAATTCGTCGATTCCACTGGTAACGCCTTTAATTTGACATTTTAGGGTTGGATAATGAATAGAATATTCAAGCACACACGATTGTTTAATAACGCGGCATCGGCTCCAATGTCAATTAAGGAATTAAAAAGATCAAGTACCAATGCCAAGACATAAGCGAACATAAATGTTGTCTTCTGTTTGTGTTGATAAGAAAATGTTGGACGGTTGATTAGTAAATTGTGCTCTTGTTGGTTGCTCACTTAATCTTTGGTTGGGGCTCGAGAGGGAGTATACCCCTGTATCTTGCGAGTGTTTTCCTGTGGCTCCGGTTTAATTTTGAAATGTGTATTACTAGCTTCAACATTTTTTGTAATACTATCTGAACTGGATTGCAAGTTACGTAAATTCGGGTTTTTCTTTTTGAAGCATTCGTTTATGTATATGACGTCCTTTCTTCTTACAATATGCGCAAGAAATTATTCTGATTGAACTTCGATTAACGGAAGTAGAAGCTTCTGGACGAGTATGAATGTTGTTTGGATTTTAGTACCTATACAGTACCTTTACTACCTTCATGTGAGTGTGTGGTCTCTTGGTGAACATAGGTCAAATAGATTATAAGATTCCTCGTTTGAAGTAGGAGCAAGATAAAGGCAATCGGCCACGGCAATATTACATATAGCCGAAACCAGGACTTATAATGATTGTAAGATAAAAATCAGTAAGTTGCCAATCTACGAGTACCCGCCGCAGCTGAGCGAGTTCTGATAATCAACGCAACTGGGTCGGTGAACGCACATTGCATCGCAGAAGTGCGCGTTTAGTTTGAGCGCAGCATAATCAGAGAGGATCGATTTAGAGCGGAGTGCTAAAGTTCCGTGCTTGGTGAATATTTATCCAATTCACGCCGAGTGGACTGCTCGACTGAGCAAAGCTGGCCACCCACACGCGCTTACAGGCATCCTCTTAGAGGTGGCGTCCAATTTAAAATAAAAAAAAAATTAAATCTGATTTGCCTGTTTTAAATTAACACCAATCTTAACCGGAACTTCGCTCTGTGATTAATTTAGCCTCAGGTGGCCATACCGTAATTTCCCGTAAATTTTTTTGTTTCTTTCCTAGGTCGGAACACACTCAGTCACCACTAACCGCCAAGCCAAGCCAAGCCGGACGATTAATCCGTAGTGGAGGGGCTGAAACAAAAACTTTCTTTTGTTAAGAGTTTAGAACTCGACAGATTTCCTTATTAAAGTTAATAAAATTTGTTGATAATTGTTAAAAGTTTGAACTGGAGATTTTTTTTTCTTCTTTTTTTTGTAAAATTCCACATTTAGTTTTGGAATCCGGTCATTTGGATAGTTCGATTGGGGAAATCTGGCCTCTGTGTTTTCAAGGTGGGTAAGCGTGTTACAATTGATGCGATAATTATTGGATTTTTAATAATTCGTCCATGATGATTTTTTTTAAAATCATTTATGATTTAATTTCCAATAAATATTTATGCTCGTTATTAATAAAGAGAAAAGGTTACCATGAGATTTATTGCAGTTGTTGCTATGTTGTCACTCCAAGATGTATGTAAACGTAGTGGTGTATTAGATATTATCCTCTTGGTTGGCTCGCTCCATCAATAAAAATAATAAAAATTTTATTACAAAAATTGTGGCTTCACAAATTAAGTTGGGATGATGTATTGTCCCCTGACATCGCGACTATATGGAGTTAACTTCGAAACAGTTTTGGGCAATAAAAACAAATTAGTATGCCAAGGTATATTTCAATTACATGGATTTTGTGATGCGAGTGAGTCAGCATATGCGGCAGTCATTTACTGCAGAGTCCAGGATGAAAATGGAAGCATACAAGTGAATTAGCTGACCCAAAAACAAAAGTGCCACCTTTATAGCAGGTCAGTTTACCTAGATTGGAGTTATGTGCAGTAGTTCTATTGAGCAGGTTACTACTCAAGGTGAGGAAAGAGTTTACAGAAGCTAAAACTAAAGAATTTGGTTTTACGGATAGCACCATAGTCTTAGCTTTGCTCTCACATCAACCTCGTCAATGGAAGACCTATCTCGCTAATAGAACATCAGAAATCTCTGTGCTTTGCCGAGAAGCGCATGTGGGATCACGTGAAGTCAACTGAAAATCCTGCAGATTGTGCAAGCCAGGGCAAAGTGGTTAAAAGAGAAGGAGCCATTCTGGAAAACAAATTTTGAAACTTCATCAATCGAGGAGCTGGTGCAGCAAGAAGAACGCAAAAATGGGTACAATGCTTTTATGTACAAACTTCCAATGAGACGCTGGACATTTTATTTAGACGTATTTCATCATGGCGAAAAATTCGACGAGCTTGTGTATTATGGTGTCAGCAGGAATATTATACTGAAGAAATGGCAAGTCTACTATAATCGCGATAGAATTCTTGTCGTGATATTACGTCATTATAAAATTTTATCTTTACAACAATGCATGTTTCTGACTCCATTTCCTTCTAGCCAGGTTCAAACCAAATGTTGAATGCTTTATTCCATCCATTGTTACTACCATAATATAAAAACTATTAACCTACTAAAGTTATTACTTTTCAATTTCATTCTGTTTTCCGATTCGTTCATCTCTTTCAATCTTGATGCCATATAATTCCGTATCATCATGGACCAAACAGACAAATAATTTATTTCATCAATTGTACAATCCCAATGTTTTTCATTTTTATTTGTTTGTGCTTTTCCGTTAGTTCGTAATATAAAAATCATAATAAAAAAAAAATCTCGACAATTCAAAATATCATAAAATAAAAACAAAAACTTTTATTTTTTCTTTATTATTACTATTATTGTCTTATTTATTTTATTATTATTATTATTGTGTTCTTCCATCTCGTCTACTCTCGAAATATTGTCAAGTGCCAATTTTCATCCATAACCGCACAATATAGATTTCAGAGAAATCATTATCATTGTGCTGCTGTACACAATTCAATGGCAAAAATCATATAAAATTTTATGCCATCAATGGGAGGACCGTAATAATACAGTTATGTAGATATAAACAAAATTTAAGACAACAAAAAAAAATAAATTATTACCTTAAATGATTATTGTCTTAACAATAATGTCTGTATTATACACACAGATAAACGAAATAAAAAATCTTTATAGTATACTTTAAAATACGGAATCAAATGTTTTAACGTTCATCGAAAAACTTTTAGCTTCAAAAGTTTATTTTTCACTTCAAATAAAAAAAAAAAACTGAAACAAAAACTTAAAAATATAAAATAAATAAATAAATAAGAGATTCTTGAAAAAAAAAATTAAAATAACAAAAAACTTAAATAAAATGAAACTACTTAAATAAATAAATAAAAATAAAATATAAACTTAAAGTTACAAAAAAAAAAAAATAACGTTGACAACAACAACAGAAACACAAGAAATCGGAAAAAAAAATGATTGTGTTTGCAGTTTACAGTGATTTCTTGCATGCGAGCACAATAACAACCACTGTGTGTGTGTATGTGGGGATACAGATGCTAATGCATCGTCATCAGCATACGTTTTTCCGTCTGTTTTGTGGAAATTTTATTCGAAAATGTAGGTGTAATAATATTCAATTGAATAAAAGATTTTTCTATTTTCGATTCAGGTACTGTATTATGCATTTGTGAACTGATTATATTAGGATATTTTCTCGCGCGTGGAGGTGTATCGTGTTAAAAATAGATTTGAAAGTTTTTTTTTTTCTAGAAGATAACAAATTTACAAACTTTTGAGAATTATACATTAAATATTTATGGCCTCAATATATACCAGAATAATGAAATAAGGATATTTTTATACATATAAATACAAACGATGATGCCCTTTTTTGATCCAATGCGATACCGGAAACAAAACAACTACCAGTAAAGGTAATTCAATATCCTGGATTCAAAATTCCGGTTTTCAAACCCCGGTTTTTATTTTTATTTTACTTTAAATTAAGATTTTCCTTCACCAGAAGGGGCATCCTGAATTAAAATAGTCTTCCTCTTCGAAAATCTAAATTTTTTTTGGTTATTTTATTTAATTTAATTTTATTTAATTAATTAATTTTGCTTTAAATTATTTTTAAACTTTTAAACTTTTTAAAACAGTTTATGTGCTTTTTGTTTTAACAAATAGAGTTTTTAACTAATAAATAAAATTAGTGGGTGTTTTTGTATGAAGGGTGTTAAATAAGAGTACATAACAAACAACGAAAACGTGGTATAAAAATAAATAACGGTATCGCTACCGTTAGGCAGGTATTTTCATATCACATACATGTACAAAAAATCAAAATATTTTATATATCGTACCTTTGGTAATGGGGTGGCGTGTATGAGGTATCCTGATTTTGAGATAGTTCATTTAAAGGTATTTTTGAAGGACTGTGTAAAATAAAACCTTTTAGTCGAGGGATAATTTAATATTTTATCAAATAAAAGAGTTTATATTGAAAAGTTTCTTCGGAGGAACTTTGAATCTGAATTTTCGGAGAGCAAAGTTGTTTTGTTTTTGTTTTTGTTTGTTGTTTTCTTTACGATGCTAGCGGGGAAGTGCTCCATTGCCATATAAAAAGACTTGTCTTTCGCACAGAGAAATCCAAGTTTTCTACCAGTACTTTAGTGGCGCTAACAAGGAATGTTGCCTTTAGCGGCGAAAACAACATCAAAACCATCCAAAATTTGTCAAAAAAAATGTCTATGAATTTTTGGTTGTTTTCGAAAAAAAGAAGTTCAGAGGGGCTATTCCTGATTACGATGCGGGTTCGGGAGTGTAGGGTTCGTGTTTGATTTGAATGAGAAACGTTTGAATCTGATTCAATTCAGATAGGAATGTTATACTTACGTATTCGTATCGTGTTCAGGAGTGCGCCCTCTGGTTTTGCCGATTCATCGGTATTTATATTTATAATTTTATAAATTTATAAAAATGTGTCCATCCAGAACGTTTGCCAGGTTTCTATGTCAAGAGCAAATTATCCTTAGATTTTATGCTTTTCTTTCGCCTACATACAAAACCAACACAAATTATGTAGACATTTGTGTTGGTTTTGCTACATGAGGCAAGTGTAGTCTTGCTTTGGGAGTTATGCAACAGCGGTGCCGTGTGTTTTGGTTCCGGAATGAATGGTTTCGGACCAAGTTTTTTTGGTATAGAAATATTCATGGGCTTTCTTCAGCTGAGGGAACATAGAAAAAGAGCGGATATTTATCTGGTGATCTCTTTTTCTGAGCGTAATATGGACGGTTTATTTTTGGGGGCGGTGTAGGTGCATATTTTGTTGAAATGAGGAAATGAAGGATTACAATTATTTTTTATGCACTTGTGCGTTTTTTTCTTTTGCATTTTTTTCTGGTGCACTTTCCTCCTGTGCGTTTTTTGCTTAAGCGTTTTTTTCTTGAGCACTTTTATCTTGTGCCTTTTCTCTTGTGCATTTTTTTTGCTGTGATTTTTTCTAATGTGTTTTGTTCTTCTGCGTTTTTACACTGTGCAGTTTTTGTTGTGCGCTTTCCTGCCGTGCGTTTTTTGTGCACTTCCTCCTGTGCGGTTTTTTTCTTGTGCGAATTAGTATGTGTAATTTTTTTTGTGCGATTTTTTTTTCCTTGTGGATTTTTTCTTTTGCACTTTTTTCTGGTGCACTTTCTCCCTTTGAGATTTTTTTGCATTTTATTCTTATGCGTTTTGGTCATGTACATATACTGTTTTCTTGTGCGGTTTTTTTTTCTTGTACGTTTTTTTCTTGTACATTTTTGCTTATGCGTTTTTCCTTGTGCATTTTTTTCTTGTGCACTTTTCTCTTGTGCATTTTTTGTTCGTTTTTTTCTTATGCGTTTTTTTTTTCTTGTGCGTTTTTTGTTACTTGCATTTTATTGTGCACTTTTCTCGTGTGCGTTTTTTTTGCGCGTTAAACTTTTCTTGTGCTTTTTTTTCTTGTGCGTTTAAGTCCTGTGCACTTTTTCTTGTGTGCTTTCCCCCCGTGCATTTTTTTGTGTAATTTTTTCTTTTGTGTTTTTGTCATGTGTACTTTTTTCTTGTGTCATTTTTTCGTGTGAATTTTTTTCTTCTGCGTTTGTTTCTTGTGCGGTTTCGTTAGGCGTACTTTTTCCGTGTGTAAATGATCGACTTTCATTGACAAATGAAGCTGCACCTTGATTCTGTAATGGCTTCGAAAATGAAATATTTATTCGATCTTGGGGTAATAAAACTGTTCCATTTATGAGCTAGCTCTTTGAACTTTAAAATTCTTAGAGTTGCTAACGTGCATCTGTTTATGTGGAATAGTTGGTGTAGGCAGACATCAAAAAACTCCGGAGTGAAATGCACATTTGTAACATTTCTAGAGAATATATAAACTCAAAACACACGAAAAAAGTAAAATACAAAAATCGAGAGTTTTTTGTTTTGCGAGAATCTAGTCTTTGTTTTTTCATGAATATCTAAACTCCTTCTCTATTTTGTTTTTTGGCCAATACGGATGGAACTTTGTCATTTTTCAACCGATTATGATGAAATTCGCCATTTTTTAACCGATCATGATGAAATTCGAGTTGTGTGACTGAAATGGGATCCTAAAATGAATTTTGTATTAAGCTCTGGAATATGGCCAATTAGTACGGAACTTGGCTATTTCTTAACTGAATTGATGAACTTCAACTTGTGCTATGGAAATGGGATTCTACCACGATCTTAGAGGAAGTTCGTTAATATGGCCAATAAGGATAGTGGAACTTTCCCATTTTTTAACCGATTATTATAAAATTCGACTTGTTTGACTGAAATGGGAATCTAAAATGAATTTAGTTTTAAGTTCTGAAATATGGCCAACTCGTAAGGAACTTGGCTATTTATTAGCCGATTATGAAGTAATTCAACTTGTGCGATGGAAATGGGATTCTACTATGACCAATAAGGCCAATTAGGATGGAACTTTGCCATTTCATAACCGAGTATGATGAAATTCGACTTGTTTTACTGAAATGGGATTCTAAGATGAATTTTCTATAAAGTTTTGGAATATGTCCAATTAGTACGAAATTTGCTATTTCTTAACTGATTTTGATGTAATTCGATTTGTGCGATGAAAATGGGATTGTACTATGATCTTTAGATACATTTCTTTAATATATAAGCATATAACTTGGCTATTTCTTAACTGATAATAATAAAATTCGAGTTGCGCTATGATTGGTTTCTGATGATTTTTAGATGAAGTTATTATGATGAAATTCGGCTTGTACCATTGGAATCATATTCTATAATGATTTTTGTAAAAAGTTCTGGAGTATGGCTAATTAGGATTGAACTTGGCTATTTCTTAAGCGATTATCTTGAAATTCGGTATGTGCGATGAACGAAAGTTTATTAAATGATTTCTGGATGAAATTCTGGAATTTCAAGTCGAATTTTAATAAAACCGGTTAGGAAAATTTTAGTCACAAAAGCCGAATTTCATCAAAATCGGTTAAAAATGGCATAATTTCATTAGAATTAGCGATATTCGAGAACATCACCTAAAAATCCTAGTAGAATTCCATTTTCGCCGTACAAGTTGAACTTCCTAATAATCGGTTAAATTTCATTTACAATGGCCATATTCCAGGAACTTCCAAAATTCATTTTAGAAGCTCGTTTTTATTGTACATGTCGAATTTAAAAATAGTCGATTATGAAAAATCCAAGTTTCATCCTTATTGGCAGTTCCTATTCCTCAATTTCACCTAAAAGCCGTTTCCCATTCCAAAAGATTTCCATTTCCGTCGCACCAGCCAAATTCTATGATATCTTAATCGGTTAAGAAATATTAAAGTTCTTTTCTAGTTACCTATATACCGGAATTTCATCTAAAAATCATTTTGGTATCCCGTTTTTGAATTTGAAATAATAAATAATTAAATTGAATTAAAAATTATTTTATTTAATATGATTAATATTGAATTTATTATGAAAAAAGTTAATTTTCTTATTAAAAAATTAGATTTTGTTTGAAGTATATTGGAATTGGTTTGAAAATTATTGAATGTAATTTAGAATTTGTAGAATTTGACTTCATAAGGCTATCGCATTTATCTGTTTTGCATGATTGTATTTTTAGTTCATCTATGTGTTATATCCTATTCAGAGGTATTTGTGCGAGGAACATTTTTAGTGTAACACCACGCAAACTGCAAAACTTTAAAACTGAATAAATAATAAAATTTTGAAAATAATAATTAAATTAGATTAAATCGACCGAATTCAGAACCGAGTATGTGGTATGATTTCGGATTCTAATATCTCCTTTACCCTTGTTACTCTTTCCCATAGGCGGAATGTGGGAACCCTATGTGTATGTGTTCTACACATATATTAATGGCATGTGTTCGACGGAACTCTTTAAACTTATGCCTGGCCTGTCCAGGCCAACAGCTGCATTGACGATCAGTTCACATGTATAATTATTTATCAACAACGTTTGTTTCGTACGATACCTAAATTATTTAATCGTGATGATTTTAATCTGGTTAATTTACGATACAAATAGATAGGTTTCCTATATTTAATGATTTTAAAAATTGTACAGCATAGAGCATACAGGTAATTTATATAAATCAAACAAGTTACACCCAATCAGATCACAAGTAAATTTGAGTCGGTCAGAAGCCAATGCGGTTAAGTCCAGAAAACAAAAATTGAAAATATTAATGTTTTGAAACTAAAATAATTTAAAATTATTATACCACATATTCAGAAGCTATAAAAAAAAGGGCTGTCTGACCTAGAAAACACGATCAACCAGTAAATCCTTTAATAACTAAGAAGAATATTATTTATTCAATTAAAATTTACAAAAATCAGAAAATTTCAAAAAATGGACTTAACCGCATTGGCTTCTGAGCGACTCATTTAGAAACATGGTATTTAACTTAATTTCAATGTATTTTTAAATCAATTTCGCTTTAATACGAAAAGTTATATAGTCAAATAGAACTTTATTCTAAAAATGTATGGTGAAAAGAGGATAGAACTTTTTAATTTTGCTGAAATATCCCTTATGGATACACTTAAGGTCCAAATATCGATACACGAAATGCGTATTTCCTAGCAAAACCTAACGTCATCAATATCTTATTTTTCAAATATGTCGTTTAGAACCTTATAATCCTTAGACGATGATAAGACGGTGTTAATATTGCTAATGTGAAGATTATAAAATCTTATATGTATTGCACTAAAAGATATTGGAATTTCACCAAATAAAACCGAACACTCAAACACGAACAAAAACAACAGACAAAAGAGCTAAAATTATGTATCTATGCATAATACTATATTTATGAATATCGAAACGAGAGTTGTAAACAAAAAGAGAAGTGGCAAAGAGGAACTAGAAAAAACTAAATTCAAAAATCAAGAATTTTTTGCTTCACGAGAATCATGATTTTATTTTCTCACGAGTTAATATGTTCACGAGAAAATAAAATTAAGATTCTCGTGAAGCGTAATAACTCATGGTTTTACTTCGGTCTACAAAGACCAAAGTATTGAAATCCTGTCAAAAATGACGAAAAATTTGGTTGGTCCAAAACCACTTTTCTCGACGTTTTGAAAGTCCCTGAGTCTGAAAATGCAAAAAAAAAAAATGTCCGTCCGTCTGTCTGTGTGTCTGTGTGTCTGTGTGTCTGGACCCATGGTATCTCGAGAACGGCTTGTCCGATTTGGATTTTTTTTACGCCAATCTGTTTCTATGGTCAAGGCGGAGATTTGAAAAGCTTTTGGAGACTGTACGTCAAAGGGGTGGGGTACCTGCCATACGAATTGACCCAAAATACCTGCTTTTATAAATATTTACGATTTTTTTATACATGCTTATTTGATTATTGAATTGGGCATTGAATTGGGAATTGATTTGAAGGTTAAATTAGGGGTCAATTTGCGCGTTGAGTTGGAGTTGAGTTGGGGTTGAGTTGGGGTTGGATTTGGATGTAGTGAATAGTTAACAAACTATTTATATGATGGAACTTGCCTATTTATCAACCGATTATTATGAAATTCAATGTGTATGTTACAAATGGGATTCCAAAATGAGTTTTGGATGAAGTTCTGGAATATGGCCAAGTAGGATGGAACTTGCCCATTTCTCAACCGATTACGATGAAATTCGACATTTGTATTTGAAATGGGATTCTAAAATGTTTTTTGGATGAAGTTCTGGAATTTTAAAATGATTTCTGGATGAAGTTCTGGAATATGGCCAAGTATGATGGCTCTTGGCTATTTCTCAACCGATTATTATGAAATTTAATTTGTATGTTAGAAATGGGATTCTAAAATGAGTTTTGGATGAAGTTCTGGAATATGGCCAAGTATGTTGGAACTTGGCTATTTCTCAACCGATTATGATGAAATTCGACATGTGTAATGGAAATGGGATTCTAAAATTAGTTTTGTATCAGGTTCTGGAATATGGCTAAATATGATGGAACTTGCCCATTTCTCAACCGATTATGATAAAATTCGACATGTGTATTCAAATTGGGAATCTGAAATGAGGTTTGGACGAAGTTCAGGAATATGGCCAAGTATGATGGAACTTTGCTATTTCTTAACCGATTATGATGAAATTTGATATGTGTGTTGGATTATAAAATGATTTTTGGATAAAGCTTTGGAATATGGCTCTGTAGGATGGAACTTAGTTATTCCTTACCCGTTTGTTATGAAATTTGACATGCGAGTTGTAAATGGGATTCTAAAATGAGTTTTTGGATAAGTTTCTGGAATATGGTCAGTTAAACGGTTAGAAGTATCAGTATAATTTGTTATACTATTTTCGGTATATAGTTCTAGCGTACGATTTTTCGTTTTAAATTGGATGCTTGTACCCATGATATTAAAGCTTTTGACCTGTTTGGCTGTTGTTGTATAAGTAAATATAATTTGGTTAAAATAGAAATCAATAATGTCAAAACTGTCACACCAACTTTATGACATTATTGAAGATACCAAAGACCGAAGTTCTGATCACCTCGTGAGGTTTCAGCCCTTTATATTTTTAATTTGAATTTTTTTGTATTCTCGTCGAAAATAAAATCAACATTTTTGAGAAGCGAAAAATTTTTGATTTTTGCTTTTAAGTCTTTTCGTGTAATCTCTTGCTCACGCTCAACAAAAAAAAAAAAAAATTGTTTCATGTTCAAAGCAAATCAGAATTATGAGTTTATATTTTATTTTTTTAAAAAGGATAAAGAAAATATGTTGATGAGTATTTGCATTCACAAAAACAGAAAAATGTTTGTACAGGAATTTTTTTGTTCTTTTTAGTGTGGAATTTTAACATTCGTGTGTTTTAAGGTCGCTGCACGAGTATGGATATAAATCCGTACAATCTGAATCCGGTCATTCATCCAATGAAATTACCTAAATATTGTCACGTGACCGAAAAAAATATTCCCCTATTTCTCCTCTCGAGTTAAAATTATTTCAACATTAAGCAAAATATCCGCAGAAAACCAACATAACCATACCAAAAAATATGTATTACGAGCTATTTTTTCCCCAACTGTTTGTTTATTTGCTTATTTCTGACTTTTCGATTTATAAAAAAATTTGTTATTTTATTATTATTGAAATTATCATATATGTATTTGTTTATTATTGAAACTAAAAGCAAAGAGAAGTTGATAAAATTTATTTAGCAAAAGGTCAAATAAATTACTAACTTCGTTCGGATTCAGATTGTACGGATTTATATCCATACTCGTGCAGCGACCTTTAATGCACACTCATAAATGAAGCATTTTTGATGTCTGGGTGTAGGTCATATAACAATTTCTTTGATATTTCAACAAATCAACAATTTTTGACAAAGTTCTCAACATTGATAATTATAAAAAAAAACTGATAAAACATGAACAATTGCTTTACATGTAAACGCACATCACATTTTATTAATATCTTAACACAAAATGTACCATTATTATGTATATGTAAAGTTATTAATTATTTTTATAGATTAAAAACTTTAATCGATTTAAATGTAAAAATATATAATCGAATCGATAAATAATTCCTAGAACAAAAATACAATTTCCCAATTTATGTCGGAAAATGGAAAATTTTAAAAATTAATTTCCTAGAAATAGTAACACTTAACCAATTCCTGACAAGCTTGTTTTACATTTACAACTGTAAATACATATTTTCTTATCGCTGTATGTATGAATAGGAATAAAACACGGTATGTAATCGGGATACACAGAAAAAAAAAAATGAAAGATGATTTCCTAATAAAAAACCAGAAAAAGGAAAACGACTTGGAGCAAAAAAAAAAAAAAAAATCGGAAAATCATTACCCAATATTTTCAATATTTTTCGATTTTAGCTTCATCTTAGTAAAAAATTGAATTTATCCTGTTATTTTTATTTTTTTATTGTGAGTGCGCTAGTATACACAGTAGTTTTTTTGGGGTATAGTCAATAAATATTTTATCTGTTCTCTATAAATACCGAGTATATGTTCGGGTAAGGGTACCCTTATACTTACCCCAGAGAGAGGGTAACATTTTATAGTATACGAGGAAAATTTTTTTTCGGCTCCGTTTTTATCATTTCAACTATAATTCAAGAAATACACATAAGAAGAAGTGAAATGATAAGGATTTTTCTTCAATTCTTTTTGGTTTGTGTATAATTTTCCTATATTTTATTTATTGAGCTGAACATTTTTTTTTTGTTTTTCTAAATGATTTTCCGAATAAAAAGCTCTTTCCGTTTATATAAATAAATATAATAATTTTTATTTTTTTATGTTGAATTTGTGTGTCGGATTTGATTAAAACGTGACTGGTGTATACGATTCCGAAAAACTTCTCAATATTGTTTCGCACTGTAAACACACAAATATCTAGAAAATTGTCTTAAAGGTTTTTTATGTAAATATAAGACAATGTAAATATACACACATATTCGAGTGTAGTGCTTTATCGTTTTATAAAAAATGTTGTGTGTGTATATAGAAAATGGAAAGATTAAGAAGTTATGTTATGGTATGTGATTAATTAGTTGACTGGAGAGTCATGTACTAGTGTTATTTATTACGGTGAGAAGGGGAACAAAGACAAACATTTAAATTGAAAAAATTGTATTGTTCTACAGGGAAATTAAAACTGACATGTTTTTCAGGTCGTGTAGCCGTATTTTGAATTGGAAACAGTTTAAGATGAGTAGAAAAATGAGAGTTTATTAATTTGTCGATATATAAAACTTAAATTTTAAAGGATATCGATTCACTGACTGTCATGAAAACCGGTGAGTGATCCGACACTACAAAATTGCTACTGTTTTCGATATGAATATAGTTCTGGGATATACCTTTTGCTGCATAAAAGCCGATTAGGTACAGTATCTAGCTTCGTCACTGGACCATTATTTTGGGGAACCACCAGAGTAAAATTCACATTTTGATGTCTGCCCTGCTTAAAACAATTCTTTACCCTTTGACGTCGTAAGTCTAGATCCCCAATAGCGTGTTTTTCGCATTAAAGTCACCTCTAACAATAAAATCACGTCCTAGCGATTTAAATAGTTTAATGTAGTCCTCCCTTTTTAAGTTATGCCGGGGAGGACATAGTATTCCGGAGACAGTAAGCTGTCTGTGTTTAATGTGAATCCTATCAGTGGTGACTTGCATTGTTTCTTCTTCGTTTTCTGTTTCTACATGGTGTTTTATATTTTCTTTTATTAGTAATGCCGAACCACCTCTTGCTCTTTTCGCTGGATGAATGAAATGATATAAGTTATAATCCCGGATTTTAACAAACGAAGATTTAACAAAATGGCTTTCGGATATTAGGAAAATGTCGATTTTTTCTGTATTTAAAAATATTTCGATGTCTAGAATATGAAAGTTGTATTCTTACTTAACATTTTTTATCGGATTGCGTGGTGGGAGTTGCATTTTTTTCACACCTCACAGCCTCGATAATTGGACAGATGTTGACGCTTACAATTTATACACTTAGCTGGCACATCTCTCCCTATTGTACATGCCTGGGTAATATGGTTACTTGAGCATTTTACACATTTCGGATCCCGGCTGCAATATCTTTGGGTGTGATTAAATTCCTGACATTTCTTGCATTATGGTATGCGTGTAGTGGTTCTCCTCATTGGTTCAATTTTTACCTTCATGTGAAGAATTCCTTTTCTACCATAAATGTTTTGTACATTCTCTTTGTTATCAAATACCAGCATAAAAAGAGCGAGTCCCTGTTTACTGAAAATTTGGTTTCCTTCCTGGTTTTCTGTTCTCTCTTTTTTAACAATATTCACAGCATCTAGTATTTTCGGGCCTCTATTATGGAAGTCTTTCATTATTTCTGTGCTTGAGCAAGTGTGATGCAAACCTCTTGCCATAACTTTTATAGGTCGAGCCTGTTTGTCCTCATAGGTAAACAAACCACTGATACTTTCAGTATTCAGCTTCATAGATAAGGTTCTATAGGAATCTGAGTCCATAGTATTAATTTTTCAAACGTCTTTGTTTAGCGCTGTTACCTTATACTCTTTGTCAGTAACCGATTTAATCAGTGACTGAATTTTTGGGTAACTGGTTACGCCAACAATATTTATTGGTGGGGGTGGTTTATCTTTCGGTTGTACCAGTTTTGGTGCAATGTTCTTGTTAGATTTGCTACCTTTTGGTTGATTGGCCTCAGGTTGGACAACTTGCGGTTCGGTACTTGTAGTTCCACTACCATTTAGTTATTCAACCTCAGGTGATGTTTCATCTTTTGTTTTCTTACCCTTCCTGGACTGTTTTTTCTGCTTTAGGATCCAGTCCGTCTCCCTTTCTAATTTATCGTCATCAGTGAAATAGTTAATTTTCTCTGTCTCAATACTCTCTAATTCGCATCCCGATTCATTTTTAGAAGTTCATTTTCTCGCTTTAGATATTTAATTTCTTCGCTTAGCTTGGCAAATGATTGCTCCATTTTCTGTAGCCTCCCCAGAGATCCATTTTTTCTTTTTCTAGCTCAATAGTTCTTTCGTTGGCATCACTTTTGTCATGCAGTATTTGGCCCTCCCCAGAATCCATAGGGCCAGCCCTCGAAGAGGATGGATTGTCCAGTCGGCTGACTGGAGTACAAACTGGGGTAATAAATTTCTCTAATTTATGAATTGCGTAAAGTGTTGTTGGTGATCGTCACATTATGAAACTTCTTCCAAATGGGTTTTCGGATTTCATCACCTCTGAAGTATTGCGGTCATTGGATATCGACGACTGGGAGCCCGCTTGCTCACCTCTCAAAGTCGCCGGCACTGAGTATCCGTTTGCGCCGTAATGTTTTCTCGATTATAGTCTCCCATAGTGGTTAATATATTCAGGGAATCACCCTTAGCTAGTTTTTATCCACGAATGGTATTTTATTTTCCATCTATGAAATAAAACAAGATAAATTGGTATAAATACTAACTGATTAAATTAGGATATTAAGAGAAACTACAAGATCTTTTTGAATAATTATTGGGAAACCCGATTTACTCTTTGAGGCAACAAATAAATATTTAGGTTTACAGTTTAAATCGCGTCTACAATGGAACAATAACTGTAAACGTTTTCAAGATTACCCTAAAACTAAAGTCCAAGTGAATTTTAGAAAGCGCATGAAATTGACCTTTCCAAATTTTACTGACCAATTTAATATCAATTCATGATTAATAAAATAAAAAAAAAACTCCGTTCCCGTAATTTCATGATGAATTGAAAATTTAAACTAAAAAAAATTATCTTAATCAACAAAAATTTAAAAATCAAGCTTTTTCAATCCCCAACGTAAAACTTTTCTTGTTCCTTTTTTCTTAGTATTTTTACGATCTTTTCTCAAATATTCAATTTTCATGACAGCACAAAAGAAACGAAAAGTTAAATGTGTTTATGGTGATATAACTTTGATGATGTACCAGAAATGGTGTAACAAAATCCCCCAAAAGGGATTTTGTTAAACAGAACATAGCAATAGAGGTCTGGTTGCGGTATTGCACTGGCTGAAGCTCGCCGCTAGGCGTGGGGGTTACCAGACATATTACTATGCTTGAAAACCGCATAGAGATAAAACGAAGGGGACAAGAAAATTATTCTACTGTGCCACGACCACAGTGGTAGATAATCATAAAACAAAATTTGCGTTCGACAAGGACGCCGGTGCCACTCCGGCGTCCCTGCTCAAGGCCTAGGTCAGCACAAGGCCGCCCATCCTCACGCGATCACACTGAACTATTTATTCACTCATCACTAAAAAAAATTGAGGCAAGAAAATCATAGAAAAATCTGTAATTACGAATGAAAAACCAAATCGGAAAAAAAAATGAAATGAAAACAAAAATTAAATGAAAGAAATTTGAAATGAAAATGAACCGTTAGATGAATTACCAAAAAAAATGTGGTGCGAATCGATCTGGGTGCGTCATACGGCACGCCACCCGAAACCTGTAAACCGCAAAATTTATACAATTTAATAAAAAACAATATATTAATAAAACAACACCCCCCTCCCTCCGTCAAGTGAGGATTACAAAATTTTTCAAAATATAAAAAAACACGCGGTGCCCCTGGTTTCTTATATATTTTACCAAGGTAACACCTTACCTGAACAAATAAAATTTTAGGCCCGTCCGACCCAAAACCGCCACCAATCAGCGCCGACGCAGGAACAATCAGCAGCCCCCTCGCACCGTCCTCAACCCACCGCAAGGTTAGCTGCCACACACACAATAAATCACTTAGCCAAATATAATTATCTCAGCCAATTTGCAAACATCAGTTTGCATCAAACAATGAGCGGATTAGACAAACTCACAATTTCAATGAAGAACCCAGATATTGGTCGCACAGCAATAACTGAAACAGTCTCAGACCACTATCGTCAAAACAGAAGAAGACGTTTTTTTTTTTTTTTTTACACTTTTAAACACCAATTTAAAAAAAAAATTCTCCTCGTAACCAATTTATTTATTTATGAATTATAAAATTTATTTATTAAGTATAGTTTATTATTCATTTTATACATATATGAGAGTTTTATTCCTTAGCAACATATCCAATCACCGTTAGCTTTACATTACATTATGATTTTTGTAACAAAACAAAATTTTAAAGCCTAATGGCATCAATAGAATACACTACTACACGGTATTACTAATATTCTTAATGACGACGATTAATTACTATTTTTTTTTTTCTTTGGTTCTTTTGATCAAACAATTTTTTTTTTTTTTTTTTTTTTTTTTTTTTTTAAAAAATTTATATTTTTGTTTGCATTTTGTTGTTTAATTATATAAAAAAAAAAAATAAAAGAACACAACTTAATGTTTGACAAATACACTATTGCGAGCATAAACAAAACTCTTTTCTTCACCATATATCAGCCAAAACTTCCAAACTTGACTTTTAAAAAAAAAACTCGACTTATCGTCTTCCAAATTAACACGAGACTTTTCACTTTTAAATTCAAAACTAGACTCCAAAAAAAAAATACCGACGCGTACCAAAAAATAAAAATTTATTCCCCCACCCAAAAATTATTTACTCAAGAAAACATTAACCAATTACCCGACCGATAGATTTCGGATGGCGTATATACATACAACCGCACCCAAAAATCGACTCGCACACACCAATACTATTTAATTTAATCACTGGAACATTCCATTTACATGGAAAATCCACGCGCTAACCAAAACAAAACAGATGAAGCAACACACCAACCACCACACGTCATTACACACCATCAAACAAAAAATGATAAAACGAATCGAGTAACCGACCAAAATACGGAGAAGTATAAAATGCTAAATGGTACACTCTACAAAAAAAAAAAATATTTTCTATTACAAATTAAGCCAAAGAAAGAATGACGTGTAGTGGAAGAGATTTTATGCAGCGCAGTGGATAAACATGCAACCTTGTTGGGATTTTCAACCGCAATTACAGATGTAAATTAAACAGATCATAACAACCACAAGCGGTTGTTACAGCGTGGGGACGACTCACACCCGAGAAAAGATCTCAAAGCCAGGCATGAAAGTAAGAGGGAAGGAGAAAAAAATTTCACTAATAATTTGTCACAATCGTATATCCTTGGCATGATAAACTCCCAAAGGTTTTCCATCAAGATTTCTGATATTATAAGAGACTGTTCCGATTTTATCAGTGATAAAAGCAGGAATAAACTTAGCAGCTAACTTTGCAGAAAATCTATCAGGAGCACTACTTTGTGCGAAGGATCGGACAAACACAGGTTGATCAGGCAGGAAATTCCTATTGGTACTTCGTAAATTATAACGAGCAGCGGATTTCTCATGTGCAACTTTCAGGTAATGAGTTATTTGATCACGAATAAGATTTAATCTATTAGACTTGGACAACACATGTATTTCGTTATCATCCTGAGGAGATAAAAGTTTACGTAAAGCATAATCTGAACCGTTTAATGACATGTGTTGACCAAAGACCAAATAGTGAGGAGAAAAATTCGTGACGTCGTGTTTAACATTTCGCAATGCCGCAGTGATTTCAGAAAGATGGCAATCCCATTCATTATGTGCATGATCATCAAGATAAGAACGAATACTAGACAGTAACGTCCGATTAACTCTCTCAGAAGCGTTGCTTTGAGGAGAGTAAATAGGAGTACGTATATGATCAACATTATATTTTTTCAAGAGATCTTTAAATAAGTTAGATATGAATTGTTTGCCATTATCAGAAGTAATCACTGCAGGTACAGAGAAAAGTAAAAACACATCATTTTCCAAAAAGTTACACAGAGAAGAGGCGGAAGCTTCACGCAATGGTTTGACTAGAACAAACTTTGAATAATGATCCAACACTATAGCGATACAGGTATTACCTCGTTTGGAGCGAGGATATGGTCCAAGGAAATCAACGAACAATTTTTCAAAAGGTCTGGTAGACTCAGTTTGAGAACCCATCAAAGGTTGAGTGCTAAAATTTACAGGCTTATTCATCTTGCATTGTAAACAATTAGAGATGAAAAGTTTGATTTGTTTAGTCATACCAAACCAGAAAAATTGCCGTTGAAGTCGTTCCACAGTTTTTTTAATACCCATATGAGCAGAAGTAGGAGAAGAATGAGCCAGTTCAATTAAGTTTGCAGTCAAGGACAACGGAACTACTAACTTCCATTCAGACAAATCAGTGGACGTATAACGAGAAGCGTAGGAAGGTAAGATCAAGAGTTTATTATCACGAATTTTGAAGTTGTGATCGCAATCTTTTAATAGTCGTACTCGATTGATCTGTTGTACATATTCATCGTCCTGAAAAGCTGAAGAGTTAAGATCAATATGTAGAACCGAATTGTCACTTGAAGAATTTAAACTGGACACATTTTCTTGTATAACAGGAGACTTAGATAGTTCTGCGGAGTCCGGTAATTCACTCAACGCAGGTATTTGCAAAGTAATGCCGAATTTATTCCAAAAGTCAATCCCTAAATAGAGAGATTGCTTTAAAGAAGGTACTAAAAAGAAGCGCATGTAATGAGATTGAGAGTTAAAGCTAATCTGAACATTTATATAACCAATGACGTTCTGAGGTTGACCACTCGCAGTCTGAATAGAAGTAGGAAAATTATGAATATGAAGGTTGTTGTCCGCCAACAACTTTTCAGAACCACAACCCAACACACTTACATTCGCTCCACTATCTAATAGACCTCGGTATGGAACATCATTGACAAGAATATCGGCATAAGGCCGTTTATCGCTTGTCTCAGAACCGAGTACTGAAGAAACAACAAAGGATCGCAAAATCCGACGTTGCTCCCAGTATTTTTTTGAGCGAAGTAACTGAGCTGAGATGAGTTTCCCAAAAGTGTTGGGGAGAGACGGAACGGAATCAGAAAAATTAGAACTATTGTTAAATGAAGAAGTTGAAGGAATGGAGTGTTCCAATTTGGAAAAGGAATTTACTCGACATTCAGGTGGAGAAACAGGCAAGCAAGAGTCCGATACCATTAGGTCGGAACCAGCTGAACCAGATCCAGAAGAGATTGCGGAGTCAAAGGACTCAACGCGAACTTTCACTGGTTCGACTGATTCTTTCCATCTGGCATCAGTCTCTTCCGAAACTCTGGGTCGGTATTGCTGACTGCATCTACTTTGGTAATTATGGTTGGGGTTGAGATGGTCTGTGGTTCCTGGTTCCCCGATCTCCATGAACCACTGATCTGGTTTCCCGCACAACGAACACAATTTGTTGAAATGGTGCCTTTGAGACCACAGCGATAGCAAAAGGCACCCAAGTGAGGACGAGGACAGTCTCGAAAACCATGCCCTATATCAGAACAATTATAGCAAATGTAATTGCAGCCAGATCTGGAGGTATTGTTTACATTAGGTGTAGTTGAAGTAGAAGGGGATTTAAATGACTTAGAATTTGTAATAGTCGTTCCCATTGGAGCACGATAAGAATGACTTGGACTAATCGCAGAAATATGTTGCACAGATTCGGACGTCGGAACAAAAACACCAGATGGAACGCGATATGCGGTTCCTGACGTATCTGCGGATAAAACTGACGGATTAGAAATTGGAACGACTGGTTCTGAATCATACATTCTCTCAACACCGAGTTCATTGATACTACGACGAGGGTGCATCGAGTAATCAGGTGGAGAACGAAAACGTTTTAGAGAATCTTCCCATGAAGTACAGCTTTTGATGAGCTCATTGATATGTGAGAAGTGTCGATCAGTAAGTTGATACTGAAGGACAGGCTTCATATTGTTCATCAGTAGTTGTATGAATTCATCGTCGCTGTAAGGGGTGTGACACTGCAGGGCCAAATTCCACATGTGATGATAAAATTCCAAGAATGATTCGTTAGGTAACTGTTTGCGAGACTCAACCATACGACGAATTTCGTAGGGAGTACGCCTATCTTTAAATCTTTCTTGGAAGGCTAATCGGAGGCTATCCCAAGGTGCTGAAGGATTATACCTGCGGTAGGTCCAGTACCACTGCAGTGCCACATCTTTCAGGACAAGATGCAGATCCAGAAGTACAGAAGAAGGTGATAGATTGTTGGATTTCACTACAGAGTCCAGCTGAAAAAGGAACATGTCCACAGTGATACCAGAAGGTGAACCTGTGTAGGAAATCCCACATCGAGATAAAGAACGTCTATTGAAATCAGGATTATATTGAGTAGATGGATTATGAATTGCTGAAGGCACGGGATTCAAAGTACTATTATGAAGATCTCTAACATCTGGTGCTGACTGAAAATTGGAACGTTGGGTGGCCTGCTCCGGAGATGAACGCTCTTTAGAGACAGGTTCCAAATGCGAAGACGTTAAACCAAGGAAATCATTTAACTGTTCGAGTCCTCCCTGAGAAGTATGTGCTGGTGGAAAATGAACTTGGGCTGATTTTTGAATATTTTGATTCGCCGCTACGACAGCCGGGTCCATTGGCAAAGAACGACCGCCAGGATATTCGTCAGCAGAACTTTTAACCCCGGATACTACAGGAATGCTATCCCCCGAAGGAATTGGAGCAGTCTGTCTTACTAAAAGCTGATTGGTGAGAAATTGCACTTGTTGCATTAATGATTTTAAAAGTTCTGCTTGGTCACTAGAGTTAACTGCCTTATCCGCCGTGGTAATGGTGTTAGAGGTTGAAGGATGCAGTACCGAATTGCTAATCTTACCCGCAGGACTAGGTTGGAATTTACTCACTACTTCTGGGATGGTCAGTTTTGATTCTACCGGATATACCTCCTGAAATACCAACGCTTGACCTCCATCAATACCTTTAGCGGACTCAACAGATTGATCCAGTAAAGTAGGGTCAGTTAAATACTGATCTAACGCCGTGTGCAATTTAATACAAATATCTAAAATAATTTGAGCCTGCTGTCCATATGTAGGAGACTGAGTAGCTCTTTCCAAACGATCATGTACATGAAGTAACCGCGACCGCAGACGCTGAGCTGTTCGAACCTGATCTTCTACGTCTAGATTTTCAATACCAATAAAGGTTTGTTGGAGACTCTGCACCTTGCTTTGACAAGTGAGAATTTCTTCATTGGGTTTCTTTTTAGCTCGATTGTGCATCTCGATCGGTTTGTCCTGAGTACCATCCCGCTCTGCGGCCAACGCCTTCCTTAATTCATTCACCGCTTCCTCAGTATTGGGTTGGATAGATCGAAGCAAAAATTCTACTTCAATCTCATCAGCCTTAAGATGTGAAATATCCATTTTAACACGCAACAACGAATTTAACGAGAAAGAAAAAGGACTTAATCAAAAATGGAATTTAAACGTGATTTTAAAAGTAATGAGAATTAATTTTTAATAAATGTAAACTAACAATATTTAAATAATAAAAAAAATTCCAACTTATATTTACTGAATAGATTATAGTTATAATTAAAATTACCTAAACCAAAAGTTATTAAAATTTAACGTAAATAATAAATGAAAACCAGCGATACTGGCACTTTCAACCACAAAAAAAAATCAAATTATTTAATTGAAGAGATTACAAAAAAAAATTTTTTTTTTTTTTTTTTTTTTTTTTTTTTTTTTTTTACCCACCAAAAAATTAAATATAAAAATATTTGAATATATATATATATATATATGAAAAACAAAATAGAATTACTTAATTTAAAGCAGAAAAAAAAATTTTTTAAATTATTAATTAATTATTTAAAGAAATTTATTGAAAACATATATTGAAGCACCAATCTCAAATTAGACTCACTATGACCAAGTAGATATCCACAAGCCGGGCTGTTTGAGGAGCTGCGAGCACAAATTACTATCCACTGGACCACTCGCGTCAATACTGAACTAGCGCTCAACTCAAAACCTTTTTCTCATCCGTACTCGCCAGTCTATCCCAAGGTAATGTGTTGGAATCTAAAGTGTTGCTTAATACCTCAATATAATTTAAAGGACAAAAAGAATTTATGTTTACTGAGTTTACTATTGAAATGAATATGAATAAAAAGAATTATAAAAGAAAATAGAGTGAATTTATATATATATAATATATATGTATATATATATATATACCCCAAAAATTACGGTAAAATTAATTTAAATAAAATGAAACCGATTCCCGATCAAAAAAAAATTATCGAATAATAAAATTTTTTTTAACTATATTGAATGAGTAATTTAATAATTTCAAAAAAAACTTAACCAAAACCGAAAAAAAAATTAAAGTAAATAATTTAATAAAATAATGAAATTAGAATGAACTTTTAAATTATGACTATAATAACCACGTAGATATCAACAAGTCGGAAGGATTGAGGAGCTGGAAAATTACTATGGTTATCCCAAGGACTTATCCGCGGTAAAGCACTACTTTCACTCGACTCAAACACTGTATGAACAACCGCACTTGCCGGTCTATCCCACGGTAGATTATTATTGCCGGAATTCATTCGCAAGCAAATATAAACCCAAAACAAAAACAAAAAAAAAAAATCAAAATACCGAAATAGAATTACTACAATATAAAAAATGAACTAACCAAAATTATTAACAGTATTTTAGCTGCTCCATTAACCAACTGAAAAACAACTAATAATCAAAAAACAAAATTTCACAAAAATGAAAAAGCAAAAGGAAAAATAAGTAAAATGTATTACTTGTATCAAAAAAATAACAAAAAATGTGATCACGTGAGAAGTGAGCACGGCCCCATGCTGAGCTAGGCGTGAACGCTATAATAATAAAAAAAATAAAATTTACCACTGTGGTCCCAGTAGTTTAATTAGAATTGAACAAAAAAATTTGAAAAATAAAATTTTACCTGAAAGTAGAAATTGACTAAAGATGTGCCAATGAGTACTGCGATCACGAACTGTCCAATCAACACCACATTGGTGGAAACAACAAGTTCGCAATCCCAACACCCACAACACATGGAACCAACATGACGAGCGATCCAGCAAGATCAAATAACCAAAGGTTAGAACATGCTGTGATCCCTCCCCATGAAGGTAGTCGGACTGAAATAGAAAATTACGTTAATTAAAAGGTACGAAGACTCTAAAAATTTAATAAGACTAAACTCAGAACGAAAGAAGAATGAGCTTAACCACAATCAATGCCACATGGCAGAAATGGTAAGCCCATTCATCAGACGAGCTGAGAATAGGGATCAACATTCTCATCTGCATGCAATCAAACAGCTTACGCTGGTTGCAATGCAGATTTGAATGTTGATCGGGCAGAAAACGTTGATGTGAGCACCCGTGCAAGCTCAAACAACGCAAGCGTTGGACTTTGCACGTGGTACTCACAACAAGTAAGCTGAAAAAAAAATTGTGACATTAAAGACGAAAATGCAAAAAAAAAAATTAGCCGAAGTTTGGGCGCCACTGTAACAAAATCCCCCAAAAGGGATTTTGTTGAACAGAACATAGCAATAGAGGTCTGGTTGCGGTATTGCACTGGCTGAAGCTCGCCGCTAGGCGTGGGGGTTACCAGACATATTGCTATGCTTGAAAACCGCATAGAGATAAAACGAAGGGGACAAGAAAATTATTCTACTGTGCCACGACCACAGTGGTAGATAATCATAAAACAAAATTTGCGTTCGACAAGGACGCCGGTGCCACTCCGGCGTCCCTGCTCAAGGCCTAGGTCAGCACAAGGCCGCCCATCCTCACGCGATCACACTGAACTATTTATTCACTCATCACTAAAAAAAATTGAGGCAAGAAAATCATAGAAAAATCTGTAATTACGAATGAAAAACCAAATCGGAAAAAAAAATGAAATGAAAACAAAAATTAAATGAAAGAAATTTGAAATGAAAATGAACCGTTAGATGAATTACCAAAAAAAATGTGGTGCGAATCGATCTGGGTGCGTCATACGGCACGCCACCCGAAACCTGTAAACCGCAAAATTTATACAATTTAATAAAAAACAATATATTAATAAAACAACACCCCCCTCCCTCCGTCAAGTGAGGATTACAAAATTTTTCAAAATATAAAAAAACACGCGGTGCCCCTGGTTTCTTATATATTTTACCAAGGTAACACCTTACCTGAACAAATAAAATTTTAGGCCCGTCCGACCCAAAACCGCCACCAATCAGCGCCGACGCAGGAACAATCAGCAGCCCCCTCGCACCGTCCTCAACCCACCGCAAGGTTAGCTGCCACACACACAATAAATCACTTAGCCAAATATAATTATCTCAGCCAATTTGCAAACATCAGTTTGCATCAAACAATGAGCGGATTAGACAAACTCACAATTTCAATGAAGAACCCAGATATTGGTCGCACAGCAATAACTGAAACAGTCTCAGACCACTATCGTCAAAACAGAAGAAGACGTTTTTTTTTTTTTTTTTACACTTTTAAACACCAATTTAAAAAAAAAATTCTCCTCGTAACCAATTTATTTATTTATGAATTATAAAATTTATTTATTAAGTATAGTTTATTATTCATTTTATACATATATGAGAGTTTTATTCCTTAGCAACATATCCAATCACCGTTAGCTTTACATTACATTATGATTTTTGTAACAAAACAAAATTTTAAAGCCTAATGGCATCAATAGAATACACTACTACACGGTATTACTAATATTCTTAATGACGACGATTAATTACTATTTTTTTTTTTCTTTGGTTCTTTTGATCAAACAATTTTTTTTTTTTTTTTTTTTTTTTTTTTTTTTAAAAAATTTATATTTTTGTTTGCATTTTGTTGTTTAATTATATAAAAAAAAAAAATAAAAGAACACAACTTAATGTTTGACAAATACACTATTGCGAGCATAAACAAAACTCTTTTCTTCACCATATATCAGCCAAAACTTCCAAACTTGACTTTTAAAAAAAAAACTCGACTTATCGTCTTCCAAATTAACACGAGACTTTTCACTTTTAAATTCAAAACTAGACTCCAAAAAAAAAATACCGACGCGTACCAAAAAATAAAAATTTATTCCCCCACCCAAAAATTATTTACTCAAGAAAACATTAACCAATTACCCGACCGATAGATTTCGGATGGCGTATATACATACAACCGCACCCAAAAATCGACTCGCACACACCAATACTATTTAATTTAATCACTGGAACATTCCATTTACATGGAAAATCCACGCGCTAACCAAAACAAAACAGATGAAGCAACACACCAACCACCACACGTCATTACACACCATCAAACAAAAAATGATAAAACGAATCGAGTAACCGACCAAAATACGGAGAAGTATAAAATGCTAAATGGTACACTCTACAAAAAAAAAAAATATTTTCTATTACAAATTAAGCCAAAGAAAGAATGACGTGTAGTGGAAGAGATTTTATGCAGCGCAGTGGATAAACATGCAACCTTGTTGGGATTTTCAACCGCAATTACAGATGTAAATTAAACAGATCATAACAACCACAAGCGGTTGTTACAATGGAAAATAGCTAAAATCAGCTAATTTCATTTTCAATGGAAAATCGTTTTTTTTTTCTTTTTATTGTTATTATTATTTGGAAGTTTGTGATAAGGCGACTGATTATAAAATATATAGAGAAAATTATAATTAGAAAGCAAAAAATGTTCTATATGTATATATTCCATTTTTGTTTAATCGAGCTTATTTTACTTGGATGTCAAAACAAAAAGTTCAAGCTTATCGCGTGCGCTTCACAAAACAAAAAGAATTTTGGATCGTAAATTTTTTTTTTTTTGTTAGCCACAAGCCTAAATTAATAATTAGCTTAAGTACTATAAATAATAAAAATGTTCTGTTGATTCAATTTGGTTGGGCAGTATTGATTGAAAAAAAAAAAAAAAAAAAGGTTTTCAAAAATCCTCTTAAACAAACCTTTTAGGGCATAACTAATTATCTATAAAATTGCGGCAATAAGTAAATTATTTATAAATTTTTCAATCAACTTATTTATATCCATAAAATATTTGGTTTAGGGTCAAATCTTAGTGATTTGTTGTGTGCATGGACAAAATACGAATCGAAAAAATTTGAATAGGCATAGCAAAAAAAAGTTTATTTTTGGTATATTTACATAGACTGTGCTGCTGTGTGACGTGAATGTTAAAGGAAAATCTAATTTCGAACAATTCTATTAATACGTGACAGGATTTCCATAAATCAAGCAAAATGAAATATTCAAGAGCTGATGATAATATTAATAATGATAAAAATAATAAAATATATTAAAAATTGTTGACTTATGAATAGCTCCGATTTGATGCAGAACACGGTTGAGAAAAATACAAAAGTTACAAGAAGATAGATAGAGAACGTATTAAGCCATTAAGTCTGGAAAAGATGAAGTTTTCAATAACCTAAACAAATGAATTATGTTCTATACTAATCTATTATCAAATCAGCAAAAAGTTCTATCTGCATTGAAAATTTATTACTTAACCAAAACATTCTACTGTATCTCTTTGTTTGTGTGATGACTGTAATTTTTATTAATAAATTTATAAAAAAAAAATACAAAGTAAAAAAGCTTCTTGTTTTTAGAATCCAAAAATAGTTGTTGAATATAAATAAAAAAATTAATTAAAGTTTCTCGTTTTTTAATATAAAATTTTAAGTCGAAAATTCAATTAAAAAAAAGTTCAAAAAATTTGTTTTATGAATATCAACAGTAATTTATTACTTGTATGGTAATGTTCTTTTATTTTTTGATGTTTTTAAAATTATTTAAATTATTATAAGTTTTTAACTACATGGGGACTATCTATTCAACGTTTTTCCGAGTATGTATGTATATGACATTCGTCCAGATGAGCAATGGTTATAGTATAGTAGTGGCAATTTCTTTTAATCAGGAAAATTTGATCACTATTACCAAATATAATATTGCCGAATGCACAGTAACTCATCTAGCGGAAATTTTTTTCATAACTAATTTTATCAAAGTATCGAAATACATAATGCCATCTAGTTTTGGTGAAAATAATTTAGAATTCCATTTATAGGTGGGCCTACCGTTTAATTGTTTTATATTTGGTTTATCCCTCTTTTTATTAAAGTTTTTAATATTGTTAAATATATTGTGACTGGCTAAGTGTATAGATTTTTTTATTTGTATTGTTGTATTGTGCATTTTATATATCGCGTCGAATATTTTTTTTATAATTACTGAAAGGAAAGCAAATATACTGAAAGTGATTTTAACCTGCGTGACGAAATCAAATACATATAACCAAACGAAATAGATATACATTATGTACATTCAAATAAATTTAAAATAGGTAACTATATATTTGATGCTGAATTGTACGATGTTTATATAGTATATGTACCTGGTTTTATATATGAAAATGATTTTAACCTATGAACGAAATATTAATCTCCACAATAATTCAATGTAATATATTTTTGTTTGATAGCTTTTATTTTACAAGATACAACATTTGTTGTAATTTTCTTATAGTTGGCCTTGAAAACTTTACCCTTATGGCAAAATTAAATGTCATCTGTTAACAATTATCTTCTAGGTATTGGGTTTTACAATGCCAAAAAATAGGAAATGTGTTGTTCCGAGATGTGGTTCGTCAACCATAACCAATCTGCAGCAATCATTTTCTGTCTATTCAAAATTTAGCACTGGCCGTTTTTATGAATAAAACAAAATATTAGGGATAGAACTCGGACGTGAAGAATTCTATATCTGCCATAAACATTTTGATAGGGAATGTTTTAGTAAATTTAATCCAATATATCTGAATCATAACAATTAAGGCAATACCTACATTATTCTTGAAGAATAATAAAAGTGACAACGAAACTAATCTAGTGCTTTCTAACTTAGCTGCTCTTCCTAATACTAAGACATATAGAAAAAAACGCAAATATGATTTAAACTAATTTAGGTGAATTTGTGACAATTCCAAATGAAACTACTCGGCCAAGGGCCACAATTAAATTTTAGCCAGTTCCTAAGACTTTTGGCGAGCAAATCGAGGACAAATTAGATGAATTTAATGAAACTGAACTGCTCAGGACCCCAGAACACAATCTGTTTTCGAGAGAGAATCTGACGGTGTTCCTCAAATTTTGTGCAGTAACTGCGAATTTGAAAAACAAAAGGTTCATTATTGGTGGAAAAAATATTTCAACTTGAAAAATGCAGTGAGAAAAATAAAACGAAATACCATCGCCTATATAAGAAACATTTCAAATACATTAAAAAGTAATGCAGTTTGAGTTCTAAAAAAGCCTCTAGCAATAAAATTGTAAATGAAATTCAACGTTTTACGCACGTGAAAGAAATCCCTAGAGCATTTTGTTTAATAAAACTCTCGTAAACAAATTACGATAAAGAAGAGCGCGATATTACACTAGAACTTTATTTTAAAGCACCATCGTTTTATAATTATTTAAAAGATTTAGGATTTCGTCTACCTTCCAGATCAACAATAAACACCTGGCTACCGATTAAAACTCTCTCTTTCGGAATTCATGCTGATAGTTTCTTAAAAATTAAAACTCATCTTGAAAATAGTACTAATCCACAAGAAAATGAATGTGTCGTAGTTTTCGATGAAATTCACATAAAGCCTTCGCCGGAGTACAATAGCGCAACTGCACAATGGATTGTATAGACGCTATAAGTACAGACGGCGTGCACAGGTCGAATGCAGGGAATTTTGTTGTTGGGTATGTTTTATCGAATTCAGCCATAAAAGGTGAACTACTGGAAATTCAAATAAAACGAAATTTAGAAAAGTATTTTGAAAATAATATCCGAATTCGTGCTTTAGTGTGTGATCAAGGTTCCAATAACCGTGCATTATACAACATTTTAAAAATAAATTACGACATGCCGTATTTTATTTTTAAGAATACAATTTTTTATGCATTTTACTGTACACCACATCTCATTAAATCAGTGCGGAATATATTAATTTCTAATATTCTGGAAACTTCTAATGGTATAACAGATTTCAAGTTTATTAAAAAAAATATACGAGTTCGACAAAAGCAACAGTGTCAAAATGTTTCCTAAACTGACCATAAACCATATCGAGCCCAACAATTTTGCTAAAATGAGAGTATGCTTTGCAACTCAAATAATTAGCAACTCCGTTGCTTTGGCGATTAACCTCTCAATACATTTAGGTAAATTTAATGATGAAGAAATAGACTCTGCAACAGCGACAGAAATTCGTTTAAAAAAATTTAACGATTTACTTGATTTTTTTAATACGGATCAGATAGCTTACGATTTCTAGTCGATATGAAATCATACATAGAAAAAATTAAATTATTTCACAACCAGGAAAACGTAAAAAAACAGTTTATGCATTTTATGGTTTTCTAGAAAATATAAATGCATTAATTGGGATGCCAAAGCACATATTCGAGGATTACGATATAGAAATTTTATCAAGACGAAGACTGAATCAAGATATATTGGAAAATATCTTTAGTTTAGTAAAATTCCTAATGAACATGAAAATAATAGTTCCAGAGATAAAAAGGGAAGCTGCTATATAATAATATAAATGATGTGTGATTTAGAAAATTCATATAATAATATAAACTTAATGTGCGAAGATATTGATGCAGCGGAAACCATCGTGGAGTGGAGTCACCCAATACCAAAGAAAGTGAACCATATGAGGGTAATTTCAACGTATCAGAAGTTTAACTTTCAGCTATAAAAGTCGACGATGGCCGCACATAATTAATATCCAAAGGAACAGTAGCTAATCCGTCGGGAGGGTTCCGTTAACCACGAGTGTATTACAACCAATTATGAAAAAAATTTCCGCTAGATGAGTTCCTGTGCATTCGTTCTCAATATTGAAAATAAATTTGGCTAAAATTTTTCCATGAGATCGGCAATATTATATTTGCTATCACCCTCGACCACTGTTCAAATCAAACTGACTAAAATGTGAAAGGACAATATTCAGATTGTTCAACTCTAATTGAAAGGAAGCATGCTGGTCTTTAGTGTTGACATTTTCGGTACACTTAATTTATAAAAGTACAATAGAACATTTTTAACTTTATTTAAACATTAAACCATTAACCACTCGTCATAAAAAAGCAACAAAACTTATTTTAAAAAAACTTAAAACTACATATTGGTTTTCTTTTTAAAATTATAAACGTTTTCGAATACTAACGGCCATATTATTCACTCGGTTTAAATTTGATTTATTTTATACCATGGTTTGAATTATTCACTTGGTTTAAAAAGGTACACCAACATGTTTAAACCAATTGGACGATAAATCACATTTTTCAATCCAACCAGTGCAATCGTGTTGTGAATTTTGTCAAATTAAATTTGAAGGTAAGTTCATCGTTGGATTTCGTCATTTTGTGCCCTTTTGCTGTGCATAGACACAATGAGAGAAAAGAAATCTATCACTCTATTCTTTCATAATTCAGAAATGGATGTATTACGGGAAATTGACGACATTTTGATGTCCTCCACGTCGTCATCAGAGGGAGAAATAGACGCACGACAAGTGCGATACGCGGTGCGCTCCAACGTCGGCAACTACGACGACGTCGACTTTCGCAAATACTTTTGGTTCCACAAGGATACTTTTTGGCGACTGCACGCCATGGTTTGATGATGCCCACATGTTTCATTCATTTTTCGGTATTCCGAAAGAATATATTATCTGACGTTATATTGGCATTTTTTGCGTACGACATTTGGATCCATATGCCCTTAGTCGAGAAGTCTTATTACCTAATTTGTATGTAATGGTGGGATTTCATTTGAAATTTTGGTTGGATTGCTGTCAACTGTAATCCACACATTGCGCGAGTCGTTCAAATCATCTGCAAAACGAAATCTCACCATTATATAAATTGGGTAAAACTTTTCGGCTAAAAACGTATCCAAATACCATACCATCCCATTGTTTATTTTCTTTCGATTCATGTTATTTGTCACGGGGTACTTCTGATAAGTTCGAGCTGCCGACAGCTGCGAGACTTGCCCATTCATGTAACGTTTTCGTTGACTTTGCTGCTTTTGGGCGGCAAAGTATTGAGTCGATGATGTCGTATTAACTGTTTGATTGACAGTATTATTCGATGGAAATTTAAGTGCCGGATTCGATTGAATTTCAAGTGCAAAGTTGGATTGAATTTTAGGTGCGGAAGTCGATAAAAATACATGTTTGGGAATCAATTGAACTGCATTCGTCAAAGCCAAACGACACAACGAATTCGATGCCACTAGCGTACTCGATTTAACCGCTCTCCACGGTGATGATGTTGCCGTTGATTCTGGTTGACTGGCATTGTTTACATCATCAACGCTTATATCCAACGCTAAAACCGGCGCATCACTGTCTGTTGGCCGAAGCTCAGCCAGCTTCACCTGAAGCGATGCCGCGTAGTCTTTCATGGCCTCCGAAAGATCAAAAGGCACTTTCGTAGCAGCTCCCCTTCAGTGGCCACTGTGCATGGCACTGTGTACTGCGCTAACTTTTCAAATGCTTTTTGATGTTGCTTGTCTGCTCTTTCATCATACTTGCGTCTCGATGCTGACGCCGGGCGATGAATTGAACACTCGAACGATACCTGCCCTGCCCGCCAAACGGTCTTGGATGATCGTTTTGTTGGTGACCATGCTACTGATGTCACTCGACAACACCAAAGTTCGTGATTTTAAAGGCAGTGAGACGGGCGGAGTTAATGTCACTAGTTTTCCTAACCTTTGGAGTGCCATTGATCCCAATCTCAGATAATGGTAGCTAGTTTACCTCAAAAAAATATTGGCTGAACGCGGCATATCATCCACAAGCCAATCCAGCGGAAAAGGTTAACCGAAGCGTTTTGGCGGCGATTAAACATTATCTTGACAAAGATCAGAGGAAATGGGACGAGCACCTAGGAGAGATGGCGTGCGCTTTGTGTACGGCTATTTATGGCAGTTCGGGATTCACTCCATACAACGCAAATTTTGGGAAAGAGATGCGGGTTAGAGGTGCCACTAACCCAGCTCGAACTAACGATTTGGCGAAAACGGGAGAGGTTGCATCGAATTCCGCTGATCGGATAAACAAGATACATAAAACTATCCAAGAAAAATACTCAAAGCGATATAACCTGCGAACCCGACCAAAACTATTTATAACTATGGAGAAATAGTTCTAAGAAATCATATAAACAGTCAAAAGTTGTAGAAAATTATACGGCGAGACTAGACTGTGTTTATGAAAAGTGTAGGATGTTAAAGGCAATAGGAACGAATAAATATCTGTTAGAAAATTTAAACGGAAGGGTGATTGGGAAGTTCCATGCCAACGACGACACATTGAGTCACAGAACATCACGTGATGAGGTGGTCATAAACGAACAAAATTGGGGAAGCATCAGGAATAAAGTTGTGGCATTTCCCATTGGACATCTAAGTGTTTTTCTGTTGTGTAAAAAAAAGTGATTGTAAGGATTTGGTCGAAAGCAGATCGTCGCGAGCAGTAACGATACAATTAGGCATAAACGGTGCTACAAGAAAAAAACTTAAAAGATAAAATAAGACAAAACAATAAAAAGAAACAATAAGTGAAACATAAACAGGTGAATGTGTGTTGAAAAAAGAAGAAGGGACAACCAAAGCGGATAAGCAGCAAACATTGCGTGTGTGAAACGCGCCATTCACAGGTTATTACCACTTTTGTTTCCTTCCTTTTTTAAGCAGCGTGTACATTTTTTTTCCCCTCAAACAGTCGCTTCCCATTGTTACACCCAGCCCGAGAGTCTCTAGCCAACCTAACGAAATCTAGTTTTTGTTAAAAATATTCAGCCCACTTCTTTGCAACTCGCCAAACTGTAGCTCCTTAGCTTCGATAAACATTCGAAAAATGGCCACGTCAGCAAATCAAGATTGCATTTCCAGCATCGACGAAGGCAATGTGAAATCAATAATAGTTACCCAAGCCAAAGCATCGTCGAGTGACAATGAAATACAACAACTGCTCCATGTTCAACACTCGGCAAGCTATTCTGCATCTACAGATATTGTTGCACAACTTAAAATGTCGTGATCCAGGGGGTTGACTTCGAGATTTCATTTCGTCCGCACTTATGTAAGAGAGAGTGTTACTTGCTTTCGTTGTCGCTCAACAGCCAGTGAACACACAAATGTCATACACCTAACATCGGCCTATTCGTGTGCCTATCGACGAAGGCATCATATTTGGAGGTGGTGTCCGACCTTATAGCAACAACACATTCTAGATTGTATTGACGAACAATTTTCAAGTATACAAAAACTGCAAACATGATTTGTATGTGTTATATGCGCGAAATTTAGTTTGTGAATCTGGCTGCTAAATTACTTCAATTTGTTAAGCAATATGTTTTCTAAAATTCTATTTTATATTCGAAACGTTTCCTCACTAAAACTTGTTAAATATGCTACCGGATATTTCATGCTGTTGTTGGTACGATTTTGAACTGCATTTCCGGTAACAAATTGAATTGCAAGCTCCTTTGAATGGTACGCTATTTACATATATTAGCATTAGGTTCCCCAAAGAATTCCGATTCCCTAAAAACTTTTGATTGTCATAATTGCACTGGGTTACTATTTAATATAATTAAATGACAAATTGAGGAGCAGAACTCGAATTATTTCGAAACGAATGAAATTGAATTGCAAGTTCCGGTGAATGGTAACGTTTACATAATCTGTATTGACCAAATAAAAATTTTGAACAAGTATTTAAATTCCAATTTGATATAGTATCGTTGTATACAATTTGCTAAATATGTCTGCTTATAAATGAATAGTTAACTTAAATAATTTAAGTTCATCGATCATTTCGATTATTTTTTGTGCTTGGATATAGAAGAGACGTGTAAAATGAATGTGTGTGTATCGTGTATGTTTGTTTTTTAATTGCGGGTGATTTAAAATAATATTCGAGATTGTATTTTACCTTTGAATTAAAATATATTCTTTATTAGGTGTATGTTGAAAAATAGGAACATTACTTATTTCAATAACAAAAATGGACACTAATGTCTCTACTAGATCAAAATGTCAAGATTTGTTTCACCTCACTTTCTAAGTGAAGTACAAAATTATGCCCTGTGATTATACTAATTGAATTCAACTAAATCACCCTCTAAGATACCTTACAGGAAGAATATTAATCCTTTGATTACAACCGGTCATACCCACTGTTTTTTCAGTTCGGAATAATTTTTTTTTTTTTTGAAAATTCAAAACCCATTGAAGATACTGTGGACTAACCAATAGGACTCACTCCTTAATTAATTTCGTATACCCAATCTAAAGTTTTGTTCAACAATTTTCTAAATTGCGATTCAACTTATTTAAAAGGGAGTAATAATTTACAAAGCATTTGTTAAAACTCAAAAGCTCACAAAAAAGCTCTTCCCAATAATTCCAGCAAAATATCAAGGCCTTCTCTTAAATATTAAAATTGTTAAGCTCATAAAAGATGCCCTTAAGCCTTGTTACTTCCAAAAAGTTATAAAGCTCTTAAAACTTTACAAAATAAAAGTATGTGAAGTTTATGTTAATGTTAACTTTAATCTGGTTCGTTCAAAATGATTTTAATATTGATAAGGACGGACAACTAATAAAAGCTCCTGACAAAACAATGACTAAAATCAGAGCCTTCTAGATTATAGAACCATAATCATTATGACGTATTTTTTGAAGCTTTTTTAGTGGTATAACTTTTCACTGATTTCCATAGGAATCCATAGTAAAAACGGTGTTTTTAGCTTCAAGTTTTTCAATGAAAACAGCAAAAATATTACAAAATGTTTATACAAAAGTGTTTTACATATCTTTAGCAGCAATATACAAGAAGGGTATATTGGTATTAAGTAAATATTAATTGCAGAAATTTTAAAATTAAATTATCCCTAAAATATATTTTTCAAACTTTCATTTTGAAAAATACATCAAAGTTAGCTCTGACAAATTAAAATAATACTTGGTAAATTTATCTTTAGTTTTACTAGTGTACGTTAGATGTCTATAATTGTTGGCAGAGAAATACGAAAAAAAATTATTTAATCACACAATTATGACACGTTCTTAATATTTTCTGAATTTGTTTTGCTTTTGCTACAATTTTTGAACTCAAATTTCCCCAGGTCGCAATTTTTGCTACGATTTTTTAAAATGTTTACTACCCACTGCCATCTATGTATATTGACTTAATGCACACGATTTGTAGTAAGCTTTTCTTTTTAATTTGACCAGAAAGCTGTTGTTATGAACTTTTTTTTATATTTTGGTTTAAATAAATCAATTATTACAAGAAAATGAAAACGATTTACTTAAACGAGATTTATATATGTTGAAATTCAAACATTTATGAAAATATTTCAGAAATCATAATTAAGAATTTGCAACGTTTTCATTTACAAATTTGTCTTAGGAAAAAAAGTGATTTCCCATATGTTTTATGTGTTTTACCAAAGCAACCTTGTATAATCAAGCCATAATCCATAATCTAAAAAACGAAGCTTTTATAAGGGAATTAGAAACGAGGAAAAAATCAAAATTTCCATAGTAAAACACATAAAACATATGGGAAATCACTTTTCTTCCTAAGACAAATTTGTAAATGAAAACGTTGCAAATTCTTAATTATGATTTCTGGAATATTTTCATAAATGTTTGAATTTCAACATATATAAATCTCGTTTAAGTAAATCGTTTTCATTTTCTTGTAATAATTGATTTATTTAAACCAAAATATAAAAAAAAGTTCATAACAACAGCTTTCTGGTCAAATTAAAAAAGAAAAGCTTACTACAAAATGTGTGCATTAAGTCAATATACATAGATGGCAGTGGGTAGTAAACATTTTGAAAAATCGTAACAAAAATTGCGACCTGGGGAAATTTGAGTTCCAAAATTGTAGGAAAAGCAAAACAAATTCAGAAAATATTAAGAACGTGTTATTTGTGTGATTAAATTATTTTTTTTCATATTTCTCTGCCAACAATTATAGACATCTAACGTACACTAGAAAAACTAAAGATAAATTTAGCAAGTATTATTTTAATTTGTCAGAGCCAACTTTGATATATTTTTCAAAATGAAATTTCGAAAAATATATTTTAGAAATAATTTTATTTTAATATTTATGCAATTAATATTTACTTAATACTAATATACCCTTCTTGTATATTGCTGCTAAATATATGTAGAACACTTTTGCATAAATATTTTGTAACATTTTTGCTGTTTTCATTGAAAAACCTGAAGCTAAAAAACACCGTTTTTACTATGGATTCCTATGGAAATCAGTGAAAAGTTATACCACTAAAAAAGCTTCAAAAAAATACGTCATAATGATTATGGCTCTATACTCTAGAAGGCTCTGGTTTTACTATGGAAATTTTGGTTTTTTCCTCGTTTCTAATTCCGTTATAAAAGCTTCGTTTTTTAGATTATGGCTTGTATAATCAAGGTTGCTTTGCAGTAAATTTTTCAAATTTAAGGAAAATTTATTTAGAACTTGTTCAATACAACTGAAAGCTATTGACAAATGCAGCGGTGTCCCCAGCGGACAATAGTGAAGTATGTGATAGACTGTAACAAAAATTTGCTATATGAAGTTATATGGAAATATTGTCTATTTAAATTACATGTTTATTTATGAAAATTGTAATGATTGGAAAATTGAATTAATCCCATATGTAGTTTAAATTGTGATTTTAGTATATCTGATTCATTTGGGACATTTTATTCATTTTAAATATTAGAAAGTTGTACTTAAAAATTGCAGAAATTTAATGTTAAACTCACTATAAATATATATTTCGGCCACTAAACAGTTTTGGAGGTTTATTAGACCACAGTTGCTACGCTTTGACTTATTAATACAATCTAAAATTTAATATTTTTAAAACATTTATGTTTTTGGTAACACTCGTTTATTTTGAAATTTCTGCAATTTTTAAGGACAAGTTTCTCATATTTAGAATGATAAGAATGTCATAAATAAATCAGATATACAAAAATCACACTTTAAACTTCATATGGGATTAATTCAATTTTCCAATCATTACAATTTTCATAAATAAAATTGTAATTTAAATAGACAATATTTCCATATAACTTCATATAGCAAATTTTTGTTACAGTCTATCACATATTTTACTTTTGTCCGCTTAAGGCGCTTTTTATAATTTTGCAATCGTCAATTGGATTATGAAATTTTTCGTTTTCCGTTTTTTTTTATTTCATTCCTTGATTTTGGTACCAAGTTTCAAAGTTACCTGCAAATTTTCTAAATTTTCATGGTATTGTGGATCTCTTAAGGAAAGCTAACTCAATTATAAGAGTCGCTTAAAACAAGTTTGAAAGTAAAAGTTTGGAAAATGTACGCTTTGAAATTTCGAATATGGCAATTATTGTACTCGTTGAAATGTAAAAAATCATTTAAACCACAGAGCTTTTGTTGTATTACAATTTTTAATTATACATTATACGATTAATATATTATTATACAACCATAAAATGAAGGTTTAAATTGTTCTGGCTATCTAAAGCTTGTGTTATTAATAAATAACGAAATATTAAACTTTTAATCAAAGTAGTAAGTTGTACAAGTATTGTTGTAATAAACTCGTTTAGGCTATAAATGGATGAAGTTGATTAATTTAAATTTTCCTTGCGCGAACTGATAAGCAGCTTGCTACGCATACAAAAAAAAATCAAGTAAAATTTAAAAGCTTTTTTTAAAACCTCCCAACTGAAACCAAAGTGACGAATCGTTCATCTTTAACTAAAAGTCCGAAGCGTTTTAAGATTAAAATTCTAAAAGCTCCCGAAATAGATAATAATATATAGAAACTCTCCAATCCCTGAAGTGGGTTGGACCTAAAATATTATTTCTATTTGATCTATCTACTAAAAGTTTGCAAATTGTTTAGAGCTTTTAATAAATCTCAAAGCTTTTAAAATATATTTTACGTGTTTTTATTTAAATTTTGTTGTAAACGCAAAGTTTCTAAATTATCAAAGCAACCATAAAAGCTCACAAAAATACAATTGTGAGAAACGAAACACTTTATAAAACAAAACATTCAAAGTTTTTTGCTTATATAAACAATTAAGTAAAATTAATAAACTTTTAAAGTGTAGCTTTTTAAATTATTGGTACTTTCTAAGGTTGTTATACATATCTCGTATACTTAACTCTGTTATAAACTAGTTGTTTATCTAAAAATGTGGAAAGCTCTCATAAAACAAATAAGCTTAAAAATCATTTAAGTTAAATATCCAGAAGCTTTCAAATAAAATTTATAACTTGAATTTAAATTTTTAGTTCAAAGATAATGCGAACTAAACGAAAATATTAATGTTCAAACTTTGTAAAAGGCAAGTCAACAAATTAAGTTAAAATTTTTCGAAAGCTCTACCAATACACGGAACATAAATAAACTTTATAATGTCAGACCTTGAAGCCAACTAGCAAATTGTTTTAATTTCTTCTGGCAATATAGCAAAATTACAGCCTGTATTGCATAAGTGAAGTTAATGCAAATTAGCTGCCCTAAAAGCACTCTAAAAAATCTGTTATTACTGTAAAAGCTTAAATTGAGCTTTTAAAAAAATGTAGATATTATTAAACTCATAGAGAGAGAGAGGCGAGATTTTGCCAGAATAAATTTTAAAAATGTCATGCTTACAAACGAAAAAGCTCAATATTGTTTGTCCTCAATTAACAATCATATTAATCATATTTAATTTGAACTAAAATTTTGTTGGTTAAATTTCATCAATGGAATTATTAAAAATTATAAAAGCTCGTTGAACTGTAATCAATCAAAAACTTTCAAACTACGACATGTTTAGTAACCGGTAGTTTTGCTGTCACGAGAGTATCTATTTGGGTTACATTTTAGTTCAACTTCACTTACATAAAATTATTTCCAATTTGTCCAAATATAGAATAATAAATCGCTTAGGATATTCAAGCATTGGAGCCGTTCAAATTATATCGTAAATTATAAGCTGAGACAAAATCGCTTTCATATAAGCGAACTAAATAACTCAAAAAATTGTTAAGCTACTTTGGTTTGTTAAACCAAACTAAACAATGTTGCTAGTACGTATATTTATATTACAATTGACTTAATTTCTCCATTGGTTTATAAAATATTGCTGACATTTAAATCAACATTTAAAATCTCGAATAAAAAATTATAATGATTTCCACAACAACACTACTACACACATCACCAAAAACTAGCAACAAAATTGTCATTCAACAATGTCTCAAAATATAAAATATAACTTTGATCCCTTATACATACAGAACATACATAAAATTATGTTGTCTCTGCTGTGTACTCTTTACATATAGTACACAGTTTAACGTACATATTTTTATTTATTTACCCAGACCCATAACATACAGCTAGCAATCGGTTTAACTAACAAAAAAAAAAATCTCATAAATCAATCCAAAAAATAAAGCTTCCGAAAAAAAGCTCCACAGAACATTGTCTAATGTAATCCATTCATGAATATTAAGATTTTCAATTTGATTTAAATTGACTCTCATTGTTTTTTATGATGATCATAAAAACAAAAATTTCCATAATAGAACGAGGAGCATACAGCAAAATATAACAGTGAGGCAACACAAAAGAACATGTATCCAATTTGTGTTATGATATATGCACATACTCCAATGCAGGAAACCAACATAATTTAAAGAGCTTCGTATTTTTTTTATGTATTTCGATAACATTATTTGCCTTTTGGTTTTGTGCTTTATTGGTTAGCTATTTTGCAAAAAAAGAGCTTTTTTTAAATTTTCGGTTGAAAAGACATGCAATCATTAAACAACCATGTGTATATAAAAAACCAAACTACTTTTGAAATTATTTGTGGTATTAAGAGATGCATCTAATTAAAGTGTATTTGGTTGCTGTAAATAATTACGTAAATCCCGTGGCATAAATCCTATAAATCCAACATTCCCAGATTAACCAGCCTCGTATTGATTTTTTGCTTTTGTATTCAACAAATAAAAATCGACTTAACAAAAATGATTTCAAGGATTTTCCATTTTTTTTTTGTTTTTCAACAAAATTTAGGGAATTAGCATAATTTAAATAAATAATACACCATCATAGAACACACCTCCCCGCAATAAAAAAAAAAAAAAAAATCATAATAAAATAAATTGCGGGATTGCCCCTAAGTCGTATTTATGTAAAATATAGAAAAACCGTTTCAGTACCGTTATCTAAAAAAAAACCAAACATTTTTTGATGTTTCAATTTTTCCGTCGACATCGAATTCTGATATTGATAAACCTCCTGCAACCACGTCATCAAAACAATAAAAAATATTGTGATAAGCAAAGAGTATATTGTGTGATGTTGGTTTGTTTATTTGTTTGTTTGTTCATTTTGTTTTAAAAACAAAAGAAATTTGTAAGACAAATTTCGAGTAAATAGATTTCATCTTCCATTGTTATGTCGTTTACAAGAATGTGTACGACTTTATATATATACCCACGAGACCAGAATTATTTTGTTCTCGTGTACTATATATAGCGAGATATAGCACGAATGATTTAGGTGAGTTGTTGTTATAATAATATGTGTTTGTTAAAAGCTCAACTTTTTTATGTTTTCTTGCGGTTTGTGTTTTCATATTTTTCTTTTGTTTTTTCAACTAATTTATTACGTTTATATATAGGATGGTAAACACGTGTACAACAAATTCTGGCAAAATTGTCAAATGAAATGAGAAAGAATGTGATAAGCATGCGATAGTGTTTATTGAATTGATGTAATAGTTTTAAATGGATGGAAGGTGGAACTGAAGAGGCCAACCATTTATAATATATCTACCAAAAAAAGTAGAAATATCAAAATCCCCTGTACTTTAATTGAAGAGTCATACAAAGCGTGTTGACCCTGACGAAAAAATGAGAACCCTTCTTGAGTTCTCTATGTGGTAGTTTAATTTCGTTCTGAAAAGTATGATATTCTCTTCAGGTAGCTACGACCAAACTACAAAAATACAATTCTCACTTTATACAATAAGTATGACGCAAGAACGTACTGACCTAGCGAATTATATTGACTAAATCAAAAACTCCAGGAAAACCCTTATTTCTGTGTGTTGTATGCCCACACATAATAGAATGAGGTTTTGTTTATTAAAATCAATAAGAATCTTTTGGCTTTTTATAGACAAAATATTGTCAGGACTGAACCCCTGTTCAACACGATCAGGTCTAGTCTCGATGCCATCTCGATCACTAGCTTGCCCCTGGTGTTCTGCTGCGGCATATCCCATTCCAAAGCGCGCACATTGAAGTTACCACCAACTACATTTAGAATCTGTGCACATAGCATTTTGCACACTATTGACGCAATTGGTAAACGCACTAATTATAAGCGTTACCATGCGCGAATTGAGCAATGAATTGAATACAATAAAACTTATACTGATGCGGATGAACAATTCATTTTACCGTTGAGATTACTTATTTTCATATTTTTGTTACTTCAATTCCAACACTGATTGTAAAAACAAGTATAGAAATAAAAAGAAAATTTTCATTTAAACCTAAAAATAAATATATTAAAATACAGTTAATACAGGCCACAAAGTACATCCTGTACCTAATTATTTGTGTTTTTGAGAATCATTAATTAACGGATCTCAGAAATATGTATATAAGAGCATTATTAGACAGCAGATGCCACTTGAACTTCATTACCGACAAGACATGCAGGTTATTGAATATCAAACTACTAACAACGTCAAAATAAGTGTCAGGAATAGGTGGTGATGTCACACCAATAAAACATAAGGTTTTCGTACCCCTAGCTTTAAGAATAAATGAATTCACGATTACTATCACATGTTACACCATTCCTAAAATAACTATAATGATCTACCATCATCACTTGTTAAATGTGATAAGAAGTTAATATCATCGAACTTCGAATTGGTAGATCCTCATTTCTTTGTGCCATATGGCATTGATATGTTAATTGGAGCTGATTTATACCATGAATTGTTTTCTGGAAAGACGGTTAGAATTTTAAAAGAACTTCCTCCCCTTTATGAGAGCGTTTTTGGTTATGTAGCGTGTGGCAAGATCAATTCGGACAATAGGTCTCAAAATTGTAATAGTTTAGTTATTTCGTGTTATCAGACCGTATGTAGTTTGGATACCCTAGATCGTCAAGTTAGAAGGTTTTGGGAATTGGATACCGTTTGTGTCAAGACTATTATGTCAGTTGAAGAACGATTATGTGAAGAACAATATCAGAAGAATTATAAAAGAAAGTCGACCGGTAGATATGTATGTGGTAGCTATACACCTAAATTCAAAAATTAACGACCTTGGTTATTCGTTTGAAATTGCTCGTTGGAGCTTAAAGCGCTTAGAGAATTATTTTGGTCGCAAGTTTGGCAGTCTAAAGCAATGGAATTTTGTTCGTAGAACGGCATTCAGTTGTTAACAATTCCACCATGTTCCCCTCACTTCGGAGGATTATGGGACGATAAGAGTACAAAGATGCATATGAATCGGGCAGTTGGTACATCATCTCTTAATTCTGATGAATTTCAAAAATTAATGGTGCAGATCGAAGCATGTTTGAATTCACGCCCTTTTACTGCAATGCCAAATAATCCTTCTGATTTGAATGCTCTTACGCGCATTTTCTGATCGGTACTGCTATCACTACTTTACCTGAGCCGTCATTTCTTGATCTTAAACCTAATCGCTTATCTAAATATCAGCAAATACAAACCGCATTGCAAGTATTTTGGAAACGATGTAACAGGGAGTACCTAACAGAATTACAGCACCGTCACAAATGGCTAAAGACCATCGGGGTTATAAAAATCGGTATTTTAGTATTATTGCACCATGATAATATTGCTCCTTACCAATGGCCTTTGGGTAGGACAATTGATGCGCAAAAGGGAAGAGATGGTTATATTCGAGTGGTTACTATCAAAACGGCTAATTCAATTTTTAAACGAGCGATCACCAGATTAAGTCCTCTACCGATTGAAACACATACACCAGAATTACTTCGGTCTAAAAAGGCCAAAGTTTTGAAATCCTGTCAAAAATGACGAAAAATTTTGTTGGTCCAAAATCACTTTTTTCGACGTTTTGAATGTCCCTGAGTCCGAAAAAGCAAAATATAATGGGCTGAAACCTCACGAGGTGATCAGAACTTCGGTCTTTGGCATCTTCAATGAAGATAGCATTCACCTGTGTCATAAAGTTGGTGTGACAGTTTTGACAGTATTGATTTCTATTTTAACCAACACTTATTTACTTATACAACAACAGCCAAACAGCTCAAAAGCTTTATTAACATAAGTACATGCATCCAATTTAACACGAAAAATCGTATTCTAGAAATTTATATGGAAAGTAGTTTACAAAATTATACTGATATTTCTAACCGTGTAACTGGCTATATACCAGAACTTCATCCAAAAATCATTTTAGAATCCCATTTACAACGCACATGCCAACATTTCATCATAATCGGTTAAGAAATAGCCCCGTTCCATCCTACTTAGCCATATTCCAGAACTTTATCCAAAAATTATTTTAGAATTCCATTACCAACACACATGTCAAATTTGATGATACCCGGTTAAGGAATAGCCAAGTTCCATCCTACTTAGCCATATTCCACACAAATCAAATATTCCCATTCCCACATATCAAATTTCATTTTAATCGGTAAAGGAATAGCCAAGTTCCATCATACTTGTCCATATTCCAGAACTTCATCCAAACCACATTTTAGAATCCCATTTCAAATACACATGTCGAATTTCATCATAATCGGTTGAGAAATAGGCAAGTTCATCATACTTGGCCAATTGGCCATATTCCAGAACTTCATCCAGAACACATTTTAGAATCCCATTTCAAATACACATGTCGAATTTCATCATAATCGGTTGAGAAATGGGCAAGTTCCATCATATTTGGCCATATTCCAGAACTTCATCCAGAACACATTTTAGAATCCCATTTCCAACACACATGTCGAATTTCATCATAATCGGTTGAGAAATGGGCAAGTTCCTGTTGGCTTACAGGAAAGTCCTTATGTGTGGAACAAAGCGAACAACCAGAATAGAATTAAATAAAACAACCGAAGCTTTTATTTTGCGAGGAACCGCAATCATTAATTTTCACAGAATGAATAAAAAAATAAAATAAAAGATTCCATAAACATAATAAATAAAAATAACAAAACAAAACGTCTACTTCAATTCAATTGATTATGAAATGTCAACAAATAATTTCAATGTCTGTACAATTTATCTCAACACTCCTCCTCATTCTAATTATTTGTTTAACTCAATTTAATCCGCATCGCTCGCGCAGCATGATATGACGCTTTGCCGGCAATTGTTTTGTTAGTAAATCGGCCAACATATCTACTGAACAGCAATATACGCATGATACGAATTTTCGTTGCACGTAATCTTTAACAAAATGATATCGCGTATCCACATGTTTTGTTCGATTTGACAATTTTTCCTCTTCGATGAGCTTCAAACAGCTTTGGTTGTCTTCGTAGACTGTTGTTGCTGTTTGAACCGGCTGTTGCAAATTGTTCAGCAACCGCCGCAACCAAGATGCCTCTTGACACGCTTCGGACAATGCGATGAACTCTGCTTCTGTAGATGACAATGTGACGCAATTCTGCTTTCGACATGCCCAACTTACGATGCCACCATTAACAACAAAAACATAACCAGTGTTTGATTTTCGGTCCTTTTTATTTTCGGCCCAATTTGCGTCAGCATATCCGTAGAAAAATTTGTCCGAATCGTCATCACTACTTAATGCCAATTTTAAATTTGCAGTGCCCTTTAGATATTTCAACACCCGTTTCAATTCATTCCAATCTTGTTGACGTGGTTGTTGCACTCGTTGCACTAATATTGAAATGCTCGCCGAAATATCTGGTCGCCTATTCACAGATATGTAAAGCAAACACCCGATGAGTTTCTGATAATCTGTGTTTGTCAGCAAAAAATTATCATCCGCATCGGATTTATCGTAGTTCACGTTCATCGGAACGTTTGAAACTTTCGCATCACTGAGACCGAAATCCGCAGCAATTCTTTGAATGTATTTTGATTGACACAAATGATAAATATTTTTCGCGTCCTTGACGATCTCTATTCCGAGGTAAAATTTAATTTCACCCAGATCTTGCACTTCGAATTTCGTTGCGATGACCTCCTTTATTTCGTTACTTGTTTTGATTGATTTCGCTGCCACAATCATATATCGTCGACATAAATCAGAAGAAATGACCATTCGCCGTTTTTCTACCGTGAGTATAAGCATTGATCTGCTTTGCTTTGTTGAAAACCTGCATCGATCAATACTTTATGAATAGCATCGTTCCATGATTTCGCCGCTTGTTTTAGACCATATATAGACTTTTTCCCAACAAACAAACGAGTTCACTATTCTCCTCAAATCCCGGCGGCTGTTTCTTGTAGATCGTTTCATTCAATTTCCCATTTAAAAACGCCGTTTTGGCATCAATATGTCGCACAAACAGTTTTTCTTTTGATGCAATTGATAAAAGCGTTCTGAACGTTGTTTGGCGAGCAACAGGAGCAAACACTTGATCATAATCAGTTCCATATTTTTGTGAGAAACCCTGTGCAACTAAACGCGCTTTATATCGATCAATTTTTCCTTCCACATCGGTTTTTACTTTATAAACCCATTTGCAGCCAATCGCTTTTCTATTGTTTGGTAATTCGCACAATTGCCATGTATCATTTTTCTTTAATGATTCCATCTCACTTTTCATTGCGCGAATCCATTGTTCTTTATGCTCACTGGACATTGCCTCCGATAGACTTTTCGGCTCGACGACTTTATAAACCATATCGATTTCGTTGGTCAATCGTTGTGGTGGCACACCCTTTTTTTCCCGCTGTAAAATGCTACGCACTGATGCATCATGAATCGGAATGTCTCTATTGTTTTCTTCATTGAAAATACGATGTAAGCCTTCAGCGAAAGACTCGAATTCGACATTCGACACTGTTTCTATACTGTTGTTTCGCAATCCCGCATTATTTTCTGTTGTTACGATGCCACTCACGTTGTCACACACTTTTGGATTGATTTCAGTTGACTTATCCATATCGATGCCGATTGTACTTGATTCGACATTCGCATCACTTGATGGTAAAAAATCAACACTGATCTCACTCGCAGAATTTTCCGTAAAGCGCACGTCTCGACTGATCACCAACTCATTTTTGACTGGATCTAAGCATCTGAATCCCTTCGAATTTTCGTCATAACCAACAAAAATCATCGGTGCGCCGGTATCATCCAATTTACGTCGTTTCTCTGATGGCACATGAACAAAACATTTAGCACCAAAAATTGAAAAATGTTTAATACCTGGTTTCTGCTGATTCCACGCCTCATATGGTGTCTTTTCAATCGCTCTGCACGGCAAGCGGTTTTGAACATAATTTGCCGTATTTACCGCTTCTGCCCAAAATGTTTTCGGTAAATTTGCGTCCAACAGCATACAACGCGCATGAGCGTACGATTTTTTCTGCGTGTATGGTGTTGTGTACTGGATTTGAATTCCTTCTTGTTTCAAAAAATTGACGACGTTCTTTCCGGTGTACTCTCCTCCTCGATCCGACCGTATAACTTTTGGATTCTTAGAGAATTTATTTTTCACCAATGCCACGTACTCCTTTATTTTCTCGTCGACTTCTGATTTATTGTTTAGCAAATAAATCACCGTATAGCGCGAAAAATCATCTACGAATACGAGTACGTACCGCTTACCACTCGGCGAAACTGTTTGCATTGGTCCGCATACGTCAGTGTGTATAAGGTCAAGTAGAGCTGTAGATTTTGTCAATGATTGCTTTGGAAACGGCAAACGTGTTGTTTTTCCCTTGACTTCGCATTTAACCTTGATACCGCAATCGACAATTTGCATGCCGTCAACTAATCCTTTCGAATACATTTGCTTGATTGCATCTGGATCGCGATGGCCAAAAATGCGATGCCATTGATGAATACAATTTTCTTTGTGTTCGCGTACCGCATATACTTTGTTCGGCTGACGCAATTTAAACAAATTTGATTGCGTGTCTGCTATTGCTACTTGTTTGTCTCCGAATTTAATATCACATGTTTCAGAATTCGGAATAAAATTTACTGCATAGCCCTTTTCCAGCAACTTTTTCACCGACAACAAATTTCCTTGAATATTCGGCACGTACCAAACATCTGTTACCGTTGCCACGGTTGATACACCATTTGCATTAACCATTTCGATGCGACATACGCCTTTTCCTTTGACATCTACGCTTTCACCGTTTGCGACGTTTAAACTCTTGCATTCCGCTTGATCTAGTGAAATGAAACAACCTTTGTTGCTCGAAATGTGTTTCGTAGCACCCGAATCGAGATAAATAAAAAACTGTCATTTTCTTCGACTTTATTTATTTTGTCACATGGTCGATGGACGGATATTTTTTTTGTTTTTGCTTTTTCAGACTCACGGACTTTTAAAACGTCGAGAATAGTGGTTTTGGACCAACCAAATCTTTCGTCATTTTTGACAGGATTTCAATACTTTGGTCTTTTTAGACCAAAGTAAAAAAAAAATGTCCGTCCGTCTTTATGGATGTCTGGATGTCTGTACCAGTGGTATCTCGAGAACGGCTTGTCTGATTTTGAATTTTTTTTCGCCAATCTGCTTCTATGGTCAAGGCGGAGATTTGAAAAGCTTTTGGAGACTGTACGTCAAGAGGGTGGGGTACCTGCCACACGAATTGACCCAAAACGCCTGGTTTTTTATACATATTTCCAATTTTTTTAAATAATGTGCTGATTTGATTATTGAATTGGGAATTGATTTGAAGGTTAGGCTAGGGGTCAATTTGCGGGTTGAGTTGAAGTTGAGTTGGAGTTGAGTTGGGGTTGGATTAGGATGTATTAATTAGATAATACATTTTTTATATGATGAAACTTGCCTATTTATCTCCCGATTATTATGAAATTTGACATGTGTGTCGGAAATGGGATTCTAAAATGACTTTTGTATGAGATTCTGGAATATGGCCAAGTATGATGGGATTTGCCCATTTCTCAACCATAATGATGAAATTTGTCATATGTATTGGAAATGGGAATCTAAAATGAGTTTTGGATAAAGTTCTGGAATATGGTCAGTTACGCAGTTAGAAATATCAGTTTAATTTTGTATACTACTTTCTGTATAAAGTTCTAGAATACGATTGTTCGTGTTAAATTGGATGCCTGTTCTCATGCTACTGAAGCGTTTGGACTGTTTGGCTGTTGTTGTACAAGCAAATATATGTTGGTTAAAATAGAAATCAATACTGTCAAAATTGTCACCCCAACTTTATGACAAACATGAATGCTATCTCCATTGAAGATACCAAAGCCCGAAGTTCTGATCACCTCGTAAGCTTTCAGCTCTTTATGTTTGTTATTAATTAAAATAAATGTTGTGTTTGAATTAGTTTGAATTATTTGGGTTTTGTAAGAATCGTCGAAATTATTTAAGTGTGCCTCTATCGAATCTTTAAAGAGTGCAAACACACTATACATCTGAAGTTTTCATTGGTATCGGTGAATACTTTCAGTTCATAACCTAGTTTATTTCCTTTCCAGCGAGTCGCATCATCGTTCAATGATTTCGGAGCATTTAAATTTAAACGTCAAACCAATTAAAATTTACCGAACTTTCCGTATCTATTAGAGCACATACTTTCCTACCTTGATGACGTAGGACACTCGTTAACTCTTTGTCCAACCGTATTACATTTAAAGCACCTTACACCATCGGGTTTTCTTTCACAATTTTTGACGTAGACTTAATTTTATTACGTCGCGGATTTACCGATTTATTATTACTCGGCACTGCTTGCTCTAATTGTTGGTTAGATTTTGTATTACTTAAGGTTTAACCTTGTTTGTATAGATCCTTAAAGCTTTCGGCATCAAACAACCTGATCTTACGTGAATCTTCAATACAAAAGCGGTTTATAATGTACTCCAACACCATTTCGTCCTTGCGGTCCCGCATACGCAAAATATCCTGATGCAAGATTTGATCTCCTTTCTTTCTAGTCGTTGTTAGCATCTGGTGAACCCCATACTCAATTGCGAAGAATAGTTGTGGAACGTAACCACATTTTGGATGTGCCCGACAAATGTTGCTTTTTCGTACATACAAATCGCTGTAAATTGTTCCAACCTAACAATTATGTGACGTCTCCCTAAACTCTGCTAACTAATTTTTAATTTGATAGTTGTCGTCGCCGATAAATTTTGACACAGAATCTTCGATGTCCTTAATCAAGAAGTTGGGCTTTTCCGAACCGTCGGCATTTCTTCTGACATTCTCATTGATTATTCTCATTCCTTGCTCTTACCGCTGAACCCGCAACAGTTTGAAACAAAATCCGAGTTCGTTACTGTTAGTCGTTATAAGAAAATTAATTTCACTTAGAATTTTGTATATAGAATTCTTCTTATTCGTAGGTATAGTCAGTCTACCAGACATATTTCTTAAACAAATTGTAAAAATTAAATTCTAAATCCAGACAAAACCGTATACATACACGTAAGCTACATTAAGGTATTGCATTATTAAACAAAAAAAAAGTTTTATCTGCATTAGACAAAACGTTGAAAAGTTAGATTTTACCATTTTAGATATTTTGTTGACAATTTAGATGGAAATTCACGCGCCACATCTAATAAATTTATCGCACACAAAATACGTGCAGGCAGGCTGAAACCGCCGCCGCACAGACAAACACAAACATTTATGTATATTAAATACTAATAGAACAAGAAATGTCGTTTAAGACGATAAACATCATCACATCACATAATAATTTTCTTATATATAGTATGTATATACACAACACAGGTACACGTACGCGTATATATATATTGATTAAAATAAATAAGAAAACATATAGATGAGAATGAATGATAACAACAAAAATATTCATCTTATATCATTTCGTATCGCACAAATCATTTCAACATAATTACTGAACAAAAAACCCAAGTTTGTTTATTTTCCACACGGTAGAGGTAAGAAAGGTATCAAGTTGACTTAATGTAAAGATGCTTTTTTCTTGTTTAAACGTTAACAAAATTTATTTATATGTGTACCTATACCAACAATGCACGACGACGACGACGACAACGTCTTTTCTGTTTAATGTCGTCTCTAAATTATATTAGGTGATGATGATAAAATTTGATGAGTTTTCATGTCTTTGAATGAAAATTAAATGAAAAATTGTTGAATCGTTGTTTTGTTTCTGGTGGGTACCTCACTCTAACTATTTACCTACCTCGCAACTCGTATGTTACTTTTCTAGGAAATTGATCTTGTCATTCACTTGTCATCAAATGTATATGATGGAAATTATTTTGGAAAGTTTGCTTGTGTTTTCTGGTGATTTTTATGTAAAATGGCATGATGTACACATATTTAAACATATGTAGGAAGATTCTTACATAAGTGTATATGTACATAGGTTGACAGGACTATTAAATTATATTGAAATATTTTGTTAGTATTTTACGCTGTATTTTACATCGTCTTCGTTTGAATAATGAAAAGTAATCTTTCAAGAAATAATAAAAGTTTAAAATAAAAGCTTTCGATTCCTCCGAGGCTGCTTGAAATTAATAGACTTTTGAAAAAAATGTATCTTGTAGGTGTAACGATGGAGCCATTAGTACATATTTTTGAATTTTCGGAATTTAATTTTAGGTCAGACGCCTACACAGGTATCTCATGTAAGAAGAAGCTTTTAATTTTATAAAAATAATGAATTGACGATTTTGGTTTTTTATTTATTTATTTATTTATTGATCACCAACCTACGAATCACCATATCCTACGAATAAAAAAAAAAGCCTAATATTTATTAATTTACATCTACCTCGATACACTGGAAGTATGAAAGCAGGCACGCTTGTACCTCTAGGTAGCCTTTAGTAGCGGGTTAGCGTAATCGGGTAAAAAACATTGTTTTGTATTTAGAGATGCTTAGCATTAAATTATGCGATATACACCAAGCTTTAAAATACGGTAGTTAGGACCCTTCCACCACAAATCAAACGATGTCAATGTTCTAGGAGATATACCCCGCGATGCACAATCCGCATAATTTTGTGATGAAGGAACGTGTCTCCAATTATTTCTACTTAATGTTGAGAGAATCTGAGAAGTCCTATTTGTAACATATGTATCCCATCATCGTGTAATTGAAGAGAGCCAGTCAAGAACAATCATGGAGTCAGTCCATGCAACGATCTTCTCTATTTCTAAATCCAGAGCATCTCGAACAGCCTTGAGAAGCTCAGTTAGGAGTACAGCTGCACACAATTTCAATCTGGGGATCGATTCTTGTTTTAAAGGAGCAACGCTGCTTTTCAAGGATACCGGCGTCGTGACATATGATCCGTTTTCTGACATCGTTCTGCTATAAAGCCGCTGCATAATGCATCTTACATGTAGACTTACTCTTCGTCGATAACCACCTTGGAATTTAAATTTGTTCCAAAAGTTTAAAATCGTTCCGCAAAATGAGCCAATCGTCTCGAATATCGCTCGGCTAAAGGATCAAAAATTCGTGCAGATTCAGAGAGTTTTTGGCGTTTCGTAGGTGTTGCTTCATCATCCAGTCTTTAAAGACAAATCTATCATCAGTTGGATTCCAGTGAAGTCCTAATAATTTCACTGGCTTTGAATTCTCAGTGATCTTCTTTAGCGTGACTTCACGTTCTTCAGTTGGAATGGATTCTAAAATTCCTGGATCATTGGATGCCCATTTTCGTAAGTGAAATCCAGCTGGATATCAATTGCTCTTTAATGTGCAAGGCCTGTACCAAATTATCTGGCCCTGTCATCAGATCATCGACATATAGTATACATCGTTGTCTAACCGGCCTGCTGCATCGTGAAATTGAGTGTTGGAATCCTTCGCTATTTGATGAAGTACTCGCGTTTTAACGGCAAATTTGTGTTTTCCCTCCACAAGATCATTTGGTATCTTTGATGTTCAGGAACTATCAATATCTGTCGACACATTTTCTCAATATCTTACGTGGATTTGATAAACACTTTGTTGAACGACAGCTCCAACGAGCAACTTATCATTTAAAGAGTATCCACTTGTGGTTTTGCATGACGCATCAAAAACAATCCTCAGTTTCGTTGTAGTACTCGTTTCCTTTAATACGCCATGATGAGGAAGGTAATAGGATTCACCCGTAATTTTGCCTTCGGAAACTTCCCCCATATGGCCCAATGACAGATATCCTCTCATGAACTGGTTGTACAACGCGTAAAATCCTATATCTCTTTGGAATCTATACTTTCCAAGGATTGAAATCGTTTTGCTGCAATTTGGTACGACTCTCCCAAAAATATTTCTTCTGATTTGAACGGAAATCGTACGACAAATCTTCCATCGTCATTGCGTGCCGAATTTCCCACAAAGTGTTGTTCGCATTCTATTTCTTCTTGCGTTAAATGTTTTGTAGGAGATTTCAGTTCCTACGTTTCCCAAAACATGCGCAGTGAGTTGTTGATGTCGATCACACTGTGTAAAGCCACAGCCGTATGATAGATCTCGATGCTATCTAGTTGGCTTAATTTCCCACTGACGACCCATCCAAAAATTGTATTGATTGCGACCGGTTGATTGTTTTTTCTGAGGGCCTTGCCATTAGTGAACAGGCTCAATGCGTATTCGGCGCCAATTAATATATCTATGTTGCCAGGTGTGTTGAAATTTAGATCCGATAGTTGAAGACCATTCTGATACATCTAATTAAGTTCGTGGGATCATCAATGTTATCTTCGGCACAATGTAAGGGTCCAGCTTTATTCTAACATCATTTGTGGATAATGAGGACAGTGTGACTATTGTAATACCACTTGTTGTTTCTGTACCCACCTTAGCATTTTTTCTTGGAAGTTGTAGTCTTTTTACACAAGCTTCAGTAATAAATGAAGATTCTGAGCAGCAATCAATAACAGCTCGACATTGCTGCAGACCTCCAAATTTATCCTTTGCACAGTAATACCGTTGGCAATAACGCGCGTTAAGGTGAAACATTAATATTTTGGAAACAATTCATGTTGTTGATGTCATTCGATGCTTCTGATATTTCTCCAGTCGGCGCAATTTCAATGATGTTTGTCTGGTTTGATGTCTGATCAAGTACCTCTGGTAAAACCGTTGAAGAACTGATGCCTGCTGCCTTGTTTGTTGTCATCTTCGTGTTATTTAGTACATCCATATGCAACGAAGACTGATGTTCCTTCCGACAAGTCTGACATCTTCTCCTTGACCGACAACTAAATGCATTGTGAAGATTGCTTAGGCAATTAAAACATCGATTACTATTTTTTATGAATTGCCTTCGATTTTCGGTATGCATTTCATTAAATTTAGCGCACTCCCACAATGGATGATGTTTCTCTTCGCCCAACGGACAGCTTGGTGAATCGCTACTGGCAATGAGACTGTTTGTTGCCTGTGAATTTTAAGGAAGTCTTTTATCCACAGGCTTAATTCCAGATGTATATAATGCATCGCTCCGTTTAGCCAAGAAATCGAAGAATTCATCTAAAGTGGGGTTATCCCTTGACGTTGTTTCTCGAGCCCACCATTGGAACCCAATGCCTTTAGACTTCGAATCACTTCCTCTGAGGTATCAACCATTTTACGAACATTACATGGATCAGCTTGCGAAACCCTTGGTTGCTTTAAAAATACTCTTACGAAGGCACTAATCGTGTGTTTTTCACGATCAAACCTTTTTTTTAACAACTGCAACATTTCGATATAATTCGCGTCCGTCACGCTAATGTGCTTTAATAAAGCTCCTGCACCCCTCGAACCAGCGATTTAAAATACTTCAAATTTTGGGCTCCATTTAGGTTACCATTTTTGTGTATTGTTTTCGTAAACAGGTCAAAAAACGACTGCCATTCCATGTAATCACCAGTAAATACGGGAATATTCATTTTTGGTTATTTCATTTCTCCATGTGGTATAGTATGCGTTGCGTTGAACGATGAATCTGCATTATTTCCATTTGGTATACTCCTTTTTCGAATACATTCGTTCAGTTTTGCAACTGCCATATAATAACCTTCTTCAAAAGGAGCGCCATGTCGGAATCTTCAGTTAATTCGATCAGAAAAAGCTTATCTTCTGCGCTGATGAACTCTTGCAGCATGTCATGAGCACGCATTAGTCGGGCATTATTAAGATCAATGGACGTATCGTCAGTGATTCTTTCGATGAATGTTCCAAGCTTCGCCATTTGCCACTTAATGGTTTCTAAACGTTTCATAATAGCGGCAAGTTGTGACATAAGCCAGTATACACAATACATAGCAATAGTAATTGTGTGGAAATTCCCACGAGGTAACAGTGGTAAAGAATCAAAACTTATACTTTTAATTTTAATAACCTTTTTCATCTTATCTTAGATATGGTCTCCGAAGAAACCAGCCCACCAACAAGAGATCATCAACCTTCAAACTGGAATCCACCCAATTACATTGGAATCTTTAAAGAGGGAAGAGTTAACAACATACCACAAGTGCTAAGTTACATGACCATCCGCCACGAGAATCCGGCACAATTACTAAAAAGCTGACTCTAAACTTTATTATTTGTTGTATAATCAACAAACTATGTACAGAGAGGATGTAGAAGCCACTATCTCAGATGATGAAGTATGGCTCCATGGCAAGTGATATGAAAATATCGTTGAAATATTTTTGAGTTTTTGTGGAAAACCTCAATATTGGAAAATTGAGATATAAAAGTAAACTAAAAACAACAATGATTTTATTTTATACGGGTGTGTATGGATTTGTATGCTAATCTTTTCCACGTGCTAAATATGAAAATTAATGTAAAGTAGTGTATGCATATGACCGTATATTTTGGTTGGGAATTAGAGAATTATATTCTTCGTATACCTGTATACAGCTAATCCATATGTGAGGTACAGCCAAATGTCCAGAATATAATATACGCAAATCCGCATGGTATCTCTTTTTCCGTATATTTATTAAAAATTTACCATATGCGGACAGACCGGAACAGATTAAAAATATTGCATATTTAAATAATAAAATGCTAATAAATTTTAATTCCTTAAAATTCTAAATCCCTATTTTTATTTAATTTGTATATACAAAAACTAATTATACAGTTTTGGTACATACTCGTAACTCTGTATAAATATTATGTTCATAAACCAATAATAATACATAATAGCATTGCTTAACGTACGAGTTCGATTCTGTGCTCGTATAATAATATTATTATTAGTTTACAAAAGTTTTTTTTTTTCGAATTATGTCAATATTGTCGTTGTGCACGACAAAATGTCTTCCCCGTCTCGTAAACTATTTCAATATAAATTGATTTAAATAAATTATTTTGTAATTTTTATTGCGCAAAAAATATGAATCGTCACGTTCATCTTTACGGCAACAAAATCATATTCTATATACCTACGGTACATGTGCACTCTGTAATTTTCAATATTCCAGTTGCTTACAAGAAATATTTATTTTTATCTCAATACACAGTTATACAAGAAGAAAATGGGTAAAAAGCACTACAGCTTTTTTTCAAAAAATTTAAAATGCTGATGCAAAAGAGAATAATAATATTAAAAAAAAAGAAACTTCTAAGTTAATAAATTCAATAAAATGTTTCTTTTTGCTTTCATAATATTTAACTGACTGTTATATTTTTCTGTTCTGTAAGTCTTTTAATTCACTTGAACTTTCAATGGAGGAAATAACAACAACACCACCAACAACAATAAAACTAAAGAAACAGAAAAATCAAAAAGAAAATGTAAGTTTTTGCTTGAATGAATAATAAAACAAAATAAAAATTTGTAATTTTATTTTAAAAAATGAAAAGCTTAAATGTGCTTTCGTTGACGTTTTTTTATTTTCCACCACTTAGTTGATTCTTTAACATCGGATTTATATTCTGTGTAAGTATATTTGTTGTGACATTTTAATGATCAGCTGACTAGAAAAAAAAAACGTGATGTGTCTTTAAAAGGTACCTATGTTACCAGTGGTCTCACTCTCATCACTTTTAGATTCCTTACGTCAGTCTTCCAGCTGAGTGTATACTGTAGCATGCGGTCATGTTTTAAGCAGACATTATGCAGCCCTACAGTGACGGCTTAAGGTACCAGCATAGCAACCCGGGCTGTTGCCCGGGGCGCAATCCTGCTTATGGCGATATCAAGATTTATCGAAAATAATAAAAAGGGGGCACATCTTCACTTTGCTTTAGTAATGAAAGATATTGGCTGATGTAAAGGAAAAAAAGGAATATATTTAACAGAAGGAGGCATTGGCAGAAAAACATAACATTATTTTAGTTGTTCAAACAAGCGAACATGAACGTTTGTTCATTTATTAATATTTGTACATGGTTCCTGTATTTCTTGCACTAATAATTAATAACTGACCTACCTTTTGCAAAAAATTACAAATTCAATCAAAACAAGAATTATTCCTTTACTTTACACATGGTTTATACAATATGTGACCCTGGCCATCTAAATATTTTAAATTTTTTAAATAATATGCATGAGCACAACCAAATTGTTATCAAAAATAAGAGAATAAAAAATAAATTATTCTCATCCATAAAAAAAAAAAAATTCTGGATCACAAGGCAAAACCGCTTAAGTCGATTTTGCTTATTTTTCAGGAGAGCATTATGAAAGTTTAAATTAAGATTTCAAAAAAAAAAAAAAAAAAAAAAAAAAAAATGTTGTTATTTTCTAAAAATATTTGTAATAGATATCCCGGCCGATACGGCATATTTCATTACGGAAAATGAAAAAACGGCATATCTCAAAACGGCATATTTCAAAACGGCATATGGTACACTACGGCATATGGTACACTATGACATATTTAAAAACGGCATATTTTAAAACGACATATGGTACGTAACGGCATAGGGTTGACCATGTATTACTGTTTTTCATAAGACTGTTTACAAAAGACTGTTTCTAAAATCTTTTCTCCAAAATTTTGCTTTACAAAACCTTGTCACCAAAAACTTGTTTACTTTTATGGATAATGGTTATTTATGGTCCACAAGGCATAAGTTTGTTCCACGAGGCGACAGCCGAGTAAAATTTCATATTATGAGTTTTTTTATGAGCTATACTAGCTACTAGCTGAGGTACCCGGCGTTGCACGGAGTAAATAAAATATTTTTATTTTAACAGAGAGCACCAAAATCTCTTTTTTTTTTAAATTAACTTATATCGTTTTTCCAATGTACTCTTCAAAAGATGGTAAAACATATTTTAACCCCCTCAGTTAAGGAAACCGCCCCCTTCGGATACGAGTTTGCGATTAATTTCATTTAACCATTTATCTAAACTCAGTCCTGTATTTTTTTTTTTATTAAAATTTTAGAAAAATTGGGGGCTAGACCCTTTCGAAAATACTACGAAAATCTGCTAATTTTCCTGTGAAACGACTACGCAAAATTTAAATCTGGTATGATGAATAGCATGGAAACCTGTGAGAGCATTTTCATTTTTATTAGTATAGGTAGATAAATAATTTATATATCCCTCCCCTATTGCAATAATGTACTATTCACAAAATTTGCTTTACATGATTTGATATAAAGAATAAAGAAGCACAGGTTACGTGCCCTAGTATAACGCGGTTAAAAAACTTAATTCTATCAATTGCATTGGTGTAAACTTTGAAAATCAAAAAATTCAAAGTCTCAAATTAATAGTTAAAAATTGGAATTTCGATTAATTTACGAAATTGATATTTCGGTTTAAGAACAAAAGTCCAAACAAAATATTTAAAGTCTCGAACCATTAATTTTTCACAAATACATTGCCGTAAAAGTTGGAATTTAAAGATGCACCAATCATAACAGCAACCAAGCAAAATGGAGTGCTTAAGATTTGTGATGATTTTAAAGTCACAACTAATCTGCAACTCATCGTGCATTGACATCCGGTACCCATAAGATAAACTTATTCAAAACTTTTTCATATAAGTAATACGAGATGCTTAAATTCAGCAGATTAAAAGCAGGGTTAAAATTCAAATGGTGTACTTCAACAGGGGGTTTTATTTTAAATATAGTTGAAAATACAGCAAGGCGCATTTAAATACAATTTCTCAAGTGAATTGAATAAAATCAAGACAAAAATAATTTGTTGCTCTCGGAGTTAAACACAAATTTTTTGAAGTTCCCACTCTCGAAATGAAGATGCGTTCTCTGTACCCAATGAGCAGGATCGAGTTCTGTTAATCTGTTGGCTATAGATCTGCCTACGTTGCCATGTTGTCACTGCTAATTTCTAATTATTTGTAGGAGGTTGCCTCTCTGGGAAGTAAATATTGAATATGAGCATGTGAGACAGAACTCCCATACCATACGACCATCATGATTCAGGTAATTGAGTTCTATGCTTAAAAAGAAAATTTCCTCAAGTTCTTCATTGTGCTTACATTCTTGCTTTATTTAATTGAAGAAGTTGTCATTGAAATATGCTTGACATGCCTCCAAAGACAGATTTTGCGAATGATACCGTCACCATTAATAATCATACAATTATAACATTATACTATCGTACTATCATACAACTACACCATATTATCATCATACCATTATATATCATAATACAGTTAGACTATTGTGCCATCAAACCATTAGCCCGTCTTACCGACATACCATCACACCATTACACCACCATATCATCACACCACCATAACATAATAATATCATATCAGCTTACCATCATACCATCACACAATTGCATCATGTTACAATTGTACCTTAATACAATCATACTATTATACCATTAAAACCAAAACATCATCATACAAATATACTATGAAACCGTCATACCATCAAACCATCTCACCATCATACCTTTATATCATCATACCATGATACTACCAAACCATGATACCACCACACCATCCTTCCATCATATCATCAGCCATTGTATAATGTTACCATATCATACCTTCATTTTATCATACCATCCTTCCTTTATACCATCATACCAATATACCATCACAATCACCATCATCATCACCATCACAAACACAATCACCATCACAATCAAAATCACCATCATCATCAAAATCATCAACCATCACCGTTGAAAAAATAATGATACACGTGTCGATTTATTTTTAATTTTGCACAAAATATCCAAAAATGAGCTAAATCGGTGAAGTTTTAAAAATCCCCTTGTAAATGGCACCTCACAGGGGAGCATGAGGAAGGGGTACCAATTTTTGAGAACTAACCCCCCTATGTTTTTTCTCGACTGCTAAAAAGTATTTGTGCAAAATTTGGAAACAATCGCTCGAGTGGACCAAGAGCTTTTGTGGAACATACCTACAAACATACATACATACTTTTCTTTTTTATATACATAGATTCCAAATTGCTTGTTCTCATTCCATTAATTTACTTCCTACAAGAATTATTTCAGATTTCGAAATAGCTTCAGTTCCTGCACTAAAAAATTTCCTGCCGGATGTAATTTTCAAGGGTTGTTTATTTAATTTTTACCCAAACTATTTGGCGAAAAGTGCAGAAAGAAAAATTGGCTTTCAGATATGGTAACGACGTAGATTTTAGTATTAAGATTCGAATGCTGGCTGCCCTAGCCTTCGTTCCATCTGACGAAATTTGAGATTAAAAAATTATTGCATCATGGATAAATACAAATTATATTTCGGATCGTGCTGGTAAAAACAATAAACCGCCAAAATATAGTCCCAATTTTTGGTCTATTGCTGACTCTTTTGAGAATAACTTTCCACGAACTCAAAACAATTTAGAGGCTTGGCATAGGAGGCTGCAAGTTTTTGTTGGAAAATTGCATGTTGGACTTTATAAGCTAATAGATGAATTGGGCAAAGAACAAATATTTATTAAAAACCGAATCGACAAAATGAGTTCTGGTGAACAATTATTTCCAAATAAAATATCTAGAAAAAGGAAAAAAGCTGAAATATGTATATCATAATAAATTGACGGCCTAAAGAGGAAACGTCTTCCCTTAAAGGCATCGCAAATAATATAGCTCTTTATTGATTTGTAGCACTAATCCATTAAATTTAGTTTAATTTTTATTATATTTTTTCAAACACATCTCAAGAAGAGAAACTAACTTGTAAAATTATAATTTTAAATAAAATGTGTGTATGCAAATTAATTATTAAAATTTGATTTTTATGTGAACAATTATCTTAAAATAAGGGACATAGAAAAACTGGGTTGGGTATGCAATCTTGCATTACAAAATATTGCATTACTATTGCAATTACAAAATGTTGCAATTATAAAATATTGCAATACAAAATCTTGCATAACAATTTCCCGTACATTTTTTCTCTATTCTGAGGAAAATAAATTGAAGAAAAATGACATCGACTAACTTAACTTAAAATTGTAGAGGCTAACGGCTAGGGTAACTCTCACGGGCACGCGGGAGGTTATTGCGCTTCCCCCCGCTTAGCCCTCCGAGGGGCTTTAGATTTGAGCTTCGGGGGACGTAGGAGTCGGGATCAGCAAACATGTCGCACTGCGTGCCGCACGTAGTAGCGGATTTTATAGAATATATTAACGACACCTACTAATAAGCAAAATAATTGCACTATTTTGTGAAATGCAATATTTTATATCGATCACAGAAAAACTATTTCACTAAATATTCATTATTTCACTATAAAATAATCAAAATAATTATTTTGGAAAACAAAATTTTAAAAAACAAGGTTTTGTCCAACAAAATTTTGGTAAACTATTTTTTATACGGTAAGCATTCAAAAAACAAGATTGAACGGCAAAACAAGATTTTGTCCTGCTACACTACCTTATACCCTAATGTTCCATATACCGTACTGCATGTATATGATTTGATAAATTTTAAATTTAAAACGTTTAATATATTTTTAATTTCTAAACCTGTATTTATCAAAATGAATCCATTTTAATTTCAACGAACGCGCGCACGTATATTGCAGAAGATCAATTCGCTTTCGACAATGCACCTAATTACATTGTAAATACGTTCTGTTCGAAAAATGTACCAATAAAAAACGTTTAACACTTGTTATAACATGTATACATTTTGTTTTGTGAATGGCATAAACTACGAAGGCTTACTGAAATTAATCAAATCGACTGATTTTTCAATAAGAGATCGGAGTAAAATTCACAAGCTCTGGTCGGATTGTTATCGCGAACCGTACAAACTAAATTGGCTTGCCTATAACGTTGGCGCCCAACGTTACTATAGATGAGTTTTTTTATTTAAATTACAAAAAATAAATGATTTTTTTAAATTTTGTTAAGAATGTCTTTTATTTCATTTCTATTGTTTTTCTATGTTTACTAAATTATTATGGCTCAAATATCTCTATTTAATATTTAAGTAATTTTAGAATTGAAGAAAAATCAGAATCAAACTTCACTATTTTTTATAAATTTATAAGATTTCCCTTAAGAGTTTTTAAGTGAGGAGAAATTCTATTAAGCGACAGAAAATTTTGGTAATTGAAGAAAAATTCTAATAGGTGAAGGAAAATTTAAGTAAATAAAGGAAAATTCTTTGAGAGTGAAGGTTTAAAGGAAAATACGCTAAGCGAAGAAAAATTATATTAAGAGAACGAATTTCGAAATAATCAGTTAAGAAATAGCCACGTTGCAGATTAACTTAACTTATTCTAGAACTTCATCTACAAATCATTTTAAGATCCCGTTTTCATCGCACTTGTCGAATTTCATAATAATTGGAAAGGTGAAGGAAAATTTAAGAAAATAAAGGATAATTCTACTATGTGAAGGATAATTCTGTTAGGTAAAGGTTTAAAGGAAAATCCGTTAAGTAAAGGAAAATTCTATTAAGAGAATGGATTTCAGCATAATCGGTTAAAAACTCGCCAAGGTCCAGATTAATTTATCTTATTCCAGAACTTCATCTCATCACAAATTATTTTAAGATCCCATTTCCATAGCATTTGTCGAATTTCATAATAATTGGTTAAAAATAGCCAAGTTTCATCCTAATTGACAACATTCTAGAGTTTTATCACAGAGAATTAAGAAGAAAATTCTCTGTGGTTTTATCTAATAAACATTTTAGAACCCAATTTTCGTCTTATACACGAGTTCATACTAGTGATTCGAAAAAAGTCATTACTAAAATAATAAAAAATCCTTGAATAAATGCGCTATTATCCAATTACGTTGCTAAATTTTGATGTTGGAATTAGTTCAAAAGAATAAACCGGGAGGGCCAATATACATATTTTTACTTTTAAAATTAGATTTAAATAAAAATGAAAAATTATAGATATTAATAAGCACTTCCCGATTATATCTTTATTACCAATATTTTTATTTCCGTTGGGAGAATAAATTTAATTGCATTAAGTGAAGGAAAATTATATTAAGCGAAATTAAATTCCAATAGGTAAAGGGCAATTTTAGTAAGTATATAGGGTAACTTTATAAGTTGATGATTAAAACCATTTTAGAATCCCATTTCCATTGCACTGTTGAGTTTCATCATAATCGGTTAAGAAATAGCCGATTTTCATTCGAATTGGCTATATTCCAGAACTTTATCTAAAACTCATTTTAGAAACCTATTTCCATTATATTTGTCGAATTTCATCATAATCAGTTATGAAATTGCCTCATCTCAGAAATTTATCTAGAAACCATTTAAAAATCCCATTTCCATCACTCCTTCCGAATTTCATCATAATCGGCCAATACATAGACAAATTCTATCAAAATTAACCATATTCTAGAACTTCTATACTAAAACTCATCATATTCGGTTAAATATTAGATAAGTTCCACCATAATTGGCCATATTACAGAACTTCGTCTAAAATCCGGTTTAGTAAATATGCTGTCGTGTGCCATATGCCATAGTGAACCATATGCCGTTTTTAAATATGCCGTTTTGAGAAATGCCATAGTGTAGCATATTATGCCGTAGTATACCATATGCTGTTTTGAAATATTCCGTTTTGAAATATGTCATGTTGATCGGATTCGAAAAGAAACAACATAATTCAATTGAAAGAATTAAACAAGAAAAGGAGCGAAATTCTTTATTTATACGAAGAAATAAACTAAACACCAACTTAAGATATGATTCCAAACAATGTTTCCAAAATTCCTGAATCTTAAGTCAATTCCATTATAGAAAATTATAAAAAGTATATTTATTGAAACTAAGGCGGTTATTCTATGTTTTTCCTGATGATGTTCAACAAAGATGGAAACCAAAGATTTGAAACAGGTTCGGTTTAGGTTCAAATTTAAATTAAGTTTTTGGTTCTGGTTTTGGTTTTCAAAATTTTCAAGTTGTGGTTTTGGTTCAAAGCAAACTGGTTTTGATTTGGGTTTTGGTTCGGGAAAAAAACTTATAAATTAAATTCAATAACTTTTATGAAATATTGAAATCAGTTTAAAATGACAAATTTGTGCTTAATGAGAGAATTGTATTTACTGCTCTTCAAAAAAATCATAAACATAGAGGTACGAACATACGTTCCAATTTGGGATCTTCTAGCCAAAACTTTTATTCTTCTATGCCAGCTTACTTGGCTATAAATAATTTTTGGTGATAGACAATCTATAAGCGGGCACACTGACCAAAATATTGGTTCATAAGAAGCCACATGACTTTTTCCATTTATGTAATTTGTATCCATAAATTTGCAGATTTTTTATAAATCGACATAATTTTTTGCTTCATATTTTAAGGTTTCGAACTATAATGGAATATCTTCTGGTGGAAGCAAAATCAGTGCTTTAAAGTAACGTATGTACTTTTAAAGTAAAGTATTCATTATACTTTGATGCGATTCCTTCAAATTAAATCCTTCTCCAAATTATTTGTCCAAAATGAAAGCTACAACCAGAGAAAATAACATTGGTAATTTCTTAGCTGCTTTGACATTGGCTTTTTCGAAGTCTGACAATATGAATTTGGGATTTAAATTTAATTATTTTAATTGCAACATTTTTTCAGTAAACATTTTTTCAGACAACATTCTCTCAGACAACATTTTCTCAGTCGACATTTTCTGAGTTGGTATTTTTGTACAGTCGATATTTCCACCCATTCACCATTTACTAAATCGATATTTACAACTTTATCGGAACATAGTGCTAAGAAAAGAATTTTTATTCTGCTCTGCGCAATTCTCACTATAGAAAATAATGGATTTTACCTCTTGAGGTAGTTGAGTAAAATATCTGTAAAGTATAGTATGTCATTTCCACGATGTCCTACTATTGCTTCGTGCCACATAAAGCAGTACGGTATATTAGTGGCACCATCAATGAATTGTTAGATTGTATGTCCACAATTGGCGCTTGTATATATAATGACATTGATGTTTGTAGATGAAGGGCAAAGAAAACATTTCTAACGTACAACCAGTTGTACCTTTCATCATTCTTTGAGACTTTTTGCCTTCCACTTTTAGAAGGCTAAAGATAAAAAGAATTTGTTGTTATATGAGCCTAAAGAACAATATTGGTCAACAATTAATCATTGTTTTTCGAGCGAAATTTTGGTTTGACAGAGCTATCGGAATTTTTGAAGAGCTTTACAAGTTCTCTCCAGAATCTGTTTTTGAGTTTATTTCGTACGGTTTCCCTCGATTACGCTGATTTTGTGAAGTTCTTACATATCGCTTTTTAGGTGGCAGTTGATTTTTATTTTAAAATTATTTTCAATTTGTAGTGCCATTTGTTCAAGATCTGAAGTGCTCGACCAATTATTAGCTTCATCCAAGTCGGATGGCATATACATAATTTGGGTTAACATCACAATTATCATTTTGATAAGCATCAATATTAGTAGCATCAGTTTCATCTCACTCAAATGCTTGAGTTGACGTATTCGAGAAACCATTTATTTGAATCCGTTTCTGGATTTAAAGCTTAACTTGTTTCATGGCATACAATCGGTGCCAGTGACGTGTTTTCTTAAATATCGAATGAAGTTTGGATTTCATTATCCTTGATTAAGGATTTGATTATACCAGTAAGGCCTAAAAAGCAAAGTATTTATTATTGAACCTAAATTATGTCCACTTGATTTGGAAATTGCAAATGTCATTTCCATGACTTTTTAGAACGGGCCGATATTCTTTCAATTAACTTTATTGAAAACACATCAAAAACACGTTACACTATCAGTTCTTATTATTTTCTAGAAATTAGATTACACTTAATAACTTATGTTGTCTATTAAAATAGTAATTGACAACTTATTATCACTTAAGATTTAAAATTACAAACAAATAATTAAAGCAAATCACCTAAGTGTCATAGGATGTTTAAAATATGTATTTCATATACATAATTTAACTTAACTCACTATTAGGAAACGCATAAAACTATTTAAAATAAGGAATAGTCGCTTGTGTCTAATTTAGCTACTTTCCTTTTTTTCTAAAAGATTCACAACTCAGAATTTAATGTTAATATGACCAAAACTGTTTTTTCCCGTTTTAACGACTACTTGGTAGATTTTTACAACTTAAGCGGTTATTCCTAAATCTTTTCATTTAAATCTGACTTACGCAAATTTGTTTTTTTTTGCTTAACTTCTACAAAAATAAACCAAAATTCATGAAATTTTGCTTAGAAAAAAAAGTTTAATTTCAAATACGGCTGTTACATAAATTTGTTTTCGCTTATCTCGACTTAAGCGATTTTACCTTTTCGCCACAGAATTTTTGCCAGGGGCGCTAAAACCATAGGGCCCGCCCTGCAGCACTGGTTAAAAGGAGAACACATGTGCCGACGCAAAATCAAAAATTGTAAGTTACTTTTTCACTGAATCCTTAATCAATTCAGAGATCACAGTAGGTGATAGAGAGTTATTTAATTCTACTTCAGTGAATAGTACCATCGGAATCCTCTTTTCCAGATCATATGCAGATCATGCACAAACTTACAGAGTCCCCAAAAGAATGGATTACGATTTGGGAAGTTTATCTAAGCAGCATTCTATCTGGAGAAGATTAAACCCTAACGGTTGGGAAAACGTATGAGGATAACGCAATTAAGAAGTCATCTGCCCGGTTAAATAAAGAACTCTAAACAAAAAAGTTCTTTGATGGAACTAAAAACTTGAAAATCTTACGAGGGCGACACGGAGGGAACTCGTTAGAATAAACCAACCTTATTGAATGGTAACTCTTCAACAGAATTCAATAAAGACCAGCAAAACACGATGATTTAAGGGGCACCGAAGTCTCTAAAGAAAGCGCAAGATAATTTAGAAATTTTAGGAGCTAGATACCTATTAAAGTTGCCCTATTTCAGTTATTTACGGACACCCTCAGGATTACAAGAGTAACGATAAAGTCATTAATCAAGCGTAGCCCGATTCTTAAAGCGATTAAGAAAGAAACTTTAAAATAAATCCTTCTTCTCATATACCAAATGCAATCTATAAGAGAGACTTTAGTCACAAATATAAAATTCACATCCCAATGAGTATCAGGTTTGTTAAACACGCTTAAAATGAAGGCGATCGACGTGTAAATTTACCTGCGAGAAAGAATTAAAAAAACTAATTAACTATATATACTTAAGTCTTCAGAATCAACATCATCTTCCTCGTCGGTGATTCCATGGTAATGTACAATAATAGTTTCATATTTTTGGCTGATGTTGACGTTTTATATTGACCTTCTATCTTTTCGACTTGTTCTACCTCAGAGCTATTAATATGGTTCACTTTCCCCACTTTATACGGACCCAAAAACTTTGGATGTATGTAGCTTAAGTCTGCCACCAAATATGTTTCACGGAATTACAACCCACTATCCAATACTACCATCACTTTACAGGGGTTTTCCGATTGTAATTTTTACGATCCTCATCCTGCGTTGTCGATTTTCATTAAATAAATTAGCCGATTAAATCGAAAACTTCTGGACTTCTCAGTTTTTCAAGCGATAATTTAGTGAAAGTTGGTATATTTATTCGATTGATGTCGTTGAGAGATGTAATACCTTCAATATGGCAATATTTTTGGAATTCGGTCGATGTGAACGAGGTATACCCTTATCCGATATGATATGGATTACCAAAAGTTGTGTTTTGCATGTGTAATTTTTGAATAGCTTTGCATCTCGTTAGGGTTATACATGGATATATCCAAACAAACTTCGAAAATCCGTCAACAATGCAGAAACCATACTTGTAAATTTTCAGTGCCGACACTAAATGACCCCCGTTGTATGTACAAAGAGGGCATTCCCATATTGGTATACATTTTAATAGGCCGATCTGCCCGTTTTGCGTTCGGCCAGAATACACGGAATGAAATGTTGTAATGCCGTTGATCGTGATAATGTTTGCTTTTGAATCATAATTAATTCCTCGTCACTGTTTTGTGCCACCTTACGCTCCATCGTTCCCTTAAACGCCGCACAGGCAGTTACTTTTCAAAAATTTAGCCCCAGTAAATAGACGCAAAATTTTTTAAAAGCACAAACAATCGCGGGTACTCACAGTTATTATTCTCTTAATTTTTTTGAAGAAAAACCGCTTCCAAACCAGTCTTACACAAATGTCAGTGTGTATCTCCGTTTCTGCATACACAGAATAGATTTTTTAAGACTGGCTTTCTGATCAATTTTTTCTTCAGCACCTCAACCACTGAGGGTCAGTATCAATTTTGAAAACAGTATCCGTTCGGAAAACGTCTATTAAAGGTCTAGTTAGTGGAGAATAATCTTTAACAAATTTTCGGAAATAGCGCGTCAATCCCAAAAATCTTTAAATTTGTTTTGCGCTGCGTGGTTCAGGAAATGGTGAGATAGGCCACATTTTCCATCCTGATGGCTCAATTCCATTTTCAATTTCATATTTGCACGATGCACAATTGATTTACTCAAAAATTGGTACTTGGTTCACTTTATTTGCAGACTGATATTCTTTACACTTTTAAGCACCTATTTCAATCTTTCTTTTTTTTAATGGAACGATTAGATCATTCTACTATGGCGAATTGCACAGGCCGAAAGGCACCCGCAGAAACTCAAATAAGCCAAACGGGATTACAAACGCAGTGTATTTTATGGAATCTTCTTCTACAAGAACATGGAAAACGCCATTTTTCAGGTCTAGTGTAGAAAAATATGCTGCTTCTTGTAGCTGGTCTATTTGGTTATCAATGAGAGGAAGTGGATACCGATCTTTAACAAGAACATCACTGAACTTCCTATATTCAACCCAAAGCTTTTTGGATCCATCTTTATTTTTTGAAATTGTTTTATAATACAACCTGGCTCGCAAAACAGGATGTGTGTACTCGGACGGACGATTCCTTCTTCGATCCACTAGGCGCTCCTACAGACTATTGGCTTCTCATCAGTCAAAACAATTTTCATTTTAGTTTCGATGTCAATTACCAGCTTTCCTACTAAACCAATTTTAATAGTTTATGGCTCATACGAAAGGTAGTAGACTCTTCATTTGTATAATGTTGAAATTTTTATTTGATTAAATTTGTATCGAAGAAAAAGTGTGTTTTACTGAAAAATGTCATATTTGGTGACCTTTGATACATGCGGGGTCACCATTTTTTACATATATTCTTTTCTGAAAGATTATTTACCAACAATATAATTATTGGGTTATATTACGTTTATAAAAATTGATTGGTTTTACATAAAAAAATCAGGCCTCAAATTTGAGGCTTGCAGTCCAAATATAATGTACACTACATTGTTTCTTCGCCAAATTTTGTAACTTTTATTAAGTTAATTGATAACTGGAAGATTCTGTTGAGCGCATAATTAAAATAAATATTTTCTAAATTACTGAAGAAATAAATTTTGTTACAAAATGTATAATTACCTTTCACAATACCTCCTTTGTACTAGAAAATATTTCTTATACATTTTTATTAAGTTTCATTTAGAGGAAGTAAAAACTGCATTTTCCAATTATGATTTCCAGGAGATTATAATTACATCTCTTTCATTTCATTATTAAATCTCAAATTAAAATATGAAATGAATCGAAATGAATACTCGTCGCATCTTTGTTCGTGTAACATAATAACACAAAATCATTTTATGATGAATTTCCACCCTAGTGAATGTAATTCATATATAATTTTGTTATAAATTTTGCCAGTTATGTCTAGACACCGCACTGCGTTAACAAATTATAATTTATTGTAAATTTACATTTTTTTTCGGCTATCATCCCTGGGGTGAAAATCAATATGTATACTGTATGTTGATTACATTTCAAAATTTCAATTTTACTTCGTTGTGCGAAAATGAGATAAAGTTATCGAAGTGGAAATAAACTGTCTCAGTATTAAATAAAATAAAATAATTAACTTTGTGAATTTCGAAACCATTAAGGATTAAGGTATTTTCTCGATAAAATCAACAAACAAATAAAAAATAAAAGTTAGTTTGAAAACTAACAAGATAATAATGGTTGCCATTAGATCAACAAAATTATGGTTTAATAATAGCATATACAATAAAAATAACGTAACTATAATATTATAAAACTTTATTTAAAAAATTAAAACTGGAAAAGTTTTTTCGGTAAAGTTATTATTTCTTGACCTGAATTTTCACTTGAACTTAACTTTACTTTGCTCTGTTGGAGTAGTGTTGTATGGTATAAGCAAGAAAACCACAATTTTTAGTTTTGCACAAGAAACTAACTTGCTTCTTCTCTTGTAGTTTTATTTTTTTGTAGAGAAAAGTAGAAAATTGAGGTTTTTGCTTGAGTTTTGGAAAATTTTCAAATTTATTTATTTATTGTTAAATAAATAAATCATTGGTTTGAAATGAAATAGGGCCGCATTAGACGAAAAAATGGCTTATTTCAGTTATAGAAGAAAATACAAATACAATTTCCAGTTGTAGGTACGCAAATTTGTGCTTTTACGTCATTACGGACGGAGGGACATGTGTGCGGTTATCTGTGTTTCCTGAGATTTTTAAATAAAATCTAACTATTTCGCACAATTTCAAATAACAAAATTTTTAAATTCGACAATCAAACTCCGCAAATCTGAAGATTCAGGGGGAGGGGGTCAACTTACGCTATCCTTGACGTCTTCGTCTTACTTTCCAGCAATCCAGTGCGATTATTATTGTGTTATTCATCACCTGGAGACATTTCTATTGCATCAACCGGCATCAAACTTTAGTAACGCGCATTTACCTGGAGACATTTTATAAGGACATTTTTCTGGCGTCCGACTGTATCTACACGGGTATCTAAACCCATTGTTAAGAAATTTCTGGAGTTGCCAGGTAAAAGTACCAAGTTATTTCTGTCTTAACTCATTTAGAGCAACGTTTTTGGTAGCTTTCTAAAACTCATTTTAGAATTCATTTTCCATTGCGGATGTCAAATTTTACTAAAATCCGTTAAAAATGACCAAATTCCATTCTAATTGGCTGTATTTACCTTAATCTGTTAAGGAATAGCCAAGCTTCATCCTAATTGGCCATTCATATAATTTGCTAAAGGTTCAATTTGAAATGTAAAAGGATCAATTTGAAGTGTGGAACCCGCATGCTGGTATGATGATATGATGGTATGATCGTATGATGGTATGATAATATGACGGTACGATGATATGATGGTATAGTGTTATGGTGGTATGCTAATTTGATGGTATGATGGTATTATGGTGATTGTATGATGAAAATGGTATGATGGTACGATGGTATAATGGTACGATGGTATGATGGTATCTTGGTAAGATGGTATATAATATGATGGTATGATGGTGTGATGGTATGATGATATCATGCCTGACAGTATGATGGTATGATGGTATGCCGGTACGATGTTACGATGGTATGATGGTATGAATTTTTGCTAGATTGATGGTAAGATATACCATCTAACCATGGTATGATGGTGTGATGGTTCGACGTTACTATAGTACGTTGGTGTGATTGTATGATGGTTTAATAGTATAGCATCATGATGGTATGATGGTCTAATAGAATAATGGTATGATGGAATGATTGTTTAAGGTTATGATTGTACATTGCTATTATGGTATGACGGTGACTTAAGATTGAGTTGGACTTTTGTTAAAAGTTCGTTTAGGGATTCATTTAGGGTCGAGTTTAGAGTTTAGTGAGAGGTTAGGTTGAGTTGAGTTCATACACGCATGTAGCTTTCGAATCAAGTTGATTTTGGGATTGGGTTGACAATTATGTGTTGAGCAGACGGTTGAGATCTAACCCCGCGTTGGGATTAAGTGAGTTGCCCGGTTTGAGAATTATTTAAGGATTATTTGAGGTTAGATTAAGGGTTGATTTGAAAATTGATTTGGGGGATTGTGATTGAGTTGGAGGTTTAGTTGTATTTAAATTGAATTGGAGGTTGAGCTGAAGATTGACTTAAGAGGTTCAGTTAGGGATTGATTTGAGAATTTAATTAACCGAAGATCTGATTACCTCATAAGTTTTCAGCCCTTTATATTTTTTAATTGTCATCTAAATAGTAAACACTCAACCGGTAGCTTAACGATTATACGTTATTTATGACATACATTTTTGGTGAACGTAAATTCGCCCATTCAACATGAAAGAAATATGATGTCTGACACTTTAGGTACCGTGTTGAAAACCATTTTCCAATTAATTACTCTCCTGTCTCGTATTCAATGTACTATAACCGTTGTTCAACTCAAAATGACGACATCAATTTTTCTTGCCGAAAATGGCTCCACAAAAAAAACGATAAAAAATGATTATCATTCCTGATAACGTGGACAAAATTTAATTAAACCGAAGTGCCGCAGATACATCGAAATCACCCAATTAATTTCGTTTATGTATGTATGTATATATGTATACGTTCGTACATATAGATTGCAATTAAAAAGTTATATTGCAATTTTCCACCATGCTTCCCAAAAAAAACCAAAAAAAAATATTTATCTTCACCAATATAAACGTTCTGTAAAGATACCAGGATCACAATGGTCCCTGGCATAGTATAAATTGGTATACAATGTATGAGAAGAAAAATTGTTTAAATTAGAGCAATGGCGAATGGTAAATACAAATTTGTTATTGCTCTGTGTATAGTATCCAAAAAGGAAACAAATTTTCAATTCTCCAATGGATAGTTAAATTCGAATCGAATACCAATCGAGCACCAAATCGATATATCGTTATAAAACCATATTCAAACTTGAATCTCGATTTTTTATTTTAGATGTTTAGTTTGTGTTAAATATTTGGTCAATAATCGTCGCGTGATGGACTATAAATTAATCGCCAAATCATTATTAACACGAATTAAATCGTAATATTTTTAGGGAAGCAGCTGATTTGATTGTGTTTATGTTTATATGAATCCTAACCAGATTAAACAAATAAAAATAAAACCGCACACGCATATACGAGTAAGAGGCATAACGTATAACTAATGACGACAATATTCATAATAATAAAAATCCTTTTATCATTATATGTGTGTGATTCAAAGGGAAGGAGTGCGAGACGAGATGATGAAGTTAGATAATATGGAACGAAGCAGAACAAAAAATTATAGAACGTTTTACTTAAGGGAATCAAAAATCCAATAAAGGGATTACAATTTTCATTTTTCATTTGAAATGAACAGAGAAAAACAATTTTTTTTTACTCAGCTGCTTTTGTTGTTGGTGTGTAGTTATTTCGGGTTTGATTGGGTTTGGTTTAGGGATTGCGATTAAATGATGAAAATAATCTATGATTTACCATAACCGTTTTAATACGTAATCTCTTCTCTATATTTTTTGTGAGAGTTTTTCGTTTATTTTTTGCAAATTGACATCGAATGCCGGATTTCGAACGAAGCTTTTTTTTTACATTGGCCTAGTTTTTATTTTTTTTAGGATATTTTGAATGATTTTGGGGCAGGAAATAGAATTAATGTGATTTTGTATATTTTTGTACATTTTTCGAGAGAGAGAGTTAGATAGTTAGTTTAGGTAAATATTTATTGTTGGGATAAATAAATCATTATGCATTTATTCATAGAAGCACTCAGGCTTCGATAAATCATCATATAAAAAAAAATTCAAAATACGGTTCGATATACAAAAATATGTCGAAACTGTGTATACAATTGTGTATTTAAATACAAATGTAACTATTGATAACAAAAACCTAAAAGCTTTATTGCATTATGCAAACTATTTTAATTTGTGCTTGTTAAATTCTTGAAATTAATTTTATTTTCCCATTCGTCTATGCTAAAAAAGCTTTTACATATCAAAGCATAAAATTATTTTTTGTATCTTTGTATTCTTTGTCCATTTGATTTTGGTTCGAGTACAAAAACTAATTGTACCTACATAACAAAGGTTTCTCGATAAATATTGGAAAATTCGTTTCTGAAACTGCTTTCACCTAAAATAAATTTTTATTCGATTCAATATAATAAAATTTTTTTGTTACAGATATTATTAGAACAAAAAGTTAGCAAGTTAGTAGTTTTCAATATAAATATTTAAAATTGCCTCCTACAGCCAAATCGCCCTGGAAAACCATATTTAAATTTACTAGAAAAACTGAGTAAGAGAACGCAATATCAAACTAAATGGTGGGCTAGTATTGGTAAATAATTTATTTATCACATTAGTTTTCAGTACATTATAGAATTTTTTTTTGAAAGCTTTCTGCTAGTATTATCAGCAACATGAAAAGATGTCAGTGTAGAACTGACCTCCAAGAAGTTAAAAAATTCTACAGGTGGCTTCAGCAATCTTTCGAAACTCTAACACAACTTAAACTTATTGCCACCAGAATAAAGCAAACCGAACACCACCAGACAGAGACAGAGAAGAACAAATTACCGAATATGACCATAAGCAATGAATCCAATTGCCCATTTTTCTGTTAAAACTCCGTTACCTCCCCCGGAAATAGAAAAGAAATTTACGATGTAGGGGAGGCATCCCCCAGTATCGGCGACTGGACTGGGTGAGCAAGCGGGCTCGCAGGCGTCGTCATCAAGCAACCGCAGCTCTGGAGTAGTCGGCAACTTGGCTACTTTAGGGTACAATGCTTCAAGAACGGGAACGACTACAACTATAGTTCTGAATCGGTGCGACCTAAACTTCGAGTAGCTTCAGATGATGGACCAAGAAAGCACGCGATGAGTTCCATTCATATCTGTAACAAGGACAGTTCCATGTTTTGCTACGTATAAGTTTGAAACGGAAAAACTTCGTAGTGAGTTTTCGCAATATGAGGATAAATATAAGTCCGTTTTCTCTTTGCAGGTTGCAAGTGGTACCGCACATGGGATATCTGTAACAAATGCAGGATTAGATTATATCGTCAATCGTCCGATTCAAGGGCCAATAATTCCATGAATTCTCCTGCTGTATGGAAAGAGCCTGAAACTCAAGCAGATTGCTATATTTGCGTGCTTAAATTCAAAGGTATATTGATTCCCAATCATGTTATATATTATGCAACAGCTTCATCTTTTACTCCTTAAATTTACAAAGATTTCAGCCAGCAATGTTGAAATGGATCCCACTGGCGATACAGTTGAAAGTCAGATGGATATTGATGAGCCAACTGAGGATTCAAACAGTTCTGAGGCTTGTGTTGTGTAATATTTTGATTAAATTAAAAATAAACGCAAACGACTTAATTAACATTACAATAAACGCATGATATTATAGAAATCACATTTCAAAGTCATATTCTTAAATGGAATTCCCAACAACAAAATTAACCCATATAAAAGCAAACTTACTCACATAAAGTTACATATGTATATAAAACGAAAAATCCACATGAAATAAAATAAACAAATATGTGGAGTTAAATACAAACATTTAGGCGAATTTAGAAAGAAAAATTACAGTAGCATACAAAAGTTATCACTTATGATAAAAATTCAATATAAAATTGCTTATAAAGCGAATTTTTTATTGGTAAAAATTTAGAGCACAATATTAGGGCACAATATTATAATATGTAACTAAGCAAGAAAATCAAAAATTAAGTAGAATAAAGTTTGACACAAGTCTGTTAGTAAAATTGTATAGTTATAAGCTAAAAATTTAGCAAAAGAATTTAATTGTATTGTAAGAATTCAAAAGTATAAGACTAAACTTATTATGTTAAAGAAAGTAAAAATTATCTAATAAACCAAAATAAATTAAACAGAAATTATCATTATCATTGTATTAAACCAAAAGTACCTAAAAATCAAAATAATTAAACGAAAAATTAAAAATAAATTCAAAAGAAAGTGTCAGAAGATTGCTAACTCCAATAAATTCAAAAGTGTTATTGATAAAATTGTATAAATAGGTAAAAGTATGGAGGAAAGGGTAAATAAGTGGGTATACATATATGGCAAAATATACGAGCACAAACTGCTTTTAAGGCGCGCGATATTTTTTACCCAATTCTCCAACTAACGAACAATTTTCTAACTGCAAGACACTTAGGGTAGAAAACTTTATAGTACACAACCATTAAGATCACGGATCAACTCCGTCAGACACTCTTATAACAAAAGACAAAATAGCTCCCATAAACAAAGATTAGATAAACCAAGAACTACACAAGTATCCAGATAGTTGACATATAATAGGAATGAAATACCCCAAAATAACCAAATATTCCAGACATAACAACATAATAGCGCTAAGTGAGCGGTACCATAGGTAAACAGTAGAAGTAAAAAAAAAAGTTCACATAGGTCGAAATACTCCATAGTTTCCCACATTATCAGATAAATATCTTAGGTTGAAGTCTCCACTATTGTCAAAAAAAAAAAAAGAGAAGAAAAAAGAAAGAACCAGATAGATGGCATTTAGATTCATATGAATACAGAAGCAAATTCAGAGTTAATATTTGGAAAGTCGTCAAAAACACCACGATCTCCGACATCAACGAAAAGAAGTAGTAACAATATACAAATTCAAAACACACCTGAAAACAGAGACCAGCTGATGTGAAAAAGAAGACATCTGTACAAAAGCCAATTATTGTTAAACAAGAACCAGTGGATGAAGAAATAGAAGAAGGGGTAGTAGAACAAGTAGTACAAACAGATAAGAAACAAAACACAGAAATGAATCTACAACAAGTCCAGTAGCAAATTGCGGCATGTGTGCAAGCATTCAGTAGTGACAACACGAACAAAAGATTGGATGATTAAAACAGTTTTATAGATTCAACTGACATGATCTACGGTATGTTGGGGACTGTTGAGGAAAAGGCGAATTTTGACAGATTAATAAAGTTTAGGTTAACGGGATATGCATATACCAGAATAAGCGCCAGGCAGATTAAAAATTATACAAAACTGAACGAAGTATTGCAAGGGATGTATATGTACGCACATTAGTAGAATTGGAGAAAAAACTCCATGAGGTTAAACAAAAATATAACGAGTCATTGAAGGATTATGGGTACAGAGTGAGTGAAACTTTAGTGAGGTACAAGAGGGGATATAGGATAAAATATGGAGTAGAGAAAATAGATAAAACATATGCGAAATATTTAGATGCACATGGTATTCAAAAGAGGGTTGAGTAACAGTTTACTGATGGAAAAAATATTGAACAGTCGAACAAAATATGTAGCTGAGATTTTAGGAGAAACGGAAAAAAATAGAGAAATTATTAAACGGGGAAAAGCATCGAACAGGTGACCAACAATCCAGTACAACCATACGTAAACAGGAAAATCAACAGATGACACGATTCTCAGTAGGGAATCAATATGTACAAAACAAGAGGCAGTACTACCAACAAGTGCAAGAACAACCGGGAATATACCCACCAAGAACACAAGACCATGACTCCCAGAAATGAAAATCACCAGAATAATATGCAGAACCATGAAAAACAATACAATAGCTATAGACAACCTAAAAATCAGAATTACGTCACGGACAGACCAACGAAATATTGTTCACACTGAAAAACAACAATTGGACATACTTTTGAAGAATGTAGAAATAAATTAAGAACAAGTTAGAATTACGTTCAACCAAGTAAGAAACCAACAGATGGCAACATAGAAAACTTGTTTGAGAATATAAAAATCAATACAATGATCACGCAACCACAAGACAAATACCAAGCAAATAATAGACAAGGACAGATTCAGCATCAGGAAAACTCCAACGGATCCAACCAGCTGTAGGAGAACCGCCGCAGTTGGATCCCAAAGTTCAAAATAAGACAATATTTTGTTATGTCTGCAATATTTGGTTATTTTGGGGTATTTTGTTCCTATTATATGTCAACTATCTGGATACTTGTGTAGTTCATGGTTTATCTAATCTTTGTTTATGGGAGCTATTTTGTCTTTTGTTATAAGAGTGTCTGACGGAGTTAATCCGTGATCTTAATGGTTGTGTATACTATAAAGTTTTCTACCCTAAGTGTTTTGCAGTTAGAAAATTGTTCGTTAGTTGGAGAATTGGGTAAAAATTATCGCTCGCCTTAAAAGGAGTTTGCGCTCGTATATTTTGCCATATATGTATACCCACTTATTTATTCTTTCCTCCGTTTTTCCATTCGGAGTTGGGGCCGGTTGACATCAGTTACTGTTACTCGAGTGTTAGTGGTTTGTTTCAATTATATACTTACGTAAAATTCTGCAATAGCTGCTCGTTTATGTGATACTAAACTTTAACCTATTTCCTACACACATTTTTAAAATTTTTTAAAAACACTTGTTAAATATTTCGCAAAATTACAAAAGGTTTAAAAAATCACTCGATCGATTTCGGCTTATTAGGCCATCATCAGGAGTATCTACTAAACTGTCTATTATCTACTAACAGTTTAGTAGATACTCCTGATGATGGCCTAATAAGCCGAAATCGATCGAGTGATTTTTTAAACCTTTTGTAATTTTGCGAAATATTTAACAAGTGTTTTTAAAAAATTTTAAAAATGTGTGTATTAAGTGTGTTTCGCCAAGTGCCTACGGCAGAAAGTATAAGAAGTTTTAACCTATTTATACAGTTTTATCAATAACACTTTTGAATTTATTGGATATAGCAGTCTTCTGACACTTTCTTTTGAATTTATTTTTAATTTTTCGTTTAATTATTTTGATTTTTAAATACTTTTGGTTTAATTCAATGATAATAATGATTTCTGTTAAATTTATTTTGGTTTATTAGATACTTTCTACTTTCTTTAACATAATAAGTTTAGTCTTATACTTTTGAATTCTTACAATACAATTAAATTCTTTTGCTAAATAATTATAGCTTATATGCGATTTTACTAACAGATTTGTGTCAAACTTTATTCTACTTAATTTTTGATTTTCTTGCTTAATTACATATTTTAATATTGTGCCCTAATATTGTGCTCTAAATTTTTACCAATAAAAAGAATTCACTTTGTAAGCAGTTTTATATTGAATTTTTATCATACGTGATAACTTTTGTATGCTACTGTAATTTTTCTTTCTTAATTCCCCTAAATGTTTGCATTTAACTCCACATATTTGTTTATTTTATTTCTTGTGGATTCTATTTCAATTTACATATATACATGAGTACGTTTGCTTTTATATGGGTTAATTTTGTTGTTGGAAATTCCATTTAAGAATATGACTTTGAAATATGATTTCTATAATATCATGCTCATGCGTTTATTGTAATGTTAATTAGGCCGTTTGCGTTTATTTTTAATTTAATCAAAATATTACCTACACAACAGCTGGGAGTGAAATTGATTTAATTTCTGACAGCGATGAAGCGGATGGTCGCTCCAAACGAGATAGACGTATAAAGCCATGGGATCAGAAAAAATTAAATTATATCGTGAAGGACTTGGGGTTAGCGAAAGATGCTGCAGAATATCTCGTGTCGTTTCAACTTTCCGGAATCGGGAGAAACAATTCTCTCCTTTTTTATGAAAGAGGAATCTCTCTGCTACTGTACTGATATCCGAAGCCTCATGAATTGTTTGAAACCAAACATTTACAGGAGTGAATGATGGAGGCTCTTCATCGATTCTTCCACCCGCAGTCTGAAAGTTGTACTCTAACAACACAATACCAATGAGTTAACTTCGATACCGACTACATATTCGGTATATTTGTCTTCTGGTATAACTCATGTAACAAAATCCCCCAAAAGGGATTTTGTTAAACAGAACATAGCAACAGAGGTCTGGTTGCGGTATTGCGCTGGCTAAAGCTCGCCGCTAGGCGTGGGGGTTACCAGACATATTACTATGCTTGAAAACCGCATAGAGATAAAACGAAGGGGACAAGAAAATTATCCTACCGTGCCACGACCACAGTGGTAGATAATCATAAATTTTGTGAGCGTTCGACAAGGACGCCGGTGCCACTCCGGCGACCTTGCTCAAGGCCTAGGTCAGCATAAGGCCGCCCATCCTCACGCGATCACACAACACTATTAACGACCCATGATTATCGGAAATTAACTAAACAAAACAAAATGAAACCAGAAAATTCTATATAACAAAAAAATCTGTAATTAGTGATTGAAAATCTAATAAAAACGGTAAATGAAATGGAAAAATGAAATGAACAAAAACCTGAAAGGAAAAATGAACCGTTAACCAGAAACAAACGTGGTGCGAATCGATTATGGGGTGATGTCGCATGTGACGTCACCCGGAACCTAAAAAAAAACCGCGAAAAATATATATAATTTAATAAAAATATAATAATAAAACAAAAGAGACCAAGTTCGGCTCACAAATTCAAAAAAAAAAAAAAACCCACGCGGTGTGGACGGCACTGTATATATTTGGTCCGCCACACCTTACCTGATTAAATTTAGGCCCGACCGACCACAAAACAGCTACCAGCGCCGACGCAGGATCCCTCGCACGAACCCCACTCCGTTTGGCGGAGTTGCTGCCACAAACCCAAAAATTCACCCAGTTTCACGATACTACCGGTACGCAAATCAAAACGAACAGAAAGAACAGCGTCAGTTCGTTCACACTGCACTAGAAAAGATTCTTCTTTATAAAATTTTGAACTTTTCTCGTTTTTTTTTTTATTGTTTAATAAAATTTATTCACAAGCTTCAGAGACAGCAGGAAACCAACCAGCCACAAAATCAACTCCACGATGGAATACCACACATATAGATAATATCAAAAAATGTTTTTTTTTTAAATTTTATTTAATCAAAATACACTGTTTATATATTATTAATTTACATTAGTTTCTTCAATGTTTTTTTTTTTTTTATCAACAAAATCTGTATTTAGCAATAATAAATTCAGCTAACCATTAATTATCACGCCATACATCCTCAAAACAAATTTGATTCAAATCTTGAATTATATTTTACAGGGTATTTCAAACTCCCCTCCATACATATTAATAATTTCTCTTATTTTCGAGATAATTTTATTTCTTTTTATAATCATAAAGTTTTAATATAATTTTCTAATTATATATTTTCAATTTAACAAAATTTTCACTAACCACAAAAAAATAATTTGCTTATGCTACTTATTATTATTATTTTTTCTTTCAAAACTTTTCTTAAAAAAAAAAAAAAATCACGCTACAATTTCACCTAAGTCCAAACTTGACTTTCTTTTATTTTCTTAATTTATTATTATTTTTTTTTTTTTTTAAACCAACAGCACAACGTCTTCTTTATTCCAAACACAAAACTAGACTATCAAAAATAAAATTCCCGACGCGTAACAAACATAATTTTTCCCCCACCCAAAAAAATATTTACCCATATAAAAAAAACCCGACCGATAGATTTCGGATGACGTACACATACGACATCATCCAAAATCGATTCGCACACACCAACACTAATTAACCAATTTTCTGGAATATTCCATTTACATGGAAAATCCACGCGCTAACCAAAACAAAACAGATGAAGCAACACGCCAACCACTACACGTCATTACATACCATCAAACAAAAAATGATAAAACGAATCGAGTAACCGACCAAAATACGGAGAAGTATAAAATGCTAAAGGGTACACTCTACCAAAAAAAAAATATATTTTCTATTACAAATTAAGCCAAAGAAAGAATGACGTGTAGTGGAAGAGATTTTAGGCAGCGCAGTGGATAAACATGCAACCTTGTTGGGATTTCCAACCGTAATTACAGATTTAGATTAAATAAAACATAACAACCACAAGCGGTTGTTACAGCGTGGGGACGACTCACACCCGAGAAAAGATCTCAAAGCCAGGCATGAAAGTAAGAGGGAAGGAGAAAAAAAATTTCACTAATAATTTGTCACAATCGTATATCCTTGGCATGATAAACTCCCAAAGGTTTTCCATCAAGATTTCTGATATTATAAGAGACTGTTCCGATTTTATCAGTGATAAAAGCAGGAATAAACTTAGCAGCTAACTTTGCAGAAAATCTATCAGGAGCACTACTTTGTGCGAAGGATCGGACAAACACAGGTTGATCAGGCAGGAAATTCCTATTGGTACTTCGTAAATTATAACGAGCAGCGGATTTCTCATGTGCAACTTTCAGGTAATGAGTTATTTGATCACGAATAAGATTTAATCTATTAGACTTGGACAACACATGTATTTCGTTATCATCCTGAGGAGATAAAAGTTTACGTAAAGCATAATCTGAACCGTTTAAGGACATGTGTTGACCAAAGACCAAATAGTGAGGAGAAAAATTCGTGACGTCGTGTTTAACATTTCGCAATGCCGCAGTGATTTCAGAGAGATGGCAATCCCATTCATTATGTGCATGATCATCAAGATAAGAACGAATACTAGACAGTAACGTCCGATTAACTCTCTCAGAAGCGTTGCTTTGAGGAGAGTAAATAGGAGTACGTATATGATCAACATTATATTTTTTTAAGAGATCTTTAAATAAGTTAGATATGAATTGTTTGCCATTATCAGAAGTAATCACTGCAGGCACAGAGAAAAGTAAAAACACCTCATTTTCCAAAAAGCTACACAGAGAAGAGGCGGAAGCTTCTCGCAAAGGCTTGACTAGAACAAACTTTGAATAATGATCCAACACGATAGCGATACAGGTATTACCTCGTTTGGAGCGAGGATAAGGTCCAAGGAAATCAACGAACAATTTTTCAAAAGGTCTGGTAGACTCAGTTTGAGAACCCATCAAAGGTTGAGTGCTAAAATTTACAGGCTTATTCATCTTGCATTGTAAACAATTAGAGATGAAAAGTTTGATTTGTTTAGTCATATTAAACCAGAAAAATTGCCGCTGAAGTCGTTCTACAGTTTTTTTAATACCCATATGAGCAGAAGTAGGAGAAGAATGAGCCAGTTCAATTAAATTTGCAGTCAAGGACAACGGAACTACTAACTTCCATTCAGACAAATCAGTGGACGTATAACGAGAAGCGTAGGAAGGTAAGATCAAGAGTTTATTATCACGGATTTTGAAGTTGTGATCACAATCTTTTAATTGTTGTACTCGATTGATCTGTTGTACATATTCATCGTCCTGAAAAGCTGAAGAGTTAAGATCAATATGTAGAACCGAATTGTCACTTGAAGAATTTAAACTGGACACATTTTCTTGTATAACAGGAGAATTAAAGAGTGAAAAGAAAAAATTGAAGTGGCGGAAGGAAAAAAATTTAAATTTCAAAATATATGTATATAAAACTAACAAAACCAAATATTAAAGTAATCAAAAAAAATTAATATAAAAGAAAGAGAATAAAAAAATATATCTAAATAATAACCCCAATTAAATTACTAATTAATTATAAGAAAATTAATTACCCAAATAAATTTATAAATGAAAGAAACTATTAACTAATAACAATGATAAAAAATAAAGAAAAGAAAAAAAATATTTACAAGTTTGATCTGTATTATATAGACTATGTCATAATAAGAAAATTTTGTCATATAGGGAAATTTTGTCATATCAAGAAATTGCGTCTAATAGAGAAAATGTTGTATAATTTATTTTTAAATAAATGGTACTAACCATAAACCTACAAACTAAAGTAACAGACACCTAAAACTAAATAAAAAAAATTATCTAAAGAACAAAAATGTGGAACGCTTCACGACCTTGCGTGTCATCCTTGCACAGGAGCCATGCTAATCTTCTCTGTATCGTTCCAAATTTCAGTACCAAAAAAAAAAAAATGAAAGATCATTTGTCTTATAGGGATTGTGTCGTATAGAAAAATTTGGTTTTATAGAGAATTTTTGTCTTATATGGAATATTTGGTAATAAATGGAGTTCATTTGAACCTACCCATTAACGTAAAATTAAATACATAAAAATTTCACTTAAATACCTAAGTTGAACTAGGAAAACTAATTAATAATAAAAATAACTGAAAAAACTAAAACTAAATCCCAAAAAAAATAAAATAAAGAAATAAACTTTAAACTATATGGCAACACTGCACTAAACTATAAACTAAAACTATAACTACCAATAAAACTAAAGAATGAAATTGAACTAAGAAGAAAAAAAAAAAAAAATATTTGAAATGAAATAATGACAAGTTACTGATGCAATTGTCCCAAAACGGAAAGAGAAAACAAAGTTGAGCTTTACGTCTGCCTTCAAGAATGATGAGCCGAAATCTCACTCTAAAGTCAAATACCACAAAGGCAGAAGTAGTAGTGGATTACGGACACCACTCCCAAAAACAGAAGGAGAAATAAAAGAAACCACTTGAACTCGACTTTCTGACTACAAGGAACCTATCTGACCTTACACACTAATTCAACGCAACAAGCGGATGTAGGAATGAATGTCAGAATCGGCACTTAAAGACCAGAGACAACAAAAGAATATAAAACTGATTTAATTAAAGGAACAATGAAACCAGCAAAAGGATTTAATGAAAATTTTTGAATTAGAAAATAAACTATTGAAAACATGTCAAAATTTTACGGAGGCGGTTTGTTAATCCGACCTCCAACCGTTTAGTCGCCTCTTACGACAAGCAATGGTTACTGTGATGGTATTCTAATCGTGGTTTTGCCCCGACCACTGGCAGTCTGAATATTTACAAAAAAAAAAAAAATGAAAGAAATTAAAAAAATTTTTAGAAAAATAAAAGTTTTCGGAATAAACGAAATCTTTGCGCTGGTGTAACTGATTCATCACGGAAGAAAGGAAAACAAACAAGTTCTAAATCCATTTTCAAGATTGATGATCCGAAATCGCACTCTAAAGTCGAATACCCCAAAGGCAGAAGTAGAAGTGGATCCCGGAATCACCACTCTCAAAGACAGATAAAAAAAAATAAAAAATTGAAAACAAGAAGTTTGAACTTTACTGCCTGAACTTGAAAGAATCGATCTGACCTCTCACCCTAATTCGAACGCAAAAAGCGGATGTAGAAGTGAGTGTCAGAATCGGTACCTCAAGAACAGGGAAAAAAAAAATGAAACGGATCTAACAAAATAAACAATTACATCAGCAAAAAGAAAAAAAATTAAGAAGATTTAAGAAAACTAAAAAAAATTAAGAAGATTTAAGAAAACTATGGAAAACATGTCTAATTTTTACGGAGGTGGTTGTTAGTCCGACCTCCAACCGTTTAGTCGCCTCTTACGACAAGCAATGGATACTAAAATGGTATTCTAATACGCCCCCATGTTTGGGCGCCACTGTAACAAAATCCCCCAAAAGGGATTTTGTTAAACAGAACATAGCAACAGAGGTCTGGTTGCGGTATTGCGCTGGCTAAAGCTCGCCGCTAGGCGTGGGGGTTACCAGACATATTACTATGCTTGAAAACCGCATAGAGATAAAACGAAGGGGACAAGAAAATTATCCTACCGTGCCACGACCACAGTGGTAGATAATCATAAATTTTGTGAGCGTTCGACAAGGACGCCGGTGCCACTCCGGCGACCTTGCTCAAGGCCTAGGTCAGCATAAGGCCGCCCATCCTCACGCGATCACACAACACTATTAACGACCCATGATTATCGGAAATTAACTAAACAAAACAAAATGAAACCAGAAAATTCTATATAACAAAAAAATCTGTAATTAGTGATTGAAAATCTAATAAAAACGGTAAATGAAATGGAAAAATGAAATGAACAAAAACCTGAAAGGAAAAATGAACCGTTAACCAGAAACAAACGTGGTGCGAATCGATTATGGGGTGATGTCGCATGTGACGTCACCCGGAACCTAAAAAAAAACCGCGAAAAATATATATAATTTAATAAAAATATAATAATAAAACAAAAGAGACCAAGTTCGGCTCACAAATTCAAAATAAAAAAAAAACCCACGCGGTGTGGACGGCACTGTATATATTTGGTCCGCCACACCTTACCTGATTAAATTTAGGCCCGACCGACCACAAAACAGCTACCAGCGCCGACGCAGGATCCCTCGCACGAACCCCACTCCGTTTGGCGGAGTTGCTGCCACAAACCCAAAAATTCACCCAGTTTCACGATACTACCGGTACGCAAATCAAAACGAACAGAAAGAACAGCGTCAGTTCGTTCACACTGCACTAGAAAAGATTCTTCTTTATAAAATTTTGAACTTTTCTCGTTTTTTTTTTTATTGTTTAATAAAATTTATTCACAAGCTTCAGAGACAGCAGGAAACCAACCAGCCACAAAATCAACTCCACGATGGAATACCACACATATAGATAATATCAAAAAATGTTTTTTTTTTAAATTTTATTTAATCAAAATACACTGTTTATATATTATTAATTTACATTAGTTTCTTCAATGTTTTTTTTTTTTTTATCAACAAAATCTGTATTTAGCAATAATAAATTCAGCTAACCATTAATTATCACGCCATACATCCTCAAAACAAATTTGATTCAAATCTTGAATTATATTTTACAGGGTATTTCAAACTCCCCTCCATACATATTAATAATTTCTCTTATTTTCGAGATAATTTTATTTCTTTTTATAATCATAAAGTTTTAATATAATTTTCTAATTATATATTTTCAATTTAACAAAATTTTCACTAACCACAAAAAAATAATTTGCTTATGCTACTTATTATTATTATTTTTTCTTTCAAAACTTTTCTTAAAAAAAAAAAAAAATCACGCTACAATTTCACCTAAGTCCAAACTTGACTTTCTTTTATTTTCTTAATTTATTATTATTTTTTTTTTTTTTTAAACCAACAGCACAACGTCTTCTTTATTCCAAACACAAAACTAGACTATCAAAAATAAAATTCCCGACGCGTAACAAACATAATTTTTCCCCCACCCAAAAAAATATTTACCCATATAAAAAAAACCCGACCGATAGATTTCGGATGACGTACACATACGACATCATCCAAAATCGATTCGCACACACCAACACTAATTAACCAATTTTCTGGAATATTCCATTTACATGGAAAATCCACGCGCTAACCAAAACAAAACAGATGAAGCAACACGCCAACCACTACACGTCATTACATACCATCAAACAAAAAATGATAAAACGAATCGAGTAACCGACCAAAATACGGAGAAGTATAAAATGCTAAAGGGTACACTCTACCAAAAAAAAAATATATTTTCTATTACAAATTAAGCCAAAGAAAGAATGACGTGTAGTGGAAGAGATTTTAGGCAGCGCAGTGGATAAACATGCAACCTTGTTGGGATTTCCAACCGTAATTACAGATTTAGATTAAATAAAACATAACAACCACAAGCGGTTGTTACACTCATTGAAGCTTGTGCTTGGAAAAATAAAGTATTCGGAACACAACTGGCTAATTTGCGGTGATCTGAAGATGCTAGCAACCCTTCTGGGATAACAAAATGGTTTCAAAAGGCATCCGTGCTTCGTGTGCCTTTGGAATAGTCGAGATCGCGAGAAGCATTATAAAACCAGAAATGGCCTGCTAGATCCTCTTTAATTCCTGGCTCTGAGGATATTCTCAACGATCCACTTGTACTACCTGAAAAAGTTCTTCTTCCTCCACTACATGTAAAGCTCGGGTTAATTAAACAATTTGTGAAAGCATTAGATAAGGAGGGAGCCAATTTAATTTAGATCCAGAGGAAATTTCCCAACAAATCAGCAGCTAAGTTTAAAGAAGGAATTTTCGGCAGACCGGAAATTCGGAAGCTTATTCTTCTCAATCAATGGGTGTTAAAGAATTAACCTCTTGGCTCAGCTCTAAAAGAGTGGTAGAAAATTTCCTAGGTAATCAAAATTGTCCGAACTACACGAGAGAAATAACAAACTGCTAACAAATTTTAAGAATCTTGGTTGGGATTATATAGCGAGGAGCAAGGTGAAAGGTTTCACCAGGACCTTAAAGAAATGGAACGACGCTATCAAGGTTAATGGGATGTCGGTATGTTGGCTGACTCCTACTAATTAGTAAAGGGACTTGCCAGAAAAGAGGAGAGCCAACAAGAGCCAATCTCTCAGAAAATTGTTTGAAAGCAAGAGAGTTCGTTCTAAGCAAGAAGTGAGCACCCGAAATGGTGAGAGGCAAGAGGACTCACTTCAAACTAGAACCCCAAACGGTGAGAGCGAAAGGCCAGGGGACTCACTTTAAAGAAGCACCCCGAATCGTGAGCTGCGCGTAAAACATAAAAATCTCGATTTTGGAAGAAAATAGAAATTCCAAGCCCCTCTAGGAGGGAGGTTGTAAAGGGGCGCTAGGGAGTGATGGAGGGGTCAAATTTATATTTTGTTGTTATTTTCGGATCCAGCGATCCAAAAAACATAGAAATGTATGTATGTTTTTATGGTCATATTCAGTTTCAGCGACCTCGAAAACGGAGGAATAGTGGGGTCTGCCCTCTGGGTCACGACTTTTTTTTTGTAGGCGTGTGTTATCAAAACCTACAGAAAAGTATCTTAACCAGGATATTTTCTATCTAGAAGGGGATAAACTGAGAAGCATCACGGGCGTCCAACTGAAATATACCTTTATACTGACCCAAAACCAATACACATTCACAGATATCGACTTCGTCAAACACACAGAGATGAAATAAACAGAAAAGTTCAGGAAATATGAGACAACGGAAAAATCAAACGGGTAATCAGCCCATTCAGCAGCCCACTACTGGCTGCTCCGAAAAACCCGGGCAAAGACTGTAGCCCACAATGGCGCGTTGTAGTTGACTTATGGAAACTAAACGAAATTATAGAACATATAGTCATATAGCAACTTTCCAAAGAGTCATCAATGCTAAGTTAAATGAAGTTACCGATATATGCAGGAACAACAATTTAAAATTACAAAGTAACAAATACCAGTTACTGAAAAAAGAAATTTCATTCGTAGGTCATCTAATTACACCTGATGGAATAAAACCTAATCTGAAAACTGTACAAACGGTACAACTAAATTCACAATTATAACAGATCATAAATATCAAATGGGAAACCTAACCAAAATTCCAAACAGAATATTAAAATGGAATCTGAAGCTCTTAAAATATAATTTCGAAATATTACATAAATGAGGGAAGCTAACCGCAAACGGTGATGCGCTCAGTATAGAATAAGACATAACCAAGTGTCGAACGAATCGAGTTAAAACAAGAAGGGTCAAATGAAGAGGACGTCGAGAACAAAACTATACAAAATTGAACCAATGGGATCCAGAACATACAGCACTTAAGGCTCATATACACTATAAGATATATAACAAAAATTTATGAGGGCTCTTGGTATACTGGTCTTAAATATTACGTTTCATCTAACATTTTTGTCCCAAATTATGATTATTTGGACATTTACATTTAGGATTTAGTTATTACGTTTTATTCGAACCTGTTGTTTCAGAAGAATTTTGAAATAAATTCTTTTGATTTTGTTTGAAATGTTGAGAACTTATCGGACGGGGAGATTGAAATAAAAGCGGTCTCAATAAATACGGGGCGCAAAGCCTATTATTAGAGATATCAACACACCGTAATCGAAATATTTTAAATTTCTGGCACCGACAATTTGTGGGCCCTTCTCAGGAGCACTAAAAAAAATTTGTATGTGCATAACAAAGAGTTTGCCATTTCAACTCGTACAGTCGTACAGAGATCATTCAAAATAAAAATAAATCTCTAGATAAAATCTTTTCTACCTAATTAAATATCAAAAATTTTGTACAATACAGCTTTTGAGCTATCACTTTAAAAGTAACTTATTTTAACTTAAATGTTACAAAATATTATGAAACTGTGTTTAATTACTCGCAATAAGCTTTTTTTATAGTTTTGCATTTTCTTAATAAAAAAAACATGATTTTTTCATTAAAAAAGCAAAAAAGTTTTAAGCTTCTCATTCTCTTTATTTTAAAAATTTTTGAACCGAAATTATTTTGACAAGGAGGAAAATAATTTCAATAAGGTCATTTTGCCGTAAAATTATAAAAGGGAAAGCTTATTAAATATGAGACGATTCTCAACTAATAAAATTTCATTTTTACTAATAAATTTGACCAAGAAAGGGGTGCTCTATGGTTAAGGAATAAAGTTGCTATACCACGGCTAAATTATTGTGGAAGCATCCAACTGTAGTACATAATTAATGTTTATGTTGTTTAACTTTACCTTTGGTTGTCCCACAACAATTATTAAAATACCCACAAAATTAATGCACAAGTTCACCTTGGATCCCCTGACTTCAAACTGATTAATATTTTTTGAACAGACACACATACATATATGCAATTTATTCCATATACAATCTGCCAACCCTTTAAATACCACAATAACACATTTTGCAAATGAAAAAAGTTTCGTTCTAATTTTTGGTTTGATAAATTTTTCATTTTTCTTTTAAACACACACACACACACACATATATATAAACAAATGAGACATTTTTCTTATCTTATTTATTCTTTTGTTATTTCGGTTTTTGTTTGTTTTCCTCTACATACACTTTGGCTCTTCTTCTCCCTATATACCATACCTGAAATTTAATTACACGAAACGTAATTAATTTTTATGTTTTTGAATAATTAATTAAAAAAGTTTAATTAAGAACAACAACAACTGAAAAGCAACACAAACAAATAAATATACAAACAAAAAATAAAATGTGAGTGAAATAAAATAAAGAATATTACAAAACAGACATAATTTTAACTGTTTCAGTAATTCGTTTGTTTGTTTGTGGCATAACGGTACATACGTCTTTTCTTAATGTTTTGTTCCCAAGAAAAGGCAAATTTATATTAATAAAAAAATGGAAAGCTTCTTTTTTTTTTGGTTTTGTTGCTTGCTTGATTGCAATCATAAAAGTTGGTTACAAAATTGTCTCTTTGTTTGGGAACGACACGTTTTGAGCAATCTATATTGGAAAAATCGTTGCTCATGGCACCAGCCAATTAAAGGTTTCAATTCCAAAAAAAAACAAGGTAAAAAAGTACAAAAATTATCTTTTTGTTATATTTCTTGGGAAACTCGTTTTTTCGGCTGGAGGTTAACAAATAATTGTACAAGGCTTGTATTCTATTTATTGTTATAGATACAATCTCTTTCGATTGATTGAGTGCGTGTGCTTGTTTGAAAATCAGGAACACCTGGAGATGTTCTCGAGAACGTCTAGGCCTATCTGGATTTTTATTTCGGCAAACTATTTCTATAGTCGAGGCGGAGAATTTATAATGTTTTGTAACCTACGCGGCAAGAGGATAGGGTTTGTGCCATTCGAATTGGCCAAATATCACGGCCAAATATGATTTGGGTTGAGTTGAGTTGGAGTTGAGTAAAGGCTGATTTGGGGGTTTAAGTTGTGGTTTAGTTGAGTTAAGTTGGGGTTTATTTGGCTTCATGTTTAGGGTTGGTTTGGGGTTTGAATTTGGGGCTTAATTGTGTGTTAAGTTGAGAGTTGAGTTAGGTATTTATGTGGGGTGAATGTGGGATTTATTTAGAAGATAGCATGATTTCAGTTGACGTACATAAGTATATTGATTTGGGGATTGAGTTGTGCTTTGGCTGTGGGGTTCAGTTTAAGGCTGAGTTATACATCGAGTCGGGAGTTGAACTGGGGTTAGGTTGAAATTGAGTTAGGGTTAACTCTGTTTGCCAGTGAGATTTGATTTAGAACTTACCATGAGTTTTTGACAGTAGAGCTTTGAGTTTATAGTTTAGTTGAGGGTAGAGTTGTGTTCATTTAGTCGGTGTTGAACAAAGGTTACAGCTGGTGATTTTTCTAGAGATTGAGTTGAAATACGCAGGCTGTTTTAAATAACTGTGTTGGTTTAGGGATTGATTTGAACGCTGAGTTTTAGGTTGAGTTGGGGATTTAGTTAAGGGACATATTAAGGCCGGGTTGAGATTGAGTTTGCGTTGGGTTTAGTGTTGGGTAATGATTGAGTTGGAGGACGAGTTAGGTTTGACTTAGGATTGAGTTGATGTTGAATTAGGGTTGAGTAACGAGTTCGATTGGGGATTCGTTTAGTTTATCAAATCCCTTTACTTTTTGGTATTATATATCTTACGTAATGGCTATATTTTACCTAATGATGTACGTATTTATTTATAATTCTGTTTTCTGTTTTAATATGGCTAATGATCTAACAATTTCTTTGTTATACAGTTGGTGCAATATTTGTAGTGTTCTGGTTTTAGTTATCGAATAAGTTAATCGAATTTTGGTATTGGATTATGAGATTCGAATTTGAGTTTCTTGTTTTATCATGTTGGCTAGTAAAGTAGGACATGAGGGAACAAGTAGTTTTATTTGCGTCGATTCTTATTTCAGACTCCTAACCATCCAGACTCGAAAGGCTGAATGGGTCGGAAGGCCGAATGTCGACAGGCCGAATAACGAATGGCCGAATGTGTCGTCGAAAGGCCGAATGTTGAAAAGCCAAATGTGTCGAAAGGCCGAATGTGTCGAAAGGCCGAATTTCGAAAGACCAAATTTTCATGAAATTTTCGTTCACTTAATTTATTGCAATGAGGATCACTACATTTGCTAGAAATAAAAAAATTCAAAAATTTTATAATTCAGAATAGTTGAAAAGTAAAAATCCAGAAAAATAAAATCCCGAAGAAAAATCTACAAATTACCGGAAAAGCAATCCAAAAAAAATCCAGAAAAAATATTTTGTTTAAAATAAATAAAAAAAAATCAATTTTATTGGCATTTTTAGACTTCTGACATCACTTGAAACATTTGTGGTACATCTCATTAAGAACTTTAAGGAAAAAGTCAAATTTGATAGACATTTTATAAATTTTAAATTTGATTTGGTCCGCACTTTGATAATTGCGTTTCTGGATTTTAGTTTTCTAGATTTTTTTTTCTGGTCTTTTATTCAGGATTTTCATTTTCTGTATTATTTTTGCTAGATAAGATGCCAACCCAATGAATATTTAAAACCATTGCATTTATTCTTAATGTAAAATGATTTAAATAAATTGAAAATACGTGCTAATAAATCCTGTGCATGTAGCAATGTAGCATATTAATGTGATAAAATTTTATCGGAAAAAAAAATTTATTTATTTTCCTTTTTTTATTATAATTAATTAATTTTTATATGACAAAAAATCGTAAGAATAAGATTTCAATATTTAAGGCGATTTACTATTAAACATTTTTATACAAAAATTTTGATAAAAATATAAATTTTTTTTTGAAAACAAATTTTCGTTCAAAAAAATTGAAAAATTAAACTCATTTTTGACACAAACGGCCTTTCGACATTCGGCCTTTCGACACAATTGGCCTTTCGACATTCGGCTTTTCGACACATTCGGCCTTTCGAGTTTCGGCCTTTCGACACATTCAGCCTTTCGTCCCGTTGGCTTTTCGACATTCGACCTTTCAGAGTTCGGCTTTTCGACATTCGGCCTATCGACATTCGGGCTTTCGAACCTATTCCCAAAAAAACAATACTTGATAACTTGACCTATAATACATTCACACAATATAAAGAACATATGAAAACAAAATCACAACAACAAACATAATTACATACAACATTGTAAAAATTAATAAAGTAATACATACGGACATATGTACCAGGGTTGCCACCTTTTAAAAATGCCTCGCGAAGACCCTAGGATAGATCGATTCTTTATAACCTAAAATGGACTCATTATTATGTTGTTCAAGAGTTCAGTTTTGTAAAGTCTTTTTTAGCTCCATATATCTCAATATTGAAAAGATGTAGAGGGCAGGACTTATTTCGTACCGGACAATATTTTTAAATCTATAATCATGTGACACAGTTGGTAACAACTCTAGGTGTTAGATTTAATCTTTCAAATAATCCTGCCTTCTATAATCTGTAAAAGCAATCCGGAATTTAGAAATGTTGTTCAACCGTTATGGTAAATAGAGTTCTTAAATACTCAAATTGTTTGTCCAGAGTAACGAAACTAGTGTACTTCACTGAATTTCGTGCAACAATTATAATTTAGACGAACAGAATATATCCTTTGACGTTATTTTATTTTATTCACGATAATCCATTTAAACGAGGGTAACGAACACGATTCGGCTAGAATATTCACTATTTCTATGACGTATAACCTTTCTCTTCGAGATATCTTAAACAATTTTACAAACAGTTATGGGGTTACATACATATAGTGGTTTATTTGAGGATAACTCGATCCTTAATTTGTGTTTACTTCAGTTTCAGTAGATCCAGTGATTCGTTCAAAATAGTCAATTAAACTAAAAAAACGCATTTCAATCAAGTAATTGTTAGCACCGTCCTTATCGCAACGCCCTATATCAAAACAAGACTATCAACTTCTCCTTGCTCTACCGAAAAATCAATAATTAAAACTTCATTAAAAAGTTCCACCTGTCTCCTTCATGTTCAACGAAGCAACAATCATAACGAATTGCTTTATCAGGGGCGTCTGAACATAAAATTGTAAAATGATTTGAATTTACCTTAATACTACATTTAAACTTTCCAATGATTTGAAAAAGAGAGTTGTTGATTCCGTGTAATGGTATTTTACGAAATCTTCATATTTGACATTTGGCGGACCTGCTAAAATTAATGCCGTCAACGGCTTCTTTTTCCGTTCCATAAGGAAGTCCGTTCCAGTCGTTGATAAACTTCGGTTTTGTAATTGTTTTCTAAGAACGAAGGGGATTCACCTTTTGGTGGGGCTTCGGCTTGGAGAATGATTTAGCACCTTTTGGTCGTCTAGGGCAATGCGAATTGTTGCCTTGTATTCGAAACTGATGGAACCAGATTGTTTACATATGGTATTAACTATTAAATAATTATAAATAAAATAAGCCAATTGAAACCAATATCTTTTCCTAAACCTATACGCATTAACACCTTTCCTTCACATTGTAACAAGCATTAAACCAAAAAAACTCAATCAAAAGTTACCAGTATAAAAAAGAACAAAAAAAAATTACAAGATAACTGACTGAACAATAAATCAAAGGAAAAATAATTTTTTCCGGTTTTATGCTCACCGCTAGTCCATAGCGATATAAAAAAATTTCGCTCGCACCTTCAGTGTTATGTGTACGCACAATGTGAGGGAGAAAAATCGCGCCAAATCATCATAATAAAATATGATTAAGGATTTCGTTTTTTTACACCTTTTCAGTTCCCTCGTCTACACATTTATGTATATATACAGATTTAGGTCAGCGCAATTCTAAATACTTTGCCATCATCAATCAAATTCTATATGGCTGAGATAACTTTTTTTTGCTCTTTTCTATGCGTTTTCTCGCAAAATCAACAATCATAAATAATATTAGGTTTGATAACCAATACGATCTCATTTCTATGTCTATTATGTGGAACTATAGAATAAAAGACCAATCATTAGCAAAAAAAATCTTAAATTGTACGTCGTTAATATTTTTTTAAGAAATTTCCAGAATATAATAAACAGATTACCATCATTAGCTGTCGATGTTAAAAAAACTTTTGCGGTGGGGGGACAAAATAATATTCGTTTAGTTGATTATATTCGCGGTATTATGATGTTGTGCACGCCTAAAATTAAATTATTTTATAAATTAGGTCGGATATTGTCTATAAGATATTCTCATGTTGACAACCAACAAAAAAATAAAAAATAAAAAGGATAACAGTTTTTCCATTTTTCCGTTTTTCACCATGGTTAACGAAACATTTTTTGGTTATCTATGTAAATACGCACATAATATTTTGTTTGTTTGTTTTAAAATAGTTTGCCTAGAATTTTGATAAGGACGTGTGTGTAAACGGTACTAGAAAACACATCAAGGCTAGGAAACTTATCTTGGTTTTGATTATATTTTAAATATAAATTTGCCTTATCTAATATCTTTTTGGTTAGGATTTGCCCCCGAATATAGAAATAAACAGATTTGCTGTCATTTGATTATAAATGTGTTTGGCATAATATAACAGACTCGGCGCGTGTTTTTGTTTTGGTAGATGCGGAGATATTTTTTGTCCTCATTATTTTATGACGAAGGTACTCGTATTCAAGCTCAATTATAATTTTAGGAATTTTTTTTTTGTAGTTTTCGGTTTCTGGAGGCACTATGAAGTGTTCATATTTATCAGTTTCCCTGTCCTATGTTTTGAATCGAATATTAAATATACAACAAAACGTTTTCAGTGGAAGGTAGAGGTTTTTGCGTTTTTTGCCAGATTATGTGCCATTATGCCATATTATGTGCCATACTATGTGTTAGAAGGCTTAACGAGGTAACAAAATGAAATCACATATAGGAATTAATTTCTTGCTCGTTTTGGATTCTTGAAGTCAAATAGAAAAAGCCAAAATATGCGTTTTTCTGGTTCATTTACGTTTAAATTAGGAGCAAACGTTCAATTTCAAGCTTTTTACATCCCAAATTAAGAGAGGATGATCTGCCACAATTGGCCAGATACACGATACATCGATAAATATGGCGGATTTGCTAATCGAAAATTTGCTTGCGTAAGCAACTCGATTATTTTAGCAAAGTAAAATATATTTTTGTATTCAGCACAAACGATAAAGTGCGTTAAATTATCTCATTTTCTGAAATTCAGGAACAAATTGGGCTGCTAAATTATAGTGTATAACATTTTTAGCAAATTCGCAAAAAATAACTTTTTATCTGCTTATCTGAGTATCGAGTATCTAGCCCAATATCAACTTTCGTATATACATTTGTTGATTTTGTTAATAATATATTACCTATGTATACGAGTATTGTATAATTACAAAAGCAAACAAAACTTAATATTTTCAAATCAAAATATTCTAACTTTGTAAAAGCTTTTCAATTTAGCAAATAAAAGCAAAATCGATTTATTTAAGTTACGGTTTTATAATATTTCCAATATTTTTTTAAAGTTTTTCGTTATTTTCTGCAAAATTATATTTTGTAAGTCTAAATTCAATATTGATCCAAAAATTATTAGTTTAGGAAAAGTTATCTAGAACAAACTCAAAAATATGCAAATAAAGCATTAAACTCATTGAAAATGGGAAAACAACAACTTTAAAGAGGCAAACACAAATATATCGATTTCTAAAATTTTAAAATTTAACTAGAGGTAATCCACTTTCGACATATAAGTTAATTAAACTATGTACCTTTTCATGCGGTGTAAACAATTCAACCGATTTTCACCAAATCTAATAAGTCACCCATCCATAAAATCATATCAACCTTTTGCTAAAACATAATACCTGAGCTCATTGATTTATTATTTTGTAGCAATGAAGTTGAAAAATTGTGAAAAAAATCTCGTTATTGCGGTGGCTGTATAGGCTAATGTTAAATTGAGATTAAAATTAATTTTACTGCCCATCAGACGTGGTATATGTATAAATTGTTTGTATTCATACAACGAAATTTTCTATATTCTAATCAAAACATTTTTGGAAATATTTAATTTATGCGCGATTCAAAGGTAGGTGTGTATGTTAATATATTCAGAATAATTTAATAGGCTTTTATGCTAATTTTTGTGTTTTTGCTTATATTGCATATAATGGTTGTCAGGATGTTTGATTAAATTTAGATTTTTAAGAGAGAGGCGTCTGCCATTCGAATTTCGTTTAGTCCCATAGAGCTATCAAACATAAAATTCATACAGTAACTACACGTTCCGAAACTGTCGCAGAAGGTGTAATTCATTGCAATCGCGCCTAAAATACAGATTTTTGAGGTTTACCTCTTTACTCTTAGGAAGTCGATTAGCTCTTGTATTTTCAATTAAAAATACTTTTGATTGATTATCCAATTTTTCAGAAATATGATGAAAGAAAAATAAGTCCCAACTTTCTACATTTATCTTTAGAAGGCTTAAATGCTCTCCGACTTTTAATTAATTCATCAATAAATTTTTGCAATGACTCAGAGGAATTTGGTATTGGACTAAAAATGTCGTATATTAATATCATAATATGATTTCGTTGAATTTCAACGTTATTATCGTAATATGTATGTATTATAATTTTCTGAACTCAGTGGAATGGACTCAATAAATCGATATGCTTTTCCATCTCAGTGAGATAATAGAACTTTGTAATTTCATCAATCGGTTTCTTATATGAATACATTCTTGGTACAAATTTCGAAATTTTAACCAATCTGTTACTGCTCCATTAAACTGCTTTATAGCTTAAACAGTAACACTAAACAGGTGAAGCGTTTACCAAACATGGAACAAAAATCAAAATGAACAATGAAAATCACAAGTATTTAAATATTTCATAGATTTGACAACAACAACGTCTCATTTAGTATTTTGACAACAACAACTTCTTAAAATAATACTTTGGTTTAAAACGAATAGTTAGAGAAATGATGGGATCCAAAGGAATGAGAACGAAGGGCCGAATGGGTCGAAGGGCCGAATTTTTTTGTTTATTTTTGTTTTGTTTTTAGAAATATAATTTTTTTAATTTCTTGTTTTAAGGAATATTTTGTAAATTTTTTTATCAAATATAAATTAATTTCTTATGAGTTTATACATATTGCATTAATTTTGTTGCTTATATTTTGTGTTATTTTTGTTATTATCAAGTGGTAAAAATATTTGTACATAATAGGTATTTCACCAAAACCAAAAAAGAATTTTGTCATAAAATGTCATAAACAAGGGTGAAGGAAAACTTTATTTGGACGAATAAAATAATTTCTCTGTGATTTAGTGATGTGAATATAGTGAATATACTCCTAACAATTTACTACATAATTATTAAGACAAATTACAGTTTAACCAGTTAACTGCGTTCGACATGTATATACGTCAATCAAAATCTCTAATTTGGTGCGGTCGACGTGTATACACGTCGTGTAAAATAAAAAATTACCATTCGATACAAAAACTCAAAATTTCAATAAGGTGTAATACAGATGTCATTTAGTGGTTTGTTTCCTTTATAATATTACCAGTAAACCTGGGTTTTAAAAAAAATTGGATTAATTTCTATGGTATATAGACTCATAAAGGTTATCCCGGACAATGTATTCCTTTTTACAAAATGAGTTGAGAATTTTCTCCAATGCATCGAAAATTCCCCATAATTTACTTGTACAAATATTGGGAATTCCCCGATAAAAGTTGCATTATAAAAGCTGGAACCATAGTTTAAAAAGAGAAATAATAGAAATATAACGTTAGGAAAAAGAAAAATGCAAATAATGTTGTTATTTATTTTGGTATAGTCGAATGCTTACAAATCCCATTTCTTACTCTCTTACGTTACATTTTTTTTTTTTATTTTCTTTATTCCGTTACATATTTGATCGCTTAGTTATTTCTGGTTTGTTGCAACAACGTGATAAAAATCAAAAAAAATTCTTGGATTTTTACCTATTTCCTATTATTTTCAAAATAAAGTAAAAGGTAAAGTAGTACAAAAATTAACTAAAAAAATAGTTCGTTATTCTATTGCTAAATTTTATCATTCAGACAGCGATGATAGTGAACTTTTGCCTACCAGAAAGCGAAAAAGTGTGTCTTGCTTTTTGACATCTTCTGACGAAAGCGAGAGTAGTGACTCAGGAAAGGAGTTTTGTAGCGAAAGTGATTCAGACGAGTATTTTTCCAGTTCAAGTGAGCTTGAAGACAACCTTTATGGTGACAGTAGATCAGAAGAAGATGATCGAATTGAAAATTCGCAATGGAACATGCAAGAAAATGTTAGAATTCCATTTGATTTTTGAGAAAATTCTGGTCTGACATTTAATGTGCCTAGATCGTCACGACGGAAGTATTTATTTTATTTTGATAAAATGTTAGATAACGAATTAGTATCCATAATTATGGAACAAGTGGATTTATATGCAGCACAACATATTGAAAGTCACAATTTGAAGAAATGATCAAGGGCGAGGAACTAGTTTTCGACAAATAATACAGAAACAAGATGTTTTATCGCATTGTTAGCATTGCAAGGAATTGTTAGAAAGCCAACACTTTAAATGTATTTCTCCAAAAGAGAAAGTATATCTACTCCTTTCTTTAGCAAAGTGTTGTCTGCAGAAAGATTTTTATTACTTTGCAAATTTCTACATTTTGAAGATATTAGAAATGTCAACCCTGGGAGCAAAATTTAGAAAATTGGTAAAAAAAGTGCAATATAAATGCAAAACATTACGTATTCCAGAGTAGAAACCGGAAGTAGTCCTTCATTGTAGTAAGAAAATGGGTGGTGTGAACCGTAGCGATGGAATAATTGCATCATATACACTTGCAAGGAAAAGAATGAAGAAATACTATAAGAAAATATTTCTCCACCTCATAGACGTTATGTGCTTGAGCTCATACATCTATATACTAATATTATAAAGAGGTAAAGTTTGTATGGTTTGTATGTTTAGATGTAAGAGGTAATCTCCGAAACTACTCATCCGATTTCAAAAATTCTTTCATCAATTTTTAGAATATGGACCTTCAGGGTGGACATAGGCTATATATTATTACCACAGATAAGAATAGACAGATGTGGATCTTGTATGGGCCATATTTACATTCTAAATTTCAATACCAAATTCCAATCCAATTCTTTTAGAGCAGGACGTACATTTCTGTCTCTTTTTATCTTTTTTTACGTATGACTATTTTGATTATATCAAAGCAAACATAAACCAACTTCAAACAACATTTTATTTTATAATATATACGTCCTGCTCTAAATGGATTGGATTGGAATTTGGTATTGAAATTTAAAATGTAAATATGGCCCATACAAGATCCACATCTGTCTATTCTTATCTGTGTTATTACGTTAAAATAATAGGGATTTTCGTGGGGACTAATTTTGTATAATAACTATACGGCTACGTAGTAAGAAAATTATTATTTTCAATATTATTTAGAAGGCTTTGAATTTTGATCGAAAGATTTGTTTTTACTTTTGACTTTTGATACAAATAGAAAATATTTGTAGTACATTATCAGGACAACTGCCACTTCGCTTAGAAGTACTCTTACGGCATGGACCATATTGCATTTACACGAAAATTTAATACAGTATAAATGGTTTAAGTGTGGATTTTAGCCAAATTTACGATTTGGTCAAATGATTTTAAAGGTAAGCACTGTATATATCAAAAACTCTAACGGGCAACGAAAAAAATCAGCTGGCTCATTTTTAAATCATAAATATAGCATAACAATAGCAATTAGTTCAAATTTGATGGTGCAGTGTTAGACTATGCGCGATGGATCTAAATGGATCCATCGTACGTATTAAAAAAACTGTGGATTAAAATTCAGCGAGCGTAAGTGTTTGCAAGTTGGTTGCTTAAAGGAATATGCTGGAAGGTGCTTTGCTAAAATAAGTCACTAAATAAATTAACCACGGATTTTGTTATATGTATTTGATACTTAAAAGCTGTATCGATGTGACGCCAAAATGCCCTCTGAACGTATCGGTTTTCCCAAGGAAATTTAATGAACCATCTTATTTAAGGGGTTATTGAAAGATCGGAGTCATATTGAGTAATAGTGAGAGGAAAAATATTGGATCACTGGAAAAAATGAATGCATATTAGAGTTTGTGGAACATATGCAGAATGCAACCTATAGGTTATGATTTGTGCAAGTTAGTTTACTGTTTACCGGAAATTAAAAAAGTGGGATAAACTATAAAGCTTTATAGTGAAAACGGATGAAGCCGAAACTAATAATGAATTTCCAATTATTAATCGATTAATCAAATAGCCCCCATTTCATGCTCATCTGGTTGAGGTACCTTTTAATCTAGCTGAGTCCGGTCCACCTTGCTGGCCCTACGAAAGTCTTTTGTGTTGTACCATTATTTCGTACTTTTAACCTTATTGACCTACAATTGTCATCTGTTGAACGATATAGTGGATATCCATCATTGCCTGTACTGGTTTCTGAAATCAATTGTCTTGGATATCGTATAAAGCACCTACCATCAATCATACATGGCGAAAGTATATTAAGTGTCCCACATGGGCTATGTATCATAGCAGAATTTGCCAAGAAAATATATCTTTAGAAATTTATGTTGTTCATCAGGAATGGGCAATAATGAACCTGCAATTCGATATATTTAACCTTGCACTTTATGGTCCGCCTTGCTGGTCCTAAGAAAGTCTTTTTGTTGTATGATTATTTAGTATCTAGGGAATTTTTATAAACCAATATTATAAAGTTCTGCTGGCGTTTCTGCTATGATACATGGCCCATGTGGGACACTTAATATATATTCACGATATATGATTGATGGTAAGTGCTCTAACTAAACGAACTCCAAGATAATTGATTCCAGAAGCAATTACAGGCAATTATAGATATCCACTATATCGTGCAACATTTGATAACGGTAGGTCAATAATGGTAGGTTAAAAGTACGAAATAATGATGCAACACAAAAGACTTTCGTAGGGCAGCAAGGCGGACCGGGCTCAGCTAGTATTATATAAAAAAGTTGGAAAACTAAATCGATTAAAATTTTTGATCGAATGTGTTGAGCAAATTGTTGAAGACTTCAGCAACCACAAACTTCGAAAGTTGGTCGACCAAATACAGCTGGAAAATCTACATGACTCATCAGAAAACATTTCCCAAACTTTATACCAGCAACACGAACAAAAACAAATCCACTTCGAAGATGTGCCGACTGCTCAAAAAATGGAATTCGTAAGGAGTCCCGTTACTTGTGCTCAACCTGCGAAGTGCCACTTTGGTTGGTGCCTTGCTTTGAAAAATACCACACTCAGCTGAATTTCTAATTTTTTTTTTTAAATTTTTCCTGATTAAAAATTTTATTATTTCTTGTCAATTTTTAGGTTTTCAACAATGTATTATTATTTTTTATCCAATACAAATGTGTTTTTTTTTTGTTTTACTTTGATTTGACAAATAGGGTTTTGTAAAAATAAATTCCGCAGTTAATAAGGCAAAATTTCCAAAATGTTTACTTAAATTAAACGATACTGTTTATTTTAAAGTATATTGTTGTCTCATGTATTGTTTTGAATATTGTTTAAACCTGAAATAATATTACCTATTTTGATATGAGTCATTTTGACAAACAACATTTCAACCTGGCATTGATATCTGGAAAATTAATATTGTTTTTCATAAATAAATTAAAATTGTAGTTCTTAATATCAAATTCAGTACATTTACAAAATATTCCTTAAAACAAGAAATTTAAAATTTATGTTTCTAAAAACAAAACAAAAAAATAAACAAAAAAATTCGGCCAATAATAATTTAACAGTTGCTTATTTTCTAGCTTGCCGTAAACATAAAAGCTCATAAAGCTCTTTACAAATATTGATAACTTAAAAGATAATATTAAATTGGCTAATCTTTCGCCAAATATGACACAAAAATCAAGCTAAACATTGAAAATCACAAGTATTTTAATATTTCATCGATTGACAACAACAACAACGACTCATTTAGGATTTTAATAATAACAAATGTTTAAATGCAAAATTTGGTATAAAAGAAATATTTAAAGAAATGCTAGAATCCGAAACCAAAATACTAAGCTCGTAAAGCTCTGCCCAAATGGTTATCAGTAAAATGACAAACATGTAATGTTATTGCCCTAAAATACATTTTTACCAAAAACATTCGCAATCATTTGATTGATTAAAAATTGATTTTACTGGAAGCGATATGATGAAATCGGTATATTGAACTTTCCTATATTAAGCACCACCGACGTATACTAATTGATAGACACATAGATTTAATTATTTATCACATTATGATGATGCTGTGATGATATTGAGCATTTTTAAACGTGAAAAATGTCAACCAATAATTTTAATTAATTTTTATAATCAATTTCAATTTGTGTGCGCTTCCTCTTCCTTTGCAAAAATTTTATTTAGTTATATAATAATCGCTTCTGTACGTCCTGACCCACTTTACACATAAATCAATGTACGTCCCACACAAAAGAAAGATATTTTTACAGGGATAATCTATTTGCAAAGTAAATTAATTGACATCAATTCCAATTATAAATGGGTAAAGTAAAAAATAAAAAAAAAATCTGCTTATGCCATTCAATTAGTGACGAGAAATATAAATTATTTATATGTTACATCGACTGACGTTAATCATCATTGTGGTTCGCTTCTATTCAATTTATTTATACATACTCATATATGTGCATATGTGAGTATATTTTTGTGTGCGGTATGTCCTTTACACATATCCCATGTACATAAAACCATGAAAATATGTATAATGAAAACCTAACCGCAATATTAATTAACACTTCATAACAACAAACTACATTTATGTGGGCATACACTCACACACATACACACACAAAAACACACTCACACCTATATACATACACACGCGGTTATAAAATTCATCAAATAAATTTTTGTTTGTAAACTTTCTGAAAAGCTTGTAATAGCTAAAATCTGTAAAAATTCGAGAATTGAATTTAACGTTTATTTTTATGGTTTGATGAACTCCGGCGAGATAACAAATGTAATAAAAACAATTTTTTTTTTGTTTCCGTTTTTTTTTGTTGTTAGAATATTATATGTATGTTTAATTCAGGATGTGTATAAACGAAAATAGAATTCCCTGGAAAGGTATAATAAAACTTTACAAAATAACATGAAAATTAAATGTATTCGCAGTATATGTAATGAAAATCAAATTGTTTCTCAAAATTTATATCAGGTACTGCAAAATCAGGTAGAATTTACCAAGCTGGGAGATAAGAACGTTATTTTGAGATGAAAGCCCAAGTATCAATTCAGTTTGATAAGTGGAAAAATTTGCTTATATCAAACAAAATCAGAACTTATTCAAAAGGTGTTAACAAAATTTTTGCAAATAGAAACGGTAAAATTTACATTTAAGTGCTGATTTTACAAAAAAAGTTCCTAAAAGATTTGATTCTACAGATTTTTGAGGTTTATCTCTTTATTTTGAGGTTTACCGACTTCAATAATTAAAGTGTTGAAGGAGCGCGTTCGAATATTAGAATCAATTGGCAGTTTAAAAAATACAAGTGCATCAACAATGTTTTCCACAAATAAAAAAAACCAATAGAAGCAATTATTCATCGTAACCTATAGATCTCTGTGCTTCAGGATGTAATGTTTGACGGTCAAACATTTTCCTGCACGAGTTATAAATACTCGTTGGTATCCATGTTTTGCCTTCATCTCCTATAGCATTTATTCTGAAATCAGATTCAAAAATATTTTCATGTGCTGAAAATTGTCTACGGCTATTATTGGGCGCAAACTTACCACTCATCTAGCAAAACATGGAACTACTCTTGTTGCATCTATGAGTAGAAAATCCTTGGGTGTCCGTACAATGTTCGATGATTAGGTCCATCTCATCGTTCCATCTTTCGCCTTCAGAAGCTACATGAAGTCTTAAGTCACATCGACTTAGAACTACAGTTGGACTTGCATTTTTTCTTGAAGCATTAAACCCTAAAGTAGACCAGTTTCCCACCACTCCAGAGCTGCAGTCTCATGAGACGGCGCCTGCGGGCCTGCTTTCTCACCCTGACCAGCCGCCGATACTGGGGTCTCCCTCCCTTGTATCGACATGTTTTTCTCTACTCTTGCCATGAAGGCATCTTTGGCAAAGACATGATCTTGAAAATTCATTCTTTCCTATCTTTAAAACTCAGATTAATAAAGCAATTAGAGAAAGGGGGTTTATGGGGGTGGTAAAGTGATACTAGGGGTAACGAGAACATAGGAATACACACCCTACTCGACTTTGTATGAGGATTAACATTCAACTCCCAGAAGAGGGTGTATGGGGGTGGTAACGGGGAAATGGCTACTTAAATTTTTTTATGGCCTCTAGGCCTTGACATCTGTTTTTGTGTGCCTGTGATTCGCAAGAGAAATGTAGAGCAACATTATAGTAAATATGTCTTTTGTGAAACATCAGCGCGTTATTCCGTGAAAATTCCCTTAAATATTAAAATATTTGAATTGGGTAATTCTTACCAATCCACTCTTTGGAAGTATTTATAGTTAGAAGCTAGACTTAATAAAAATCCAGAACTGAAGCAGCAACATGCCGATTTCATAAAGTAATATAAGAATCTTGGGCACATGGAAATCGTGACCCAGCCTTCGATAGTTGCATCGTCATCTATCGTTAACACATCATCATGTAATGCGAGAAAACTTTACAATAACAAGGTTACGTGTAGTATTTAATGCGTCATCGAAAACAGAATCAAATATTTCATTGAACGATGCAATGTTTCCTGATCTTCGTTTTCGTAAGCGTTGCTTTGACTGTTTGTTTTTTTCACTATAAACATGTATCGTCAGATATAAATTGAAGACGATTTTAGATTGAGATTTTAGATAGTACGACAAAGATAGTACGAGTGCTTCATATTTAGCAACTCGTAGGTTGGTACAATTAGCATGTGATCAAGAAGCAAATTATCCCGTTGACTCACAAATTCTTAAATCAAATTTTTATAAAGCTAATTTACTAGCAGGAGCACCATCCATCGAAAAAGCAAGTCAAATTAAAAATGGAATTACAAGTCTTTTATCTAAAGGGGGATTTGAGCTTCACAAATGGGCCTCTAATCATGAAGAAGTTGTTCCAACCAGCAATGAAGACACACAATCAAGCAAGGCAAATACAATTAGGACTAAATTGGAACACTAGCAAAAACACGTTCTATTTTGAATTTAACCACATCAAAGTTCAGTTGAAGTTAGCTAAAACGTCAGCCCTTTCTGAGATAGCGCAATTATTATGGACACATGCTGAATTATCGTGGGACGATACGTTACCTTCAAATTTAGAAAATCATTGGTAGTTTTTAGGAATCAGATTAAGGAAGTAAAGTTGTGTGAGTAGTGATGCGTCTGATAAGGGCTACGGTGCTATCATTTATGTCAGAACAGCCAATAAACATAAGACGACCCCACGACTAGAGCTATGCGCAAGTTGTTTTATGGTCCGATTCACAGGTTACCATACAACGAATAAATTTGAATTCATCCAGATTTAAAAAGTTTGTTGCTATCCGTATTACTCAAACATTGGAATTAACAAAAAAGGATCAATGGATGTTTGTTTCATCAGATTACAATCCCGCAGATATTATTTCAAGAGGTGTTATGCCTAATAATTTAATATCGTCATCCATTTGGTGGAATGTCCCAAGTTATTTAAAGCTAGATTCAGTTTATTGGCCAAGTGAAAATTGAAAGAATCAAACTGAAATAGATAAATCGAATCAAAGAATAAGGATTAAAAATAGTCAATCAATTAGTTTTCCTGGTGAATTGAGGTACCTTAGAATTAATAAGCCTGTATTAAAGCCCAGTAAAATCTACGCGTTAAATCCAGTTGTTGATATAAGTGCGGTGTCATGACAAAGTTAATTGTAAAATCAGAGCATGGAAGCTGCTTTTTAGTTTGAGGCAGAGATTTTGGTGGTGAAAGTCAGACTCCGACTCCGCAGCCCTGGTTGTGACTAAAACGTAAATACAACATAAAAATAAAAATAAAAACTGAGACATTCATCATAAAGAGTGTCGTTTGTTAGATGAATAACCACATTACTATTTTCAAATACAACAAAAATAGTATCCTACTCTAAACAAACCTGCTACCAAGATGGAATGCATTTTTATTCATTTCCAATTTTTTTTTTTTTTCATTCATAAATACAACAGCAACGAAACATTGTACGTTTCCGATTAATCAATATTTTGAAGTTATCCATAAGCAGATGAGAGGAAAAGCGAAAAACAATTTCGGTTTCTCCTCAATTTTGTGTTTCCCCAAAATATATTTTCCCGAATTCATTTTTAGACGCAGTCGCATAACCCAAATAAGTTTCTACACACATTAACATCGCAATTTTGAAACAATTACGTTTGGTGTCAGTTGCCAGTTGAATTTGTACAAACAGTAATAAACTACTTTGAGTGTAAATTGCTTGGTTCTTATGGATGTTGACTGGGAAGTAAATAAAAATAAAAATAAAGTTGTTTGTGTTGAATCCGATATATTTACACCCAAAAAAAGGGGTGACACTATTTGCTCCATTTATATTTATTGTACATCCTTCTTTAGAATTTACGTTTATAGAGAAAAGACAACAAACAATTAAGACACTCAAGTACCTTTTTGCTGGTTAACCAAAAACATTAATTGATGTTATTTATTGGATTTTATTTAAGTGTCTCTATCTCTCTCTCACCCTATGAAATATGTACAAATTAAATGTTTTATGGTATGCTCGTAATTATGTTGTATATATTTGAATATTTATATGTTTGTATGTGGGTGATTGTGGTTATGACCTGCATAAATTAGAATAGCTTTGTATATAAAATGTTTTAGGTTTTTTTTGGTGATAATTCAATTAAGATTATATGGGTAAGAGCCAAAAGTTAAAATATTTAAGAGTGCGGTAGCTATTGATTGTCCTAAATGTTGCATTGTTTGTAATTTTCTTGTCTATACCTTTTTCACTGTTACCAAACACGTTCATTTTTAAATTGATATCCAGATCGCGACATTTAACTTCGTAGATAAGCCCTTTACGTTAAGTTTATTTTACAATATGGTTTCTACCGATTTAAAATTATTTCCCGTCTTCGTTGGTTTCCTGAATGCCGTAAAAGTGTTTTTCGCTGGATTGAGGCTTTTCATTGAGCCATTTTCGAACGATGCTTTTATGAAGGTATGCCTAATTCGCAAATTTTTAATTTTTGTTGTTCATGAATTCAAAATCCAAAATTGTAATATTTTAGATTCTATACAACATGTTGGAGATAAGGTGTGAGGCAAATTGATTTCAGCCGACGAAACTACAATTTGTATCACAAATATTCAGAAAACTTATTGAAATTTTTTGCTACGACCTTTTTTTATTTTTTTGTTTGTGGTATTGGTAAAAGGCAGACCATTTAGCTATTCTAGGAAAAGAAAAAAAAATAATCGAATTGATTTTCATCCTAATTTTATTCGTTACCATTTTTTACTGTATGTAGTTGAGAAATTTGGAATATTGTATTGTGTCCCAAAGTAAGATAAATATAGAGCAGTATAGTAAGTAGTTGTGGATGGTAATTTAACCAAATTTGTTTTTGAATGAAATCATCGTAAGGATTTTTCTAATCCTCAGCTCATTTGTGGGTTTATAAATAAATTACCATTGTTAGCCCGCATTTTTATCATTTCATCAATTATTGAAAATTATGTTATTTGGTCGACATATTTCATTTGTTACATGAGCTTCATTTTTTGCAATCTTATAGAGAGAGGGCAATGAAGCATCCGTCATAAATCAGAATAATGTAAAATTGTAAATTTTAAGAAGAACTAAACTATTTTCCAAAAATAAACCCATTTAAAATTCTACTTGTCTGTCCTATGTAGTTGATCATAAAAAATCCTGCGACTTGGATCTTTTCTCTCTGATTGTTTTTTTTTTAATTTTCACCTTATACAATTTTTAGGTTCACCTTATACAAAAAGGAAAGGTATGCCGGATCATTAACCGGATCATTAAGAACAACCCAAAATTGATAATATAGAGCGGAAAACTTGTCCGCCACTAAAGAGATCTCTGCATAGGAACCAAGCGAAAATTTTAGCGAAAAAAAGTCTCTATTTAATTATTCTTTTTATTTTTTTTTATTTCTAATTTTATTTTTTATTTTATATTTTTTTTTATGTTTTTAATTTATTTTAATTTATTTTTTACTTTATTTTTTATTTTATTTTTAATTTTAATTTAATTTTTTGTTTATATTAATTTTCATTTTATTTTTTATTTTTTTTTTTTTATTTTTATTTAACAAATATTACAACTGAATACAATTTCATCTAGTAATTTATCTATATTAAATGATGTTAACTGTTTGAGGAGAATAACCCATCGGTTAGCTCCAGGTTGGATACTTCATTAATTTATCTGTCCTAGTTCTAAGGCCTTCGTTCTTCGAAGCCGTCTTACTGGATTTTGGTTGTTCAGCATACGACGCAAATCCGCATTTTCATGTTGACTGAGGCGCTGTACGTGTTTCCTAGCATATTTCTTAATTTCTTCACTGACGTACTCCATCTTTAGATCCTTATGAAGGTTATCATTCCTTATATACCATGGTGCGTTGACCATACTACGCAAGACTTTATTTTGAAAAGTTTGAATTACTTTTACGTTAGTTTTCTTGGTACAGCCCCATAGCTGTATACCATACGTCCATACAGGTTTCAATATCTGCCGATATAATAGCAGTTAATTATGTAATGTTAGCTCAGAGTTCCTTCCTATGAGCCAATACATTTTTCTATATTTGATGTTTAACTCTTCTTTTTTCTTTTTAACATGCTCTTTCCACTTGAGTTTAGCATCAAGGGTCATTCCTAAATATTTTGCCGTGTTTGCATGTGGAATAAGTTGTGAATTCAGTCGAACAGGTAACCAATTAACATTTTTGTTGGTAAAGTTTGTATGTACAGATTTAGTTTCGTTGAGTTGAAGGCGCCATTTCTTCGTCCAATTACTCAATGAATTAGCAGCGTTTTGTAATTTGCTGGTTGACTCCTCTATGTTGTTTCCAGTTGCCAAGATTGCAGTATCATCCGCAAATGTTGCAATATTTGTTCCTTTTGTGCTTGGCACGTCTCGCGTATAAAGTATATAGAGTATCGGCCCCAGAACACTCCCTTGTGGAACTCCCGCCGATATTTTCTTTAATTCGGAGTATTCCTCTTCATGTTTCACACGAAAGCGTCGATCAGCTAGATATGACTTTAAAATCAGGTAAAACTGCTTCGGCAGATCTCTGTGTAGTTTATATTCCAGGCCTCGGTGCCATACTTTGTCAAAGGCTTGAGATACGTCCAAGAATACACTTGAGCATATTTTTTTATTTTCCAGAGCATCTTCAATTAGATCTGTGATTCTATGCACTTGATCTATGGTAGAGTGTCTCTCTATAAATCCAAATTGGTGAGGAGGAATGAGTTTTCTGTCTTCTATTACTGATTTTAATCTCTTTAGTAGTAACTTTTCAAATAATTTTGAAATTATAGGAAGTAGGGAAATCGGCCTGTACGATGTTTTCTTGTTTGGCGGCTTGTTAGGTTTTATAATCATTATCACCTCTGCCACTTTCCACTGGTATGGAACGTATTTTAATCTGAAGGCTGCATTGATTACTTGCAGTAATTTTCGTACTCCTTTTTCTGGGAGAGTTTTAACTATAAGTCCAGTGATTAAATCATAACCAGGGGATTTTTTTGAACTTAAGTTGTTTTTAATTTCATCTTTTAGCTCTTGTAGTGTTACAGGTTTTATGTTTAGGTTATCCATTTTATTTACTGAAATTATATTTTCTTCAGCTGTTTGCCTTGGGAGGGGTTGAAATGTGTTTTCAAGATAGTCTGCAAACAATGCAGCTTTTTCTTTGGCACTTCTAGCCCAAGTTCCATCGTCATTCTTGATAGGAGCTATTTGTACTTTAGGCCTTTTAAGACCTTTAGTTGCTTTCCAAAGGGAGTAATTAGTGTCTTTGTTGCCAGAAAGGCCAGCCAGGTATTCATTAAAAGATTTGTTCTTGACTTCTTTGATAAGCATTTTTAATTTGTTGCTTAAATAATTAAGTCGTGATTTGCTTTGTGGTGCTCGATTCCTCTGCCAGATTTTTCGAGCTTTCCGCTTTTCTCTAACCAGATCTCTCACTTCTACTGGGTAGTTGATGTAACTTTCCGTTTGATTACAAGTAGGAGGAGTACTCTGCCATGCTGCTTGCAGAATACTGTTGTTCAGCAGCTCCAATTGAACCTCAAGTTCTGCCGGAGTTTTAATTGGTACTTGTAGTTCCGTATTGTCTTCGACTATTTTCCGGAAGAGGTCCCAGTTTGTTTTATTATTTGTTAACCTAGGTAAATTTTCTTTTTTGATAATGGTATCACTGAGTGTCATAATGACAGGTGTGTGGTCAGATGAAATTCCTTCACTGTTTTCGAGTAATACGTAGTTTACAGATATCCCTTTTGTTACAAAGAAATCTATCAAATCTGGTGTCTTATTTGTATCCGCTGGCCAATATGTTGGTTTACCTCCAGACAGGAACTCGCAGTTTAGTGCCCGACCAGCTGCAAATAGCTCCTTACCCTTATGGGTTGTTAGCCTTGATCCCCAATATGTATTTTTAGCATTAAAATCGCCTCCGATTATGAAGTTAAAACCGAGCGATTTGAGTAACGTAACATAGTTTTCTTTAGTCAGATTATAACGTGGAGGGCAATATATTGAAGATATGTTGATTACCTTTTGACTATTTATTCGAACATTAATGGTGGCTACTTGCATAATTTCTTCTTCAATTTTTACTCCTTCGTAATGTTTGATGTTTTCCTTCACAAATATGGTTGAACCTCCTCTCGCTTTTCCTGACGGGTGGATGGCGTGATAGCACTGGTATCCTCGAATTCTAACGAATGAATCTTTTGTCAAATGAGATTCTGAAATTAGGCATATATCTATCTTTTCTATATTTAGGAAAATTTCTAACTCTGGAATTTGTTGCAACAGCCCATTTGCATTCCAATTGGCGATTCTGAATGTGTTATTCATCTTCATAGATTAGTACATCATAGAAGTGATTTCATTCACTGTTTCTTGCTTATTTAACCGCTTATTTAAAGCGTCCAGGCTTCTTTCTTGTTTTAGTAGCCTTAAGTTTAATGCTTCTATATTCTTTAAATTTTTTTCAAGAATTAGGCTTTGACCGTCTTCGTTGTTACTTACTACTTCCCGCTGTTGTACAATCTGGGAGTATGTTTTTCGGCCTGATATTGCACTTGTTAGTGGTAGTTCTACCACTGGATTTTTAGATATTGTCTTATTATTGAACATCCCACGGTTTAGCGGGCCTTGTTGTTTTTTATTTCTCAGATTTTGAAGTTCCCTGGCTACTTCACATCCTCTATAATTAGCGGGATGCTCTCCATTACAGTTTACACATTTTGGAGGCGTAGCTTTTGTGAACCTACAATCTTGGGCGAGATGTTTTCCCGAACATTTCACGCATCTAGGCTCTCGTTTGCAATATTTCTGCGTGTGATTATATCCTTGGCATTTCTTACACTGAGGTATCAAGCCTGTGGATTTTCTTAACGCTTCTATTCGAACTCTCATGTTAAGGACTGCCCTAATATTGAAAATTTTTTCCACTTTTTCCGTGCTATTAAAAGTAAGCATAAACAATGGGAGCCCCCTTTTATTCATTTTAATCCCTTGATCAGTTACAGTTTTTTCTTTCTTTAGGATATTTACCGCATCCTCTATTTTGAAGCCTTGGTGTTTAAGGTCTTCCATTATATCCTGCTTTGCACAGGTTGGATGAAGACCTCTGGCCATCACTTTAATCGGACGATCATTTTTGTCCTCATATGTGTACCATTCCTTGCCGTCATCTGTCAGTTTTGAAGCCAAGGCTCTATAACTTTCAATATCTGTTGTATTGATTTTCCAAATATTGTTGTTCAGTGCTACAACTCTGTAATCTTTTGTAGTCACCGATTTCATTAACGATTGGATAGTACTATATTCAGTTACGCCAATAATGTTGATTGGTGGTGGAGCCTTTTCCTTAATTTTGGCAGTTTGGTTTTCCTGAGCTGGTACATTTTGCTGATTTTGATTTAATACAGCAGTTATTGAAGTGCGGCTTGAAGCTACAATCTCTGGAGAAGATTCTGCCTTCCGTTTTTTCGCAGGTCTTTTCTTCCTGTTCTTTTTTAAGATCCAGTCAGTTTCTTCTCTTAATTCTTCTTCGTCAGTGTGGTACTCTGTAGCACACTGTTCTTCTGGCTTCTTGGGTTGCAAAGCATTTTTCTCATGGAAAACTGAAGCATCCTGTTCCTCAAGTTCCTTTGATTGTAAAGACTTTTTCAGTTTCTCATTTTCTAACTTAAGAGATTTTACTTCGTTCATTAAATCCGACGTAATTTTTTCAATGGTACATAGTTGTCTGCGTAGTTCTGCATTTTCTATCTCAACTGTTCTAGCTAATGATGTTGGTGATCTTTGCACTATGGAACTTCTTCCAAATAGGTCAGAGTTCATCAGCTCTGAAGTATTGCGGTCATTGGATAACGACGACTGGGAGCCCGCTTGCTCACCCCTCAAAGTCGCCGGCACTGGGTATCCGATTCCCTGCGCCGTAAGGTTATCTCGTTTCGAGTCCCCCATATTGGTTATTATTTTCAGGGAACCACCCTTAGCTAGTTTTGGTCCGCGAATGGTATTTTATTTCCCATTTACCCGCCCGACAAGTCAGTGAGAGTTTTCCCCTATCCGCCACCTGGGGACGCGCCCGATGGGAGTCTAGCAACTCCGCACGAGTTTTTTTTTTTAAATTTAATTTTTTTTATTTAATTTTTAATTTTATTTTAAATTTTATTTTTTGAAATTTTTATTTTATTTTTTATTTCATTTTATCTTTCATTTTATTATAATTTTTTATTTTATTTATTATTTTGGTTGATATTTTATTTTTTGATTATTTTTTATTTTATTTTTTATTTAATTTGTTTTATTTTTTTATAATTTTTAATTTAATTTTTTCATTTTTAATTTTTTTTCTATTTAATTTTTAATTAAATTTTTGTTTTTTTTATTGTATTTTATTTAATTTTTTAATTTTTATTTTTATTTTTTTTTATTAATTTTGCATTTTCATTTATTTTATTTTTTATTTTGTTTTTATATTTGTTTTTTTATTATTTGATTTCTTTATTTATTAATTTTTTTCTTATTTTATTTTTAATTTTATTTTTTATTTTGATTTTTTATATAATTTTATTTAATTTTTACTTTCCCACTATAACGAAGTTATATTGGGTAAGTATTGTAATCGCGAAAAAAATTTTGTTCCAGATTTTCACATTTTTCGACGAATTAGGTTATCCGGACCCCGAAACACTGATCAGAAAAATGTCGTGTCCGTCCTTCCGTCCGTCCGTCCTTCCGTCCTTCAGTCTGTCCTTCCAGTCGCACATTTTTATTATTTTTGTGTTGCCTCCCATTCTTACAAATATTGATAGTTTTGGTCGAAATTTTGTACAAAGATAGATTTTAATAAAAAGCAGTTTGTGTTAACTTTTAGGTCCATTCGAGTATAGAATAGAGGGGGTTGCAGTGGAAGAGAAAACTGCCAAACAGATTTTCTCAAAAACGGGACCGACGATTTTTTTGTTATGTTGATGATAAATTTGATAATTCATCATCTACTTGTACACAAAATTTGAATTCGATTGAAGCATCAACAAAAAGGAGTAATACACATTTGTTTTTCTGTTTACCGAGGTAATGTCGAATTTTCCGAAGAAATATTTTTCTACAGTTAATATTGTTTATTATTGTTCCCTAGGTGTCTTTAAGATAAAATGAATAGATTACCGTGTAATATGAAATTTAAATTTCTAAATTTACCTAAAATACTTTGCTGGTGGCAAATAATATCGTCAACATTTAAAAATAATTATATCTAGTGAGCTTTTAAAGATAGCAAGATATTCCCGTTTCTATGGCACTGATATTTCTGACATTGACATTTCTGTGACGTTTTATTGACATTTTATGATATTTTAATGATGGAAATATCAACGACATGTTGATCGATACATTATTTGTGATTTTGTGAATAAAATCGTCTAAGGCCGATTTAGATGAAGAAAAATGTTTGCCCAACAAAATTTTTGCATGGCGGTTAGAACTGCACGCAATAGAAAAATAAACACTGGTTGAAAAGAGAAAGGATATGTAAACAAAAATGGCGATGCTATAATTTTTGGAGGCTGATAATTTGACGCCATCTTTATTACATTTATCGGTAGTGATATAAATTAAATTAATTGGGGGAAATTAATCAAAATAAAATAAATATGAAAGCTCTTAATTAAATTTTTGTATTTAAAAATTTTCAAAGACAAATGGTTCGGCATGTTTTTGAAAATTGGATTTTTTTTGCCTCCTATAAACTTTTGACGTCTAGTAATTGTAAGGGTTTTCATAATATACTTTTATTGTGTTTGGATTAGTTTGTTACTATAAAATATCAAAAAATATTGTCGGGTCGAATATATTTTATAGTTAAATTTTCATTTCTATAGTAACAATTGCTCAAAAAAAAGAAAAAACAGCCTTGCAAAATTTTTCATGTTTATATTGTCGTTCTTGTCATCCAAATGAAAATTGTAATGTACTAATCTCTTCTTTTTTTGCAAGGCAAACATTTTTCTACATCTAAATCGGCCTTTAAGGTATTATTTCTGGGTAATAAATTCTCTTGGTATTCAACGTCGTATTTACAACTGCTAATCGCAAATTACTATGGGAGTGGTTAAAGCTACGGCGTGTGGATCAGGAGGTACCGAGTTCGAATCCCGATAGGAGCTGGATGCAAAAGGGATTTTTCATCATCTGATTACGATCGGTGATGACGATGAACACAACTATCAGCCTCTGTTGAGGGTGCAGAATCCATGGGCCGACCCACCTTTCATGTCAGCACTATAGGTTGGCATGAAGAAATGCAATGTGAAGGTGGTTTATACAAAACGGGTCTATAGCCGTACGTCCTCGATTTGGCTGCTACTACGTAAAGTAGGACGGTAAAAATTAACTGCTAAAGAGTTGGGAGTGCCTTGATCCCCAGAAAAGATTGCATGGAATAAAACGAAAAAAAAAAAAGTATTATATTGGCAAATTCTCACGTTGCTTTCATAATATTGTGATCTGAACAAACGGCACAAATTTTCAGAAAATTAATTGTTGAACATTGTAGATACTCTCTGGATGGAGTAAATTAAATTCTTAAGGAATTTCAATGGTATATACTAGAGATGTATAACTAGATCTAATTGTTAAAGGTCGTAAATGAAAAATGGCGAATACGACTTTGAATGCTGATCAACACGTGCCAGTTATAAATAATCTAACATTATTTGTGGATCTGTGATTTGGCGGTATGAGAGTAGAAGATTTAAATTGTCGTGATCAATTGTGAAATTGGGGAAGATGTCTCCAAATTTAAGAAAAGCCGTGACATATTGTGCCAGCCCAAAACAACGCCTGTTCAAAATAACGGAACATGTTTGTAAAATATAAATGGTTCGTTTGGTGTTCTTCAACGATGCTTTCTGGGAAAAATGTCGTCCGAGAGTCGGATAGACCCAATTTTTTTTATTTATTTTATATTTATATTTTATTTTATATTTTATTTTTTATTTTATTTTTAATTTTATTTTTATATAATTTTTTATTTTAATATTATTAATTAATAATATGATTTATTATTTTGATTATTATTTTATATTTAATTTTATTTTTGGAATTATTTATTTTTTAGTTTATTTTTTATTTAATTTGTTGTTTTATTTTGCTCTTATTTTTTTTTTTTTAATTATTTTATTTTATTTTTTATTAAATTTTTTATTTAAATTTTTATTTTATTTTGATTTTATTTTTTATTTTGTTTGTTATATTTTTTTTTAATTTAATTTTTTGTGTAATTTTTTATTTAATTTTATTTAATTTTTTTTGTTTATTTTATTTTTATATTTTATTTTTTATTTTATTTTATATTTTATTTTATTTTTTATTTTATTTTATATTTTATTTTTTATTTTGATTTTTTATTTAATTTTTTTATTTATTTTATATTTTTATTTTATTTTATTTTATATTTTATTTTATTTTTAATTTTGTTTTTATTTAATTTTTTATTTTAATTGTATTAATTAATAATATGATTTATTATTTTGATTATTATTTTATATTAATTTTATTTTTTGAATTATTTATTTTTAATTTGATTTTTTATTTTATTTGTTGTTTTATTTTGCTCTTATTTTTTTTTAAATTTTTTATATAGTTTTTTTATTTTATTCTTTATTAAATTTTTTAATTACATTTTTTATTTTATTTTTTATTTTGTTTTTATATTTTTTTTATTTTATTTTATTTTTTAATTTTGATTTTTTATTTATTTTTTTTATTTATTTTATATTTTTATTTTATTTTATTTTTATTTTATTTTGGTTTCTGTTTTTTATTTTATTTTGAATTTTATTTATAATTTACTTTTTTATTTTATTTTTTATTATTTTTTAATTTTTTATTTAATTTAATTTTTAATTGTTTATTTTATTTTATTTTTTTATTTTTATTTTTTACTTTATTTATTATTTAATTATTAATTTTTAGTTTTATTTATTTTTTGAATTTTTTATTTTTTACTATTTTATTTTACATTTTATTTTTTATTTTTAATTTAATTTTTTATTTTTAAAAAATGAACTCAACTCATACCAACTCAATCTAACCTCAATTCGACCCCAAATTAATCCTCAACCGAATCCTCACTCAAATCTAAATCAACTTAAACTCAAAACTTATTGAAACAATTCTACTCACATTTCACGCTCAATCATAACTCAATCTTCAACTCAACCCAAACTCAACCCTCAACGCAAATCCTAAATCAATAGGGTTCGAAGGCTACATGCTTTGTAGCAAATAAACTCAACTCAGAACAAGTCGAGCTAACTTCCAACTCGAATCTCAACGCAAACCCGTAACTCTCCCAAAATAAATCCACAATTAAACCCTTCACTAAACCTCTACTCACAGGGTTGGATGCGCTAGATTCAACGAGCAGCATCAATACATTACAGATATTTATTTTGAAGTAATCTTGAAGGCATCCAGTTGTGTACAATAATATTGTGAAGCAATACTCAAACTGATTCAGTTAGCTTTTGATGTCGTTCATCTTTCTTTTTCTCATTGCTTTATATTAGATTATTTTGTTATACATATTAGATAAGAGAAAGGCAATAATCAATAATGCGGCGCACCGTGTTTAGATAAAAATGTAATGAAAAATTTATGTCTACCCATAAAATAAGATCAGATTGGTAACATGACTGCATTTAAACTGTTAAGCATAATTTCAGCAGAAATGCTAGTTGACGCTAAAATTATATTTTCAAGAGATATGTTTGTATAAGTATGTATAAATGTTGGCTAATCAATAATCAAATTTTGACTTTCGAGCTTTCATCCGAGTATATTTAATAAAAACTAATAAAGTGTTTTAAAGTTGATTAACATTGTACAATTACAAAGTCAAGAATGCGTGTAAATAAAATACAAGTGGGAAAAATTAATTAAAAAAAATTAAATTCATCACTAAAGCGTCTCATAAAAGTAAAAAAAAAAATTAATTACGTCTTGTGTCACCAACGATTTGCAAATAATTACTTTCAAAATCTCTGATATAGAATCTTCCCCCTGCGTGTCTACTTTACATAATATACGTACATAAAATTCGAGCTGTAACTTTTTAGAGCACGCAGTTTTCCCTCGAAAATGTATAATAAATTGTTATCTTCACGCTGTCACACATATTTACAGGCATACAACGGGTGTTAGAAAATTAATTCTGTATATTGAAAAATAAAAAAAAATAGAACTTGTCAATAATGTCGCACAAAAGCTTATTTAATTGACATGTGAGAATTTTAATGTCACTAAATTCGCGTTCTACTTTATTTATATACAATTTGACATATATTATTCTAGTCTTTTCTAATATAATCTACTTAATATGTATTCTGAAGTTCTGGAAAAATTGTTTTATTAGGTAAGTTTTGAATTCTAATTCACAGAAAGTTTATTTAACTATAAAGGAAAGCTTCAAAGTCTTTACATTGTATTGGAGCTCTTTCGATTAAAGAAATTTTGTTCTTATAGAGTTCTTATGGTATTGTTGACAAAAGCAAAATTCTTACTAAAGAGTTTTGTTTAAATGTTTTCAAAATAAAGAGGTTAACTCAATCATTTAGTGACTTGTGAATTTAATAATAAATTATGTAAAGAAAATTATTGATTTGGTAAATTTTTGTTTTTTTTAAAGATTAAATTTTAAAAATAAGAAAATTGTGAATGTAATACGCGTCGATGAGGGCTTAGTTTCAAATTTCTGCTGAATCTTAGCCGTAATGCTATTATTCTTGTTAATTTACTCCTCCTTCTATTATCTCCTCAATAATGGATTCACGTGTCGGTGTCGAAGAGTGCTTGCAGCTGAATTTTCGATTATTGGCAGAAGGTAATTGAAGCTTTATCTATCATCCGGAATACTAAAGGAGGGAGTAAGCAGGAATTTGGGACATTTAAACCAAGACTTCTGGTGACAGAATTATTTTGGTAATATACCTCTCGCCGCGCAATCCGAATGATTTTAATTACACTGGCTTTGATTCGTTCAGTTAAGAATTTTAGATATGCGATTTGCTATAAATGTTTTTCATGTATTAGGTGGCTTAGATAACCAATCTAGCGTGATGGTAGAATCTCTTTACAAATAGATTTTGGGATGACTTGGCAATCGTAACGATTTCTGGACTGAAAATGAATGTAAAACCTAAAACGGTTACCTGAATAATGGTGGATGCTTTTTCCTTGGATGGTGAACCAATAAAACTCCAATATCTTCTAAACTTAATTCGATAATCACCTGCCTTCCTCTTGTTTCTTTTTAAGTTTAGAATCGCGTCGTATCGCATCCGGCTCGAAGGACCAGAAAAAATGTTGAAAATGTTGTGGAATCCGTGTAGAACAAACAAAATGTTGAGGAATTATTTTTGGGTAAATAATTCCGATTTGACTGGATCAAACAAAATGTTGGTAATGGTGTAAATGTGATGATTGATTATTTATGGCAACACTCAAGATATTTGCAACACTGTATTTTAAGATGCCCCCGACAGAAATATTCCGTTCTCGTATTCGATCACCTAATCGTTCTCGGATTTGTGGTCACCGGTGGCCACACCTCAAATATAATAAATATTAGATTTTGGCAGAGCGAAAGTACCAATTCACTCACTCGTAAGCATCTGCTGTATTATCGTCAGGAGGACGATGAAAAAGAATAAAATAATTGTAACTCACAGACAAAAATATCAATTTAATTATAAAGCTTTTTGGGACTCGCATCCACCTCGCTTATTTTCTAATCATATTGTTGTTGTTTCTATTTTGCATTTACATATAAATGTTGATAGCCTAGAAAATTAATTTTCTGTTTTTCACAAAAATAAATATTGCTCATCTTTGCTTTTACTTTGTTTAAATTTATGGTTAGGTATACCTCGAAGCTATATGCGATGATGATGAAGATGATAAGAAATATTTTTATTTTACCCGGAAGTAATTTTTCATTCCTTTTATTTTATTTTTCAAATTTTTGTTTTTGTTTTGGAAAAATTAGGAACAAAAAGAAAAAACCAGAACAAAGTTTTTATTTCTTTTTTGGTACTTTGTGTTTTATTCAAATATTTTTCATATTTATTTAAGAGAATAAGGGTTGGAAAATATTTTACAAAAATTTATTTTTTATTGTGACAAACTATTTATAAATTGTGTCAAAAGGTTATCTCATTTTGCTCAGGGCAGAATATGGGCGGCGGGAATTCACGTTTTTATGTGCGGTTCTACGCATTTTGGCAATTTTGTGATGTTTCATATTTTACCTCTCCTGTTTGTATTGAAAGATTTCTTAGTTGCAATAAAAAAATTTAATTTAACAAGAATGAATCGAGTTGTGTTATGGCCAAATTACCTAATATTGGATACCTAGAGGGATGATGGGTGTTTCAACACAATCCTGAAGATGAGAAAGGCACAGTTGCATAAATTGCGTCGAAACATGTTGCATGCAAAGTGGCTGATGACCACCAACTATAAAGAAATTTGACCATTACCTATTTATCACGCATAATAACGATTGTTTGAACTATTTTGGTTTCATTTAACAATATGCAACATTCCATGCTGTAACATGTGTAAACATCGGTTATATACCATTCTCATTTACCGTTATATTCAGCATAAACACAACGACACACTCTTCCTTTCTATATACATACTCGTATATACCTAAATACATCAATCCGTCGTACTTGATAACTCATCTTAATAAATGTTTCGTTACATTTTATGTTGCCGGTGTTTTAAATTACACATACGTACATATAATATATAATGAAAAATGACTAACATGTTATGTGTATGTTTCAACATCATATAGGTAAACTAGAACATTCGCCTATTATATCTGCTAACAGCTACATAGTAATAGTTTTATGTTTTATCTCATCAATTAAAAACAATTTGGTTCTTTTTTTTAACACTGATGCGACTTTTCCGCGGAAATATTCAATTATGATGTAATGATATAAAATGGTTTGGGATGCGATGATGATGAAAATTTGTTACATACAAATTATTAAAATATAAAACCAATTTATCTTGTTTGTGCACACATAGTACGGGTTTGGAAAAGTTTTTAAGTACAGAAAAGTATATTAGTATTAAAAATGCCACGAATATGTAATTGACCTAGTTTGTTTGTAACCAATGAATTGGATTTTCAGTATACGTAAGTAAACGGTGAATTGGTACAAAATTGTTTGATAAATATTACAAATGAGTACACAATACAGTAACATACATAATACATAAATTGTTGTTGTTGACTTGACTTGTCATAGTTCAAAATTTTCTTGATTAGTCATAGTTTATATACAAAAAATGTATTTTGGAAATAAATATGACATAGTCTATCAGTATATTTTATAGTTTCCTATTATTTTATCCAAGATTTATTGTATTTATCATAGTTAACCAATTAACAATTTTTTTAATTTAATTCATGTAATTTCTAATATGCAACCGATCCTAATACCATTTTAATGTGTTTTACAGATAACACGTAGAAGTATATTAGTATTTACGAACAAGTATTTATCACCCCAAAGATAGACAGGTTTCAATATTTAATGATTTTTAATTTATTTGAAGTTACTATTTCTGAAAAATTTGTTGCATATTAGAAATTACATGAATTAAATTAAAAAAATTGTTAATTGATAAAATTTGCTTACACAGTTATAGAGTTGTGTGAATGTGACGAAGAAAAATTTGTAAGAGAGTTTACCTGTATTAGTATAATTCGCTAATACAACTTGCACAGTACATTCTGTATATATAGAATGTAAATTGTGGTATAATCAGTCCAGTCGCCGCGGCCTGATGAGAAGGATTGATTTTTTCATAATCATAAGCTCATTAGTTCGAAACTGGATTAAGTAGGTTCGCTTACAATTTTTCAGAAATAGTAACTTCAAATAAATTAAAATATCATAGTTTAAGTTGTACTACTATTGATGAGCATATTGATTCAAAAATTTGAAGAAATCATATAAGTGATTTCTAGCCCCATTATAAATATCTGTGGTAAGATCGGAAACCAGCTCGATATGCACACCTTTGCTGGCTAGACATACGAAGATGCAGATGTCCTGTAAGGAACGGCTTCATACTTTGTGCATTTGACGCAGCTGTGGACCGTTCTAATTAAATTTCTTCTGTGATGTTCTCTTACGATTGTTTCAACAAGCTTCTTATTTGTTGCGAGTATTAAGGGATATTTGATATCGTATGTTATGAATGAATTTCGTATTTTTGTAATCGATAATGGGATTTAGGTATTTTTGGCTACTTGAGGGTTGTAATTGTTTACTGAACCCCTAACAGACTTAATTTAGAGTTCAAATTGTTTGTTTTATAAATGTTGGAAGATGAGAAATTGAGTTTTTTGAAATTCTGAGATGAGAAGATTGGTCGAAAAGAAATTTTTTGGTATTCGCTTTAAACATCAGTATATACGTTAAGATTTCACCGTTTTACTAAAACAGAACGACTTACATTCCATCATAAGCTAATATACTGTAATTTTTCTGGTTCGACCCCCCTATATGCAAAATCAGAAGGAGCTCTGATAGTGGAATCAGTCCATGCGTTGATTTCTTTAATGTTGGTATGTACACTTTTGTTTTCGATGTTAAAATCTTTATGTGAGATCTTCCATTTGATTGCGTATGGTCTGGATATACACTACAATTTTCAACTATTTTGCTTTTCAGTCGTCTAATAATTAGTCATCCCATCCTAAAGTTTTGAGCCATAATATCTGGAAGAATATTTTTACTCTGACAGACTGGGGTAAGCTATCGCAAGGGGTCGAATAGTCGACTTGTTTCTGTCTGAATTTTCCTCTTTATGGTCCTCTTTGTTTTTCTGATTTAGATTAACCTAGAATTGAAAACAGGCAGTATTTTGATTCCAATGTAGGCCTAGCACTTTGACAGAGTTCGATTCCTCAGATATTATCTGAGAAGTTCGTTTTGTTGGTATGCTGAGTAGCGTTGTTCAGTAACCTTTCATCATTGGTGAGCTATTTTCTGAGCTGGAAACCAGAACTGGATATTATGGAATCTATCATGGGTCAGCTCCTCAGGTGAAATAAAATATTATTTGTGAAGTAACTAGAAGCGGGCTGGAGTTTTGCGACAAATACGAATGTCCTTACGTAAGCAATGCATTCATGGCATTTCATACATTTAGTTTAGGCTTTAGCTGATGGTATAGAGCTGGGGTTCAATTGACGAGTTGAGTTGGGGTTGATTAAGGGTTGAGTTAGAGTTGAGTTGGGGTTTGGTTAGGGTTGGGTGAATAGTTCATGTTTTAGTTGGTTGGGGGTCGGATTGGGGTTGAATTGGAAGTTAGCTTGAGTTGTAATCTTCATTACGAAATCCTGCCAAAAGTGACTATAAATTGTGTTTGTCTTTTAAACTACTTTTCTTGGCATTTGGGAAGCCCCTGAGTAAAAAACAAACAAAAAATACCGTCCGTCTGTCTGGATATCTGTACCAATGGCATCTCGGCTTGACCGATTTGATTTTTTTTTCGCCAATCTGTTTGTAATTTTCTTTAGTGCTATACTAATTTACGCAAGCCACGTGCCTATTAACACGTGGTATTACTGGTTTTTGATTCAGTTAGACCAGGTGGTTTTTAATAAGTTGGATTTTCTTTTGCATGTTGAAAACTAATCGAACAATTTTAGTGGAAGCTCGCAAAATCTGTGAGCCCATGTGATTTTTTTTCAATTTCACGTGGAAGAAACACCATCATTGACATCGACATTATTATTTAACGAACGATCGCTTTTCTCAAACCACTCCAGCATTATTTTGATGAACAGTAACACAAGCTGTACAGCAGAACCAGACTTATCTCTTTAAATGAGATTTGGAAGTTGAATGTGATGTCATTCAGCTAAATGGTCCAGAAAGAAATATTGTTCAGGAACTGACACCTCGGGAGAGTCACCGTAAAAATATAATGTAGAAAACGACATCGGATAAAAATTGGAACACAGAAGGTCCAAATTATGTTTCCAATGCTACGTTTTGAAGCTTCCAAAAGGTTAACATTTGTAGACTTCATTTCCCTACTCAGAAATTTCAAAATAATTTAGTAACCTGCGCGGAGAGCAAACCGTTTCACTAAATCTGTTCCCTAAAAAGATATTTTATCCTTAGTTAACTTTTACAATTGACAAACTATATTCAGTGCGAGCTAGTGAACAACGAGTGGCTTATAAGCTAGAAGTTGGTCATAAATCTTCTCCCCACATACACCTAACGTCCCCAACATATTTTTTGTAATATTGTTGATAAACGTGCAGCTTTCTAGTTTAATATATTTGTATGTATTCCAATCCAAACATAAATTTTCCATCCTAGACAGTAAACAAAATAGGAAATTACAGATAAACGTATATCTAACATATCAAATAACAAATTTTCTGAACCAAAATACACATATAGATACATAAATATGTACAGACAAATGGATATATTTATGTACAACAGAATATCTACATAGTTATTATTATTCTAATCCTAATCCTTGAAATTTAGTCATCTGATATTTATTACATGTATTGATATTTTAATTAAAAAATGTATCTATAAGGATAAGTTTTTGTTACAGTCGATGATATTTGTTTTCCATGTCAATTTTCATTGATATGGGTTGTACCCGCACCCCATACCATTATCATGGAAATTTTCTGTAACCATTTCTTTACACTATATGTACTCCTATCGCCTTCTTTATATGCATAAGGAATTTGTTTTGTACGATTTATGTATTTTAGTATACCATAAACCGGATGTTTAAGAAAATGATTAAGCAACAAAAAAAAATGTTTTTTGACATATACCTGTACAGACACCTTTAGTCACATAACTATTTTGTGTTACATGTTACATTTTAATACAGGATGACATATTTTACAGGTGATTTAGATCTAATTCGTAAATATCTACTTGTTTAGTCTGAGTGACTTAATTCCTGTACTGGAAAAAATACAAAGTAACTGACATCGGAGGGAAGACTCCTATCGGTTTTAAGATCGGAAGTTTAAATAATGTTTGATAGTTGAATTTTGAGACACATATGACATCTAACCAAAGTATAATTGTACGACTAATGTTTAAATTAAAAATATTTGTTCTTCAAATTGACGGACAATATTGCAGCGCCATTTCTAAATTACACTACAAATGGCAAAATAATCGTTTACGACTAAACGAACCCACCCAGTGATAGATGGATAGTATCTTGTACCGGATGACTTTCTTAAACTTCGATTGCATTTTACCCTAAAAATATCGTCAAGTGTGCGTACTAGCATTTACTGCGAAATTAATTCTCGATTAATTCCGAAAACCCAGATTTAAAAATGTAAAATACCGGATTTACCGCATTCACATTTACAAAATGTAAGTAAAAGCATTTACTTTTTTATCCACTTGACCCAATGGCTGAAATGCACAAAAATTAGTTAAAGCTTCTATAACGAAATTCAAGGAAATATCAAATACTTAATAACCAAAAAGTATTTGCTTATTTTATGGATATGTGAAGTGAATAAAACAAGTAAATGCTACTTTGCTTTTATGTCAAATCTAATCTTCTTTTATAAAACTTGAAATATTTTGTAAACCAACAAATTAATACCTTAAGACGTTCATTTGCTACTAACCAAAATGCTTTCAAAATGTAAGCAAGAAGCATTTACTTCTTTTTATTTACTTCGACCAATGGCTATAATGCACTAAAATAAGTAAATGCATCTACTTGCAAATTCAAGAAAACATCAAGTACTCGTTACCTAAAAATTATTTACCAGTTTTATGAGTATGTGAAGTAAATAAAAAAAAAGTAAATGCTTTTACTTTAATTTTCCAAAAATTGGGATTTTAGCAGGGAATTAAAACTAATTTTTCTAGAATTAACTAGACCTTAAAATACTTTGAGAACCAACAAATAAGTACTAGAATTTCTGAATCAATATCTGACAGAAAATCTCACTTTAAGTCTCAATCATCAGTTAGAGCACTTCATATTTCCGCAACGGTATCTTGCCCAAAGCGAGATGCTTCAACTGTCTTTTTGACATCCTTTCAGTGTATCAGTTCAAATCTAAACGGAAATTTCAAACGTGCAACAAAACACATAAAACGGAACAGTCCAGAATCTAACACAAAGTCAACCGCTACTAGTGTTCGTGTTGCATGCTATGAGAACAATGAAATAGTAGTAACGTAACATGCCAATGTTAAAAAACCATATTACCTAAGGCGGTCGTACAAATTGACACGTGGCAAGAAGTTGGTGGGTTGCTCGCCTCTGCTTCCACGCGATCGTTCGTAACAGAATCATGTGTCAACAGGTTAAAAATTGCCAGATCTAATGCTCGAGTTATTAACCATTCCAAAGCAGGTAGTGCGCGTGGAGTTGCCCATATTAGAATATGGTCGGGATTAGATCACAACTACATGATCGACGTAGCCGCATTAATGGTGTCCAGTATATCATCAAATCTACCACCTAATGATTTGGAGATAGCTCTTCCTTCAACGACAGTTGTTATCCGAGGCCTTACGATTATTTGATTATGTATTTTGGCTTGCGCCTGTAACGGTAGTAATCAAATATCTATTTCAAAAAATTTGGTTGAAAAAATTAAACTGTTATAATGAAATACCAGATAATCATAAAACGAATTGATCGAACTTCCGAAATGAGTTAAAGATATTTGAAAAATTACAGGTACCAAGATGGCTGAACACTGGAGAACAATTTGAGATTCATAGTTTCGTTGACACATCAAAGAAAAACGCTGCAACCATAACTGGTTTCGAAGAAGTACGGGTCAACCTAATCCCTTCCAAAACAAAAGCATCAGCATATCTAAACTAGAGTTGCGCAACTTATTGTGAGCTTGTATTCGGATTCCACCATTGTGCTGAACTGACTCTCTATAAGCACCCAAAAAGTTGACCTTCCTACATAGTCAACAGGACAAGCCAAATTTTGACGTACTACAATAGAAATCAATAGCACCATATAACGTCAAGCGAGATTCCTGCCGACTATGCTTCCATAGTCAAGGAACCCGAAATAATTGCTTACCAGAAGATGACGTTGCTCAAGCGGTAACAATATTGTTGTGTAGTACCGATAATGACGAAATTGAATGTGGCGTTGATAAACTGTCCAGCAGATTGTTAAAATGTCCAATCATTTTAAGAGTGCTAAGTAGCCAGAATTCGAAGTTTATCGTTCAATGCAAACAAAATGAAGCATATAAGAAAGACTGAAGCTTTATCAACTAAAGAATTGTTATTGGCTAAAACACGATTGTTTCTGCTGATCCAACACACAACATTCAGGAAGGAAGTTGATTTACTAAAACAACGGATTGGGTTGAATAATGGGCAAACTGATAAATTTTTTTCGATTTTTAGATAGTTTTGGATCACTAAGAGTCAGTGGGCGATTTTCTAATGCACCAGTACACTATGACACCAAACACTCAATTTTACCATAAGACCATCTAACTGTCATGGAAATGGTGGCCCATTTATATTTAAAACTACTGTATGCTGGATGTTCGCAATTGTTGTCTCATATCAGAGGAAGGTTCCAGATCCTGAGAGCAAAAGAACTGATATGGATGGTAATATATCAATTCATGAGATGTCATCGTCAAAAGGTAAAAGAAGAGTCTCAGCAATGTGCCAGTCCATATTCAATCAAGGTAAACCAAATAAATAACTCAACGGTCATCAAAGGCTGTCTTGCAAAATTTGTATGCATGCAGCACTGAGCATTTCACGCTATAAAAGGGATTTACAGTGATTTTCCGACCAACTTCGTCGGAGCTAGAAATCAACTTTACGCACTCGGCGAATATTAAGGGCAAACGTAATCATTTAGAAAATTGGTCGTCGAAACAACGCATCAAGTGGCACTTCATACCTCCTGGTACACCAACATACGGAGGTTTGTGACGACTAAATTTCACCTTCTGCGGAATCGCCATCGGGGACATTGTCACAAACATCTTCGGAATTATTCGAGATAAATTATAAAATTGTAAGGTTGTTAAATATTTGTTGTACGAGTTTTTATTTTTATTCAGTACTTGTTTCTTAAAAGTATTTGCTTATTGTATGCATATGTGGAAGGAATAAAAAAATGCGTATACTTAAGTTTCTCCAAAAATTTTCTTTTAAATTAAATTTAAATTTTAGGATTAACCTGATCTTGAAAAATATTGTAAACCAACAGATAAATGAATTACGACATTCACTTGCTAACTTTATTGAGGAAATACACTTGCACTTCACTTTATTGAGGAAATATCAAGTAATTTTTCCTTAAAAAAAATTTGAATATAAAACGTTAATGCCTTTACCTTGAAATATTTTGTAAGCCAACAAACAAATACTTTAAGTCATCCCCTTAAAGAGGGAGCTCCTACTTATTTTAAGGGTAATAGTTGATCCTTCAAGTATTTGCCGGGGAATATCGTTGCCATTTGCATTTAATCCAAACTGATGGTGCACGTAATCACTGAGCATGACAATATGTAAATTATAACTTTAGCGACCTGACGAGCAAAATGGAAAAGTCCATGCTCGGTGAAGACTCTGTAAAACCTTTGTCCTTTACCCAATGTGACCTGTGAAATCAAAACCAAAATTAATTAACGATTTTGGTAGATTATTCTGTACCAGAGAGGCCATACAAGTATAGTATTACGAATAATAAATTTCGTTTTGCTAATTTTATGTCTGATCCATTCAACCTCTATACACAAGTTCTCGTAAACATTTTGATACTCACAGTCGCGTTTGTATAATGAAATCCATTTACATAAAAAAATTAATTTAAAGTAAATTGACCGGCTGATATTTTGGATTTACATAAAAAATAAAATTGGTCCGGGTGCTTCCAATCGAAAACACCAAAAAAAAAAAACCCAACCAAAAAAAAATGGTCTGCGGTATTTTACAGTAAACCTCTAAAAGCAACACGAGATTTATGAGTTTTGGTGCGTATACGATTTTTTTTGGTTTTCATAATTAATGACAAAACGGAAAATAAGGACGAACCAAATTTATATTCAATTTAGGGAAAAGTGTGTTGTTCTATTTTCTTAATTAACCATAATTAAATTCAAATTTAATCCAATTTTTATTTGGTACGCGCTCGAGTGTAAAAAAGAAAAGACGTTTTTGTTACCGCTAGGCAGGATTAATAATTCAACACGTTGTCGCATGTTGTTCTTGGTGCATGCTGGACATATTCTCATAAAATATTTGACTTTACCTTTTTTACGGTTTTGAAACATTTTTTTTTATTTTATGGTGTCTGTGTGTGTTTATTTGGATAAGAGTATTAAAGATTATCCGAAAAAATTGTGCGTGAAATTTTAGTCCCCCATTACATCTTTAAATTGTGTATAAAAAGAGTGTATTCCGAACCGAAAACCTTAAATAAGATTAAGCCATTTAAATTCCTAACCTAAAATAGTTTTGTATTAACTTTTACATTACGAACTAAATCGGTTTTTTTTTTGCTTTCTGTTAAATTAACTTCAACCTTATCCGTTGTGTATGTGTGCGTGTAAAAACAGCTCGTTTCATAAATGGCTGTTGTTATTCCCGTTGTTGTTTAGATTATTCTAGAAAACTTTTAACTTTTATTACACGGAAAACAGGAAAAATAAAAAGTTGTAAATTTAAATTATGTGTGAAAAATGGTATACAAGAGACTTAAGTATATCACTAAGTAGGGTTTGGATTGACATTCAGGTTAACTAATAAAGACAAGAAAAAAAAAAAGTTTTGTGTTATTTGCAAGATGTGTACCGAATTTATATTATATTGATTATTGTCAAATATCTCTATTTTCTAAATTATTTTACTTTTGTTTTGGGTTGGGAAATAGTTTAAATAACCTATACCAACAGCCAACACAAATATTTTGGTTTTGTACCCTTTTAAATGTTTGATTCGATACACGCACGAATTTGTAGCACAAAACCAAAGATTCGAGTTGAAACAAATACTCCTTACCGTATTATTCTCCTTGGATCAATTAAATTTTTATACGTGCGATAAAGCTTTTAAAAATCAAAAAGATAACGATACATCCCACACATATGTACATATATATGTAACCTGAATATGTGTGGTAAAATAAAAGCTTTTTATTATCTTTAGATATTACTGCCGAATGTAAAAAATAATTTTATCAAATAGGTTTTATTCGCACATTATTATTGTGGGGGATTTGAATATACATAGAGGCTGATTTTTTTTTTTTGTTTGTTTGTGACAAAGGAGGAGTAGGAAGATAGTATCTTTATTATTTAAGGCAGACACTATTAATGACTAAATAAATTTTATTAGAACACATGCTGAATTTGATTTTATATACATTCTTAGTTGTTTCTCCTTCCTAAGGCCCTGGCATATTAATTAACCATCATATATTAAAACTATCTTATTTCCAAATTAATGATGTTATAGATGGGTAATTAAAAGCCTATCGTGAATTACATCAATGACAAATACAAATATTTAGGATTTATTAATTATAGTGGGATTATTATGCAAATTTATGGATGTTTTTTAGTTTATAGGTGCGTGAGGCTACAAAAGCTATTTGCTGAACATAACAATTTGCATTTAGTTTTGCCTATACAGGTGGCAATTATTTGCAGGAAACCTACCGTCAAATATAAAGGAAAGAAATATAAGTCCTCACGAATTGATTTGAACTTTTGTCCGGAAAACTACGTGCTTTGATGAATTCATCTCAAGTGAATTCAATTTAACCTCCAACTAATCCTTTGATTCAACGCCCAAATAAATCCCAAACTGGACTCATGGCTAAACCTTAACTCGACACACTACTCGATCTCAATTCAATGGTCAAATTTAACGTTGAACTCAATCCTTAAATTAATAACGTTCGAAAAACTAAAGAAACTCACTTTAACTTCCAACTAAAATTCCAGCTCAACTCAAAATAAACCTAAACTAACAGTTGAATGCAACTCAATCCCAAAATCAATATGATCAGAAAAATCACATGCGTAATTGGACTAAACCCAAGCTATGTTTCAATTCGACCATCAACTCACCCCAAATAAACACTCAATTGGCGTTGAGTTCACATCTCAACCCTTAACTCAATCCAAACTCAATTCCCAACTCAATCTATAAATTAAGATTGTTTGAAATCTGCATACGCACATGAAATTAACTCAACTTGCAACTCGATCCCCCAAACTAACCACCCTCAATTTGTAATCAAACTCAATGCTCAAATCAACTTCCAAACCGACATGGTCCGCAAAACTACATGCGTACATGAATCATATTCAGGCAACTCAAGCTAGCTTTAAACTAAACCGGAACCAGCAACAAATCCTAAATTGGAATTTCCCCAACTGAATCGATGACTCACCCTTAACTTAGTCCTAACCCTACCCCGATTTAACCCTATCCCAAATTGCAACCCAACCCGAAACTCTACGCTCAATTCAACTCTCAAATCAATAAATAATCTAAATCAAATCAATTCAAGGTAACTTTAACTCAATCCTTAAATAAATTATTTGTTTGGCGAAATTAATTCGTTTTAAATGAAAAAAATTCACGCGAACTTATTGTAATTCAGTTCACAAAAGTTTGTAGCGAGTTTAATTCATATTGGAAAAGAATTAATTTGGCGCGGAAATAATAAAAATTTATCGACGAAATTAATTCATTCGCCGCTAATTGTAAATTTATTTAACTTAAATTTTTTGCGCGATAAACTGGTAAACATCTCGTGCGCGAACATTTGCATCGGTTCACTCGTTCACAATCGCCAACACCAAATTGGTCGAATTACTCTAATAATTGCTGTTTCATCCACAATCTTCAACAGTGATTTCTTTCTGTTTCCATACATGGAAAAATTAGCCTGACGGAAAACAGTTCACATCAAATCCAAGAGATCACCGTCAAGAATTTTCAAAAGCTTATTTTGCCTCGCTTAAACAAATTGAATATCGTTTGTCTCAGCGTATATGTCGTGCTAAAAAGAGATTATGCTGAAAAATAAATCGATTTTTAGTCAAAAAATGTTTTTTTCACTGAACAAATAGCTGACACTGCCGTTAAATTTCAGATTGTAGCTGGTCGTCTTATATATCTCAAATTCAAATCAGGTAGACAGTTTTGGAAATAATTGGAATTTAAATAGGATTCCCTGGTCTGTGATAGTAGGCTCTGGACTACTATTATTATTATTTTCATTATTTTAACTTCGACCCGCAAGAGCCAATGTGACTGGAATTCTGCTAAAAATGATCAAACAGAAAAAGCAAACAAAAATATTCGTTCATCTGTCTGGATGTCTGTACTCACGGTAACTAGAGAGCGGCTTGTCCGATTTAGACATTTTTCTCTTTTCGCGAATTTGTTTCTATGATCAAGGCATACAGATGGAAAACTTGTGGACACTACGTACGCTAAGAGGATACCTGCCAAAACCACGAGGTTATTAACACCTGATTTTACCACCTGGTTTTCGATCCACGTTGATCAATATTTATACAATTTTCGAATCGAGTTAATTTCAAGATTAAATTGGCTGGGATCAAGGTGAAGTTGAGTTGGGGTTCACTTACGGATTCAGTTGGGGAATACTTTGGATTTGAGCTTTGAGGTTAAATTGAGTTGACTTGATATGAGCACGTATACACATAATTTTCCTGACCGAAGTTCTGATTATCTCGTAAGGTTTCAGACCTTTAAACTTTTTTTATTTGCATCATCGATCTGGTTGTTAACTGCGCTATGCTGTTTTAAAATTGCTGAGAGGAGAATTCGTATGTTTAGACATTTTCGATTTTTGGCAAGCTATAAAATTTTGAGTCGTAATTCTTTATCTTTTTTATAAAATTTGTCGAATCTCTTCATCATTTGCCTGCACATCTGCTATTGACGTATAGTAAATACTTTCCATAATATAAATTCGAGTAATACCTTAGAGAACCTCGGCAATGGCATTATTATAAAATACTTGATACAGATTGTGATTAAAACCATGAATTAAGGGCTTATGATCAGAGAACAACGTTAACTTATGAGATCCTCATGTGGATTTTGGAAATTTTTCAGACATACCTGCCTTACATTTATGTATGTAAGTAGATTGCTAAACCACGAGAGCCAACATTTCTCTTATGAATTCTGATAAAAAGTTTGTCAATGTTTCATTAAAATCATAGTTCAAAGATGAATTTTGACTAGACGATGATTTAGTGGTTTCGAACACAATATATCAGTCCTGAGGACAAGGACCGCAAAGAGCCCAGTATTCTCAAATGGGGAAAACACCATTTGCACCTGATGTAGAAGACGTTTTAACCTTATTTGCCTAATCGCTCCCTCGATGAATGTTGTTATGTTTTCATCAAGTTATGCATTTTGGTCTTCTCGGACTCGCCAAGGAAATGTTTGACCTTCGTACAAAATGTTCGTACATATGTAATTCAAAATTAAAACTGCAGGGAACCGATTTTTAATTGAAGCAAAAGAAATTCTGAAAAATGGAGATTTAATTTTAAAATGAGAATGGAAATGCTTAAAATAATTACTTCGTCAGACTTTCAGACACGGTTTTTAAGTAACGGTTTTTCCAGAATATTTTAAAATTAAATTTTCGATTTCTAGAATTTGTTGAGTGCCAAGAATATATCTAGGATTATGAGATGAAAAGTACCCCCAATGTACTCCTAAGTGCAACACTAATATACAAGGTGAAAGTTCTCTGAATTGTCTTCAGCAACTTTTGGTTAGCTATACTGTTTAAAGCGGGCCACTAAACAACAATCCCATATAAAAGTATGGGGCTTATCACTCAGGTATAAAGCCAGTATACGATATGGGGTTCAAGGCCCCATCGCTTTTACAGGAGTATAGCGCTATAGTAGCTTTGTTTACCCTTTCTAAGATATTAAGCTTTTAACTAAGTTTGCTGTCCAAAACAACACCCAGGTATTTCGCTTTATCAGTAAATATCAAGCTAATACCATTTAAAGTAAGAGGATCAATCTGAGCAAGTTTGTATTTCCTAGAGAATTAAGTGGATTACCATTTAGTCTACAAATGTTGGTCCATTTAGTAAGAAGACCAAGTACGCTTTGCATGTGCTCTCTTAAAGTACAAGGATACTTACCAAAGGCACCAATAGTAACTTCATCCGCATAAGCAACTACCCTAGAACCTTGCCCATCCAGTTCCAGTAACAGGTAATTTTTGACCAACTTCCAAAGAAGAGGGGACAAGACTCCACCTTGCGGTGTACCCACATCTACAAATCTGATCTATCCAGCCAATGCGCGATTCATCCACACCCAGGTTAAAAAAATCCCGAGTTATTGCCACTGGTTTAACGTTGCTAATGGTTCCTTCTATATCCAGGAGGGTTACTAAGGACTATTCCCTAAATTCTAGGGATTTCTCAATAGGGCAAATCAGGCAGTGTAGAGCGGTTTCCACCGATCTCCTTTTACAGTACGCTTATTGAGATGACCAACTAGCCGGCTCAATAGAGCCTCTAATGTGAGCTTCTATTTATCTCTCTAGTATTTTTAATAGAAAAGAGCATAAGCTAATAGGCCTAAGGTCGTTGGGATGTTAATAAGAACTTTTTCCCTCCTTAGGTATAAATATTACGTTTACCTCAGTCCATTTCCTAGGGATGTGACATAGTTCCAGGCTGTCTCAGAAAATACCTTCCAGCCAGGGTAGATTCAAGTCTTGCTGGATATCCGCAGGAATGCTGCCATCAGGTCCAGCTGACTTATATGGCTTAAAGCTGTTAATTACCCACACTAACTTTCTCCTGCTTATTATACGACTTTTAACGTCTGAACCCTAAAAAGCATTCGGCATTTCAGGCGCCAGTTCAGAGCACTCCGGAAAGAGGGTTATCAGTGGTAACTCCGGTCGTCGGAGATCACTCGGGATGATAAGACTTGAAGCCAGTACTTCCGTAGCCTCGCAGTCTCCGAGTACTTCTGTATTTTACCACTATAGAGCCTCCAGATACTTACTTTGGCACTTCTTATTTCATATTTGTATGTTATGAGGACTTACTTATAGCAGTCCCAATCCGCAGCAATTCTTGTTTTCTTTGCTTTTCTGAAAAGCCCGTGCATTTTTGACGAGAGCTTTGGAGCTGTTTTGACCACCTAGAGGGGAAGCTCCCAACATAGCTACATGAAAAGCATCTGATAGCTTGTCTACTAAGTCATCAAGCTCCTGAGTAGATACAGTGGGTTTTGGTACCGGTGTGGGGTGTGGCAATGAACTACCTAAAATGGTTCTGAAGGTATCCCAGTCGGTTTTTCTCCTGTTTCTAAACATATCCCTATTTGTGGCTTCTGTAATCAGTTCATACTGAAGATAGCAGTGATCAGAAAAGGAATGGTCATACTTCCAATCCACCAAATTATCCTTAATTATTTTATCCTTAATAAAAACTGAGATAAGCGTGTTATTTAGCACCTCTTGTCGGTTTCTAGTTATAAAAGTGGGTTTATACCCACAATTACAGATTTGAAGGCTATTACTAAGAATAAAATCAAGGAGTAACTCACATCTCTCTTTTGTACCCGTGCTTCCCCATATTGTGTGGTCTGAGTTTACATCAACCCGTACTTTCCCAAATTGTGTGGTGTGAGTTCCGGGTTTTAAGAGTCCCGGCCTCTATATTTTTGTGTAGATCTTTCATAAGAATTCCACAAGTAGCGCAGAAAAAACGTCCATCTGTGCAGAGATCCGCGATGCACAGATAAGGCTAATTAATCCGGAGGGCGCCAAGTATCCGGATACACTGTTAGAGACTCAGCTAGTTTTTAGACTGGTCCCCAGCCAGGTTGGTACTCTGCATGGTACGACTGTTACCTTAACCCAACACAGTAACCTAGCCCATTGATTCCCTCACAGAAGTTTCTCCAGGTAGCCTTTTTGGAGCTTCTTAATTCGAAATTATATTCCGTTAAGGCCCTCCTATACTCGCCCCATTCCCCAGTGCGTTTAGTTTTATTGAATAACCTTGTCGATTTTTTCCTCAGCTTACTCAGCGCCCCATTCGACCAAGGGACCAACTTAATGGACTCTCTTTGCTTAACCGGGCAGCTGTTTTCGTAAGCCAAGTGTATAGAATTATGCAGCTGGTTTGAACCATTTCTGATGGCATTTCTGATTCGAGTGAAACTCTATAAGACTCCCAATCGGTCAGTTTTGGAATTCTAATCTCCTGCCGCTGCATGGTCTTGGCCGCCAAATCGAATCTAATATACAAGTGATCCGATAAGGAGGCCTCTTCAGATACATGCCAGTTTTTAACTAAATTGCTAAAATGCGGACTAGCAAGCGTCAAATCTAAGACCTCTTGCCTAATCGCATTTATAAAGGTATAGGTTTCCTTCCCCTATTGACAATATCTACAATATTAGTAATTATATACTCAAAAAGGTACTCACCCCTATTATTGATATCTGTGCTGCCCCACACCGTGTAGTGCGCATTTGCATCGCATCCTATCAGGTAAGCCAGCCAATTGCGCTGGCAATGAGCTATGAGCCGCCTAACTTCGAGAGGAGGTGTCATCTCTGAGTCTCCAGGAAAGTAGGCGGAGGCCATTATAGCGTCCTGTTTTGATCTTTCCCCCAGAACCTCCTATTATCCCCACAGTAGGATCTGGAGCCTCTCTGGAGTGGAAAATGTTTCACACCCAGCAAGGTGAGATGGGCTCTTTCTAGCTTTATTTCAAAAAGATATTGAGAAAATATTCCCCAGTTTTGTTCAGTTGTTTCGTTTATGCTTTTAACTATATTCCGAAACTATGGAGCAAATTAAATGCGGTCTTTATACCAAAGGGAGGGGGTCGTCTGGACACCCATCCCAAGGTTTATCGGCCAACTAGCCTCACATCGTTTCTATTGAAGACGATGGAAAAATCCTGGATCATCAAATAAGAAGTGAAATCCTCGTAAATAATCAGCTGAATCGGACCCAGTTTGCTTATCAAGCTGGCAAATCCACTGTGATGGCTCTTAGTGGTCTAGTTACGAGGATTGAAAGATCGCCCGATCGAGAGGGCAGCTATGGAGAAGGGGTTCCGCCTTCTACAACTAGGTGGATCCACTCTATGCTGAAACATCGCGATATTACAGGCAGATTAGGTGGCGAGTCAGTAACCATCAGGGCCGTAAAGGCCTGTCGCCAAGGAGGCGGACTGTCTCCTCTTTTATAGTCATTGGTTATCGACATACTACTGGTCCTCCTGGGTAACAATGAGTTTGATGTCCAGGGCTATGCGGATGACGTGGCTATCATGATTAGAGGCAAGTTTGGTGGGTCTGATCTCATGCAAAATGTACTCAATTTAATATGGCAGTGGTGTGACCAGGAAGGACTCAGTGTCAATCCAAACAAACCTGTCACTGTCCCTTTTACGAGGAGGCGAAAGCTCTCGCTTATATCTCCCTCGTTAAACGGTACTATTGTTGCTTTTTCCAAAAAGGTTAAATATCTAGGGGTCATGCTAGATCACACGCTGAACTGGGAACAACATTTACAAAAAATTCAAAATAGAGCCACAAAGGCTTTTTGGGCCTGTCAGAGACTCTACGATCGTACTTGGGGGCTACTACCAAAAATGATCTACTGGTCATTTCTAATAATCATTAGGCCTAAGTTCACCTACGCAACGCTAGTGTGGTGGCCTAAAACCGAACATAGGGCAGCGCAAACTTAATTGAATAAAGTTCAGCGTATGGCCTGCATTGGTGTTCCGGGCTCAATGGAAACATGTCGGACCGCAGCAATAGAGGCACTCCTAGGACTAACTTCATTGCATCTACATGTTAAAGAGGAGGCTGCTACTATGGCCCTTAAGATGCAGGCGGAGGGTAACATCAAGCCAAGCAATATGGTGGTGGTGGGTCATCTGGAAATCCTCAAGGAGTTTCAGACAGACCCTACTATAGGAATGCTTCCGACTGTATGCCAGCTAAACTGGATTTCCACAAACCATTTTGTGTTAGATTTCCTAACCGGGAGTTGTGGAGTACAGGGCGACCAGCCTTTGAGCGAGGGTCAATGGCGTGGTTTACAGATGGATCAAAAACGGAATTTGGGGCGGGTGTAGAAATATTCGGGAGTGGGACATCTTTCTCGAAGCCTTTGGGTACCAATGTTACCGTTTTTTAAGCAGAAGTGCATACTATAGGCATATCTAAAAACCTAAACGACGTAAATATTTATATTGTATCAGACAGCCAATCGGCCTTAATGGCTCTTAGGTCTGTTACCATTGAGTCAAGGCTGGTATGGAATTGTCTGAAGGTTACTAAGATTCTGGCAAGCTCAAATAAGGTAACACTTGTTTGGGTGCCAGGTCATACTGGAATTGCGAGAAACGAGGCAGCTGATGGCCCATTCTGCCGCCCCATTCATTGTACCAGAGCCCTTCCGCGGTGTCACTAAGGGGCACCTTAGGGCAGCGGTAAAACGCTGGGAGGTTGTGCAAAAGTCCTCCTACTGGTGCAGAATTTCAGGTTTGCGACAGGCGAAGGAATTCATTTCACCTTAGTCAATCAGGGTCAAGGAGTGTCTTGTACTTAGGAAACATGAGCTGAGGCTGCTTACTGGCTTCCTCACAGGTCATATCCCCTTAAGATATCACCTTAAGAAAATGGGTTTAAGTACGATAGATGGATGCCGCTTCTGCGACCTGGAAGTGAAATCAGCGGAACATGTTCTGTGCTAATGCCCAGCCATTTTTCGCCAAAGAGTGAAACACCTACTTTCTACATAAAAAGAAACCATCAAAGAAATGTAAGCTTGACAGAAATAGTCACTAGTACAAAACTGAAGTAACATATTATACCTAATATATTGAATAGTTGTTTTTCTAGAAAATCACCTCAAACCTTCCAGTAATCTGAATACAATCTCTGATAGTTAACACGTATAAGGGCTGTACAAACATTTAGATAAAAATCGCCAAAGGATAATCGAGGTGAGCTTAATTTGAATGGTTTGCCCAGAAAATATTAGAATTGTGTTTGGAGTGAAAATCGGACAGTTTTCCGAATTCTGTACAAAACGACCACCATTTAATCAAAATTGAATCACGTTTTTGTGTCCCTAATAAATTACTACACTTAAAACCATTTGCCAAATAAATATGTACGTGCATTATGAATATACAAAATTCAAATAATTTTTAAATCATTTGTCCCAGAAGTGTCCTAATTTATGATTATGGTTTCCCTCTTTTCCATTTTCCTAATGTACTGCTTTTCATTTGCATCTGTGTGTGTATAGTGTTTAGTGTATGCGATGACATATGTAAATCTACCCAAAATCAAGCAACAATCTACGAGGAAATGAAAAAAAAAAGTCATAAATTGAAAAATATTCTTGGAAATATTTTTCGATGCTTTATGTATTGTTCGTCTTTTAAATGGCGGTATGAATGCTAAGAAGCAAACAATAAAAAAAGGTTAAGAAATTTATGCGTGGGTTCAAAACTGGCTGACAAAAAATTATTTTCGATTTGTATGTGATGCTGTTCAATTTGAAGTTTTTTTTTTAGATGTGGAATGTGTGAGCTGCTTATGATTTAAGGTAAGGGATTTACAATTTTTCAATGTTGGTAAATTGTGCCAATGTCCTATGAGCATCCACAATAATATTATTAGCTAACTTTTATGCTTATAAATATTTTTATTTTTATAAACATTGTGCCGTATACAAAACAAAAAACCGTTAAGGAGAAATCAATTATCGATTACCAAGAAGTCAAATAATATTTATGAAAAATTAATATTTATTATTGTTTACAAAGATTTCTCAAGAATTATGTCTGTATAATCTGTAATGTACTTGTTTTGGAAGGTCAATGATAAAGAAGATCTCAAAATTAAATTGAATAATTCTTAGAATTTTTTTTTTTATAAAGTTAAACTCAATTATCTACAATGTACATATTTACAAAAATGTAAAAGCTTTAATAATATTCCAGTACAAAGCGCATTACCATCTTTGAAAAAAAACAGTAAAAGCTTAAATACGCTTTACATTTAAAATCACTATACATATAGCGCACATCTTCCCTTATCTAATATGAATTATTCCGCCTGTGCGCATCGTAATATTGTTATCAACATTTTTATTTTAAAATATGTCAAAAACCTAAAATTAGTGTTTGGAAAAGTCAAATGTCACAACAATATTTTATAACTTTTGTTTTGTCTGAGTTTTGCTTATTAAAAACTAGAGACTTAATGGTTTTCTAGACTATGTATAAAACATGGGTTAAATTTTAGTGTCACGATCTCTCAATTAAAATTTTTATACCGAATATTAATAAAAAAACCGAAAATAATTATGCCAAATTTATTTTCCAATTAAAATGAATTTAATAGGAAAGCTTTTTGGTATACATACATATACATACATAGAAAATTCCACAATAAATCCTTTATATACATATATATCTTTTAGCGTTAAGCGAACGACGATAAACAACTCAACCAACATACATACATAGCTCTGAATTGAGATGAATAAAATACAAATTTATTATATCGTTTGTTATAATTTTTATAAACAACGATAAATTTTGTATTTTTCGCGATTGCATCGCGTTAATACGGGAGCGCGCACATATAACAACGTCGTGGGTTTATGTATTTACGTACAATATGTATATACGTAAGCGAACTAATGAGTTTTCATTATTATGTATGTACAACAATTTTTTTTATTTTTACCTTGAGATGAAATTTTTCCAACCATTTTATTTATTATTTGTTGTTGTTGTTGTTCTTTTCTTAGATTAACTTTTTTTTTTTGTTTTGCTTTTTTAAAGTAATAAATTTTGTTGTATATGTGTTGTTTTGTACATCGTCTTTCGATGTTATATAAAATTTAACAGAAAGTTTATTTTTCATTTCCATGAGACAAAAAGCATAATTAAGTCACATCCTACTTTCATTATGAGATTACAGGTATGTAATGTATTGCACAAATTTATGTGTTGCTCACGTGTGTGTTTAGTTTTTCAAGGTGTTTGTTTTGGTTTTATGGATTATAGTGGAAACAAAATTGTTTTCCTTATGGGGGAAATATTTTAATTTTATTTAAATTGTAACAATTTAACACCTAACTATTATGGTAATGGATGCAATTAAATAATCGAGTTGAATATAATTTTAACGAGCTTATGAGTATGCTGCAGCTGTGTTGTAGTTAACACTATTTCTTGTATAACAGATGATGCAGCTTTCTTCTTTTAAAGTAAGAAGTACGACATCGTCCTCAATGAGTTCCAGTGCTGTCGTGCCTGTAATTGGGAAAAACCAACCTTAAAATCTGGGCACAAAAATTATTTGTGATATACCAAACAATTTTCGGAAAATTTTGGGATAAAGGTCATTGTAGGAAACATACAACGACACCGTAGGTGGAGTTGTGTTTCCTAGGTAACACATCGAGTCCGCAACTGTATATTCAGATGATTTTCGAACCTCGAGTTGTATATGTTAAGACGATACAACGAATCAACCAAATATAAACAACTAAGGGTACAATTAAGGTGGCGCTGTTAACTGTGATTAAGAAAAAAAATCGCTTCTATAAAAATTAAATTAAAAATAAATTGTAGAATTTAAAAGATATATTGGTAGTTTAATTGATAATTGATAGTTCTATTTATTGTTTAATCAAAAGTTTTGTAAAGACTTTTAATCCTTTTTTGTTAAAAATCCATTCATTTATAATTCCGTTCATTAACATGCAACTACGTCAGAAAATAAATGTCAATATCAAGTGCAATGAATGTCAAGAAAATATTTCATTGCAACAAAGCTATTTCGAGTGTGATGAATGTAGGAAAAGTTCCATCCGCAGCGTAAAATCATCTATGGACAGCATATAACTCGACTAGTAAGTTCTCCTAAGTGGTGTTGTAATGCTGAACGCCGAGGTCTCTACCAGTCAATCGCTTGAAACATCTGCAACAATAAATGCTGGGTTGTTTAATTCGAATGCTGTAAGGTAGGCAATCACTTCCATTGCAGTTCAACTTCAAGATATTTTGAACTCTGTAAATAACCTAGGAAAAATGTTTGATGAGATGCAGGAAGCGCATATTAAGGTGGACGCTAGAGTTTCAACCACCGAAATACGAAAATTGTAGAAGGTTTTGCAGTAATTATAAAATACTAATATACATGTATAAGTATTGTAATACTAGGGGGTACAGCCCGTCCTAGGACGGATACAATTTATATATAATGTTGATTTAATTCACTTTTTTAAGCTTTTTTTTTTTTTGTTATTTATAATAATTTTCTTTGGATTTTAACTTAATATTTTATTTTTTATTAATTATTTAATAAAAACAGGGGCACAATTTTTACTACACAATTTGAAAGAAAAAATTTTATTTTTTAATAACGAATGTTTTCCTAATGTAACTAGAGTTTAAATTAAAATTTACGAATTACTCAGTTTAACCGAAAAAATTTTAAAGTTATACAATTTGAGTGACACAAAATTTTTTAAGAAATCTACAAAATGTTGTCGTAATAATTTAACAAATATTTATAAGTTCGGAAATTGATAATTTGTTGGATTCATTTAACAGTTTTACCCCGCGAATTAAATTTATATGTGAAATTGAAAATCAAGGTCGTTTAGCCTTTCTGGATACTATGGTAATACGTAATGAGGATGGAAGTTTAACTACAGATTTATATCATAAAAAAACCTGGTCGGGTCGGTATCTAAATTATAACTCGTGGCTTCCATCATCTTACAAAAATAATACAGTGTTTCTGTTGGCTGAAAAAATTTTGAGATAATTGGATGAGGGTTTTCATGCCGAAAATTTCAAAATTTTAAGTAATGTTCTAACTCAAAATGGCTATCCGAGAGGTGTAGTTACTAGGGGAATTAGAAAGGCTATATAGACAAACATAGTAATTCGGGAAATATTTTGGAAAATTTACGCGCGTAAATCCAAATTTAATTGTTGAAAATAATCGCAAACTTTACATTTCGATCCTATATGTTAAAATTCTTTTTGAAAAAATAAAATTTCTTTTACAAAATTATGATATACAACTTGTTGGTAGAGCATTTCACAGTTTGGACATGGCTTTATTCACTAAATTAAAAGACAAAATTCCCATAGAGTTACAATCAAATCTAATATATAAATTAAAATGTTCGTGTGGAAAAGAGTATATCGGTCAAACTAAACAAAATTTTAAAAAACGAATTCGTCAACATATTTATGATTCTACGTATGAGTTAAAACCGTCACACAGTGCGTTATCGAATCATCTACGTGGAAGTAACCACTCTTTATCTATAGATGACGCTAAGATACTTGATAAGGAGCAAAATCGCAATAAAAGGTTAATTTTGGAAAGCATTTACATCAAAAAAGAACAAAATTTATCTCAAAATTTATTAAATATCCAGGAAGTTTCAAAATATTTGTTAAATTATTACGACAACATTTTGTAGATTTTCTTAAAAAATTTTGTGTCAATCAAATTGTATAACTTTAAAATTTTTTCGGTTAAACTGAGTAATTCGTAAATTTTAATTTAAACTCTAGTTACATTAGGAAAGCATTCGTTATTAAAAAATAAAAATTTTCTTTCAAATTGTGTAGTAAAAATTGTGCCCCTGAGAATGACGGAATGTACCGTCGAAACGTCGGGTTTTTATTAAATAATTAATAAAAAATAAAATATTAAGTTAAAATCCAAAGAAAATTATTTTATAATGTTGATATCAAGCGGCCGCTGCCACAATCACCATTTGACCATTTTAGTTTTCTTTAGCCGTTATTTTTAGCCAAGTATAGGAATCGCTCGAGACTAAAGGCTTTTAAGGATTATTGTACTTTAAATAGATCTTAAACCAAAGAGTAAGAGCTTTTAAGGACGATTTTACATGCGTTAGGACATCACACAAAAAACCTTACAAACAGAAAAAAATAAAAAAATCGGGGTGGGCTTTGTCATGAACGTTTATAACATGTTGAGATTAATTATTTTAATTTAAAATAAATTATCTGCCACATTTTCTTTTATGTACAAATTAGCATCAGAATTACTCCGGTCAGATGGGGCGTTCTCTCGCTATACAGGGTGACTGACACGAAATGTTACCAATTTCAGACTGTCATTGCTGTCAAACCAGTAATGACAGAGCGCTCAAATTTACACTAATGACAGTGCATTCCATTGTTTACAAGCGTACAAAAGCATTTTAGTGGGAAATATTCAGAAAAAAAGTTATCCGCAATGGAATTCAAGCGTAATAGTGTGATTGCTCACGAAAGTGGCGATTTTCCGAATTTGGTTTTCTCCGATGGGTCACCGTTCGTTATTGAGCAATATGTGAACAAGCAAAACGACCGGATTTACTTGCCCGGCCATTCTACTGAAAATTTGGACCAACGGATTGCCACTCGAAACCAAGCGCCGCCGATGGTGATGGTTTGGGCCGCCGTAACGGTCGAAAGCCGTTCACCGCTCGTTTTTTGGACCGTGGCATCAAGATAAATGCTCAAATTTATCGGGATCATGTGTTGCAGGGAGCGTTGAAGCCTTGGGCACAAAAACATTTCGGCCGCATAGCCTGGACATTTCAACAGGACTCGGCGCTGAGTCATAAAGCGCGCGTCAATCAAGATTGGCTGAGAAACAACGTTCCTCGGTTCATTTCCACTGCCCAATGGCCACCAAATTCACCGGATGCAAATCCGCTAGATTTCTCGGTTTGGGGTATTTTGAAAAGCAAGGTTGGGACAAAAAAATACCAAAGTGTCGATCATCTCAAGCAAGCGCTTCGCCGGGAATGGGCCAAAATACCGCAGAGCCACTTTCGTGCTGCATGCTATAGCTTTGTCGGCCGTTTGAAGGCTATAATCGCGGCTAAGGGTGGCCAAATCGAAAACTGCTAATGCAATTCGAAAATTTAAATATTTGTGAACATTTTTTACTGTGACTCAATAAAATTCATCAAAAAATAAAAATTCTGTGGCGTTTTGTTTTGGTAACACTTCGTGTCAGTCACCCTGTAGTACGGTCAATCACTGTAAATCGCTATTTTGTAGATATAATTAAAATTAAAATTAATGTGTAGATTAATTATTTTAATTTAAAATAAATTAACCATCACTGTCTCTTTACGCAAAAATTGACTTCCGAATTGTACGGATCGGATGAGCCATTTTCTCACTACAGTTGTTGAAGGATTTAAATCGCGCGAAATCATTCGATAATAATATTATGTGTGAGGCATGAAGCCTAAGGACCAACCTAAGAAATTATAGATTTAAATTAAAAGTAATGCTTACAGTTGATTAGTAATTTCCCACGGCCAAGGGCAAAATTTCTTGTTAATTTTCTGAACATGCGGTGTAAGACGTTATCACGTCAAAAAAATATAAATTGAAAAATAAAACTAAAATGCCTTGACCACAATCGAACCCCGGACTTTAGCCGCTCTAGTCCAAAACATTTCTACTAATCCATATCAACCTAAGGAAATTTATTTAATTTTCATTCTTATATTGTTTCAAACATAGCATGCTTTGAAGTTTATGACAGGAAACAATTTTGTTTACCGAAAAATTCTCATGGCCTACTTAACTCATAATATAAAAGTTTTTAAATAATTTGCAGTAGTGTTTAGGGGCATCATAAACGCGTACCACGTATTTTAATGTTGTGTAATTACTGTAATAAAGCTCAGTATGCAGCTCGCGCTAAGATACATTTTAACGCGGTCTCCACAAGTCTCCACTAAATTACAGATAAATTCACAAGCTAAAAAGATTATGTAGAGATAAATTTTGACATTTGTTTTATTTGTCCTACAAATAAGTATTTGTAGTCCTATGTAAATAAGTATTTTAATAAAAATTTAAATTAAAAGGTAAATAAAGTATTGAGTGAATTTTATCAAATGGATTCAACTGACGAAGACAATATTATTATTGGTGCCGCAGCTATTGTCTAGATCTTCTTCACTGTACTCCATTTTGCGATTTAAAAAAATAAATGTTTATTTTTTGGTCGCTGTCAAAATTTATCTCAATTTTATTGTGCTAGGCAGATAAATTGCTGCGAAAAATTTGTATTTAAATGAGATAACTACAAAATTTTCACGTCAGCTGCGTACCGCATCTGCGAAATCGTGAGCTAAATATTTTTTTGTTATTTCGCTAGCTAAATTTTACGTCAAATTTGTATGGAAAATTTATCTTAGCGCGAGCAGCATACCGAGCTTAACAGCGGAATGTTTAATTTAAAGTAAAATATTTGGTTATTACATGAATACTAAAAAAATAATAATAATAATAAAAAAATTAAAAATCGGTCGGGAATCGAACCGTAGATCTTCGTCGCTCTAGTCCATTGCTTCACCAGTCACCACTATGCCACAAACTATATTAAATCTTACTTTTAATTTGCATTGTTAAATTGTTCTATTATTTCAAAGTGTTCTACAGTGTCTCTAGCTAAATATATATTTTTTTTTTATTTTTTTATTTTATTAAGCTGGGCTCCTACATGAAAAGGAACCACATTGCCTAAATATATATATTAATGACGTATCGTATTATGTATATTAAACACGTCGGGATAAATAATACAAATATTGAAAAATTTTGCGCATCATCAAATCAGTTCGACTTTCGATGAAATTAGATTTAATAATTAATGTGATTTTGGTGATTACAAATAGTATTGTATAATTAAGAGAGTTAAATTTTCCGTAATATTAGTATGAAACGAAATAGACAAGAATATTTTACAAGCTATCGTCGTAGAAGAAATAGTGAAATAAATGAACGGCAAAGAGTGAGGCGTTCACAACACCAAGTGGATAATAATAGACTCAGAATTTTTTTTCCTCAGGCACATGATCTTGGACCGCTTTCGTTCACATGCATCCATTGCGCTGCAGTGCACTTCAAAAGTGAGCTTAAATCGATGTAAGTTGTCTAATTTACCTACTTCCAACGCACATTTTCCAATTGAAATTAAAGAATTATACATTGGTACTGATCGCAAAAGCCAAAATTTCCGTGAGTTCATTAGGCAATACAACAACTCTAACGCCTTTGCTTCAATGGGAGCCAATATACATAATATACATGGCAGTGTTTATTGCTTTAAAGTTTCTGGTGAAGTCTACCACAAAACTTCTGATAACATTCCAATCATTATAACTCAGCCTGCCTAAAAGAAATCATAACAACAATTGGTAATGTTTTGCATTATCACCATACGCTAGAAGTTATCAAAAACTTCGAGAAGCATTCGAAACCGAATCAGCATATGCTGCCCAAAATAATTGCGAGATAAATAAAGTGTCCTTAGTTTTTTATAGAAATTTACAGGATGATTAAAGAGTGTATAATGCACCTACAAATGCTAATGATGTTGCGTTAATTTATGTTCTTATGATTTTGCAGTTTATCCCACCAATAGCAGAAGCATTAAGCGAATTAACTTCCTATCCAAACATTTGGACCCACTGATTTTTCCTCTTTTTTACCCTATTGGAGATTTTGGATGGACTACCAATATACCTCATAATACAACAAACTCTACGGCTGTACGAAATACTACCACCATCCTACAATTTTACGCATATAAAATAGCAATTAGAGCAACAATTTTTAACCTTCTTCACTATGGGGGAAAGCTATTTCAGCAGTATATTGTAATGTATATGCTTATGCGCGTGTAGAAGCCAATCGCTTAATGTATATTAGATCCAATCAAAAATCTCTTCGTGTTGATTCGTACAAAGGTCTTTTAGATCATATGAATGGCTTTAGTAATGATAACAATGTAAGGATTGGTAATTTATTCATACTTCCATCTTCATTTACTGGTGGGCCACGCTTTATGTCAAAACTTTATCAGGACAATATGGCACATTTACGTGTAATCCAGCGTGGCTAGAAATTAAATCGCAACTACGTTCATTTCAAAACGCTTCAGATCGCCCTGATTTAGTTACACGAGTGTTCAATTTCAAATTAAAGGAGTTTTCGAACGATATTACCAAATCCCATATGTTTGGAAGAACATGCAGTTACGTTTATGTCATTGAGCACCAAAAACGTGGCCTTCCACATGCTTATTGTTTATTTAAATACTCTCTGTAAGGAGGATAAGTTAAAATCAGCTGCAGATGTGGATAAAATCATTTCAACTGAAATTTCCAATAAAATTACACATCCGCAACTATACGATATGGTAATAAAACATAATATACATGAGCCATGTGGAAATTTAAATCCCAATTGAGTTTGCATGGTTGATGGTAAATGTTCTAAACAATTTCCGAAACCATTCTGCGAAGAAACCGATATATCTAAAGAAACTTACTCTAAATATAAGAAGAAGTTATGCCCTCAAATGTTTATATTGTAATTATTTATTTTTATTTTTAGTAGTTGTGGTCTTTTTATATTACTTATGTTTTGCCTTAACTTTTTATAGACCACCTTAAATTAATTTCTCATCCCTATCCAAGACTTATTTTTATTTTTTTGGCCAAATTTTCGATCTTTTAGAGCAGCCTCTCCGGGCCTTTTCTTTATTTTTACACTAAAACCTTTTTTTAGAAAAACATATATTACATATGTATAACCAAACAACGAAACTTAAAATTAAAAATTATTAATACATACATTTATCGTGTAAAAATCAAAATCAAAATAAAAAATTAAACACAAAAATATTTTGTAGATCAAAAATTTTTCTGTGTAATTGATTGATGACGGAATTCAACCGCTTTATTATTGAAAACCGAAAAAATCTGTTTGTATTGTTTTTATGTCTATGGACTACTTTATTTATGTGTAAAAATTATATACAAAACTTGAAAAATCAGCTGTTCAAAAATAATTTGTAAACAACAAAAAAAAGTTTGCTTAGAAAAATTCAATGAATGGGACAATTTTTATTACGGAATTTCCAATAGAACTTACACAGAAAAAAAAGATTGCTATTATTAAACAAAACTTGCTATATTTAATCATTTTTATCCCTTGGTTTTCAGCTAATCAAGCCCCTTGTTCAAATGGAAAAATGGGTCGAATAATATAATAAATTTTGGTTTTTCTTCTTTCAAGAAACTCATTATAGATTCAATAGAAAATATAATTTCTTAAATCTAAAATTATTTTGCTAAATTTATGTTTATGCCAAGCCAGTCGCTCTTGCTTGAGCAAAGTACAATTTCGATTAAATTTAATGCGTCTTCATCTAAAATCAAATTTTAATTTTATTTAAATTAAGAAATAATTTGCTTTTGCTAAGAAATTTCTATTAAATTTAAATAGGAATACTTGCTTTATTTCAGAAAGGGTAAGATTGATTTGATACATTCTTGCATGAATTTGAATATGGATTATCTATATTCAAGCATAAATGATGTACAATTAATCTGGCCCCTTCTCAAATAAAGCAAGTATTCTGATTTGAATTTAATATAAATTTCTTAGCAAAAGCAAATTATTTCTTAATTCAAATAAATTTAAAATTTGAATTAGGATGAAGACGTATTAAATTAATCTTACACCTTCTCAAATAAAGCAAGTATTCTGATTTAAATTTAATAGAAAATTCTTATCAAAAGCAAATTAATTGTTAATTCAAGTAAAATTAAAATTTGATTTTAAATGAAGATGTATTAAATTTAAGAAAAAAATAGGATTTATTTGATGTCATTTTTGCTTGAATATAATTAATTCATATTCTATATTCAAGCAAAAATGACATCAAATAAACATTACCTTTTCTCAAATCAACCAAGTATCCCGATTTTAATTTAATATAAAATTATTATCATAATCAAATTATATCTTAATTCAATGTTAATTGAATTAAGAAATACGATAATTTGCTTTTGATAAGAATTTTCTATTATTGCATAGAAATTGGGATGTGGATTGTGAACTGCAGATGTCGAAAATTAAGGAAATATTTATTGTTGTTAAACGAGTATTTTGTGTATGTGAATTGTGTAGTAATAAAAATACATAATATTATTTTTTAAACAATATATTTCGTTTTTAATTAAAATTCAATTTATATAAAATAATAATAAAAATATAAATTTAAAATATATAAAATAATAATAAAAATATAAAATTAAAATAATTATAATGACAAATAATAATGGCATCAATAAAAATAATAATTTTAATAAAATATGTAATAACCCTCAAGGCGCAAAAATGTATACATCGAAAGTGTACATTTTACGAACAGTTTACGAACGGTTTTTTACACTAATACACATACAATACGTTTCATCACATATACATATGTTATTTTGGCTTTGTTTTCAATTTTTCATTCTTAATCTTAATACAACTGCGCATCAAGTTAAACTAGTGAGCAATTTTATTTGGTAATTTTTAATTTAATTTATATTTATAAAATTTTTAATTTTGTATATTATTATTATTGTTGTTAATATTGTTATAATTGTGTAAATTTTTAAACATTTTATTTTTTTTTAATTTTGTTACATTTATTGGCTTGTTTATTAATCTTTTAAAATGTTAAAACAAAAAGATTATTGAAAGACTTTATACATATATTATTAGTGTATATGTATATTATTAAGAAACCAAAATATAAAATTGAATTATATGTACGCTTGAAAAGTATACAATAAAAATAAATTTAATTTAAAACACAATTTGTTTGTATTTATTATTTAATAACTAATTTCCATTTAAAATTATATCTGGAAACGCATTCTGAACTTTACGTAAATGTTACACCTAGATGGCTCATAAATGTTACGATTAAGCAGTTCGTAAATGTAACGTTTAAACGTACACATTATGAACAGTTTTATACACACCAATACATACAAAAGTCTTCGCAAATTTGTTTCACTTCTCATGTGATAAAAGTACACCTTACGAACCATATCCGTACTGTTTTAGTGTACAGTTTACGAACACCTCAGTAGAGTGAAGTCTTCGTAAACTGTGCGTTTATGTTACGCCTGGTCTGGAGGGAATAATAAAAATACAAAAAATTACTTTTAAAACTATTAATTCAATTAATTAATTAATTAAAATTCAATTTATATAAAATATTAATTAATTTAAATTGATATTAAGATTTAATAATAATAAAATATTTAGTAATGTCTGAAAATAGAGAGAGAAAATATGTTAATTAATTTATTTTAGTAAAACACTTTTGAGTACTTATAAAATTAAAATCATAATCTAGAAAATAAAATAAAACTAGATCATATTACTGAAACCAAAAATTCGTTTTTAAATAATACCATAATAATATGTCCCAAAAAACCATTTGCCTCTCGCTGACCGCATGCGAGGAGTCATCATTCTGTATTAATATTGTTTTTAGCATATAATCAAAACAAGATCATACACAAAGTTATGATTGATAACAAAATTTGAAACGCCAAGAAAACGCCCATATTAAATATAGAAATAACTAAAAAGCCAGTATGAATGGTACACCAAACCAGAAAGGAGCTAAGGACAAAAGTGTTACTAAAATTAGAAAATATACCGAAAAAAATAAATGGAAACTTTTGTAAATAAAATATAATTCAGGACAGATGCTTAATTGGGATAACGAATTAAGGTCATAGGAATTAATATAGGAATTAATTTTCTGGGATCCTTGGTTTCCACCACCTAAAAAGTGCAGATATACGATTCTATAAAAAAAATCAGAAATACGCGATATATGTACCTGATTTTCATGCCCATAAACTTAAATTACTCCAACAAAAATTTGCTATATAAAGTTATATGGAAATAGTGTCTATTTAATTTAAAATTTTATTTGCGAAAATTGTAATGATTTAAAATCAATTATTTAATTATTCTAATATGTGGTTTAAAATGTGTTTTTTATATTTTATTGAATTGGAACAGTTTGATCGTTTTAAATGCTAGAAAATTGCAGAAATTTAATGTTAAGTTCACTATACATTTATAAGTGGGTTACTAAACAATTTTAGGGCTATACAATTGGAACATGTAACGCTTCAACTTATAAATACAAGCTAAAAGTTAATATTTTAAAAATATTTATGTTTTTAGTGTCATTAGTTTATTTCAAATTTGTGCAATTTTTAAGTACAAATTTCTGGTATTTAAAATGACAAAACTGTTCCAAATCAATCAAATATAAAAAATCATAATTTAAGCTACATATTGGAATAATTAAATATTAATCATTACAATTTTAACAAATCAAACTTAAATTAATTAGACACACTGGGTGCGTCCGAAATGCAAAATGCACATTTTAGCGAATACATATTTCAAAAGCAGCATGCGATGTAGTTTTTGAGTACATTTTTAATAAATGTTGTTTGATATCAATTTATAATTTAAAGGCCGATTTAGATGTAGAAAAATGTTTACCTTGCAAAAAAAGAAGAGATTAGTACATTACAATTTTCGTTTGGATGACAAGAACGATAATATAAACATGCAAAATTTTGCAAGGCTGTTTTTTCTTTTTTTTGAGCAATTGTTACTATAAAAATGAAAATTTAACTATAAAATATACTCGACCCGACAATATTTTTTGATATTTTATAGTAACAAACTAATTCAAACACACTAAAAGTAAATTATGAAAACCCATACAATGACTAGACGTCAAAAGTTTATAGGAGGCAAAACCAAATTTTCAAAAACAGACATGTTGAATGTAAATCAATTATCTTTGAAAATTTTTAAATACAAAAATTTAATTAAGAGCTTTCCTATTTATTTTATTTTGATCAATTTCCCTCAATTAATTTAATTTATGTCACTACCGATAAACGTAAAAAAGATGGCGTCAAATTATCAGCCTCCAAAAATTATAGCATCGCCATTTTTGTTTACATATCCTTTCTCTTTTTAACCAGTGTTTATTTTTCTATTGCGTGCAGTTCTAACCGCCATGCAAAAATTTTGTCGGGCAAACATTTTTCTTCATCTAAATCGGCCTTAAAGGCATCATATTTATCGATATAGCAATAATATTTATCGATATATAAATACTTAGTGATCCAAATTTGAATAATTTTACGATTTTAGTAAAACATAATTTATCTCAAAAATCCACATTTCATAAAATGGGAATTTAAAATCGCTTTCGAAAACACCCACTAAATCCATTTAACTTCATATAGCAAATTTTTGTTATGTTTCACATACATATTTCACTTTTGCCCATTTAAGGCGCCTTATAAGGCAGAACATATGTAATTATCACGGACTCGAAAATGCCTTTAAAAAACATAGCTAATAAAAAATCTAAATAAATGTAAATGGTCTTGAAATTATACTATATTATGTAGTACGCAATACTCAACAAAAATATTACGCACTACTCACTAAAAAGATCGACACAAAGATGGCGATGACACATATGGCGTTTTTCTATAACATAGTTGATGTTGCAAATTTACATTGATAATAATCCTGTTGGATAAAAAAAAAGAAATACCAAGAATTTTAATTTATTACAAAATTAATACTTACATTATGTATACTCACTTTTCCCACAATAACTAATTTTAAAAGGTGAACTAAATATGTTTTAAAACACAAAAATCAAAACAGACACTACCTACTTAGCATTTAGCACGTTCTCAACTCAACAACATAACAAGAAAAGCCTGAAATATTTTCGGTTTTGAAATTGTTTTACGATGTTGAAGGGAAAAAATAATACGCATGCGTAAATTTAGCAGGGCTTGCTTATTACAAGCATACGTTATAGAATTAAGCGAGTGTCTGTTTATTGCAGAAAATGTTCGCTGTAATTTAGAAATATTGCTTAGTTAATAAATAATTTTAAAGAGAGCTTGCTAAATATTAGCAACTGTATTTAAAATATGTTATTAGTTAAGAAAGGTTTGCTAGAATTTCAGGAGCCCTTCTGGTTTATTAAAATATGCTTTTGTATTTTATTGTGTTTTGCTTTAATTTAACTAAGCCTTGCTTATTTGAAGCAACTTAAGGACATATCAAAGCAAGCAGCGGCGGCATGTCTCGAATACAATTTTGAGCATAACTATAAGGAATTTTTTACAAAACCAATCAGATTTTATAATTTTAGTAGAAAAGTTTTCATTTTACAAACTTTACATTTTTTTTAATGGAAACTTTTCTAATACACTATGAAATATCTGATTAAGTTTATAAGAATTACTAATAAGCTCAAACTTGCATTATTTTATAGGGCGAGTATTACTTACCACATTTACATAATTATATTTTTTAACAAAGAAAATATTGTTATATTAGCTTCAACGACCGTTTCAGATGTTACTATTTTATAAAATTTCTAATAAACACTCGAAGAGTGTAACGTAACATTGAACCGCGCGTCGCATTACAAGAAAAATCTTAAATTAAGAGGACACAGTACAGCCGTGGTAGTTACATATGCATACTAACAGATGAAAAAAACAATTTTTCATTTTGACTAGCCTTGACCTTATTTTACAAATTCAAATTAATGAACAGCTGATGTTTACATAAAGAAATTTTGCGTCATAAAATTTCGACTAGGTATATAGGTACATAGATTTATCATTCAAAATTATTATTATATATAATTTTAAATAATGTTGAGGTATATATGTATGTACTATGTAGCTTGTATTCTAGGTCGACACAAATATGTAGACTAAAAGCTAATTACCTCACAATTATCAAAAATTATACATAATAATAAATTTAAATCATAAATCTATGTATCTTTGCGAAATTTTATGACGTTAAATTTATTTTTGTAAAAATCAGATATATTTAATATCGGTTTGTATTTTTTTAATTTTTAGATATTTTTAAATTATTATATAAAACCTTGATAATAACTTAGAAAACCCAAATATGGGTTTACAAATAAAATTATAACAAGTACGTTTAACGTACATTCTTTTAATTCAATTAACGAATGGTAAAGTTGAAAAAGTTTCTCAAGCGGACAATTTTAAGCTAAGTAAAATATGAACTAATAATTTTATTTATTAAAATTGTAACGATTGAACAAGTCAGAAAACAGTGTTTAAAAATTGCAAAAAATTTATTCTTATAAAATCAAGTTCAACTTATTTTTTAAACAAATTATTGTTTGAAAGGTATCGTAACTCTTCGTTTCTAAGACGCACTTTTTAATGCTTATGGAAACTGAATAAATCAAAATAATTGAAAATGTATGTATATTGACATACATAGATATACAAACATAATTATATCTCGCCAACCAACCTAAAGATTAAATAAAAAGTTAAAATATAGGACGAAGAAACAAAATAAAGCAAGGAATATTTAGTTCAAGTTCAACAGTGGTATATGTTTCAGCTGAGAAGATTTATGTTATGTAATATTTGTACTGTGTAATTGTTCTAAGTAACACTAAAGAATTATTATTTAGTAATATTCTATATTCAAGTAAGAATGATATCAAAATAATCTTACTCTTTCTCAAGTAAAGCAAGTGCATATACTGATTTAAATTTAATAGAAAATTCTTATCAAAAGCAAATTATTTCTTAATGCAAGTAAAATTAAAATTTTATTTTAGATGAAGACGTTTTAAATTTAATCGAAATTGTACTTCGCTTAAGCAAGAGCCACTTTCTCGGCATAAACAATAATCATTTAAAAACAAATGATAAATTTAGCAAAATAATTAATTTTTTTCATCTCATTTTCTTAAAATGAGTTTCTTAAAGGAAGAAAAACCAAAATGTATTATCCTTTTTGACCCAATTCTCCATTTAATAAAGTGGCTTAATTAGCTGAAAATCAAGGGGTAAAAACTGTTAAATATAGGATTTTTTTTAATAGAATAGAACAATAGATAATAGCATAGACTAAAGTAATATTATAGAGACGTCTTAATACGAATAAAAAAAATGTCCCAAAATTGGTATACATACACAAAGGGCTGTAACACAAAACCTACACATTTTTTTCTCATTCAGTTTATTTTATGATTGAACTTTGCTTTTGCTTTTGGTATAGAAAGTACACTCAAGTCCATTTATGTTTTCCATTTGTTTTTTTTTTGTTAATTCCACTAATGATTACTACTTATTGGCACCCGCTATGATATGGATTGGCACCCGGTAATTGGATCTTTTTTTTATTCGTATTAAGACGTCTCTATGATATTACTTTAGTCTATGATAATAGAAATCTTTTTTTTATGTATACCATATTCATTTATGTTGAATTTAAGTTTTGCTGAAAAATGTTCAAAAAAGTTATATTTTTAAAACAATATTAAAGAATCGTGGAGTAAGCAAAATTTTCTGGGTAAACGTAAATACAAAACGCATGCTAATTTTAACCACTATTGTTTAGTATTGTACTGTCAATTAAGTCGCTTTCTTGTATTAAGTAAGGTTTTTTTATGATAAGCAATTATCACGTTTCTTAATTTAAATTGTAAACTTGATTAATCGCTTTCTTGTTTTAAGCCAGATTTTTTTAATGATAATCAATTTTTTCATTTCTTAATTTAAATATTAAATTCTTGATTCTATAATTATTATAGATTCTGATTTCAAGATAAATATAGTTAAATCAAATATGTTTAGCTCGTATTAAGCAAAAAACTGATTTATATTTAAATTTTATTCTTTTCTTGAATTAACAAATGGGATTTTCTAGTCTAAGCAAGTTCATTTTTTTCTGTGTATGATGCGTAGTTTTTTATGATATTTGTGTAGTTGGCTTGTAGCCTGTTACTGTCCACTTTATAATTTACGGGATTTTTTGATCTCCATATGTGGCACGCTTCTTTGAAAAGCCTTTTGTTTTTCTTTTTCTCGTAATCTAATGTCGTTGAATTATCAAAATCAAAGTCATGTTTCCTTTCATGTACATGTTTGGTTAATGCCGATCTATATGTATTATGTGTAATATTCGGTTGTTTTTGATGTGAAAACATCTTTAGCGGGGGTAAGTCAAAAATTTCATGTAAAAAAAGGAACGGAAAATCCGGTACGACTGAAATTGCAAATTATATACAAGAAAAACGAACATGAAATGCACAGAACTTGCATACGATATAATTCGAATTGTAATTTCCGTCAGATTAAAATGAAAAGACACAAAAATTATGCATGTGTAGTACAAGTGATTAAAAAAATCTGAAATGGAAGTACGTTAAACAAAGACAAATGCACCCATACTTTAAATATTAAATATTAAATACATCTTAGCGAGCTGTGAAAAAGGCACTTATACATTGATACATAATAAAATAATAATTTTGAAATTGTTTAATCGGTATGCTATGTTTATTGTTTAGTATTGCTCAATGCTCATGCTGTTGCTGAGTTTGGTTATGTGGGGGATATAGAAAACAAAAACTATAATAATGGTAAACAGTTTCGAATGCCATTTTCTAAAGATACGCGCAAGGAAGAAGCCGCAGGCAGACATGCTACCGTCTTTCTAGCTGCTATGATATTACAGTCAAAATAGGGCCTTTTATTTTAAATCAATCAAATCAGCGATGCGATTTTGCTTTGTTCCAGGCAGATTGCCGTAACCATTCTCAAAAGTCTGAATATGGAATCTTCAACAATTGCTGTATACAAGTAACGATGAACTTTAAAGCGTTCAGGGCAGGTTTAGATGATTAACTTAACGGAACTGTACTTTGCTCAAGCTCACGAAGTCATGGCTAGACTGAAATATAGTCGGTTATAAATTTCAATTTTCTATTAAACAATTAATGTCGGTAAGATTCGTCCTCCAAATTCAGAATAGAATAACTTATTGACTTTTTAAACCAAAATTGTAGTGTAATTTAAATACTGAGCGAACAGCAGCTGTCTATCTGCATTGGCTTCTCAGCCCCATTGAAGAGACTTGAAATGACTCAATAGTTAAAGGTTTTCACATAATTCTTTTGCGAGTTGAGCGTGAACTCGCCCGTTATTTTTTGATATTTATAACGTCTCTTTTGTGTTGGTCAAGACGTTGAGATCTTGTTTTGCTGGTCTCACCAACATAGCATGAGTCACAATCCTTACACGGTATTCTGTAAATAAGACCATCTTTAAGTTCTGACGGTATCTTGTCTTTTAATTTCGAGTATATCTCCGATGTCTTATTTAGTATTGTATTGGCTATTTGCAAATTGTCACAATTATGTTTTAAAGTGTTGCTGATTTTCTCCGTCAATTTTGATATATATATATATAAGGGAACCGAACTTCTTATCATTTAGGTTTCTTGGTTTTGGTTTATTGTAGGTGTATAACGTTTTCGTTATTAATTGACTTACATATAAGTTTGACCGGGTAATTGTTTTTTAACAAAATACTTTTGATTTTTGAAATATTCGTAAATTTGTACTCCTTATCAGTTAGATAAATTACTCGTTTGATGAAAGATTGGGCCACGTTATACGTTTCATCTGATATGGGTGTGCTGATATGAAATTTAACATCGAGTTAGATGTTGTTTCTTTTTTATACCACTCTGTCTTTATTGTGTTGTTTTGTCTGTGTAATTTTAGGTCAAGAAATGGTAGTGTGCTATTTTGTTCTTTTTCAATGGTAAATTTTAATTTTTGGTTGAATGAATTGAATTGTGTGTTGATAATTTCTAAGTTTGAATCATCTGTCGCTAGAATGATATCTTCTACATATTTAAAAATAAAAATTGGTTGTTTATTTAATGCTAATAATTTTTCAAATTAAAATATAAAAAGAAGTCAAATTCGTATTCTTTAGGTTTAATATTATGCCGTTTGAGTTTTTTCTGTGGTTTTTTTTTTTATTAAAATTAAGTTATTTTCAAACATTTTAAGATAGTTTCATATAAACTGATGTTTATTTTCCTTAATACTCCAAAAATTTTGACATATTTTGTCTGCTATGAAATAATTTTTTTTTTCTGGATTTTTTGATACCATAAATAAAGCTCTGAAAAAAATATCGCTATCATGGAGGCTTTATTTATTAACTAGGCTTTGGTTGTATAATCATTTTTATTAGTGTAGATAGCTCTTTGATACTTGTAGTATACCTACTTTCCGCAGGTTCGTAAATGATACATACAAATTTGATTTTTTTTTCTACCAATTCTCAAACATTTTCGCAAAATTTCTTTCCACATCCACATATTGGGTTGTTTTAATTTTTTTAGGCTACAGACTCACAGTTGTAAAAGATGACAATCCCGAAAATATTAGAATTTGCATTTTTAATAATATCCTTATTTTTAACGAATTTTTAACAACTGCATGTGGCAAGTAATGCCTGGAAATTATTGCTTTGTGGTGCTTTGTTTGGTATATGCAGTGCATCCATTTTTAATCTACTTGATTTGAAGTAACATTTGGGCTGTAGTTAATGAGAGTCATGCTAACCGAAACTGAAATCAAATAAATACATACATCCATATCACAAATTCAATACTCATGCTGCTCATCTCAGTCTTAAGATACGAGATGGATAGAAAGTTCATTTATTTTATCAAATAATTCCAAAAATATAAAAAATCTATTTATTTTTATCTGCAGCCGAACCTGATTAAAACATCAAACTATATGTTATTATCAATTTGTACTCTATGCTATACATGTGTGTGTAGGCTCATTTCAAACAACCCTTATTATATGTTTTTTATTCAAATATTGATTTTGGTACATAGCCATTTGTAAATAACAGTCTATATACGAGGACTGTAATATTATGTACAATACAGTTGTTTAGATAAATTTTTGGCTGTTTAGAGTTTAGAGCTTGTTTTTTTTTTTTTGTTGTGTTTGTCGAAATATAAAAAGATAATTCGAGCTATTTTCCAATATTTATCTTTTGGATTGTTTTTTGCGCCAAAGCTTTTATTTTTTTTTAGAATTTGTAATTCTGCTGTTGCTGAATGGGTATTGGTTGTCATGTTGCCGGATTTTTTATATTTTTTTATACTTTTTATCCAGCGAACAATAATAAAAGTTTAACTAAATATAAAGTAATGTTTATGCTGTGTGCTACAGATGAATCTCGAATAGAATTTGAATTTTTAATATTATATGTTGGTATAGAAACATATTTGGTTTGTCTATTTTGCAAACAAAACAAAAAAAAACAACCTACCCAACATACCAAAATAATGCTGGTACAGATAGAAGTAAATAAATAAATACTAGAGAATTGAACAATAGACAAAATATATTTATGTATATAAGATCATTATTTGCATGCATTAGATTTAAGTCAATGTAAGGCAAAATTGTTTGTTTTTATTGTTGCTGGAATATATGTAGCTCTATCATTGTCGTATAAATATTGTGCTTTGATTTTATAAAATTCAATTTTAAAAATTAATGTACTGGAACTGGCCATAAAAATGTTTACTTAAGTGCCAAATCTTATAAATTTATAGTTTTTGATTGTTTGTTTCTTCTTGTGTGAAAGTAACTAAGCTCCACACATAATATGTAACTGGTGGTTTCTTATAAAAGCTATAAGAGACTATTGCCTAAAAACTCTTGAAATATATTCTGGTTAATTGATGATTCCACAGATTTGGAAGTGATCGACGATGTGATCGTTGGCTTCAGAATTCCAAACGTACTGTTTTGAACATATATTTTGATTTGTAATTTACAATCCAAGGAATTAATTGAAACTTGGATTTATTTAAAAATAACCTAAACTAAGTATAAAACTAAACGAATAGCTATAAAGTAAACATAGCATTTTTTATTAGAAAGCTTTGCAACTGAAGAAACTAACAATTAAATATTTCCGAAAACATTATTCAATTAAAACTAGCCAAACGATTTTCTTTGACTATTGAAACTTTTATTGATTCGAAATAATTTTGATAATTCGGCCTCAATTGTAATATGGCTTAAAGACATTCGACAGAGGTGTGAAAATGCGAAGAAGATACTGTACACCAAATTCTGTAAAATCACGAGATTAAGAATTGATGAAATGTGTAATAGTGTACTATATAAAATATACTGTATCGTTATCTTTTCATAAACATTTCTTTTTTATAAAAAAAAGGCTAAACATTAATTCACACACCAATATATGAATGTGAAAAAAACTCTGGGACAAAATTGTGTCCAAAATTAACAACTAGACATGTAGAAGATACTAAATTTATTTTAACTTCGAGACTCAACCAAGACCAATTAACATACTTTTTTGACCAAATAAGACAACGACGAGGCACAACATAAATCCCTCATTACATGATTTTACTCGTATTGCAGGTCGGATTATGACATTGAGATTTAAGAAATTTCAGCAATTACAAATTGTGACGAAGATAAGGACGAGCAATTGATGATAGAATTTGTGATATCGGAAAACGCAGTTGAAGAATTGGTAAATTATAATATCGACCAATTTTTAAAAGATGACGTAGACGATCAATATGTTGACGCCGAGGCTGATGAGCTAGATATCGCTATCATTGAAGCAGATATCCCAAAAGAAATAACAAAATTTGACGTTTCTTCTATATTTCATCGGTTACGTATAGCATAAAAATTTCTGACGAAAATGCAATGTGGTGAATATACAAACAATTTGATCAAAAACGGACAACTTATTCAATCAAAAGATGAATAATTTTTATTTATAAAAATTATTTAAATAATTCAGAGTTTAGTTCGCTTCATGCGCCCAGCGACAGGTTTTTTAAAATTTCAACCTCACATCGCAAAGTGTGATTTTATCGACGAGGGATTAGTTTCACATTATTCCGAGCCGACGACTCAGCTCCGACTTTCAATTTTGTGCATTACCAATGCTCTATTCGTCTTTCTTATGCTATGATACATTTCCAAAAAGTTGCAGTATTTGTTCAACAGTAGTAGCACCTATTCGGTCAGCTGAACACAGCATTTTCTCAATGAAGACAATGAATATCATCTGGAAATGTGGTGTACAGTAAGGTTTATCAGTGATGAAGTTATTCACGTTAGCTGTCACATAAATTGAATTTTTACATCTGCATTGGCGTTCACTGACTTCTTATAAATTCATGAAATAGGGAATATCGGAGCAAATGAAAATTGTTTGCTTGCTAAACAACTGGGCAATAATCGATCGATTATTGAGGAAAAAAATCAATTTCAATCATTATCCTTCGTAATAATTGGCTTTATCTGGAGGAACAGCTATTCTACCTAGTTTCATACAAACAGTGCAAATTGAGGTGCACGATTCTTATTCGACTTCCAACCAAGTAAATCCGGTCACGTATTTAATTTATTCTAATAATCTTCACCATATTCCAAAACAACTGAATGTAAAAACTTTTGTTTACAGTTTTAATTAAAGCATGAGGAATATGAAAACAGTAAATTTATGAGTAAATCATCTCCTGTCTGTTATGAGTATAGATAGAGGTACGATTATCGACATAGCGTCAAATATTTCATCTTACTTGAATTTTTTTCTAAAACTACAAACTACCCAATCAAATCACTTTTAATTAAATAACGATTTTCAAAAAGCTGTTAAGAACACGATTGTTGTTGATTTACTTCAGGGAGAATTATTTTCATTAAAATAAAGTTTTTATTATTTTTCAAAAGTCTTAAAGTCAATTATTATTATTAATTCCGATACTTTGTTGCTAAATATAAAGTTTCAATAGTTTTGAAAAAGTTTTTTATTTCCTTTTCGAAATGTTAATTATAATTATATTAGAGACTAAATGAAATGTTAGTAACCTTGTATAAAGTTAAATAATAATATTGACAGTGTTCGTTTTATAATTTTTGGAATATTAAATTTTAGTTTAAAAATTAATAAAAAAGAAAATTTGACAAATAACGAACAGAAAAAAAACACAAAATAAAAGCACGTCTTGGTACCAGTTGGTGTGAACAAGTCACAGAAGAATATTGTTGCTGGAATGTGGTGAACTTTTTAATTTAGCATTTAGTTGGTGCAAAACTAATAGTTTCTGGTTGAAGTAATGTGTGTTTTGTGATTTGGTTGCAGAGTCAAGGAAAATGGTTAACTAGTAAGTGTTTTAAATCAAAAATATTTTCCTGAAATTCATGATATTTGTTTTACAGAGTACCCTGATTGTAAATTTCTACAACTACATAGATTTGTTGTATGAAAAAAATAGATAAAACTTTAATATATACGAAAGCTTTTTTCTTAATTCAAAAAAGCTTAATAATATTTTACGAATTTCATAAAATATTACCCAAAGGTTATTTCATAAATAATTAAAATAATTTTGAATTTCTCGTAATGTATACAAATGTACAAATATAAAACTCATAAATGGTTTTGTTATCGAAATTTTTCATAAAATCTCGTACTTGTGGTAAACGAAATTCGTAGAACTCTATAAATAGAGTACAACCAAAGCAACCTTGATTATACCAGAGCCTGCTGTATAATTAAGAGCCTCCAGTATCGACTGTATTTTTACTAAGCTTAAAATAAGGTACACACTTTCAGAAAATTTATTTTAGAGTTTACTAGAAATGTGAGCTTTTGTTTAAGCATATTGCCATGCGCTTGCTTGGCCGTTGTTAGGAACAAACTTCTTCTATTTCGCAAAACCTGCGAAGTGATTTATCGATATCTAACAATATATTAAAATTCTTTACTTCGCTATAGGATTGATATTGCGCTGATTCCGTTTTGCTAGATCCAATCGAAAATAGTGCGAAACGCTCGTAAACTGCTTGGCAGTTGTAACTTTTCCTTTTGTATTGCCTTAAAAAGATATCTACCCCTAGTAGTATATCAATGTGGCCGCGTTTGTTATATGTTGGATCAGCCAAAATTAATCCATTCAGCATTCGTAAATCTTCCTCTGCTAATTTGAAATTGCTGAATGTGCCCGATACCGTAAGTATGATGAACGCTTGAGTCGTCAATGTGGTTGTATTGTCGTTCGCTGCTATTACTAGATCAACTGATCTCTTGGTTGTTTCCACTCCAGTTTCGCCTAACCCTTTCACCAAAATTCTTGTATTTTTATGCTTGATGCTGAGTTGAGTAATGCTCGATAAGTCTGCAATTCGCCATTACCATCTTTAATTTTTACGAATGCATTTGGTAGTATTCCTCCTCGAGTTGCATGAATCGTAGCGTACGTCATTTTAACTTCGGCTTCACTACGATTTTCTGTTGTTTCCTGAATTGTGGGTGAGGCGATATTAACGTTTGCACTTACCATGCTACTCTCGACAGAAGTGCTGCCATCTTGTGATGACCCGTGGAGTGATGTATGATGCTTCCTTTGGTAATGTTGACACCTAGCTTTCGATCTGCAATCTTGTACCCTATGACCGCCATATAAACAATTGTGACGTCATGCTTTTGTAACTGTCACGATGATCTTGATTCGTCGAGCGTATTGGTTAACTTCCTGATATTAATCGCATTCGGTTGTGTAATGTTTGGCAGCTCTAAGTACGTTTTAATGAACGAGTTTACTGTATGGCGCTTCCTGTCATACCGCTTAATAAGCTTTTGAAACGGGTCGTGGTAGTTGGCATCGGTGCTGCTGCTTCTCCTTTCAACATACCTCTAAGGTATTGTAATTTCTGAGCTGCTGTCAGATTATCCCTGTCGTGAATATTAGAGCTATAAATATCAAAAAACGATTGCCACTCCATGTAATCGCCATCGAATGTCGGGATATTACCCTCGGAATGTACTCTGTCTAGATTTACGTTGATCTCATCTGTGCTAGCGTTATCTAAATTACCTCGCACAAAGTTAACCAGCTTATTCATGGAACCCTTAATAACCGCTGCTGCCTTTTCAACACCTCCATTTTGCACTATTTAGGTATTCACTGTACAAATTCACTATTTAGGTATTCACCAATTTTATATATTTTTTTTATAAAACGCTTTTAACTGCTTATTGCATACACAACACTGAATGCGAGTCAACTTCCACTATAAGTAATGAGACGCGTAAATAAACTGTCTTATAATTAATTTTATTAACACTCGTTATAATTCAAATGTTTATTGTATTACGGAACTTTCTGATCTAGTGGCTTCAATATTGCAAGACAACAGCAATTCAATGACACAGATTGAAATTAATTTGGTATAACAGATTGAATATAATTTGGTTTGCCACTATATTAAGGCGTCAATAATATAGCTTTCTTTCTCAAGGGGTAACCAAGCGCTATTTGCTGCCTTCGCTTAGCGGTGTTCTATATCTCCGTTAATATTATTTACCGTTGGATTTTAGCATCTATGATGTGTGGACTGATGATTTAGTCCCTGTTTAAATAATTAGAATTATTTTAACTCCTTAACCACTTAGAAGATCTTTTTAATCGATTTTTTAATGATAACACTTGATGCTTTCACGTTAGTTTCTCAATTTATTATAAATTTTATTTCGCTACTTTGTTACAAAATTTTCTGAATTTTTAGAAAATTGGTTATAAACCGCCAATTACTATAAATTTGCCTATGGAGACATCTATTAAAATTATTTTACATTATGTAATTTTTAAATGACAAAAATAATACTTATAGCTTATTTTAAGCTTAGTAAAAAATAGACTCGATACTGGAGGCTCTTAGTTATACAGAAGGCTCTGGTAAAACACACAAAACATATGGGAAATGAACTTGTTTTCCTAAGATAAATTTTTAAATGAAAACGTTACAAATTCTTAATTATGATTTCTGAAATATTTTCATAAATGTTTGTATTTCAATATATCGTCGGCGAAACTCGCAGAATGCGTAAGCCGATTTTGCGTTTTTCATATTGCATAATGTTATCAGAAAATTGGATCTGCACAGGGAGCGGCTGTTGCCGGCTAAGCTTCAGGGTTATGGGCGTGAGGATTTAAGAGTATGTACAGGTCAGGTTTAACCGCGGGGAAAGGATGATTCTGACTACCTACCAGTAAGCCCACCCTTATTACTTTTTTTTCAAAAGAAAATGCATCTATAAATTCAAGTGAACAATACAAACAGATGTACAGGTTTATTTTGAAAAAAAAAATCAAAAGTGTGAACCAATAAATTCATAAAAAAAAATTAACTTGACCTATTTGCTACTCCCTAAAACTACCCTACACCCTAACTTACGGTATAACCGTACTTGAGAAAAAAAAAAAAAAAAAAAAAATGAATTTGAATAATATAATTTTTAAAACAAAATTAATTTATAAAATAAAATAAAAAAAAAAATAAAAATAAAACTAATTAATTGAATAAATATACAAAAATTAAAAAAAAAACTTCTCTGTGGTTGCAGCGCAAGATGTATGCATATTCATTGGATGCCATTTAGGCGCGCAAGCACATTATACAGTCAAACCTGTTTTTGTGTGGTTTTTTTTATGAGGTTTTTTTTATGCGATATTTTTTGTGCGATTTCTTTTATGCGCTATATGAATTATGCGGCATAAAAACATCCCACAAAAAAAAACGCATAGAAAATAATCGGATAAAAAAAAATCGCATAAAAAAGACCGCACAAAAACAGGTTTGACTGTATTTATACATTGAGTGAGTAGTAAACATTATTTTTTATATTTTTATTTAAAATTCGCTAAGTCAATTTGTACACTGTTTCACTATAAAGAATTTCTTTTGAATTTCAATTTAACATAATTTTGTTAGTCACTAACTCACTAACACTAACACCGGCGGTTATTTTTGCTTGTCTTTTAATAGTATTATTAATCAATTTTATTTTATTTTTTTCCCGCTAATAAGAACAAAACAATGGTGATTGATTGGGACCACAAAATTGTTTTTCTTCATTTATTATTTTTTTATTTTTTATTCACTAATCTATGAATTTTGCACAGTCTCTTTAAACTTAATAATTTAATAAAATAGTTATGAATTTCACATTAGAAAAACCAACAATATTATTGTTATTCTTAATTAATTACAATTACAACTACTAAAATTATTATTATTTTAGAATTCTTAATTAGAACTTAGAACAATAAAATGATTATCTTTCTTCTACAGAGAGGTCCAGAATTTACTCTCTTTTTCCGGATTTATTGGATTCTCCCTTTTTTCTCTATTAGCTTTAAGTCTAAGGAAATTTTGAATTTCACTCTTAAATTAACTTTTATTTTTCCTTCTGTTTTTAATAAAATCAACTCCAAGAGGTACTCACTAACTGACTCAAAAACCCACTGCTACCGCTATTTATCAATCTTCAAAACAAAAAACGTCTCGCGCGCGAAATTTCTAGTGGTCTGGTTTCTTTTTCTCCATTGCGATCGTGTCGTGTCAGCATTACCTACATAACAAGCATCCTACACCATCTATTGACAAACCAATATGTTATTATTTTGCGTTTTTCGATTTCAAATAATACAATAATTTTATGAAAGCTTAAGCAAAAAAAAAAAAAACAAAAAAATACTTACCGATTTTTAACATTCAGGCGTAATAACACCCACAGGAAATAATATTGGGACAACGCATTTATGCGCTGTCACAACATATACACACGCACATACATACATACACCGACGATAGGTCTGTGATGCGAAGTTATTTCGCAGTTCGACTGCTAGACCTAGCCTCTCCATCCCTACTCCTACTGGATACGTCCACGTTCATGTCGGTGGTAACTCGGTTCTAGCCTAAGCTGGCGGTTCTAATCCCTCCTGGAAGCTGGGCTGAGGCAAAAGTCAGATGGGGGTCACATGGGTGACTTGCAAATAATGCACTTAAGTGTTACATGATTTAAATCCAGCAGCTTCTGATTCATATTGAGCGGCTCCCTGGTCAGCGACTGTACCCCAAGCGGGGCGGCTGTATACCTACTTGGCAGCAAGTATAAAATGCTAGGGGCGGCACCTCGAAAAAGAATTCATAATGAGTTCAGGCGAAGAGAGCTAATTACGGTGGAGGGAGTAGGAAACCCAGTACCGGCTGAAGGGAGTGAGTAAGCAGGTTCTCAACATTCGAGATCCAGCAACTGCAATGTTATAACGGCGGCCAACTTGGCCGTTGTGACGTATATGTTTACAAGCGAAGAGAAAGGAAGCGGTAAATTCATTCATGAACATAGCGCACCTCCTAACCCGTTCAAAAAGAGTGCAATGATACCGAGATCTCCGAAGAAGTTAGCGGTGACCAGTACATTGGAAAGATGTGGTTTATCACCTTCCCTTCGGGAAAAGGAGTGTCAAACTTCACCGATCAACAATGAAGGGAATGAAAATTTGGTCCATCTACGAATTATGAGCCTGAAACAGGAACCGGAGAAAGCTACTAACGGTAATACGCCAATAGTAGAGTCAAGCAAAATAAAGTTGTCCACACCAACTAAGAGCGATGAGAGTAAGAAAAAAAGAGGAATATTAAGGCAGTTCCGCAAAGTATTTCTCAAAGTGACCTGCAGGTATCCCGAATATCAGAGACTCTTATAAACAAGGAGGACGGAAACCAGGAAACAAACCGAACTACAGAATGGAGGGCAGTAGAATCCAAGGGACGCACTACTTAGGGACATAAGAGAATACACTCGTCCAGATGCGCTACTGATTAGATCGACTAAGGATGTCTCATATGCGGACATATTGCGCAAGGTGAAGCTGGACCCAGCTCTTAGTTGTCTTGTGAAAAATATAAAACACATCCGCAAAACGATAAAGGGAGAACTTTTATTAGAGCTGAAGAATTCCGGCAACCAAGAAAGAACCCTGGAATACCAAGCCAAGCTTGAGGCTATCATTGGTCAGGAAGCTAATATAAGGTCTTTAACACATGAAGGTCTTATCAAAATTCATGACCTCAATGAAGTAACAACAGCGGAAGAAGTGCGGGACGCCCTAGAAAAAAGACTCGGGGAGTGCCAGGCTTAGTTCGAAGTGAAGAAATTCGTAGCCAGGCACCGTGGGACGCAAGTAGCTTTGGTCAGCCTTCCCAGTGGTCTTGTAGGGCAAGTTACAATCAAAGTCAAAATTCAAATTGGATGGGTATCCTGCTCAATACGAGAGAAGATAGTCGTCACTAGGTACTTTAAATGCTTGGACTACGGACATGTTGTCGAGAAATGCCCCAAAACCGTATACCGTTCAAAGCTCTGTTGTAGATGCGGTGGTTGCGGACACATTGCGAGGACTTGCAAACAAGAGCCGAGGTGCATGATTTGTCCTGGGGAAGAGGACAACGCTGTAACTACCAACCATTCCACGGGTGGTTTCAAATGTCCGAAATAACAGAAGGCGTTAAAAAGGACAAATAGATTATGATGTTGCTATAATTTAATCTTAATCTTTATGAAGCGGCACAAGATCTGCTTCACCAGACTGTGCGTGAACTAGGCGGAGACGTCGCTATTGTGCAAGAATAATATAGAAATCGCGAGGAAGCTATTTGGGCAAATGACGTAAGTGGTAGGGCCGCCATCAGGGTTTACGGTCAAGAGTGAAAATCGATGAACGAAATGTTTCAGTGAGCCATGTGACGAAGTCGATAGAGAGCCATGGGGTCGTCTGCACCTAGTAATGAAAACGATGAACGGCAGTAATTTTAACCCTTCTACTTGTCCAGATATGATGCGCAATATAGTAACATAGCTATTCCCGCAACAAGAGCGATGAAGTGATCAAGGATACAGGGGCAGTTAGTAATAAAAAGGCACCCGGGCTAGTCAACATACCGAATTTGGCACTCAAATGTAGCAATTCGAATAATACCTGAGCTGTTCGCAAATGTGTTCGATTATTGCATAATCGAAGGTGTATTTCCCGTGAGATGGAAGAAGCAAAGACTAGTGCTGTTACCGAAAGGTAAAAGACCACCGGAAGATCCATCGTCGTACAGACGCTTATATATGCTCGAAACTACGGGGAAAATATTGGAGCGAGTAATTTGGGCAAGATTAAATGAGGCAATTGTAAAGTCCGGTGACTTAGCCAAACATCAGTACTGCTTTAGGAAGGGTCACTCAAAATGCGCGATCGCCGGAAGTAAATGGAAGGGAGGTAAAAAGAAATACTGTGCATGCATCGAATATCCGGACAGCTTACACAATTTATACGTATAATAATTCCATACATTCCGACACACATGTTTGAACTCAAGGTACGAACTCAATTAACATAAAACTTCAACAAAATCTTCCACACGTGTAAATAAAAAAATCTTTTGAATAAAAAATTGTCCAATTCTACAAAGCTGAAGAACCCTTAAAATTGTTTGAGTTTCTCCTAAAATAATAATTTGATTAAGAAATGTTTTAACTTTTATTTCCTTTGAACATATTAAATTGATTACAATCAAATTTGGGAATGGAAGAATTCTTAAGAGCTCGAGGCAATTTAGGAAATATTTACTAATCCACAAAAACACGAATATATATTTCAAATTAATGTTTTAGAAATTTAAATGTAAACACTGAATGCGGATTGAATTGGTTTTGCAAAAGCGTTCTGCGTACAAAAGTAAAAAAAATTTAGTAAGAGGGTGGAAAGGGAAAAGAATAAGGAGTGTTTGAGTGTTTTATTTTTTAGTATGGAAGTAAGAAAAATGAGCAAACAATCGTTAAGAATGCTATTCAACGCAAATCTTCCTCTCGAAAAGAAAATTTTTTGTTGGGTATATAACTATCCTACATCTGAACAAAATTAATTACCGCGATAAGGTATTGAAATACAGAAATTCAATTTTCCAACAAATGAAGCGTTCCGAAAACTTAACTAATTAGAAAATGCTGGCTATAAATAGAGTTCCACGATAACAACGTTACTTATACTTTCCATATGTAAAACAGGTTTTACACTTCAAATTAAACCTTTAGTAAATTAAATTAGGATGCAACTTATCAATTTTTAAACGGATTTTAGTAAAATTTAACATCCGCGTTGGAAATGAGATTTAAAAATGATTTTTGGATGAAGTTCTGGAATATACCGAACCAAAATGGAACTTGGCCGTTTCTAAACGTATAAGGGTCAAATCCGATACAAGGGATGGAAATGATATTCTAAAATAATTTTTACATGAAATAATACGGCTGTTCGGAATAGAACTTGGCTGTTTCTTAACAAATTATGGTAGAATTCGACTTTAGGAATGAAAATAATAATTTTTTGATTTATGTAGTTCTGAAAAATGATCAAACAGCTCTGCAGGCAAAACATACGAATATTGCTGAGGGTTAATCGATTCGAAAAAACTTTTTTAATCGCATTGATGCAACGATTCGCTCACAGAATGAAATTTGCTAAAATTTCTTCAACAGGAATTGCAGGGGATCCGCTCGAAATGCGATATTTTAAAACGCGATATTTCAAAACGCGATATGGTACAAAACGCGATATGGTACAAAACGCGATATGGTACAAAACGCGATATTTTAAAACCCGATATTTTAAAACACAAAACACGATATTTTAAAATTAAAATTTTAAAATAATAATAGTTATTACTCTTCCTTTATTTAATAAAATTTTCCTTCACCAAAATGATAAAATTGAACATGTACGATCTGAACTAGGAAATCGCGTTTTGAAATATCGTGTTTTGAAATATCTCGTTTTGTACCATATCGCGTTTTGTACCATATCGCATTTTGAAATATCCGGTTTTGTAATATCGCGTTTTCTACCATATCGCGTTTTGTACTATATCACGTTTTGAAATATCGCGTTTTGAAATATCGCGTTTTGTACCATATCGCGTTTTGTACCATATCGCGTTTTGAAATATCGGGTTTTGGCAAATCGCGTTTTAAAATATCGCGTTTCAAATGGGACCCGAATTGCAGCTATGTTATTGGAAGGCGATCGATCAGCTCATTCAGTAATCAAGTTACCGTTGAATGTGCAAATCAATGAAACTCAAACGTGCAACCTTTCAAAGTACTGTGCGATTACCAAAAATTTGCGGCAATGCAAATTCATCATTTGGGATGAATATACGATGGCACATAAACATTTTTTGGCGGCATTAGGCCGAACGATGTAACATTTACGAAACAAGCAAAACCGATCTAGTTGTGCTACGATTCTGTTGGCAGGTGATTTTCGCCAAACATTGCCAGTGAATCATGATTCAATGTGAAATTGCTCATTTGAACAAAAACAGATGAGTTCCAGCTCGAGTTTTTTTAATTAAACCGGCTCGATTGTCGAAGATTTTGCCCAAATAACACGTAAAAGCTGTGTTGTCCCTCACACAGACACAGACACATTTTTATTTTTTTTAATATAATCAAATTTTTTAACATCAAAATTATTTAACAAATGCGAGCTTAATTTGAAAACATTTTTATACGCCCGGTACAAGGACAAAAAAACGTTATATTTTATAAACTTTTTATTTTTATCTTTCGGCAGATAACAATTTTTTTTTTATTTTTGGTCCGGCATTACGATATTAAATTTTTTATTTTATTTTTTTATGCAAAAAGCTTTTAATTTATTATTAAGTTAACAAGTTGTGTTGTATATTTATGTAGTCGCTCGTTTATTTTTTTTTTTTACTGACTGAGTGGTGTGTATACGGTGTTTATAAATCAGCGCGTGTATTTCCATTATCCGTATTTAGATAGGCGAGAGATAGCGCTTTATTTTTAGTAGTGCAAACTACAAAATTGAAATTATGTTTGGTGTTATAATTAAATCTACTTGTAATGTTGTTATAGCATAACAAGTCAAGCATCATCATTTATGGTACATACAAAAATGTATTATACATATACGAAAATGTCTCTTCATTATACAGTCCATTTTTGAAATTTACCAGTGACATCAAGCTTTTGTCACATTACACATACATAAATGTTTCTATATGTTGTTTTCACAAAATGACAGGTGTTGACGACATTAAAATATAAAAACTATAGAAATAATTGTATTTGTTGTGGAAAGTTTTGGCCGAACACAAAATATGTTGTTCAAGTGGTGACAGTGATTTCGATTTATATACGGAACCCATATTGTTTTAAAACAAAAATATGCTAACGGACATGTTGAAAAATTTTATAAATATGAGCTGAAAGCCGATCCTAAAGTAACATTTCAACTTCAAATTTTCAACCCTTTCATGCAGTTATGAATATATTAACAAAAGGACCCAAAGCTTTAATTTTTACATAAACAATAAACTACATCTCCAAACAAGCGACTAACTAATTTATTACGCTTGCCATAAGACATTAAAAAAAGCACACAACCGAAATGAACATAAAGCTACCAATGTACATACATCAACAAAAATTATATTTAGGGGGAGCTTTTATAGGTTAACGTAACAAAAATTGATGTGGAGCGACTATCATATTGTATCTATCTGTGTGTGTACAAAACATTTCATATATATGTAGATTTGTTTATGTTTTGTAACAATGTTTAGGATAAATATATGCTACACAATATGATAACATAAAATTGAAGGATTTATTATCCATTTTGGGGGAGGGGGATCCGAACTTCGTTGTACAATTTGATTAAATTATCTAATGATTAGCCGGTACACACACCACGGTGTATACACAAAACCGTTATTATATAAAAGCTGTCGTATTAATATTAACTGTGCGTTCATTATGTTCGGTTGAACCTTTTTAATCTCGTCCCGCACAACATATCAACTTAATTCTAATTTTTTTATTCTTTTGGTTTCGGGTACATGCTGAGGTTTAATGCCAATAAATTATCGGGTTGAAATAAATCTTAATAAATGCCAATAAAATATTGGTGGAAACCTAATGAAATGTGGTTTATTTTTATATAATGTATGTATGAGGGGGTCAATAAAATTTTAATACAGCTTTTGACCTTTTTTTTATTTGATTTTATTCAAGATATTTAGAAAGTTTTCATGTAAAATTTGAATATCATGTAAGTTTCATTGAAAACGCAACGAAATGTAAAGTACGATGTAGGCGCAGAGGAGTCAAATTATAAAATAAATACCCGCTCTAAAACGGTTGGGCCAACCGAAATCGATAAGGGGGATCGTATAGGGGCTGTAGGTACCTTTAAGTAAATAAACGGACAAAAAATTAAAAATGTTAATAAAATGCAGCACCGAGAAACAAAGCAAAGCCGTTCAATTCAGCTGAATTATTTCTAAAAATGTGTGGCAACGTCCCCAATGCTGGTTTCATCATCTTTCAGCAAAACGATTTGTGACCTTTATTGGCAGAATATACGGTGTCGTTGTGTTTCCTAGGCAACACTTGAAACTCATCTCGTCCTCTCAAATGCATATACGGTTATTTTTGAACCTCTTGTTGTATAAATATGAAAATCATGTTCGTAAGCTCTGATCTGAGGGGTCAGTCCCCTGGATCTGAGGGGATTAAAATATTTTTTGGAGGGTACGGTGTATGTCACCCCTGCTTTGACGATTGAGTTGGGCCTTAAATTTGGGGTTGAGTTAAAATTCATGTTGGGGTTGACATGAGGATTAAGTGGGCTGAGTTTAAGGTGAGAGTTAAAGCTACGATCGGAAATGTTAAATCGTGGGAATGAGCAGAGCTGAAGGCTGTCGAAGCAAATAATCTGCCTTGGGATGAAATTGTTTTAGAGACCATCTCGATCAGTGCGGAAGTAACGCCTAATTGGCTACTTGGGACTATCATGAGTAAGAATGAATGTATAACTCAAGTAGTTGGAAAGTGATCCGGAGAGAGGCGAAATTCTCCTCGTTTTTTTTATCTATCAATAGATCATCCATCCGTGGACAAGCTGAAGGTTAAGTGTAGGGCGAACTTCAAGGGCCAAGTCCTATCTAAGAGGCTGCAGAGTAGGTTGAAGGAAAAGATGAGGACAAGCTAAAAACCATGCTCCGAAGGATCATATTAAGGATATTGAGGACAAAAGTAGGCGGTGAAGAGGGCCGGGGAGAGAATCAACCAACCGAGGCTTATATAAGGCACTTCTCAGATCAGAAATGTCCTTGATTGTGGGAAGCATAGAGTGCCAGAGGGATTAGGATATAGCTCAATTCAGCTGCACAACTTCATATACTCAGCGTTTGAGAACAGATGGAAAATTTAAGGAAAAAATAGAGAAATTTATTTGACAAGGCAATACGCACCAATTAATTGGGCGAGTATAAAGTGATCTAAGAGTACAACTTGGAGAAGTGTCGACTGCTATGTATATGCTATAGGACTGCTTCAGAGGATATACTGAAGTTTCACTGAGAACATTTTCCTGATACTCAGGAAAATTCTCACATTGTGAGGTAGTTTACGCACCACGAAATAAGGACTAGACTATTTCTGGAAGGATTTTTGCTCCTATTAAGGTGAGATGGGTAATTGGTTATTTGGAACCGTTTAAGTCTGCTGGAGAAAATTGGTCGGATTATATTTCTGCAAACAAGAAGTTCAAGACTATTCAAACAAGCAGATTGTGGCATGCTTTTGTATGTTGAGCTCTGTTATTCCCGTATTTTGTGTGTTGCTATGCTTCTGTCAATAATATTGAATCGGTATAATAGAAGAACAGCCACCACATCGGTTGACACCGTTGTATCCCTTGTTATTCCAAGCCGTGTTCATCTTTCAGCACTTTAAACTATTGATTTGCAGTGGCAACAATTAATCCTATAAGATGAAGAACATCTTAAGATACCTACTACACGTGAGGGGGACATCGAGCATTCCTTCAACGTCAACTTCTTCACCATCACTTTTAAAAAGCTGTTGGGTATGCTCTAAAAAACTTTAAACTGTTTTTCGCAGGTTGCTAGCAGTTGTTGAACATTACTATGAATTCAAATGTTCGTTTTATATGATAAAAAAAAGCTTCATTTTAATGATGGTAAAAAGAAAACAATGGCATTAATTTATTTACCATTTTTAAGATGTGTTGTAAATATGCAAAGCTCTTGTTATATAAGAGTATTTCAAAATTTTCCTAAAAAAAATATTAAAGCACGGCGCTAATTTTTTAATTGGGAACAACTGTTGAAGACAAACTAAAAATAATGAAAAATAAATATTGAAAAATAAAAGCTCCATAAGTTTGTTTAATATGTAAAAAGCTCAGTTGTTAACTACACAACCAGTGTAATATTTGAATTAAGTAGCTCTAAAATGCACAAACATATTGTTATCCTTCAATGCTTTTAATTTTGTGGCATTACCAAATGCTTTACGATATCAAACAAAATTATGTGCGCACCAATAAGCACAAAGAAAAAATGTGAGCCTATTGGATTTTATATAATTATGTTTTTGTCTATTTTTTATTTTGAATGGGCTTAGTTAATTTAAAACACTAATTAATACAAAACGGTTCAAACTTTTCTAAAACAAAATTCCCAGAAGAATTTCGAATTTTAACGACAAAAAGCACATACATAAAAGGTGTATTATGTAGGGAATCGAGCTTTTGATAAATTTAATAGGTATAAAAATAAAATGGGTACAAAAGGACAAACAAGTTATATTTATTTCAGTTCAATACTTCTGAGAAAAATTGCTTTTGTTTCAAAAGAGTATCATAACAACAGCAGAAATAAGTTAAAGAAGGGACCAAAATATTTTTTTTTTCTTATATTGTGCTCGCTACACGTTCCTGTGAGCACAAGGTATTTTCGTATATTTTTTGTTATGACAAACAACATCCCCAATATATAAATACAATATAGTGATTTAGCAGTATTTAAATTTATTTGCCTTTGTGTTTGTAGGAGGAAAAAGAAGAGGGTTGGGGGCGAAGCATTTCGATATGATAAGGGTTGTAAATTATATATCGAACTTTTCACATGACCAAAAATGTTTCAAAAATTATTTTATTCCGATAAGCGATAATAAATTAAAATATTATGTTTATAGGTCGGTGTACCACATTTCCGTCCATCCGGATACCTGTAATATAGGTAATACTACCCATCCGTATATATAATTAAATATTACAAAAAAAAAAAAAACCCGAAATTTTGAGCTTTTTTATATTAACTGAACCGGAAGTACATAATAATAGTGTGCGGTAGAGAAAAGGGAAAATTTATAAATTATAATTTTGCTATGTGTGAAAATTTGTCTTATATACATTACGTTAATGCATGACTAAATGATACTATTATACATTTCCTTCAACACCCAATTACATATAAGGATGTGAAGAGAAAAAAGGACGATAAAGAAATCCCATTTTTTGTGCTCTCGACAAAAAAAACCAAACTTTCAAACGACGAAAACTTACATGTTTATCCAACTGTTATAGTTTATTGTAGCTCATATGTCACTCATACCTACACAAAAAAAAAAACCTCACTTGTATACGCTTACGTACATATTATATCCATGTTTTATTTATATTTCTTATGATTTATTAAAAAAATAAAAAACTTTTCTGTGGCGAATAGAATTTCTTTCACGTTCGCTTTAATTCTTTCAAATTTAATCAATGAACAGAATTTCTCCAGCTGTGACCACAAGAATGATAATACACACAGACATACTCATGCAGCTATCACATACGTGTATGTAAGGTGTAGATAAGAAAAGCAAATAATTTTATTTTTACTTATTCTTGAACCACCAGAACCATGAACATTTTTTAAGATTGTTCAGCTAAAAGCTCGGGAATAGCTTTTAGACATGTTTTTTAAATCTACTATAAATTATTATTCACGACGATCAGAACTATGTCACCAATTTTTATAATCTGTGATTCCGTATGCAAAGTTGTAAGGTAATTTATATGCCATCGCCTCCCGAAGTGGTGATACTCGTATATGTGTTTGTTTGAATATTTTCCATCGTGAATATTACTTCGGTTTAAAAAGACCAAAGTATTGAAATCCTGCCAAAAAAATGTTTGGTTGATCCAAAACCACTTTTCTCGACGTTTTGAAAGTCAATGAGCCTAAAAACGAAAAAAAAAAAAAAATTCATCCGTCTGTCTGGATGTATCCAATATCCATGGTATCTCGAAATCCAGGCTGGACTTATTTAAAATTATTTTGCGCCAACCTGTTTCTATGGTTGAGGCGGAGATTTGAAAAGCTTTTGGAACCTGTACGATTAGGATGTAGACTTCTATACTATATCTTATCCGATTTTGATGAAATTCAGTATTTCCAATGGAAATGGGATTCTCCAATTAGTTTTAGATGGAAGTTCTGGAATATGGCAAAGTATGTTGGAAATTACCTATTTCGTGAAAGATTATGATGAAATTTGATATGTGCGTTGGAAATGGGATTCTATAATGATTTTTGGACGAAATTTTGGAATTTATTTATATAAAAATTCAATCTTTGGATAGTCATATTCCAGTGATGATTAGCTAATGAATAAAACTAAAAATTTAAACAATATACAAAACGATATTGCAATAATATAATTAAAATTAAACTACACTTGAAAATGCATCAAACCATTCACACTTGAATCTCTAAATAAAAATACTTTCAAGCCAGATAAAAATTTAATAAGTTTCCGACAATCTCTCAATTCAACCGGAAGGTTATTAAAAACTTTCGGGGCAAGAATTAAAAATCAATTTTGAAAATTCTTTTCTTCTTCCGCTGGCGCTACATCCCATGAAGGGATTTGGCCACCTCAACGATGCTCCTCCAAATATTTCGATCCGCCACAAGAGAACGCCAGACACGGTGACCGAGTGTGTACAGGTCCCTCTCAACGTCGTCCATCCATCGGGTAGGTGGTCTCCCACGAGGTCCTACTTTCGCTGGTGCCGACTCCAAGGCCTGTTTAGTGGTCCGATTTTGTGAACGTAGTACGTGCCCAAGCCATCTCAGCCTTGACGATTTTATGAATCCTATGATGTCGACTTAGGTTAGGTTAGGTTTGGGTGGCGGTCCACCAGGACCAGGCATAGACACAAAAAGGTCCGTAGCCATACCACAAATTAAAAATTTTTCCTCCAACTCATTGAAACCACTTTGAGCTTGCTATGAAGCGCTGGATACTCCTGACGTCCTTCTCGCTGAGCTCCGCCAGGTCGTTGAAAAGGTGTACCCCTAGAAAATTCAGTCTGTTTCGTGCCAGACGAGGACAGGTGCAAAGAAGATGAAGTACTGTCTCTTCCTCCTCTTCGTCCTCGCAACTACGACAGTAGTCATGTGAGAAGAAACCAAGTCTACTTGCATGTCTGCCTATGAGACAGTGCCCCGTAATCACTCCAACAACCACACTGATCTGACTCCGCTGAAGTGAGATCAGCTGTTTGGATCTCGCCAAGTTCAACTTTGGCCAGATTTGCCGAGTTATTACGCATGAGGTACTATTTGACCATCTGTCATTCGTCAACTTACTGGCTTCCTCCTGAAGCAGCAGTTTACATACCGCAAGAGGAATTTCAATATCCTTTTTGCTGTTTGAAATGTGGTCCGTTGTACCACGTCGAGCCAGTTCATCGGCTTTCATGTTCCCCGTACTAACGAAATGTCCTGGCACCCATATGATATGGATGTTGAACTGATCTGTCATCTCGTTAAGAGATGAGAGACAACTCTGGACTACTTTCGACGTGAGAAGGTGTGATTGAAGCGCTTTAATGGCTGCCTGACTGTCCGTATATATGCGAATATCACTAGTCGATATTACATTATACCTCAACCAGTCCGCGACTTCCTTTATCGCAGTTACCTCAGCTTGAAAAATGCTGCAGTAGTCAGGGAGACGAAAGGAGAGGTTTAACATGAGTTCCTCGCAGAACACCCCAGCCCCTACTCCTCTATCCCGTTTTGAACCATCAGTGAAGAAGTTCAAAACTCCTGGTTCCAAAACTGTATCCATCATCCAGTCCTCTCTAGATGGTATAATAGTCCGGAACTTTCTATCAAAAGATAGTGACGGGACAGTATAGTCGGTGGTCTTGGGAAGCCCTTTGTTACAAAGTATAGATGAGTGCCCTGTGTTATTGCAGGTCCACATTAAGGTGGATTTCAGTCGTATGGCAGTGCTAGCTGCCCACTGTTTTCCCATGATATCTAGAGGAGTTAGAAATAGCAGAGTCTCCAGTGCCTGAGTGGATGTGCTCCTCATTGCACCACTGATCCACAGAGAGATTGTTCTCTGAACTTTTGTCAACAACTTTAGGTTGACAGTTTTGTCCAGAGCAGGCCACCAAACTGTTACCCCATCCAGAAGAATGGGTCTAACTACTGCTGTGTATAGCCAAAGGACCATGTGGGGATCCAGCCCCCAACCTTTCCCAATTGCATTTTTGCAGGAGTATAGCGCTACCGTAGCTTTCTTTACCCTTTCCGTAATATTCGGTTTCCAGTTTAATTTACTGTCTAAGACGAGACCCAAGAACTTTGCTTCACCTGTAAAAGCCAAGTTGAAACCATTTAAAGTAGGAGGATCGACATGAGGAATTTTATATTTCCTAGAGAAGAGAACCAATTCGGTTTTCTGTGGGTTCACATTTAGCCCACAACCATTGGTCCATAGTGAAAGAATGCCCAGAGCATTTTGAATAAGCTCGCTAAGTGTCCCGGGATATTTTCCCCGAACGCCAATAGCGACATCATCCGCATAGGCAACCACCTTGAAGCCAGTATCCTCCAGCCTCAGCAATAGATCATTTATGACCAAGTTCCAGAGAAGGGGGGACAGTACGCCACCCTGCGGCGTGCCTCTGCTTGCAAATCTTCTGGCGGAGGATTTCCCCAGACTGGCATTTATGATTCTGCCTCTTAGCATCTGATCTATCCAGTCCTTAAGAGAATCTTCCACTCCTAGATTCGAAAGTGCCCGAGTTATAGCCCCTGTTAGCACGTTGTTAAAGGCTCCCTCAATGTCCAAAAAGGTTACCATCGCGTAGTCTCCATATTCGAAAGATTTTTCAATAAAATATGTGAGAGAATGAAGAGCAGTTTCTACAGATCTCCCCTTGCAATAAGCATGTTGAGATTTGGACAGCTTTTCCGGCATAATCGTGCCTCTAATATGAGCTTCTATTTGTCTAGAAGACAAGCTGATCGGTCTAAGGTCTTTGGGACTGCAATGTGAGCGTTTTCCCGCCTTAGGTATGAAGACAACCTTCACTTCCGTCCATTTACTGGGAATGTGACATAGTTCTAGGCTGCCTCTAAAAATTACCTCTAACCAGGGAATGGTTAGATCCGTAGTTTTTTGTATATCCGCAGGGGTAATACCATCAGGTCCTGGCGACTTGTATGGTTTAAAACTGCTTATCGCCCTCATGAATCTTTCTTCTGCTAATAATTTGGCCTGCGAGGCTACTAGCCCTTTTACCTGCTGATATAGTAGGTGCAGATTCGGAACAACCAGGGAAGTGAGTTTCCAATAGTAGTTCCAGCGATTCCATACTATTTGTGGTCCATGCTCCATCCGGCCTTTGAAGGAAGCTTGGGATGGAAGGGCTAGTAGATAGTACCTTGCGAAGCCTGGACATCTCTGATGTCTCCTGAATTTTACCACAGTATAGTCTCCAAGATCTGTTCTTTGCGCTTCTTAGCTGATATTTGTAAATTTTGAGGACTTCCTTATAGGAGTCCCAGTCTACAGCGGCTTTTGTTTTCCTTGCTGTTTTGAAGAGTCTCTTGCACCGTTGACGTATTTGTTGAATCTCCTTTGACCACCAAGGTGGCCGAGATTTGCCCCTAGGCCTACTAAGAGGACAAGAGCCTAGTACCGCTTCATTAAAAGTGCTGGACAGTTCGTCCACTAAGCCATCGAGTTCTACCGTAGTTTTTGGAGGTTCAGGCACCTGCACTGGTAGTGAATTTCCCAGAATAGTTCTGAAAATATCCCAGTCGGTTTTCCTCCTGTTCCTGTAGAGAGGGCTGTTCGGAAAGACCAAGCTCATTTCAAATTGAAGATAACAGTGATCAGAAAAAGAGTGGTCTTCCGACACTTTCCAATTTAATAGACTAGTCGTCAAGAAGTTTGAGACGAGTGTAATATCCAATACCTCCTGTCTATTTCTAGTTATAAAAGTCGGCTTATTGCCTATGTTACATATATGAAGGTTAGTACTTAGAATGTAATCAAGGAGTAACTCACCTCGTTCATTTGTGTCCGTACTTCCCCAGATTGTGTGATGAGAATTTACATCACTCCCCAGGATGACTCCAACCTTGCGCTTCTGAGCCTCCAAAATTGCCTCACCCAGAATGACTGGTGGAATGTTCACTGCATCATAGGCTAGGTAGGCTGATATTAGCCAGAGGCTTCGTTTATTGACCTCAATGCTGACCGCTGCCACATCTTCATTGCTGAAATTCGATAGCAGAAAACAATTTATATTATTTTTAACGAGAATGCACGACCGAACCCTACCTTCTTGTTCCGTGTGCATTAATCTATAACAGGGTGTCTTGAGTCCAAGTACCCGGTCACCAGCAACCCAAGGTTCTTGGATCAAGACAATATCCGTCCCTTCCTTTCCAATTTTTAAAAGTAGAGCAGCTGATGCTGCCTTTGAGTGGTGTAGGTTAATCTGCAAGAACGTCACCATTCTTAGACTTCCTTCCCTACCAATGTATCATCAGAGTCCTCCCCTGATGATGTGAAGTCCTCTGAGATTCTTCTTAATGACTCCAAGGACATTGTCAACTCCGTATCTGTAGAGATGGTTTCCACCAGGCTGTTCCCCTCTTGGAGGAGCCCAGATGAGCTTCCTGCAGCTTCTTCAGATTCCGGAGCATCCGGCTTGTCCGCATCCTTCTTGTAGATTTTGAGTGTGACTGCACTGAAACCATAGCTTACCATACCATTTGTTTTTTCCAGCGCAGTCAGTGACTCTCTGTTTAGAATTATGACGGCCGACCTGTAGTCGGCCCGTGGCTCCTCGAGCTTAGCAACTTTCCAGTTGTGCGTTGGCAAATCTGGGTTGCCAACCTGCAACAACTGGAGTATCACCTTTGGATCGCTAGGCTCCGAAGGAATCCACACCCTGGCTCTTGGCCTACAGGGGATTTCTTCTCTAGCTTTAACAGCAAGGCTGGCTCCGGGCCATACCTCGCCTAGTCTTTCCACTGCCTTCTTGTAGAGCAGAAGAGATCTCTGATCCACACATGCAGTCAGTTTCACCTGGTTCCTGTGCCAACCCGCATCCCGACAAGTCGGAGCAGGTCCTGGGTTTTCTGCAAGGATATCCAGGTAAATGGTGGTTAAGGCCCTTTCCACCTTTCTCCAATTGGCGGGCGTGATACTGCCATCCTCCTGGGACTGGTCAACAACTGCCACTACCAGCTGATCCTTGGGTACCTCGTTAAAAGGCCTCATTTCGGTAGCATGGAGCTTAGTTCGTTTTGCGATCTTAGGACTTTCCTCCTGAGATCTGTTCCTTTTAATCTTTAAGCCAGCTGAAGGACCTTCCGACATCTGTTCGGTGACTTTTTTCGCCCACACAAGCGTAGCTTTGTCTTTCTCCGACCTGTCTTCTGGAGGGATCTTATTTATCTTCTCCAGTGCCCTCCACGCCTTTCTCCTAGTATTATATGTTGGTTTTGAGGAACCAGCTTCATTGGTGCTTTGGTTCCGAATTATACTTCTTTGCTCAGGCCTGGTGACCCGAGTGGAGGGACCAGCCTTATCCAAGCTTTTGTCCCGTTGTTTATTGGCAGGTTTAGAGATAGGCCTAAAGACCCGAGTCTCCTTCTCTACCTCTTCCGGTTTTGTAAGAGAACCGGACTCTTTTGTTTGTTTTGTTTTTTGGTCTCCCATATTTGGTCCCACGAGTAGCGGAGAAAAGAGTGTCCATCTGTGCAGAGATCCGCAATACACAGATAAGGCTACTTAATCCGGAGGGCGCCAGGTATCCGGATCCACCGTTTGCGACTGAGCTAGTTTTTAAACTGGGCCCTCAGCCTGGCCGGTTATCGGCACGGTACGAATAACACCTTAACCCAGCCCAGTGATTTGTTTAAGGTTTACTCCTTTAGCGCCGTGTTTTGGCCTAGAAGCCGAAAAAGCAATCTAGTTACCAGCAGCCACCACGAGGAGGTAACACGAGCACTTGCGGAAAACTGCTAGTTACGGAGCCTATCGGCTTGCATCCCCCTAGCAACTTCCCGCCTGGCCGCCATGATGTCGACTTAATGGGACCGAGAATTCTTCTTATCATCTTACGCTCAGTTACAGTGATTTTCTGGATGTTTCGCGCTGTTAATGTCCAAGACTCGCAACCAAAGGTGACAACTGGTCTTATCAGCGCCTTGTAGATGTCCAATTTTATTTTGCGCGGTATATGAGGAGACTTGAAAATTTTGATATTGGCGTAAAATGCTCGGTAGCCTGCTGCGATCCTCGATGAAATGTCTACAGAAACGGAGTTTTGCTCAGTGATCAGTGATCCTAGGTATTTAAACTCATTCACCTTTTCATATTGAGTATCTCCTGAAATGAAGTCCCCACGAGTCTGCCTTCTCGCGGTCACCATGTATTTGGTCTTCGCTTCATTGATCTTAAGGCCTATTTGTTGGGATGTTAATTCCAATGGGAGGAGGACCTCTTTCAGAGATATGATGTTGCGACCCAGAATGGAGATATCGTCAGCGTATGCTAATAGCTGGGTTGATTTATAATACAGGCAGCTACGCTGTGCTATATTAAGCTGACGAATGACATACTCTAATGATATAGATTGAATAGAGTTTGAGCTATTGGGTCTCCTTGCCGCACTCCAGATGTTATCTCGAAGGCATCCGAAATTTTCCCTTCTATTAGCACCTTACATATTGAGCCATCCATTAAAAGCTGGCACATTGAAACCAATTTTGACGGTATGCCCAGGTAGGACAATACGTTCCATAACGTATTCCTCTTAATGCTGTCGTACGCCTGTTGAAAGTCTATGAATAGACTGTGTACAGGGATGTCCTTTTCATAGCATTTCTCCAGCAAAATCCTCAGCGTAAAAGTTTGATCGGTCGTTGATCTATTTGGACGAAAACCACATTGATAATCACCCAAGATCCTCTCGCTATAAGTTGATAACTTTGCTGCGACTACGTTGGCCAAAACCTTGTAGCCTGTGTTCAACAAAGCTATACCGCGATAGTTGTTGCAGTTCAATCGATCTCCCTTTTTATGAAGTGGACATATAAGAGCCGTCTTCCACTCTACTGGGATTTCTTGGAATTTTGAAAATTGGTCATTGTAAATATCTGAAGACGAATAAACTGAACAATTCTCAAATTGTAACTAGGAGTGACATTTGATTGATTGACATTAATAATGAAAAAAGATTTCATAATTTTGAACACAAATAAATGGTTAAAAGGCCACGAAGCAGATAAACGTGGAGCATTTAGAATAACTCTTATAATATGTTTTTGTATTATAATAAGTGAATAAATTCTAGCATAGTAAGTACCACCCCAACACACTAATCTATACGACAACTTCGTTTGGGAATATACGTCGAGCCAGCATTCCAAGGTTTAACTCGTCAAATAGATTTGAATAGTTAATGGTTTTAACATAACGTTTTAATTTAGAGGAAAAAGATTAGGTCAGTATTGTGCAATCTATGAACATCCAAAATTAAACTAAAATCAAATTTCAATGAATGTCTAAAAAATAAGTAATCTATGCCATTTGAGACGCCATTAGAAATATATAATCATCTGAAGATGAAGGAAGTTCTAATATATTGATATTCATGTCCCCAAAAACTAATAATTTTTTTGATTTGATCCTTGCCAAAATAATATTAACCTCTCCTAGAAAAATCGATGTGGTCAAAAAATGAAACCTATAAATGACTAAAACGGAAAACCGGACGGAATTAAATTCAAACTTTACCTGTATAATGTCGGCACTAGTAGCATTGATGCATGAAACAGTATTATTCTTAATGTTATCATTTAGATAAACAACAACTCCACTGGATCTATATGTAGAATTACATTTACCGTAAATAGTAAATTCAGAAATTTTATAATTATCGAGTTTAAACTCCTCGATCCAGACTTCCGACAGAAGAATGGTTTGAGGCAACTTGTCAAGCGCAGCAATGTTTGCTATCAATAAATTAAAATTTTTTCTTAAGCTTCTAATATTTTGGTGGATTATAAACCAGTTTAGTTTATTCTTAATATTGTTGATAGAAGATGTTTGAAAACCTATGTTGGCGTAACCCTAAAAATGGATGACTTTTAGTTTGGTTTTGGAATTCCTGCACAAGAACTCCAGCTGGCAAAGAAGTTGAAGCCATCAATTTGTCAAAAACAGTAACTGAAACTTTTATTTTAAATGAAGAGTAATCCTGTTTAAAATTATTTCTTACTTTTGGGGAAAACCAATGAACCACTGCATCAGACAAATTGAATTTTTCTTGTAAATATTGTCTAATATTTGTTTCGGTACCATCCGGATGCATTCTGGAAACAAAAATCTATTTAAGTGGTTCCACAGCCCGTAAAATACCCATAATGCCAGTGCTGGACACGCGATGCAGAATTAAAACTAGCAGTATCATTTTAGAATCACCTTTCCATCTTCTCAAGGAATACCCAAATTCTATCCTAATTGACCATATCCCAGAATATCATCCAAAAATCATTCTAGAATCCTATTTCCAACATACATGCCGAATTTCTTCACAATCGGTTGGGAAATAGGCAAGTTCCATCCCACTTGGCCATATTAAGTATGTATCCAAAAATCATTTTTGGATCCCATTTCTATCGCGGATGTCAAACTTCACTAAAATCCGTTATGAAATAGTTAAGTTTTATCCTAATTGGCCATTGTAAAACCTATATATGTGCAAGATATTTAAATAAATCCACATACCTTGACCAATTTGAATCAAACTTTACCCAAATATTGTTTAACCAAATCAAATTGAATTCAAATTGAACCTTAAGAAAATTATATAAATGGCCAATTATAGTGGGATTTTCAGTGAGAGCTGGATTTCACTCTAACCTAACTAACTTGTTACAATATAATAGAATAATGGTATGATGGAATGATTGTTTAATGTTATGATGGTACGACGGTTCGAATGCTGGTATTATTGTACGTTACTATCACGGTATGATGCTGAATAGGTTTTGAGTTAAAATTGAGTTGAATTTCAGTGAGAAGTTCGGTTAGCGATTAATTTCGAGTCGAGTTTAGGGTTTAATGGGAGGTTGGATTGAGTTGACTTCATACACGCATCTTGCTTTCGATTCAAGTTGATTTTGGGATTGAGTTTCCCATTAAGTGTCGATTTTAGTAGACGGTTGAGATTTTTTTTTTTTTTTTATAATTTTTTTTAATTGGGTGCAGAGCGGACTTATTAACGGTCCTAGCTCCTTGTAACTGTCAGAGCTTCTGCACCCAATGCGCGATCCTGCAAGTAAAGATTAATAGCTACCTTAAATTTATTCATTTTATATTCCTTCGGAAATTTGAAATGTATTAGCGAATTCCACTTTTTTGATGTTCGGTATATAAATTCGCGCTTGATTTCTTCAGTTCGAGGTTTCGGGAGCTTCACCGTAAACCTATGTGCATTGGTTGTTCCTCTTGTTACTCTTGTTGTTGTAACGAATGGTGGTATTTTCTCCGATAGTTCTGCAGAACATTTACCATGTAAGCATCTGTAGAAGACGCAGAGTTCTGCAACATCTCTGCGATGCTGTAAGCTGTCTAGTTATTGAGTAAGTCTGGGATTCCGTATTATTCTGATAGCGCGGCGTTGAACCCTGTCCAATAAGTGGAGGGTGGTACCAGATGCACCTCCCCAAACTTGACAGCAATACTCTATACATGGTCGGATGAAGGTTTTATATATCTGGAGAACTTGATGCGATTTGAAAAACCTTCTGCATCGATTCAGGAACCCGAGTTTTTTTGAAGCTGATTTAGCCAATGCAACAATGTGTTCATTCCATTTGAGTTTGTTACTTATTTGAACACCAAGCAGTCGAATTGAGTCGCAACCCACAAGGATATGGTTTTTTACCACAAATGGGTAGTCGTTGCGACTTTTTTTACGTGAGAATGTGCATATTTGTGTCTTTTTCTCGTTAAATTGTACTAAGTTGTTGTTACCCCACTCAAATATTGTACTTAAATCGGAATTAAGGGACGTTACGACTTCTGACCGTTTATTATTTAGATCTGTAATGCTAGGCTCCGCCTCGAATGAAATAGACGGTTTGAACTAAGTTGAATTAAAGTTTAGATAGGGTGTAGTTAGCTCGCATTGGGGTTAAGTGAGTTTCTCGGTTGGGGAATTATTTTAGGATTGATTTGGGCTTAGGTTAATGGTTGATTTCAAAGTTAATTTGGTGCTTGAGTTGAGGGTTAGGTTGGTGGGTAATTTAGTGATTGCGATTGAGTTTGTGGTTTAGCTGTAAATTGAGTTGGAGGTTGAGCTGTAAGTTTACTTAAGAGGTTCAGTTAGGGATTGATTTGGGAGTTGAATTATTTGAAAGACCGAACTTCTGATCACCTCAGTTGCTAAACAATTTTTTGTTGTTAGACTCATTACGATCTCAGCTTGTACGGCTTTCGTTGCCAACCATACAAACAAACATACGTAAACTTTAGTTGTTATATAGTTGGTCTTGATGGTTTGTAGTCCCAACTTCAAAGGGGCCACAATAATCAATGCCAATATTAGCGAAGGCATGAATGTATTGTACACTGCATGATGATAGGTCGGCCATTACTTAGCTTGTTTGGTGACTTATTAATTTGCTGATGTTTTTACACTGCATGCTCCAATATTTTTGACGTAACAACCTTTACTAACGGTTTACAGATCAGAGGATTTCCTGGTAATAATATTGAATGTTTATTGTTGAAATTAAAATTATAATTGTTGTATCTGCCACCAACTCGAATTAATTTGTCTACGTGACTGAACTGCGTGAGCGTTTTTATTTTGCTATTTTTTGATACGTGTTTTCCTTATGATAATAAACCAAATTCTTACGAAAAATTGCGTTTACAGCAGATGCGATATGATGAAGCTTTAATGCTCTCGGGCATTGGCTTTAACATTTCATTAATTTCATTTCATGTACGGTATGTATTGACTCTAGTTTTGAATATATTCTTTAGCTATTTTGCTAATATCTTTGTACTGTTCAGTCAACGAGGAATTTTGATTTAAGTGTTATTTGAGATAAACTTTCTATGAGTTTACTATTTGTGACCGATTTGTTGCAATTTGCTTGAAGACCCCATGATCGGATAAATAATATTCGCTTAAATTTGGTTCGCCTACCCTTTTCATATGACCGATATCCTCATATTCTGCCACAAAATCGTGATACAGTGATTTAAACGTGCTATCTCACTGATATCTTTGCTCCATCGACACCAATCTTCTGATTCAAATGTTATATGTTGACCCTAAGTGGTCCGGTTGAATCTTAAATTGCAATGGTACAATAAATTTATTGTCAGATGCATGACTCGTAGTTTTCACAAAATGTTGTTCATATACAACATCTTTGGAATTTTAAAGCACTCGAGGAACATTTTCTAATTCCCAAAACTTTTTTAATGATGTTTAAGTTAACAGATGAAACAATGTTTGAATCAGGAGTGACTTTCCCAACTTCGTATTATACGCACACATTTGTGCATCCTGAATATTCCCTTCACTTAGTATATGGAAGAAGATGTTTGAGCCCAGCAACAGATCAATTTCACCACCACTTAGACAGTCAAGATCAGAGAAATTTTAAAGACTAAAATTTGGCGGTTTTAACACCTATGGTTGATTTCGGATGCATAGTAGCTATATACGGTACGATGTGTACGCTTAAAACCGTTTTATATGAAATATTTATTTTTGCCATGCCCTTTGTTTTGCCAACATAAGTCGAATATAAACCTTCAATTGAAATTGAACTGGTTTCCCTTAGTAACTGAATCATTTTTAAATTGTTTTCGGAAATAAAGCTTATTTCTGATGCTTAATCCAATAATGTTCGATATAAATGGAATGCACCTCTAGAATTTTGAACCTTTACTATTGGCTGGTAGAATATGCATCTAGTTTCGGTTTCCATACGTTATAAATTAGAAGCCTCCTTCAAAACTGACGATGTTATACTGATAGGATTCTGATTGTTCGTTAAGTTATCTTCGTGCAGCAAGTTTTAATGTTTGCGATAACATTTTTGGCATATTTCCCTAATACAACAATTGTAGACATTATGAAGAGGGTTGAGACAATTGTAGCATACCTGAATAATTCCTTAAGCTTGGTACATTCATTTAATTTTTGCTCGTCTTGGCATAGCTCGCATTTTGATAATGTGGATTTTACTGACGCTCTATAACTTTCTAATGCATTGCTTCTATGAATATTTTTTTTTAATTCCAAACGTATACCAACCAACTTATATGGAGATTCTTCCGTATCTACGTTCCAGTCCCAATTTTTGTACGAGTGCTTTAGTAATGAAGGAGGATTGCTGGCCGCATCTATCTCGTAATAACAAGTTGTGGTTTCTTTTGCATATGTAACATGTTTTCTTTCATCGACATTAGAATACAGTGTGTGACTTCCCTAAGCAGTTGAAACATCATTTGTTGTTTTTTTATAAAAGATCGTCTTTCTTCGACTGTACCATTCCTTGAATTTTAGCGCACTGGAATAACTATACCAATAAATGGAGCAATATTAATTTCTAGCAGTTTCAGTTCAATGTTTGCACACCTGTAAGATTGAAACAGTGCCCACTTGCTGGGTTTTTGGATTGATCCTTTGGGTAGGCATATGATCATTTTCTCGATTTCGGCACTAGAAGTTGTCCAAGACCCGTAATAACTGTAACTGATTGCGTTGGTAGAGGAAATTTTCCGAAGGCGACAAGAATTGGAGAATGCTTATATTTTATTACCGAAGAGTTCCCAAGACCACCTTTGTGCCTATTCTAAATCTCGTTTATATTCTTAGATCCCTCTTAAAGGAGTACAAGTCTTACGTCACCCTTCAAATTTATTTCACTATGTTTTCGCCAGGTTAATCGTCTGTCTATAGATGGACGCCTATAGGTATTTTCCTTCGTTTGCCTGAGGGATTTGTATTCCGTTCATTGTGACCGGCGGACACGTAAGCTTATTTAAAGTGGATATTACGTGAGTCGATTTCTCTTCATTGACCTTTATCCTACATTTTTTAGCCAGATTTCGATGTCATCTATATGTTGTTGCAGGGTTGTGGACGCTGTTTCTGGATTTTTATGAGTACATACGATTTCTGTGTCATCAGCGAAAGTAGACGTCATAATTTTCGAAGATGTTGGTAGATCAGAAGTGAAAATTAAATACAAGATTGGGCCAAACACACTGCCTTGTGGTACTCCTGCCTGGACGTTTTTCTCGCCCGATTTAGAGGTATTGTGTTTAACATAAAATCTGCGATTTTACAAATATGACTTCATAAGTTGGTAAATTTGTGGCAATTTAAAATTAATTTTATAAAGCAAACCCTCGTGCCAAACTTTATCGAATGCCTGAGCAACATCCAAGAAAACTATGCAGATCAGTATTTCCTTTCCTCGTATGCTGATCTTATTTCTGAAGCTACTCGGTGCACTTGCTCAATGGTTCCATGCTCGCGGCTCTAAAACCAAATTGATGAATATGGATGATATTTCGGAGTTTCGGTTTAATCTTTTCGATAATTAATATAATTAATAATTTTATCTTTTCCTAATATTTGAGCTAGTCGACCAAAGGCACACTTAGGCAATTTTTTAAGCATTTCACCTGTAATTTGATCATACCCAGCGGCTTTCTTAATTGAGTTTGGTGAGCAATAATAAACTTAACTTGTTACTTCTTTATCTTGAACTTCCTCTCAGGTACGATTGCTACATTTATTTGAACCACCGATAATCCAGGGTTAGGAGTGAAAACACCTTCAAGATGACCGGCGAAGGATTTATGTTAGCTTTTTCCTCGTCGCTTCTATAGCCCAGTCATCGTTAGGCAGACGCATTGGGGGTTTGGTTACTGAGGCCGTTTAAGGTATTTAGTGGAGTTCCATAATGAATAGTTTGTGTCAGAATGGGGAGATAACTGCTTAAGGTAGTTTTGCAAAAAATCTGTTTCTCTGTTAGCAAATTTTCTATTTCAGCGGATGTTATGGTGTGCATTGTATGTTTGCTGTTTTGTTTAGGCGAGGCTGTAACAGAACGCGAGCTGCGTTGATCAGTAACAGATTAAAGCTTTCCATTGCCATATTTATATCGTTTGTCGCCTCCATTGCAGATATCAAGTCGATATGCGAACTTATATCTTGAATTTCAACCAGTTAGTGAAGGTGTTCGTTAGGAAGTTGATTGTAGGATATTGCTTTTGGTCAGCCCAGTGGTTAGAGGATAATTCTGATAGTGGTTTGCCCTCGATCAATTCTCGGTTTAATTTACTCGTGACAGAAAAATCAAGGATGTCAGGAATTTTTTTCCGATCAGTAGGCCAATGGCCGCACGATGCAACACCGTAATGATTTACCTGAATAACATTCATTAATTGACGTCCCCTTAGAGTAGTCATTCTTGCACCCCAGTAGGTATATGTTTGGCAATAAAGTCTCCGGCAACTATAAATCACTGACCCAGAGTTGCAAAAAACGTTTTATAGATATCTGCTGAAATGTTTTTATTTGGAAGGCAATATATTGAATCTATGACTAAACTTTCTTTGTCAAGGTCAACACATACAGAGGTTGCTTGAATTTCTGCAGTGCTATACTCATTCAGAACATAATGGCAAATACGATTTTTTATAATGATAGCAGTTCCTCCTCGACTTCTGCCCAAGAGATGTTTAGTATCATAGACTTTGTAACCATTTATTCTAAAATTATGTTTATCGGTTAAATGGGTTTCAGAAACCAGCATAAGATCAATTTCGTGTTTTGCAAGAAAATGCTGTAATTCTAGTTTGTGTTAGCTTAGGTATACAGTTTGCATTCCAGTGGCATATCTTCAGATAATTTATCGAAGACATTCAAGTTCCTGGATGATAATGGTTTGATTTTGCAGCATTGCTTGTGTCTAGTGCCATATCTTTATCGGCGAATATTTCAAATCGGTTTTTTAGCGGTAATTTTTCGACATTTAGTTTCTTATTTGCCAGTAGTTTTTCATTTTTTGGGCTATTTCTTTTCTGGTTTACAGCAATATATCGATCGATGCCATCTTGTATCATAATTATGTACATTACGTTTAATGCTCTCTATAATGCTAGTGTCGCTACTATGCTTTTCAGGGGGTATATTCATCAGGTCATTTACCATTTCTGGCTCTATATTCGATAATGCATTTGTTGAAGTTGATCGATGGATAGTACTTGCGACGGACGATTTTGTAGGCGTTCTTGTTATTGAAGTACTTTTTTGGTAAGGATTGCTGAAATTCGTAAAAGTGGAGATATCGCTTGTAGATGTATATGATGTAGTAACCAGCTATCAACTAAGATGCATTTTTTTAAATCTCATAATTCGCCGATATTTAAGCTCTATCCAATAAAAACCCAGCGGACACAATTTGAAGGATCCTCAGAATGAATGGCCAAATTCTGGAGTTCACAGTCATCAAGACATTTTAATGAAGCCAACAATAACATTATAAATATTGAAAGCTTTCAATAATCTCGCGATGCATTTCCATGAAATGTCTTTGTCTTACATCTCCTGAGGTTCAGTCAAAATTGCAGACGGATTTATATTCTACCGAAAATATTTCCATGAGTGAGAATAAAACTAGTCATCCGATCTCTACATATAATATACCAAGCAATTTATGAGCAATCCATCGAGTATAGATATGCCTCCCGTTCATAAGTAGCAAGGGTTCAGCCTAAAGACTTTTAGTACCCCCATTAGTTTTTAAGTAATCAACATGTGTTTAATTAAGCAAATTGAGTTCTATACCACCGAAGGGACACATCTTGTAAAAATTTCAATCTTCAAATATTCATTGGTTTAGTTTTGTATTTAAATCCATAATTGTCGACATCACACACGCCAATGTTTATTTGATTTTAAATCTCTTCATGAATCTATCCATCATAAACAATTTAGTGACATATTATGGGATTTTTTCTCGCTAATAAATTCATTTCACCTAGACGACGAATTTGAAGACGTACATTATGTATTTTAAATACGTCTGTATTTTTGAAAAGATTTTCAGAATCCCCAACTACTTGTTTTGGCTCAATATAGCATACAATCGCATACAGATTGGAAATTTTTCAATTTTTTAATGTGATTTCGATTAAATGTCATGTTGTCAACACCTTTTCATATTTATGTACGTTCATTCAATGGAAAAATCGTTTCCATTTTTTTTGCATTTTTTTTTATGTTCGCCTGATCCAAATAGCTGTGTATACAGCCATACTTATATTGATCGAATTGTTTTTGGTACAAATGAAGAAGTAAATCTTTATTTTTTATTTTTTTAATTCAATTCCATTCGTACATGTATGTAAGATGTGAAAATGAAATGCTCGTTTGTGCTTTTTTATGTTTTGCTGGTGAAAATGATTGTGGGTAGTCATATCGAGAAATAGAAAATTTAATTGGAATTATGTATCGGAATGGCACATGAATTGTTGTTAAATATGTATGAGTGTGTGGGGGGGGGGGGGGAGGAGATTGATTTTGTAAACTAGCATCGGCAACTTTTTTCACTTAAGTTTTTTGACTAAATGATACTGGGTAAGCTTAACACAAAACAGATAATAACATTGTATTATATCCTCACGTGAAAAATCTATCTGTATAATTCTGCCAAAACAGCGACGACTATTCGGAATGTCACATTTAGATTATATGATTGAATTACTAATTGTAAAACTAGAACATATCGTCATTGTTCTACTATCACATTACAGTTTTAGTTTTTGCAATCCTGTACAGAAATCCAACATATGCAGGTACACATAATATACAGGAACAAGGATTGTTTTCGTTCGCGCAAAATTTACAAAACAAACAAAAAAAGCTCCAAATATAACTTTGTTACAGTTTATAATATACATGAATATAAATTTCTACTGTATATGCAGTGCAACAAAAAAATGCTCTACCAAACTAATCCTCCTAAGGCATATTTGATAATGCAGCAGAATTGATATTTTAACAAAATGTAACAAAAAAACTTTGTACAGGATAAATTGAATTCAAAAACTATCGTAACTACCTGGTAACGTAAAATTGTTTTGGAACGTAATAAATACTTGAAAATATTTTTTTAGTTGGGGATTGGCGGGATGGACATTTAATGTGAAAATGTTTACCATGATGTTGATAAGTATACATTTTTATACTAAAAAGTTTTAACAATTTGGAAATGAGATCAAAAGAAATTTAAATAAGACCAAAGTTTTTTATTTGTATTTAAAATTGTAGAAAACTTTTTTTTTTTAATGCTGGTACCAATAGTTTTCCAATTTGAAGTTTATCTGGAAGTTTCGTATTTTTAAGTTAGTTGTAAAAAAATAAAGTTTCTGGAAAAACAAATGGATTGTTGTGATATGAAAGCGGTACGTTTGAATCAATTTTACGAGGAATTGACAAGGATCAGGCTGATTCCTAAGCGTCTCCAAATTCGTCGTCTAGTTGAAATGAATGTATTAGAGAGAACAAATCCCATAATACGTATCTAAATTGTTTGTGATATCTATCAAGAAGAAATATAAAATCAAATAAATATTGGAGGATGATGATGACATTTCTAGAAGACCAACCTGTGAGTATCGGCAACCTGTCCAAACGAAAGGTCGTCACCAATATTACAGCAGAGGGGACTACGATAATTCATTTTAGCTTTTTATTCTCACACTGGCGAGTTCGGAACAAAACGTGGCTCTAACCCAATAATCTTGAATTAACAAAAACATGATCTGTGGCCTCAGAACGAAAGGGTATAAAATCTTTTACTCAAGGAAATTTGTATCTGCACTCTTGGGAAACATAGTTTTAATTTTTTCTTCTTTCTCAATTCAGAAATGGTGTTTAAACTGCGGTCAGCCTAGAGGTTGGCAATGATAGTGTCTGGTTATGGGGATAATCCTCGAAGTGGAATAAAGGAAGATCGGTGTGGTACTTGCGTGTGATGCAAAAGCGCATCACACAGTCCGGGGAAATACAGGCATCAATGAAAGGGATGAGTTTGTATTTCATTACTTGCCGTGTGTATAGGTTTGGGTGGCGGTCCACCAGGACCAGGCATAGACACAAAAAGGTCCGTAGCCGTGTGTATACTAACCTTTCAGTTTGCAATATTAGGCAAGAACCCACATTTATTATTATTAACAGACACCTGTTTTCATATTCTGACCACCGAAATGTAACTTATAGTCACGATATTCATTTTGCTTCTCGGAAAGCCTTTCCCTCGGAAAGAAGGACAAACTGAAGCAAATATCGGGAAATGGGGCTCTGGTGGATGAACTGGAGTTTTGTAACCAGTACTTTAATATTGCTTGCCGAATTAGTCTAGGGAGCCCAGGGATGCGTAGCCCCGATACTTGTCGCCCCCCAAGCGGACGGCTTTTTGACAGCTTCTATTGTATAATCCTTGGGACTAGAGATGTACTATTCTTTAAGCAGGTGAGCCCTCCTTAATTAGGCGGGTACTTAAGAGAACGTCGTCCTATCTTCTATTCTCTAGAGCACAGATATAAATGGATTACTACTGGAGCTGGAGGGAGAGCGTATAGCATTGGTTGCTTACATAAATCACGTTGCGATAGCTCTCTCTGAACAATGGCAAATTACGAAAGAAGCCACTAATTGTGTACTGGGAGTTACCTCGTCTAAGACAGAGCTGGCACTATTTACTAACGAGTTTATGTTCCACCATATTCCATTTGACCTTTTTGGTAAACAGATAACGGTAAATGCAGTTGTGCAACTCTCAAATGTATCTCACGGGAAATATCTTCAATCAGTTCACTCGACGATAAGTAGTTCGCCATACTATAGAATGAACTGGCGAACCTCAATTATATTACACCGAAAGGGTAAATACAAAAACTTTATGTTTCGAGAAAGGTTTTCGAACCGTATTCCCTTCAAGTGAATCCAAGGGGAACCTGTCAATATCGGAAACCGATCCTATGTCTTGATTGACGGCTTCAAGCTAGATGACAGAATGGAATCTTGTGTGTTCTGCGATAAATTGAATATACAAATTTCTGCTCATCTTCCTGATTACTAAACCCATTATGTACCAGGTTGAGATGACATAGGTTAAGGATGACACGAATTAAGTGCCGTGAGTCCAAAAAAGCAACAAAAAAATCCGTTTGTCTATCTGGATGCCTCGTTCGAAGGTTGAGTTAGGGATTGGTTTGCGGATCGAGTTGGGGTTTAAATGGAATTGAGTTGGGCTTGGGTTAGGATTTAATGAGCAGTTGCAGTGTTGGGCGTTGAGTTGTTGTGATTTAGTTGGAGTTGAGTTTAGGTTGGGTTAGGGTTTAATGAGCAGTCCGGCTATGGATTTATTTGTTTGTTGAATTGACGGTTGAATTAGTGTTATCTTGAGCTGAGTTCATGCACGCATGTAGTTTTAAGACGACGCTGTGAGTTGGGACTCATGCAATTTGGGAGTTTGGGGTTGATTTAAGGGCTGGGTTACATGGGGAAAAAAAATGTTAAATGGGGAATTTATTTGAGACTGTGTTTAGGTTCGCGTTGGAAGTTAGCTTGAGTTACTTTGAGTTGAGTTCATATACAAATGTAGTTGATTATGTTGCGTTATTTTGAGGATTGAGTTGGTTGTGAAGTTTAGGGTTAAGTTTTAGGTTGATTGTGGGTAGAGTTACAGAATAAGTTAGGAATGAGTTGTGTTCCTAGACATATGAAATTTTTGAACTTGTTGGATTAGGGATTGAGTTTAGAGTTGAGTTTAGAGATCAGTTGGTATTTGAGTTGAGGTTGAGTTGAGGTTTAGTTAGAGGTTCAATGCGGATATAATATGCGGATGTTATTTGGGGAGCATTTTAGGTTGAGTTGTAAGTTAGGTTGAGTTGAGTTCATATGTGCATGCATTTTTTCAAACCATGCTGATTTGGAGATTGCGTAGAGTAATGAGTTTCGAGTTGTGTTGAGGGCTGAATTTGTGATCAATTTGGGGTTGATTAGGGTTAAGTTGAGGCATCCCAGAAGCCATTATCTTCTCGTTTATGATTTTTTTTTTGTAACCTCTAGCACGACATCTAACTAGGTAAATCATTAAACACGTCATCGTGCATGATTCACATCGCAAACATAAAGATCGATTCACATTATGCATAAAAAGTTTATATGTGATAATTTCATTTATTTTTCCAATGGTGTACTCAAAATCTGTTTTGGCTGAAATTTCATCTGAAAACAATTTGTGTTAAATGTTGAACGGGGTTGTGATTAACCGAACGCAAGCCAAACGTAAATGATTACCAATTAATATTGACAACACTAAATTGAAAACGAGCAACAAACTAAATGAAATTACGAGTATACGACAAGTTTCTTTTTTTTTTCTTGCTTCATCTTTAAGATGAGATAACAAATTGAAAAATCAAGTCTCCACAATTTACCATTTCCTTTAAACCAAAAATGTTTTTTTTTCTTTTATTTTTCTTAACATTTTTTCTTGTACCATTTGAAACGAAAAAAAAATAGTTCCTTCAGGATACATAAGATAAAAGTTTATCGTTTTTAAATGGATTTCTACTCCTTTTTCTGTTTCCGCAATACAAGAAAAAAAAACTACGAATTGTTGGGTATATTTATAGTACTACAAATTTATTAGACAGAGGAACCCCATGCACACACACACAAAGGATAAATTTGTAAAGACAGACAAAATAAAAGTTGAAATCCGAAATTATTTAAAAGGAAACTAAAATTTAAGGGATACGACACACACACACACACACACACATTTAACAATTTAAATAAGGAGTGAAATAAGACAAATTTTGTGCAAAAATATCATAAAAATTTGTTTCAATTTTCTTTGTGCGAGAGGGGTTGTGAGTTGAGCTTTCTCAGAAAAGTATATATAAAAGGATAAACATTTTAAATCAAACATTTTTTTTTATTTTGTAAATACGCAAATTGAAGTAAATTTTTGTTAAGATTTTAGATAGTGGCGTATATAGTGTTTACATGACAAGAGATAAGCAACAATAAAACAAAACGGGGAATTAAATTTTTGGGTTGACTTAAAGCACAATGTAATGCTTTTATTGATCGGAAAATTTGGTTTCCTAACATATACATAGTTTAGTTTTCGTTCAGGATATCAGTATTGAAACATAATGCACATGGATTAAATCTATCAGCACACAGTATACAAAGAGCTTTATAAAAAGCTTTTTCTGATTATAGTATATGATGAAAGGGAAAGAATCTTTTTGTTCTGTAATTTTTTTTTATTTCTTTAAAGAAACATTAACAACAACAATCAATATTATGTGCAAGAATAAAGAATAAGAAGATGAAGAACTAAATCATCTGTAACAATAAGCAATTTTCTATCAATTTTCCAAAAAATAAAATTAAATATCGTTTCTTGTCTTTTGATACTTTTTATTTAATCAATGTTTTCAAAAAAAGTTTTATTTAGATAAAGCTTTCCATTTTATATTATATTGTTGTTGCTGTTTGTACGTTTAGATACGTTCTAAATTGAACAGAATAAATGCGCTATACATTTATAAGAGATAAGCGAAACAGCACACACCCACACACACACACAGACAGACGAACCTTCGATAGTTGATAATAATTTTATATATTTAATTTTATCAATCTAAAAGTTTTTTTATCTGTTATCAGCGGTTGAATATTTGTTGTGGCATTGTTGGAGCTTTTAGTTTTTCACACATATACGAACGAAAGCAAAATAAAATACAAGCAAGAATGGAAAAGTTTCATACGCTTTTTCTACTTCTTAGTAATTTGGTATCGTATCTACTTACATCTGTATAATATAATTAGATAAAGAAGTTAGAAGGATCTTTGTTTTTATCCTACCTACATACTTTGCGCGCTGTAGGTTACACAAGGAAAAAGCTTGTGATGATTTTTTTTTGTTTCGTTTTAGTTTTAGTTATTCTAGAACTTTCCGAACTACTTAAATTAGGTTTTATTATATTATATTATCATTATATTACTCGTACAATGCTTGAAATTCTTCTCATTAAAGGGTGATAATAATATTAGATGAAAAAAGTTTGCCTTTTACATTGAGATTGGATTGGTTTAAGATAAAATGCATTTGTTTGTGCTTTTGTGTGGTTAATGTGAATAGATTCTGACATTATGGTTGGTTTTTTATAAGTATTAATTTAATTAAAATTTAACATAATTTTAAACTGAATCCTGAAAATCCGAATAAAGTTATATTCCTTTAGTACAATTCAGTTTTGCTAAAGCTAAATCCAAAAATGTAATTATCTGTTAAAGGGAGGTGCACGGAGACTTTAGTTCACTTAGCAAATCGCTGGATTTAGAGTATTTTACACCAACATGAAAATATTCAAGTCTGAAAGTAAAAACTAGACATCTATAAAGCCTGATAAGATCAGTTACCACCTATGGTTGCTATTCTTGGACAATGACAGCACAAAACATCTAGAAAATTGCTGTAACTGGGCGTAAGGATGTTAGAATTATTTTTGGTCAAATTAAACGAGGTCAGAAACGATCTCGATAAAGTTAATATCATCAGCCATCTATTTATTTTAGACACAGAATTGACATTTTTCAATGTTGTGTAATGTTATTGTATAGCAGTTAGGATATCCCTAATAATCTCTTGTGTATAAGCGAACCTTCATATTATCTCTTCAGACAGACCTTTTTCAGTATACGATCCCCGCTTGGTAACTAAGGAATGCCTAGTATAGCAATTAAGTCTCAAACTAAAGTATGGGTTAAACTGAACCATCCAATAGTTAAAGATAGACATTTCATTAAAAATTATTTTTTACCATCACATCAACGTAAATATTTGATATATCCATCTTAATTTGCAAAAATTTCATCCTGGAAAGCCTGCACGGACGGAGTTTCAGCAGAAGTAACTTTTTCAATGGCGTCCGGAACTTTAGGTATATCTCCTGCTTTGAGGCAGATCTTGTTTTTAATACTCACTTACGTATTTCTGTTGATGTTGATGTCTTTTATATTTTGTCGACCATCAGTTTATCCAGTTTTATATTCAAAACTTAAAAAAAACTGACATTTGACCTAATGGTCACAACTTTGCTCCTGAAAATTAACTCAACTCTAAAATCAATCCGTAACCGAACTCGTTAATTAATCTTTATTTTAACCTTTTACTTAATTTATAAATCAATCTACAACTCAATCGCAAGGCAATGCTTACCCCAATCAAATAATAAGCTAAACCCTGAAAAGCTACCCTAGGTATATTCTTAAAGCTAGATAAAAAAAAAACAAATGAGTATGATAAAGAAAAATTAAATTTTTTATTTATGTTCTTAATTATTTTTATGGCATAATTATTAAACGTCGATTATATATAATATTACGTTAATTTGACTTACAGTACGATGTGAGCAATATAATGTTGATTGATGTGCTGCATGACGCGTTGCATGCTACGTTGCATACTTTTTACTATTGCATGAAGTAAATTTAAAAAAATGATAATTGTATAATTGTGTAATTGTGTTTATTTAATTAGTAAATAAAATAAATTCATTTACCTGCCTCAAAAGGAGGGTAAATTCAATAATAAAGGCAAATATTTGTGTCTAGATTATGTATTTTCGTTTTTTTTACACGAAATGAGGACTATTTATCACAAGATTTCTGTCTTACACTATATAAGTAGTATTGTAGTTATAATGCAAAACATTCTATAATCGTTTATCGTTGAAGTGACAGTGGATAATAAAAAAAAAAATATTGTTTGTGAATGCCTGACCAAATTGTTTTTGAATTTCTGTTCAACTTTTGCCTTAGAGAAGTACGTTAATAATTATTTAATTAATTTAAAGTGACCGTGAACAGCAAAAACATATTGTTTGTGAATATTTGACAAATTTAAATTACTACACAAGTAGTACTGTGCGTATAATGCAAAACATGCTATAACTGTGTATCGTTGAAGTGATAGTGAATAATAAAATTAAAAATATTGTTTGTAAATATCTGAAATAAAATATCTTGAAATTTTATCTTTGAAATAATAGTTTTGATAATTTGAAATGAGTGAATTATAGAAAAATATTACAAGTGTTGTTATTTAGTATGTGGTAATAATTCGTGATAATGTCTTTATTATATCACTGCTGTAAACCATTTTTTGGTGCAAAGTGCAGTGATAATTCGCTAAAGAAAGACTTGTGTATTTGAATCTAGCTCGAGAATTAAGCACTTTATCAAAATTGTATATTTGTAACACATGTTACTTAAAGCTAAGAAAAATAAAATTGAATACAATATACAACCGACACTGCAGTTGGAAACGAAGAAACGATCGAAAATCCGATTGCTGAAGGTAGCGGCTCAGCAGATTCTTATTTAGTAGATTCAGATTTAATGAAAGTACAACGGCTTGAATTAATTGAAAGTAACAACGAACATTTGCAACCTCATGTGATAGAGCAGTTCTCACTGGTAAAAAGAAAATTATCTGAGAGGACCGGATACCTCAAACGAAAGTCAAATGAACTTTTGACAGTGATTCAAAAAACGTTAGATTGCGACGAGGAACCAACGTGCTCCGAAAAGGAAAAGAAGATTTTGTATTATGAAGAGATTATGAAAAACATCAAACACCAGTTTGATGAAGGGAATTATGAAGACAAGAAGAAATTATTAATATTACTACCAACGCAAATGAAACATCAATAAATTCAAGATTATTTTAAAGAAAGTGCTACCCGTTGTTTAAGTAATTGATCACTGCAAGGAACTTCAAGGACAAAAATGTACGTTTTCTTCAATAACTAATAGCAGTATCCCTAAAAATAAGATATCAGACGCAACACAGAGCTTAGTAGAAAGTTTTTTTGAAGATGATGAAATAAATCGAATGATGCCGGTGTAACAACCGCTTGTGGTTGTTATGTTTTATTTGATCTGAATCTGTAATTACGGTTGGAAATCCCGGCAAGGTTGCATGTTTATCCACTGCGCTGCCTAAAATCTCTTCCACTACACGTCATTCTTTCTTTGGCTTAATTTGTAATAGAAAATATATTTTTTTTTTTGGTAGAGTGTACCATTTAGCATTTTATACTTCTCCGTATTTTGGTCGGTTACTCGATTCGTTTTATCATTTTTTGTTTGATGGTATGTAATGACGTGTAGTGGTTGGCGTGTTGCTTCATCTGTTTTGTTTTGGTTAGCGCGTGGATTTTCCATGTAAATGGAATATTCCAGAAAATTGGTTAATTAGTGTTGGTGTGTGCGAATCGATTTTGGATGATGTCGTATGTGTACGTCATCCGAAATTTATCGGTCGGGTTTTTTTATATGGGTAAATATTTTTTTGGGTGGGGGAAAAATTATGTTTGTTACGCGTCGGGAATTTTATTTTTGAGAGTCTAGTTTTTGATATTGAAAGGGAAAGTCAAGTATGGTGTGGCTAAGGTTTTCGACTAGCCAAATTTTTTGTATATCTTTCATTTTTTTTTTTATATAAAGTCAAGTTTAAATTTTTTTTTAAGATTGAACCGATTGGTACATCGTAATTAAGTAAATAATTAATAAAAAAAAAAAAATAGTTTAAATTTAGTGTATTACAAATAATTAGTAATAAGTATGTCTGATATGATTTTTCTCATTAAACAATGAAATTGAAATTTAAGATAATAAGTTGAGTGTGCCTGATGGCAGTTGTACATTTTTATTTTTTTTGCGATTATTATTAGTGCGAGCGCACATATTAATTTTTATGTGGCAATTCAATTATAAATTTTTTTTTTGGTTGGTTCATTTTTTGAGTGATAAACTGTATTAGTGACATGAGCCAGTTTTTATATATAAAATCTATTTAAGGCTGTGGGCCATTAGTTTTTTTTGATTATATTTATATATGTATATATAAATAAAGGAAAAAGTATATGTAATAGCACATAATAGAAACTTTCAATTGTTTTATTTGAGTTCCTGGATGTCGTGTTGAAACTTAATTGTTCATTAATTATTTGAAAGAGTCAAGTACTTGCTTCAGTGATAGTATGTCAATAAACATTTTAATAACTGAAGTTTAATAAATGTGTTATCGAAGTCGAGACCAATAAAAAAAAAAAAACACCGTTAATAATCAGTCCTTGGCCTAACCTAAAAAGTGCTAATAATAAAATAATAATAATTCCTAATACAAGAAATTAAACCAATATTGTGATAGTTTTGTGACTTAATTTGATCTTAGAGCCACCAAAGATCGTTGTTGGTTGTGCTTATATTAAGTAAGATCGTACAAATTTTGAACACCCTGCTAATTAAGGGGGTGTACGTGAGTTATTGGGTTTGTGGCAGCAACTCCGCCAATCGGAGTGGGGTTCGTGCGAGGGATCCTGCGTCGGCGCTGTTGGTAGCTGTTTTGTGGTCGGTCGGGCCAAATTGGTTGTGTTTTGTTCAGGTAAGGTGTCACCTGATAAAATATATAAGAAATCAGGTGCACCGCGTGGGTTTTTTTTATTTTTTTGTAAAATTTATTTTTGTGAGCCAAACTTGACTCTTGGTTTTATTATTATATTTTTTTTTATTATATATATATATATATAAATTTTTACGGTTTTCAGATTTCGGGTGACGTCACGTACGACGCACCCCAAAATAATCGATTCGCACCACATTTTGTTGTAATTCATCTAACGGTTCATTTTCCTTTTAAATTTCTTTTCATTTCATTTTTTTCTTTTGTCTGATTTGGGTTTTTCATCCGTAATTTCTGGTTGTTTCTTTTTATCATTTGCAAGTTAATTTAAGTGATGTGTAACTAAATAGTTTTGGGTGATCGCGTGAGGATGGGCGGCCTTATGCTGACCTAGGCCTTGAGCAGGGTCGCCGGAGTGGCACCGGCGTCCCTGTCGGACGCAAATTTTGTTTTTATGATTATCTACCACTGTGGTCGTGGCACAGTAGAATAATTTTCTTGTCCCCTTCGTTTTATCTCTATGCGGTTTTCAAGCATAGTAATATGTCTGGTAACCCCCACGCCTAGCGGCGAGCTTCAGCCAGTGCAATACCGCAACCAGACCTCTATTGCTATGTTCTGTTTAACAAAATCCCTTTTGGGGGATTTTGTTACAGTGGCGCCCAAAACTTCGGCTAATTTTTTTTTTGCATTTTCGTCTTTAATGTCACAATTTTTTTTCAGCTTACTTGTTGTGAGTACCACGTGCAAAGTCCAACGCTTGCGTTGTTTGAGCTTGCACGGGTGCTCACATCAACGTTTTCTGCCCGATCAACATTCAAATCTGCATTGCAACCAGCGTAAGCTGTTTGATTGCATGCAGATGAGAATGTTGATCCCTATTCTCAGCTCGTCTGATGAATGGGCTTACCATTTCTGCCATGTGGCATTGATTGTGGTTAAGCTCATTCTTCTTTCGTTCTGAGTTTAGTCTTATTAAATTTTTAGAGTCTTCGTACCTTTTAATTAACGTAATTTTCTATTTCAGTCCGACTACCTACATGGGGAGGGATCACAGCATGTTCTAACCTTTGGTTATTTGATCTTGCTGGATCGCTCGTCATGTTGGTTCCATGTGTCATGGGTGTTGGGATCGCGAACTTGTTGTTTCCACCAATGTGGTGTTGATTGGACAGTTCGTGATCGCAGTACTCATTGGCACATCTTTAGTCAATTTCTACTTTCAAGTAAAATTTTATTTTCAATTTTTTTTTGTTCAATTCTAATTAAACTACTGGGACCACAGTGGTAATTTTTATTTATTTTTATTATTATTATAGCGTTCACGCCTGGCTCAGCATGGGGCCGTGCTCACTTCTCATGTGATCACACTTCTTTGATTATATTCTTCATTTTTTTCATTTTTTGTTTTGGGTATTTTATTTCTTTGGGAACATTTATTTCTTATTGTTTGTTTTTCAGCTTTGGTTAGTGGAGCCGCTAACATCTGGTTAATAATTTTAGTTATTTCAGTTACTTATGGTAGTGGATTTCTTATTCCATTTCGTTACTTTGATTTTTGTTTACAGTTATAAGTTAAAAGTTTATACTAATTTTGATTATTTTTTTGTTTATTTACATTAAAGTTTTTCGGTTTTGGAAATCCTTAAATTACTATTTAATTTAATTAATATTTTTTTTATTATTCGATAATTTTTTTTTTTCGGGAATCTTTTTATTGATATTTAAAGTAAATTTTTTTTTTCTTTCGGTAATTTTTTTTGTGTATATACATATATATATATATATATATATAAATATAATTCATTTTCTTTATTTTATTTTTTTTTGTCTCTCACATTCAGTTCAATAGTAAACTCAGTAAACATAAATTCTTTTTGTCCTTTAAATTATATTGAGGTATTAAGCAACACTTTAGATTCCAACACATTACCTTGGGATAGACTGGCGAGTACGGATGAGAAAAAGGTTTTGAGTTGAGCGCTAGTTCAGTATTGACGCGAGTGGTCCAGTGGATAGTAATTTGTGCTCGCAGCTCCTCAAACAGCCCGGCTTGTGGATATCTACTTGGTCATAGTGAGTCTAATTTGAGATTGGTGCTTCAATATATGTTTTCAATAAATTTCTTTAAATAATTAATTAATAATTTAAAAATTTTTTTTTCTGCTTTAAATTAAGTAATTCTATCTTGTTTTTTCATATATATATATATATATATATATATTCAAATATTTTTATAGTTAATTTTTTTTTGATGGGTAAAATTTATTTTTTTTCAGTAATTGCTTCAATTAAATAATTTGTTTGATTTTTTTTGTGGAATTGCCAGTATCGCTGGTCTTCATTTGGTATTCAGTTGTAGCTTTAAATTTTACTAACTTTTGGTTTAGGTAACTTTAATTATAACTATAATTTATTCAGTTTTCTATAAAGTAAATATAAGTTAGAAATTTTTTAAAATAATATTGTTAATTTACATTTGTCGAAAATTAACTCTCATTACGTTTAAAATCACGTTTAAATTCAATTTTGGTTAATTTTTTTTTGTAGCTTTAAATTTTTTTTTTTTTCTTCTCTGTTTCACTCAATCTTTTCATAATGGACGAATTAATTAAGGCATTTAATGTGGATCCTAATTCAATTGATCAGGCGGAAATGATGAGAGTATTGACGGCTCAAGTTCAACTGCTGACCAACGAAGTGAGAATACAGCTGGATGCGGAACAAGCAGCCGGTGTGCATAGTCAGTTAAATCCAACGTTAAAAATTCCTGTTCCGGAGGTGTCTTTTGGGCCACCTCCTCACCCTGATTTTGCTGGTCCTGCAAGAGATCCACTTGTTTCCACGGCGATAAACCCGCAGGACAATAATTTGCCTGAATTAACTCATTCTTTCATGGAACCTGTCTCTAAAGAGCGTTCATCTCCGGAGCAGGCTACCCAACGTTCCAATTTTCAGTCAGCACCAGATGCTAGAGATCTTCATAATAGTACTTTGAATCCCGTGCCTTCAGCAATTCATAATCCACCTGTTCAGTTCAACTCCGATTTCAATAGACGTTCCTTATCTCGATGTGGGATTTCCTACACAGGTTCACCTTCTGGCATAACTGTGGACATGTTCCTTTTCCAGCTGGACTCTGTAGTGAAATCCAACAATCTCTCACCTTCTTCTGTACTTCTGGATCTGCATCTTGTCCTGAAAGATGTGGCACTGCAGTGGTACTGGACCTACCGCAGGTATAATCCTTCAGCACCTTGGGATAGCCTCCGATTAGCCTTCCAAGAAAGATTTAAAGATAGGCGTACTCCCTACGAAATTCGTCGTATGGTTGAGTCTCGCAAACAGTTACCTAACGAATCATTCTTGGAGTTTTATCATCACATGTGGAATTTGGCCCTGCAGTGTCACACCCCTTACAGCGACGATGAATTCATACAACTACTGATGAACAATATGAAGCCTGTCCTTCAGTATCAACTTACTGATCGACACTTCTCACATATCAATGAGCTCATCAAAAGTTGTACTTCATGGGAAGATTCGCTAAAACGTTTTCGTTCTCCACCTGATTACTCGATGCACCCTCGTCGTAGTATCAATGAACTCGGTGTTGAGAGTATGTATGATTCAGAACCAGTCGTTCCAACTTCTAATCCGTCAGTTTTATCCGCAGATACGTCAGGAACCGCATATCGCGTGCCATCTGGTGTTTTTGTTCCGACGTCCGAATCTGTGCAACATATTTCTGCGATTAGCCCAAGTCACTCTTACCGTGTCCCAATGGGAACATCGGCTACAACTTCTACGTCATTTAAATTCCCTTCTACTTCAACTACACCTAATGTAAACAATACCGCCAGATCTGGCCGCAATTACATTTGCTATAATTGTTCTGATATAGGGCATGGTTTTCGAGACTGTCCTCGTCCTCACTTGGGTGCCTTTTGCTATCGTTGTGGTCTCAAAGGCACCATTTCAACAAATTGTGTTCGTTGTGCGGGAAACCAGATCAGTGGTTCATGGAGATCGGGGAGCCAGGAACCACAGACCATCTCAACCCCAACAATAATTACCAAAGTAGATACAGTCAGCAATACCGACCCAGAGTTTCGGAAGAGACTGATGCCAGGTGGGAAGAATCAGTCGAACCAGTGAAAGTTCGCGTTGAGTCCTTTGACTCCGCAATCTCTTCTGGATCTGGTTCAGCTGGTTCCGACTTAATGGTATCGGACTCTTGCTTGCCTGTTTCTCCACCTGAATGTCGAGTAAATTCCTTTTCCAAATTGGAACACTCCATTCCTTCAACTTCTTCATTTCACAATAGTTCTAATTTTTCTGATTCCGTTCCATCTATCCCCAACACTTTTGGGAAGCTCAACTCAACTCAGTTACTTCGCTCAAAAAAATACTGGGAGCAACGTCGGATTTTGCGATCCTTTGTTGTTTCTTCAGTACTCGGTTCTGAGACAAGCGATAAACGGCCCTATGCCGATATTCTTGTCAATGATGTTCCATACCGAGGTCTATTAGATAGTGGAGCGAGTGTAAGTGTGTTGGGTTGTGGTTCTGAAAAGTTGTTGGCGGACAATAATCTTCATATTCATAATTTTCCTACTTCTATTCAGACTGCGAGTGGTCAATCTCAGAACGTCATTGGTTACATAAATGTTCAGGTTAGCTTTAACTCCCAATCTCATTACATGCGATTCTTTTTAGTACCTTCTCTAAAGCAATCTCTTTATTTAGGGATTGACTTTTGGAATAAATTCGGCATTACTTTGCAATTACCTGCGTTGAGTGAATTATCGGACTCCGCAGAAATATCTTGTTCTCCTAAATTCCATTCTCTCTCTCCAGATGATAACTTAAAGCTCTCTACAATAGTTAAAAAATTTCCGTCAAGTGCTAAAATGGGTCTTGGACGAACTACATTAATCTCTCATGAGATTGATGTTGGTGAATCCAAGCCTGTTAAGCAACGTTTTTACTCTGTTTCTCCTGCTAAGCAAAAACTAATGTACGATGAGCTAGATAGGATGTTATCACTGGATGTGATTGAAGAAAGCCACAGTTCATGGTGTTCTCCTGTCACCATGGTGCATAAGGCTAATGGCCAAGTACGCTTGTGTTTGGATGCCCGTGAGGTGAACAAGGTGACGGTCAGGGATGCGTATCCGCTTCCACTTATCAACGGATTGTTGGGTCGTTTGGATCAAACTCGCTATATATCAACTATTGATCTAAAAGATGCCTTTTGGCAGATCCCTCTCGACCCGCAATCCCGAGATAAGACGGCGTTTACTGTCCCTGGTCGTCCCTTGTACCACTTCAAGGTCATGCCCTTTGGGTTGTGCAACGCTCCCCAAACACTGTGTCGCCTTATGCATCGGGTGATTCCTTATCAACTGCACGACAAAGTATTCGTCTACCTTGATGATTTATTGGTTACTTCGTCCACGTTTGATGAACACTTGGAACTTTTGGAAGTTGTGGCTTCGTTGCTAGTAAAGGCTGGTTTGACCATAAATTTGGAAAAGAGTCAGTTTGTTTTGAAGGAGGTTAAATACCTGGGTTATTTAGTGGGTGATGGTTGCCTTCGCACCAACCCAGAAAAATGTAAAGCAATTAGGGAATTTCCACGACCAAAAACGACTAAACAGATACGTAGTTTCTTGGGTTTATGTGGGTGGTATAGGCGTTTTATTAAAAATTTCGCGTCTTTAGCTGCTCCACTAACCGATCTGACAGGGAAAAAATCTAAGTCTAAATGGAATCTTCACGCTGAGGAATCCTTCCAATCTCTTAAAGTATCTTTATCGTCTGCTCCTGTTTTAGCTAATCCTGACTATGGGCGCCCTTTCTTCATCCAATGCGACGCAAGTGCTGTTGGCGTGGGTAGTGTACTTTTTCAGCTTGATCCTGATGGCGCTGAACACCCCATTGAATTCTTTTCGCACAAACTTAATGCCGCTCAGAGGAATTATTCTGTAACTGAGTTGGAGTGCTACGCAGCAGTACTTAGCGTCCAAAAATTTCGGCCCTATATCGAGGGATACCCGTTCACGATTTATACTGATCACGCTAGTCTCCGCTGGTTGATGTCCCAAAAAGATCTATCTGGTAGACTCGCCCGCTGGAGTTTAAAGCTGCAAGCGTACAAATTTGATATCGGATATCGTAAAGGAACGGTGAATGTTGTACCTGATGCCCTTTCTAGAGCTTTTTATAGTGAGCCCACAGACGATGTAAGTAACGATCAACCTTTTCCTCCTGTTGAAACTACTTTGAATGATGATTCCTCCTTACTTTGTGATTCTCCTGTTATACAAGAAAATGTGTCTAGTTTAAATTCTTCAAGTGACAATTCGGTTCTACATATTGATCTTAACTCTTCAGCTTTTCAGGACGATGAATATGTACAACAGATCAATCGAGTACAACTATTAAAAGATTGCGATCACAACTTCAAAATTCGTGATAATAAACTCTTGATCTTACCTTCCTACGCTTCTCGTTATACGTCCACTGATTTGTCTGAATGGAAGTTAGTAGTTCCGTTGTCCTTGACTGCAAACTTAATTGAACTGGCTCATTCTTCTCCTACTTCTGCTCATATGGGTATTAAAAAAACTGTAGAACGACTTCAACGGCAATTTTTCTGGTTTGGTATGACTAAACAAATCAAACTTTTCATCTCTAATTGTTTACAATGCAAGATGAATTAGCCTGTAAATTTTAGCACTCAACCTTTGATGGGTTCTCAAACTGAGTCTACCAGACCTTTTGAAAAATTGTTCGTTGATTTCCTTGGACCTTATCCTCGCTCCAAACGAGGTAATACCTGTATCGCTATAGTGTTGGATCATTATTCAAAGTTTGTTCTAGTCAAGCCTTTGCGAGAAGCTTCCGCCTCTTCTCTGTGTAGCTTTTTGGAAAATGAGGTGTTTTTACTTTTCTCTGTGCCTGCAGTGATTACTTCTGATAATGGCAAACAATTCATATCTAACTTATTTAAAGATCTCTTAAAAAAATATAATGTTGATCATATACGTACTCCTATTTACTCTCCTCAAAGCAACGCTTCTGAGAGAGTTAATCGGACGTTACTGTCTAGTATTCGTTCTTATCTTGATGATCATGCACATAATGAATGGGATTGCCATCTCTCTGAAATCACTGCGGCATTGCGAAATGTTAAACACGACGTCACGAATTTTTCTCCTCACTATTTGGTCTTTGGTCAACACATGTCACTAAACGGTTCAGATTATGCTTTACGTAAACTTTTATCTCCTCACGATGATAACGAAATACATGTGTTGTCCAAATCTAATAGATTGAATCTTATTCGTGATCAAATAACTCATTACCTGAAAGTTGCACATGAGAAATCAGCGGTTCGATATAATTTGCGTAGTAAAACTAGGAATTTCCTGCCTAATCAACCTGTGTTTGTCCGATCCTTCGCACAAAGTAGTGCTCCGGATAGATTTTCTGCAAAGTTAGCTGCTAAGTTTATTCCTGCTTTTATCACTGATAAAATCGGAACAGTCTCTTATAATATCAGAAATCTTGATGGAAAACCTTTGGGCGTTTATCATGCTAAGGATATTCGGTTATAACCAATTATTAGTGAATTTTTTTCTTTCCCTCTTACTTTATGCCTGGCTTTGAGATCTTTTCTCGGGTGTGAGTCGTCCCCACGCTGTAACAACCGCTTGTGGTTGTTATGTTTTATTTGATCTGAATCTGTAATTACGGTTGGAAATCCCGGCAAGGTTGCATGTTTATCCACTGCGCTGCCTAAAATCTCTTCCACTACACGTCATTCTTTCTTTGGCTTAATTTGTAATAGAAAATATATTTTTTTTTTTGGTAGAGTGTACCATTTAGCATTTTATACTTCTCCGTATTTTGGTCGGTTACTCGATTCGTTTTATCATTTTTTGTTTGATGGTATGTAATGACGTGTAGTGGTTGGCGTGTTGCTTCATCTGTTTTGTTTTGGTTAGCGCGTGGATTTTCCATGTAAATGGAATATTCCAGAAAATTGGTTAATTAGTGTTGGTGTGTGCGAATCGATTTTGGATGATGTCGTATGTGTACGTCATCCGAAATTTATCGGTCGGGTTTTTTTATATGGGTAAATATTTTTTTGGGTGGGGGAAAAATTATGTTTGTTACGCGTCGGGAATTTTATTTTTGAGAGTCTAGTTTTTGATATTGAAAGGGAAAGTCAAGTATGGTGTGGCTAAGGTTTTCGACTAGCCAAATTTTTTGTATATCTTTCATTTTTTTTTTTATATAAAGTCAAGTTTAAATTTTTTTTTAAGATTGAACCGATTGGTACATCGTAATTAAGTAAATAATTAATAAAAAAAAAAAAATAGTTTAAATTTAGTGTATTACAAATAATTAGTAATAAGTATGTCTGATATGATTTTTCTCATTAAACAATGAAATTGAAATTTAAGATAATAAGTTGAGTGTGCCTGATGGCAGTTGTACATTTTTATTTTTTTTGCGATTATTATTAGTGCGAGCGCACATATTAATTTTTATGTGGCAATTCAATTATAAATTTTTTTTTTGGTTGGTTCATTTTTTGAGTGATAAACTGTATTAGTGACATGAGCCAGTTTTTATATATAAAATCTATTTAAGGCTGTGGGCCATTAGTTTTTTTTGATTATATTTATATATGTATATATAAATAAAGGAAAAAGTATATGTAATAGCACATAATAGAAACTTTCAATTGTTTTATTTGAGTTCCTGGATGTCGTGTTGAAACTTAATTGTTCATTAATTATTTGAAAGAGTCAAGTACTTGCTTCAGTGATAGTATGTTAATAAACATTTTAATAACTGAAGTTTAATAAATGTGTTATCGAAGTCGAGACCAATAAAAAAAAAAAAACACCGTTAATAATCAGTCCTTGGCCTAACCTAAAAAGTGCTAATAATAAAATAATAATAATTCCTAATACAAGAAATTAAACCAATATTGTGATAGTTTTGTGACTTAATTTGATCTTAGAGCCACCAAAGATCGTTGTTGGTTGTGCTTATATTAAGTAAGATCGTACAAATTTTGAACACCCTGCTAATTAAGGGGGTGTACGTGAGTTATTGGGTTTGTGGCAGCAACTCCGCCAATCGGAGTGGGGTTCGTGCGAGGGATCCTGCGTCGGCGCTGTTGGTAGCTGTTTTGTGGTCGGTCGGGCCAAATTGGTTGTGTTTTGTTCAGGTAAGGTGTCACCTGATAAAATATATAAGAAATCAGGTGCACCGCGTGGGTTTTTTTTATTTTTTTGTAAAATTTATTTTTGTGAGCCAAACTTGACTCTTGGTTTTATTATTATATTTTTTTTTATTATATATATATATATAAATTTTTACGGTTTTCAGATTTCGGGTGACGTCACGTACGACGCACCCCAAAATAATCGATTCGCACCACATTTTGTTGTAATTCATCTAACGGTTCATTTTCCTTTTAAATTTCTTTTCATTTCATTTTTTTCTTTTGTCTGATTTGGGTTTTTCATCCGTAATTTCTGGTTGTTTCTTTTTATCATTTGCAAGTTAATTTAAGTGATGTGTAACTAAATAGTTTTGGGTGATCGCGTGAGGATGGGCGGCCTTATGCTGACCTAGGCCTTGAGCAGGGTCGCCGGAGTGGCACCGGCGTCCCTGTCGGACGCAAATTTTGTTTTTATGATTATCTACCACTGTGGTCGTGGCACAGTAGAATAATTTTCTTGTCCCCTTCGTTTTATCTCTATGCGGTTTTCAAGCATAGTAATATGTCTGGTAACCCCCACGCCTAGCGGCGAGCTTCAGCCAGTGCAATACCGCAACCAGACCTCTATTGCTATGTTCTGTTTAACAAAATCCCTTTTGGGGGATTTTGTTACACCGGGGAGGCAAGATGTTCTTCAAAAAAATCAAAAGAGGATATATACAGATTATAAGAATTATGATAAAAATAATTTTGTATCGGGTTTATTATACCAAATTAGAAGCAAATCTATAAATAAATAATGAATTTTTAATTTTTCAAAAAAAAAAATAATCCAATGGTTTACTATGAAAATTTAAGCAATTTTTATTTTTTCATATATTTTATGTTGTGCGCTTTACTTTACCATGAAAATCACAAAGCAAGAACAAGAATTTGTATTATAAAAAATAAAAAAAAAATTTTTTTTTTTGATAAAAATAATTTTGTATTGGATTTATTAACACTAATTTGGTATAATAAACCCGATACAAAATTATTTTTATCATAATTCTGATAATCTATAGCATCGATTAAGTCAATAAAATAGTAAAATTAAGTATCTTATTTCCCTTCATCGAAATTTACGACCATCTAAAAAAACAAAGCAAAATGGACGAAAGGGTTAGACGGTTATAAAAATACAAATGTATGATTCATCATATAATGTTCATCAACGATTTTTGAATTTGAAAATGATTTAGTTACAAATTTATTTTTTGCCTTATGTGTAAAACAATGATAACCGTTAGTTCCCTTTATGTTAATTGCGCTTGGTAACGGCTTTGCAATTGTAATTTGACTTCATCATACTCTTCTCTCGTGGCATATTCAAAGTGCTTTGTAGTGTGTGCATCGTATCGCTGTTGTGGTGTTTGAATTAAACCCTTTGTTAAACTGTAGCGATAGGCACCTCTTTTGAATGTTCCGCCAACACCATCACATGGCCCTATTCCATGACTGTTAAAATCTTCATCATGATAACTTAGATTAATTAAATTGTTTCTATTTTTATATTGTGTTCTAGCTCCGTCTGACATATAGAAAATCTTTTTGATGTTCAACATTATTTATTTTTTTAAAAATTCAATCCTTTTAGTTTTGAATAGATGTACCGCGATGCTATCGTGTTCCATACAATTTGAAATAATAATGAATGTTTTATGTTTCACTGCAGTGCTCTCAGGATCCTTATAAAAAATAACAAACGGATGAATGGTCGCTTGAGCATTATTCCAGTGATAACTTTGCACTGAATCTTGTACGATAAAAGCATAATTTTCCGCGAAATCATATTGTACAAGCAGTTTACCGTTTTGTAGAGATTCTTTTTTATGTTTGAGAAATTTTGATTGCTCTTTCGATATAAAATGATGAGGTATTAACATTTTTAAATTATCAATAAATGTATCTATAAACTTCGTCATCCCTTCTGTTAATGTCTCCAAACTGCATCTATTAGCGGGAATCCATTGTTTATACTTAATTTTTGACACCTGACTGTTAATGAAGTATTTGCACATCAAATCTTCAAGTTCTGCCAAATTATTACAGCAAACTTTACACATTGTTCTAGCACATTCCTGCATTTGTTGATTACCGCACATAACGAATGAAATTAAATCCTTTAAATCTTAGAACGGGAATTGAATATTATCTCGGGAGTTGACTGCATTTATATTGCTTTCGATCATCAGCTTCATGTTTTGGTGCATAAGACAAACACAAACATTATGGCGACCGCCTCCCAATTTTATACGGTGGTTTGGGCGTAATTCTGTAAATTTTGTAAATCCTATTTTCTCTCCAGGGTAGAGAACACAGTAATATCCTCTTTTGATTTTTTTGAAGAACATCTTGCCTCCCCGGCATCATTCGACTTATTTCATCATCTTCAAAAAAACTTTCTACTAAGCTCTGTGTTGCGTCTGATATCTTATTTTTAGGGATACTGCTATTAGTTATTGAAGAAAACGTACATTTTTGTCCTTGAAGTTCCTTGCAGTGATCAATTACTTAAACAACGGGTAGCACTTTCTTTAAAATAATCTTGAATTTCCTGATGTTTCATTTGCTTTAGTAGTAATATTAATAATTTCTTCTTGTCTTCATAATTCCCTTCATCAAACTGGTGTTTGATGTTTTTCATAATCTCTTCATAATACAAAATCTTCTTTTCCTTTTCGGAGCACGTTGGTTCCTCGTCGCAATCTAACGTTTTTTGAATCACTGTCAAAAGTTCATTTGACTTTCGTTTGAGGTATCCGGTCCTCTCAGATAATTTTCTTTTTACCAGTGAGAACTGCTCTATCACATGAGGTTGCAAATGTTCGTTGTTACTTTCAATTAATTCAAGCCGTTGTACTTTCATTAAATCTGAATCTACTAAATAAGAATCTGCTGAGCCGCTACCTTCAGCAATCGGATTTTCGATCGTTTCTTCGATTCCAACTGCAGTGTCGGTTGTATATTGTATTCAATTTTATTTTTCTTAGCTTTAAGTAATATGTGTTACAAAATATACAATTTTGATAAAGTGCTTAATTCTCGAGCTAGATTCAAATACACAAGTCTTTCTTTAGCGAAGTCATTAAGAATTCTCAACTTATCACTGCACTTTGCACCAGAAAATGGTTTACAGCAATGATATAATAAAGACATTATTACGAATTATTACCACACTAAATAACAACACTTGTAATATTTTTTTATTATTCACTCATTTCAAATTATCAAAACTATTATTTCAAAGATAAAATTTCAAGATATTTTATTTCAGATATTTACAAACAATATTTTTAATTTTATTATTCACTTGAATTCTTCAACGATACACGATTATAGAATGTTTTGCATTATAACTGCAATACTACTTATATAGTGTAAGACAGAAATCTTGTGATAAATAGTCCTCATTTCGTATAAACAAAAACAAAAATTCATAATCTACATACAAATATTTGCCGTTTTTGTTGAATTTACCCTCCTTTTGAGGCAGGTAAATCAATTTATTTTATTTACTACTGGCCCATATCCTTAATTTAATATATGATTTAGTCATCGTTAATTTGGTAAAAGGCTAAACCGTGAGAGTAGCCTCTTAATTTTCTGATTCCAATGGGAAATCTTTTCTCTTATATCAGGTAGTTTTAGGAATAAATAAATTCAGAATTGCGTTTACAATGTGAAACAAAGAGATAAGCAATTAAATCATAAATTGAATTGTGAGAGGAGTTGTTGAAAAGAAAAATAACATAAAGGGAACTGCCGGTTATCACTGTTTTAAACCCAAGGCAACACATAAATTTGTGACTAAATCATTTTCAAATTCAACAATCATTAGGGAATATCAAAATAAATTTATAAATTGAATCATGCATTTTTATTTTTATAACCGTTTAACCCTTTCGTCCATTTTGCTTTGATATTTTTTAAGTTTTGCTTTGTTTTTTAGGATGTAATTTTCGACGAAGGGAAGTAAAAAACTCAAGATTCATGCGAATTTCGGTTCTTAGTTTACATACGTTACTAAATTATCAAAATTAAAAAGGAGAAAAATGTAAAAGTGTACCATGCGGGTAGAATGCCCTATGTTTGAATTTGTGTAGTTTGAAAACAAAAAATAACACTACATTTATATTTGAATATGTGATAGTTGATTAGTTAAACTTTATTTTGAGCAAAAAAAAAAATAATTTTAAAATCAGGGGTATTTAGTTTAATAAGTCATTTAATATTTTACCGTTATATTTCAGGTCGAAGAAATTGAATTTTGATAAAAATTTTATAAGAATTCTTAATTTCGACATTTACTTTAATAAACACAAAAAAAAAAAAAATTTAAAATCGATTAACTACTTAATTCATAAAATTGCTATGAAGTTTACTCCAAATGGCATTTTTTACCATTTTTGCAAAACTTTGGGATCATCCTGTGCGCAACATACACCCTATATCAAAAAAATAAAATAACGGTATTTTTTATTTTTGCAACTACTACACGTACACCAAAAATAAAACAAAGCAAAAATCATGAAGATCAAATTTCCAAAATTTTTGCTGTTTTAAAAAGTAAATGCTGATATAGTTAAGTAAATTTTTAAATAAATTTAGTTTGAGGTTTTTTCTATAGTTTCCTCAACAAATATAACCAATAATTGTTAAGTCAACTCATAAACTGAACTACTCGGATGTAATGTAATTTAAATTAAGTTGAAAGTTTTTTAAACGACCACTGTATAATATTTCTGAATTTTGTTATAAAAAAAAAAAGTTGTTTATGTTTTGGTGTTGTCACCCTGTATCTTTAAAAATAATAACAACAACAACAACGAAAAAACCAACCATTTCAAAATTTTTTGTTTAATCAAGGCTATGCATTCAAAACATAAAAATCATAAAATTAAAACATGACTTATGGCTCCATATAATGAATTTGTGATTTTACGTATTTTTCACCATATACTTACTGTTTTAAAATTTTAACTTTATAAATGTTTTCTTAAATTTAGACACTTTAAAATACTTCATTTATTATATAAATCACAAAGTAACACAACACACATGCAATTTTTGATATGACGTTGAGAAATGAGAAATGTCTAAATTAGAAAAACATTCAATAATGGGCAAAACTATTGCTCATAACTTATTAATTTTTTTTGTTAGGTTGGTCGTTTGCAGATAATTGCTCAAAAGATAAAAAATATTCAACTAAGTAGGAGAAATTTACATTGGCGATATTGTCTTTTCTGTTCCTTTCCAATGATTTGATTGGTTCAAAATGCAAATTATTCGCGGAAAATTTTATCCACAAATAATCTGCGTATGTGCAGCGGCCTTTAGGTAATGAGAACTTTCAGTCATATAAAACAGGATGAACAAAATGAAATCATTCCTGTTTTTCCTGATAAAAGAACTGGTACAGTTGCCCGAAAATATTTGCTGGATACATTATGGGACACAATATGATTAACAAGACCTCCCACTATAAATTACTAAGCTAATCCAATTTTGTTAAGCTGATTAGAACTAAGCCACAACAGCTATGAGGTTATTTTTAATTACTATTAATATTCTATTATTATGTATAATCACCCAAAAATAAAACAACAAATACTTTACTATCATATACAACAAAACCTAAACCAATTTAAATAATAATTAAATATCAAAAACAACAAAAACATAATTAAATTAAATTATTATTTAATATTTAAAAAAAATACAAAATTTGAATATAAAATTTATATTTGGAAAATTTATCTGATTTTTAGAAAAAAAAAGGGAAAAAATCAAATTAAAAAAGGATTTTAAAAAATATTTGAAAGCTTTTTTTGTTCTTGTTCTCCTCTGTTAACAACAAAAAAGGATATAATTAATGATGAATCAACAAATTATATAAGAAACAGAGCATGGATGATAAAATCATTATGGTATATAGTTTAAAAGTGTGTATAAGGTATATACCTTAAATCTACACAAATACATACATAAAATATAACTTTAATCTGTAAAATGATTCTAAATGTAATAATTATCAAGTTGTTCCATTTTTATGGTGAAAAGAGGCTTACATATATGATGTTGTGTATAATTATACCATATATCTTATGTTCGTATATATGATGTATCCTTAAAACACACAGCAACAAAAAGGGATATCATTTTTAATGTGCAAATTGCTATAAAATATCTCTCCGTCTACATAATACGAGTATTACTATAAACATATATTACCTTTTACAGTTATACGTACCTTAAATACATTAAAAAAAAATTAAAAATGGTGTGGGTACATGTGTACTTATGTATGTGTATAAAAATAAAAATCATGACGTAAGATTTACAGGATGAATTAATTTATATCGTATTCTAAGAAATTATGTGCTGTTTGTGAATATGCAAAGGATCATATACTGATGATACTGATTCCTTATTTTCCGGTCGTGCTTCGATTATGAATGACATTTTTGTTTATATTGTCTCTAGATGTTTCTTTTGTTCATTGCTGCATCAAAATTGACGATACATGTGTGTGTTTTTATTCGGGAACATAATCCACCTGATAATAAATCCTTTACGCGAATGTTTATTCACTTCTTGCAGGCTCTCTTTTACGAATAATTGTATGTGCAGAAACATTTTTATTCCCTCCAAGAGATTTGCCTATTGCGCAACCAAACCGAATCTGTCTTTCAATCGCATATGTACATTGTTACACTTTTAGAAGGATATTGAATTCTTACTTGGTTACAAGATAGTTCTGTTGCATCTATTTTTGTGAATTTGAAAAAGGCTTTTGATATGGTTAACAATAACATTTTGTTACAAAAGTTATCTTCTGCAGGATTCCGTGGAATAAATTTGCAATGGTTTATTTGTTATTTGTTAGATAGATCCCAAGTTGTTAAGATCAAGGATTGTGAAAGCGAGAGAAAAATTATCAATGATGGAGTTCCCCAAGGATCTGCCTTGGGACCTTTGCTGTTTTTAATTTATCTTTGCTTAATACTAAATTCAAATCAGAGGTAGTTGCTTTTGGTGATGACCTTGTCTTTATGTATAATGCACCAGATACGGTTAAATCCAATGAAAATATGCAATATGATTTGGATTTACTTAGGAAATGGTATGTGTTAGACATTCCATGATTTTGAGTTCAAAAACCAAAGCTATGTTTTATAAACTTAATGATGATGCTAAGGTGATGCTAACATGATTTACAATGCAATCAAGTTGTTTGTACGAATATAACTGCTGTAAAATTGAATGCATTCAAAAATGAGATCTCCATGACAAAGTTGAATCTAATGTTTTCCGGCGACAACGCAATTCGTCTTCAGACATAGCACTTAAGGGTTTTTGTTTTGCAAAATTTTCTAATAATTTTTGGAAAATCGAATTTTCCCAGATATCCTACAGGTATAACTTGAAATACACTTTTTTCCCAGCGATAGCTATTGACAAATGAAATTCATGCAATCATCTCCGGATATAACGCTCTAGCATTTTATTTTATTCTAATTTTAAATATCTTTTCCATTCTTCTGATTTTCCGATATCTTCCACGAGTATAGGTGCAACAAAGTTTTTAATGCAACCCATGTATTCTGTCAACGTTTGGTTTATATCCACTATATATTTTATATTTTCGAGTTTTTCGGAGGATCAAAAAAAAAACAATCTGCATTATCGACTGTATATTTTCGATTTGAACTTCATCAGTTGTTTTATGCAGTAAGATATCAGAACACTTACATACTTTAATAGAAAAAGTAAGTCGATGGTTAAAAGTCGGTAATGCAGATTACAATTCCAGCTAAAAATCTAAAATATTTAGTGAATATCAGCCGAAATTTAATTCATGGATTGCATTTAAAAACTGTTTCAATAGTCTAACGTGGAATACTTTGTTCGACCTATGGTCGTGTAAAATATCGGGAAATCCGAAGAATACAAATGATATAAAGGCTGGTTTTAAGCTGCATTCGTTCGTTCGTTCTTTCGTTCTGATTTTTTTTTTTAATCAATCGTATTCCTTGAAAATGACGTTATTTTTCGTTCATGTTCCTTTGATTGAATTAAAAGAAATTTCAGATTAAAAGAACGACTGCAACTCAAAACCAGCCTTAAAATTGCAATAAAAATCTTCCTCAAGAATATTAGCTCTGGAGATGGAGTGCATTGATGTGATTTGTCAATAGCCATCTCTGGAAAAAATACAGTTAAAGTTTTCCGGGGGAAATCTGCGATAGCTATGGACAAATCACATCCATTCAATCCAACTCCAGACATAAATAACACTCTGGAGCCTGATTTTATAAAAAGTTTGCAGTAACTTTTGGAAATTCGAATTTTCCAAGTTCTCTCAGATGAACCTTGAAATGAAGTTTTTTCCAGTGACAAATTACATCAACGCAATCTACCTCCTGGCATAACACTTCTCATTTTAAACCTATTTTAAATGTTTTTGGAATCTGCGGAAGGACACTGGCGGTGTAATTTATTCAATAAATATTGAAAGCTGGAACAAATTTCATGTTTGGCAAAATTACAGATGTATTTAAAATGATTGTTCGCATGAGAACCTGGAAGAAATGCAAGCTATTCATCGGATATAAACTCAATTTTTCTTGTATGACGACTTCTATGCAACTTAACAGGTTTTTTTTCCAAAAATTTTGCTTAATCCACTGAATAAGCTAACGTTGGAAAAACTAAGGCCAATATCCTATCTTGAGACAATCGTTGAATATACGTATAAGTATGTGGATATGTCTCAGCTTTTTGTGGTAGTTGGTTGGTCAGAATATTTGTTAATCCATTTAAATATATCTAAAATATATCTCAAATTAGTGTTTCGGCCGGTTACGTTATTAATTTTTTGTACACTACCTCAATGATATGCAAAATGTTTTAAAACACTGGAGGATTTCTTGGAATCCTTAATAAGGGTTTTAACATTATTATAAGATACTAATTCACGTAGTGATGGAATTTTTTGCCTACGTTTCCCAATTAATTTAGTTAGGTGAAACAATCGTTTTCCTATATGAGAAATAAGATGATTGATTTGATTAAATTTCTTACAACATTTTATATTTGCGGGTTTCTGTAATTTTGGAATATCATTTATAGTACCATTGTAGTACATCAGTTATGAACTTATGACCTTATCTATGCTTATTTTATTATTAAGAGTGTTTATTCCTAAATTTTCGCCTACATCAATTTTACTCTTAATGTGATGTTTATACTTAGGTCAGTCTGCTTTTTTATAATTTAGCTTATCATTCGTGTTACGGATAGATTGAATTTCGATTATGTGAGTGTTAAAAGTTCTGGTAAGTGATCTGAACTTAAGGTGTTTCGTTTCTCTAAATTAGAGAGATTCTTGGGTGATTAGATAAAAAAAAAACAACGAGCTAGTTCATACTCAACTCGCAAAAGATTTATGTGAAAAAATTCATGAATAAATATCTATTGAATCATTTTAAGGCATTTCGATGAGACTGAAAAACTCCTACAGAAGGACGGCTTTATGAAAATTACCAACATTGGAGGTCAAAAATAAATGGTTGTGTTTCATCATATTGAAATATGGCTATTTGTAGTCCAGATAGGATACCAATGTCTAATTATAATTGTATATCGAACCCGCGGAACATCTCTGCGAACCTCAAATTTTCAGTATATCGTATGAAATCAACAACGAATGATTCTATTTCAGCGTATGTAAATCTGGCTGAATGTAGACTAAATAGGATACCAATTTAAATTTTCTTATACGTCGAATCCGCGGGACAACGCTGAGAATTTGGCAATCTTCAATAAAGGGATCCTCTAAAATTTCAGTATTTCGTAAGAAAATTATTAACATTCGAAGTCGATAATAGACGGTCCAGCCAATCTTCAATACAGTAAACCTCAAAACCTCATTATATCTAATGGAAATTACCAACATTCGACGTCAACAGTAACTGGTCCTATTTCATAGTATTGAAAAATTGTTGTAATGTATTTCCATCCTTTTGTCTTTCCAGTCATACATTTTATTATTTTTGTTTTATCTCCCAATCTCAGAAATATTGATAGTTTTGGTCAAAATTTTATAGAAACATAGATTTTAGTAATAAGCAGTTTGTGTTAACTTTTGGGTCCCAGGCGGGTCTGGAATAAAAGGGATTGCAGTGGAAGAAAAACCCCTCAAACAGATTTTCTCAAAAACGGGACCGACGGTTTTTGTTTTATGGTGATGATTAATCTTACAATCCATCATCTACCTATTCAAAAAATTAGAAGTCAATTGAAGCATTGTGTGGGGGTCATTTTACTAAAAAGGAGTAATATAAATTTGTTGATCTGTCTTCCGAAGTAATGTTGAACTTTTCGAAGATATATTTTCTACGGTTAATACACCATCCAAATTCCAACAATCGTTCCCTAAGTGTCTTTAAGACCAAATGAATAGATTACCGTGTAATATGGGATTTAAATTTTCAAATTTACCTAAAATATTTTGCTGGTAGCAAATAGTATCGTCAACGTTTAAAAATAAAATATGATATCTATAGTAAGCTTTTAGATATAGTAAGACATTTCCATTTCTGTGACATTGACATTTCTGTTTTACATTTCTGACATTGACATGTTTTAATCGGCACATTATTTGTGAATTGCTTTAATAAATCACAATTTAAAGGTATTATTTGTGAGTAATAAATTTTCTTGGTATTAAAGGTCGTTAAACCTTAATAGCAAATTACTATGGGTCGCTTTTAAAATAATATCACGCTTTTCAAGGTTTGGTAGGTTTAGGAGAAAGGAGCTAGGAGATTTAAAAAAACAACGGGCGAGTTCACGCTCAACTCGCAAAAGAATTATGTGAAAACCTTTAACTATTGATACTTCTTATACTTTCTGCCGTAGGCACTTGGCGAAACACACTTAATACACACATTTTTAAAAATTTTTAAAAACACTTGTTAAATATTTCGCAAAATTACAAAAGGTTTAAAAAATCACTCGATCGATTTCGGCTTATTAGGCCATCATCAGGAGTATCTACTAAACAAATCTACTTGTAAATTCCTTCATGTATTTATTGAAATATTTGAAAACAAGATTCAGTCTCAAAACATATTCTTCTTCTTCTTCCGCTGGGACCGTTTGCATGATGATTTCCGTTTTCAAAACCTATTAATAGAGATATAAATCATCGAAATCGGAGCAGTTCTTATATTTTCAAGTTCTGAATTGATGGACTATACTTCAGTTGATTTTCAATAAAATTGAATTTTCTGCGAAATGTGTAGAAATGTTCGAGCGATTCAAATGACCGTTGGCATGACGATTACAGGTTTCAATGCCTATTGATAGACGTATCAACTATAGAAATCGGAGCACAATTGCAGATTTTCGATTTTTATGGCTCTGAATTTGTGGGCTATAGTTCAGTTGATTTTCAATAAAACTGAATTTTCCACGAAACGTGTAGAAATATTCAACCGATTCAAATGGCCATTTTCATGACAATTAAGGGTCTCAACGCCTATTGATAGAGGTATTAATCATCGAAATCGGAGCACAAATTGCACATTTTCGATTTTTCTGGCTCTGAATTGATGGGCTATAGTTCAGTTGATTTTCAATAAAATTGAATTTTCTGCGAAATGTGTGGAAATATTCGAGCGATTCAAATGACCGTTGGCATGACGATTACAGGTTTCAACGCCTATTGATAAAGGTATCAACCATCGAAATCGGAGCACAATTGCAGATTTTCGATTTTTATGGCTCTGAATTTGTGGGCTATAGTTCAGTTGATTTTCAATAAAATAGAATTTTCCACGAAATGTGTAGAAATATTCAACCGATCTTCTAGAATTTTAAAAAGTCACTTAATACCCTTAAAAATGAATGTCTAATTATACTATATTTGGGCAAGCCTGAGAATTTTTTTTAATATACAACTTTATACTAACTTACATTTAGGGACGCAACACGTGTGTCTTAGGTCTCCTACCGTCAATATTTTTGAAATTTGTAATATTTTCTCAATAAATGGGGTCATCCACTAACCTTAATGAGGTATTTGCACTTCTGTACGATCTTTAAGCCAGGCTGAGATGTTTCTAATCTCCAACTTTTTAAGAATTTTCATATAGGGACGCAAAACATCTGTCCTAAGTCACTTATCCACCAGATTTTTGAAAATTCTCTAATTTCTTAGATGGGACCATCCTCTACCGTTTGAAGAGTGTCCACTTGGGTACGATCTTTAGGCCAGATTGAGAATTTTTTTTAATGTCCAACTTTAAACGAACTTATAAATCGGGATACAACACATCTATACTAACTCACTTATTTTCTAGATTTTGGGAAATTTGAATATTTTTTAGATATGTAGATGGAATCATTCTCGACCCTTAATAAGGAATATCCACTGAGGGGATCATCCTCTACCCTTTGAAGTATGAAACAAAATTCTTCACTTTGGTACGATCTTTAGGCCAGATTAAGAGTTTTTTTATAACCAACTTTATACGAACTTACATATAGAGATGCAACACATCTGTCCTAAGGCACTTATCTTCCAAATTTTTGAAAGTTATTTTTTAGATAGGTAAGATCGCCCATTACCCTTATAAAGCCTCTATATTTGTTTTTGGATAGGTGGGACCTCCGACTATCTCTTAAACATATTTCCATTTAGTTACGATCTTTTGAGCCAGATTGAGTAATTTTTATATAACAAATTTCAAATGATGTTTGATTTTGTTAAATTGTTTCTTCGAACAATTTAATTTAAAACTTGAATTTTTGTTTAGATGTTTTTTGGTAAATTTAAATTACATATACGCTCTCAGTGCAATATCAATTTAAATTCGGTTTTCCTACAAGTAGTGGTGAAAAATACTCGTTGTGCGCTTTAAATAAAATCGGTGACACAAGTGAAATTATTTAATTGTATAAAACACAGAATTAAATTTATAACGAAATATAAAACATACGCGCTCTGTGCGCGTCATAAACAAAATTAGTGGATTACAATTTTTATTTATATGTAACGCGACATCGCATTATAACTCAATATGCGCTGGTTGAGCCATTCCTTCGAGTTTAATTTTAAATTCAATTTTTAGATCCACAAACTAGTTGGAAGCGACGATTAATTTCCTTATCGTTCCTTATCACTAAACATAAGTATATTAAGCAACAATGTACGTTTGTGGCAATCGAATTTATTAAAAGTTTATTAGTTCGTCCCATACTATAATAGAAACCATCACAAAATTACAAAGTAATCTAACCAAAATAAAATATACTTAAAATGTCAAACAAAGAATTGCACTTTTAAATCTTTCATAATAGAAGAATTATTTCACCATTTACTAAACATTTGTGAGCGTCTCAAGCTTGTAAAGCTTCTTGACCGATTAGCGGTAGCATCAAGTCATTTAAAAGTGAAAACACTTTCAGAAATTACTTCAACTATTCACATAAAATAAGATTCTTGTGAAACAAAAAACCTAAACTTCATCTGGAGTTAAACTCTTGTCAAATAACTGAAGTGTGTAAAACGTATATTAATTGTCCTGATAAATATAACTGGAAGGAATCGGTTGAAAGTGAGGAAAATTTAATTCAACGAACTGATATTAAAACTGTAAATGATAATTTATTGACTAGTTTGAAGTGTGAACATAGTATATCCAAAACATTAAGGTTATTCAATCTGACATATCCAATATAAACAACATAAATCAATCATTACTAAATGAAAATGAACTGCTCAAAAAGAAATTAATGGATATGAATTCTAATTTTGAACGACTCGAACGACACTGCTACTCATCTAGTCTACAATTATTTGGCGTGCCTGGAATGAAAAATGAAAAACTATGTAGGTGAACTTGCCACTAAGATCTTTCACTATGTGGGAGCGGTCAATATTACTGAAGCAGATTTTAAATACGTGCATCGCACTCAATCTAGGTCTACTGTTAAACCTATCTCAGTTGAATTCGTGTCTAAGTTCAAAAAAGACTATGCATTTCAATGTTCCAAATTGAAGAACGGTTTTGATGCTTCTGATATCGGTTTTGCGACTGAATCCAGAATTATTATTCGTGATCATCTCTCGGCCGCCAAAAAACTTTTATTGTACGAGGCTAAACAGTCATTGCAGAAGATGAACGCTGACAACCAGTATAAATATGTTTGGACATAACATGGCAAAATTTTTTGTAAAAAATCGGATTCTGATAAAGCCATCAAAATATGATCTAGCGCAGATTTATTAAAATTGCAATAATATAATTATTCATTATTTTTCATTTATTTTCAATTTTACTGTTTTATTTCAACGTCACTTCATTCAAAATTAAACTGTTTATTTTAATTATTGCTTACTACTTTATTATATTATATTTAATCTAATATTCTTTTTTTTTTATTGTTTTCTTTATAGTTTTAGATATTTTTGTTTTCTATAGGGCTCAGGCTTTATTATCAGAACACCAGAGGTTTGAAGACAAAGCTTCAGTTATTCAATTTTGCTGTACAAGCTAGCGGTTTTGATATTGTTTGCTTGACGGAAACTTGGTTAAATGAGTCCATTGATTCTGCTGAATTGTTTGATCCAAGATTCGACGTTTATCGAAAAGATCGTGATTTCCTGCAATGTAATAAACAAGATGGAGGAGGAGTGCTTGTTGCTATTTGCAAGGGCTGGGAAGTAATCTGGTTAACAGGTTTGAATAACTGTAGCGTTATTGATGATGTATGGATCAGAATTAGCCTTGATAATGGACCAACTTTGACTGTTTGTGTTGTTTACTTTAGCATATGGATCTCCTTTAATGATTATAAATTAATCTTAGACCATCTTTCAAATGTTGTTAATTCTATCAGGAGTACAAATTGAAAATGCGGGATTTTTTTTCTATTTTTGAACGTTTATTCTGAAAAAATGGTAACAAATGAATTATTCAAAGTATTGTCCATCGCTAGCCACAACTTTTTCCCATCTTTCTGGCAATTTACGGATACCGTCGCGAAAAAATTCGGCCGGCTTGGCTGCTATCCAGTCATCGACCCATTTTTGGGCTTCTTCGTAAGAATGGAAGCGCTGGTCAGCTAGGCCATGTGTCATCGATCGGAAAAGGTGGTAATCGGAAGGAGCAATGTCTGGGCTATACGGCGGGTGGGGTAAGACTTCCCATTTCAGCGTTTGTAGGTATGTTTTGACCGGCGCTGCAACATGTGGCCGAGCGTTGTCATGTTGCAAAATTACTTTGTCGTGTCTTTGCTCGTATTGTGGCCGTTTTTCTTTGAGTGCGCGGCTCAAACGCATCAATTGAGTTCGGTATAGTGCTCCTGTGATGGTTTCGTTCGATTTCAATAGCTCATAATACACCACACCCAGCTGGTCCCACCAAATACAGAGCATGAGCTTGGCGCCGTGAATATTCGATGATGATGCATGGCCGGGGTAACCATATGATTTTTTGCGCTTCGGGTTATCGTAACGGATCCACTTTTCATCACCAGTGACAATGCGATGCAAAAAACCCTTCCGTTTTTGCCGTTCGAGCAGCAGTTCGCATGCAAAAAAACGGCGCTCGACGTCTCTCGGCTACAGCTCATACGGCACCCAATGTCCTTGCTTTTGGATCATTCCGAGGGCTTTTATACGATGGGAAATGGCTTGTTGTGTCACTCCCAATGAATCTGCGAGCTCTTGTTGAGTTTGACACGAGTCTTCATTGAGTATTGCCTCCAATTCAGCATTCTCAAACTTTTTCACTTGGCCCGGCCGCTCTTTGTCCTCAACGTCAAAATCACCACTTCTAAACCGCACAAACCATCTCTCGCACGTTGAAATCGATGGAACATGACTCGGATAAGTCTCGGAGACCAATCGATGTGCTTCAGCAGCACTTTTCTTCAAATTAAAGAAGTAAATTAAAACTTCCCGCAAATGCTGTTTTGTTGGCACGAAACTCGACATATTGAGAGCTCAAAAAAACTATGAATTTGACACTGCGACAAATTGACACATACTGAAAATTAAAGCTATAAGACGTAACTTTGACATGAACATAGTCACAGTACTGCCTGATGCGTATAGCGTTAGTAACGCCATCTGTTATCAATCCCGCATTTTCAATTTGTACCCCTGATAGTAAAAGTAACTCTAATTTTATTATAGTAGGTGATTTCAACCTATCGTCAATTGAATGGAATACGTATGACCCAAACAATATATTTGTGAGAGACGTACTGCGGAATCTTTAATTGGCACTTTGGCGTTGACACTTTTGTCTCAGTTCAACCACGTAAGAAACGCGGAAAGTAAGCTGCTTGACCTATTTCTTTCGAATGTTGATACGAATTGTGTGAATCTCGAAAAGAGTGTTTATGCACTAACTAGAATTGATAGTTAAGTTAGGTTTTCTCAAAAAGCAGCATTTTTATACATTTCCACAATTAAATTTGTATAAGTTAGATTACTCAAAGATGGCAGAAGATTTATCTAGTATTGACTGGCAATCACTATTTCATAATTTGACTGTTGATAATGCAGTTAATATTTTTTACGACAAAATATTTACCTTAATTAATTGATATGATGTCCTAACATTCCTAAAAAAAAGCGTAAGTTTCCCTTTTGGTACTCTAATCATCTAATTTCACTTATCAAGGCAAAAGTTAAAGCTCATAGGCGGTTTAAGCTGTACGGAAATAACCATGATTATTTAATGTTTTCCAGTTATAGGAAAAACGTTTAATTTGGGAATCTCAAAGTGTTGGCAGTTGTACGTCGCGCGTATTGAAAATAATGTAAAACACAATCCAAAATATTTTTGGAATTATCATACGTCGTTTCAGGCAAAGTCTGAGTATCCCAGTAATATGTTTTCCAAAGATAATAGATCAAATAATCAATCGGAGATCTGTAGTCTTTTTGCTGAGCATTTTAAATCGATTTATGTACAAGACCTGTCTTGTTGCAAAACTCCAATCCGTCATGCTAGTTTAAATTTGTCATTATTTTCCGGGTTTGAAGTTCTGGCATTGTTGAAATCGCTTAATATTAATAAAGGTGCAGGTCCTTATCAATTAACTAATTTGTTTTTGAAAAACCTTAAGGATGTGCTTGCTGTCCCGCTTAAATTACTGTTCAACATGTCTATAAATAATTCTGTTTTTCCATATAAGTGGAAAATATCGTTTTTAGTACCTGTTCATAAAACCGGTGATTTGGCTAATATTGAAAATTATAGGCCCATCTCCATTTTGAATACGTTAGCTAAAGTTTTTGAGAAATTAATGTATACATTGGATAGAAATGGACAGCTGGATTGTATATACACAGACTTTTCAAAAGCGTTTGATAAAGTTTCGCATTCTATTTTAGTTCAAAAACTTGAGACTTTCAACATACCTCCGTTTTTGGTCAATTGGTTTCGGTCTTACTTAAGTAATATAACTCAATTTGTAAAGTTTAATGAAACTCTATCTGATGGGTTTGGATCTCCTTCCGGTGTTCCTCAAGGATCGACTCTTGGTCCCTTATTATTCACTATTTTTGTCAACGATATCTCAAGTGTTATAAAGTCAAGACACTTGCTTTATGCAGATGACCTAAAGATTTTCAGAGCCATTGACAATAGAAATGATGTAGAAATTTTGCAAAGCGATCTCAATTCCGTTTTTGATTGGTCTGTCAATAATCATTTACCTGTCAATGTGGCAAAATGTGTCACAAGGACGTTTACCAAGCGGATTCATAGAATAGAACATCGTTACAACATTGGAGATGCTTTATTATCTAAGCTTGTTATAAATAAATAAATACCCGAAAGAATAATATTCCTAATCGCGGACAATTTCTCCGTTTGTTCAGATTTACTTGAAACAAGTGTTCGTGAATCCATTGAAAAATTTTTTAACCAGAATGATCCCAAAAATGAATTAAAACATAAAGTTTAGTGGCAATCCTTCCCCAACTTAATTTAATTTCGCAAAATTCCTTATCAACTTACATATAAACGTAATCAAAAACTTGGGGGTAAATAATTACAATTAACCTCGTTTCTATGTTCTATTATACACCAATAATTGAAATACTTACACAATTATTTCAGGACCTCGAGATTTAATCACAGTTCAATATCAAACAGAAAACCAATTACTCTAAATTTTGTGATTTTACTGAAGGGGTTTTATACAAAAATACATAGTAAGTTTTTTATCACCAAAAGCGAATTGAGCTTATTTTTTGTACCAATGCATTCGAAGTTTGTAATCGTTCAGGTTCTGCTAAATCTAAGCACAAAGCTATATAGCGATTTATTTTATGATTGGAAATTTATATGTTCATAACCAGTTTAAAATAAACAATCGCATATGAAAACTTTCGGGTTAAACATAATTTATGAAAAAAATTGTCCCTTAGGTTCAACGTTATCAATGTCGACTGTAGAGTTACGCCAATCAGTTCTGATTCCGGTAAATCGGATAGAATTGGAGTAAAGCAAGCTGAAAAGCTTTTCTTAGACTATGAATTTCCAAGTCAGAAAATATTGGGGAAATACTATATGAATATTAAATCAGGGCAAGTCACTTGGCCATTTATTTTCTGATTTCGTTCACAGTATTGTAGATGATATATGAGCTTCAAATGACTGAAATGGATTGTAAATGAACATAAACATAAAATCCTAAAATTTATTTAATTTATGCAGGAATTCGTGTAAAATTATGTGTTTACGTAAAATTACAGGTAACTTAATGTTTACAAGTACAAGATGTTTCTCATTTTTCTCGTTCATGTACTTTAGTCGCATGTATAAAACTACAAATATTCTCATGGACACCATTATATGATTTTGATAGCAAATTTATGTTTTATTGCGTTTAATTTTAAATGGTTCTTTATTTTTAAAATTTAATGCAATTTTACGTGAAATGGTTCGGCAGTATTGCCTACCTGAAAATTCACGTAATATTCAATTAATTTTTTTACTGTGCAGCTCTAGTTTTTCAACCAGCTAGCTAAGTTATAACAACAGTTACTAATTGAGTTATTTCAACAAAATTAAATAATTTGTTGTTATTGCGAGTAGAACTTAACCTAACCTAAGGTTTCACAGTTGAGAATAATTGGTTCCATGTCATATGCTGGGATACGTTGAGCAGTGGGTCTCTGATGAGTAGTACTTCTGTAGTTTGATGTTTGTAGATTTATATTTCTTTTATGTTTATGTTTCAATTTGTTTTTTTATTTTGTATTTTCCTAAATCCTTTGATGGGCTTTAATTATGGTTTCAGCAATAACTAAAAACTGTTTTCAGCATACAACATATTTTTTAAATAATTGGCGATAAAAAACTCACGCCATATTATTGTAGCAAAAGTAAATCGTTTATAGTCTAATTCTATAACAATCAATATTTTCAATGTCTTCATAATTTTGCATTATTATCATCATCATTCAATGATAAACAGTTTAAACCAAATCGTACAAAATAACCTAAATACAAATTTTCATCAAATCATTAACTGTATACATACATAAACGATTAAGCTCAAAACATAAAAAATGCGTAACTATGTATCATCTCTCTGATATACAGAACAGTCAATTTACGCCCAACAACATGATATCGTCATCGATAAATTATCTAATAACACAATAAATATAAACAATTATATTAAGTTTTCCCAAGTTGGTTGCCAACAACAAAATTACACAAAACCTCGAATCACCTCCACAACTTGTTATTTTCGTTATATTTTGTGCTTTCTTTCCGTCTTGTTGCCATTTCAAATTTCATTTAATTGACTGTAGTTTTTCAATTCCTATATAGTATAGATCACTGATATTTCTTGCGCAGCAACTTCGCTCAGCAGAGTTTAGTTTTTTTTTTTTTTTTTTATAAATCACAACCAGAAAATGAATGGTCGTAAAGATGTGAAATGAGAAGAAAATTCAATTTCAATATAAAACATTAAAAAATAAAAAAAAAATAATAATAGGCGGCTCTATTACAAGGATACAACAAAAAAAAAAAAATGAAATTAAATTGAATTTTCATTTAAAATTTATCTATTTTTCTGTAACTGTAATTTCTCGGTATATAGCTACTCGTGTTGCTATATATAGATAGATTTTGCAGCATTCGATTATAATTTAGAGGGGTTGATTCCATTGTTCCTGATTAACACAAAAAATGTATATAAAAATTGTCGATTTTCTTAAGTACATACATAACGGATGATGATGCTCTGTAATTACCGTTCATTTGGAAATGAAATCATTTTGAAATTTATCGTCTAATTACCAATGTCGCGTATATTACAAGGGGTAAAAATTCAACATAGAATTAAAAAAAAAAAAAATTGTCATTGGTAGCATATAAATTACAAACACAAATTTATGAATAATCCATCATTGATTTACTTCATCGTCCTTGTATCCTATTTATAGTATACTTGTCTCGAAAAGATTTATTTAACAGTATATGAAGCACATAAGCAACATAAGATATTCATGTTTTGTGAAAAGCTTTTTTTGTATGAGTCTCGCTTATCTGTTTGTGAAAATCTCTCTCACATTTATTTTCAATACGATAAACAGTTGATTTTGTGTCATATTTTACTAAATGTTCATGAAACGATTCCAAAATCTAGGTCAGCTGAACTTAACAAAAAATAAATAAAGATTACGTCCATTTATAATCCGGTAAAATATTTTTTGTTTTTACATTAAATGAAAAGAAAATATTTTTTAAAACATCAGCGACGATGAAATCTTAAATTTTTACTTTGGAAAAAAGTTGCCATCAAAATAGAATTTATTTACTGTAGCGGGTTCAGCTAAGATTTCAGTAATGACGAATCAATACGTTTGGTAAAATTTCAATTCCCTTCAGATAATTCATGTATTTTGAAATATGTTGATTCCCAATTCCTTCGAATTGAAAAATTCACGTTTAATGATTTCTTATAGAATTAAATCTAAAATTTTGATTTCTTCTTTGTTGGTTGGATAGGACTTCTGTATTTGACCGTGTACTACTTGGTTCATTGGTAGTCCAGTCAAGATGTGCAAGGAAGTCAAAAGTTCGGTTGCCATTTCAAGACAATTTTCACTTTACTCTCATACCTAGAGAAACTTCCCCCCTAAAAATGCAATAACTTCCTTTTTGGGAGGTTTGTCGCGTTTACATTTAAAGAAGTGTACCCAAATTTCAGTGTATTAAAAATGTTGAATTTTTTATATTATCTTCAATAATTAAGAAATCAAATTAAGAACTTAGGTTCTTCACAATTTGGAGAAAGATTTGGAGTAGAAAATTTACATTTAGAATAGGTCTTACATAACTCACGTAAAATTTAGTCCCTCATGATGAAATTTAGAATTCGGTATCAAAAATTCTGGAAAATTTTTGAAACTTAAAAAAATTCTAAATTAGTTTTCGAAATTAAACAGCCTCCTTCGAAGCCCAAAATACCAAAATGATAACTCACCCATTTTCGGTTTAAAGTTGTACCTAACATAAAATATTCAACGCATATTTGGTAAACTCTAGTTGAGTCTAGACCAAGTCTTACTGTTTCCAATAACAGAAAATGAAAAATTCCATCCAAAATGTATCTTTCAAATTGAACCAAACAAATTGAGATTAACCAAATTCGCAAAATTTAGTTAATAAATCCCAAATTATTGGTATCGATAAGGAAAATTAAAAATTTGATAATTTTTTCATTAACAAAATTTAAATCGATTTTGAGAAACTCCAATTTCGCTTCAAAATTTCAAAACTAGCTGGCTAAGAAATATACGGTATGCGATTATCCGTTTCTAAATTCGAAATTATTTAAATTTTAAAATTTTTGGCAAACAAATATTTGTCGGACCATTCGAAAATTTGACGTTCCTTAAATGGTAATTTTTCAAAATTCATAAATGTCTAATTTCATAATTTTTATAATTTTTGAGAAATTAAATTGAAAATTTTCTAATTCACACATTTTGAATCTGGAATTGATTACGTAAAATTAAGTTATATTCACGATACTTTTCATCGCAAATTGGGTATCGAAAATTTTTGAATTCAGAATTTTGAAATTTATAATATTCCAAATGTTGATTCAAACCTAGATATATTTCGAAAATTCAAAACTCAATAAACAATTTCAAAATTTTTAAAATTCAAAACAACAAACAATTTTCTGAATTTTGTAATTCAAATTTTGAAATTTCGGAAAAGAGTAATACATTTTTCAATATTCAGTAAAGAATTAACCGCCAGGTCTGAAACTTGGAAACTACTTTAGGTCACAAAATAATTATTTGTTTGTTATTGGCCTATGTAACTGCGACTACCCATTTCGAATTGAATAAAACACAAAATTTCTTTATCTTTGCACAAAATTTCAAAATTGGCCAGAGTAATTTAGTACTTTTCGGAAGATTCGAAAACTGGCTACCAAAAACTCAATATCAAAAATCCGAAACTTGATAATCCTTTTTAAAATTTGGAATTTTAGACATGCAATGTAGATAATAAAAATTCTGACTTAATTTCGGATATTCTTTAAGGAATCGAAATTCCCTGAACCTTACGTGATGTTTGACGTGTTCTGAATTTACAAAAATTTAAATCAAACTTCGAAATTTTGAAATTAGAGTTAATTATAATTTTAATAGTTTTCTAATTTATTATTTAGTATCATAAAATGTTGAAATTTTAGAAAAAAGTAAATTTGTAGATACGTTAGGAAATTGAGGATTTACTGGAATGTAGGTTCATGAGTTCTAGCTCCATCTTATTTCGTTCATCCAGTACTTCGATTCAATTTTGATTTTATTTATCGACATTTCTTAATTTATGTATACTTTGGGATGAATTGCTCTCAGGGATAAATTGTTGCGAGAAGAATTGATTTGGGATGAAATGTGCGAGATGATTCAGCCAGTTACCAATTAAACTACTTTGAAAGGTTGAATTTATACAAATTTTTACATTTTATATGGGCCTTTCATTCAAACGAATTTTCCCGGGGTCCCCACATGAAACTTATCCTGATAATTTTTCTGGAGATAACTGTTGGCTATCCACACTAATTGAACTACTTTCCAGACATGACACGTTAAAGGTTGAATTTATACAAATTTTTACATTTTATATGGGCCTTTCATTCAAACGAATTTTCCCGGGCTCCCCACATGAAACTTATCCTGATAATTTTTCTGGGGATAACTGTTGGCTATCCACACTAATTGAACTACTTTTCAGACATGACACTTTAATGGTTGAATTTATACAAATTTATACATTTTTTATGGGCCTTTCATTCAAACGAATTTTCGCGGGCTCCCCACATGAAAATTGTCCTGATAAATTTTCTTGGTATAACTGTTGGCTATCCACACTAATTGAACTACTTTCCAGACATGACACTTTAATGGTTGAATTTATACAAATTTTTACATTTTATATGGGCCTTTCATTCAAACGAATTTTCGCGGGCTCCCCACATGAAACTTGTCCTGATAATGTTTCTGGGGATAACTGTTGGCTATCCACACTAATTGAGCTACTCTCCAGACATGACACTATAAAGGTTGAATTTATACAAATTTTTACATTCTATATTGTGCTCCTCTCATTAAACTTAACTTGTAATTGCCATCACAAACAATGACAACTAAATGAGCCTTTATCCAGCACTAAATCCATTATATGGAAATTCCAGTTTATAGGTTGTTTTGTCAATTTTTCGTTTTAAATGAAATATGTTTTGGATGAAATATGACGGATGGTAACTTTCGGCTGAGATAGCCAAGATACTATCTGCATTGCCGACATTTTATAACTTTCGGCTAACTTTAACAAGGTGAAAAAATTACGGCTGGTTAATGTTGGATCAATGAATTAATCGCTCATTATCCGTTAAGAAAATGATTACGAAACTTCATCATGAAGCGGCCAAATCAGGGAAAAAAATCAAATAAAACGTTTAAGTATTATATAATTTTGGGAAAAAAGTTAATTTTTAGATATATAAGGACTCGGATATATAAAGATCTGGTAGGTAGATGAGCAAACAATTAATTGTTTCTAAATGCGAAAATTTTCAAAGTATTATGCAAAAAATCCAGAATTGACAAAATTTATAAAATTCCCAACGTCAATGATTAAATTTTTTAAATACAAAATTCTTATTCAATTTTGGAAATGAAAATCCGATATTTGATAATTCACATTCAACGTTCGGCATTTCACACAAAAGTGATATTTCTACAATTTTAAAATGATAAAAAACTTTCAAAATAACTGAGAATTGAGTACGAAATATTTAAACGCTCGAAAATCGTTACCTAATTCATTTCGAATTTCAGCATTTTTTTTACTCGAATATTTCGTATTTTGGTAAAGATACAATTGCAAAGTTCTCTGGAATTTGAAAGTTCAAAAATCTTAATTTCTCAAAATTCAATTTTTTTAAATTTGAGAGAATTTTAATTTTAAGAATTTAAGATTCCAATATCTTCAAATTTCAGAATTTTGAAAAACATGTTAAAACATTATTGTCTTCAAATAACCTACCTGCGCTAACATTTTGAATTTTGAAATGATTAAGTAAAATTGTGTATACTCGAAATAAAATTTAACAACGAAAATTCTCAAAATTCATACAAAATTTAGGAATTGGCAAAATTTATAAAAATTTAAAAATTGTTAAAATTTTTAAAATGCAAACCATCTTCCTTAATTTTACAAATTTCGGTTATTAAAATTCGAAATTTCATAATTCAATTTTGAGGTTGCTAAATCAATAATTCCCAATATCAGTAACTAGCAAAAATTCAATATCGAAAATAAGCAAATTATTAATCAAACCCGAAATTCAGAATTTCAGACAACCATTGTAGATAGTCAAAATTCTCTGACTCAAATGTCGGTATTCTATGCATTATTGCATGATGTAAATGCAAACACTTTGCCCTATGGATATCTGCCATCGCCTGGAACTAGCAATCGCTAACTGTACACGACGATGTTGGAAGTGCGCAAGAAACATTAGAAAGTCTAGAACTCCAATATCTAGTCATCGCAATAATTTTCTGAATAACACATGGCCCAACAACACATCCACAGTTTTATATTTTAATATTTGAAATGTTACAGTCTTAGCTTCAAAACTATTTCGAAAGTAATGGAAAAGTTTCCAAAGGTGTGAGTAATGGATCCGGTGAATAATAATTCCTTGATAAACGCAACTCAATCATTGATATCTATCGGGTTCGGTGTTAGGCCCCTGAATTTTAAAAGTAGTGGAGCATTAGTATTGAGAGTTCTTGGCTAGGTAACGTTATCTCCACACCCGTACTCGCATGCGTCATTTTAACTTGATTTATAGTATTTAGGTTGGGGTTTTGGGGAGAGCAACAAAGAAAGTAGGTATTGCTGGTTCCCGTTGAACCTAAATAAGTCAATCTTTCAATCTTTCAATCTTTCAATTCTATCTATTTTTGAGTAAGTACCGGGTTTCTCGGCCTTTAGTCACCACGCAAACAACGCAAATAATAGAACTAAGCCTGTAAAGTCGGAAATTTTATTTCCGGGTTCACACGCAACCTTAGTACGTTGGGCAAGTAACAACCAGCTCTATTTGGTTTGTTTGTAATATGCAATTTTAGAAGAAGGATCCCTGTTACTCTTTAGTTAAGAGTAACTCCCAAATGTTTAACTTCCATCCTAATTTGGAGGGTTTTGCCATTCAAGATTAGCGATTGAAAAATAATTTTTCTTTGTATGGCAAAAAAATGAATATGCTGTGCTCTAAATTTGCAGGATTCGTACAATCCCCTCCCGGAATCAATATTACCATATTTTAAAACACACTAGTGTGTTTACTACATTTTACTATTTCGCTCCTCCGTTTTGTATTTAAAAAGTCCTGCCTGTTTGGCCTATGTTAAATATTTTATATTTAAATTGAATTTCACCGAAAAATGAAATCATTATTCAACAATGCAAAAACATTGAACATAAAAGTTTGGACAAAGTTAACGCGTCGAAGCATCACGGGGCGAGGCGAGAAGCGATTTGTTAAAGTAATTATTAGAAAAAGTAACAGAAATATTACTCGAGCAGTTATAAAATAGCTACGGTCAAAGTTGACGTCTAAATAGAAAAAGAAATGTGCTTAAAAATTTGTTTCCTTTACTTGTTAAAACTTATAATAAGAATAAACAAACGAAACACATGGCGCTGCTACATAATACATATTTGACTTTCTGTGTCCCCTATAAGTATAAATATCATTTTTTCATTTTTATAAAATTCACAACCCCATCTTTGTATAAAGAGCTTTCATATTTTCCTGCTTTAAAATAATAAATTGTTAAAGCTTAGTTTTTGTGTATATATGTATGAACACTTATTATAGTTGATGATTAACATTTATTGTACCAGTGTACCTAAATAAATAAAGTGCTATTATGAACTTTGTGTATCTAGCAAATATGTTCATAACCGTTAACATAAGTTAATATTATTTTGTATTAATGTTTAACAAACATAACTAATCATGCAGCAAACCGATCTGGCCATATTTTATTTTATGTCATCAAGTCTCGATTATTGAAAATCATCAATATCTTTAACAATTTTCCAACTATATAAGAAATCTCATGAAATCACTGTAAAAAAGATTAAATAAATAAATCATAATCGAGATATATAGTAAAAGATAGCAAAAACTAATATTTCGTATCAAGAACTTTTTCAAGATGGCAATAAAAATAAACTTTGAAGTTATATTCTGATTGATTATTAATGAAAAAATGTGAATCTATAACCAAGACGACAAATTTGCGGTTTCATGCGGTAGAATGAACAAAACTTGATGATAAAATAAGTTGAAAGAATGAAATTTATTGGTGGCACTAAAGAACTGTCGAACATTAGTGTATCGTATTTATGAAGCGGAATACAATCTGTCGTTATAAAACAAAAGTTTGTTTTTGTTTTTGGTTTTAATTATAACCGTTAGTTTAGTGCATTTTAAGTATGCCAACCATGGTACAAAAATTTTAAGTCGCCATTAAGGTTTTTTTAATAATTTTTAATATAAACAGGCGCCGCAGAAAGTCATTTTTTTATCATAAAGCAAAAAAATTTGTCTAGAAGCTTTATGTTCTTTAAAAGTTTCGTAATAAATTAAACTTCTTAACTTCGAAATGATATTAAACGTAGTAATGTAACATTTCATTTCCCGTTTTCAAATTTGAACCTATGCAAAGCATTCATTTTAAGCTTTTGACTTTGTGAAAAAGCTTTGGTGTGGTGAAAAAAAAAATATAATAATAATCGTAACATAGCGCGCAGCAAACAAATTAAACTAGCTAAGAGTTGTTGTTGTAAATTAAAAATTGTTGTTGGTAATTAAATTAATTGATTACATGAAGAAAATTTATCTTCAGATTTAGTGAAGCATTTTATATATTATATAAAAAGCCAATAAAAGTAGTGAGACGTGCTATACATATTTTGATAAATATAGCCAACAACTTCAGAAAACTCTGAAAGGTTTCTTTAGCTTAAGTTCCCAGTTATAAGCTTTTTAAAAATAAGATTTGATATTTGATCGTGTAACACAATAATGACGAGCTTTTATTTCTTTTTAAGTCTCATAATAAATTAAAGCTTTTAAATTTGAAATTTAATAAACGCAGATATGAGAAATGTTCTTTCCTCGTTTTCAAATTCAATTTATGCTTTAAGCTTTTAATTTGAAACTTTTTGAATTATCAACGATAAATTATAATATAAAAAACCAAGTTTGTTTCTAAATTTGTCAAATAAAATATAGCTAATTAACGCAACATATGAAGCATTCAAATTGATCTAATAGAGTTGTTGTTGCTAACTAAAAATTGGTGTTTTCAATTTATATTTGTTTCTTTCAAATGAAATTTGATTTTAATTCAGTGAAACTTGCTATACAATATTTTGTTATAAATAAAGCAAACAACTTTAGAAGACATTAAAAGCATTCGTTAGCTTAAATTCAAATTTATAAATTTTTGATATAAAAGTATGTCCGAACCGTACGTTTCTATCGGATTGACGAGATAAAATAAAATATTATGTATCAGCTTTCATGTTTTGTTACATTATATTAAATTTCTTGATTTCTTTAAAAGCGGTACGAGGTTTTCTCATAAAAACTGGAAATAAAATTTTATTAATTATCGTAACAAATCAAAATAATAATTGAATTAAACCATTCACAGTTGTTGTTGTCAATAAAATTTTTTCATAATTAAATTTGCTTTTGTCAAATAAAAGGTTGTTTCCTCATTAAGTAAAACGTGTTTTCGTATATTTTGTTACAAATAAAACCAACAACTTTTAAAGTTTTTAAACGCTTTCAGTGGCTTCTTAATTTAAACATTTATAAACCTTTTACTACATATAAACAAGCACGGGAAAGATTAATTTAGAGCAGATTGCAGCGATGGACACATTATGTTAAAGTGCATTAAATAAAATAACAGTGAGCTTTAATAGCTTTGTAAGCTTCTTTACATATACTAAAACTATTAACTTCGAAGTAAATTAAAATTTGTGAGAGCTTTAATTTGAAGCTTTTTATTATGAAAAATATTTTGTACATTCGAAATATATAAATACAGCTTTTAATACGTTTAGCAACGAAAAACAATCAAATTAAACCATTCGAATTGTTATTGTCGTTTTTAATTCAGTGAAACTTACTTTTATTATAAATAAACCTAACAACTTGAGAAAACTTTAAGAGTTTTCGTTAGCTTAACTTCAAATTTATCTTTTTATCAGATGGCAGTCAAGCCTCATTAAATTGATTAGATTAAAAAATAATATGGCGAGCTTTTTTATGTTTTGTCACATTATCCTAAACTTGTGAATTTCTATACCGAATACAGTAGTGGACTTTACCGGTTTTCAAATTTTATTCCTGTTTAAAACTTTAATTTTAAGCATTCTCCGATCTGAAAAAAACTATTTTAACATAAAAGATTAATTCTGTACGCACATAAACAGAGCCTTCTAGAGTATAGAGCCATAATCATTATGACGTATTTTTTCGAAGCTTTTTTAGTGGTATAATTTTTCACTAATTTCCATAGGAATCCATACTAAAAATGGTGTTTTTTAGCTTCAAGTTTTTCAATGAAAAAAGCAAAAATGTTACAAAATTTTTATACAAAAGTGTTCTACATATATTTAGCAGCAATATACAAGAAGGGTATATTGGTATTAAGTAAATATTAATTGCAGAAATATTAAAATTAAATTATTTCTAAAATATATTTTGTGAACTTTCATTTTGAAAAATACATCAAAGTTGGCTCTGACGAATTAAAATTATACTTGCTAAATTTATCTTTAGTTTTACTAGTGTACGTTAGATGTCTCAGATTTATACAGAAAAATACGAAAAAGATTGTTTAATCACAAAATTATGACACGTTCTTAAATATTTTGCGAATTTGTTTTGCTTTTCCTACAACTTTTGAACTCAAATTTCCCCAAGTGGCGATTTTTTGTACGGTTTTCAAAATGTTTACTTCCCACTGCCATCTATGTATATTGGCTTAATGCACACGATTTGTAGTAAGCTTTTCTTTTTAATTTGACCAGAAAGCTGTTGTTATGAACTTTTTTTTATATTTTGGTTTAAATAAATCAATTATTACAAGAAAATGAAAACGATTTACTTAAACGATATTCATATATGTTGAAATTCAAACATTTATGAAAATATTTCAGAAATCATAATTAAGAATTTGCAACGTTTTCATTTACAAATTTGTCTTAGGAAAAAAAGTGATTTCCCATATGTTTTGTGTGTTTTACTATGGAAATTTTGATTTTTTCGTCGTTTCTAATTCCCTTATAAAAGCTTCGTTTTTTAGATTATGGCTTGTATAATCAAGGTTGCTTTGACATAAATCAAAAATATAATTGGTAATCATAACAAAACAACAAAATCAAATAAAACTAGCTAATAGCAAAGCAACCTTGATTATACAAGCCATAATATAAAAAACGAAGCTTTTATAAGGGAATTAGAAACGAGGAAAAAACCAAAATTTCCATAGTAAAACACACAAAACATATGGGAAATCACTTTTTTTCCTAAGACAAATTTGTAAATGAAAACGTTGCAAATTCTTAATTATGATTTCTGAAATATTTTCATAAATGTTTGAATTTCAACATATATAAATGTCGTTTAAGTAAATCGTTTTCATTTTCTTGTAATAACTGATTTATTTAAGCCAAAATATAAAAAAAAGTTCATAACAACAGCTTTCTGGTCAAATTAAAATAGAAAAGCTTACTACAAAACGTGTGCATTAAGTTAATATACATAGATGGCAGTGGGTAGCAAATATTTTGAAAAATCGTAACAAAAATTGCGAGCTGGGGAAATTTGAGTTCAAAAATTGTAGGAAAAGCAAAACAAATTCTCAAAATATTAAGAACGTGTCATAATTGTGTGATTAAATAATTTTTTTTCGTATTTCTCTGCTAACAATTATAGACATCTAACGTACACTAGTAAAACTAAAGATAAATTTAGCAAGTATTATTTTAATTTGTCAGAGCCAACTTTGATATATTTTTCAAAATGAAATTTCGAAAAATATATTTTAGAAATAATTTTATTTTAATATTTCTGCAATTAATATTTACTTAATACCAATATACCCTTCTTGTACATTGCTGCTAAAGATATGTAGAACACTTTTGTATAAAATTTTTGTAACATTTTTGCTTTTTTCATTGCAAAACTTGAAGCTAAAAAACACCATTTTTACTATGGATTCCTATGGAAATCAGTGAAAAGTTATACCACTAAAAAAGCTTCAAAAAAATACGTCATAATGATTATGGCTCTATACTCTAGAAGGCTCTGCTAATAGTCATTGTAGTCATTCTAAAACTTCAATTAAATAAAACTTGACTTTGAAAGCTTTATTTAGATTTTTAAATTAAAATTTCTAAGCTTTTTAATATAAACAGGTGCTGGAAAGTTACATAAATTGAAGTAAGCGAAGAAAAGATAGTGTGGAGCTTTCAATGCTTTTTAAGCTTCGTAGCTGGTGAAGCTTCTAAATTTCGAACGATACTAAACCCAGATGTGATTGGTTTTCTCTATATGCTTTCAATTTTTATTGTACCTTTAATTTGAAGGTTTTCTGATTGTGAAAGAAACTTATAACATAAAGAGCCAATTCGGAACAAATCAAAATAGTGGATTTAAACCATTCAAAGTTGTTGTTGTCATCTAATTATTATTGTTGTCAATTTAAATTTGCTTTTGTCAAATACAAGTTATACAGGGTGAGGAAAAAGAATGGAAACCTCTAAAAATCTCGCGGAGTTCGGCCAAAAAAAATTAGCAAAGTTTATTCTTAGGTAATTTGCAACAAGGAATTTAATGATGAGCTTGGCTTTGACCTTTTCCTTTATCTTCAAGATTATTTGGAGGTCTAGGTCATTTTTTTATAGGGAAACCCCAGGTTTTAACATCGGATTTGAAAAGAGCGATCAATTGTACGTTAGAATATGTATTTTCCATGACCTCCCAAGGTCAAAAAATAAAACTAATGGCGAGTTTTAAGAGCTTTCTACATAAGTTTTCATAATATAATAAATTTCTAAATTTGGGGATTATCCTAAAGTTAGAAGTGCCTGGTTTTACTCGTATTTACAGGTTTTTAAATCATATTCCACCTAAAAGTTTCCATTTAATGTCAAATAAAATTTTATTAATACATGTAACAAATCAAAACAGTAAAATTAAACCATTTACAGTTGTTGTTGTTAATTAAAAATTATTAACTGTCAATTTAAATCTGTATTTTTTCAAATTTACTTTGTTTATTAAGTTGTTTCTTGATTAAGTAAAACGTGCCGTAGTATGTTATGTTAAAAACAAATTATAAAGGTTTCGGTAGCTTCTTAATTTCAAAATTTCACAGTTGTTTTATTACAGGCGTTGACTGGAAAGTTAAATTTGTATCAGATTGCAGGACATAATATGTTGAAGTCATTAAAAAAATGGCGGTGAACTTTGAAATCCGTAAATTTGAAACAGACTAATTTTTATTTCTGACGAAAGCTTTAATTCAGCAAGCATAAAATATCAGCCAATTTTGGAACACCCGTTATTATTAAAAATAATTGAGAAACGGAAAATAATTAAATTAAACCTGATAGGTGTTGTGGTCAACTAAAATTTTTTATGAAAATTGCAGTATGTTTTGTTTTAAATAAAGCTTAAGAGTTTTGGTGTTAGTTAGCTTTTTGATTGAACACTTCCTAGCTTTTTAATATCTGGTGCAGTTTAATTGCAGTTAGACCACATTAATTATGGTAAAGAATTAAAAATAATTGCGAGCTTTTAAAGTTTCGTAATATATAAAATTTCTAAATTTTAAACTATACAAAAGCTGGATGTGACAGGTTTTATCTACAGGTTTAAACTTGTGTTCTAGCTTGAAGCTTTCATTTGAAGCTTTTCTAATTTTGTAAGAAACTTTATAACATAAATAACCTATTCCTTTTATGTACACATAAAAAAAAACAATTTATTAATAATCATAACAAATCAAAGTATAATTATACCATTTAGGAGTTGTTGTTGTCAACTAAAAATTGTTGTTGTCAATTTAAATTTGTTTTTGACAAATAAACGTTATTTGTTAGGTGTTTTTTGATTGAGTGAAATGCGTTATATTACGTTTTGTTAAAAACAAAGCCAACAACTTTTAAATATTTAAAAACTTTCGGTAGCTTCAAGTTATACATTTATAAACTTTTATTATGAACAGTCCCTTGAAAGTTAAATTTTTATCATATTGTAGTGATGTTGAGGTCCATTAAAAAATAACGGTGAGCTTTTAAATTTTTAACTTAGAACCGGTTTCCAAATTTGCATTTTTCGCGAAAGCTTTAATTCGGCAAGTATAAAATGTCAGCTCATTTTGGGGCTAAAATAAATTAGCAACGGAAAACAATCCAATTAAACCATCTGACAGTGTTGCGGTTAACCGAAAATTGTTGCTGTCAATTTTTCAAAACATGGCTCTTTATTGTAACGTGCTGTAAGCTTTTTACACTTTCATGAATTTTCAAATGTACACAAGCCCCCATTTTTTTATTTATCTAAAACTTTTTAGTTTGAAGCTTCAATCAAATTCATCCAACAGTTGTTGTTGTCAACTAAAAATTGTTGTTGTTAAATTTAAATTAAAACATATTTTTTTAATTGTGTCTTCACTTAGTGAGGAACGCCCTGCATTATTTTTCGTAATAAATGAAGTCAACATATTTAGCAAATTTTTATAAAATAAACAAGTCAAAGTAGAGTAAAATAAAATAAGTATGAGCTTTTATTGTTTTGTCAGGTTCCGTAAAAAAATAAACCTGTTGATTTCAAAATATACTAAAGGCAGTAGCGAAAGCTTTTCTTTAATGACCGCAAAATTGTATTCCTGATTAAAGCTTTTTATTAAAAAAAAAAATCTAAAGCATTAATTCCTTATGTACACAATCAGTTACGCTAAACAATTAAATTAAACTATTTTGTTGTTGTCAAGTAAAGAATGTTGTTGTAAATTTATGTTTGTTTTGTTAATTAAAAATTATTTATTTACTTGACTCTTGATTTATTAAAACGTATGTATGATTTGTAAAAAATAAAGAAAAAACTTTAAAAGTCTTTAAAAGCTTTTAAACATAAAAAAGCGCCGAATATGTTAAATTGTATCGGATAGCAATGAAGACCACATTCGATTTGTGTAAAGCAAAAATAATAATGGCGAGCTTTTCGTAGAGTGGGCGAAGTCCCACAGAAAAAGTTACATATTAAACTCAATGAAAAACAGAACCTGTTCCACTCATTTATTAATACATAAACGCACACACGCATGTCGCTTATAGTATGTACGGTACACATTAAAACGGATACAAACGTGATGAAATTAAATGAAAAATTGTTTGAAAAATTTTGTTTCATTTTTATTACCGCGTGACACGTGAACATTCTAAAACCAACGATAATATGAATAAAATAAAAATTGTATGATATTTTAATTTAAAGCGTTTAGACGCAAGAACATAATAATGGACCTGGGAAAACAACAATACGAGTGATTTTAGAAATTTTTAAAAAGCTCATAAATTTCAGATAAAATAATAAAAAAAATGTATAAAGCTTTTTTTTTGTTGTTGTTGTAGTAAAAAAATAATGGTGTTAGAGTATACATGCATGAATATAATGTATATTCGGTTATATAATATATGATAATTTGGATGCGGGAAAATTTATTGTTCACAGCACAGTTAGGAATCCATAATAAAATTTTCAGATATTTTTTGTGGCCGCGTATGCCTTATTTTAATGGATCAATTATTAAGATATAGGAATTCATACTGTTTGGTCGAAAGATAAATCGTTTTATTGTTACTTTAGCATTTAGAAATCATAAATTAATAATTCTGTGTATGGTATATGAATTTATTTCTGGCGTACATACATACATACATAGCTACCAGATTTTAATGTGGTTAGTGATGTGATACACTATTAAGATATTATCTCTCAAATATAAATGTCATACTAAAGTTAAAACGAAATGCATTTTGGTGAGTTTATTATTATAATCACTTCTTGCTACTATATAGTACAATGTATATACCTACATCAACACAAGAACGAGGAAAGAAACTCATTTAGTCTTGATTCTCTATTAAGATTAACAACAAAAAAATGCTTGCTTCTAATAGTTTTTTTCGTTCGTTCGTTCCTAGCTTTTTTTGTAAACGAAAAAAAAAAATATTCAGGCAATAATGAGTGTTAAGGGAATGATACAACAACAAAAAAATTATTTTAATAGACTTTGTAAATATTGCACAATTTATACAAGTGTATAGGAAAAAAATTAAGAAGCTTGTGTAAAAAGAACACACACACACACACACAATGTAAAAATGTTATTAAGACGATGATGACTGTTTTTTTCGTTATCTTTATAATTTCATTTTTTAATGGCCTTGTGAATTGAGAGTTGAATTTTTATTTTTTTAATGTTCTGTTATGAGTTTTCATATGGATTTTGTATACATACGCGCAGTTAGAACGATGAATGCGACAAAATATGATTTAGTTTGATGGTTGATTAGGTTTTCAATTACATTCTCGAAAGTATACACTGGGGCGACGCTTTAAATAACGGTTTTAACATAATAAGAATTAATTTGAGAGTTTAATTCTACATCAGCTTATTATAAGTTCAAAATTATACATTACATGGTTAACACACTAAATTCCGGAGGTGTTATATATACCTTTCTCAAAAGGAGGGTAACAGAATAAAAAACTAGCTGACCAAATGCACGATTTTAAATATTTTGACGTCATAACGTCTATCCAGAAGATTGACACGAAATTTTGCCATTGGTCGTGGGCAATTACTCATCAACTGTAATTTAAATGTAGATTTCTTAGGTTGGTCTCAGCTTCGTATTAGAGCGTTCCAAAGTACCTACATAAATCAATTTTAGAATAAGATAAAATTGCTGAAGGAGTACATCAAGGCAATTTCAGATCACTTCTAAACAGTTAATATAACTATTTGGGTTTTGATATATTTAAACACATTAAGCAATGGATTATGTGCAAAATATGATAGTGCAAGTGATAAAAAATTATGAAAACACAACTTGTTATCAAAACCAAATAAAACTTTTGAAAATATACTTTCTGCAATAATAACTGAAACAGAAACTTTTTTTTATTTGAATTCGTATTCCATTCTCTACAATGTTTAAGTTTTAAATAAAATTTCTTTTTGTTGAGCTTTCACTATTATACGGTATATTGCATACAATTTTTATTTTTCCATTTCAAGAATTTAATAATAAAACTTTTGTTTGGTTTTATTATTTATTTTGTTGTTTTTAATTACTATTAAATTTAATAATAAAATTATTTTTCGGGTTTCTTTCTTAAACTTAAAAGTTTGAAACAAAAACTAAAGTTCTTAAAATATAATAGTTGTACGATTTAGTTTGATGAGCTTGAAGGATACACATTTTTATGTAGCCAACAGTCACACATAACGTAAATTTTGCTTAAACATCAAAACCATATATAAATCGAAAGCAAGCACAAATAAACTCGTACGTATATACACACAAAAGACACATTGTCCTAGAGCACACTGAATAAAGCTTATATTCTACTTCTTTCTGGCATTTTTTTTTCGATAATAATAATAAAAATAAAAAATAATAATCATAAAGAAGTTATGTAAGACAGGATAAGTAATTGCAACAAAGACTCAAAAGGCAAAAGTTGTAGAAAATATAACAGAATTGTTTTTGTTGATAAAACTGGTACACAGAAAGCACACAAGAGGAAAAAAAATAAAAAATGTGTACTGGTATGTGAGAGAGTATATAAATGAATTCCTGGAGGATAGATACACTCTTATGTAACAAAAACAGCTAAATTTGTAGAAAATTTCTTACAGAATTTTTAGTGAATGTGTACTCACCAGAAATGTCTTCGTATCCTACATAAATTATGGATATATAAATTATGTGTACCAATCACTGGATTTAAATTAGTTTTCAACTGAATTAACTCCTTTATTATAATTATCTCAATCTGATTAACGATTTAAAATGATTTGGTATATAGTAGGGCTTGCCCATTCCCGGGCCTTTTCCATTTCTGGGAAACGGGATGATGATTTTCTAATTCCTCGGAATTCCAGGGATTTGGGACAAGAAACGTGTTTTATCCTATACGTCATAATAATAATAAAATTCAAACTATTCTAAATTTTAGGTTGAGAAATTGAAAGGAAAATAAATTAAGTAAAATTAAAAATAATTGGGAAAAGTGTTTTGTATTGTCAACGATTGGCGTAGCTGAATGCGCCCAATGACAATTTAATTTTCGTTAAAATCCCACCCGTTGTCGTTTTTTAATTTGGTTGTTTTTCCTTTTTAGGCTTAAATTTAACACGTTACTTTTCCTTATGCCATGGTTTTCGGTACAAACACAGTGCGATAGTTCGGTTTAATTCAGCAGATATACCATGTATGTACGTTCAGCTCTTATTTTGACTAAATTCTATTACTTTTTTTTTGCTTCCAGTGGTCCTAACACATAAACGTCATTTCCGATTATGAGCTCATCCCAAAATACATCATCCATAATTTCCTTTGCTCCAACGCTGGATCTTGGATACATTTTGTTAACGAAATATTTACAACATTCCCAGGAAACGGGAATATTTTTAATTTCTTAATTTCCCGGGAATTCTATTCCGGAAATTCCCGGGACGCAAGCCCTAGTATATAGACCTTCTACTAAGAAGTGCGATTTCAATATAGGGAATTGTATCAAAAAGTATAAATCGAGTGAAGCAAAATCTAAAATGTTGGAGTATTTGCACACTATGCTCTTTTAATTGGAAACCGTAGATCAATACCCAACCGTATTTGAATACAATTAGAATTAGAATTAGCATTAAAATTAGAACTACACTACTCCAAAAAATTAAAGGAACACTAATTTTTTTCAATTTTTTTAGTGTTTTTTGAAGAGCTGTATCTTTGTAAAATACGGTCGTACAGAGATGAAAAGAAAAGCATTTTAAAGCTTCAAATCTCTAGTTTTGAGACTTTTGAGTGGAAAATTTTTGTGAGATACCGTTATCACGCAATCATAAGAAAGAGCGCGAAATAAAAAAATTCGATTTTTTTTTGTTTTTGTAAGGATCCATGGGCGCGGGAAATTTTTTTTAAGTTAAGCCAATGCATAGGTCGGTTAGCCTGTTAATTAGGCGTAAATTTAATATCATTCTGGTCTCTCTATGTCAACTTTTTGTTGAGATATCTGACTTTGAATCAAAAAAGATCGTTTTGCCTTTGATCATCGATATCTCAGCAACCAATGATTGCACAGTAAACTTTAGGGCAGCCTTATAAACTTCAGTAAATTTCCTACAAGGCCGTTTAATGATTAGTTGAGAACAAATTTTTTTTTCACCCTCAATACTGATTTGAAAAAAGTACAAAAAAACGACTTTTTAGGTTATCTTAGTAAATCTACCATTACTTTACAAATATTGATGAAAAGACTAATGTTGCCAGGTCATTTTACAGTTTAATGTACTCCTAATAGCCCTGTATTATTTTCAAATTGATCCATCCAACCGTTTTTCCGGACAAATTGATCAAAGTTTTACAAAACAATTAAAGGAACAAGTGATCATCAAAATAAAAAAACGACTTTTTTCACATTTTGCGTTAGTTATTTATTAACCCTTAATGATCGTAAGATTTTTTTGCAATACTCGCCCATAAGAGACGACAGAAAATTAAATAAAGTTCTGCAATATGACCAATTATTATGGAACTTGGCAATTTCTCATCCGATTTTAGTGAAATTTGGTATTCGCGATGGAAATGGGATTCTAAAGTGATTTTTGGATAAAGTTCTGGAATATGGCCAACTGGGATGGAACTTGGCCATTTCTCAACCGATTTTAGTGAAATTTGGTATTCGCGATGGAAATGGGATTCTAAACTGATTTTTGGATAAATTTCTGGAATATGGCTAACTAGGATGGAACTTGACTATTGCTGAACCGATTTTAGTTAAATTTGGTATGGGCGACGGAAATGGGATTCTAAAATGAATTTTAGCTAAAGTTCTGGAATATGGCCAATTAGGTAGGAACTTGGCCATTTCTTATAAGATTTTGATGAAATTCAGCATGTGTAATAAAAATTGGGTTTTAAAATTATGTTTAGATGAAATAACCAACAAATTCAGCATGTAATATAGAAATAAAACTCTAAAATTATTTTTGGTTAAATTTATATGGTTAATTTGGAAGGCACTTGCCTATTCCTTAAACGAATAAAAAATATTCGAAATGTGCTTTAAAAGTGAAAAACTAAAGTGTTTATTCCATGTATTTAATGATTTATTTTATCAATAATTTAAGAATCTCATTTTCATCGTAAATGCTGAAATTTATAAAAATTGGATACAAAATTTCCAAGTTCCATAACAAATGGCCAAATTCTGGAACTTTATCCAAAAAATCAGTTTAGAATCCCATTTCCATCGTACATGCTGAATTTCATCAAAATCGGATAAGAAATGACCAAGTTCCATCCTAGTTGGCCATATTCCAGAACTTTATCACAAAATCACATTAGAATCCCATTTCCATCGTACATGCTGAATTACATCAAAATCGGATAAGAAATTGCCAAGTTCCATAATAATTGGTCATATTGCAGAACTTTATTTAATTTTCTGTCGTCTCTTATGGGCGAGTATTGCAAAAAAATCTTACGATCGTTAAGGGTTAACAAATAATTAACGCAAAATGTGAAAAAGTCGTTTTTTTATTTTGATGATCACTTGTTCCTTTAATTGTTTTGTAAAACTTTGATCAATTTGTCCGGAAAAACGGTTGGATGGATCAATTTGAAAATAATACAGGGCTATTAGGAGTACATTAAACTGTAAAATGACCTGGCAACATTAGTCTTTTCATCAATATTTGTAAAGTAACGGTAGATTTACTAAGACAGCCTAAAAAGTCGTTTTTTTGTACTTTTTTCAAATCAGTATTGAGGGTGAAAAAAAATTTGTTCTCAACTAATCATTAAACGGTCTTGTAGGAAATTTACTGAAGTTTATAAGGCTGTCCTAAAGTTTACTGTGCAATCATTGGTTGCTGAGATATCGATGATCAAAGGCAAAACGATCTTTTTTGATTCAAAGTCAGATATCTCAACAAAAAGTTGACATAGAGAGACCAGAATGATATTAAATTTACGCCTAATTAACAGGCTAACCGACCTATGCATTGATCCTTACAAAAAAAAAAAAATCGAATTTTTTTATTTCGCGCTCTTTCTTATGATTCCGTGATAACGGTATCCCACAAAAATTGTCCGCTCAAAAGTCTCAAAACTAGAGATTTGAAGCTTTAAAATGCTTTTCTTTTCATCTCTGTACGACCGTATTTTACAAAGATACAGCTCTTCAAAAAACACTAAAAAAATTGAAAAAAATTAGTGTTCCTTTAATTTTTTGGAGTAGTGTATAATCAGAATTAGAATTGGAAATGGGATTACAATTGGAAATGGAATTAGGTTTGTGGAATTTGAATTAGAATTAGAATTAGAACTATAATCAGAATTAGAATTGGAAATGGAATTGCAATTGGAAATGAAATTAGAATTGGAATTTGAATTGGAATTGAAATTATAATTATAATTAGAATTAGAATTAAAATTGGAACTACAATTAGAATTAGAATTGTAATAAAAGAATTAGAATTGGAATAAGCCTTAGAATTAACAGAATTGGAATTAGAATTAGAATTAGAATTAGAATTAGGACTATAATCAGAATTGGAATTGGAACTGGAATTACAATTAGAACTAGAATTAGAATTAGAATTGGAATTTCAATTAGAATTGCAATTAGAACTAGAGTTATTAGAATTAGAATTTAAATTACAATTAGAATTATAACTAGAATTAGAATTATCATTAGAATTAGAATTATAACTATAATCAGAATTAGAATTGGAAATTAGAATTGAAATTACAATTAGAATTAGAATTGTAATAAGAATTAGAATCGGAATTAGCCTTAGAATTAGAACTGGAGAAACAATTACAATTAGAATTAGAACTAGAATTGGAATTACAATTACAATTAGAATTATAATTAGTAGAACTATAATCAGAATTAGAAATGGAATTAGAATTAGAATTAGAACTAGAATTAGAATTAGAATTAGAACTAGAATTAGAATTGGAAATAGAAGTAGAACTAGAATTAGAATTAGAATTAGAATTTTAATTAGAATTAGAACTAGAGTTAGAACTAGAGGTAGAATTGGAAATGGAAATGGAATTAGAATTGGAATTGGAATTAGAATTGGGATTGAAATTATAATTATAGTCAGAATTTGAATTACAATTAGAATTAGAATTGAAATTAGAATTAAAACTAGAATTAGAATTAGAATTGGAATTTTAATTAAAATTAGAACTAGAATTAGAATTAGAATTTAAATTACAATTAGAATTATCATTATCATTAGAATTAGAATTAGAACTATAATCAGAATTAGAACTGGAAAATAGAATTGGAAATGGAAGTAAAATAGGAAATGGAATTACAATTGGAAATGAAATTAGAATTAGAATTGGAATAGGAATTGAAATTATAATTAGATTCAGAATTAGAATTAGAATTAAAATTGGAATTACAATTAGAATTAGAATTGTAATAAAAGAATTAGTATCGGAATTTGCCTTAGAATTAGTATAGAATTGGAATTACAATTAGAATTAGAATTAGGACTATAATCAGAATTTGAATTTGAATTGAAATTACAATTTAAATTATAACTAGAATTCGAACTAGAATTAGAATTAGAATTGGAATTGCAATTAGAATTAATATTAGAACTAGAATTATTAGAATTAGAATTTAAATTAAAATTAGATTTAGAATTAGAATTAGAACTATAATTAGAATTAGAATGGGAAATGGAATTAGAATTGGAATTGGAATTAATAAAATGCTTTAATAAAATCTGGTAAATTATTGTTAATAAAAGGCCCCGCACAACAAAATTGATTTTCGTCCAAATTCATTAGTGATAAAACCGCAATATATATATATATATATATATATATATATATATATATATATATATATATATATATATATATATATATATATATATATATATATATATATATATATATATATATATATATATATATATATATATATATATATATATATGATAATTGTGATTATAATAATAAATTTCAAAATTAGAGAGGTCAGAAGATACATTCAACGTTTTATATATACATATATATTGATACTTTGTATTCATGTAACGCACTTACAGGCAAAATGCTTTTGGATTCATTTCCAAATAAACTCAACGTCGAAAATCGTGAGCGTATTATCGCAATAGCTTTCAAACTTTTGTTTTGCAAGATCTGAATCTTTTTCAACCGAGTGTAACTAGCAGTTGCATATACAATAATCCCAAAGAGATTCGGGGATGAATAAATACAAAATACCTTAATTTCAACACATATTTAGGCACACTATATGAAAGTCTTCTTACCAGGGGGCCCTATTCCCGAACACATAAATGCTGTCACAATATTGTAAAATTTGACAAAGTGGTGTATAATTTTACACAATATTGTGAATCCGGCAATAATACTATAGTTACTGTCGAAACCACAATATGGCATTTATATCACTTTTTTGTTTTTTTTTGCACTTATAACCGAACTTTTGTTTCGAATTTGTTAGTTTTAAAGGAATCTATACTACAAAATATATTTTAATCTACTACAATTTTGTAGTTAAGAAATACAATTTACACTTGTGTATAGGAGAATGCTATTTTCATTAAAATATTAAATTTTAAATTATTTCTGGCGAAGCAATTTTTTACCATCTCTTCTATCTCACTATCAATGTTGGTCCACTAACAGTATGCTCTCGCTGACGATTTCATTCCTGTCAATCCCAAAATGTGCTGAATATAGCTAATTAAAACTCGCGAAAATTCAGTCTGGTCAATTCCCAAACTGTAACAGCGGTTTACTACCCGACCGTTTTTTATTCCCAGAATTAGGTATTTTACACTTGTAGCCGACATTGTAGCTAAACCTAATTCTCTAAATGTTAAAGATATGGTTTCTATTTGGTTTATTTGCAATAAATCAGGTTCCCTCATTTCTTGGAACCTGTCCTTAGTCGGTAATCGTGAAAAAACATCTGAATTCGCATGCTCTTTCGTATTTCGACAACAAATGTTATAGTCAAACCGTTGTAAATAAATTGCGTAATGTTGCATATACGCATTGCCGACATAGTTGGTAATCCTTTTTTAGGTGATATAATTTGGGAAAGTGGTTTGCTATTCGTTATTAACGTAAATTTTCTGCCGTAAAGGTACTGTAAGAATTTACGAATTACACAAATCATTGCGTATTCCCCTTCATCTATGTGTAAATACCATTACTGTGTTTTATTTAGGGTTTGTGATGCATACTATATCGGATTCTCCATTCCATCTTTATATCTGTGACTTAATAAAGCTCCCACTCGGTACTGTGAAGTACGGATAGCAAGTATCAGATGTAGTTGTGGATCATAGTGAGTTAAACACTTATCCGATTGCATTTCTGTCTTAATTCTCGAAAAAGCCTCTTTGCACTTTTCGTCCCATTCGAATACTACATCATTTCTGAGTAAATTATTTTTTGGATAGAGAACCGTACTTAAATTATCAAAAAATGTTCCGTAATAGTTTATCAAATCGTTTTCGATCGGCTTATGCCAATTCTAATTGTAAATAGGCTTTCGTTAGATATATTTTAGAAATTTTTTTATTGATAGAGAAATCTTCGGAAAAGTCATCGCATACGTATATAGTACCATAGAAAAACAAAACCGTGGCCTTCCCCATTAACATTCGCTCTTTACTCTTAAAGAAGATGATAAGTTTCGCATAGCTGAGAAAGTAGTTAGTGCGAAAATTTCGGATCTTGAAACTACTCCTGAACTACGCCAAATTATATGCAAATGTCTAGTAGGTGTGGGGACCCTGATTCCAAGATCGTTTGAATGCACAGAGAAGGTAAGCACACAAAAAAGAATGGGTGAACGTACGAAAGGAAAATGAGCAGAGCCGAGAAGGTCAGCGCACAAGACAATGGGTGAACGTACGGAAAAAAATTGACCGAAGGCCTTCGAGAAGGGCAGCGTGCGTACATACGTTATATGATATTGACCTTCTTTCGGAAAAAAATGAGTGGGTTAGTATACTTCAAACGACCGTGCAAAATGTAAACAAAAGTAATAGTAGTAGTAAGCAATTGTAGCATATACTTTACGTTTGTTGTAAGTTGAGACTAGTTGATTATACTGAAGTTGTTTAAATACTCGTGTTGTTGCAAGTAATAGTAAATAAGTGTGTAAGTATAACAATAATTTAAAGAACAGATAATATGAAGCTCGTCATGTATTAACAATTTGAGTTTCCGGTTGATTGTTTTTAAATTTATTACGACATTTTGACTGCAAACATAATTTTGTGGCGGTGGTATATCCCAAGCGTTACCAAAAGATTTCAACTAAACGTGCATTATACCATCTTGAAAAAATGTAAAAAGAAAACATCCGGAATAAAATATTCGCATACGTATTCCTCTCCTTCCCTTCGGCCCATTTTTCTTTCGCCCGTTCACCCATTCTGTTGGGCACTGACCTTCTCTGCTATGCTCATGGCTGTCTCATGAAGTAAATCGGCGAGCGCAACACAACATAACGGAGTTAAAAATTCGTGATCTCGAAATCTGGTACAACTTTTCTTGATTTTTGTTTTTGCGGAAATAAGCTTTTAGCCCTTTATGTTGACAATTTTTTGTTCCTACGCATTGAAAACTGCGTAGAAACTCATAATTAACATCATAAAGGGCTAAAAGCTTATTTTTGCAAGAACAAAAAATAAGAAAAGTTGAACTAGATTTCGAGATCACGAATTTTTAACTACGTCGTGTTGTGTCGCGCTCGCTGATTTATTTCATGGGACAGACATTATTTTTCTTTTGCGCTGACCTTCTTTACTCATTTTTCTTCGTACGTTGACCTCTTCTTTTTTGTGCACTTTCTCTGTGCATTCAAACGACCTTGGACTCAGGGGTCCCCACACCTACTTAGTCTTAATCCCAATAGTATTTGTATATTTGCTCTAAAAACTTCCCAAACCTTTTAGAGAAGAAACATACTCTGGAGTCAATGTATATCCTTTATATAAACGATCTGATAGCAATTCAAATACTATTTTGTCCGAGAATTACCTATAAATAACTTTTGTTGTTCCGTAGAACGAATATCTAAGTTCAAAATTCAATGCCCATATTAATGTGGAAATATGTACGTCAGTTGTTGCAGTTAAATATATGTATACATAAGTAATAGACAAAAGGTCATGATTGTGCGCGTATCGAAATAGTTCAAAATGAAACAAGAACTGTAGATACAAATGGAACTTGTGTTCCGCTCAATGAAATCAAAAACTTTTTAAATTGTTGGATATTGTTTGAAAGTCCTATTCATGGGCAATCACACATCTTCTATACATTATCTGTACGTTTGCTAGATAGCCAAATGATATTCTTCAATGAAGGACAAGAAGAAGAAGCTGTACGAAGAGCAGCCACGCAAGAAACTACATCCTGAACCACCATTAATCCATCACGATATCGTAAGCCCAAGTACTGTGAATTTTGCTGAGGAGAATTTAGAAGGCGAACAAATTGTTGTATCTTTATTGACGGCCCAGGTGGCGTCTGCTCTGCTACCCGGAGGTGTAACTCTGCATTCAATTTTCCCTTAGATATGATAAACAATAAATCTTGACGTTTATCACTAAAAAATAAAAATATTCTCACAACAACTGATATAATTATTTGGGATGAAGCTCCCATGGCTCCTGCAGAAGCTCTTGAGATGGTTGAATATGCATTGCGGGATTTGATGGCAAATGAACTCCTATTTGATGGAAAAATTATAGTTCTTGGGGGGGGGGGGGGGGATTTTTGACAGATTCTACCAGTTGTTTGGAATGTTCGGAATGCGCCTAGAGGATCAGATTGTGTCTAAATGTTTAAAAATGAGTTAGCTATTAAGTCATTTCAATTGAAAATTAATATGCGCGCCAGAGAGCAGGAAACTGATTTTGCAACATAGGTATTAAACATGGGTGGTGGAAAGCTTCCGATTATATCCGACGTCAAATCTGATACATCAACAGCTTTGCTACAATTGCATTTCAGATAATTTAATAACTGACATTTTTGATGACCAACATAAAATATCAAATACAGTGTAGTAAACTTGCAATATTATGTCCGACACATAAACTGTCGCAAATGGTAAATTTAGAAGTCTTAGGTAAACTAGCATTGACATAATTAAAAATATGAAAGAGCAAATAAAATTCCCAGTTGAATTTTTAAACACTATTAATCTACCTGGCCTACCTTTACATGAGATGGAATTAAAAGTAGGTGCCATTGTCTTATGTAATGGTAAAAGGCTCATAGTACGATCCTTAAGTGCCAATGTTATTCAGGTATAGAAGTTATTACTAGCGCAAATACGGGAAACATATATTTTTTACCAAGAATAACGTTAGATACATCGTCGGATGTCAGTATTCCATTCAATTTCAGTTGATGCCAATTTCCGATTAAATTAGCGTACGCGTTAACTATTAACAAAGCTCAGGGTGAAACTTTTGACAAGGTTGGAGTATTTATTCAAGAACCAGTTTTATGTATTGATATGTTGCTTACTCAAGAGTCAGATCAATGGATTCCTTGAAATTACAAATTGTTGACGGACCAAAGCAAGGGAAATGTGGTGCCCAGACACTCACGGCTAACATTGTGTATACTGAAATTTTATAAATAAAAATTTATTAATCTTTGTAAAGAATTAAAAAAAATGTTTGTTTGTTTTTATGCCTACAATCGATTTCAGGGCTAAAGCACTTCTTACCCTTTCGCAGTTCACTTATTTTTTTTTTTATTTATTAAGCTTAAGTCGGATAATGTTTGGAATTTTTATGTGCTGGAGTAATTGTGTGTTCCAGCACCATAGGTGCCACCTAGGCACCTAGTGTACATTTTCTTTACCTATTACTCTCAATTATGCACTGGGTGTTATATGTTTCACAACAAAATATTTAATGGCGATGAGACAGACCTATTTTAAAATAGCCATGTGGAGTTTATTATTAAATTGTAATCAAAATACGGGGTTTGCAAAACCCAGGTTTGACCTTGAGAATATAAAAGTAGACGGTGATGCTCAATATTTCGTCAAGCAATATTCTCCTGACTTCGAACTACTGTAATCTAAAGGTTTTAATGGGAAATACCTTTGCTGAATGGTATACTTTTGTACTTAAGATGATGGCAAGTTATCGCTGAAAACTTTTAATTAGAGGCACTTAGAAACTTCATAGAAAGGGTATCATATCTGACACTTTGGTGTCACATCAGAGAAGAATCTAGAAAATTCTTTCTTTACTGCATTCATTCACCAGCCCCTCATATTTAATATCCACACACAAACGAAACTACCAATGATATTTCTTACTAGTAAAAACCACATTACTAAAATTTACACTAAACCAATTCAATAAAACATCCCCCCTCAATCAATTTATCCGCATATCCATTTAACATTTCCTTTTTCTGTTCAAAACCAAAAAAAAAAATAAAAAAATGTTCATGCTTTTCCATCATCAAATACGTGTATTTTAAACATTTCTAACTCAACATCCATCATCAACTGAGAAAAAAACTTTTACACAAAAGAAACTAAACCATAAAATAACCTTCCTCTTACATATTACATACATATATGTATGTGCATGTGTGTTTGTGTACATATGATATGGTTATCGATTTCGGTACAGAACAGGAAAAGATTTTGTACCAAAACAAAAAAAGCGAAAGAGTCGAAAATATCTGAATAGAAAATAAATTTTTGTTCGATGGGTTTTTGATTCGTTTTTGTGTGTATGGCTCATTCAATTTTTGATGATAAGTGAATTAGAACCCAACCAAAAAATAAAAATTCTTGTTGTTGTGTGCTTTTTGATAATAAGTTTTTTTTCCGAAATAAATTTCTGAAGAGGCAAAAAAAAGTTGAGTGCACGATTCATTCGAGCAATAATTGGACCAATTAAATATTATTGATTGTAGAGACGTTGTGAAACGAATGGATAAACTATTTGCGGTGCTAAGTGTTTGAAAATTGTAATTAAACTTTAATACTTTAAGAAGAAGCCGCACCTCTTAAAATTGCATTTTAAGTTACTCAAAATCTAAATATTTGATGAGTCTAACAGATAAGACAAATATATACGCAGAAGATTCGTCGTCTTATAAATTTGGTCATGCGAAAAACCCAAATCAAAATACAATAAACTTTTTTTTATACACAATTCGTTTAAAATTTAAGTTCTCCATCTCTTATTTATTTCTCGTCCATTTTAGAAAAAAGAGATTTGAAATCATAAAAATCATAAAAAAATTTTTTGTTTTCTTTTCTCGTTTTAAAAAATTGATGAAAATTATGTTTTAAGTTAATTTAAATTTTCCTCTTTCGTTTTCCGACATCTTCAAGTTATTCTTCGTCTTCTTCTTAATTTTCTTTAATAACAAATAATTTTTCAATTTATTTTGAAACAGTTTTTTAATAGAATTTTTATGATGGCATAGTATTTAGTTCTATCAGAGATGTAATTTTCTTTTAGAGGAGGCCGTCTCTTACTCACTCTTGCTACTTTTTGGTTTTTTAATATAATATAATACCTAAGTACGTCGAAAATAAAAATGGTGATAAGAAGGTGAGGAAGATGAATTAAGACAAGATTAAATCTACCATGGTGTAAATTTGAACCGAAAACTAATAGTAATTAGGGAAAATAGTGGAACTAGCTACAGAAGAGATTTAAATTGAAATTTTTCGAATCTACACAATTAAAAAATGTAGGGTTATGCAGTGCAAGATGTACTTTTGATAGGCCCTGAGCAATTTTACTTCACTAAATAATGCAAAGGTTAAATTAAAAATAAAACTTTAAAGTAAGAAACATTTAAATCTATTACATTCACTTCATAACAATTTAATAGAGCACTCTATTCAAATTAAAATAAACTTCGTTTTATTCTAAGCAATCTTTTCTGGGGCTCAAGGCACTCCCAACTCTTTCGCAGTTAACTTTTACCATCCTACTTTACGCAGTAGTATAGCCAAATCGAGGACGTACGGCTTTAGACCCGTTTTGTATAAACCACCTGCACATTGCATTGCTTCATGCCAACCTATAGTGCTGACATGAAAGGTGGATCGGCCCATGGATTCTGCACTCTCAACAGGGGGTCATAGTTGTGTTCATCGTCATCACCGATCGAAATCAAATGATGAACAATCACTTTTGCATCCAGCCCCTATCGGGATTCGAACCCGCTACCTCCCGATCCAAATGCCGCAGCTTTAACTACTGAGCCGTTTGGTCTTTCACTACATTTTTACCTTTCACTTTTTTACAAACTTGTAGAACATAATTTATTTTTTGCTATAAATAAAATTAAATCACTTTATGTTAGTCAAATAGTCAGGCGGAAAAATTCATCAACTCGCTAAAGATCGGACTCAAGAAGCTAGAAGGAAATTTGTACGCAAATTTTTGACGTTCTTCTACCGTTATACACCTTCATTTGCTATTAGCATGAAGTCACCCTTTCTAAAACTTATTGAAATCCTTAGTTTTTAAAAAATTAGGAAATTTTTTTGTTTTGAAGCAAATAAAAACTACAGCACACCATCCTGTGGCAAACGAGTTGCTCGAAACATGGTATTGCGATTCGAAATTAATGGAGTAGACGTTCTTACTACACCATTCTTTTAGATATGAGAGTAAGTTTTAAACAAGTTTATAATTGAGAATAATGTTCAATAATTTTACTAAACTTATCAATGAACATAAATTTTTTTCTAATTTACGAGAGGCAATTCAAAAATTACAACTGGTACAAAGAAAAACTTTTATCCATCCTAAATTCAAAACTTGTTCATTCATGTTTGTTAGAATCGATGACGTTCACGCTCCGTTACAGCTATCTTATGACGGTCATTTGCTGTGTTCCAACGAAGAAAATGCCCAAGAATTTCCAAAAGTTCCCAGAAAATGCCTAAGAATTTCCAAAAATTCACATTTTTGGGAATTTTTAGAAATTCTTGGGCATTTTCTGGGAATTTTTGGAAATTCTTGGGCATTTTCTGGGAATTTTTGGAAATTCTTGGGTATTTTCTGGGAAGTTTTGGAAATTCTTGGGCATTTTCTGGGAATTTCTGGAAATTCTTGGGCATTTTCTGGGAATTTTTGTAATTTTTTGGAAGTTTTCTGGGAATTTTAGAAATTCTTGGGCATTTTCTGGGAATTTTTGGAAATTCTTGGGCATTTTCTGGGGAATTTTTGGAAATTCTTGGGCATTTTCTGTGAATTTTTGGAATTTCTTGGGCATTTTCTGGGGAATTTTTGGAAATTCTTGGGCATTTTCTGGGAATTTTTGGAAATTCTTGGGCATTTTCTGGGAATTTTTGGAATTTTTTGAGAATTTTGTGGTATTTTGTGGTATTTTTTGGTATTTTGTTGCTTTTTTGGGAATTTTTTGGTAATTTTTGGTATTTTTGGAAATTTTTAATTACCAAAAAATAACGAGAAAATACTACCCAGAATTTTCCCAGAAAATGCACAAGAATTTCCAAAAATTCGCAGAAAATTCCCAAGAATTTCCAAAAATTCCCAAAAATGTGAATTTTTGGAAATTCTTGGGTATTTTCTGGGAAGTTTTGGAAATTCTTGGCCATTTTCTGGGAATTTTTGGAATTTCTTGGGCATTTTTGGGAATTTTTGGAAATTCTTGGGCATTTTCTTGGAATTTTTGGAATTTCTTGGGCATCTGGGAATTTTTGGAATTTTTTGGGAATTTTGTGGTATTTTGTGGTATTTTTTGGTATTTTGTTGCTTTTTTGGTAATTTTTTGGTAATTTTTGGTATTTTTGGAAATTTTTAATTAACAAAAAATAACCAAAAAATACCAAAAAAATACTATCCAGAATTTTCTGGGAATTTTTGGAATTTCTTGGGAATTTTTGAGAGTTTTTGACTTTTTCTGGGAATTATTGGAATTTTTTGTGAATTTTTTGAGAATATTTGGGAATTTTCTGGGAATTTTTTGGGCATTTTCTGGGAATTTTTGGAATTTCTTGGGAATTTTTGGAATTTTTTGGGAATTTTTGGAATTTCTTTGGAATTTTTTGGGAATTTTTGCAAATTCTTGGGCATTTTCTGGGAATTTTTTGGGAATTTTTAGGCATTTTTGGGAATTTTCTGGGAATTAGGATTCATTTATTTATTTACTAACTTTATACTTATATACAATCTGGTTACAATTTCAGTGATACAATAATACAGGGTGTTCGGCACGAATTGGTTGGGTTATTAGCTAGTTTTCACCCATACGACCCTACGTCCCTGACACCGCTCGATATTTACGTCTGGGGACGTGCAAAGGAATTGGTTTATGCAACAGAGGTGCCCTCACGAGAAATTTTAATGGAGCGAATTACAGCTGCATTTGAAATAATGAAAAGAGAAATTCGACTTCGCACAATAACATTTGAAATAAGGAAAATGTGTCGTGCATGCATACGGAGTAGTGGAGAACAATTCGAACAAATTTCATATTTAATAAAAACTTAATAAAGATAAAAAGAATTTTCTTGACCCTGACAACTTCTATTTCATATTTTGACCATACTATAAATAATTTCTCCAACATGTAGCATACCGTTGGAAAGAGTATAAACTAGACAACTTTTTAAAACAAACCTATGTTCAAAATAATGTTTATTTTTTTTATATTGAATTTAGAAGTAGAAATTTTTCATACATTTACACATTTTCAAGACTTTCGAAGCTCGTATAATTTATTTTCTTGAAGCCATTTGTACCAAATAGTGATTTATTTAGACTAAAAATACATTGCAGAATACAATAAAAGTTATTTCGTGCTATTACAATCACAATGAAACAACTAACCAGCGCGAAACACGACTTGCAACCGTTCGCAGCAGGATGTCTTCTTCAAGAGCTGATGAAATAACTGAACAGCGTGAAACACGACTTGAAAATGTTCGAAGCAGGATGTCTTCTTCTAGAGCTACTGAAGCCATTGAACATCGTGAGGCCCGGCTGGAAATCGATCGGTTACGATATGGACGATTAATAGAAACTTTAAGAGGTGATTTAAAGTTAGCAGCATTCAATTACGAGAAAGACTATGATTACAATGTTTCAATTGGGCAAATGGAAAACATTTGTTTGTATTGTCATGCTTTAAAGTTTCACAATGAATCGCCTGGAATGTGTTGACTAAAATTCCTATACCTATAGTGTTTTAGAATAACATTTTATTAAACGAAAATACAATTTTGCTAATAAATATTCAATTTTATTTATTTATTGTGCATATTGGTGTTATTGTTACATTCACTGGCGACGTTTCTGCTCTCTCATTCCAGTTTTCAAATGGACAAAATTTTCTTATGCCCTTTTAAATCTGTGCAGATTAATAAAAAGATATATAAATCATTACTTACCTACCCCGAGCCAAATAAACACTTTGCTCTAAACAGCTCAAGAATAAATTTCACGACGAGAAATTTTGACGTTTTATTCCACAAAAACGGGATTTATTTTCTCATTCCACTGAACCGGAATGCGAAGTTCTCGTTTAGAACAAAATCCCGTTCCACAAAATAAATCCACACAACCGGAATCTACCTACAGTACTGTATTTTTACGCATTTTTCTTTCCATATTCATTATTGCAGAACCAATTGTCCGCGTAGTAACGCATATAAAATACAACCTGCGACACCAAGTCATACAATAAAATCAAAAAATTTAATTGATCTTTCGAGATTACGACACTTACCGAAATATTTAAACTGTATATATGGTAATATTAAGCAATTAATCCCATATGAATGATAAATAATTTAGTTTTTCTTTTCTTTAAAGTTCCACCCCCGAATTTGTGATGTCGAAAACATTCCACAAATTATTTGGTTTTCGTTTTTGCAAAACTTGATGAATATTCATCGAGAAAAAAAACTATTTCGAAATAACTTCAACATAATGTAAATGTTATAAATGATAAATCCACATACAGACACTACTTGCTTGCTACATATATATGCTACACAGGAGTTATGCTTGGCGCATTCACACACATACAGTACATTATTATTTAGTTTAAAATCATAAATAGCAGAAACATAACCAAGTCTATACGACGATATAAATATGTATGTTGTTTGTATTATGTATAAATAATATGCAAAGAAGTGTTATGGATGGTGGGATAAACATATATAAACTCTACTTCTTACAATCACGTAGGTATATGCTCGTATATACACAGAGTGAAAATTTATACATGAAGCACACAAAAAATAAAACGAAATTTAAATTTAGTTGGGATTTCAGAAATATAACGATCTCATAAAATTATGTATTTATGTATAAATGACAATATTTTTGTGTGTGCTTTATTTGCATGTTTTTGTTTTCATTTTCATTTTTCCATCTAAATACCATACATACACGAGTACATATACTTGTTACATTACGTATTCTGGATCCAAATTTATGCAGACAATTTTAATTTGGTACTCTGTCATCTTATTCATACATATATGAACTCAATTGAATTTAACATTTGTTTATAATTCAATTATGAATTTCATGTTGGATATAAAATGCGGGATTTAAACTTTGTTTTGCCACACAAATCACAACAATAATAAAAAAAAAACTAATTAAAACCACAGCTAGAGATTCAATTCAAAACTATAACAAAATTAATTAAAAATTAACAACAAACAAACAAAAAATAAAAATTTATAAAATATTGTAAATAAATGGAAAATGTTTAAATATTGATTTTCTTTTGTTCTTTCTCTCTATATTCCAATAAAATTTTAAAGTTTTTTGTTTTATTTATTTCAATAATTTTTGTTTTAGTTTTCAGAATTATTCTACCTATTTACGTATGTTTTACGAATTTACGATTTACTACTGTATTACCACCACCTACCTTCTCTCATTTAAATTTTAATTAAAGATTTTTTTGTTTTGTTTCTTTCAAGTTGAAAATGATTTATCTGTCTCAATTGCATTGATGAATAAATTATATGGAAAATATAAATTTTCGATTTTCTCTTGTTTGTTTGTTTTGTTTTGTTTTGTTTTAAAAAATAATTTTAATTGGAAAACCTGAATTGAAATACATTTTATGTATAAATGCATTAAGAAGAAGGTCGTTTGCAACTATTTCAGAATAATTTGTCCCAAATGACATAATTAAAAAATTCGTACATGCGTACATGCGTTTTGTTATTTGGCATAAGGAAGCTAAATGAGCAAAAGCTTTGTTAAGATAAGATGCAATGCTATATAGTACAGTTAAGTCAACCATAATGGTATGTATAAACAGACTTCTGGAATATACATATCTAATATCGTATCTGCAAAACGAGAATTTCTCTGACATTTTACGTGAATTAGTAAAATAGTCTTCATCTTATTATTAAAACGACTATGTAAGTAACTACAAAGTATGCTGCAGTCAAATGAGGTGAAAAGGTAATTTTAGGTTTAGCTAAGCTGCAGGCAAATAAATCCCAGCAATAACCCCATACATCAAAAACCGGTTTTTATTTAAAAACGAACGTTTTTTTCGAATTACTTTTCTTTGATTTCCGAGTTGATAAGAGAAGTAGTCCTTACGTCTACATAAATAATTGCACCTGCCCAATTTAATCTACCTGTGATTTAGGCGTTATAGCTCGTTATTCAAAACCACAAATAAATGATAATAAATGTAAAACGTCGATAATGCAGATTTGTAGTTACGGTTACACTTCCTATAGAAACTGCGGCGCAAACAAAAGATAAACAACGTGACTTGAATGATAATACAATTAGCACAGCAAATCCAATTCTGCAACATAAACTGTTGCGCATATGGTTGATCAACGTGAAATTAAAATGAGTTTTTTTAACAACTTTTAATATACGAAATATGTAATTATATGTTAATTTGAACCTGAAGTAATAAAAACGGTAATGCAGATTCTTTTATTCGAGCCAAAAAAAAATAAATTAATCGATAGTGTTTAGCCGAAAATTACTTTGGATAGCATTGAAGGATTTTGTCAATATTCTTAAGTAGCAAAACCTGTATCTAAGTACATTGCTTCCGCCCTAGTGGCAAAGTTGTTAGCATGCTTGCTTTAAGCTCTGGAGATCCTGGGTTCAATTCCCAGGGGTTATGAAAAAATCACGGCTGGTATGTAGGATCAATGAATTAATCACTTTCGCGCCAGCGAAAAAAAAAATTATTAGCCCCTATAGTATTATGTCAATAGCTATAGTAAGAAAAATATTCAGTAAAACTTTCCAAAAATCATTAGAAACATTATTGGGCAATTCATCTCCAGACATATAAAACTTTAGAGGCGGATTATATAATAAAAAGCTTTCTAATGAATTTTGGAGAATCGAATTTTCCCAAATTTGTCACGGAAAACTTGATTTGATAGAGATTTTCCTGCGACAATTTTGGACAAATGGCATAAAAACGATTTATCTTCAGATATACACTGTAGAGGCTGATTTTAGGCCAAATCTTGGGATTCTAATGATTTTCCGATAAATCCCACGAGTAGATGAAAGGAGGTATTCCACGTAACAATATTTAGAAAACTTTTAATTGCAATCCATGTATCCTGCTACTTTCGGCTGTTATGTTAATAACGTATTCTGCATTATCGACTTTTTTACTTTCGATTGGAAACTTCCGGCTAACTTTAAGAGGTTATTAATATGATAATAAAAATGGAATTACAAGCATTTAAAATTCAACAACGCTACCTTATGAATCTATCAAATAAACAGACTTTTTCATTTGTAGAGCATGCTTTTTTACTGGAATAGTATCAAGCTATATATAGCAAAACACCAAATTAAAAATCTGGTCTAATTAACAAAACCAAAACCAACATTAAAATATAATTAAAGTAAATTACTATATGTATAAATAACGATTGAATAATTAAAACTGTTCTCCGCGCGCAATAACCATTCCAGTATTTGTTTTGTCGATTTTGCGAATATAGTGATCATCAAAAATCACCACCCTCTCTCGTATATATAGTTCTATCGGTCCACCCCTATTTTATTCCTATTTTCATCTTGTCTTATATAATTAACCATTAAAAATGATATTTTTAGTTTTATTTTTTATCCAAAGCTATTAACAACAAAACGTTTTGATTTTTTTTATTCTCGTATTTTGAGCTTTTTTGATTAAAATTAAACGATTATCGTACATATCTACAGTTACGTTAATTATTGTTTTTCAGTTTTGTTGAAATCTCCATTAATGTTTGAAAATTGGCGAAATGAAAAATAATAGAAATTTATTTTAATTATAAAAATGTAATTGGATTTGGCGGGAAAAGTTAGAGTTTTGAAACTCCTTTGAGAATTCAATCAATTGTTGTATCTTTAAATTATCGTTATTGCAATAAATTTTACAATAATGGTTTTTAAATAATAGACCATAAAAATATTTTTGTTGTCCACATAATTCCAGGATTATATACGATCGCATATAATTTGAGTTTACAGGTTTCATGAACTTAATGTTTATATTATTCATATCTATCATATATATGTACATACATATGTATATATCTTCTGCGATATGACACAACCAATAATCCAATTTCAATAAAATTCTCTGTTTCGAACAGCGTCAATATTGTTTTTAATCAAAATAAGAGCAATAAAAATAAGAAATAAATTTATTTTATCATCCATCTTGATATATTGTTATTCGACACCAAAAATATTTCACATACGTTATATTATACAACAGCAAAAAAAAAGCTTTTGAAAATTAAAGCTTTTTACTTTTTATTATTTGAGCTGAACAAAAAAAAGCAAAAACGGAAAGGATTTTACTTCCATTGTGATACTCTTGTACACTCTCTACACAATATTTTTTGTACGATAAATCATAATTCGAGTTTGACATTTCATACATATACAGACATGGTATTTTCCCGGGAAGAACGACATTCAGGTGAAATAATTTTATTTTCAAAAAAATGAAACAACTTTCCAAATAATTATATTGCATTTATCGTTCGATTTTGGTTTTTATTGCGATTGTGATGGCGCTTTGTATGATTAAATTACGATCATAATTTACAGCAGAACATTTTTCATACAAATTTGACATGGTGCTATTATTAGCAAAATGCATTTCATTTTAGTTTATTTATTTATTTTCACAAAAACAATGCAACGAACTATATTGATTGAGCTAAATTTAATATTACTTCCTGCATGTAAAACTGATTACTACTAAAATATTTGAATACACCACAACTCCATCCCGGCAGCGAACGTTGTAAATTATTACAACAGCATAAAATATGAATCAATTTTTGTTAACCAGAGGTTTCTTCAGAAGTGGGGTTTTTTCTTGACAAACAGCTACAAATATCGACAATAAATAATTAGCTGCAAGTCTACAATTCTACAAATATCTAACGATTATCTAAAAGTCTACAATCATCTCCAGATTACTCCGAAAATCGAAATATCCAGATTACCTCAACATTTTACGTTTTATCTGCACGTGTCCTTCGACCTTGGATCCGCTGTCTAGCCACCATTATCAGTAACAACTGAGTGGCATCGCAATCATTTGCAATTTAAACAATATTTGTTATCAATACATTTAGTGCTCTTAATTGCCAACGTCATTTAGATGATATTATCCTGATACGTGTCTATTGTGAACTTATTATTTACCGTTCAGTGCAAAGTGGCGTAATAACAAATCGTGTTAACTTATCGTTAAATAATTTCACATTAGGAATATCATCAAATTACTTGTCTTCAGGCATTCGTGGATGAAAATGGCAGCTAGGTAAATAGTCAGCAACTAAAGTTACGACTTAGATTCGTCGATAAGTATTTCAAAAATTATTGGGGCATCCATGGCCAATTGGAATCAATAGCTTTTGAAGAAGTACAGTCAACTAGTCGTGTGGACATGGAAGCAATTTACGGATTATGCAAAATGGATGGAGTTTAATGAATCATTTATGAGCTTGATACATTATCAAAAAAATGTGGGTAACATCACTAAATTTCAGTACTTACGTTCCTCACTGCGGGCAAGATTCCGTTCAGCACGATTGAGTCATTGGAATTAACAGCTGCTAATTATTCAGATAGATATGAGAATAAAAAAATCATTTGTCAGAACCATATTCGATCATTATTATACCTTATCGCGATTGATAAAGGGTCTGCGGGAAAAACACAAGAAATAATCGACCACTTTATTTCTCATTTGCGTGCATTGGAAATTCTCCAACGCCCAGTAAAACAATGGGATGATTTAATTGTGACAATGATATATAATAAACTGGATAGTGAGACACGAGTGAAATGGGACGATGAATCACCTCCGGATGGAATGACAACTTTAGGCGAATTGATGACATTCCTAAATAAGCGATACCACACTCTGGAAAGCAAACCAGCAGTGCCAGCTTCGAGGGCGGCTCCAGCCAGTTCACGTCAAATGAAACAACCTTCCTATATTTCTACAAGGCCACAACATAAATGCGGTTTCTGCTCAATTATAGGACACTCGATATTCAGATGTGTCAGATTCCTGTCAATGTTTCCTGCTGTTCGTTGTCACGAAGCCCTGAAGTACAACATTTGCATAAGTTGTCTAAAAAATGATCATATACTACAGCAGAATGTAACTCCAATGATTTATGCAAACACGGAAACACCAAAAATCATACACTGCTCCATCAAGGAGCAATTTTTTTAAACATAAGGGTTCAATCCGAACCACTTCAGATAACCAAGTCAAAGTTCCAATATTACAATACTACAGTCTAATACGGACAATCAACCATAAAGTCTTCTATCTTCAAGGCATTCGTATAGATATATCCTGCCGAGCACATCTTGATTTAGCTTCACAGTTAAACTATATTATCGACTCATTTGCTTCACGGTTGGGTTTAAAGAATCAGATATTCCAACTCCAATAACAGTATAGGACACTCCACCGTCTTCAGTAGCTGGAGGACAACGTCGATAATGCAGTCGTGCCATTCTCATAAACCACAATTAAGGACGCTCATGTTATACTAAGCATTACGGTAATGCAGCCCGTGACTAGAATGAAAATATAGAATATTGGCCAACACCTGCGTATATTCCGCAGATGCTTTTAGGAGCCGAACTATCTTTATCACTACTGTCATTTGGTGAAATAAAGGTTGCCGATCATCTACCGTATCTCCAGAATGGAATGCCCAATGTACTTGGGTGGATAGTGTCCGGCAAATTTACTGCAAATTTAACCTCCAAACTTTTTGTAACGTGGCTGCAATCGATTTTTTAAGCCCAAAGTTAATTCCAAGATCACTAAAACGCACACCCCAAGAAGAAGAGTGTGAAGAACATTATCGTACCACATTTTAACGCAACACAACTGGAAGATCGTGATTCTAGTTTAAAATTACCGTACGATGAATTTATGGACGATTATAAATCACGCGACCACATGAAACTTGTTGCTGAAAATGACATCAATCGAAATCACTGCGTTTTAAAGCCGGACAGCTCTTCAACACGTCTGTGTGTAGTATTCGATGCTTCGGCGCCCACATCATCTGGCTTGTTCTTAAGTAACATACTGATGGTTGGTCTGTTATCCAAAACGATTTTTTCAGCATACTCATCAGATTTTGATATCCAAGATATGTCTTCAGTACCGACATATCCAAGATGTATCACCAAATTTAAGTTGACGGCAACGATGCCCAGTTCCAGTACCTAACCTAATAACTCAGCAAACCCATTACAAATTTATAGACTGATTACTGTCGTCACATATGGAACGGCGGCCGCTCTATTTATTGGAATGCGCTGCTTAAAACAACTCACAATCGACGAAGGTAAAGATTATCCACTAGCAGCAGTTATTAATAAGCGTCGCTGATTGCCTGGTTGGTTTCGACGATATAGATACAATTCTTCAAGCAAAATCTCAATTAATTAACATGCTAGACAAAGCTGGAATGAGGCTTCACAAATGGTGTGCAAATGACCCCTCAATGTTGCACGGCATAAACCAGACGCCGATCCTGAAAAAGACTCATATTCGATGAATGCGAGCCTGTGAATATATTGGGCATGTATTGGGAACCACTCGGCGATGACTTGCTTTCAGAATAACAAAACGCACCGTTATATCAGACGTTACGCGGATTTTTGATCCAGCTGCCCTGATTACACCAGTAATTTTGACTGGGAAAATATTCCTTAACTTAGTGTGCGCCAAATCTAAAGTTGCTCCACCCACAAAACCACCACGATGACTCGATTGGAACTTTGCTGCCGTACTATTGGTTCAGCTAGTTCAGAGGATACTGTCAATCCTACTACTTCAGCCGTCTCAAATCATTTATTAGACAGATTCAACGATTGTGCGTCATTGATTAAATGACATTCTGCAAACTGAAAGCCTATGTTTCCAACCGTTTGGCGGAGATCCAACAATAAAGTTTGATTTCACAAAGGAGACACGTAGATTCCAAAAATAATGCTTCACATGTATTATCTATAGTCTAGATAATTACCTAGAGGAATAACACCTACCAATTTCTTGTCACAATCAATACACTGGTTCAAGGAGCCTTCATTTGTAATCGACCATGAAAGATTTTGGCCGAATATTTTTACGGTGCAAGCAGATGCTGAGATACCAGAACAACGCAAATCCACCGCAATTTGATTTTTCCTAAATATAAAGTACCACAATAATTATATTTCGCTTCTTAATGTAGTGGCATATATGCATCGCTCTATCAATAATTGTCAACTTAGTATGGTTTGTGTGAAAAACTCAGACAATATGGCCAGCTAACACAAGATTTTTTTTTTTTTTTTTTTTTCGCTGGCGCTACATCCCATAGAGGGATTTGGCCGCTTCATATTGAAGTTTCGTAATCATTTTTTTAACGGATAATGAGTGATTAATTCATTGATCCAACATTAACCAGCCGTGATTTTTTCATCACCCGCCGGGAATCGAACCCCCTCCGGGGCTTAAAGCAAGCATGATAACAACTGTGTCACCGGGGCGGCACACAAGATTACTTTGCCAAAAATGTACAAATGCTGCAGAAAAGGAGCCAGACCAACTTTAAAAGTAAAATCCGTTCCCTTAATCCATTTATTGATAATGCACAAGTTCTCCATGTCGGTGGACGACTCCAAGTTTCACAATTTCCTTTCACTTCAAAATATCCAATTCTCCTTCCAAAAAATCATCCTTTTATTCTAACTATGTTCCGATTTTTTGATTATAGAAATTGTCACACTACGGACTACTTGCATCAGTCCGACAGGAATTTTGCCATTAAACGGACGAGCTGTAGCAGGGTAAATTTGTAAGGAGTGCTATATCGTTGTTTCAAAATGCGACCAGTGAGGATCTCTCAACTTATGGGTAATTTTTCTGCGACTCGAGTTCAGTGCATACATCGCCGTTTTGCAATGTTTAAGTGGACTTCTGTGGACCATTTTATACGCAATATAAAATTCGTAGCAAAACGCAATGAAAGACATATTTGACAATTTTCGTTTGCTTTGCAGTGAAAGAAATCCATATCGAGTTAGTCACGGAACTGACAATGGCAGCTTTTAGGGCAGCGTTGAAACGATTTGTCTCAACCCGTGGCATGTGCAGTAATTTATACTCCGACAACGCAACCAATTTTATCGGAGCGATGAATGAGCTTCGCGATTTACATCTTCTGTTCAACTCGCAGCAGCATAAACATTCACTTGAAGCGTATTGCCAATGACAAAGAATACGGTGACATTTTGCACCGCCCGGTTCGTCTCACTTTGGGGGGCTCTACGAAGCAGGAAACTTTGCAAAATACCACATTAAGCGGATGGTATTTCTGTAAGATTCTTATTTCGTTTGAATCAGATTTGCATGTTTCTTATTTAAATCGAATATGAATCTTGTACATTCAACATCATGCCCTGCTTAGTAATAGCCCCCCCCCCCCCAAATACGGCTAAGGGAATTTGATGAACAAAATGCAAACCGCATCTCTCTGTGGGGCTTACGTTTAACTTCTGCAGTACACGAGGCAAAATTGGCCTAATCTACGCGAGCACAATAACATGTAACCAATTGAATCTGTCCCAAAAAATACCTAATCAATAATTTTTTTTGTCCAAAATCTCTTTCGCGACGTTTTGTCAGGATCTGAAAGCCCATAAAAATATATGTCTGTCAGTTTGATTGCCTGGCTGTCTGGATATCTGGAGTATGCATTTGATTTTCGGCTCGGTTGAGTTTTGAGTTGAGTTGAGGGCTGATTCTGAGTAAAGTTGGGGTTGAGTTGTTGTTGATTTAGTGTTTAGTGGATTCAATTGGGGGTAAATTGTGTTTGAGTCGGGTGTTGAGTTAAGGTGGAGTTTAGTTGGGGATATATTTGGGGTTAAGTTAGAGGTTAGATAGAGTTCATATACACAAACTGAGAAGGTGGTTTAGTTGGAAGTTGAGTGTGGAATGGGGGATGAGTTCAAGGTAGATGTTGATTTCAAGTTGAGCTGAAGTGTAGCGGGGAGTTCGGTTGGGGATTATTTGAGGGTCGAGTTAAAATTCTAGTTTGAGGTTAGACAGAGTTGTTTTCAAATGAGTTCATATTTGCCCGAAGTTTAACAAGTAGAGTTAAAGTTCATGTTGGGGATTGAGTGGGAGTAGATTTGGGGTTAAATTGAATGTTGAGAGTTATTTGAGGGTTAAGTTGAATATTAAGTTGGGGATTATGAACTGTATTAACAGTTGATTGGGAAGTTGAATTTATGAATGAGTTGAGGGTCATGTTGAAGGTTCAGTTAATTGAGTTGGAGGTTGTGTTAGAGACTAAGATGGGGTTGAGTAGGGTTTAAGAAGTTCAGTTGGAAGATACACAGATTGTATTTGACATTTAGTAATTTAACAGGTTTGTTCGAGTATTTCTCAAATCGTTTCCTTATTAGGCACGCCAACACAAGTGTCCACCACTTACAAATAATTTGTAATTCCATGTGCACCTACTCAATTACAGTAAGGTGTTGTCGATAGCTTAAAAGCTATTATAAAATGTCATTTACAACTTAAATGTTTGTGAAAACGATGCAGCGGATAAAAGCTTTTCATTGAAATATCATATTCCAAGCACACAAACAAAACTCTTTTAACATTGAAAATCCGCTTTGAAATGCAATTTAGAAAACTTAAAAACATTATTTGTGTATACATAATTTAAATCAAATCATTTTAAAAAAGAATTTTACTTTTGAGGAACTAAATCAGAGCCTTCTAGAGTATAGAGCCATAATCACTATGACGTATTTTTTTGAAGCCTTTTTAGTGGTATAACTTTTCACTGATTTCCATAAGAATCCATAGTAAAAATGGTGTATTTTAGCTTCAAGTTTTTCAATGAAAAAAGCAAAAATGTTACAAAATGCTTATACAAAAGTGTTCTACATATCTTTAGCAGCAATATACAAGAAGGGTATATTGGTATTAAGTAAATATTAATTGCAGAAATTTTAGAATTAAATTATTTCTAAAATATATTTTTCGAACTTTCATTTTGAAAAATACATCAAAGTTGGCTCTGACGAATTAAAATAATACTTGCTAAATTTATCTTTAGTTTTACTATTATACGTTAGATGTCTCAGATTTAAACAGAAAAATACGGAAAAAATTTTTTAATCACAAAATTATGATACGTTCTTAATATTTTGAGAATTTGTTTTGCTTTTCCTACAATTTTGGAACTTGAAATTTCCCCAGGTGGCAATTTTTGGTACAATTTTATAAAATTTTTACCGCCATCACTGCCATCTATGTAATGTATATTGACTTAATGCACACGATTTGTAGTAAGCTTTTCTTTTTAATTTGACCAGAATGCTGTTGTTACGAACTTTTTTTATATTTTGGTTTAAATAAATCAATTATTACAAGAAAATGAAAACGATTTACTTAAACGATATTTATATATGTTGAAATTCAAACATTTATGAAAATATTTCATAATTGAGAATTTACAACGTTTTCATTTACAAATTTGTCTTAGGAAAAAAAGTGATTTCCCATATGTATTATGTATTTTACTATGGAAATTTTGGTTTTTTCCTCGTTTCTAATTCCCTTATAAAAGCTTCGTTTTTTATATTATGGCTTGTATAATCAAGGTTGCTTTGACTAAACACAACAAAAATGTCTAAAATTAGAAATTCAAGCTTTATACCGCTTAATTTGGAAAAAGATGAAAAGGAAAGCTCAAATATTCAAAAATTCTTTCTAAAAATACAGATTTTACTCCTGTATGTACAATGTGTTTATGTGGGTGTATAGTATAGTATATACAATGTGTCAGCGTTTGAAGTTAAAATTATCTTTCTTTGTATAGATATAAATTTTCCGGGACTTTGTTCGCCGAAAAACAAAAAAAAAATACTTTTTGTTACTTTGGTTACAAAAGGGTCAGGTTTTATTTTTGTTTTGTGCCGAAAATTGGAAAATGGGAAAAGTAAAAATACTTAAAAATTAAAATATTTATTTATGTAATTTTTAATGAGAGAAACTTTTTTGTTTGTGCTTTTTGAAGTCGTACCCGATACATTTGTACATACATATATACGATATCAAGTTACTTAGTTTTTCAAGGAATTCTTGGAAAATATTTACACAAAACTATCTGTTTAAAATAATTTTATTATTTCCTTTCTTATTTGTATAGAATGTATAAGGGTATGTGCTTTGTGCTTAATCTTACAAAGATCTCACCAAGATAATATCTTGTGAGCTTTTGTATTGTATTTTTTGTAGTTTTTGTCATAAAATTATCTAACATTTTACAACATAAACATTTTGTAAAGTCTTAAGATTTAAAGAGTGTTAGAGTTATGTTCGAATTCACAGGAAATTTGGGATTTTCCGCTTTCTTGATAAAATATTCCCAGAAAAATTACAACAAATTCAAAATTTTTAATTTTTTTAATGCAATTTAAAAACAAATTTTTACTTAAGTTTTTTTGTGCGGGTGTAATAATTATGTTTGAAAAGCGCATTGCCATCGTAATGAAAGTGTTAAAATTATAAATGGAACTAAATTGTGAAAGTGTCATAAAATTGTTGTTTAATAAAAGTTAATTCGTTGTTTAAAGTGAAAAGTTTTCTTTTTTGGTTTTGTGTGGCACTTTAATAAACAACAATTCGTCGAGAATTTTTATTTTAATCCTTTCCGCATCCCAATTCATACGATATATAAACAATAAATTTTTCATTACCCAACAATAAAAATTTCTTTATCGTTTATTACTGCTCCAATAATATTATGAATAATATGACTGCATATAAATGTTATAATTACTGAGTAAGTAAAAAGCTCACCACATTTAGTCTGCACCTAAAAAAATATTAAATATAGCTACGAGTACATAATAAAAAAATTTGAATGAACAAATTAAAATAAAAGAGTTTTTAAAAATAAATTTTTAGTACATATATACATATGTATGTAGCAAATGGAAAAAAGCTTCACAAATTTTATGATTATTTTCGTTTCAAAGTAATTAAAAGTTCATCATAAAAACATGAATATTTTTTAAAACTACATACTCCAATAAAAAAAATGCCATTTGGTTTGTTATTTATTAATTTATTTACAGTGCTGAATTATTATTATTATTATTATTTTTGGAAGGTACTTTGGAGCTGTGAGCTTTGGTGGATAAATGGATTTAGATCCTTACTCCCAACAGTTGGTTGGAAAATTGACTCGAAATTAATTTTATTTTAATTCAATTGAATTTATTAACTTTCATTTCCACCTGACTTGGAGGATTTTTCCGTGAGGTTTTCCAATTTACGATAATAATGATAACAAACTAAGATATTTTGTATCTGAAAAAGCTTAAAAATAGAGTACAAACATGTAAAAAAGAGACAGACATATATATGGAAAGGCATGACATTGGCAAGAAGGCAAGAAGAGCACTGAGGCTGAGAATACGAAGTGAGAATAAGGAAGATGAAGTCCCCCCGTCATCATGCCCTAATGGACTAGAACAAGAATTCCAAGCCTGTGAGATGAAATACATGGAATTAACGAGAATCCGGGCTGGGTCCCGTTAAGGTAAGCAATTTAACAGCAAATTTATCCATTTGGTTCGGCAATTTGAACGTCTGAATAACTGCCTTCCCCCTGACTCTTCCATGAGACTTAAAACGAAAGAGATGATAACCAATATACGTCCTGTGATTAACACCGAAATCATTGAGTCTGGCGATGATAGACAATTAGATCTAGAGAGTCTCCATTTGTTTAATAATGGTTTAAGGAATCAATCAATCAATCCTTCATGAAAAATTGGACGAAGCCTTAAAATTAATTCAGAGTATAAATCACGAAATGGGAATAAGTCATTAGAAAACCATAACCAGCCAAGGAAAGAGATATTCGTCGCGAGGTCCACCCGCCGCAGGATTCACCCAGTGAAAATGTTATCTCACATGAGTACTCTGACTGATCAACCGATGTTACTATAGTTGCTGCTATTGAATATAAGAAAAACTAAGCCTACTTTGATTTTTGTAATTTATTAAGTGATACAGGTATAGTCACTCACGCAAAGTTTTACTTACTTTTCACATAATTTTCACTCACATATAAATAACTTTCCACTCATTTGGTCACCTACATTCCACCTACTTTTCACATATTTTGAAATCACGTTACACTCAATTTCAACTCATCACTCACTTTTTAAGGATATTTCACTAATTTTTCACTCGCTCCACTCATTTTTAGAATAAAATGCTTACATGTCATCATTAAACGACGTACAATAGCATTTGTTGAAACTAATAGTTTGCTAATTAAATTTTCTAAAAACTAAATGTTGTTTATGATTATCAAGAACAACCAGCCAAGTCGACAATTGTCATCGCAGCTTCATTTTGAAACCAAATTATTATTAATTTTTGTCTCAATTTACGTATACCGACACAAATTAATTTAGAAACATTTCCTTGGTAAAAATTAGAAGTTTTTTCACGTTCGTATTACAAATCGAAATAATTTTCATTTCTACAAAAAAAAACGAATCCTAAATATTTTTAATTAACATTTCGTTTCTTGAAAAGAGGAAATTACTTTCGTATTCACACCAAACTGTTCTGCATATACATAGATTAAATCGAATCAAATTCGCAATCCTATTATTAAAACATTTAAATAAAATTTTCTAAATGGAATTGTTTCCTCCACCATTTATAAATTACATGCACGAAGTGTTAATAACTTGAATTCAATGAATTAAGAGCATTACTTAGAATTTTAGAGTTTAGTATATCAAATTAAATATTGATGTTAAACTTATTTTCCATATTATGCCTAATTAAAAATAATTACTAATTGTAATTAAAAAATAAAAAAAAAAAATAAAAATATTTTGTTATCCAAACGATAATTTTAATCTATGCACATGATGTGTGTATATGTGTGCTTATGCTCTAAATAAATTTTTATGGTGATGATGCTGGAAAATGTATAAACATTTTAAGGTGCTTTCACAAAAAAATTCCAAAATAAATTCATAAAAGGTAAATATTTTGAAAAATTGTATTTTACCATAGGCATAATATGAAATAATTTAATTTTAAATTTTAATATGATTTTAATATTTAATTGCTTTATAGAATTACAATAAATTTATATTATTATTATGATTGTGTTGCGAACATAAATTTCGGGTTATAAAAATCGTATTTTCTTTTTTAATTTTAATCTCATTCACCAGTACTTGTTGGTAAAGAATATAAATGAAAACAACCGTCAAAGCCAAACCGACAGCACAGTGAGAAAAGAGATTGACTATAGATTTTCTTTTGCTAACCAGATTCATTATTGCGATACCTATAGTTGCTTGTAGCCATGCACTCGTAAAAAAAGGCTAATAAACCTTAAAAATTAGACGTAAACCATCGAAATAGGAGGATCTGCAAATAAAACAACGAGAAGTAGTTACACAAGCTTAAAACGTGATGAAGGTTGAAAAAAATATTCGGAGCTAAAAAATCAGTACCTTATTGAGGAGTAAGACCGATGTAACGAATAGCACATTATATGCTTCAACATAATGTCTTTGTGTGAGTAAATTGATGTTTCATATTCCTCGTCAATATATATTGCACCAAAAGTTGTGCAATCCCATCCCCCTCAGTTGTGTTGTCTGAGCATAAACTTCAATATTAGAGGACTTTTCAGATCATGAATTCAAAAGAATACGATATCATATTAGAATATGATCAATTAGAATGAAACTTGCTCATTTCTAACCGGTTTTATTGAAATTTGACATCCACGATGGAAATGGCGTTCTAAATTAATATTTGGAGAAAGTTCTGGAATATGGCCATGTAGGATAGAACTCGGCTACTCCTTAACCGATTATGATGTTTCTGAGTTTTAATATTTACTTTACGGTTTCCACTCCTAAGGAAAACATTTTAAATACTTTATAAATATATAAATACCTTAACGGCAAAACGGTAACTATTTAAACTATTCAACAGAACCAATATACATAGACATCGGTCAGACATCTAGAAATATTTGGTGTTACGTTCATGGTTTTAAAATAATTACACTCGATGAATGTTACAGAAATTTCAAATTGGTGGTAACATTACCAGCTAACTTCAAAAACCTAGCTTTAAGATCTAACGATTTTATCAAAAATCATGGTCATAATTCATCTGATCAACAACCGATTGTGGGGAAGCACTTATAAGTAAAAGCCACGTTTTATCCATAGAGATCTAGATGGAAAATCGAGTTTGTATAAGTTAGAAACAAAATGGAACCCTCTGGAGCCTTGTGGAACATCGAAACTAGCCATATTCTAAGTTTTACAGTTTGCTTTCTATGTTGAAATCAAACCCACAGTTACTGCCAGATAACCGCGTTTTGCTTTTGGTCTCGGACACTTCTATTCCCACGTCAAAATTACGGAACTTTACATGAATAATATTAAGAACTTTCTCTTCCTTATTTTTCTTACGATAAGTAAAACAAAGGTCACTGTCGTTGACGTTTAATTTCTACACCATGCAGCTTTAAAAAATAAAAAGACATATTAAGTATACTGTATCAAGTCAATTGGTTCATTTTATATCAATTTTTTTTATGTTTGATTTGTAGTTAAGCCTCTTAAGCGTTATTTTACAAACCATCTAAATATTGTGCTTTGTTGCTTGTTGCTCGTATAACTTAAGTTTGAGGCAAATCATTTCGTGTGATTTTTATTGTTTTGTACATAATTTGCAGTAAAAAAATTAGCTATACACATTTAATATCGTTGAGTTCTTTTCTCTAGTATTTTAGAAATTAGTTATTTAAATTTGATAATTTTAGTTAATATTTTTGAATTAAACAGAAATAGAGATATGGAGAAAATTATATTTAGCTTAATGAATGAGTTAAAGTTAAAATCCATGATGCAACCAAGCTTTAATTTGATTCTCTTATTTCCTGATATACCTCTGTTTTTTCGAAACCAACAACTGGTTGCCAGTTAGGCATCGACCAGGTTTAGAACTTAGATGGAAGAAATTTATTTCGGATCTAATCGTATCAAACTAATCACCTTTCTCAAAACACTCAACCATCTACTATGTAATAACAATTTATGTGTACAATGTATCCCTGACACATCAGGTTACACATTATAAGTAAACTGATCAGATAATTTTAACCGAAGTGAAATTCTTCCCAAATAACAAAAAATATATATGTATGTAGTTTTCCAAATTGCATTCATTCAGGCGATATTTTGTGCAACAAAAGTTGCATATAAATCCCACGAAAGTTGCTTATAAAATAAGAATTAAGAATCACAAAAAAATTAATATTAGGGTTGGCTAAATGCTAACAAGCCTATAATAGGCTTTGAAATAAAAATGCCAAATATTAATGCGGTGGCATACCTAGCAGATCTAGTGAATTCATCAATTTTAATGGATAATTAACCGCTATATCTGCTTCCACTACAGTGTCGTCTAACTTGTATGTGACTGCCTCGCTTTGAATTTTAAACCGAATAACATTGTTAAGTTCGAAGACGTCTGTGGTCTTGATGGCAAGAATAGCTTGTTTACTGAGCCAATCGTGATTCTTATAATTGGTCTGAATATTGGGAAATACTTTTTCAGCCAATTATTCTTTTGACGTCACTAAATTGCAGAAGTTATGTGGCAATGAAATTCGTCCTGGGTAATTGATGTAAAATATTTCAGCTGATCGATCGTTTTGCAGCTGGACACGCATATTTGTAGTTAATTTCAGCGTCTTTACGTGTCACCATAAAGTAGAGTATCTCAGGCAAGCAATTATTTCGTCCGCTGGTATTGATCGAGGAATTACAGGTAATGTTTGCCTGAAATCTCCTTTTCCACGCAAATAATTTGAATTTCTGCAACACATTTCCATGCCGCATGCTTTGAAAATGTTGCACTTGGGACTTCATTTAAAATTCCTAGTATAAAGTCAATACGACAGATATCCTAGAAACTTTTGATTTTTATTGAAGAGATTTCTTCATTGAAACGTGCTGCAACATTCCGTATACATATTGCGTGTTATTCATATCGCCGACCACAGGGATCGACCAAATGATATTTTACAATGAGGCTTATACAATATACATCTCAGACACTATATTCGAATGTCTTTCTTTTGAGTTTTGTTGAACGGATTTCGACGTTGAATTTTGTGCAACTGACGGTATGTAATATGTTGAAACGGGCCTGTTATTTATTTAATTTTACATAAAATCGAGATGTACAGCCAATGTACGGTTTTTGCTTTAGTCATTTTGACTAATAAAAGCTGCCTAAATGGGATCTTTTAAACAAAATTGAATATTGGATTTCTCCTAAAAGAAGATTATTTGAAAAATATTTTTTCTGTAAATGGTATTTAGGCGAATAAATTACCACCACATACATAAAATTATTACGTATACGGAAAATTTGGGATTTTATTTTGGGAAGCATTTCACAGGCATTAATTTTAATGGTGTAGTGATATTCAGTAAAAAAAAACGAGTTACGGCAATGACTTCCCAATGCCGGTTTGAACTCTTGGCTCTCTAATAGGTACCCTTGAAATCTTACATTTCGCTTTATTTAGATGACATCTGCCACAAACTTTGACATATTGACACAAATCCCCCGTCTTCTTTGGCCAATAAAGTTGCTATTGCGATTACATTTTAGCGTTTTATAAAAGCTAAGGTGAACAGCTAAAACATGATCATCAAACATACCTGGTCGATGGTGTCTGACTTATGTAAGCTGTCACGCATTTAATTCTGTTTACTTCCTGCGTTAAAAGGGATTTAATTCTCTTCCCCGATGCATCCGTCTAAATGGTGAACGTCTTTGTGAAACCTGGTTATGCAAGAATCTAAGAGAATTTAAGCAAACGTTCGGACAAAAGCGTAAGGGGCTGAGGGGTTCCACTGAAACTTCTCATTAGCTGATTTACATAATATGTTGGTGATTCGTGCCGTCACTGTCGAGAAATGGGAATAAACCTCCGATACCAAAGCTAGATAAGTGTTTTGTTCCATCTAGTTAATACAAAACCTGATAAGATGTAGCACAATCTAAATATATTTGTCCCGTGACCTCATTTATTTTCCGCGCATCTTTTAAGATCCAAATTTTTTCCTTCGATACGCAAACAGGATAAGCCCATTCTCTGAGACTGGATCTTACGATCCAAGTCAATGGAGAGCTTGGTCGAGCTCTTATTTTAGCTAAGGCTGTGCATAAACATCGTTTTGATATTGTGCTCAATAATTGTCTTGGGACCAAGTCAGTCAGCGTCACCAGAAATAAAATTTTAATTTATTCTAAAGCTTGCTTTTCATGCAAAAGACCTAACGTTTTTTCTCCGCTATCAATCTATGGGCGCGGTGGGCTATACCGCGTCAATCATACTTTATGTATGATTTTCAAGAAATTTGTCGTTAAATGTTTCATTCTTCTGCACTTATTATTTTGTTTTCTTCAATGTTTCCTGTTTCTTCGTAACCTTTTGACCACCCACATGTTTTTCGCCTCTTCTGAATCACTAGTTTTGTAGGATGAAATTATTTTATCAAGCGAGAGTTTTCTTTCCGTACCACATGGCTTCATTAAATACTGGATCTTTATTCCTCTGTTTGAATCTCTCTTGATTGATAAATTATGGTATATTATAATTCCACGGCTATGAACCGCCAAAGTGACCTTGCTCATGTTAGTTCCAGCATGTGATTCTTTTTACCCTTCCATTATAAACCGCCTCCCTCCTTAACTGTTTGCACTGTTAATCTGAACTCAACTTTCACCTGTCTCTTCCACCACCTCACAACCAATCTATGCCGCTGGAAAAATATGCAGCTTCTAAATAATTGGAAATTTTGCAACCATATTTTTCACCCATATTTTGCCATTTTCATTTAAATGGATCCTCCTTCTGCTGTAAGCGGTATTGGGACTGCATATTCCACGCTTTTCGTCTAATGGAGGATAAATCATCCTGAATAATTTTAACATGTACAATGTACATCAATAAGAAGACACTGATCCCTTATACATGCGGTTAATGAATTATTCTCAATGGCAATCAATTGGTCAATGAATAAAAAACGAGGCTGCAGATTAAAGTACTCAGCAACTTATTTTGGGAATATTCTACATTACGTTTGATCCAAAAGCTTTCTTATTTATTTTATCAATGTTCTAGATACAGGTTTTCCGTCCTCAAGCTCTCCCCATTCCCGAGCAATTGAGAACAATGTGGGGATCTTTTGATTGTTGTATACCGGTCCCATTAGTAATTTCCTATGCAATATAAATAGTTCTTACTATACCAGATTGCTCAATAAGCTCTGTCTTAAAAATTCCTGATTCGAGATTTAATCGTTTTTTGAGATTCTGGATATCTTTTGCTGTTATTTTGAAGGGTTTGAACTGTCCCATACCATACGCATCTAAATCAGGCTTCCGGTAAGCTAGAATGCTAACACAATAACCCTGAGTGACATCCCTAGAGTATTCATAATTGAGATTTTTGCTATATGGCACTGCATGTTACAATGCATTCAGAAAAAATATCAAAAAACAGGTATATACTAGCTACATACTACTATAGTACCCAATACCAATATAATTTCCTCTAGGGATTAACGAAAATCTAGCGAAACATTCTAAAAATTTCTAAAATCGTCCCTGATCTGATTTTTATAGTCACTCACACCTTGTGCCAAAAATAAGCAATTTATTTGATCACAATTCAGTATCTGTCACGGCTGGGTACCAATCTTTATACCTACATCATATTATGTAACATATTTGTCATTTTTTTTGTTAAGCACTTCAAAAAACAGACATACATGTATATGTATACAGACACACCAAAATAAATTATTAAAAATTAGCTCATATGTTTGAAGCGTGCACAATTACAATATTGAATGTCAAATCATCTCCAAACAGAACGAAATGTATACACTTCTGCAAAATTTGTTGTATACTATATGTGTATCGTGCGAAAATATGTTGGTGGTATAATATATGGTATGTTATGTATATGGCAAATCATAAATAAGAAAACGAGAAAATTTATTCAACTTTTCATCACAATATGTTACCATCAATCACTTCGCTCGCATTTATAATATTCTTTTGTCAAGAATATATATACAAGAAAATAAGAAGATGATGGCAAGCACAAGTAAAGAAAACGGTACAAATAAAATAAAACTTCAAAATATATGTCTGTTGGATGTGTGTATGTAACATATATATATAATAAATTCAGGCATGTAAATCATAAATCTGACGTGAAACTAAGAAGCAGCAGATTTGATTTTTTTTTTTTTGCCATTTATTTTAGCAGATGAAATTTTATTTATTTTGTTTGTTTTTCGTTTGACTTCTGTTTCTGATTATCCATCACACAACACAGTTCAGGATTTTTTTTGGTTCTTCTCATTTCGTTCTTTATTTGAAATTCCTCAGTTAAATATTTTTGAATTAAAAATTAACCGGGTGTAACAAAAACACAACTTTTACCAATTGGGTTCTCAATAATAGTTTATTACGATGATAGGTACTATAAATTGGCCAGTCGCACTTAAAATCGATTTTTGTTGCCACCCATTATGTGCGCAGCATACTCCGAAAGTTGGGAAGGAAATTCATCAGCATAATATCCATTTAAAAATAAATTGAATCAGAAATTTTTGCGTGAGAGTAACTTCACATACACACCAAGCGTATTGTAAGATGAATACAAAATCTCCCAAAAATTATTGAATTTCATTAAATTTTTCATATTTTGATTTGTTATTGACTTTCAATTTTTTATGTTTTTATTTAGTTTGGTGTGTATGCGAAATATACACGCAAAAATCTGTATTTGGAATGTTATCCAGCAATGATTCAACGTACGAAATACAAAAAAAAAAAAAATTAAATTTATTTTATTGTTTCTGTACTCTGTATTACTTGTACATGTTATATTGTTTCATAAGATTTATACGATTTCACGATCCAGAGCATGGGTACGAGATATATTACACCTACAGTATTCCAGAAATACTGTGTTATGCTGTGCGGGTACGTATTTTGAAAACCAATTTAAATTTATTTTTATTTTTGTATTAAATTATGTGTGAAATTGTAGAACTTTGCAAACAATTTTATGTATTCTACATATGTCGAGTTATTTCACGCAGGAAGAGAAACCAATTATAAATTTAAACATACAAATTGCTAAATCTGGGCTTCCCAATTAAAATTTAAGCGTCTAAGATTACAATTTACAAATCGAGTGCCTGTATAACAATTGCAAAACAACTGTTGGAGACTTTTGTAATAGTGGTAGCCTTCCATTTGCATATTAAAAGTATTTCGAAGTGCTTAAATCTATTTCGAATATTCATTTCTTGTGGATAGTGTAATAAATTATTTGAGTTTATTTTAGTTTTGATATACATCGCAATTGTGAATATCGGGCTGATGTATAGTTTGTATACCAAAAGTTTGTTTGTGTAATCTCAATCCACTGAGACTATTGTAGTTAATGATCGGGTATATTATGTTAAAAGCAGAGTTAACTTGTCTTCGTAGGTTTTTCATGTGTATATTGAAGTTGAGATATTTTGAGAGAGTGATGCCCAAGTATTCCGCCGAGCCAACCACATCAATGGTCATATATCATCAACCTTGATCGGGGCTGCCTTATTTAGTTTGTTGCTAAAGTTCAGATGGTGGTAAAAATACATTAGTTTGGTTTTCGATGTATTTAGGTTGAATCTCCATTTCTTGAAAAATCATGTATGTCTGAAGTCTCTGCGAGCATTATTTAACCGTATCATCGGCGAATATTTGAGTATTTACTATTTTCGAAGGCATTATGGGAATATCGTGCATGAATAAGATAAACAGTAAAGGTCGCAAAACCGAGCCCTGAGGAACTCCAGATACGATTCTTCTAACCGAAGATTGAAATTTATTTTGTGTACATACGAAAAATTTACGATTTGAAAGATATGATTTGATAGCAGTATACCAGCAGTGGCAGTGCCCCAACAATAATTAGTTTGTGTAGTAAGCCGACATGAAACACTGTGTCGAAAGCTTTACGTATGTCCAAAAAAATTGCAGCAGAAACCTTACGTCTCCGTTTAGCTAGTTTTAGGTGATTCAACAATCTCAACAGTGCCTCCAATAAGTTGTATTGCGTCCCAGAGCCTGCGATATATAACTCTTTCCGCTATCTTGCTCAATCCACTGAGAAGACTAATAGATCCTGTGTTTTCAGGAGAGCACGGTTTACCTTTTTTCGGTATGGCTATTACTTTGGACAGCTTCCAGCAGTCCGGAAAGTATGCGAATTTTAGCATAGCATTTATTAACATTGCCAAATACACAAACCCCGCTACCGGTAAGATTTTAATGGCTCCATTAACCACTCCATCAACCCCAGGGGATTACCTATTTATAAGCCTACCTACAATACCTCTAATCTCAAGGGCGTCAGTTTTCACGCCCTTTTCAATATTAAAAGGGGACATATGGGCCCTAAAATAGCCATTGATTGCATCATATGCCATGGGACAAGTGTTTGTACGAGAAACCGACTCATAATAATCTGCTACTAGTTCTGCGATTTTCGAAGGGTCAATCATTGGCCCATCCTGTTCTTCTATGAGCAGGTTACCTTTCTTATTGGGATTTACTAGTTTGATGCACTTGTGCAAGTTGGATTTTTCAGGTTCAATGTGAGCTAATTTATTCCTGAATAGTTCTTGGAAATGTTGGTTTATCAGAGTGGAGCTTTAGATAGATGCAGCTAAGCACCGTCTGTTTCTGAAACAGTTCCTAATTCTTATAATTAGTCTAATCTCGGCCGGTACTTTCTTTACTTTAGGTTCTAGACTTGGCACAGATCTATCAAATGCAACGATCATATTATTAGTGAGTCGAGAAATTCTGTTGCCGATGTCAGCACATGACTCCATTGGCTGCTAATTATATTTGTTTAGTTTATAAATAGTGCACGTAGTGTTTAAAGCCAAGCCAGTCGGCATTTTTGTCGTCACGATCTGGTACCTCATCAATGTTTTGAAATAAATTGAAGTTGGTAGCAATATTGAACAGAACGATATTAAGGTCTAAGACTGCCTCACCACGGGTGCCTGTTCTCGGCAAGCCTATATGGACATTATTTGACTCGCAAAAATCAAAAAGTTTGGCCCCATTAGGGTTCCCATTTGTGCAGCCCCATATTGGATGTTTGGAATTAAAATCGTCACAGATTATTATTCTATCTTGAGTGCCGATGACTAAGTTCAGGTCACTTTTCTCTACCTTCCAGAAATATGAGGAGATCACAGTGAAAGACTTAGTCCCCTCGTCTATGCAAACGGAAGTGGCTGTGAAGTATTCTCGGATGAGCGCGTTGGGACTTGAGTGTTTGACTTTATGATCTACTAGGATAGCCGTGCCTCCTGATTTATTGGATTTTGCGTCTGTTCTGTATATATACATTAGCCTTTGATTTATAGACTATGAGAGTTTGAAAGATGGGTCTCATTGAGGCAGACAATATCGAGTAGGTGATTCTGTATTATATGGGACAATTCATGACGTCTTTAAAGAATAATTAAGCTGTTGCAATTTAGACTGATTACTTTCATTTAAAGTACTGACAAACAAAATTTAAATACATCACCTTCCAAGTTGAGATATTACGAATGGTATTTAACTTTGCCAAAAATACAGCTACATTATTGGTTAAGGCGTTGAAGCTCATGCCGAATAGTTTAACGAGACTCTTCAGCCTCGGGTATGCCGTAAAAGTTAGAAAATCGAACTTGTGATTTAAGGTCTCCTCTGAAACGATCCGCAAAGGAGATACCCTTATTTACGTACTCAGAGTTAAATTTATTAGGAATATTCCGACGGTTACTAATAATTATTGATTTGTTTAACTATTCAGAAAATGTTCAGGACACTCCGAAAAACTGAATACATGTGCTCCTTTGCAGTTGAAGCTTTTTATAGGGATGTTTTGGTCATTGTTTCTTGGACATTCCCCTGGTGTGTTGGAGTTTGAACACTTCACACACTGTTATTTCATATGGCATCCAGATGCGACATTGCCGAACGCTTCATAGTTCCGGCACTGAGATACCGATGGTTTTCTTTTTGCTGCCCAGCTAGAAAGGGATCCTGATGTTTTTTTCGGCTCCGTTGATGCCTTTGACAATTTTGTTTGGGGTATACATGGTTTACTCTCACTTCCTTTGCAGTATAGTATTCTTTAATTTCGTCGATTGATGTGCCCTGGTGCATTCCTTTTGCGACCATCACCTTGGTTTGTACGTTTTTTGGCGAGTACGTGACGAATCATTTTACTCCCTTTTTTAGTTCGTCCACGATTGACGAGTGTTGCTACATATTTGTTGGATGTGATTTTCATCAGCGATCCAGCATGTGCTTTTACTGTTGTTCGCACCTCACGTAATGTTTAATTCCATTCAGAATTTAGTAAAAGTGAAAATTTCTCAAACCGTCTTACATGAAACAAAGCCGTTCTTTAGATTGCTTGCCTTTAGCCCAGAGATGTTTTCTTGATATCTTAACCATTAAACAGTTGAAAACCTGAATTTCAATATGAATTCCAGAAGATTAAGGATAACAATTAACTTTGATTTAATTCCATGAAGCTACCATGCACTATTTCAGGAAGACATGTTTGAGATCGGGGCAAAATATTTCGAAAATGGCTTTATTTCAGTTTAAGTATTTTATAAGGTGGTTGAGTTAATTTCTATCCTAATTCTCGGTGTCGCATACTGAATCTTCGTCCTAGGGTTATGGTTGTCTCTATCCAATTTTCCATCAAATATGTTAAGTATATGTAGCTTCAGGAAATTTAACATAAGGAATTCAAATTTACAATCAAAATTTTGCTATCTCGACCGATGAATCCAATCCCGAAAATTAGTAATTGCTACCATGCCGCTGCTTTAATGTGTATCATGCGTATCTCTCTATTAGTGTGACACAGTACTTGTTATAATTTGAAACTGCTAGGATTCCTGTGAAATCCACATAGAATTTTTTGAACGTAAGCTTGTGGAAATTTATCGACACTCATTTTTTTTTGTCTCCCGAATTCCTTGATGTATTATGAAACCACAATTGGGAACCCACTTTGCTATTCCTAAAGTACCTCTTCAAACATGGCAGGTATTTTTGATAGTTTGTGCGTTTATCCATCGCCAAATAATGACAGACCTATATTCTTGTAGTTAATAATCTGTACTATATGCGTGAACACAATAACACAGAACCAGTATATTATACTCCCTTTGATTCTCTAATGGATGTAAAAAGCACGTCAATTAGAAGTATCCTTGTCGTTACAACGCAGGAAGGCATACTCCGCTATATTTGAAAAGTATTCTCTGAAATGCTGGATTTCATTCTGATTGACTTTTAGCACATATCCACAAAATTTATTGGGCTATCTGAATCATCGCACCATATTATTTTCTGCCATTTCGCGTCTTACTCAATTATTTGAATCTGACTATACATTTTTTCCACATCTATAGTTAACACGAATTTGTGTAGCATGAACCTTATCAAAATGGAGTATAATATTGATTGAACTATTGGACCTTTTCTCATAACATCGTTTAAAGAGTATTTTGTGTAACTGCTCGATGATGCATCGAATATCACTTGCAGTTTTAGTCCATTATTTGATTGTTTCCTAACATCATGATGTGGCATGAAATATGATTCAACTCAACGTATTTGGTCTGGTTTTAATTTTCTCTTCTTTCGATTCTTACTGATGGAACTTATACCTTTGGTTAGAGATCTTCAGTCGCAATATTAGACTGAATTGACTTTGACTCATTTGAATGACTGACAACGTGGAGTATCGTATGGAATTTTCTCCCGTAGGTTGTACATCGGACCTTCGAGAGACATCAAGATGATCCATACTTTGGTTTCAAACAGTTGTAGCACAATTTTTCAAGTTTAACTTTGTTTCTTAGTTCTGCTACCGACCACGCAAGAAATGTTGGGCATTAGTACAATATATGATTCAGAGTTTGAGACCAAGTGAAATCATATGGCCGCCTTCACAACACTAACTTTAGATAATCTGCTAATTGTAAAATATGGTTTTGAAGCTATGATTTAACCCAAATCGTGGTTAAACATGACACATTGAGACGAAATTGTAGTTAAATCAAAATTTTTGTTCCAAAATATTAATTTATGTTTAGTGATTATTTAAATTAAGCAACTGTTTAAAGTTCCGGAAAATTCATAAATTAATTTCGATGATTAACTGTTTGCCGGTTGACGGCTAAAGTATAAACAGTATTAACAGATGACACAATATTTTAAAGTTGCATATTTTTTTTTTCAAAACTGCATTCTGTAAATACTTTTGGTTGGGAGCTTTTTAGCTATATCTTGTCTTCATAACATTGCCATACCCATGCAAAATGTAAACAACCCCAACTTTTACCATTTAATGCCATTTATACTAAAATTTCCAAACTAATAAAAGTAATGAACATATTAAATTGTGTAGACGAGTATGAGAGCAACTAACTTCACACCATACAGTACAATATTCATTTTTATGTAATACTCGTACGTACAGCTAGCATAATAGCAAAAGTTTTCGTCGAGTGAAACTGTAAGAAAAAAAACCGATTATTTTTCGAACATAAGTCTTAAAGTGAGAAAATTCTTTATCCTTAAGGGATAATTTATTACGTCGTACATAAGTCATTTCTCTAAATCCGTAACAACCATTATTACATACCAAGTATGTACACATCTTTATCCTATGTTTATATACATATACATTATACACCATGGTATACATTTGAAATTTTAACTTTTTTAATAGTTTTTTGTGAAAATTTTAATAGGAAAATTGAAAATGATTTTACTGTCGTTTTTAATTTGTTATGGGTTGGGATATACCTACCAGTACCCTCCATATGTATAAAATTTTATAGAGCAAACTTTTATTTAGGAGCTTTGAAATTTGGGGAATATTAATTGAGTTTCATTTTATTTTTAAGATCTATAAGCCAATAGATCGTTTATATAAGTCATACTATATAAAGGAAACAATGGTCGTATGCCGCAATTTAATTAACATAATGACGCAAATCAAAAAGCCAAACTGCATTCACAAAATTACAAAAGCATAAAATAGTTCGTAAAGTTTTATAAAAAATTAAAAAAACGGAACTAAATGACTTTTGCATCATAAAGCATAGAAACAAAAAAATTGTCTGGAAATATAATTAAAATATATACAACTCGAGTGACAAAAACAACAAGTTTTGTTTAGTACCATATAAAACTACTTGTTGTACAAATGGCAATGTACTTTTTATTACGACTCGTTTGTAGTGTAGCATAATGTACATAGATACTCTAGTAAATTATTCTACAAATTGACGTTCGATCATAAAATGGTAAAAATGGTACAGGTAGGTGTAATAATTACCCATCAGGTTTAACTTTATAACGGATACACCATTTAAACCAATCTCAATCAATATTCTTATCACAGTTCTTTTCTATTTATATTGAGTATTTTTTGTGTTTTTTTTTTTTAAATCGACGTTAAATAATATTGATTACGGTTGAATCTTGGTGAGGGTGCCGCTTCATACGAAATACGAGCTTATACCTTTTTGAAAATCAAAAATTTGGAGCAAAAAAAAAATGTTTAATTTGTGATGTTGTTGTTTTAGATGAAATAAAAACTATGGTGCAAAAAACATGCTCTTATAAGGCTTCATTGAACGGTTATAAATTTTTGGTCGAATAATGTGTATATACATACCTAAGTTTATGTTTAAAACGATTTAAATGGAAATTTTATTTTAGATTAATGGATATGATTTTCAAATTACATTTATAGACGAGTCTTTGGCCGAATTTTTTTTATTTTATTTCGAGTTGACGGTCTAATGGTCTTGAACAGTTGTATGGAATGTGTTTGCATTTTACCAGTTTCTTTAACTCGTTTGTTAAATCGTTACATTTAATTTAAAGCAAAAATTACTCAAACGGGAAAATTTGTTGAATATATTGTAGTTCTCAATATAGTATCTTATATTAAAGTTGTAAATATTCAGACGCCCGAACAGTCAGCTTAGCCAAATGCATTCGACGTGGATCAACAACAAAAAAAATTGTTTTCAGGAAAATAATCGTGTTTGTACAAAGAAAACGTTTAGTATTGTCGTGCGTGGTCACAGTAGGTATATCATCTCTGATTTGGGGTCGGCTCGGCTGATCAGATTAGCTACAAATTATTTTCTAGTTGAGGCCGAGGTTCGGGTAAATTAATAAAATGGAAATGTCAAATTTAATAATATTTTTAATGAGCTGTCATTAACCTAGTTGATACCATTGATTGGGTTATTCATATTTAAGTTTATGAATAATTCAGTAAAGATTATGGAGTCAGGTCACAAATTAGATTAAAATAAAACATAAAATAAAATACAGACCTGGGCCGTATGAGGGTTTCATTTCGGTTGGTAGTTTCCTCTGTTTACGTACTTCAATATTTAAGTGTACCTGAAATATTTTGGCTGTTAATAGAACGCACTCAAACATTTAAATTAAAAATAAGGAACCAATCAAATAATAAAGATTACGGCATTGTCTGATTCAATTTTGAATTTTACTGTGCATTACGTCACAAGCGCGTACTGGTTGAATTTTTGTTTGGATTAAAATGGGAAAGGTGAAATTTCAGCGCTTTTTTACAGAAAAATACCTTAAAAGATACGTGCATGGCGTAATCTGTTGTAAGTAGGGCATCCAATTCCGGAATTCGGAATTCCGGAATACCGGCCCATATTTTAGTTTCGGTTCAAGGAAATTTCGCTAAAGTCACTATTCAAGGGACCCAGAAATGCTGGTCAATTGTCAGTTAAAATAATTTATCAAACTTATAGAACCTACAAAATTAAAAAAATTATGACAGTGCATAAACTGCCACACTTGAAATGATGCAAGACAAGTCTGGCCAAAACTAGACTTAAGACACACCACGGCATTAAGCTCTCTTGAATTCAGCGTTTAGAGGCAAATGGCTTCTCTATAAGCTGTTGCTGAAGGAGGGAAAGGACTATGGTTCACTTCCTTTGATCATGTCCGGCATAAGCACGCACAGGGCTAAATACTTAGGTAAGTTGAAGATGGACAACCTGTCGGATCTCGAAAACAATAAAGTGCGCGAGTTCTATGCTACCTAAATAATTCTAAATGGTTCCAGTAAGAGTAAAGGGGATACATTCTGTGCCACTTCAACTAACCTAACATAACCTATTGAATTTTAAGGGTTTTGGAAATCATAGAAATAATAAAATTTATAGGATTTACAGAATTTATTCGATTTATAGAATCCAAAAAATTTATGGAATTTGTAAAATTTATAAAAATTTAAGAATTTCAATTAAAATTTGTAGAATTAATCGAATCTATTTAATTTATAGAAATTAAATAATTGTTAAAATAAGCCAAATTTATAGAACGAGTTGCGTTCTTGAATCTATAAAATTTTAAGAATTTATAATTTATAGAATTAATGGAATTTATAAAATCCTTAATATTTATAGAATTTAGAAGTTTTGGCATGTTAAAATTTAAATAATTACAGTCTTTGAAGTACTTTCTGAATTTTAAAACTTTATCATATAATTTATTAAATTTATAGAATTATTTAAGTTCATAGGATTTATCAAAATTTTTGAATTTATGAACTTTGTAGAATTCAAAGAATTTAAAATATTTATAGAATTTATAGAAGTTATGGAATTTTTAGAATAGGTAAAATTTGTGTTTGTAGAATTTATAGAACCAGACTTAAAACCATTTATAGAACCCATAGAATATATCAAATTTAAAGAATTTATGGAGCTTATAAAAATATTCGGATTTATAATATTTATAGTCTTTATCGAAATTGTTGTGTTTATAAAAAAAGTAAATTTTGAGTTTGTAGAATTTGTAAAACAGACACACTTGATACAATTAATAGAACTCAAAGTATCTACAAAATTTAAATGGTATTCATAAAATTTATAGAATTTATTGAATTTAAAAAATTTCTCAAATATACAGAATTTATAGAGTTTAAGAAACTTATTGGATTCTTATACTTTATTTGTAGAGTTTACTGAATTTATAAGATTGATATAATTTATTGGACCACTTGAATATGCATAATTTCAACGAGAGAAAAGTCGAGGATTCACTGGAAAAATGTCATTACGAAAAATAAAAAAACTTGTTTTTGACATTTTGTATATAAATTAGAACACAGAATGGAGACTGACTGAAAATGCTCAAATATCAATCGGCGTTAGTAGTGTGTTTGATAACACATTGAGTGGTGTGAACGATAAACGACTAAATAATTTTTTTTTATATGGCTTTTCATAGTGACTAACACACCTAAAAATTATATTGTAAAACATATCCGCAAAACCAGCAGATTTTATATAGAGAATTTTAGTAGACAAAACATCACCTCTTTTGAATTTTCACTTAAACTTACACGCCGGTCGCACTGGGGCGTTTCGTCGGCTCGATCACTTTGGGCCGCTATTGCTTATGAACTAACTGGCAAAGAGCGGGTAAACGACGCTTGAAGGACGATAACTGTATACTAAGGCCCGATTGTATGAACGAGGATAGAAAAAATAAAATCCGAGAGTACAGATATATCTTCATCCGAGAATTTTTTTTTTCCTATTGTATGAACAATTTAAAATATTTTCTATCCTCGGTTTTATTGCAATTTTATAGCAGTTTTTATTTGAGTGGTAACACCTTTTTCTTTGGCGCTTAAGTAATTGAAAATAAATTTTCATATTGATATTCATACAATCGGGCCTAAGTGTTTTTAGAGAGGGGCACTAAGCCCTATCCCTTTTCTGTTTTACGGGAATTTCCAAGTGAAATTTCACTTGGGACAAAATCGGCCTAGTGCGACCGCGGAGGGTAAAAATTTGTAAGTAGTAACTGCGATTTAGCATCGCTCATATGTAAATATGAGCATAAATAATAAAACGAAATAAAAAAAAAATTGTTTTTTGTAAAATTTTGATTTTTAATTTTTAATCAGCGATTATTTAATAAAAAGTAAATTCCGGAATTGATTCCGGAATTCCGAAATCGAGTACATTCAAATTCAAAAATTCCGGAATTACTTTTTAACCAAAAATTGGATGCCCTACCTAGTTGTAAGTGATTTATGGACTATATAAATATTTTATTTTAGAACTTTATTTATGAAATATGACATTAAATATAGATTTTTGCAATTTTATTATAATTGCTTTGGAACCTATTACTACCTAACCTAGCTATAATTAACTGTTTTTCTTATGTCAAAATGTGTAAAGCTTCTTTAAATAAACTCTTCAATACTATAAATTCTGTAATGCTATAAATTCTATAAATTATATATATATATTCTATATACAAATTTAATTATTCTGAAATTTTCATTGGGGTTCTATACATTTATATTCATTAAATTCTATTGAGTTGAAAATTTCTAAAATTTTTAATTTCTATAAATTCTGTAAATTCAGTAAACCCTATTAATTCCAATAATTTTATATGTTACTTTATAAATTAAATCAATTCAATAAATGCTACACATTTCTTAAATTATATCAATTCTGTCAGTTACGAATTGTATAATTTAATAAATTTCCCAAATTACATAAATTTTACTCATTCTAAAAATTTCATAATTTCTATAAACCCCGTAAAAATCCTTAAAATTCTGCAAATTCGATAAATTCTATTAAATTGTACAAGTCACATAAATTTTATGAATTCTATCATTTCTAAAGTTTTTTTAATATTATAAATTTTAAAAATCCCAAGATTTTAGCCCAATAAATACTATTAATTCTAGAAATTCAAAAATTTCAGTAAGTTCAAAAATTCTATAAATACTATACATATCCTATACATCCTATAAATTCTGTAAATTCGATAAAATTATATATTCAATAAATCTAAAACGCTTAAAATTCCATAGATTCTATAAATTCTACATATTCTGAAAAAATTCAATAAATTTTTAAATTTCATGAATTTTATAAATTGTATAAATTCTACAAATGTTAAAAAATTTGTAAATACTAAAATTCCATTAGTTTCGTGGAATTGAAAAACTTGGAAAATTCTAAAAAATTCGATACATCCACTAAATTTGGTAAATTTTATAAATCTATAAATTCTATACAGATGTAAAATCTTTCAAATGAATTTATAAACTCTAAAAATTCTATAGTTATTATGAATTTTATAGTTTCTATATATTCTAAAATTCTATCATTTCTATTAATTTTAACGTATTGTAAATTCTACAAATATAAAAAATTCATTAAATTCTATAAAATAAAAGCAGTGAACTGAAACATCGAAAAATTCTGTAAGTTCTAATAATTCTATAAATCCTATAAATTTTATGAATCCTATAAATTCTCTAAATTTTAAAAATCTTATAAATTATAATTAACTTTATAAATTCTTTAAGTTTTGTAGATTTTGTCAGCTCTTTGAATTGTTTTATTTGTGTCAGTTTCATAAATTCTAATAATTTTAATCCATAAATTCTATAAATTGTTTGAATTCTATAAACTTAAATTCAATAAATTTCATAAATTTTACCAATTGCATTTCCTAAATTTGTTCATGCTGTCTGTTTTATAAATTGTATATCGTTCCCAAATTATATAAATTTTACTTACCCTAAAATTTTCATAAACCCTATAAATTCTATGTCTTATACAAATTCTATAAATTATTAAAATGCTATAAATTTTATGAATTCTTCTAAAAAAGAAAATCATACAAATTCTATAAATTTTTAAATTTTTATAAATTCTTCAAATTCTATAAATTGTATAAATTCTAATAGTCCATAAACTCTATAAATTTTATAGATTTTATAACTGTTTTATATTTTGTAGGTTCTATTAGTTCTATAAATTGTTTCAAATGTTCCATAAATTCTACTCCATAACTTTTAAAAATTCTATAAATTTAAATTTTAAAGTGTGTGGTAAAATACATTTTACAAATTGCGTAAATTATTTTATTTCTATAAATTCTCAAAATTCAGTAAATTCTATTAATCCTAATAATTTTATTATGTTACTCTATAAATTCTAATAATTTCATTAATGACACACTTTCTTAAATTTTATCAATTCTGTCAGTTCTTCAAATTTGTAGATTGCAAAAATTCTTAAAATTTATTTTTAACAAATTAAGCAAATTTTACTGATTCTAAAAATTTCATAACTTCTATAAAATCTTAAATCCTAAAAATCCTTTAAATTTTCTAAATTCTAATAAAGCTTTAAAAATTCTATAGATTATAGAGTTTTATGGTTTATGCATATTCTAACAAAATTATAAATTCTTTCATGAATTTTATAAAATCTGTCATTTATATAAATCCTACAAATGTTTAAAATTCTATAAATTTCTAAATCCCGTAAATTCTATAAATCCTGTAAATTCAAAAATTTCAGTAAGTTTAAAAATTTTAATCACCACTTCTAACGGCTGGATATATTTTATCAAGTTGTTTTATTTATTGGCTGAACACCCGAAGGAAAGAAAATTGTTAAAAAATTTTATAAATCCTATAAATTCTACACATTTGATGAATTCTAATAAATCTATAAAGTGTATTTATGTAGGTATACTATTTATTTGAAGAATTTTATGAATTCCTTAAGTTTTACAAATTCTAAAAATTCTATAAAAATTATAGTGTTAACGACACGTTATGTATTAATAATTTGAATACGCTACATAAGTTATTTATATTTGTTTATTTTGTACAAACCACTTATAATTTCTTTTTACAATTAAATTAAATTAAATTTATTTTATTTATCATGACTAGGCTTAGGATTTTTAGGTGTTAAAAGATCAAAAGTATGTATCTAAAATATGTAACTAAAATTGCAAAACATGTAATGACAAATTTGTGGTCAAATTTTGAAAAGAACGCCAAAACTAGAATTTATAGTATAAGAGGATTTTAATTCACCAAATAAAAAAAAAGTATCTACAAGATTTTGGCTGTAAAGTGAGACTAACTAACTCTACTGTATTATAAAGGGCTGGATAGGTAATCAAATATGGTTCCATATCTCCAAATATTTAAAACATTGGACAGGTAAACCGTTTCTACCTCTAAAGTTCACCGTGAGAGTTGATACGATTCACGCTATTAAAATTGGTGTCGAATTGCATTTTCTATATTTTTATATTTCAACATACTCTTGTTTGATTCGTTTAAATTTCGAAAACATCCTTCATAAAAATTATGAAAATTTTGAACTAGTCAGATAAATGACACACTATAGACGAGAATTATTTCATTTTTGATAAAGCTAAGCTAGTCTAAGAACTGGTGAATGTTTTATTAAAATAGTTTTATACCAGCTAAAAATTTGTGAAAATGAAGTTTTTTGATCCTAAGAATGGTATCGAAAACCTTGCTTGGCAACTCACGCCCTGAACCGCCCCAGGATTATTTAAACTTGTATTGAAACATAAACAGTTCAAAATGAATTATACCGCTTGAATTGTTTTAACATGTATTTTGACCTGTTTAAACGATTTATGTCGAGCTATCTAGTGGTGGCTTTAATCTATTTATGTTGTAAAAATGACAGGCTGTATAATATATTTTAAAATTAATACTCAATAATAAAAGTAATTTTATGTTTCTATAAGAACTCCGGACCATCAAAGAATGTACAGTAAACCTGAATAATTAATTTTAATTTTACGTTTGGTTTGTTCTTAATTTATTGATCTAACTTAATTATGCAGTTTAGACAAAAGTAAAAATATTTTTTTTGGCTTAGATATCTTTGCTTATCAAATTTTAAACTTAATTAGCTAAAACAAAAAAAAAAATTAAAATATTTCGAAACAATTAAAAATATTTGCTAAAATATAAAATAAGTTGAAATATGTAAAAATATGTGATTATGCGGAAATAGTTAAATAAGTATTTGTGGTAACATATAGGACTATGAGGATTTCCCCAAAAAATATTTTTTTACCTAAGAATCCTAAGCCTAATCATCACCATACATATGTAGCATGTTGCCGCATTGATAGCGTTTTGTGTATATAGGTACACTCGTACATGCTGTACTGCGATTGGTGGAGAATGGGAACCTACGGTAAAATTGTAAAGACTAGTGGTGGCACAGAAGACACAAAATGTGTGCGGTGAGCTCATATTGGTACGAAAGAAGTAAAAGAAATAGAATGTGATTGAATATTATAGTGGTGCATTGATGAACCGCTAAAAATTCTTTAAATTTTATGAATTTTATAAATTCTTTAAATTTTTTAGATTTTATGATACATTACCCAAATTATTCAAGTTTCTTACATCCTTAAAATTTGATAAATTCTATAAATCCATTAAATTCTATTAATGTTACAAATTCTGTAAATTCGATGAATTCTATAAACTTTTTTAAATTTTCTAAATTCTGCAAATCTCATAAATTTTATAAAAATCAATAGACCATAATAGATCAGTTCTTTAAAATTTTTTATCCTAAAAATACTACAAATTTTAAAAATTCTATAAATTCTAAAATCCCGTAAACTCTCGAAATTGAAAAAATTTTATAATGCCTGTAAATCTTACATACTATAAATTCTTTAAGTAATATTATTAGTTGATCATCTTGTATTTTTAAATAATTTTTCACGGCTGAATTAAAGACCAATTTGAAATTTACAAATTATCTAAATTTTATGTTTTTTGAATTCTATAAATTAAAATGGAATTAAACCGACAAATTCTATGAATTTTATAAATTCTATAATCCAACAAACTCTATAGATTTTATAGATTCTAAACTATAAACATTTTATAAATTTTATGAACGTTATAAATTCGGCTATTTCTATACTAAGATCTATAAATTCTATAAATTATAAAATAAATTCTGTAAATTCAAAAATTTCAGTAAGTTACAGAAATTCTTTAAACCCTATAAATTCTGTAAATTGGATAAATTCTATAAATTATATAAATTGTCTAAATTCCTCGATTCCTAAAATTTTCATAAATTTTATAGAATTTTATAGAGATACTAATAAGCCGTTAAACTCAATAAATTCTATAGAGTGAACGAATTTTATAAATTCTTTAATTCTAATTATTCTAATCTCTAAATTTTATGAATTTTATAAATATTTTAAATTTTATAGATTAGTTTTGTAAATTGTTTCTTAAGTCCCAGATCCATAAATTCTTTGAATTCTCTTTATATTTATTTAAATTCAATAAATTTTTCTTAAATGTTTATAAATTCTGGAATTTTATTATGTAACTGTATAAATTTTGTTAATTCAATATACGCTACATTTCTTAAATTTTATCAATTCTGTCAGATCTACAAATTGAATACACTTTTTAAATTCAATATAAGTTTCCCAAAGTATACAAATTTTACTTATCCTAAAAATTATATAACTCCTATATTCTATAAATCCTACAAATTCTGTTAATTCGATAAATTTATGGATTTCAAAAATTCCGTAAATTCTAAAAATTCTATTAATTTTATAAATTCTATCACTTCAATAAAATTTTCAAATTCTACAAATTTTATAAATTCTAATTGGTATTTCAACTCTATAAATTAGATAGATTTTTCAATTTTATAAATTATTTAAATTTTGTAGGTTAGGTATATTATTTGAAATGTGCCAGTTCTATAAATTCTACTCCATAATTTTTATGAATTTAACATCAATAAATTCGGTAAATTCCGTAAATTCAACAAACTCTATTATTGTTATATTTTTAATAAATAACTCTGCAAAATCTACAAATTCTATAATAAACTTCCCAAAATGTGCAAATTTAACTCATCTAGAAAATTTGATACTTCTGGAAATTCTATAAATCTTACAAATTCTGTAAATTCGATAAATTCAAAAATTTCGTAAATTCTATATATTCTTCAAATCCTATAAATTTTAAAGTGTCAATAATCTCTATCGCATTTTAACGAATTTTTTAAATTTTATCATTTCTATAAATTTTGAAGTTCTTTAAATTCAATAAATTACAACGTTACAAAACTGCTGATATTTTACAACTTTGATGCAGAAAATATAGGTGGAACCGCCCTTCCGGGAAACTAATCCCCTTCTCAATAGTATAAAGGTTAAACCACAACTATTCCTCGAATCTGTATAATAATTTCTAAATATGTTTCTTCCCTCTGTAGCTGGACCAAAACTAATATTCAAAAAATATTTTATAAAACCAATTTGAATGATTCAAATATCAACAGGTACACCCTATATTTACAAAAGTATATAATCGTAATTATTTAGGTCCATTTTACCTAGAAAATAAATATTTAATATTAAGCGGAAAATACATTTATTTAGGACATTTAATTAAAAAAGGTAATTGAATATGAATGTTGGGAATTATTTGTGGTTATCAACAATCTGTGGAATTAACCTAGGCATATAAATAATTCTCTGTAAGCAAATATATTAATAAATACAAAGAATAAGCATGTGGCAAATTTGTCTATATTCCAACAGAATTTGTGATTTTGTGTTATGTGGTTTGCAACTAAATTCAATTTTCTGTGAAATATTGAAAACAATGGAGCGATCAAAATGGGAGTTAGCAAAATAACTACAGGTCACGACGCAATAATAATCTCGATACCCTTTTCTGTGGGAATTTCAGCTGTCGGCTTATTACATGAGGTTATGCATTACAGGGAACGAGTTCATATAGCAGCCTCATTTACCCAAACTCGAAGAGAACCCGTGCATCGCCAAACCTGTTACACGCTAAAAATTAGTGGTTGTTACCACATAATTTTCACATAAAGGCATTCACAAAGTCAGATGGAAATCAAGCGACAGAACAATGGTCAACAAAATTGACCAGATTCTCTTGTTTAAAAGATATTTTTGTAGTGTGTTTTATGATGTTATTATTATTACTGGAGGGCCATGTGGGCGTTCAAGCCACCTCGTACTGCGACCTTAAAGATCTTTTATGCATACATTTTATGATGTTAAAGTCAACAGAATTTTTGAATATGGCCATTTCACATGTATAAGGAAGAGATGAACCTTTTAATTAATTTCATCCTGATGCCTAATAAAATATTGTTGCTCTAATAGAGCATTATCCAAATTCAGAGACTACTTCTTTTTCAGAATATTTAAAAGTTAAATCTTACTTTTCCAGAAGTCACAAACTAAAGCTTCTAAAAAAGGAGGTTCTTTGTTTCTCAGAATATTTTAAGATAAAATATACCTTTCCCAACACATTTTAAAATTAAAGCGTCGTTTTCGAGAATATTTTAAAATTAAATCTCCGTTTTGAAATATTTTCAGGTTAAATCTGCCTCCCCCAGATAAATTAAAGCTTCGTTTTAGAATATATTAATTAAAAACCTTTTGTTTAAAGAATATTTTAAAATTACAGCTTTAGTTTCCAGAATATTTTAAGATTAAATCTGGCTTCCCCAGAAAATTTCAAAATAAAGTTTCGGCTTCCAGAATATTATAAAATTAAAGTTTCATTTTGCAGGATATTTTAAAATTTAATCTAAAATCTAATAAAAATTAATCTTTAAAACTAAAGCTTCGATTTCCAGAATATTTTAAAATTAACGCCTCGATTTCCAGAATATTTTAAGATTAAATCTGCCTTCCCTAGAAAGTTTTAAAATAAGGTTTCGGTTTCCAAAATATTTAAAAATTAAATCTAAACCCTAATAAATTAAAGCTTTTAAACTTATGCTTCGATTTCAAAAATATTTTAATATTAAATCTGCCTTCCCAAAAAAAATTCAAAATAAAGTTTCGGTTTCCCGCATATTTTAAAATTAAAGTTTCATTTTGCAGGATGTTTTAAAATTAAATCTAAATTCAAATAAATTAAAGCTTTCAAACTAAAGCTTCGATTTTTAGAATATTTTAAAATTAACGCCTCGATTTCCAGGATATTTTAAGATTAAATCTGCCTTCCCAAGAAAATTTCAAAATAAAGTTCGGCTTCCAGAATATTATAAAATTAAAGTTTCATTTTGCAGAATGTTTTAAAATTAAATCTAAATTCTTATAAATTAAAGCTTTCAAACTAAAGCTTCGATTTCCAAAATATGTTATAATTAAAGCTTCGGTTTCCAGAATATTTTAAGATTAAATCTTCTGTTCCCAAAACATTTCAAAATAAAGTTTCGGTTTCCAGAATATTTTTCAGGATATTTTAAAATTTATTCTAAATTCTAATAAATTTAAACTTTCAAACTAAAACTTCGGTTTCCAGAATATTTTAAGATTAAATCTGCCTTTACCAGAAAATTTCAAAATAAATTTTCGGTTTCCAGAATAATATAAAATTACTGTTTCATTTTGCAGGATATTTTAAAATGAAACATCAATTCAAACAAATTAAAGCTTTCAAACTAAATCTTCGATTTCTCGAATATTTTAAAATTAACGCTTCGGTTTCCAGAATATTTTAAGATTAAATCTGCCTTCCCGAAAAAATTTCAAAATAAAGTTTCGGCTTCCAGAATATTATAAAATTAAAGTTTCATTTTGCAGAATGTTTTAAAATTAAATCTAAATTCTAATAAATTAAAGCTTTCAAACTAAAGTTTCGATTTCCAGAATATTTTATAATTACAGCTTCGGTTTCGAGAATATTTTAAGATTTAAACTGCCTTTCCCAGAACATTTCAAAATAAAGTTTCAGCTTCTAGAATATTGTAAAATTAAAGATTAATTTTGTAGAATATTTTAAAATTGTATCTCAATTCTAATAAATTAAAGCTTTCAAAGTAACGCTTCGATTTCCAGAACATTTTAAAATTAACGCCTCGGTTTAAAGAATATTTTAAGATTAAATCTGCCTTCCCAAGGAAATTTCAAAATAAAGTTTCGGTTTCTAGAATATTTTGGAGGATATTTTAAAATTAAATTTAAATTCTAATAAATTAAAGCTTTCAAACTAAAGTTTCGATTTCACGAATATTTTATAATTACAGCTTCGGTTTCCAGAATATTTTAAGATTAAATCTGCCTTTCCCAGAAAATTTCAAAATATAGTTCGGCTTCCAGAATATTGTAAATTTAAAGTTTCATTTTGCAGAATATTTTAAAATTAAATCTAAATTATATTTAAAGCTTCGATTTCCAGAATATTTTAAAACTGGAGCATCGTTAACCAGAATATTTTAAAATGAAGGCTCCGGTTTCCAGAATATTTTAAGATTAAATCTTTCTTCCCCAAAACATTCCACAATTAAAGCTTCACATTCCACAATTATTTTAAAATTAAAGTTTGTTTTTGCAGGATATTTTGAAATTGAATCATTCTCTGCCAGAACGCTTCAAACTAGAGCTTAGATTTTCCCAGAATATTTTAAAATCATAGTTTCCTTTTCCAGAATAATTTAGGAATAAATCTGCCTTCTCCGGAATATTTTAAAATTAAAACGTCGTTTTCCAAAATATTTTAGGGTTACATCTACATTTTCCAGAATGTTTTAAATTTATTTGATAGGTTACAGTCACATGAATTTTTGAATATGGAGATTTTACAAGTAAAATAGAGGGAACGTTTTTAATTAATTTCACCCTCGTCCTACTTAAAATATGACCTGAAATGTTTGTTCTGTTTCTCTAAAGACGTTAATCCAAATTCATAGACCGCTAATAAGACGATGATAGGTTGGAGTAATCTGATTTTCTGAATTTGCCCGTTTCAAAATACGCTTATGTACATAGGAGACGAATGTGAATTATAAATACATTTTAAAATTAAAATTAATTCACGAATTTATTTAAAAATATAACATAATGCTGCTATCTTCAGTAAGATATGTATTCTGCAATTTTCTGAATTCAACAAAACAACGAATAAAGTTGAGAAGATATTTCTGGATCCTCATTTCCAGTCAAAATATAACACAAATTAATCATTTCAAAAATCAAATGCTTATTTTTCTTTTTCATGGTAGGATAATGCACAAACAAAATCATTCTTTGCGTTAAGCGAAATTCTTCAAAGTCTTTCAAAAATTATCGAAATTATTCAAAAAATAAAATTGAAATCGTTACATTTCAAAGCGAAGGTTAAATTGAAATCATTCTTGCAGACTCAATCTCAATACTGACTACGGGCTTTAAACATTTTTTTGTAAAGCTTCATCAAAATATTTTTCAATTATGTATAAAATATTTCGATCTTCTAGCTGGAAAAAATGCGTCGAGAGAATGAAAGAAAATATTTAAGTAAGGCGGCTATTTTTGAGAAATCAGCTAACATAAACAAAATTTAAAAGTTCTATTTTTCAATTAGGGAAATTGTTTCCAGCAACCAATGTTATCCATAAATTTGGTAACAAGTTTTTATTTGAAGTAAATTTTTTTATTTATTCAGTCAATTCAAATAAATTGGGTTCCAGTAATAAACCGAATTTCATCTATATTGTCAAGAACAAAGATAACAAAATCTATTTGCCTAAAATAAAGTTAATAAAACCAACCAAAATAAACATCTTAGATATATACTAGATCTATATCAGTATCTATCCGCTAGTTTGTTGTAACGTGGTGAACAATTCGAATTGAATTTCACAACCATTATCTAATGTCAAACGGAAATTAATTTCTACGAGCTAATATCTACTATCTAGATATTGTATCGTACCAAAAGAATACGATATATGGTTATTATATCTGTATATGGTATGTATCCAGATATCCTAAAAGTGGTATTGTGCAATATCATCATTAGTATAAAGTAGTTTCTGTTATCGTTACTACGAATATTATTGTTATTGGCTGTTTTATGCTCAATTTCAAAAACATATAATTTCTGGTCATTATCATTATTATTGTCATTTTATGTATGGATGTAAGTATGTATATGTGTTTTATGTTCAAGTATATTGTTAAAGATTTATGTATATCGATACGAACCATACATTTATGATGGATGTACGATGTAATTTCAGGTCAAGGAGACAAATGTATCATCGGAGTTTTTATTTGCCAAAAATTAGTCAGCCAAATGATTTGAAAATAGACACACAACGATACGGTCTTGTTGAAATTTTAATGATTTTAATTTTTCTAAAAATACTAACATTTAAGTACACACAAAATATGTATATAGCAATGATTATGATGACTTTATTCATTTTATCTAATATGAAAAGCTTTTTTCATGTGATTCGTTAATTTTATGGGCGCTCATTATAATTCAATTGGAAATTATTTCGCATTTGTGTGAATTTGAAATTTAAAATTTTAATTGTTTTAATTGCAATGAAATCCATTATGTACAAAATGATTAGCCAATACGATACCTTGCCATATTCGGAGGTATACATGGTACGGTATATTTGGTACGGTGTGTACACCTTAAGGAAATACAAAATATTTAAATTTCAATTAATTTGAAAGTTTTATTGTTTTTGAATCATGCAGCGTATACAACAAACAACATTTACCTTATACCATCTCGTTTAACATACCGTATAACCATAAAAGCAGATTTTTTTTTTTTTGCATATCATCATAAAACAAACGCGCACTTTATATTAATATTTTAAAACATTCATTTTCAATTTTCCAAAACAAAAATTGGGTTTTATGTATTGTTGTGTGCCGATTGTTTATCTAACAAAAATAAAAGTTGCTCATTGCCAAAGAAGCTTTCGTTTTTATTATTTTAGCCGAGTGCAAAAAAAAAAGGTGAAAGTGTTTACCCGCAAACTAAATAACAATATACGTATGGTCGTATTAGTATAAATTTTAATATTGGCACGCGAGCTTTTAAATTTTATTTCGAAATTTTAATGGAATTTTAAATGTGAATTTAAATTGATTTTGGTACAAGTCTTGTACGTATGTATTTTGGTTTGTTGTGTACGAGGGTAGGCACATACACATTGTTTACTGACATGGGTCATGGTTTCGAAATTTTAATTATAATTTAAATATTAAAAAGATATTTTCTTTTGTTTCATTTAATATATGAAGGACCTAAAACTGACCCAATTTGTATACTGAAACTCCAAATAAATAATAGAGTTCAGATTATACCCTGTAATATGCCTTATTAAGATCCTTTCTAAGCCTCATTTAAAAGTATAAAGACCAAAGCTAAATCTAGACACTTAAGCAGAAGCTGCTACTTAAAATAAAATTTGGGACACCCCTATTTAGGTTAAATTGACTCCAAATTGTGTTCTAAAATCAAGCTAAACTTTCAATAATAATTTTTTATCGGAAGGATTGAAATATTACCTAACAGTTAAGCCTCTAAAGTCTTAATCGAATTTATATTTTGTTAAATTTTATGCTTTGTGAGGAGCTTTCTCAACAAAATTTTGAAGCTAGATTTAGTTCAATTTAAATTTATTTATTACCTTAAAATTTAGTTTTACATTTAGTACTAATTTAGCTATTTTAGTATTCGACGTCGCCTTCAATTTGGTTTTACAAATATTGTATATCTGAATTTTAATTCCTGTTTTTAAATTTAAGTCCGGAATTAAGGTTTCAATTTAGCCGTAGCCTTAAAATAAGATTTAATTTAGATTTTAATGTTCATTCAAGATCTAAAAATATTTTAAGGTTATTTTTTAAAAATAATTAGCTTAATTTCGATTCAGTTTATAGAATTTGTACAATTTTAAACCCCAAATGGTTTAAGCGTGGTTTTAGAAGCTGATGCTAAACTACATTGCCTCGCTTCAGTGGAATAGCTTAGTAGTACGTTGTGAAACTTTGTTGCCATTTAAAGCATTGACTAATTTTGATGGTAACGAGAAATTATGGGCTTGATTTATTCTTAGAGTCTACGACTATTCACACTAAATACAGGCTTTTCTCAACTAAATTAGTTGCCGCTATATGCAACAAAAAATTAGTTTAGCTTGTATTCAGTCAGACTAGACATAATTGTAGCTCTTCACAATTGTAATTCAAATTACAACCGCAACGGAACGTAACAAAAGCAAATTATACTCTAAGGCTGAATTTTGTATAATTTCCAACTTTAAAATGCATTGTACACATTCAAATTTTGTTGTTAAGGTCTGTTGAACCAGATTCTAAAACGGTATTGGAATTAAATTCTAAGGTATAAATAAAATTAAATTCAAAATCAACACAGCAAAACAAGGTGCTGGTTCTAGTCTCAAGTTATTGGGACATTGTACTAAAATTATGCTTAGAAAGAAGAGAATTAAGAGAGAAGTCTCTCTTTTTTCCAAAAATCTCTTTCCCATTAACCATTTGACAAGTGGAAGATCTTCGTCATTAAAACTAACGAGGGTTCATGTTTTTTCTAGATTTTTCCGTTTCTGGCTTTGTTGCAGTGATACCATATTTTCTTTGCACCGTCTATACAAAAAATAATGGACATGTTGCCATTATGACAAACGATTAAAAAATGTGTTACTTTTTCAAGCAATAGTTCGTGATTTAGCTGCCAACCCTCATTAATTACTGAAGCTGATTGCAACAGGTGGAATAAATAATTAATTAGTTCTCCATAATCCAGTCTTGTTACGAAGAAAAGCCGATTTATCTTTTCATCTCCTTAGCAAACATTAGCAGAATTCCGACGGTAATAGGTACTTTTAATAGATTTAAACATTTTTCAGTAAGAATGGAAATTCAGTCGCTAATACTTTCAATTTTGAACAATATAAAGTCGAATCAGAGCTTTGTTATTTTAGCAATATTTCCGGATTTTCATAACTATACTCTTCTTGATCCTCTGTGTGTACCTAGCTCTGCCATCTAACTAAATCCCTTCTAGTTGTTGCATAGTTGTCTCCAATTAAAAGCGGTAATTGTTCATCGCAAACTACACCTGCAGGAGGCATAGTTTTATTTTTTAGAAAAAGAGTTTCATGAGTTCTTTGAGCGCACATCTCACTCCAATTATAGAAAAAGCTCGGTAAAAGCGAGAACAGTAAAACTAAATTATTTATTTCAGCTTAACCTAACTTCAAACTACAAGGATAATGTAATCAACAAAAAAGCCTCTAAATATTCCCCATCTGAATCCCACACTAAATCCCACCGCAAGCTAACTTAACCTCAACTCAACTTCAACTCAGCTTAGCTCGAAAAAAACCTCAACCCGCTACTCTATTCCACACTCAAAGCTAGCTCAACCCCGAAATCAGCTCGATTCGAAAGCAACATGCTTTCTTGTACTCAACTCAAAAAACTCATTATACTCTTCACTAAAATACAACTTAATTTGAATTCAAACCCTAGTCAGCCCGATCCGATAGACTATACGCGTACAGCAACTTAACTCAATGTCAACTTCACATCTTCAAATAAATTCCTAGCTGAATAGCTGAATGAATACCAACTCAATCCCAACCCAACCCTAATCAAATCCAACTCGACCACAAATTCAGTTCTCAGCTAAACAATCTTAAACTCAGCGCCCTACTCAATCCAAGCTAACTTCCAAATCGACGGTCAACATAACCCAAAATTAATTACCAACTTAACCGCTGACTCCTGTTAAACTCCACCATAACCCCATCTTAGCCCTAGCTCAACCCCAACTTAACAGTCAATAAACCCCAAACTAACGCCCAACTCAACTCCTCAAATAGCATGTTTCTAATGGTTCTAAAATTCTTAGTCGCATCTGAATAAATTTTCCTCACGACTACCCCAATCAGTTTTGAACCATGTCAAAGTTGTGCTTTGGAATTTTGCCACACAACATATTCCAAGGGTTCAAACAAACGAATTTTACTGTGAGTCTGAATCATCCGGGTGGCTGCCCAATACCTTCTCCGAACTTCCGTGAGAAAAATGAGCAGTTCGGCTTGAAATATATAATAACGATATAGCAAATTCAAAATATCTAATGACCCTAAACGACTACTGTTTGACACTGATCGATTTACTTTCGGAATACTTTATGCTTAAGCAAAAAGGACTGTTGAATATTTCGAATAAATTGCAATTTTGAGTTTTTCTCCTCCCTGGTCGCTGGAGACCATTCGAAGAAGGATTATCATTCGAAGGATTAATAATATTTTGTACGACATAAATAAAAAATCGACGAACGTATATTGCTTGTATTGTCTTCGATGATTAGTATATTTGTAAAAATAAGTCGCCAGAATTTGAATTCCCTTGGGCGAAAATATATCACTTCTACCTTAGTGCAATAAGTTTAGTCGCAAAAATATCGAGCTGGGCAATACAACGATTTAACGGCAATTTAATTTTAATGTTCTTTAATGACTTCATTAATGGTAAACAATTAATCTGGTTTGAGACAAATTTCTTGTCATGCGGCTTGTCATAATCGAAATGAGCCTCCAAAGCTCTTGGTAAAACTTTACCCAGAGTGGCTGCACGATACACCAGACCAGCGAATCAACTCAAGTTTTGTTATTTCTAACATAACGGCTCTTTTGGCAAATCGGTTCGTACGTATTCATAGATGGAATTCGTTCGAATCCAATCTACTTGCTGTCCAATTAAATTTTTTTTTGAAAATTACCTAGAATCGATAAGAAGTACTGCCTGCTCGTAATCATCTAGATAAGGTTTTAGTTGCAACAGAGTAGTCAGCCGCGGTTTGTGGAATATCGAAGATAATAAATTGATGTTGTTTAAAATGTTTTGATAAACACTGAACGACGACAAAATTATCAAAAGTCATTTAAAATTTGGGCCTTGAATGAATGTCTGAAAAAACAAGTCAGAACCGCTGAATTAATGATAAAAATAGCGTACATTTAGACTTAGTCTGTTAGTTAAGCCTATTCGTCAAACTTAATAAAAAAAGTCCCGACGATTTCTATCGATTCTCCTAGAACCGATAGATCTTTCGAAAATGCCAGCCAAAAGGCGATCCATCTGCATTGTGCCAAGTTCTAGTAGTCTTTACACTTTTGGTTTCTATAGGTCATCTCATTCGATGATGATTCAGGTAACCCAATTGTAGATAATTTTCGAACATAGCCAGTTTCCGTCTTCTTATTTTCATCTAACTTAAATTGGCCGGAAATAATAGGATACCAGATCAGCTCTAATAAACAAATTGATTTTCTTAGGTCCGAGAAATATATATATATATATATATATATATATATATATATATATATATATATATATCAGTTGCAGTTCTTAGTTGGTATTACGTTATATGTTTCAGAAATGCTTGGTAAAAGAGCTGAAAATATTCCGAAATGTGTTAAATTGTCGAGAGAATTGGCGCTTTCCAGGTGGTTGAAGTAAGAGCCAATTCATTTGCAAAAATTCAAAACTGAAATACATTTTTGTTTATCATAAAATGAGCGACCTTTACTCCGCTGCCTAGATAGCAACCACCATTTAAATCGAAAATATTGATTATTGCGTAGGCCAATGCAAGGAGTAGGGAAGGAAGGGAGTAATTTACCAGATTTCTCAAAATATTGACCACACGGCCAAAAATACGGGAGTGCAGGAAAATTTTCCAATATTTACGGACCTTCCTCGTATTGAGAACCAAATTAGTTACATGGATGACTCCTTATCCACATAGGAATGCTGCGCTAAATCTGCGCTAAATCGGATAAGATGATTTTTTATTTAAATCATAACAACTTTATCCAATAGCACACCTCGGAGCAAAAAACCAAAATTCATGCAATGTAACCCTCATCAATATGCAAAAAATCATAGGAGTGGCAGTTGTAAGTCGAAGCACACCTCCATAGAAATGGTTTTCAAAACAACACAAAACTTAGGCAAAATTTGATGCAACAGATTTAAAGATGTTATATCTTACATATGAGCGCAATATGCAAGAAAGTACCCAGACAATTGACTGCCCGCAAGGTGCAAATGTGTTGTAATCCTCCCAAAAATTACCAAATATTTTTTTTTATCCAAAACCTCGAGAACGGTTGTTCTATTTAGAAGTTTTCTCGCCAATCTATATTTTCCTATGGTCAAGGCGAAGAATTAAAAATCTTTTGGAATCGAGTACCTGTCATACGAATTGACACAGAACTACGCGGTTATTAACATCTGGTATTACCAACTGGTTATTTGATCCACGTTAACCAAATTTTGCCGTTTGAGGATTGGTTTGGGTGTAACGTTTTTTTTATTATTATGAAAACTGTAGACGAGGATAACTGATTTAAATTTATAGATTCCGAGTTAATCAATTGGGACCTGACTACATCAATATCCGGACAACTATACACGAAATGGATGCAGTCGTCATCATCATCGCATAAAGCGTTCTGATCCAGCCCCATGCAATATACATAGGTGAACTTTAAAAAGCCATGACTTGAAAGAACGGCGACCAAGGCAGTTACCTGATCCCTCTTTAAAGACAACGCAAAATTAGAGAGGGTTAAATTGGGTTTACGAATAAAGTATTTAGCCAAACGACAGCTCGAAGTAGCAAACCATCTCTGGCTTAACTCAAACAGAGCGAGATTCTTCAGGACCGATAAATTTCTAACAAATCGGGGATCTCTTTATCCTCAGTATCACAATAAGCGATAACCCAAAAATTATCGAGAAACTGTTACTCGAAGAACAAAGATTGATGAAATTTTTACAATCCCTAATAACTTTGGAAATGATTAAGGAATTATCTAACGAATTAAGCACGTATTTGCTGCCTGTGCAGAAAATAATATTTTTATTTCTTAAATCATAATTTAAAGATGCAATTACAGCATGTATTAGTGAATTGTTTCCGTTTAAACACTGTGCAATACTTAACAAGATTACCGAATGATCTAAGACCAATCGAAGGACGGTACAGACGCAAAATCCTGCACTACATTCAGAGCAGAAGCTGTCAGAAAATAAAACTATAACGACTCATCAATTTATCATTAACCACAATTCAGCAACAGTAATAACAAGATCGTCAGCATATATTTGTGCGATGAAACCAGATTGGTACAGTTTGAGAAGAAGCTCCTCAATAACCAGATAACACAGCAGAGGCGCGGGTACATCGCCCTGAGGATAACCTTTGGCAACCCTGACTGAAACTGGAAAGCGGTGCAAATCAGTCTAATCACTAATCCATCTGACAATGGTATGGTCAATGCCAAATTTAGTGCTGGCTTCAGCAATCGAATGAAACAATGTACTGTCAAAAGCTCCCGCAATATTTGGGAAAATACCCACAAGAAACTCTTTGCTGTTGAGCGATCTTTCTATTATCCTAATTAGTTCATGTCAATCTGTTTTACCGGGCTTACTAGCTCTATAAGCATGTTGCATGTTACTGAGTGAAATGGCATGTTACTGACCATTTTCTAATGTTTTTGAAAGGTTGCGGACCAGGTAATGGGCTGAAATATCTTAGGGTCAGTATAATCAGACTTAAATAGTTTTGGAATAAAAATCACTTAACGGCTATTCAAAGAAGATGGAACAGAACTAAAAGCAATGCTAGCTTTGTAAAGGTCGAACGACTGGTCCCTAATGAAAGAAAAGCCATTGAAGTTCAGCAGGAAAAATCCAATCAGCCGACCAATTAGTAGTTAAAGGATCTAAAGTTGATCTAAGCTTGAGAAGATAATAATTTAGTGGGCTAATTTCGATCCTCTCGAGAATGTTCTGAAGACAAAGGTCGGAACCACCAGTAAAGTCGAAGGTAATCGATTAGCCTTCCCGTTTGATCGGACAACCTTCCAACCATTAGTGGAGACGTTTGGATTCATCAAACCAATCTTCGTAATTACCACACTACTATGATCATCCGGTTTACCAGGTATTCATGTGTGGATAATAAGGGATTTTGGAGGATCACCTACCGATAACTGATAATCGATACAAATATCCTTAATCTTAGCAAATTTCTCACAAAACCATTTAAAGGTTGCATCGTTACTACATTTCTAAATAAAACCGCCATCATTTAGATACCAACCCTCCATTTTCATCCAGAAAGTTTTCCGGGTTATTGCCTAGCACACAAACATTTTTGACCCCCAGTGAGGTTGAGAACTAGTGACTGCCCTCGCATAACTTTGCGGCGTTTTAGCAGCCATTTCGATTTCGCTTCGTAGTATTCGAGGAGACATTTGGCACCTCAGCAATAGAGTCAAGAATCAAACCTAACATCTTCCGTTGCAAGCGTTGTCCTTCCGTTTGCCGAGGCGATTGCCTCAAATTTGTTTGGTTGGGTATAATAGCAAAACCCTCACTATCCGATTTCAATAGGATCCTCTCTGTATTTTGGAATCACAAATAACGGCAGTAATAGCGTCTCCGTCACCGACCCCACAAATTGTGAACCAGGGGAGTACGTAAGAACTGAGCCAGGGGAGTATGGAAAAACTGTCATTATAAACCAGTGAATCATAAAGGATTTGTCAGAATTTTTCCATTACTAACAGCTCCAAAGCATGTAGTTTTGAATATATACATATATAGAAATGAGTGGGAATTGTTAGTTGAGTTGTCACAGAGGAACGATGATGTCATATTAAAAGATTTTAAAAATTATAGCTGAAATATTTTGCAAATAAAACTTTTTAATTAGTTTCAGTAAAAATAAATAAAAACAATTTAAACGTCCTGTACGAGTTGAGATTAAGTAGACCAATCACAATGGATTGAAACAAGCCAACTTCGTAACTGCTGGAACATGTTTTAAGTTGGGAAGTAAAATGTATGTTGTAGTAACAATAAGCTTAAAAATAAGACGAGCTTTCTGATCAAAAATCATGATTTTTAAAGCTTGGAATCAAAATTTAAACATTTTTTTTGTTGAATTGGGGGAATTTACAAATTGATTTGTACTTAAAAAAATACACCAACACACTCACTAAAAATCAATTAGCATATTCATTAGAGATTAATATATAAATATCATAAATTAGCATAAATAGCGATACACATAAATATAAATTATAAATAATTGTAATCTCCCAACAATTCAATTGCCGGCGAATATTTATAAGCTAATAAAAATTATATTTTATTTATGTGTAATGTATTAACACACACACCCACCCATACATTAATTATCACCAAATTGTTAATGATATACATAAATTTCAATTAATAATTGCAAAAAAAAAATGTTTATATCTGGCTCCATATATCGTAATTTAATCAGTCGCTTATAAACAGTGCAATTAAATTAATATTCGATTTTAAATGTTAATTTCAGACTGGAAATGAATAAAAACGGTCCCAATAATTATTTAAGTACTTGTTGCATATTTTATTATCACCTTTTTGTCTATACGCAAGGCACAACGGTTATATTAAATAATCACCCACAAAATCTAAAAATTATTTATTCAATGAACTAACATTTTATCTCTCTGCATATCACTAAAGCTAAACTAAATAAATAATTTATATTTCAAATTTAATTTTAATTAAAACTATCCAGATTGTGCGACATAAAATCGCCGTCATTTTCTGTATATGTGTATATAACATAAAGTGAATGACATTTTGACAAAAAAAAAAAAAGAAACAAAATTAATTTTTTTTTTTAAATTAAAATTACGATCCTGAATCAACCCTCCCAGTATTTATTTTCATTTAATTCGTATTATTATAGAAAGCTCTCAATGTATTTTATATACATTGAAATATCGATTTATTAAAATAAATTCGAGGGTAAAATTAAAACCAACAATTTTTTTGTAAAATAGCTATTTGGAAATTCTATTTTCATAGTTCGTAAAAAAAAAATGTTTTTATATTAAAATTTCAAACCATAAACTAATAGACAAATTTTGAATTAAAATATGCTAAAGGTACGTAGATATGTATGTATATCGAGATTAGTTTCAGTGTGGAATGATGCCGAATATCATATCGATTTTATTTTTTTGGTCAATTAAATTTTAATATTTGTGTTCGGGTTATTGAATTGAGCTTAGGTTTGGCTAATAACCGATTTCGAATATATTTGCATTTTTTTTTTATTGTATTCATATATCTTCATACTGATGTGGGCAAAACGAGAAACAACAATACTGAACCAACACAGTAAAAAGGAACTTAAAGCCAGACAAAAATCATAGAAACCCAGTAATAAGGATTCTGCTAATTGAATCGGGCAATTCAATCTAAATATAATAGAGTGATGGAGGTTGGTGTTTAGATTCTGTCAAATTTTGGCAACAATTCCATCATTTCATTTGCTCGAAATAAAGCTTATCTAATCAACTTTCACATACTCAAATATAAACGTGTGTTATTTTTTGTTTTTAAACTACACTAATTCAAACATAGGGCATTCTACCAGCATGATAAAATTTTACATTTTTTCGCCTTTTTAATTATGATAAGTTAGTAACGTAAGTGAACTAAGAACCGAAATTCGCATGAATCTTGATTTCAGCAAGTTTATGATTTCACTTCTTCGAAATTTATGACCATCTCGAACAAAAACAAAGCAAAATTGACGAAGGGTTAGACGGTTATAAAAATAAAAATGTATGCTTCAATTTATAAATTTATTATGAAACTAGCTGACCCGGCGAACTTCGTCCTGCCCCAAATTACTTCGTTTCGAGCAAATACTTTTGTCCTTCACGAAAATTGATTTTGATGATAGAAAAAATCAAACAACTCAACTCTATTCTCAATAGATGATTGAGTTGAGTGGACATTCCATTCCATTTTCATCGAATTCAACACTAATGTATTGAAAAGTGAATGAAATGTCGATTCAAACTCAGGCGTCTTTCGAAAATTGAGATGTGTTTTGGATTTTTTCTCTCATTTTGGAAATGAATTGGAGTCAGTTGGAATTCAAAAGCATTCAATGTATTTTATTCGAGTGGAATTAAATCGAATACAGACGCAAATCAATACAATGCATTGTGGTACACAATATTTCTAGTTCTGTTCTCCGGCGCATAAATGAACACGGAAATTCTAGATTTATTCCGCACACTTCCAACGATTGACCTTGCGATTTGTTAATCGTCATAGCAAACGCCAAACGAACGGGGAACTGAATGTGCTTGAAGACGAACGGTGTACCAGTTGGAATCATAGGAATTCTTGGAATTAGAACATCTTCTCCTTTGAATTTGCCCTTGATGATCGTCGCTTGAATCACGTTGTTCATCAGTTTCTTCACCCTCTATCGCGTTCCGTTACACAATTTCGGATGGTTCAGATTGCGCAGCATGATTATTACAGATCCAACCTTGAGCATCAAGTTATGCGGTAGTCCGACTTTTCCGAAGGCTTTTCCCAAAATTTTCTTTCGTAAGAACCATTTCCTGGCAATTTCAAATACAATAGAAAAAGATTGAGCCTAATTGAGCCTAATCCGTCATCAAAACATACAAACAATTCAAAAATTCATTGAAAAAAAATTCAATTTTCTTCGGATTTTTCCGGAAGTTTCCGAGTTTTCCACTTCGATTTTCCAATTTTTCTCTTCTAACAGACCATCTGGTTTGGATACGCGCCAAATCCCGTACAAAAACATAATTTTTCGATTTGCCGAATTTTCCGACTTTTCCAAAGGATTTTCCAAAAATTTTCTTTTGTAAGAACCATCTCCTGGCAATTTCAAACACAATAAAAAAAGATTGAGCCTAATTGAGCCCAATCGGTCATCAAAACATACAAAAAATTCAAAATTTCATTGAAAAAAAATTCAATTTTCTTCGGGTTTTTCAGGAAGTTTCCGAGTTTTCCACTTCGATTTTCGAATTTTTCTCTTCTAAAAGACAATCTGGTTTGGTTGCGCGCCAAATCTCGTACAAAAACATAATTTTTTAATTTGCCGAATTTTCCGACTTTTCCAAAGGATTTTCCAAAAATTTTCTTTTGTAAGAACCATGTCCTGGCAATTTCAAACACAATAAAAAAAGATTAAGCCCAATCGGTCATCAAAACATACAAAAAATTCAAAATTTCATTGAAAAAAAAAATCAATTTTCTTCGGGTTTTTCCGGAAGTTTCCGAGTTTTCCACTCCGATTTTCCAATTTTTCTCTTCTACAAAACATCTGGTATTTACCATCTGGTTGGCAACGCGCCAAATCCCGTACAAAAACATAATTTTTCGATTTTTCTAATTTTCTGACTTTTCCGAAGGATATTCCCAAAATTTTCTTTCGTAATACCCATCTCCTGGCAATTTCAAACACAATAGAAAAAGATTGAGCCTAATTGAGCCTAATCCGTCATCAAAACATACAACAAATTCAAAATTTCATTGAAAAAAAATTCAATTTTCTTCGGGTTTTCCGGAAGTTTCCGAGTTTTCCACTTCGATTTTCCAATTTTTCTCTTCTAAAAGACAATCTGGTTTGGTTGTGCGCCAAATCTCGTACAAAAACATAATTTTTTGATTTGCCGAATTTTCCGATTTTTCCAAAGGATTTTCCAAAAATTTTCTTTTGTAAGAACCATGTCCTGGCAATTTCAAACACAATAAAAAAAGATTAAGCCCAATCGGTCATCAAAACATACAAAAAATTCAAAATTTCATTGAAAAAAAAAATTCAATTTTCTTCGGGTTTTTCCGGAAGTTTCCGAGTTTTCCACTCAGATTTTCCAATTTTTCTCTTCTTCAAAACATCTGGTTTTTACCATCTGGTTTGGTTATGCGCCAAATCCCGTACAAAAACATAATTTTTCGATTTTCCGAATTTTCCGACTTTTCCCTAGGATTTTCCCAAAACTTTCTTTTATAAGAACCATCTCCTGGCAATTTCAAACATAATAGAAAAAGATTGAGCCAAATCGGTTCAGCCGTTCTCAACTGATGTGCGCACATACATTTTTTACACCATTTTTATATATATAGATATATAGACATATAGAAAATTTTTTATTTTTTGATTTTTTTAGCTGAACTTGGGGGTTTTTCAAATTTTTTTTTTCTAAACCATCCCTGAACTATAGCAAACAAAACAAAAAAAAAATTTTGAAAATCGGTCCAGCCGTTTTTGAGTTTTAGCGAGACTAACGCACAGCAATTCTTCATTTTTATATATAGAGATATAATGTTCACTAACGTTTATAGATGGCACTATGAATAGAATGATGTATCTAAATATTTTAAAAGAAAAATGTGCAGTCAAACTTGGACTATTGGACAATTATCATTTCTACCAGAGTACCAGGACAATGATTCAAAACACTGCTGTAAGCGTATGAGAATGGCTACATAGAAACTGTTCAAATGTTATGAAACTCGTGAACCATTATAAAATCAAATATTCAATCAAAATATTTTTGAAGTGGTTTGTTTTTTGAGCATGAAGGAACTTGCTTCTTTTCAAATTTGCGGCTTCTTTTAAATTTGTATTTCAATTTTCTCATTTACCGGTTATTAGTTGGATAATTTCGACTATACAACTCATTGGAAAATAAACCAATCAGATAGTTGAATTTTCCTTAGTTACGCTGTATAATATCGGTTATTTGCGTTGCTAAGTAGTGTTTCGAGAAACACCACTAGTGGTGTTTCGGCCGCAAACAAATAAACATTATCTTCCATGAATATAAACAAACAATTAATATTTTTGATATTTGACATGGTTGATTCGTTGTATAGTCTTAACATATACAACTCCAGCTTCGAAAATCATCTAAATATACAGTTGCGGACTCGATGTGTTACCTAAGAAACAAAACTCCACCTGCGGTGTCGTTGTGTTTCCTAGGCAACACAACTCGTCCTATAAACTGTATATTCGATTATTTTCAAACCTCTTGTTGTATAACTAGTGATAATTCGATTCGAAAGTTAGTACAAGGTTCGTATTTGATTTAAGGAAGAAACGAACGAATCTGATTCTTTTCACATTAGAATCCTGTGTGAGATAATATCCAGAAGATAATAATACTTGTAACAATTTATACATGGACTCACGCTAATCAAGTACCCCAAGGCCGGAGGAAACACCTATCTCATATCTCCTGAACTAAAAGTAAGGTCAACTTCAAATTTTGAGAGAATTAGTATCCAGTCATTAAATGTTGTTTAGGACGTAATGGAAGTCCACTTTAGTCCAAGGCTTACCAAACAGGCTAATTTAGTTACTCTTCTAGGGGCGGGTTTACTTGAACGATTGTTGAGCACATAAAACTGCTTTTCAAACCAATTTTGCTGTTTTTGAGGTTAGAAATAAAAAAATTCATTTTCAGTCAAGAATAAGGTCAGATTCGAGTTAAACGATTGAATCTGAATTAGAATAAGCCATTTGAATGATTTTATGATGATATGAGCGATCATTAGGCTCAAGAAACAGCTATAAGAGATTTTTTTAGGGTTAAATCAAGTCAAATAAGATTAGTTGTCTAGCAAATAAAAAATGAAAATAAGTTATTTTAAGGATATTGTTATGGCTCGAGCGAGTTAAGTACAAAAAATTGCATTTTTGAGGTTAGGGGCGATACCAAGCGTTTTTAGCCAAAAGTGATGTAGAATTCGTATTCAGCGACCAAAAATACAAAAAAGTAAACTTACCTCATAATTTTATAAGACTTTTTAGACTCGTTAAATACAAAAAACTGGTATTACTGAGTTTTTTTAGGGTGTGCGTTTTCAAAAACTGCCACACTGCTTCAGAAATTAGAAATGACATAGGCTTCAATTTATGCCCAATCACACCCTAACAAACTTTAACCATTTTGGGGCAGACGGGGGGGGGGGGGGTCTACCATTGACATAGAATGCCTCATACGTATAATCCAATTCTGTGCTTTTTTTGGAAAACATGTTAGCATAAAGTGAATTGTTCAGAAAACGCTACTTAGTAGTAACTATTACTTAGTAGTAACTATTCATTTTGATTAAGATTTTCCGGAAAATTGGTGGATAATATTGAAAAATTGAAACATATATTAGAAATTTTAGAGATTTGGGGAGCTACATATTTTCATTCATAACTCAAAACCGACAAAAATGCAGTTATCATGTTTTAAAAAAAAAAACACAGAATTTACCAAATGTACTTCTCAGAATTCTAAATGCTAAATTCAAATTACCAGCTGTAAGTTCTGTTATAATTAAATATACATACTTCTTAGAAATAAAAGTGTTAATAATAAATAACCTATCGAGAAGGGGAATTAACGAAAAGTATAAAGTAAGAAATAATAGTAAGGATAAAGGAAAATTAATCGGAGTGGGGATAATTTTTTTTGAAAAGTAGAGCATTCCCTTTCCCACGGACCGCACAACGCTTTTTACTGGTTAAAAAAAATGTTTGAACAACTTGAAATTTGTTAAGGGTTCCTTAATTTGCCCACTAAGAAAGCAGACCAAATTTCAAGTTGATCAAGCATAATTTTCCAGATTTTGCAGATAAAGTTCTTTTCAGCTGGGTTAATAGTTCGACTATAGCCAGAGCCTTCTAGAGTATAGAGCCATAATCATTATGACGTATTTTTTAGAAGTTTTTTTAGTGGTATAAATTTTCACTGATTTCCATAGGAATCTATAGTAAAAATGGTGTTTTTTAGCTTCAAGTTTTGCAATGAAAAAAGCAAAAATGTAACAAAATTTTTATACAAAAGTGTTCTACATATATTTAGCAGCAATATACAAGAAGGGTATATTGGTATTAAGTAAATATTAATTGCAGAAATAATAAAATTAAATTATTTCTAAAATATATTTTTCGAATTTTCATTTTGAAAAATACATCAAAGTTGGTTCTGACGAATTAAAAAAATACTTGCTAAATTTATCTTTAGTTTTACTAGTGTACGTTAGATGTCTCAGATTTATAAAGAAAAATACGAAAAAGATCGTTTAATCACAAAATTATGACACGTTCTTAAATATTTTGTGAATTTGTTTTGCTTTTCCTACAACTTTTGAACTCAAATTTCCCCAAGTGGCAATTTTTGGTACGATTTTTTAAAATGTTTACTGCCCACTGCCATCTATGTATATTGACTTAAAGCATACGATTTGTAGTAAGCTTTTCTTTTTAATTTGACCAGAACGCTGTTGTTATGAACTTTTTTTTATATTTTGGTTTAAATAAATCAATTATTACAAGAAAATGAAAACGATTTACTTAAACGATATTCATATATGTTGAAATTCAAACATTTATGAAAATATTTCAGAAATCATAATTAAGAATTTGTAACGTTTTCATTTACAAATTTGTCTTAGGAAAAAAAGTGATTTCCCATATGTTTTATGTGTTTTACTATGGGCATTTTGGTTTTTTCGTCGTTTCTAATTCCCTTATAAAAGCTTCGTTTTTTAGATTATGGCTTGTATAATCAAGGTTGCTTTGCTATAGCATATGCAATGGGCTATAGCATATCCATGACACCATTAGTCTATATGTGATAATACCAGAGCTTGATCACTGGCATCGCATCCTGTGTTATACGAAACTTTTTATTCTAATTGGAGTATTGTAAAATAGGCGTTGAGGTTAGCAATTCAAGAAGACCATTAAAATCTTCATCGCAATAAGCATCCCACTTAAAAAGCGAATCTATTTGTAATAAACGTATAAAAGAGAACTGGCAATGAACAATTAACTATAATCATCGATGGTATGCTGCAAATCTATAATAAATAATTTTATATCTTTAGAAGATTTTGGACAGGATAATTTGAAATAGTCTCTATTTTTTTAGATCCGGTCTTACACCTGCATTAGGAACAATATGTCCTTAAAACGTAATGTCGAACAAAAGGCATAAGGATTTAAGTGTAAAATTCGCATTTTTCTAATCGACGGTTGTTTAAAATTGCCCGAATATTACAAAAAATTGACAAGGTTATGTAATCGATTTCACGAGATTTCAAATTTGAAATAAAACGAAAAAAGGGAAAAACTCGACTTATGCCCTCATGGTTTTTTGCCTTAGATGTATGCGAAGAATTTTCAAAAATATCCACCAATTTTGTATTATGGTCATACCACTTATGGTTATGACCATTAACAATATTATCGACTATAGATAAACCAAACACTTTATACTATTTACTATATTTAGTCCAGTTAAAATTTGGTTCATAGGGTTTTGGAATGTTGGGGGTTACCTTTGCGGCGTCCTTGAAAAACGGTAATGTTCTTTATGAGTAGTGCAACCATTTTTTCTTTATGACTTGGATCAAGTTTAATCTGGTGGTATAACCATTTACCATATTCAAGGTAGAGAAATATACTGAATTACCCCTATCCAATATCTGTTTATGAGGCAATGGAAAAATGTCATCAACATTGACTTGTTTATCTCTCGGAAATCAATGACAATTGTCAATTTTTTTATTTTTATTTTTTGGATCATCCGAGGGAAAGTTCCACGGTGACGTAGATGGTCCAATAATTCTGTAATCTATGTACGTTGTTACAAGAGTCAAGGTGCATTTCTTATCAAAGTAAAGAACAGACAGTTTTGCTTAAATTCAATTGGACTTTAACTACGCTCAGATCCAGGTGACCTATTTGAGTGTCATCCAACAAATGAACTAAAGCGGAAATTTAAGAATCATCAACATCATTTATTGCAATATCTCAACAACTTTATATCCTACTATGTTTGCTTCACATAGAGATCGCATGACATCAACTCTTTACTATTTCTTTGACAAGACACAAATATTAATTCCCTATGAAACGGTCACTCATTGAAATATTTCTTGATTATGTTTTGCACAATCTAGGTGTAATTCCCAATTTATTTTCTTACTAGATTACTCCAGGAATGCAAATCTTTGTATCCATAGACACTGATAAACTGCATACCGTTATTCTCTCTTAATTTGCGACGGTCAATATATTGACATCCGCAGCAATTTTAATTTCATTAGACCTTACTTTGATAGTAGTTAGGGATCTTCGGATTACCAGTTGATGCGGAGATAACATTTGATGATTCCTTGAGAATCAATGTTGGGTGGTTTTGTCTGAATACGAAATCGGTCATATTCCACCATCGATAATTTCTGAAGTCGATCAATTACTGATAAGCTAGGTCCGATTTATAAAACTATTTACTTTCTGGATCTGGCCAAAAATAAAGCTGACTTAAGGTACTCGCTGACTGTGATAATGATTTCAGCATGAATCTTTCCTGTACTAATCAAAACTTGCTTTATATATCAAATTTTCATTGCCATTTTCTTAATAAAAACACCTAAAGAAACAAGCATTCAATATATATACAGCTTCTAAAATGTATAGCAATCCGTATTAATAAAAGCTGCTTGAAAATTTTACCTGTGTGTCCCATGTATAATTTGCAATAATTGATTCTTGTGTTTAAAGAAACTGACAAGAGCTACTCGAAGAGTGACAATTGCTAGATCAAAGAGAGGTTTATGGTCAACAGTCATTTGCTGGTAAGCTAAAGCGAAATTCTACTGAGAAACCATTTGGCATCCTTGGTGTGAGACAACACGTATGCACCTTTTAGTACTGGCTTTCAATGAAGTGCTAACCTCAAATTTACTATTGAATTATAGTCACCACGTATTCAGAAGCATTGAGCAGTATTTAAGACGTCATTGCATAATTTGAACCTGAATCCCATTTGAATGCTTTTAAAGGAATTTGCGTTTTTTTCTTTGTTATTTGACGTCGGTTAGACAACTTGTTAGAACAGAATACACCATAGTATTCACACTAATCTTGAGGCGCCTCCTTCATATCCCACCTAATTCATTCATTGTTTCAATACCGAAGAATACCGTTTGACTTATGCAATGTATTGAGACAGAAAGTCAAATTCATCAGGTTTCTCCTAGTTGAGTTTCAGTGGTTTGTTCGTGAATTTATATTTAATAATTCTACCTGTTTGTCTGATATATAATGCACAGTAATCGTGTCTTGTGTTTTTGATAACTACCTGAGTTGCATATTGTAATGGTTCATTGTATTTTAAAGACTCTATTGTAGTATATTCAATCTTCAAAGCTAAATCAAAGCAACAAGCAGCAACCTACATTTTGTTAAACAGATTTTTAATTGTCGCGATCCGAAAGCTTTCAGGCTGTTGTATATTTTGCTGTACGTTAAAAATGCTCACAAAAGATAAGCCTATCCGACAGGCGCAACTGCACCTCAAACTAAAGTCGTTTATACAAGTTTTAATTACTTTATTATCACAAACTTTTTTATGAAAATTCTATCTCATCAAATCTTATTTATTCCATAAAAAATTGCCTCCCTCTGTGCTACACATAGTTTCAACGGGATTAAATCATAAAATACCGTTTAAAATATGTACGTATAGCATACGAAAAGTTTAAAAAAACCACCTCCTACACAAACACCTCGAAATCTCGGTGCACCGTATACAAAATAAATTCATAATTCAAAATTTTGTGTTGTGTATAAGCTTAAGTTAAATATTTCATAAACAATCTTCAAAAAAAAAATAAAAAAAATCCAAAAAAGTTTGTTATGTGAACTCGTAAATTAATCTTAAATTTAATTTTACATAAAATAAAACAAAAATAAAAAATATTAACCAAACAAAAAATAAAAAGCACCTGCCCTCAATAAAAAAAAATAAAAGTAGAGCTTTTTAATTAATTTTTTTGTTTTTTAGTATTTCTGTTTTTGGTTTTTATGGATTTTTAACTTTATACGTCCCAAAAAGGATTCAAAGATATCAAAATCGTAATAAAAATATTTTTGTTTTGTTTTTGGTTTTGCTCTCGAAGGTAGGCGAGCCAGATTTCAGCATCGAAAAGTTGTAAATGTATATACGGTGTGAAAACATACGTAAAATTACCAAAACAAAAAAATTTTTACTACTCTTCAACACACATAATATTACACGAATGAATGTACATCCCTTTAGAATTTTGGTCATTGGATTTTCTATTAATTATATCGAAAAGTTTGTCTGAACAACAAAACACAAAACAAAAAAAAAATTTTTTTTTGGTTTTCCAAAATACAAAAAAAAAGATACAAACATATAAAACCAAAACTTAATTAAAATATTTTCTCAAAGTGGGTGTTAAAATTTATTCCGCACACAACAACAGCAACAACAGTAACTGCAAAAATCAAAAATGAAATTGGGGGGATGTACAAACTCCGACACATACAAACAAACACATACACACAAGTACTGATGTTCTGTTCATTAAACAATAAAATACAAACGAAAAAAAAATTCTGAGATTTTATCTTAATTTTCCACCACCATCCAAAAGCTCATATACAAGACAAATGGAATAGAAGTTATCGCATGTATAGTATACAGTGAATTTGTTGTTGTACTCAAGATAACAAGAAAAAAACTCAGTCGAGGATATATTTTTGTTCGTGTTATTGTGTATTTAATACACTTAACCCGTCTCTCGAGCTATACATACAACTAGATCCCTTAGTAACAACAACAATAACAACAACAAATCGATATTTTTTAATTGAAAATTCTTCCAATTCTGATTTTTTATTACATCTATAACGATTGATGTTCATTCAATTATTCAACCATCAATCACTTATGTACTCGTCTATATACAGATATTTGATTTACGCAGGCTTAGTCGATGAGTGCGGAATGATACGGGTTAGTAGTTTGGTTGATTGTTTGATTAATTTTACATATCAAATTCGATATAGTTTGCTAATTTTTTGGTATAATGATATGATATGATTGACAGGAGGTATGTTTATATGTCGATACAGATATTATAGGTTTATAAATTAAAAGTAACTTTAGTTAATCTTCTTTGAATCATTCCAAAGTTATTTGAACTTTATAAGTGTCTTAGCTGATTTTGAAAACTTAACTCTAAAGATTATAAGACAATAATTTTTACGAAAGCTAGGTTAATTTAAAAACATGAAAGCTGACAAAATAGTCTTTTTCTAAAAGCTTAAGAAGTTCATGTTCGAGCTTTCGTACAGATTTCTTTGCATGAGGGTGATTTTATTTACATAGAATTATGTGGAATTGTTAAAGCGTCGAGTAAAATGAAACGAAAAGCTGAAAATATTTATTGAATCTATGATCACACAAGTTGCTTGAATATAAAACGAAAAATTAATAACGTCACAACATAATACCCAATAATAAAGGGACTGCAATAACTGAAAATAAAAAATATAAACGGTTGAAACATCACGTGCTGATCAGAGCTTAAGCTCGGAAAATAATGTACATTCGTGAATTCTCAAGCTAAATTAATCTAACCTCTAACCCAACTAACAAATCTCTCCCTAACTGAACTCCCTAATCCGTTACTGAACTACAATTCAACCTACAAATTATTTCCAACTCAATCCCTACCTACTTAACCCTAATTTTATTCTAATCAGATAGCCGGATGGTAATTTCTGTGAGAGTAAGCAATATATTCTATAGTCGGGTCAAGTTTTGTCCTTTTAAACATTGGCCCTGCAATTTCTAGCTCTCCATCTACCTCTAAAAAGTATTAGTGATTTCTTCCCTAATCAAAGTAAGAATACCCTTAGATAAAAATATAAAATACGAATCTTTGTGCAACAAGTTGCCTTACACATAGAATATTGCAGTTTGTGCTATAAAAAGAATTGTGGTTATTCGTATAAGTATTTGTAGAGTTACATCCACCTCGATTCCATTCCTCAAGAGAAACAGACCTTCAAGGATTAAAACTATGCAATGTGCTGCATGTAGATATGTGAAGTTAGCCTGAAATTTAGCCCGACATTTTTTTTTAGGATTGTAACTCGGCTAAATTTCAAATAATTTTCCGTGTAATATTTAATACTAGGGGGTATAACCCATCCTCGGCCGGATATAATTTTTATATATAATTACCTGCGAAGGACCGCCAAAAGTGCATTCAAATTTTTTTTAGGAAAGAGACAGATTTGTAACAGGGTACTCAGTTATAAAATTTGAGCATATAATTTGGAGATATAAGAAAAGCGTTCCCGAGTCAATCAGGTAGTTAGTCAGTGATGAGCGTAAATATATATTAGTAAGTATAAGTATGGAATGAAAGAAAAATATCTCACAAAAAAAAATACGATTTAATGAAGAACCTCTTGAAAAACTACATTGCGTGTGAATTTCCTCTGGTCATTCAATAATCTTCCTTGCTGTGGCTTCGATTTAATAAACACCTTCACTTAACTTCCAACTCTTTATCGTGACAAAGCCACATACAATTGGCCATTTGAAAATACTGCGGTCTCCATATTAAAGCCAACGTGATCAAATGACTGTCATTGAGCCTTGTTATTGTAAGAGTTGGGAGGAATTATCGGAAATTGGCGGCGTTTTAATATGAAAAGTAATGCTGTGTCGATTGGAGCAAGATCAATTCTGGAAATTATAACTATATCATTGTGATTACATGTTGAAGTAACTCAGGCTTTTATCAAATTTCGTCCTGGCTCTTCCATAAAGTCCCTTTTTAGGGTTCAGGTTTCTCAGTAACATGATGATGATGATACCTTTCTTAAGCAGCAACACATAAGGTGGCATGCCGGAGTTTGCTAATTGAGAAATTCAACAGGAAAATTAAGAGAGTCATTTGGATCTTCACAGGCAACAGAATCGGCGCTTTAATAGATTTGAGAGCCACCATCGATCAAATCAATTATTTTTCTATTCATATGCAATGTTCGCGTATTTGTTGGCGCGACAATGATTCGATTTGAAAGTTCCTGCATTGACATTTGCTGTAAATCGCCAAAAATTGTCTCAATCAAATTTTCAGTTGATATCATTTCTGTGGGTATTTTAACAATATCGTTCTGCTATCCGAGACAATTCTGCTGACCGTAATTTTGAGAAGCCAATCATTGTGCTCATTGGACTTGATTTATTGCAATTTTCAACGATGTCTGTACGTGTAACCCTGGGAACGACTGGAAGCATCTGACAAAAATCGAGACCAACAACTATTGTTTTGCCTCAAAAACTCGCATCGTTGAAAATTTCTTTTAAAAGGTTATCGATGCAATGTAATCCGTTTTTCGGAAACTTTGTGATTTAATCAATTAAAATGAGAGAAGTGTTTCGTAAATTATCTGCTTCAGGTGACTTTAGTCGCATAGATGAGACTGAAATATCAAGCAGTGGGACTGGAAGTTTAAAACCGATGTGGACTGTCCTTCCACCCTTGAGTAATATTGATGCAATTCTCGTTGTGGAAAATTATAATACAATTTCTCCACGACCTCGAATGAATACTAAAATAGTTTCGTAGATATAAGTTTTCCAGAGCCAACAGGACCATCGATTAATGTCAGTTTTAATGTTTCTATGTATAGACAATCTCTTCGGAAGAGTTTGAATTTGATCTCGGACGGATTGAAAATATATTGAAACAAGTAATAATAGATTCAGCTTCTAGCGCTTTCACTAGAGCCGATTTTCATAGCTTTACTATAATTTTTTGTATATTCTAATTTTGCTTTTCAAAAACTGAATTGCACTCGGCTGCACTGCTGAAACCGTATAGAGACTCTCGTGTAGTTTTCAAACAAAAACTTGGTAGATTTTCTTATCTGCATTATCTGCTAATTGTTTGTACCAATTAAAGACCTCCCTTTACTCTTTTTTATACAACAGTTCACACATAATTTTTACCATACAACTTTTCACTTAGCTTTAAGAAATTAAAGTACTCCACCTACGTTACAACCAAAATGTGTTCATTCACCCAAAATTTCGTTTGCGACCTAAATTTTTATTAACAATTTTAAATTATGTAATAAAACATCTAAAAATTAAATTTTCCTAGTAAATTAAAATAAATTCTATCGAGTTCGTATTGCGGATATTACTCTGGTACCAAATGGTACATAGATGATGTTTTGTTACGCAATATAATACATAACGGAAGGGTTAAAGAGCACATAATTTATATTATATTCTTCCAAGAAATTACAACAACAATAAAAAGGTTCATCTTAAAAAATTATTATTTCAAGGCAACAACAAAAAAATTAAATTTAATAATTTTCATTTTGCAAATTGAAGATGAAATATCATAAATTTTGTACAATTGTATTATGAAAGATGGAAAATATTTATTACCCCCGATTTATATACCCCGATTTTATGTTAGCTAATCGTATTATAATAAAAAAACATATTTTATTACGCCTATATACGTTAGGTACTTAGATTTTTTCTCCGCTATAATCTAATTAAAGATATAATTTTGATTAAATTGCCAATTAGCTTGAATCATAACTTTGCAACTTTTTTTTCATGCAATACACATAAAGCTCTGAATCTTGATATACCTACAAAAATATCTTATAACTCATCTTGTATAACATAATTTATATTGTGCATATCAACTTAGTCGTTTAGTGAGTGTCTGTGGATATATCTCTAGATATAAAATATAAATGGCAACAGTAAAAAATATTGTGCCGTGTTCTCCATAATGACATACCCAGCTGTACAAACAATCTTTTCTCGGTTATATATTCTATATCCATATACGTCTTACAAAAATGATACATAAAATTTAAAAGTTGTTCAAGATGACGATAATATAGAAGCAACTTCTTCCTTGAATTTTGCGCAGCACACATTTATCGCGTATATAGAATATACCAAGATATAAAATATGACGAAAATATTTCTTCAACATTTAACAAATCACCTGACGATATTCTCATAACAAGGCATAAACACATACAAGCACTAAAAATATCTAGACTATAATATTGTAGGTAGGGTACATCTTATAACCATATAAAATTCGTAGCTAAAGACGTATTACGGTTTAAGGAGTTAAATAAAGTATTTTTGGATAAGAGCAGTAAAAAATAAACGATTTTGAGAAAATTACTTGTCACTCGTGTTTGTTGTACCAAAACGACAAAGTTTTCTGTTTTTAAACTTTGATTTTTGCTTTGTTTTATTCGGTTGGTGTCTGCAGAACATGCATTGGTTAGTTTTAATTAGTTTATGAAAAGACCTTTTTTTAATATGTCTTTGTTTGGTATTCTTGAGTTTAAAACCTGGTTTTATCATGAAAAATTCAGAAGAACCCACTATAATAGAATTTTTGTACAAGGTATATAAAATTACCATGTCGCTGAACAAAGGAAGTAATAGAGAAACTGTACGAGCTTATAATACGCTTCATCATGAATGTTTATTGTGGTATAATTAGCGATTTTCACAAGTGCCCAGTTGCATTTGGATTGCTCGATTTTATCTAAGCATTTCATGGGAAATTCGATTTTATTGAAAATCTCCTGAGCTTATAGCCCTCAAATTCTGGGCGCTAGAAACCTAAAATGCTTCGATTATACCACGGTTGATAATTAAATCAAAAGGTTTCGGGACCTTTAATTGTTGTGCCAACTTGCATTAGGAATGTTTGATTTTTTCTAAATATATCATTGAAAATTCGATTTTATTGTTCGTATATCTTCGAAAAGTTTTCCTTGAGTTTTTTGATTTAGTGAATTTATAATTCGCTAAGTCACTACGTTCTTGCCTCATACTTAATGTATGAAGTTGGAATTATATTTTTGTAGTTTAGTCGTAGCTACCTGATGAGTAGATCGAACTTTTTGTTTTGAGATTATCAGGACAAAACCAAACTACCACACAGAAAGCTCAAGGAAAAGTTTTAATTTTTTAGTGTCAATAGATTTTGTATTGACTCTCGGGTTAAAGTTCGGGGGGGATTTTGATATTTCTATTTTTTAGATATTTTATAAATGACTGGCCTCTTCATTTTTTCTGATTAAAAAGTCGGTAAATGTTGTGAATGCCATTATTATTAATATATTGTATCTAAAAAAAGCCGAAAGAGTCTTATTGATTTAGAATCACTTCTAGAAGAAAATGCTTCTATAACACATACAAATAAATTTAAAATACTTGGAAGATATACTGTATTATTATATCTATTATTATTATCTATATGTTCTGAATTACGGGTTTCAGAATCATAATCTACTTCTTCGATTTCCTCCTCTTCACCGGTATCAACTTCCATGGAACTTTCTGTCTGGCTATCAATTTTCATTTTGTCATCACCATCTACTGTCGAAGAATTTGTGCTGTTCATGTTGTTACTCGATTTTGCGGAAACAATTGGTATTGTAACTGAATATTTTATTTTAGACTGATTTTTAGAGTTGAAACGGTTCACTTCTATTTTGCAAAAATAACAGTTTTGTTTTGATTTGGGTCTTTGCCATATTGTAGGAACTATGAATTTAGGATTCTGTTTATTTTTACTTCTTTTATACTCATCATAGTGAGACAAGGGCAGCAAATCATTTTAGGGACCCATGGTTTATTTTCGTCAAGAATCTACATATTAAAACAATCAAAATAAAGCTCTTTATTTGCTTCAGATATTTTTATGCGATATTTTACAATTTCAAAATTACCACATACGTAACAGAAAACATCGTATTAGGGTATCCCTTCCCTGCATCGTAAACTTTTGTTTACCTACCTTTGCCATGAAGGCATTGTTCCTCACCTGGGGACTTTGGAAGCGATTAATGAACCTGACTTGAGATTTGCTTTTCGGCCGGCTAGAAGAGTTTCCAGCAGTGTGAATTTTGCTTTACTAACCTCTTGACCGCAAGCTATGCGAAAAATCTTTCCAATGATCTGCCCTTAAAGACAAACTTAGAGCCTGATATACAAAGTATTGAGGATCTAATTTTATCGTAGACTAGTAATCCAGATACTGGAAATATTTCCAAAATTAATATGGGTGAAATTTTCAGTTAATAGAAGAATTTCGAGTTCATAGAAGCGTAAATAGCAAAACCTTACATTTTCCCAAGTCTGTACAGGCGAATTTCGTGGATGTCAAGAGGATTGTCAAGGACCCAGGATTTTTTATATATCATATAAGCGGCGTTCACTCAGCCAGCATATGCGTAAGATCAAATCACACTGCTGGAAACTCTTCTAGACTGACGAAATTTATCAGTAGCCATAGCAAGGCAAATGATATAATTTCATTATGATACTTCACAAAAGCCTAATTTAGGACAATTGCAACATTTGAGTGTTTTGCCGAAAATTCAAGGATGATGGGTTAATTAAAAACACATTTTACCGTATTCAATTTTAGCACAGGTGCCTTAGGTGACGATAGGTTTGAGGCGAATCCGCGGGGGATGAAGGGGTTGGCCGCGGTGCCGGGGGAGATAGGAAAATTAAAACTACTTTTTGTTTGTCATATTCGGTTTCAGTACTCCAAAAAAGTAGATTGAGTTATTTATTTTGAATTTTTATATAAAGTAAAATTTTGGCCTTTTGGGGGTTTCTGGGGGGTGCTGTGGCGAAATCTAAGGGCGATGGGTAAATCATGACCTCAGGATCGTTCTTAGCACACCGAAAAATGTACCAGAAGGTACTTCACCTTTCTGTATTAGGATTTTTTTTTGTGCCTGTGTAATCTTCTGTCCAGCCTACAAATTCTGAGCGCCAAAAATTTAAAATTCTTTGATTACGTCGGTTGATACCTGTACATATCAAGTATAGGTTCTTAGAGCCAACTTGAATTTTGATTGCTAGACTTTTTCAAGTTGTGCCAACTTGAATTTTGATTGCTAGACTTTTTCTGTCCGTTTCATGGAAAATTCGATTTTAATGAAAATCACATGTGCTGTAGCCTACAAATTCTAGGCGCTAAAATCTTAAATACTTCGATTACACCGGTTGACACTTTTGCCAATAGGTTTCGGGACCTGTAATTGTTATACCAACTTGCATTAGGATTGTTCGATTTTTGCTATATACATATATCATTGAAAATTCGATGTTATTGTTTATTAATAATATTCTGTGCTAAAGCCTACACTGAGGCCAAAAATTTAAAATGCTTCGATTACGTCGATTAATACCTCTATATAAATTGGTTTCGGGACCTTTTAATCGTTGTGCCACTTATAAGGGCTGATTATGTAAACACTATGTTTTGTTACAAGGCAGTTATGTTATTTTCTGCCATAATAATATTCGTGAATCGCAAGTTTCGAAACTCCTATCTCGTATGAGGTTTTTCACAAAATATTTATTAAAATTGGTTTGACCGATTTTAAGAAACTTTTCATGATGCTTTTAAAATTTTGTAATTAATTTTTAAATGATGTATAAACCACAAATTATATTTTGTAGCATGCAAGAGCTTATTTTAAAAGCAACAATACAATACAAATTTAATTAAATCAGTTTGCAACAAGTTCTTAGAATTATCATAAACTTGGTTTTATAAATCCCATATATTTGAACTCGATTAATTAATTTCGTTTATAATATAAATTGAAAAAGTAAATCAACATTTTATTTCCCCAAAACTAAAATCCTTAACAATAGAATTGAATTGAAAACTATTAACTTTCAAAAAGTACTATGGGGTAATAATAATCCAGATTTATATTTTTAATTTTAATTTCTCTATATCGAAATCCCATGAAATTTATGTAAAAATGAAAATTGAATTAAAAACCAATTTCAGACTCAGATATATGTATAGGACCGGAGCAAACTTTTTTTTTTTTGAATATATTTTGTTGTTTTCAATGTGGATTAGAACACACACAGACACAGGTATCATATATCTTCATAATGTCTTAAACTCCTTATTCCGTATGGATGTAGGACTTCTTTTGCACACAAAAAATCTTAATCTTTCTTATTTAATAATCTTTGTCTTATGTACATCCAATAAATTTATTATTATTTTAAAAATAAAAATTTATTTTATGATTTCAAGTTCGAGAAACTATCCTAAAATTTTATCTGCTACAGATATTAAGTCGAATAAAATATTCTAATATTTTTGTATGTAAGCTTTCTCGGTAACCCAATACTTCACATACACAAGCTAAAATACTATTTTCAGGATTAAATAAGGAAAACGACAAAAAAAAAAAAATCTAAAGAATATTTTAAAAGCTTTTTTGGAAAAACTTTATTTATTTTACCGACTACATAGAATCTAGGATATACTACATATATAAACACAAATAGTCTTATAAAATATAACTAATAAATTGTTATTAGATTTTCACAAAATCGAATTACTAAGTTTTACAGTTTTTTTTATATTCTTTTATTTAATTTAAATTTACTTTGAGGCAAAATTGAAATAACTTTCGAAAATGCATTTTCACTTTGAGAATATTTAGCACAAGAATTATATCGTTGGGCCTATCAGTTGTCTAGCTAAAGAGCTTTCGGCATGGTGTTTGCAAACCGTTAAACGTTAAAGTTACGAGATTTGACAATGGATCTTAAGGTAATAAAAAAATTGGATACAAACCATAGTTACTGACGAGACAGTTGTCGTCCAACGTAATAAACATTTGATGACATAAATAGAACTTTAATGAAACAGGTTCATGATACTTTAGGGTCATTTGCTGATTTATGTGAGGGAACCAATCTTCACACACGTATTTCGAACAAAGGAACAAAGCATTGGACGTTACATGTCAGCTGGTTTCACACGTAATTGTAAATTAGCGAATCTGAAGCCTCCTTAGGCAGAGGATTTCTTCATCTTCGAAGGAAGCTTTGCGCCATAAATAAATAATTTTGCGTATCCGCTATGGTCTCCTCCATAGTCAACCCAGTGAAATACTGGCAGAGAAAGTAAATTATTTGTTATAATAAAGCCGAACCGATTTGTTTTTCGGATTTATATTATGTAACATTCAAGCTTTTTCTGCTGAGAAATAAACTAAAAATTAAAAAGTGTATTGAAACTAGTTAAAAGGGAAAAGTGACAAGTGAAAAGTGGAAAGTTAAGAGTGAAAATGAAAATTGTAAAGTGAAAAATGAACAGTGAAAAGAGGAAAATGCTATGTAAAAGTGAAAAGTAAAAATAAAATGTAACAGTGAAAAATATAAAGCGAACACTGAATAGTGAAAAGCAAAATGTGAAAAATGAAAAATTAGAAATGAGTGGAAAGTAAAAATAAATTAAAAGTGAAACGTGAAAAATCAATAGTGAATTGTGACTAGTGACTACTGACAAGTGACAAGTGAGATGCGCAAAAACTAATGTAAAATGATTGAAAAGTGAACAGTGAAAAGTTAAAAGTTAAAAGTTAAAAGTTAAAAGTTAAAAGTTAAAAGTTAAAAGTTAAAAGTTAAAAGTTAAAAGTTAAAAGTTAAAAGTTAAAAGTTAAAAGTTAAAAGTTAAAAGTTAAAAGTTAAAAGTTAAAAGTTAAAAGTTAAAAGTTAAAAGTTAAAAGTTAAAAGTTAAAAGTTAAAAGTTAAAAGTTAAAAGTTAAAAGTTAAAAGTTAAAAGTTAAAAGTTAAAAGTTAAAAGTTAAAAGTTAAAAGTTAAAAGTTAAAAGTTAAAAGTTAAAAGTTAAAAGTTAAAAGTTAAAAGTTAAAAGTTAAAAGTTAAAAGTTAAAAGTTAAAAGTTAAAAGTTAAAAGTTAAAAGTTAAAAGTTAAAAGTTAAAAGTTAAAAGTTAAAAGTTAAAAGTTAAAAGTTAAAAGTTAAAAGTTAAAAGTTAAAAGTTAAAAGTTAAAAGTTAAAAGTTAAAAGTTAAAAGTTAAAAGTTAAAAGTTAAAAGTTAAAAGTTAAAAGTTAAAAGTTAAAAGTTAAAAGTTAAAAGTTAAAAGTTAAAAGTTAAAAGTTAAAAGTTAAAAGTTAAAAGTTAAAAGTTAAAAGTTAAAAGTTAAAAGTTAAAAGTTAAAAGTTAAAAGTTAAAAGTTAAAAGTTAAAAGTTAAAAGTTAAAAGTTAAAAGTTAAAAGTTAAAAGTTAAAAGTTAAAAGTTAAAAGTTAAAAGTTAAAAGTTAAAAGTTAAAAGTTAAAAGTTAAAAGTTAAAAGTTAAAAGTTAAAAGTTAAAAGTTAAAAGTTAAAAGTTAAAAGTTAAAAGTTAAAAGTTAAAAGTTAAAAGTTAAAAGTTAAAAGTTAAAAGTTAAAAGTTAAAAGTTAAAAGTTAAAAGTTAAAAGTTAAAAGTTAAAAGTTAAAAGTTAAAAGTTAAAAGTTAAAAGTTAAAAGTTAAAAGTTAAAAGTTAAAAGTTAAAAGTTAAAAGTTAAAAGTTAAAAGTTAAAAGTTAAAAGTTAAAAGTTAAAAGTTAAAAGTTAAAAGTTAAAAGTTAAAAGTTAAAAGTTAAAAGTTAAAAGTTAAAAGTTAAAAGTTAAAAGTTAAAAGTTAAAAGTTAAAAGTTAAAAGTTAAAAGTTAAAAGTTAAAAGTTAAAAGTTAAAAGTTAAAAGTTAAAAGTTAAAAGTTAAAAGTTAAAAGTTAAAAGTTAAAAGTTAAAAGTTAAAAGTTAAAAGTTAAAAGTTAAAAGTTAAAAGTTAAAAGTTAAAAGTTAAAAGTTAAAAGTTAAAAGTTAAAAGTTAAAAGTTAAAAGTTAAAAGTTAAAAGTTAAAAGTTAAAAGTTAAAAGTTAAAAGTTAAAAGTTAAAAGTTAAAAGTTAAAAGTTAAAAGTTAAAAGTTAAAAGTTAAAAGTTAAAAGTTAAAAGTTAAAAGTTAAAAGTTAAAAGTTAAAAGTTAAAAGTTAAAAGTTAAAAGTTAAAAGTTAAAAGTTAAAAGTTAAAAGTTAAAAGTTAAAAGTTAAAAGTTAAAAGTTAAAAGTTAAAAGTTAAAAGTTAAAAGTTAAAAGTTAAAAGTTAAAAGTTAAAAGTTAAAAGTTAAAAGTTAAAAGTTAAAAGTTAAAAGTTAAAAGTTAAAAGTTAAAAGTTAGAAGTTAGCAAGAAAGCGAATTGTGAAAACTGAAATGTGAAAAGTGATTCGGGAAAAGTGAAATTTAAAATCGCAAAGCGAAAAGTGATAATTGAAATGTTAAATGTGAAAGTTCAATGAGAAAATTGCAAAATAAACAGAAAAAAATAGAAAGGGTAAAGTGAACAATGAAAAGTAAAAAAGGAAAGTGGAAAGTCGAAATGAATAGTGCTTGTGAAGGCATAAAGGACTTTTTGTCTATCCCGGGTGAGAAACAAAACTCTTGGCACTACAGCTGCTGGAGGACACTTGAGCTCTTTCAAAGATCTTTGCATAGTGTTCTGGCGACACATTCAGTCTCAGCTGTTAAACCTGGAGTTTCGTTCGGATATGCAGCGGAGTCCCTAGGCCATTTGAAAATTAGTCGCCCTCTTTTATTTAGTTTTTATTACAAATTTGCTAACAAAAACATAGCAACATAGCTGCTAGCAAAACATATTAAACTTCTCTCCTTTCGATAGCTTTCAAATCTGTACTGAGAAAAAATATTGCTGCACCGTCATTATTTTGAGAACGAAACTCCATCTCTTAGAAATTAGCTGACTGAGATGATTAGAGAAACTATACTCTATTAAGTGGGTTCACAGAATTCACGACTGGAAAGTTATATTTAGAATGCGAAATATAATAACTACTAACCAATCCGGTTGGGCCAGTGTCGGTTAAGCCAGCTGTCTTGTAAGAGTGCAAAAAAGCCTACTCACCTGAGGATCATTATCAACTGGTTAAAATAGATGAAAGTCTCATTGAAATAATATTTGTAAATTCTGAAGTTCCTCAATGTTCGGTATTGTTTCCCATATTGTTCTTGATGTATATTTATTAATTCTCCATTACACTTGAAAATAAATGACAAAATAACTTTCTTCGCTGGTATTGTGTTATTGCTTCTACGAATAGAAACTCAGCAATTGATGTATGTTATGTTAAAATGATTTAATATGCATTCACTCGCTCTTATTGAAAAAAGTGTCTATATACGACTTTTATAATCTACTTAGATCTATTAACTGTGAATATATACTATGTCATTTTCAAGACTATAAGAAAGGCCTTTGTAAAAATAATTGTTTGATATTAATAAAGTTTCAGAATACAGATACCTTGGTGTGTGGATCGACGAACATTTAAACTAAGTATAAAATAAATTTTATGGAAACGCAGTCTAGAATTTTATTTGGCATTAGAAAACTTTATTTTTTTTTTTTTTTTTTTTTTTTTTTTTTTATATAAATTTTTTTAATTGGGTGCAGAGCGGACTTATTAACGGTCCTAGCTCCTTGTAACTGTCAGAGCTTCTGCACCCAATGCGCGATCCTGCAAGTAAAGATTAATAGCTACCTTAAATTTATTCATTTTATATTCCTTCGGAAATTTGAAATGTATTAGCGAATTCCACTTTTTTGATGTTCGGTATATAAATTCGCGCTTGATTTCTTCAGTTCGAGGTTTCGGGATAGATTTGCTAAGGAATGTTGTACCTCGGAAAATATTAAAGTCTTTAAATTATCTTTTGGTTAATTATTTTCTTGTTGCAGTTAGAGTAATCAATTTTAAAGATAAATTTTCTGAGACTGTACACTTCTTAGTGTATTGTAAAAGGTTTTTCAATTTTAAGGCACCTTTTCTGTACAATATACTGCTGGCTAGTTAAATGGCTTACCGAAATTTTAATGTATAAAAACTGGTTCTATAGTTTTGATTGCATTCATATTCATCATCTAACTTTTTCTAGAACTCCTAATTTAAGCTTAAAAGCAATAAGCTTTTTTCCTTTTTTTTCTGTATTGCAAATTAAATTAAATTTATTTTATTGCTGTAATTATCACTCTTTTCTAATTTCTTAACATAAAATAGGAACATTTTAACTTGTCACAATATGTAATCGGATTTTTATTTTTTTTTTGAAACTTCTAGAAAGTTACTAATAATTCCTACTTTTTACTAAGTTTGTGAATATTTAATGTATTTTTTTTAAATTTGTATGGTTTATAAATTTGGTAAAAAGAAATATATAAATAAATAAATAAGTTTAATGTACTAGGAGCACCATATACTATACATTTGATGTTCCTTTACTTCGCCCATAATTGCTTTTGAATGATATACATTTTTTAAGGCATCCAAAATTATCTCGAGTTGGATCATTTTTAAATTCCTGTGCTGGAAAGCTTGCATATATTTATATAAATTCATTATTGGCATAATAATAATGGTTAGTATAATAAATAACACAATAATTCCCTCTCTAAAAATTAATTTGCGGATTACAATCAAAAAATATAAATCATAATTTTCAAACAACAAAATAAGTTTACGCTAAACGATAAAAAAAAGCTCCGCATCGCATCCAACAAAAACCAAAAAAAAAATTTCCATTTCCACCCAAAACAATTATTTATGGTGGGTTTAATATAAAGTAGACCAATACACAACAAAAAAATTGAAACTTTTAAGATTTTTGTGTTTGTTGGCAAAATTAGTAATTAATTGTTAAAATATTTTTTGAAGCATTTTTAAATCTTCTTCACCACACCTTAAATTTAAACATTGTTGAATATCTTACGAATTTATTTGTTCATCTTTATATATGTGTATATATGTATATTACAGATATCTAATGAAAACATAATTACATTATACGAATAACATAAAGCTTTTTGATGGATGCCACACGCTTCCTTTTTATATATTACACCAAATGACTAATTAAAAATGCATTTAATACATTACATTTTATTATTATACAGAGCTTTCTATTAATTAAATATTTACTAATGATAATGGAATCCCGTTTATACATACATCCATAAATAAATAAGAAGCATAAATTTATTTATTTTCCCGTTTGAGCTTTTATAACAAATATACATACATATAATTACATACAATACACAGAGGTAAAAGTAATTCGATGGAGGGATAAAATATCGTGATAAATCATCGTACTACTACATCATAAAATTAATAAAACATAAATTACTTTGTCGCATAGTGGCAGGAAATTTGGGTGGTTTATTTTTTTAATAAGCGATTTTATTAATACCAAGCCCCATGTTGGGCGCCAAATTACGTACACAATGTTTAGTCGAAAAGTGCTTGTACTATATACATATATACCCAGAAGATATAAAATATTTTTATTGTTGGTTACGTGTTATACGTAAAGTCTTTCAAAGATAACAAATTCACAGACATATACATACACACATAATATAAATTAAAATTTTGTATCCTTGGCACATGTACCTATATATGTATGTACACGAGTACATTCTTTATCTGGATTATCATAATCAATATTTTTATTATTAATTCTTAATAATACAAAAAAAAAAAATTATAAATTTTAATTTGCATAAAGAATTTTATGTGCTTTTCACAATAAAATAAGATTATCCTGTTTCTTTTTGGTAAAACATTTTTTTTTTTCTTTCGTCTTCAGCAAATGAGGTAACACAGTTATGATATAAAATTGTTCAGGTACCTACAGCAAAAAATTACAAAATAATCTCTTATTTTTATAGATTTAGTTAAACACAAACAAAAAAATGTAAAATAAAATATTGATTCTATTGAATTGGAATTGAATGCGCCTATAAAATTTATTCAGATTACATTACAATGTTCTCATTCAAAAAAATGTTTTTTTTTCACAATAATTTGGATTAAAATATAAAAATTTATGATTATATAATTTAATAATCATAAATTTTGTTTTATACGTGTTTTATATAATACATGCATATTCTATTTGTATTTAAATTGAGTTACGCTGATTTTATATTGGATAATGTTCAATAAAATGTACAAAGTACGAGAGGGAATTAATATTTCGAATGCTCCCATCAAAATTTTATTAGGTGCGGTGTATCGCTATGAGAAAAGGCTGTTACCACGATTTGCAAGCTTTTTTTTGTAATCAGAAATTATAAAATTTAATTATATTGAAGTAAATTAGGTAAAAGCTTGTCTAGTTGTACATCTTGTGTGAAAAAACAAATAATCTAGGGAATTGGATTAGGATCTGGAGTAAGAGGATTAGGATCTGGAGTAAGAACCTTTCTGATTTCCCATCACAATGGGTGTTTTTATAAATATACCGTACTCATTTGAGGTATGAATGGGGTCCCTAAAAGTGAGAGCTTTAATTTGAAGCTTTTCTATTACAATTTTTGGGATCTAAATCACCAATTCTATATGAACAACACAAAACATGTTATATTATTAAAAGTGGTTTATCAACGCAAAGTAATCAAATTAAACAATCCGAGTTGTTGTTGTCAATATTTATTTGTTTTTGTCAAATAAAAATTATTTACTAATTTACCTTTTTTAATTAGTAAAATGTGCTATAGTATGCTGTTTTTACATATAAAGCAAACATCTTTAGAAGACCATCAAAACCTTCGTAAGCTTTTTAAGCCAAGCTTTTATAAACTTTTAAATGTATACAAGCTTCGAAAATGTACATGTTTATCAAATTGCAGAAATTGCCATTTTATTAGGAGAATGGAAGCAAATGAATACTATAAATGACCTCGAAGGTTAGAACTTGGGGCAAACATTAGGGCAACTAATGAGATAATAAAAATTAAGTATAAGTAACTATAACGTATCCCTATGTCTTAATCTAGGTGGTAACTGATTAAATCGAAGTAAAACACGATATAGTAAATTAGTATCAAATGCATTTGCAATAAAAATTAAAATCTGGAGATAAAAATCTCCTCCAGCAGACCTTGAATGGTTTAAAAGCATCAACTGCCTATCTCACTTTACTGGAAGTAAAAATCATTCCAGAAAAATTCACACTGTTGTGTGGTGCGTAAATTTTCTCACTTACAAATCGTAGCCTTTCTGAGATTCCATCAAAATAAAATCCGGAAAATTGGTCTCTAAAAGTACCTTAATGGTTTCTTTCCGATTCTCAGTGAAACTCTTATCTACCCTCTGGAACAGTCCTAAATCATTGGAACGATTTCCAAGCAGGACATTTTATAGCGGGGCTACAGATAGCAAATTCATTGATTACTTCACAGAAATTTCTCCAAGCTGTTCATTTGGATCTCTTTAGTTCGTGATTATATTCAGTCAAGGTAAACTTATACTCACCTCATTGGTGCGTTTAACTTTATTAAGTAACTTCCTCGATTTTTTGCCCAAAAAAAGCTCTAGGAGTCTGACTTACCCTATCAAAAATCAACTAACATACTTGTTTAGGTAATCCCTCAGCTTGAATAACTAAATTCCACGGCTCCTGAATTAGAGCTACGTGTCCAAAGACTGTAATGTTTTCATTTTGTTTTTCTGTTTCTGTTTGCTGACTGGCAGATGGCTGACATTTGCCCTTTATTTTTTCGCTCTTGTTTTATTGAATTTTTTTTAACAGGCAATGCTGTATCCACCGATGCCCTCCTCATCGTTTCCTTCGACCTCCTCTGCAGTCTCTTAGATAAAACCTGGGCCATCTGCGTCTTATCTGCCATAACTGCAATCGAGCTCCTCGCACGCTTAACCACTATGATTCTATCTTTGACAGTACGGATACAATTTTTGTGGCTACCCTTCCGGTGAAGGAGGACCAGACCGAATTTGTAGTTCATCCTGTGCATACAGCTTGCCTTTGGGCGAGCGATCTACCGAGAGAGTACAAAAGGTCGCCTGTCTCCGGATCAATTTCCAGTTACTACCCTTTTTCTGGCTCTTGATATATCCAAGTAGTTTATCAGTCGATATCTCAGCGATGTACTTGAAGATCTCAAAGACGATCTGAGTCCGAGGCAGGTGGTTCCCCTAGACAGTCTTTAGCTTTCAGCCAGTCAACAGTTTCCCCGTTTTCACTAGTCACCAATAGCGACCCCAGCCTGAACTCGTTAATCCAACGGGTAAGACCCTAATGAAATCTGACTCTGCTGCATGTCTAAACGTAACTCCAGATTTAACAGCTGAGACTGAGTGTGTCGCCAGGACACTATCGTCTCCCCTGGTTTTTATTTTTTCATGTTCAGACTGGTTTCTCTTAGCTGCGGAGATCTTTAAAATAGCTCAAGTCTCCTCTAGTGAGTGTAGTGCCAAACATTTTGGTTATCGACCGAGAAAGGCAGGATATGTTTTATACCGCTTTTTCTCTCGTCACGTGCACTTTTCATTTCCACTTTCCCTGTATACTTTTCCATTTTTATTTTTTACTTTTTACTTTGGAATTTTCTCATTGACTTTTCACATTTCACTTCTCAATTTTAGCTTTGCGCTTTTAACTTTTCACGAATCACTTTTCACATTTCAGTTTTCAGCTTTCGATTTTAACATTTCACTTTAACTTTAAACTTTAAAATTTAATCTTTAAACTTTAAACTTTAAACTTTAAACTTTAAACTTTAAACTTTAAACTTTAAACTTTAAACTTTAAACTTTAAACTTTAAACTTTAAACTTTAAACTTTAAACTTTAAACTTTAAACTTTAAACTTTAAACTTTAAACTTTAAACTTTAAACTTTAAACTTTAAACTTTAAACTTTAAACTTTAAACTTTAAACTTTAAACTTTAAACTTTAAACTTTAAACTTTAAACTTTAAACTTTAAACTTTAAACTTTAAACTTTAAACTTTAAACTTTAAACTTTAAACTTTAAACTTTAAACTTTAAACTTTAAACTTTAAACTTTAAACTTTAAACTTTAAACTTTAAACTTTAAACTTTAAACTTTAAACTTTAAACTTTAAACTTTAAACTTTAAACTTTAAACTTTAAACTTTAAACTTTAAACTTTAAACTTTAAACTTTAAACTTTAAACTTTAAACTTTAAACTTTAAACTTTAAACTTTAAACTTTAAACTTTAAACTTTAAACTTTAAACTTTAAACTTTAAACTTTAAACTTTAAACTTTAAACTTTAAACTTTAAACTTTAAACTTTAAACTTTAAACTTTAAACTTTAAACTTTAAACTTTAAACTTTAAACTTTAAACTTTAAACTTTAAACTTTAAACTTTAAACTTTAAACTTTAAACTTTAAACTTTAAACTTTAAACTTTAAACTTTAAACTTTAAACTTTAAACTTTAAACTTTAAACTTTAAACTTTAAACTTTAAACTTTAAACTTTAAACTTTAAACTTTAAACTTTAAACTTTAAACTTTAAACTTTAAACTTTAAACTTTAAACTTTAAACTTTAAACTTTAAACTTTAAACTTTAAACTTTAAACTTTAAACTTTAAACTTTAAACTTTAAACTTTAAACTTTAAACTTTAAACTTTAAACTTTAAACTTTAAACTTTAAACTTTAAACTTTAAACTTTAAACTTTAAACTTTAAACTTTAAACTTTAAACTTTAAACTTTAAACTTTAAACTTTAAACTTTAAACTTTAAACTTTAAACTTTAAACTTTAAACTTTAAACTTTAAACTTTAAACTTTAAACTTTAAACTTTAAACTTTAAACTTTAAACTTTAAACTTTAAACTTTAAACTTTAAACTTTAAACTTTAAACTTTAAACTTTAAACTTTAAACTTTAAACTTTAAACTTTAAACTTTAAACTTTAAACTTTAAACTTTAAACTTTAAACTTTAAACTTTAAACTTTAAACTTTAAACTTTAAACTTTAAACTTTAAACTTTAAACTTTAAACTTTAAACTTTAAACTTTAAACTTTAAACTTTAAACTTTAAACTTTAAACTTTAAACTTTAAACTTTAAACTTTAAACTTTAAACTTTAAACTTTAAACTTTAAACTTTAAACTTTAAACTTTAAACTTTAAACTTTAAACTTTAAACTTTAAACTTTAAACTTTAAACTTTAAACTTTAAACTTTAAACTTTAAACTTTAAACTTTAAACTTTAAACTTTAAACTTTAAACTTTAAACTTTAAACTTTAAACTTTAAACTTTAAACTTTAAACTTTAAACTTTAAACTTTAAACTTTAAACTTTAAACTTTAAACTTTAAACTTTAAACTTTAAACTTTAAACTTTAAACTTTAAACTTTAAACTTTAAACTTTAAACTTTAAACTTTAAACTTTAAACTTTAAACTTTAAACTTTAAACTTTAAACTTTAAACTTTAAACTTTAAACTTTAAACTTTAAACTTTAAACTTTAAACTTTAAACTTTAAACTTTAAACTTTAAAGTTTAAAGTTTAAAGTTTAAAGTTTAAAGTTTAAAGTTTAAAGTTTAAAGTTTAAAGTTTAAAGTTTAAACTTTAAACTTGTGCCCGAATTCTTTATTCATTTATTTTTTTAAACGACCACAACTTTTGGCAATGGCCTGCTCCAATTTAGAATCATATAGCTTCCCATCAATTAGAAAATTATTAATTTTTAAATGGAATGTTCCCATCTTGTTGAGTACCGCAAACAAAATTGCGCTAATAGTGCCTTTAGCATTTACACACCACTGTGTAACCTCTGCACCTCTTTTGCTGATTTGCCATTTCTAATTCCTGATATTTCGGACAAAGGTTTGCGAAGACTATGAATTTGGTTTTCTCTTGATTTAAGACAAGTTATTTCGAGTTCCATTTAAATTTCAAATATGGACTCAATTAAAGTCACAAACAAGATACCCACAAGATGAAGAACTATCCAAAGACGGCTTGAGATGATAAATATTCTGTCATAATTTTCATAATTTGTGCATTTACCACTTCGTTGCTGCAATTAGCCAAAAATTGTATTTGCTTTTGATAATATGAGTACCTATATGTACAATCCAAAAAATTTCCGTATAACAATGAGGTATAATTTGGTCAAAAATGACAGCAAACTTTTACGGTCATTGTCTCATAGAATATGGGTCAATTAGAGAGCTTTATCCTCTCTATACCACCAGGGCACCATACATCATAAAACCATTATAATACACAAAACATTTAAATTCATATTCTCTAAAAATAATGAAAATAAAATATAATTTATAAAATTACCTTTAAGGTGACAACACAGCACTTAATCTTAATTTTTCCACCACAATAATTACACAAAAAAAAAACTTCTTTACACAGTATATAGTGTAAAAAATTGGCAATAGTCGACTACGACAATAGCAACACCATTGTGCTGTATACCAACAAAAGCAAATATTATTAATAACAAAAAAAAAAAAAGTTCAGTATTTTATTTTGAACTTTAAACCATTATCTTAACGTCAACGTTAGTTTATCTTATACACAATATTATTCTGCATAATTAAGCAGTACAGAACATTTACAAACACGAAAAGCTCATAATCCCATTTTCTTCCTTACATACATACATACATACATAATATTTGTGTTTAAGCGCACAAAATATTATAATTATAACAGTTTTTTTCGTTGTTTTTGTTTCTACCACTATAAATAATACCGTCTTAACGATTCTCGTCGTACATATCTATCTTGATATATCCTATCTACTTACATTTCACTTGAGCTTCAATTAAATTTTTTTTTTTTTTTGGCTTGTTTGTTTGGCAACAAACTTAAAAATCAACTTTGTTTTTGACAATAAGTAGTATTTTGTTCTAATTTGGATGTATACGCGCGAATGGAAAAAGAGCGACACAAGCTTTTTTGATTATTTTATTAGTTTTTTGCGTGTATGTGTGTGTGTGCTATTATGTATAAGCTAACGATTCCCTTTAGAGTAATTAATTTCATATATGAACGTGATAAAGCTTTTAGAATATGACAAGAAAATGTTTGACAACAACAACAAAAAAAAACATACATACGATGAGTAAAAGTTTATGAACAACTTTTTAATTTTTGGTTGTACATTTTTCCCGCGAATTAAATTTTTTTTTTACGTTTCTACACGTTATCGTTCAATAAACTTTTCTTTCGATGAATGTGCGTGTCCTACTTCTTAATTTATTTGTGTTTCCAATTTTTTCGATATTGTTGTTGTTGTCAATTTATTTTTGTTATTTTTAGATTTTTTGTTTGAGTATTTATTTGGTGTTTTCTAATTAGAATCCAGATTAGAATTTATAAAAAGGAAGCATAACCTTTTTTTGGGTTTTCGTTACGTTTCTACACCGTGTTTCGTGTTTTAAATTAAAACTTTGATAATTTAATTGACGGTTTGGAATTTTAGGTTTTTGTTTAGATATTCGATCTAAGTGCTTTTTGTAATTGAAGTTTTTTGTTTTTGTATTTTGCAAAGTTTTTTCGATTTTATACACTGCTTATTGTTGAACAGAAATAATTTTCTGACAAATGAATATGATACAATTAAAAACTGCGTTTGGCTAAATATCTGCGTGGATATGAAAATATTTGGGGGGTGGGAGAAAATTATCGTATGTCCTGCTAGTCTACATATATGTAAACAGTCAACCAGGGCCGTATTAACACGTCATTTTCGGGCCCTAGGCATAAACATTAAATTCGGGCCTCTACAAGTGTATCGATGTGTAATGACACGATCACAACCAGAAACCAATATCAATATAATTTTCACGGATCTACTATAAAATCAAAACCAATAAATAAAACAAACTACATACATATATATAATTATGTATACGTTTAATCATTTTATTTAGTAAAAAATATCACACTTTAAAGGCGCTTTCTTATTTTAGCTTCTATTATTTTTTAAATGTGCATAAATTCCACTATTTCACCAGCCGAAATTAAATTTTCCGATTGTGCAATGAAATTAAAATGTTCAAACTCCCATGGCCATGGCCAACACGACTAATAATAAATTTTGACATTTGCAAATATTGTCCCACATTGCGTTTAAATCGCCTGGCTGTGATTACAGATTCCTTAAAAAAATTTAATTTTTATTGAAAAACACTAAAAAAAAATTCTGGGCCAAAAATGTATACTCTGCTACCAGGCTTCGATGGCCATGGCCGACACGACTAATAATAAATTTTGACATTTGCAAATATTGTCCCACTTTGCGTTTAAATCGCCTGGTTGTAATTACAGATTCCATAGAAAAATTTAATTTTTATTGAAAAACATTAAAAAAAATTCTGGGCTTAAAATGTATACTCTGCTACCAGGTTTCCATGGCCATGGCCAACACGACTAATAATAAATTTTGACATTTGCAAATATTGTCCCACTTTGCGTTTAAATCGCCTGTTTATTACTAAAGATTCCATAGAAAAACTAATTTTTATTGGAAAACACTAAAAAAAATTCTGGGCTAAAAATGTATACTCTGCTACCAGGTTTCGATGGTCTTGGCCAACACGACTAATAATAAATTTTGACATTTGCAAATATTGTCCCACTTTGCGTTTAAATCGCCTGGTTGTAATTACAGATTCCATAGAAAAATTTAATTTTTATTGAAAAACATTAAAAAAAATTCTGGGCTTAAAATGTATACTCTGCTACAAGGTTTCCATGGCCATGGCCGGCACGACTAATAATAAATTTTGACATTTGCAAATAATGTCCCACTTTGCGTTTAATTCGCCTGGTTGTGATTACAGATTCCATAGAAAAATTTAATTTGTATTGTGAAACACTAAATAAGTTCTGCGCCAAAAATGTATACTCTGCTTCCAGGTTTCGATGGCCATGGCCGACACGACTAATAATAAATTTTGACATTTGCAAATATTGTCCCACTTTGCGTTTAAATCGCCTGGTTGTGATTACAGATTCCATAGAAAAATTTAATTTTTATTGAAAAGCACTAAACAAAATTGTGGGCCAAAAATGTATACTCTGCTACCAGATTTCCATGGCCATGGCCGACCCGACTAATAATAAATTTTGACATTTGCAAATATTGTCCCACTTTGCGTTTAAATCGCCTGGATGTGATTACAGATTCCATAGAAAAATTTAATTTTTATTGAAAAACACTAAAAAAAATTGTGGGCCAAAAATGTAAACTCTGGTACCAGGTTTCGATGGCCATGGCCGACACGACTAATAATAAATTTTGACATTTGCAAATATTGTCCCACTTTGCGTTTAAATCGCCTGGTTGTGATTACAGATTCCATAGAAAAATTTAATTTTTATTGAAAAGCACTAAAAAAAATTGTGGGCCAAAAATGTATACTCTGCTACCAGATTTCCATGGCCATGGCCGACCCGACTAATAATAAATTTTGACATTTGCAAATATTGTCCCACTTTGCGTTTAAATCGCCTGGATGTGATTACAGATTCCATAGAAAAATTTAATTTTTATTGAAAAGCACTAAAAAAAATTCTGGGCCAAAAATGTAAACTCTGCTACCAGGTTTCGATGGCCATGGCCGACACGACTAATAATAAATTTTGACATTTGCAAATATTGTCCCACTTTGCATTTAAATCGCCTGGATGTTATTACAGATTCCATAGAAAAATTTAATTTTTAATGAAAAACACTAAAAAAAATTGTGGGCCAAAAATGTATACTCTGCTACCAGGTTTCCATGGCCATGACCGACACCACTAATAATAAATTTTGACATTTGCAAATATTGTCCCATTTTGCGTTTAAATCGCCTGGATGTGATTACAGATTCTATGAACAATTTAATTTTTATTGTAAAACACTATACCAGGTTCCCATGGCCATGGCCGACACGACTAATAATAAATTTTGACATTTGCAAATATTGTCCCACTTTGCGTTTAAATCGCCTGGTTGTGATTACAGATTCCATAGAAAAATTTAATTTTTATTGAAAAACACTAAAAAAAAATTGTGGGCCAAAAATGTATACTCTGCTACCAGGTTTCCATGGCCATGGCCGGCACGACTAATAATAAATTTTGACATTTGCAAATATTGTCCCACTTTGCGTTTAAATCGCCTGGTTATGATTACAGATTCCATAGAAAAATTTAATTTTTATTGAAAAACACTAAAAAAAATTCTGGGCTAAAAATGTATACTCTGCTACCAGGTTCCCATGGCCATGGCCAACACGACTAATAATAAATTTTGACATTTGCAAATATTGTCCCACTTTGCGTTTAAATCGCCTGTTTATTACTACAGATTCCTTAGAAAAATTAATTTTTATTGGAAAACACTAAAAAAAATTGTGGGCCAAAAATGTATACTCTGCTATCAGGTTTCCATGGCATGGCCGACATGACTAATAATAAATTTTGACATTTGCAAATATTGTCTCACTTTGCGTTTATATCGCCTGGTTGTGATTACAGATTCCATAGAAAAATTTAATTTTTATTGGAAAACACTAAAAAAAATTCTGGGCTAAAAATGTATACTCTGCTACCAGGTTTCCATGGCCATGGCCAACACGACTAATAATAAATGTTGACATTTGCAAATAATGTCCCACTTTGCGTTTAAATCGCCTGGTTGTGATTACAGATTCCATAAAAAAATTTAATTTTTATTGAAAAACACTAAAAAAAATTGTGGGCTAAAAATGTATACTCTGCTATCAGGTTTCGATGGTCTTGGCCTACACTACTAATAATAAATTTTGACATTTGCAAATATTGTCCCACTTTGCGTTTATATCGCCTGATTGTGATTACAGATTCCATAGAAAAATTAAATTTTTATTGAAAAACACTAAAAAAAATTGTGGGCTAAAAATGTATACTCTGCTACCAGGTTTCCATGGCCATGGCCAACACGACTAATAATAAATTTTGACATTTGCAAATATTGTCCTACTTTGCGTTTAAATCGCCTATTTATGATTACAGATTCCATAGAAAAATTTGAGTTTTATTGAAAAACACTAAAAAAAATTCTGGGCCAAAAATGTATACTCTGCTACTAGGTTTCAATGGCCATGGCCGACACGACTACTAATAAATGTTGACATTTGCAAATAATGTCCTACTTTGCGTTTAAATCGCCTGATTGTGATTACAGATTCCATAGAAAAATTTAATTTTTATTGAAAAACACTAAAAAAATTGTGGTCTAGAAATTTATACTCTGCTACCAGGTTTCCATGGCCATGGCCGACATGACTAATAATAAATTTTGACATTTGCAAATAATGTCCCACTTTGCGTTTAAATCGTCTAGATATTACTACAGCTTTCATAGAAAAATTTAATTTTTATTGAAAAACACTAAAAAAAATTCTGGGCCAAAAATGAATACTCTGCTACCAGGTTTCGATGGCCATGGCCGACACGACTAATAATAAATTTTGACATTTGCAAATATTGTCCCACTTTGCGTTTAAATCGCCTGGCTGTGATTACAGATTCCATAGAAAAATTTAATTTTTATTGGAAAATACTAAAAAAAATTGTGGGCTAAAAATGTATTCTCTTCTACCAGGTTTCCATGGCCATGGCTGACACGACTAATAATAAATTTTGACATTTGCAAATATTGTCCTACTTTGCGTTTAAATCGCCTGTTTATGATTACAGATTCCATAGAAAAATTTAATTTTTATTGAAAAACACCAAAAAAAATTCTGGGCTAAAAATGTATACTCTGCTACCATGTTTCCATGGCCATGGCCAACACGACTAATAATAAATTTTGACATTTGCAAATATTGTCCCACTTTGCGTTTATATCGCCTGATTGTGATTACAGATTCCATAGAAAAATTTAATTTTTATTGAAAAACACTAAAAAAAATTGTGGGCTAAAAATGTATACTCTGCTACCAGGTTTCCATGGCCATGGCCGACACGACTAATAATAAATTTTGACATTTGCAAATATTGTCCCACTTTGCGTTTAAATCGCCTGGTTGTGATTACAGATTCCATAGAAAAATTTAATTTTTATTGAAAAACACTAAAAAAAATTGTGGGCTAAAAATGTATACTCTGCTACCAGGTTTCCATGGCCATGGCCAACACGACTAATAATAAATTTTGACATTTGCAAATATTGTCCTACTTTGCGTTTAAATCGCCTGTTTATGATTACAGATTCCATAGAAAAATTTGAATTTTATTGAAAAACACCAAAAAAAATTCTGGGCCAAAGATGTATACTCTGCTACCAGGTTTCGATGGCCATGGCCGACACGACTAATAATAAATGTTGACATTTGCAAATATTGTCCCACTTTGCGTTTAAATCGCCTGGTTGTGATTACAGATTCCATAGAAAAATTTAATTTTTATTGAAAAACACTAAAAAAAATTGTGGGCTAAAAATGTATACTCTGCTACCAGGTTTCCATGGCCATGGCCAACACGACTAATAATAAATTTTGACATTTGCAAATATTGTCCTACTTTGCGTTTAAATCGCCTGTTTATGATTACAGATTCCATAGAAAAATTTGAATTTTATTGAAAAACACCAAAAAAAATTCTGGGCCAAAAATGTATACTCTGCTACCAGGTTTCCATGGCCATGGCCAACACGACTAATAATAAATTTTGACATTTGCAAATATTGTCCCACTTTGCGTTTAAATCGCCTGGTTGTGATTACAGATTCCATAGAAAAATTTAATTTTTATTGAAAAACACTAAATAAATTCTGCGCTAAAAATTTATACTCTGCTACCAGGTTTCCATGGCCATGGCCGACACGACTAATAATAAATTTTGACATTTGCAAATATTGTCCCACTTTGCGTTTAAATCGCCTGTTTATGATTACAGATTCCATAGAAAAATTTGATTTTTATTGAAAAACTCCAAAAAAAATTCTGGGCCAAAAATGTATACTCTGCTACCAGGTTTCGATGGCCATGGCCGACACGACTAATAATAAATGTTGACATTTGCAAATATTGTCCCACTTTGCGTTTAAATCGCCTGGTTATGATTACAGATTCCACAGAAAAATTTAATTTTTATTGAAAAACACTAAAAAAAATTGTGGGCTAAAAATGTATACTCTGCTACCAGGTTTCCATGGCCATGGCCAACACGACTAATAATAAATTTTGACATTTGCAAATATTGTCCCACTTTGCGTTTATATCGCCTGATTGTTATTACAGATTCCATAGAAAAATTTAATTTTTATTGAAAAACACTAAAAAAAATTCTGGGCTAAAAGTGTATACTCTGCTACCACGTTTCCATGGCCATGGCCGACATGACTAATAATAAATTTTGATATTTAATGTCCCACTCTGCGTTTAAATCGTCTAGCTATTACTACAGATTTCATAGACAAATTTGATTTTTATTGAAAAACCCTTCCTGCCCATTGTTGACTTCCCTAAGAGTGATATTTTATTACTTCGGATTGTCTGAATCGGGATTAGCTGCCATACCCCAATTTATCATATAGTACATAAAAGTGTTTACTTTAAAATATTCTCTCCCTTTCCTAAGTATGTTATTATTTAAATCTTTACCAAAGAAGCCTTTTTTCCATTTTGGTTCGCTTTTGGCACTATGTGTTCACACTTGGCTTTATATTCGTCAAAGTTACTTCACTGAAAACCAGAAGTAGACTACTATAATAACTGATTTACTGCATTAATATGATGTAAAATGATACTCTTTATACACATTAACAAATTCAAATTCGCCCATTTTATTAACAAGTCATCCAGCCATTTAAAAGTTATACTATTGGTTTTTGCAACTGATCTGAAGAAAATCTTTTAATTGCTTCTGAATATTGATTATAATTTTCATTTAGTGCCTTACACCCATCGGCTGTTGCAGACCATCTGGTATTTGAAAGTGGTTTTATTGGCAAATGTTTATTATGAAAGTACTTTTATAAGACATTTCCAAGGGTTTTTAATTTTAAATTATAAATATTTTATTTCAAATGATGCCAACATGAAACGAGAATAAGCAAGAAAATTTGAGTAATACCAACCGCTAATTTATTCATACAATGCTTTTTACCTGACATTTAGAAGAACTAGATTTAATAATATATTTAATAGCCCACGTAACCAAAAACTGTGATCACAAAATTTATCACAACTTATCCAAAAAAAATATACAAATCTTGAGATAAACAGTAAAATTTAATTTTAAAATCCGGGCCCCTAAAATTTAGGGGCTCTAGGCACGTACCTAGTGTGCCTTTCCATAAACGCGGCCCTGCAGTCAACACATATTTATGGTTATAGAAGATAGACCTCAGGCTAAGAGAAGAAATTTTTCTCCTTTGTTAAAGACCATTGGACCAAACGTATACGTCTAATTATTACCAATAAGATGCTACATTTCAGTTCTTTTAAATTTTTGTGATTTAATGGGAGATATTTTTAATTCTAGTGTACCAGGGTAAACAAATAAATCACACTTTTCGCCGAAATAGCATACAATCAGTTTCCATGATGTAAAGACTAATAAGGAAATGAACGTATAAAGTTTCAGCCGGAATGAAAGACCAATCTCTCAATAACCTTTCGTTGTCATTGTTTTCAAGCTTGCATACATTAAGTTATACCCATCAAATTTGTTCCATAGTTTGGTTGTATGTGATAAAAATATTGATCTTAATAAACTTGACGCGTCCGAAAACTTTCGGGAGCAGTTCAAGTAGCCCTACAGAATATTACTTACGAGACGGTATTAGCTTCATTCATCCGAATGATATGTTCATCATATCATAATTATCTGCGGGATCACTTAGGTTGGCGCCTCCTTACATACGTAATTTGCGTGTTAAGAAAACATTTTGTAACATAAAATTTTTGTATGGCCTGAATTTTTTTATGCTTAAGATGGCCGCTAAGCATTCTAATTATGTGGTAGAATACTTGGACTGAGCTGAGTTAAGTTTTTTAGACATGAACGATATAGGATATTCGGCTCCGTCGTCAGTTTTCTGGAATAATACCGCCCCACCGCCGGTATTACTGGCGTCGCATCGAATAAAAAATCTCCTGCTATAATCGGGGTTTCTTAACACTGGGGATTTGGTCATGAGCTCTTTGATATGGTCAAAGGCCTTTTGAGCTTCTGGCGACCATATAAATTTCGGCTTTTTCCTCAACAAATCTATAATGGGAGAGGTTACCGAGGCATAATTGCTAATGAGGCGTTGGTACCAGCCGACCATTCTCAAAAATCGACGGGTTTGTTTAACGGAACTTGGCACTGGAAAGTTAACGATTCCCTCAACTTTATCAGGGTTAGTTCCGAGACCGTCTTCTTCAATTAGGTAACCTATACATATAGCGTATTTCCCGCATAACGAAATGGCTTTTCTCCAAATTTATGGTCAACTTGGCGCTATTCAACCACTCTGCTAATAACCTTAATAATCGCAGATGTTCCTCAAAAGTTACTGCAACTACCAACAGGTCATCCAAATATAGAAAAATTTGGTCTTGATACTGATGTGGAACAACTTAATGCATCAAGCGACTAAGCGTTTGAGGCGAATTACACAGGCCGAATGGCATGACGCAAAATTCATATTGGGGCCTTCCCGGAACGGTAAATGCGCAGTTTTATCTCGTGATTGTTTGGCAAGGGGAATCTGCCAAAAAGCATCCTTCAAATCAATGCTCGAAATATACTTGGTATCAATCTGTGGCAAAGGATAAGCATTTTTTTTGTAACTGAATTTACCTTCCGGGAATCCAAGCAAAGACGTGATTTACCATTAGCTTTCTTAACTAGCACGACCGGTGATGACCAAGCGCTTTGACTTTCTTCTATGACATTTAGTTTAATCATACGATCAAGTTCGTCATAAATCAATTTTTGCGTTATGGGAGAAACAGAATAGTACCGTTGCTTAATAGGAAGGCGGTCGCCTACACCAATACAATAAGTTATCAGAGAAGTCCTACCTAGACCTTTTTCTTCAGAAGATGGAAAAGATTTAATGATATCCTCGAGTTCGCGTCTCTGGTCCAACGATAATAAATGAGTTTTGCCAAATCTTCATCCAGTTTTAGCAGCTCTTCAATTACAGTGGGTGCAATTGAAAATACCTTCCAAAAATCAATCCCAAGGTACAGCTTGCTTTGGAGACTGAGAAAGTGAGAACAATAAAAAATCTAATGGATTTGGTGGTGCCTTGATACTTAACTTGTAAATCTATATATCCTAATATTTTATTACTGGTGCCATCTGCTGTTCGTATGTTACCCGTAAATTTCTTGTATTGTAATCCAGTTTTGCTCAGTAAAAATTCGCTGTCTCTACCCAATATACTTAGGGAGGCTCCACTTAAACAGCAATAATAAACCTCTTACTCTCTGACCTTCGATATCGATGTACAAGAATTGTCTTAGATAAAACTAACCTTCGACGCCGCCAATAGTTTTTCGACGTATATAGCTATTACGAATTGATAAGGAAGTTTGAGTTCCAATTGATACAGTACTTGCGACTACTTCTGAGAAATTGGCTTTGGATTTTGGCTTTGGATTGGATTACGACGGAGAAATGATCTTAGATGATACGGGTGAAAATCTGGTGGCGTAGACATAGAACTGTTGATAGTTAGACTATCCTGGATGTTGGAGGGATCGCAACTTCCTCCTCTTTGTTTGTTTTCGGGTGCGTTAAGCTTCTGGTTGGACGGTATCCTCCCGAGTTAATCACGCCCGAACTGGAGTTTTCCGATGTACGTTGCAAGCACTTAGGACATTGTGGTTTAATTACCTCTACCTTACCACATCCATAGCAAAATATTCTTTGCGGCCCAAGTCCACAATCCTGATAACGATGGCCCAACTCTAAACAATTCCAGCATATTAAACATTCACCAGGATGATTCGCTATAGAGTCGTGCGGGGCACTTGCCTCGCCGATGTGGAATTTTCAGCAATTGCATCCACATGCAATGAACTAATATCCAACTTATTCGGGTCAACTTTAGATGTTTCCATTAAGGGACGCAACTCCGAACCATTGGTTTGATCTACTTCACTGATATTTGGAGATCGCCTAATCTTTACATCAAATTTTCCTGGGTCGTATCCTGATCGTGACCATAATTTCTCGAACCGTTGGCATACTACTCTCAACTCTTCCGTGGAATTGAACTGCATAGTTAAAGTGGCATTCCGCAGTGCCGATCCCATGTTTTTCGTTACTATTTCCACCAACTCTGTATCAGAGAAAGGGTTTGTCAATCGACCGTTTAGGGATTCTACTTCCAGCAAAATATTATTGAAACTTTCTTCTGATTTTTGCCTCAATTTTTCTAGATTTTTTCGAGTCTCCCTTTCCGTTTCATAGCTCCTAAAACGATTAATCAATGCGGTTTTTATGTCTTGATAGGTAGCAGTTGGAGATTTCCTACAAAAGACCCAGAACCACTTTTCTGCATCATCTCTTAATAAACGAGGTAAGATGGATTCTATTTCACTAAAAGTTCTCTTATCTGTCTTTGCGAGCGTTTCAAGGCGAAAAAGAAAATCGTGTACCTCTAGGGAATGCGGTATATAGTTTATTGGGTTAGTCGCAAGGGAATACGGAGGATACTGAAAAGCCAAGTTAGTTGGAGGATTTGTTACAAAGCCTACATTGTCGTCAGGGATGGAACCTGTAATATTGTTTTGAGCATAGGTGGGTGCATAAGGCATATTAATGGTAGTACACATTTTCGGTGGTTGCATCCATGTTACATTAGTAACTGGTTCTGAAGATGTTGAAATTGGTGAAATGACATTCGCCACACTTATTAGATTTGGGTTCAAAATTTCCGTTACTTTAGTTGTCTTTTTCGGTATCGCTCAGAGTAATTTAGTATTTTGGTTATCAAGGGTTTCAATCTCGTTGGCCTCTTGAGTTAGCTTCAACGAAATCCGGTGAATTGACAGTAGCCTCTATAGCGAGTTCCACTATTTGTCTCAATCTTCGCCATTTTTTTAGTAACAAATCAACATCATTATCTTGGTGCATTAATCCTTTTAAACGACCCGTTCGGTCCCACCAATAACGTACCTTCATTTTGAATTTATTTAATCTAACTAAATCTTTTAAAAGTGCAACGTGACTGATTTCTTTATCTAGGATGCCGTTAGTGGCGGCTTTGAGCTCCGAAAATAGTCGTCAAATTGCTAAGCTGTACTCGATCAACTGTCGTCAAAATACCAAGAACATCGGCCATTGTGGGAAGAATCGGTCAAGGCTTGGGTTACATTGGGCATCATCGGGAGATTATTTTGCATTTAAAATCAAAGATTTTCCAGAATTTTCTGGGCCAACTAAACAAATCATCCTCTCAGATGCTGCAAGGATCTTCGACCCGCTCGGCTGGTTATCTCCTAGTGTTCTCATTGACAAAATAATCTTTCAAGAGTTATGGGTACTCGGATTATCGTGGAACAAGAAAGTACCAAAATCAGTTGCTGACAGATGGTCAAAATATCGGAAGAATCTGGGATTGTTGGAAATACTAAAAATCACTCGTTGGATGGATTATCAAACATGTCGCAACAATCTTCAGATACACGATTTCAGCATATGCTGCATTCGTATATGCTCGCATCACGTCACCAGATGGATCAGTAGCAATCACCATTTTAACAGCGAAAACCAAGGTAGCCCCACTTAAAGCCATCAGCCTACCACGCTTGGAACTATGCGCCAGTGTGTTACTGGCACAGAAGATCATCCAGTCACTCAATATGAACAATATCCAACAGTTCGCATCGACCAAGCTCTGGTAAGATCTATCAAATTCTGAATCGCTGTTCCACTCTCGGAAAGTTACTTCGAATCACAGCCTATTGTAGACGTTTCGTTCAACAATTTCGTACTATCAAAGCGGATCACAATCCCAGTTTCATCGCGGTGCCTGAGATGTCACGTACGATGCCAATGCAGGAGGAAATATGTTGAACAAAAATGTGCTTCGTTAACTCAACCCATTACATTCATTCTTGCCGTACCAAAGCAAGCATCTGATCATTTTACCGAAAACCAACAAACTCACTACGTTAATCGTTGCACATGCACATCGAACCGCAATCCACGGTCGTCAACATTTAATGTTGCCACGTCTTCGAACCCGGCTTTGGATCATCAATGTCAAGAAGCTGGTCCATGCGCATGTTCGCCATTGCGTGACATGCTTTCGTTATTGTTCAACCACCGGTCAGCAACTATTGACCAATCTTCCAGTGAGAGCTTTTCCACACAGTGGAGTGGGTTACGCGGGTCCGTTCTTGATCAAACAGGCAAGGTTCAAGCCCTGTACAGCGAGGCACCAACTTCATCGGATCTAATCGTCAATTAACGTCTCAACAGCACAAGGAATGTGAATCCTGAGGTCGCCACAATGCTGGCTCAAGACAACTCGAATTAGTGCTTCAACTCGCCTGATTCACCACACTTCAGAGGCTTATGGAATGCAGGGATGAAGCCAGTCAAACACCATCTTCGCAGAATCAACATTACTGTACCAGATAGAAGCTTTCCTGAATTTGAGGCCATTGTGCCCCATGTCTGATGATCCCGAGGACTACACGACACTCACTCCCGGTCACTTTCTCATCAGAGAGCCACACATCACCATGCCAGAACAATGATTGCTTGACATCCAATCGAACCGTCTAAATCGATATCAGCAAATACAACACCAGCATTTCTGGAAGGTCTGAAAATTCACTGGTGTATAAATTAAAGATAGTAAGCTTTAAAATCACCAAATAAATTGTGTTTATTATTTTTAGCGTTTCTTGTTATCCCTAAAAAATAATGTCTTATATTTCATTTAATCCTTTTGTTAACTGCAAACCTAAGATATCGTTGATTTCGGGCTTCCGTGCTTTTTATTATTGAGTCTAGCTTTACGATTGAATGGGAACTTCAAATATCAGCGTAATATTGTTTCACAGAAGTTAGGAACTTGATCCAAAGGCAAAAACAATCAACACTCAAAAATAATATTTTCATTGTCTACGTAGTATTGTCTATACATTGTCTACATCGAAAACTATTGTGTACACTATTGTCGATATTTGTCTCGATGAAATTATCAACATTTTAGGTGAAAACAAACGTAGTTTCCGTCCAAAAAGGTCATCGACCGATTCTTATGATGGTAATGTATAATGCTAAAGTGATATTCAAAGGACATGCTTCTATATAATCAATTGACTTTAAGCAGGCCTACGACAACATTAAGAGGAGTAGGTTATGGAATATCTAGTCCTATATCTAGACATAATCAAAATTGGTATTTAAATGCCACATTTTAATGGATTGCTCAATAAACAAGCTGCTAGTAGAAGGCAAAATGACAAAATTGTTTTGCCTTCAAGATAACATCTGAACATGCAGCAAAGACACCCTGTAGCTCAAATTTTACAACTTGCCCCTAGAATATTGTCATCCATTCAGATTAAAAAATCATCGAAGGATTAGCCATGTCAATTTAAAAAATGTACGAGTACTTCTCAAGTGAACGAGTTCATTTGAGAATTTTTTTCGATTTTCCAGAACTTCAAAGCACCATCTTATCATCATAGCAATCCGCTGTTTGGAATAACTCGAACGTATCTCTAAGTTATTCGACTACTTTTACGTAAATGACAATTTATTGAGTTCAAATCCCGCAAACAAGATAAAATTCAATACAACAAGTAACGCAATCAAAAGAATATAAATATGATCAAATATACTTAGATAGCTTTGACAGCCTCAAAATGTATGTTACTTTTTGTAAATACCCACGTCGACCTTGTCAATAATAAAGTGGAAAATAAAAATCGTCTCTTTAACAAAATAACAGTAAATCAATATAGAAAACTATACAAGACATAAATTATCATTTCTACAATACTAACAAAAAAAAAAATAAAAAATTTGCCCACTCTGAGATATTATCTTATAAATAAAAAATATTTTCTTAGAATAAAACCATGACCACACCCTAATCAATTTAACATTATGATCTACGGTATGAAAAAGATAAGAAATTGTCAGTAATCAAAATAAATCCGCATAAGATGTGTTGTATGTTTCGAATATCTATTGAATACCAATTTCTAGCCCTATTATATTTATAAAGGTACTCTATATACTCGAACATGATTTAACTAATTTTCAGAAATTATGTGTCATCCCATCAGAACGAAAAGGTACGCATACAATAAAATGAGTTAAATGTTGAAAAACAACATCTCTCAAATGTTTTAAAACAAATAAATTACAAAACAAAACAAATAATTATTTCAAATGCGACGAATCATCATTCCAAAAGAAGAGCAAAACACAAAAATAATTTTCAATCATAAACAAACAGCGCAAAAAAAAAAAAATCCCCCATTCCCCACATCCCGAGCATGGAAAAATTTCCCCTCAAAAATATACCAAAACACACTGTTTAACAAATCAGCACATACTCGGTTTTATATGAACGACACGCGTCCGAATCTAACATTTCCATTTTCCTTTTGTGCTCGTACATTTTTCTCGAGACTGGAGGAAAATCTGCGATATACACAAAATGCAAAAACAAAATAACATGATTTTCGTGAAAAATCCAATATTTTTCAGTTTGACGTGAGATTTCTTTACGAACAGGGAAATTTTCATATCGGTCGGGATAAATCTTTAAAATAAAAAATTTTTTTTTACTTTTTTTTGGGGTTAAAATATTTTGGTGAAAATTTTGTTTTGGTTTTTCAAAGTTTTAGAAAAAAAAAAATGTAAAAAAATGAAATCTAATTTTCAGAGTGATTGAGTCAAATAGTTTTCGGTTACAGTGTGTAATTTAGTGAAATCCCAATTTAGTGGAAAATTTTGTCATGAAAAATCTGATGAGATAAAAAAAAAAAAATGTTTAAATGAAAAATTAAAATCGATAAAATTAATTTTTTTTTTTTGTTTTCTTCTTATTTTGTGTGTTTGTGTGTGCTGCTGCTTTGCTGTGGTGATTCAGCCGCACACAGTGCGTTTGTTGTTGTTGTTGTCAACAAAAAAAAATTTTTTTTTGTTAAAGTTTAGTGCGGATCAATATCAAAATATCTAGAGTGTATATAGGTATTTATATATTTGTGTGATTTAGTTTTGTGATTAGTGCAATGTTTTTTGATATTATCGTGAAGTGAGTTACGCACCGTCTTGGATTATATGTATATCGCGCGTACAGTGATTAACTTAATATATAGAGTGCAAAAAACAATATTTTTGCCCCGAATTTACCGCATAATGTAAGTGTACCAATATTTTTATTTTTTATTCATATACAGCATCAATAAAATAAACAAATTTTTACGTCGATTGGAATGAGTGCCTAAATATAACGAAGACGTTTAAAATTATTTTGGTTTGTGTATAATGAAAAAAGAAAAACCGCTTGAATTATTAAATAGACGATTTCCTCCTTCTTGTGCTCTATATTTAAATTGAGATTTTAATCATTTATATAGATGGTAAATAATCGTTTTTGTTTTGTAACAGATGCCAATGTACCCGCGCGTACCATTTAAAATTAAAATGATGAATCGAGGCGAAATGAAAAAAAAAACATTGTGATTAGTCAGATATAGCATCAAATTTATATTTGCCGGCACAGTGTTTGTATATTTTTCTCTTTGAATGACAAACAATTATTTTGGCCGGTTACAATGTATACCCGGTTACGCCCACGAAGGGTATATGAATATGACAATACGCTTTTTAATGGGCTTTTTATTGTGTGCTCCTATTTGTTGTTTATTTGTCTTATTTTTTTTTTTATACAAAAAAATGCTTCAGGCGTGCTAATAGGAGATAAGGACTGTGTAATTATGTTTTAATTAAACATGCGGATAGTATTGTTGTACTTGGTAATTTTGTTGTTATTTTTTCGTTTGTTTTATTAAGTGCCGTAATTAATTTTCATTTTACAGTCATTATGAGGTACGTGTAGGTGGCAAAAAATAACAACATGTTGAAAGAATTTAATAAGCTTAATAAAGGATGTGTTGGGCCATATGTTGAGGGCAAAAGCAGATTTGGTAATTTTAAAGCGACCATCATACAAGTAGTTGTTGATTTTAATATCCACCTTTTACCTTTCTTTCAATAACTGTCAGTTGTTGGATCGTTCAATGTCGTTCAACCCTGGAAAAATAAATTCAAAATGTAATTTGTACTCACTAAACTCACTTAATTATTGATTATTAATTTCTGCCCCTTGTTCAATTTTATCTGTTCAAAAGTATGGAAATAATCTTTAAAATTACTTGACTTTGGTAATATTTTTTAATTTAATTTGTTAGCGCAAATATGAGACAACAAAATTCAGACCCGAATAATACACCAGTGGTAAACCTTTAGGTTTCTAGGACCAGAGCGATATTAACGATATTTTGCACTAAATTTAATTTAGTAGAACTAAACACTGAAGCACTTTTCCAAAAATTGACGAAAGATATCTTTAGCTATGTAGTCATTTTACATATTTGAAAATATGGACAGCCACCATTCTATAGATCACCTATCCGTCAGTTAAGTATTGTACATCGGTTTCTAAAAGACAGATAGCCTGATGATGATATAGGCGCTTCTTAAGGTGCTAGGTGTTACTAGATAATATTTTGGTTTGTATTCAGTTTTGATTTTGCTTCTTCAAATGGGATTATGTGGAAGTATGCTTCTTAAATCTTTTCGAACTGTGGCCCCCCAAATCTGACACATAACATCCAAGGACCTCCAAAAATTGTTATATGCATTTTGAATAAGTATTCTCAAATACTTCAGATTAGAGCTTTTTGTATGAGAAAGTAGAAAATAGCCTAATTTCAAAGCTTATGGGTATTAAACCAGAACAACTGTCAGGAACACATTTTGACGACACATTTTAGATTTCGTGGAAAATCGGAATAAGAATTTTGATAGAAATACTTTTAAATCCAGAGCTACATTTGGTACTTTCGATATTTTATCTCAACGATGTTTGGTTGCTTTCTAGCACTTTGGTAGATCCGCAAGTATTCACCGCCGCCCATTTTCGTCATTCATATTCTATTTAAAACTCATGGATATTCTCAATTGTTAGATGGTGTCCAGTTTGATTTTGGAGCTTTTTATAGCCTAGCTATAAGTTTGGCCATTTATATTCTTCAGATGACTTTAGGTTTTCACGGATTTCATCAATGACGTATTGTTCATTAAACGATTTGATCAAGACGCAGATGAGAAAATGAATTTAATTGATCTCAATGCTGATACAAACTTTCAAGTTCATAAAATAAGAGTTTGGTTGAATACGATTTTGGAAATTTTAATTAGCGTTTGCATAATTATTTATAAATCGAAATATGCTTAGATAGAAAAGAAGAAAATAATTTTCCAAATCTCAGATTTGATTTTTTTTACCAACATCTGAAAACTAAAAATTTGTATGAGGCATTATTGGATTAGGAAATAATTTTTCTTTTAAATTCATGTTGAAAATTATCCAATTAAAGACGAAATAATCAATAAATGTAGTTCACCATTAATTATCTCAAAAGCTAGGTCGTTTCGGTTTAGTTTTTTTTCGCTAACCTTAGGCCTGAAGCACCCCATCAGTTTTCTATGTCAAAGATATTTGATTAAACATCTTTGACATAGAAAACTGATGCGGTGATTCGGGCCTAAATCTAAGCAGCAAACATAACTAACTATAAATTATTTGGCAATGAGCAAACTTTCACTGAGCTCAGGATTTTCAGTGAGAAAATGCATCATTTTGTGTAATGAATTTGACCTTCGCGAAACGAGAGAAGCGAATTGGACATTTTCTAAAGTGTAATGATACAAGATTTTTATTAATTTTAATAACAATCTGTAAATTGTTAAATTCTTATTAACTTCTGTTAAAATTAATATTTCAAAGCCTGTCGTTAAGGGTTGTGTGCATTTTTCTCCGTTTTCCTGATTGGAAAGATTTTGGCCTGCTTCCAAGAACTCGGACGTATAATAAAACAAACGTTTTTTTAGTATGTATTTGAGCAGACAGCATCATTTTTAGTTCCCCTTTAATTATAAAGTTGTTTTGACCAGCTTGCTGTTCGTTTGCTCTATACGAGACAATAAATGTGCAATTAGTGATGTTATTACAAATTTCGTATGAATGTGTAGCGGACGTTGCTCGCACCAGCAATTCAACTTCGATGCAACAGCCATCGAGAACGAAGTAAATAAAAAAAAACAAAATAAATAAATGGAACAAATACATAAATACAAATAGATTATCGTTTTCCTATTCGTGATTTTGATAAAAAAATATTGAAAAACGGGATTATAAAAATCATTCGATATTGTGACTTTAAAGAAAGCATCTCGGTGTATAGAAAATTTTGTGGTCAAAATAAATAAGTTAATAAAATTTAATTTGTAAAAGATAACATACTATTGTAAAACAAAATCATAATAAATAATAATTATTATAATTTATAAATAAAATAATATCGTGTATTATAATTAAGTGCTAAACATTACGCACCATACGCGATAAGTGGTGACCCCGTGAACGCGTACCGCGCGGAATAAGCGGAAGCAACATATATACTTTTGTGCGTGTGTATCAAACTGGAAACCTAGTACGGTATACCGTGCTAGGTATATGGTACGTTCATAGTTCTAATCAAATAAAATTAATTTACAAAAAAAAAGAAAATTACTTCGCATAATTTTATTTAGATCGATCCAGTGCAGTTATATTCCGGTACGACAACATCGCCACTAGAATTAAAAAGATCAACAGCGATTAAACCGGACGCAACACAAAAACCGTTTGATTGAATTTCGTAAACGAATCATCAAACGCAAAGGCTGATAAGCGGAACATCAAAGATATTCGCAGCCGCTATTTTGAAGTAACCGCACAATTCAAAATCAACAGTTTGATTCATGTGTAAACAACAAATTTCGAATCAACAAAAACGGAACAAATTAAATGTCATCCGATAATTCTCATCGCACATAATATACCTAAAGGTTACATATGGTATATATTTATCTACATATTATAAATTCTACATCGAGATATTTTAAAACTCTTCGGATTATTTAAGTAAAATAATATAAACAATAATTCAGGATACGAATGTATCACAGATTGGTACAGTAAATTCAACTGAAAATCGTGGAAGAATTAATCAACATACATATTGTCAGTCGTGCGGATGTACCATAAAATCGGTACAGTATATTCTACAGTTTACTACTGAATGTATCATTGGGCAACAAAAACAACGACCAGTAATACAATTGGCAGCAGCAGCAGTATTTCAGAGAAGTTTTTTTTATATATATTTTTTTTTTGCTTTACTGACAACAACATTTTCTGTTTTGTTATTAAATTTTCAATTTTAAATTATTTTTTTTTTTTCTCTAAATTTTTTTATAAATTTTTATAATTTAATATATTTTGCTCTAAATTTCTATTTGAAATTATTAATTTCTTATTGATGAATATTTGAATTTTCAATTTTCTCTAAAATATTTTCAATTCACTTAGGTATAATTTTTTTTTGTAAATTTTCACCACAAAATTTTCGTATTTATATTTATTTGGGGTAAGCATTCTTTCTCACATTGTCATAGTGTGCCGTGATTTTAGTTTTTGGTTTTTATTTGTTTGCTTTTTTCGTTTTCCTGTGAGTTAATTCTCTAGAACTAAATTTATACCTATATAATTCATTGGTAATATAGCAGAGAAACAAACATGCCACCAAAGACTGACCCAACTGTCGACCCTCTACAGGAGACAGGCGGGACTCACCATGCAATGGAAACTGAAAATAATATTCAGCCAAGTATATCCCAACAGAATATTCCATTACAGGCAGAACATGCCCACTCAATTGGTGCATTGCAACACGTCAAATTACCTTTATTCTGGCCCAAACACCCCTCAACGTGGTTCTTACAAATCGAGGCACAATTTGCCCTAAATAATGTTAAAGCAGACCACATAAAATATGCGCATACAATCGCTGCTCTTACTCCAGAGGCATGTGACGTGGTCGCGGATCTATTGTCGAATCCTCCTTCGGAGAAGAAATACGAAAATATTAAAAAAACCTTAATTGAACGTCACTCACTGTCGGAAATCACTCGTTTCGAAAAATTGATAGATCAAACCGACGTAGGCGACCGAAAACCGTCGCAGGACTTTAGACATCTCAAACAATTAGCGGGTACCAAATTTGACGACGAGTTAGTCCTTACTCTTTGGCTAAGAAGACTGCCACAACAAGTGCACGTCGCAGTATTACCATTTAAAACCGGTCCTACAGAGGCGCTAATCAATCTAGCCGATACAATTTACGAAGCGACAAACCGGCATAGTATTAGCGCAGTTACACACGAGTCGAGACCAAGAACGGTTCAAGATAGGCTACAACATCAGCCCACCAATAAACCAAATACACTTGAACAACGCGTTGCAAGACTCGAGACTATGATCACACGACTTACCAACGATCAGAACAGAACTCCGAATGCTCGAAGTTCGTCCAATTCTAGCTCAAGATACTACAACCGCAACCGTAGCGGATCTCGTAATAATTCAAGCACTAGAAAAAGTATTTGTTGGTACCATCGCTCGTTTCGCCAAAATGCGAATAATTGCATCAAACCGTGTGATTTCAAAATCTACTCGAATTCGACAGAAAAGATGGACACATCGCCATCCACCACCAATAATTCAAAAAACCTACTGTAGATCTTGCTGTTCAAGCGGCAGATAGCAAATACCAGTTTCAAAACAGCCGCCTATTTGTTTTCGACTCCAACAATCGAACGACATTCTTAGTTGATACTGGTGCAGATCTATCAGTGATTCCTTTTTCAAGAGAACACAAAGGCATTAGCAAAAATTCAGGTCTAACACTCGCGGCAGCTAATGGCACCTTCATTCAAACCTATGGAACAAAACTCCTAAAGGTGAACATTGGACTTCGTCGTACATTCACGCATGCTTTTATTATAGCAGAAGTGAACCGTCCAATAATCGGTGCCGACTTTTTAAGAAAATTTGGGTTACTAGTCGATTTAAGAAACTGAAGGCTTATTGATTCAGCAACGCAACTGACAATAAACGCCATAACGGCACAGGTTAATACACCTACGCCGATTCATTTTCCAATCGACAACGGGTACGGTGATCTCTTGAAACAATTTCCTTCACTTACAGAGCCACCTAACTACAATTTACCCGTCAAGCATTGCATCTTGCATCATATTGTCACGCAAGGCCAACTACCGGTTTCCCGACCGCGCCGCTTAGACCCAATACGCCACAAAGCAGCATTCACCGAATTTCAGCATATGGTGGAATTAGGGATTTGTCAACCATCATCTTCCCCGGTATCATGCCCATTGCACATGGTACGTAAGAAAGACGAAGACTGGAGACCTTGTGGGGACTATCGCAGATTAAACGCTGTAACAGTTCCTGACCGTTACCCGATACCCCACATCCATAATTTCTCCATGAATCTAAATGGTTGCAAAATATTCTCGAAAATAGATTTGGTCCGAGCCTATCATCTCATACCTGTCGCTCCTGATGATGTTTTTAAAACGGCTATAACAACACCATTTGGCCTATTCGAATTTACTCGAATGCCTTTTGGCCTACGCAACGCCGCTCAAACATTCCAGAGATTCATTAATTCAATTGTCAGAGACTTAGATTTCGTTTTCGCTTATATAGACGATATTCTTGTGGCTTCGCACACCGAGGAACAACACCGACTTCATTTGGAACAACTGTTCCAACGATTATCTGAGTTTGGTGTCAACATCAAGAGCTCAAAATGTATTTTTGGTGCTCAAACCCTTGATTTCCTCAGTCACAACATCTCTGCAAATGGCATATATCCTTCACAGGAAAGAATACGTGCCATCGCAGAATTCCCATGTCCTACTTCGATTAAACGCATCCAGCAATTTATCGGCATGGTAAACTACTATCACCGATTTATACCTAAACTTGCTGAAATGCTTGCTCCTATCCATTCACACTTAGCTGCATTGCTGAAAATGCCCAAATCAGCCAAGAACTTCTCCTGGCCTGAACAGTGTGAAGAGGCATTCAAAAAGCTAAAAGATGCGCTATCACAAATAACTCTTCTAGCACATCCATTGGATAATACAAAATTCAATCTTACAACTGATGCATCAAACACCGCAGTAGGAGCAGTTCTTCAACAATACCACAATGGTTGTTGGGAACCACTAGGATTCTTCTCTAAGAAACTCTCAGACGCTGAAATCAAATATTCAGCTTTCGACAGGGAATTGTTAGCAATATATTTAGCAATCAAACATTTTCGTTACTTTGTCGAGGGTCGAAATTTTGTTATTTATACCGACCATAAACCTCTGACTCGAGCCATTCAATCGAAAACCGAACGTAGTCCAAGGCAAGCACGCCACTTAGATTACATTTCTCAATTTACTACGGATATTCAACATATTCACGGCAAAGACAATGTGGTCGCTGATACGCTTTCTCGCACATCAGATCACGAAGCTGCCGCTGTCGAAACTAACTTCGACATTAACACAATCGCTAAGTCACAGAAGACAGACCTAGAACTTCAGAATTTACTTTCTGGTTCTACAAGTCACACTAGTTCCAACATGAAACTAGAGCTCTTCTTACTACCTGGCCTAGAGATTTACTGCGAAACATCAACAGGCAACAATCGTCCTTACATTGCAGAACCATTACGTCGAACTATCTTCGACACTCTGCACAATATTTCGCATCCAAGTATCCGTTCAACTCGTAAATTAATCACAACTCGATATTTTTGGCCAAACATAAACAAAGATGTAACTCAATGGGCACAATCTTGTTTATCATGTCAGAAATGTAAAGTACAACGACATACCAAATCTCAACACGAAAAATTTGCAATTCCACCAGGTCGATTCGAGCATATTCATTTAGACATTGTGGGACCACTTCCTCCTTCTAATGGATATACACATATACTAACTTGTGTCGATAGATTCACTCGTTGGCCCGAAGCATACTGCATAAAAGATATTTCGGCTGCAACCATTGCTCAAACATTTGTAGAAAATTACATTTCCAGATTTGGGGTTCCAGGTACAATTACTACCGACCAAGGAAGTCAATTCGAGTCCAAGCTATTCACTGAACTTATCAGACTCTTGGGCTCACATCGAATTCGCACAACTTCCTACCACCCCCAATCCAACGGCATGGTCGAACGGTTTCACCGTCAGCTCAAAACATCTTTGAAGGCCCGAGGCAACACAATTTATTGGAGCTCAGAAATTCCAATAGTTTTACTTGGAATCCGAGCAGCGGTGAAAGAAGATCTAAAATGTTCACCAGCTGAACTTGTCTATGGACAGACAATCAAGCTACCCGGTGAAATCTTTATCGAAAATCCTCCTTCACCTCAAACAAACAGCGACACAATAATCGACAAGCTACGCTCAACCATGAATAACTTATTACCCACTGAACCACGTCAAAGCAAACAAGATGACATTTTTGTTCCAAAATTACTGGACAAGTGCGAGTTTGTTTTCGTCAGGGTAGATAAAATTCGCACCGGTTTCACTGCTCCTTACGAAGGCCCATACAGAGTAATTAGGCGCCTGCGTAAGAAATTTGTTCTCTCAATCAAAAACAAACAGCAAACCATCTCTATAGACAGACTAAAACCAGCATATGGAATCTTGTGCTCAACCGAAAAATCACCTTCGCGAGCACACAAGAATGTACGTTTAGTCCTCTGACAGGTATTAGGAATTTTTCTTTTGGGAAGATCCTCACTTGGTGGAGGGTGTGTAGCGGACGTTGCTCGCACCAGCAATTCAACTTCGATGCAACAGCCATCGAGAACGAAGTAAATAAAAAAAAACAAAATAAATAAATGGAACAAATACATAAATACAAATAGATTATCGTTTTCCTATTCGTGATTTTGATAAAAAAATATTGAAAAACGGGATTATAAAAATCATTCGATATTGTGACTTTAAAGAAAGCATCTCGGTGTATAGAAAATTTTGTGGTCAAAATAAATAAGTTAATAAAATTTAATTTGTAAAAGATAACATAATAAATAATAATTATTATAATTTATAAATAAAATAATATCGTGTATTATAATTAAGTGCTAAACATTACGCACCATACGCGATAAATGTTGCTGGTTTAATCTTTGAATTTTTTGTGAGATAATTGCTTCTTGATGTTTTTTGCATAACAAAGGATTAAGACGTGCATATATTTCAACATAGCATCCTAATATTCTTATATCTTTTACGTTAAAGCAATTGTAATTCGATCTCTTTTATATTTTTCGAGCATACTTGGCTGCTCAATTAATTGGTCCTTTTCTAAATTCTTTAACCCAGATAAAGCCGAAACTATTTTTTTGGTTTTTTAAAATGTCTTTTGAAACGGATGTTTACATTGAAGATAAGAGAAATCAATAAGATTCTTTCGGCTTTTATAGACACAATCAATAATGACATTAGCAACGTTTTTCGACTTGTTAATAAATAGTAATTCATTTCTTATAAAATAAAAGTAAAAAAAAAATAATTAATCACTTAATTATTTAGTATGATAGTACAATGGTACAATTTGCTGTTGATATTTATCTAAATCGCATTGATTGTATAAACGAAGTTTGTAATTTGTTGAGTGGATTGTTGATAATATAATCGTACTAATTAGTCTTTCGATCCTTATTATCTTGATTTGTTTCCGTCAGACGCTCGATCGGCCAATGATTCTCTTGTGTTGGATTCGTTATTCAGTTTTAACCTAAAACAAATTAACCGCTACTCAAATAATAATGATTCATTACTTTTGGACCTTTTTTAAATAGTAAAAATGATATTCATCATGTTTCTATTGAAGTCGAAATTTATACTATCGGCCTCAATGATAAATGGCGGATTTTTTCGACTGATGCCTATTATTACAATTTTAAGTCCTGTGATGTATATGGCCTCTCCGATTATCTTAAAGGTATTAAATGGGGTGTTTTATTTAATAACAATATTTTAGACGTAAATGTGGATAATTTTAACAACTTATTATTTGCAGCTTTTCAACGTTTCGTACCTTTGAAAAAGAGTCGTAATTATATAGTAACCCACCTTGGTTTGATGACAGCCCGATAAATTTGCGAAATGGTAAGGATAAGGCTTATTTTAGACTTAGGGAAAATTATTGCGCACAAACCAAGTCAATTTTTATAATTCTTTGTGACCAATTTAAGTCTGAATTTGAGTCTAAATACTGCCAGTATACATTAAATCGATTGAAGCCAAAATTAAAAATGACCCTAATCAGTTTTGGAAATTTGTTAACGACAGCTGTGCTTCTATCTACATACAGCTAAACACAGTTTGTGATAAAACTTGTAATATTCCAATTGATAATAATCACTTCATTAGTGCTTCCCAATATAACTTCCCTCATTTACAATAGTAACAACGGAGAATAAGATTATCAAGCCTCCTATAGATTTTAAGGATGGATACGGACCTGATGGAATATCCTTATCTATTCTTAAATCAGAAGCACATTGTATCCCTACGCCTTTATGTTATCTGTACAATCAATCAATTTCTTCTCATCAATAAACGAGTGAATATTTCCCAGCTGCCTGGAAAATCGCATCCATTGTTCCAATTTATCAAACAGGTGATCGCTCTGATATATCAAACTATCGGAGTATTTCAATTTTGTGTATAATACCAAAACTTTTTGAATTAATAGTAATTAGTCATTTGACATTTATACAAAACAAATCATCTCAACTTTCCAGCACCGTCTCCAACATTCTGCAGTTTATAAAGTTCGTTATTGAATCGGTAGAGTCTAAGGCACAGGTTGATGCAATCAATTTTGATTTTGCTAAGGCTTTTGACTCAATTGACCACAGATTTATTATAAAAAAACTTGCTGCAATTGGGGTTGATTCACAGTTTCGAAAATGGGTTGTATCTTACTTGGTAGACATGAAACAATTTGTTCTCTTGAGTCACATTAAAACAGATTTTATCTATTGCCATTCGGGTGTTCCTCCAGGCTCCCACTTAGGTCCTATTATCTTTTTTTGATTTGTGAATGTCACCAATATATTTAAATTTTGTAATGTTCTATTGTTTGCCGATGATTTGAAGATTTTTATGCGAACTCGGTCTTTGGTTGATGTTGATGTACTACAGTCTGAAACTGAAATAAATAGTTTATCTAGATTCTAGATGGTACTCTGCTAATAGATTGTTTGTAAATATAAGCAAATGCAGTGTCATGTCGTTCTATAGGACTTTTAACCCTAAAATTTCTAACTATTATTTTGATAATAATCAACTTAGCAGGGTAACTTCAATAACGGATTTAGGAGTTATATTTGCTACCAAAGTAACTTTCTGTTTACATTTTGATAACATAATACGTAAAGCCAATTCTATGTTAGGCTTCATTATTCGAATGACAAAGGAGTTTTGTGATATATTTTCATGTGTAAGTCTATTTGTCTCGTTGGTTAGATCACATCTTGAGTATGCTGTGAATGTATCCTTACCATGTACTGCATATAGACTGGAGTCAGTTCAGACGCGATTTACCATTTATACTTTAAGGAAACTCGTCTTTCTCTCTGATCATAGTTAGCCTAGGTGGAGACAGATATATGATCCTGTAAGTGGACGGGTTAATGGTTTAGACCTCACTTCTACCTAAACGAAATCTACGCCAAAGGGAATTTTTATGTACCCATTTCACAGGACTGAATATGGATGATTGTAATTAGTATCTATCTGAAATTTTATTTTCTAAAATATTTCGAGGGTTGCAAATTTGTATGTTACTATTAATTAGGTTTTTTCTTACTATAGAATAGAAGAAAACAATCTTTTGGGTGTAAGTCTACTTTACAAAATTACATTTTTTGTGGCAATAGCGACATCGGGTTTGTTTGGTATGATAAACTATTAAATGACATATATTATCGTTTCTTGAATGTGAATATAAATTTACTGCAGGTTTGTGCCCTCTTGCATTGAAGAATTGTTTTCCGGAATGATTCTAGAATTCCGAGAGTTAAATCTCGCCTACAGTTCAGGTGATCTTATTTACCTCCATTTACCCTCAGAAACTGCCATGGCGACCAACTGCCCCCTGTTCAGCTATGTCGATACAATGAGCTATCAATGGAAAATATAATTTTTTTCCCTCGTACTGATACTCTGTATAAACTAATGTTTTGGTCTGCTCGGTCGACTCCGCCCATATTTTCGTTGTACATCTTAAAAACTTTTGGTTGATCCATCATTTGGTTGAATTCTGCATAACAAACCTAAACCTATTTCGTGACATAGCCTTACAGTACTAGCTCGTTGTATGCATCTTTTGAACTTCCATATAAATGGCGCCTAACCATGCGAATATATCCACTAAGAAGTAGAATGCCCTTGAGGTAGCGCATTTCATTTGGCTGAACATCTCCTTTCCTATTGTGAGACACAGTGTACATATTTGTATATCGTAATAGCAGATTTGTTAATTCTTCATCAAAACATTTTTGAGAAGCTTCAGTAGGTGACATCTGTTGATTACATCCAGCCACATCTTCCCATGTCGGAAAACTGGAAATGAGATCTTTTGACCACTTGAAACTGATGTGCGTTGCTTTATTAACGGTGGGTGACTTGCTAGGCATCTCCATACCAGAGTCTTCAGCCGTTAAATCAGCATTAGCATTATCTGGAGGAAAAATTATATTTTCCTCGGGAATTTCTTCTTCGTCCTTTTCTATTATTCCTCTAAAATTTCATTAAGCGTGAAAGGTTTATTTTTGTACCTAAACAATACATTACATTATTGATAGTACCTAGGTGCTAACGGCTGTTATAAAGGACACAACATTTCAAACGACAATTTAGTACACAAAAATTGCAAAAATTCACAAACTCATTTTAAAATATCAAATTAATATAGCTTCTTATTTAAATTACATTTAGAAATTTAGAAATTTTCACTTTTACTACCAATTATCCATTATTTCCAAAAATTATGTCTCTAAAATATTAGCTACTAGACTCTCACGAGCACTATTAAATTCAAACTGAGTAATTTTATAAAATATCAATTCTTTTTATAGAAAATAGGCCTAACGGGACTTTCATAAAAAAATGTTTCGGACGTGTATAAATCGTGTTTTCGACAATGATTTATGGTGACTTTATAAAGGACAGTGGCTTTATCTGGGTGGTCAGTGAACATTATTGCTCCTTGCCTTATGACTTTATGCCATACAGTTTATGGGATATGGCATGGGGTAGCGTGTTCAAAATTTGTTGAATAATATCCCAATAATTATTTAATTTGACTACACTATGAACCCCGTGTAGTGTTTTATATTTATAATGTTTTGAAATTTCACAATACATAATTTTATGTTAAAATCAACCACCAATTGTTTTATGGAATTCAATTACATACTTCGCTTTCCAAATCATTTATTTGTTAAAGAACAAGAAATGCAAAAGAAATTGTTACGCTGCACGCTAGATGCTAATAAAATGACATGCCCGATGCAGTTTAAGATTGTTGTATGCGAAACTCTAACTCTCCGTTCAAATAAAATTGTTTACAAGAGACAGTCTATTATTTACTTCAGTCTAAAAATGCCAAAGCATTGAAATCCTGTCAAAAATGACGAAAAATTTGGACCCTGTTTCAAGTTAGCCGAAAGTTTCCAGCCGAAAGTAATAAAGTCGATAATGCAGATTATCTTATTAACATTCCAGCCGAAAATAAAACATTTTGTGGTTATCAGCCGAAAGTAAATAGGATACATGGCTCGTAATAAACCATTTTGTAAAAAGTCTTACGTGGAAAACTTTGTTTAACCTAATCGCGGAAAACTTTGGAAAATCAAAAAAATTCACAAAATTGGAATAAACTCAACCTCTAGAGTGTATATCTAAAGTTAAATTGTGTTTATTGGATTTGTCAATAGCCATCGCAGGAAAAAAATTCAGTTCAAGTTTCCCGTGAGAAATCTCGGAAAATTCAATGTTTTTACTTCCGGTACCATTCAATGATTTTACTTCCGGCTGGAACGTCTTTAAAATTTTCAGAGATTTCTCACGGGAAATTTGAACTGAATTTTTTTCCTGCGATAGCTATTAACAAGGCACATCAACAAAATACATCTCCAGGCATAACACTCTAGAGGCGGTGTTTATTCCAATTAAAATATGATAGTTTTTTGGGTGTACCGAGTTTTCCACAGTTTTTCACGAGGAACTTCAGCCAGGTTTTGCCATATATGAATATTAACAAAGGTATTCAATGACAATCATGCATCCTTATATTCCTTAGTAGTTTTTAGGATAAACACTGCCGATCGATATTGACTTCATTTTTTATTTTCGGCTGGGGTAACACAATCTGCATTACCGTTTTTTACTTTCGGCTGGAGTAATACAATATGCATTATCGACTTTTCACTTTCGACTGGCAACTTTTGGCTAACTTTAACAGTATAAAATTTGGTTGGTTCAAAACCACTATTCTCGACTTTTTGAAAGTCCCTGAGTCTGAAAAGCAAAAAAAAAAAAAAATGTCCGTCCGTCTGTCTGGATGTCTAAACCCATGGTATCTCGAGAACGGCTTGTCCGATTTGGAATTTTTTTTCGCCAATCTGTTTCTATGGTCAAGGTGGAGATTTGAAATGCTTGTGAAGACTGTACGTCAAGAGGGTGGAGTACCTCAATACAATTGACCCAAAACACCTGGTTAATGAATATTTACGATTTTTTTTATATATGCTGGTTTGATTATTGAATTGGGCATTGAATTTGGAGTTGATTTGAAGGTTAAGTTAGGGGCCAATTTGCGGGTTGAGTTGGAGTTGAATTAGGAGTAGTGAGCAGTTCACCAATTTTTTATATATGCTGGTTTGAGGATTGAGTTTAGCATAGTATTTGCGGTTGAGTTGAGGGTTAAATTGAGTTCCGTTTGCAGGTTGAATTAGAGCTGAGTTGTTAGATTACGGTTGAGAGAGCAGTTAAACTGCGAGGATTTGTGATTTTTGTTTATGAAATTTTATTGGTGTTCTATATCTTATCCGATTTTGATGAAATTCGGTAATTTCAATGGAAATGGGAGTCTCAAAATATTTTTAGATGAAGTTTTAGAATAAGGCCAATTATGATGAAACTTACCCATTTCTTAACTGATTATGATAAAATTCGACATTTATATTGAAAATGGGATTCTAAAAAATGGATAAAGGTGGATTATTATTATTATTATTACTTGAGGGCCATGTGGGGGCTCAAGCCACCCCGCACTGCGACCTAAAAGATCTTTTGTGCATTAAGCCCTACTTAATTATCCGTCCAGTCAATATTCAAGCTCTTAATGAACCTGATAATACTGCCTAACGGTACGTGATACATACTATCTGGGCTCATTGCTCTCCCTCCTAGATGTTTTAATTATCCGTTCAGCCAATATTCAGGCTCTTAAAGAACCTAATAATACTGCCGACCGGTGTGTGATACATACTATCTGGGCTCATTGCTCTCCCTCCTAGATGTAATAACATTTACTTCTGCTAGAAGAGCGGTAGCATTGGGACTCAAGGACATCGAGAGGGCAGACCCACTCCCGTATATTCCTATCCATGCCTCGTCTACCGTTTTGATTTTACTCTTGCGAGTTGCTGGGACATACTATCTGGGCTCATTGCTCTCCCTCCTAGATGTTTACTGTTGGAAGTACTTCTACACGCGATACATAATATCTGGGCTCATTGCTCTCCCTCCTAAATGTTTACTGTATGAAGTACTTCTACACGCGTTACATACTATCTGGGCTCATTGCTCTCCCTCCTAGATGTAATAACATTTACTTCTGCTAGAAAAGCGGTAGCATTGGGACTCAAGGACTTTGAGAGGGCAGACCCACTCCCGTGTATTCCTTCCCGTGCCTCGTCTACCGTTTTGATTTAACTCTTGCGAGTTGCTGGGAATAAAAAAGTCGCCTGTAAACCTGTAAAACTGGAGGGTGCCTGGTATCCAGAGTCCGCATATATAGACTGATTAACCTATCAGCCATTCATCCATCGGCATATGCTGTTCCACCTTAGATTAGGGATTTTTGTCAAGATTTTCTCCTTTAGCGTCGTACTTTAGCCTGTCACCAAAGGCCACATTCAGCCTAATGGTTACAGTTACCGGTGGTTGCCACGAGGAGGCAGTACGTACACCTGCGCCTACTGGAAGTTTACGGAGCCCCTTCCAATAGACGCCAAACCACCCCATAAAGGTGGATAAAGATGGATAAAGATGGATAAAGTTCTGGAATATAGCCAAGTATCGATGGAACTTGCCTATTTCTCAACCGATTATGGTGAAGGGTTATGATGAAATTTAGGATGCGCCCTGGAAATGAGATTCTAAAATGATTTTTGGAAGAAGTTCTCGAATTTAGCTATTAGAGGTGGAATTTGGCTACTTCTTACCTGATTTTAGTGAAATATAACTTCCGCTTACTTTTTTATAAAGTTCTGTAATATGGCCAAGCATTATTCCATCATTGGATATTTCTTGACCGATTATTTTGAAATTTGATATATGCCTTGGAAATGGGATTTTAAAATGATTTTAAATACAATTTTGGAATATGGCTAAGTATGATGGAACTTGCCTATTTCTCAACCGATTTGGAGGAAATTCGTCAAATGGGTTGGAAACTGCAATCTTAATTGATTTTAAGATTAAATTCAGTTCTGGTATGTGGGCACTGGACACCTTAGCTATTTTTAACCATTATGATGAATTTTGAAGTTTCCAACTAATAGAAGAAAATGTGACAAACAAATTTTTTTTGGATGAGACTGTTAAGTCAATGTGGCTTTTAAATTGTTGACTGATGAGGCTTCTGTAAATCAGGCAGCTATTGTAGTTTCTTTGAGGCAGCGAAAACGTCTATTTCAATTGCCTAACGAACGAGATTATCATCGAAATAATATTCAAGTTGGTCTAAAAACTTTTCTCGCCAATCCTTCCCTTTAAATGTTGGGGTAAGTTTCCTGAGTATCCTGATTGGCCTCCAGAATTTCATTCAAAAATCATTCATTTTAGAATCCCATTTCTATCGCGGATGTCAAATTTCACTAAAATCCGTTATGAAATAGATAAGTTTTATCCTAATTAGCCATTGTTGTACCTGTATATGCACACACCTTGACCAATTTGAACCAAACTTTACACAAATATTGTTTTTCTTGGTTAAGCTGAAGACTGACTTAAGAGATTCAGTTAGGGATTGGCTTGGGAGTAGAATTATTTTGAAGACCGAAGTTTTGATCACCTAATGAGGCTTCAGTCCTTTATATTTTGGAATTGAAGCCATATTATTTTGAATCTTGGCAAAAAATTTCTTGTATGCAACGTACAATCGAAACTATTAAACTGTTTGGATAAACCTAAAAATTCTAATCGTCAGCACTCTTGCAAAACTTCAACCATCGATATTTTTTTTTTTGTAGGGTTTGAAGATTTTGAAATTATTGCACAAGCCTATCGAAGCCAACGAATAAAATTTCATAGAATAGTAGCGCATCACGGTTGATGTCCACCAACAAAAACAAGAATCCCAGTTAATATAGATTAGAAATAAAAAATCAGACTAATTAATAAAATTAATTGAATTCGAATTGTTGATGCAGACAAGAAAAACTCTGATGTGTCTAAATTGCTTTTTATATTGATTTATGGTTGACATCGTCGATGATGTATGGCATTGGTGCCACATTTATCATACAATAGTTGAATTTGTGATAAGTAAATCCTGCTTCCTCACCTTGTTAACCAGCTTACTAATTCATAACTTTTAAATGCTTTCAGTAAGTTTTTAAAAGTTGTAAATTAGTAACCTGGTTTTTACATATAGGTAGGTGCCGAATAAGTATTCCCTGCTGATGCTACTTAAGATAAGATAAACTTTATGATTTATGATTTTTCCAAAGCTGTTTCATATACAGCTAAGATCTATTTTAAGATACTGCCATTTCACAACAATAACCCCAATAGGTTTTAGGTTTCAGAATTAAATTTAAATCTAAGATGTGGTAAGTTTATGTGGAAATGTGCATTTAAGAATTTTTTCCAGAAAATCTCAATTCCGGTGTTCAAAAAGAAACTTTGTTGTACTTCTTCCATGACGCACAACATCTATTTCTGTATACTTTGTGCAGACAGTGTATCATAGACGCTATCAAATAATTTTAATATATATTGTGTATATAAGGTTTCATATAAAATTAAGTAATAAGGAAAAATATAAATAACGAGCCACATTATATAAATCTATTCTGGATAAGTCATGTTAAAAGTCATAAACTTTTATTTATATTTATCACATTTATTTGCTTAAGTATATATATGGAAGACGTTCATATACATATAAGTGTTTTTTCCAAATGTCTTATGTCTTAATATTTAGTTTATTATATATGACAAAATTTGATGGTTTGAAGTTTTATTTTTACGATATATACCATCAAGCGTCATATCAAGGAAGAAATGATATTTTATGATGTCAAATCATAATTTTGAATTATTATTATTGCATTGTCAATATACATAACGAGAGAAATATATTTTTAGATTAAATTCGTATTAATATACGTATAAATTGATTTTGACTGGGTTTATGGCAGATTAAATTGGATGTCCATTCATCTCGAAAATCGATTGCTTCATATCATAGAATCATGTATATACAGCGAACTTTATACAACTAACACAAAAACAAGTTTTATGTATATATGCTCCAGTTAAACTGCTTTTAAACTTATTACTAAAAACCATTAAAGTATTTCATAAAATTTTATTTTTAATTTTGTCTGAAAAATATTTTCCTGTGGTTTTCCCAATTGTTGTATTTTTCTACTGTACCATAGACACGCTTCAAAGAGAAATAATTTTTCGAATTTGTGTGGAAAAAGCTTCAACACCTTTCCCTAATGTTTTTAAAATAAAAATTCCTAAATATAAAAACTTAGAACATCAAAATTTTAATTATTGCCCAGGCCATTAAAATTGTTATACCACAACAAAGGTTTTATAAATTGTATAGAAATTCTATGTTGTAAAATTATGACTCTTTTTTACAATACGGTTACTAGCGATTGCTTCAATTCTGTTCATGGAATGAGTTCTCGTTTTTACAATAGTGTCCTTTAAAAATTAAAAAAATTGAAAAATTGAAGATTTCGACGACTAATTGCAAGAAACCGTAGACATTTTTTACACAACTCGGTAGTAATAAATTCTCGAAATAACGATTCAGGATTCTTGTAACAAACAAAAAACATTGTAGGAAGTTATATAGAAAATTAAACAGCCCTAAATACGTCTAAAAGCATTGATTTGGTTGTAATAACAAAAATTTGTTGTTGTTGCCAGTCTTAAAATTCAAATGAAATTAATTTGTTTTATTTACATAAATTCATCACTCATCTTAAGATTTAAGTCGAAATTTGGAAAAGTTTTTCACAGCCAATTGGTAATCTTAGACACCATCAAAATCACCAATGTAATTACATTTGTTGTTCCAAGTTAGACATTTTATATAAGTTTTGTACACAAAGTTGGAAAAATATTTGTATTGAAAGCTTTCGTAGTTACTTTAGACGTTTTTGAAATTTTAATTTGATTTTTATTTGTTTTGAATTTTGCGAAAATATAAATTAAGGATTGTAAAAAGCAAATTGGGTTTAAGCGATTTCAAATTTTGGAAAAAATAACAAATTAGTATTTAAAACATCTAAATTGTCAAAAAATTGTATTCAAGTTGAATAATGAGTCGAAGAAGATAAAAGGTATATATGTATATTCGGGTTTGCTAATTCTTCTCGGAATAGATTTGAATTTAGAAACAACTCAAATTAAAAATTTGAAGAATCGATTAAAAAATTCGCTATAATTCAATGGAAAAGAAATTAAATGAATTTATTCAACATTGGGCGGATGGTCTCTAACGGCAGATAACAGCATAGACCAGTGCATCACAAAATAACGATGCTTGAACCAAAACTTAAAAAACAAAGCACGAAATGAAGAGTGATTTTTTAGAAGATCCTATATTCAATAAAATACTCTAATACTCTTTGTGAGAAAGTGTATTAACAACTTCAGAGTATGGTGGAGTAAAATAAATTTATAGGGCTGAAACCTCACGTGCATATATACGTGAACTTAATCTAACCTCCAACTTAACCTCCAAATAAAACTTCAAATGATTTTCGACACCCTACTCGACTACAATTCAACCCTTGGGCGTTGACCAACTCAATCCTCCAATCAATATTGTTTAAAAAATACATGCATACATAAGCTAAACTTAGAACAACTCAAGCTCACTTCCAATTCAACCACCAAATAAATCTACATCAGCCCTCAGTAGTCTGCTAATTTATGATTGGTTTTGATATATCCAAGTTCAATAACTCCTTCACTCAGATTTTTTTTCTGATAAAATAATGACCATCCATATGCTTAGTCCTTGGTTGAAAAGACGGTTTTTCGCTGAGTTTTGTCATTTTGTTTGAAGACTTCATTCGATAAGCGTTTTAACCATAGAGCCTCCTTAGGGGTACTAGAAGTGGCCATATATCCCACAGTGGTAGATAAAGCAACGTTGAATATTTTTTTAGCCCCAGGAAATCGATTCTCCATGTTGCATAAATACAAATCAGGTTGTTGACCGTCTAGAATCAGAATCACAATGTCCTTTGCAGTTCCCTTCTCGTATCTCAAGATGCGCTTTTCTACAAGCCAGGTTTTTTTGTAAATCTGCTGACGGAATTTATATCATACTGAATATCTGATCGAAGTGGGCTGTTCTTGATATGGGATTCTTTCCATCTTCATTAGAGACATTACCATTGTAAATTTTTACACCAATTTGTGTTTTTACAGTATTGCTGTTTGCCATCCCAAATCTTTCCAAAACTGTGTTTGTTGGGGATTTAATGACTCTGATTAATTGATAAGGATCCTGCCTCTGTTTAAAATTGTTCTTTATATAAACATCGTTGGGGAAAATCAAAGAACGTCGGCTTATACTGCAACACCTAAAATGCTCCTTTTGTTGCATTGATAATAAGTTCGTTCATGGACTTTAGATCGACTTAATTCAAATTTAGTAAGAACTGCATTTAACTTCTGATTCCATATGCGACAAGTTATGCTTCACCGCCTCAGGACGGTTAGCATGAAGATTTTAAGGGTGAAGATGAAGCTTCGTCAACTGTAGCTGGATTTAGTGTACTATATTAGTGCCAATGAAACGAAATCAATATTCTCAATAGGCTTTGGCTTTCTGATTGAGCGTCTAGTTTCTAAGTTGTCCAAATTCGTTGACCGCCTAGTTGCAAATATCAATCATTTGCTTTCTAGAACTGTTACAGAATCCTGAATCATGGGACTCGTAATTTGATTCCGATTCTGGCGAGACCAACACATTATTTCTTCCTGCAGCTCCGTGTTCAAGTGTATCATCTTTTATCTGAGGATATTCAACTGGCTTATCTGGATTGTTCGTGACAAATGTTTGCTTTACCCCATGCTCCATTTCAGTTTTATGATTTGAAAAATTTTCACATGGCTCGATTCGAACAATTCTTGTTGAAATATTACGTTCCGTTATCTGTTCGCAGCACTTTCATTTTTTGATCTGTCCGATTTTCAGCCATGCACTTAAACTCTTTAATTTTGCAAATAACTCTCAACTCAACTTCAAACTGAACGCCCGGCTCAAACTTCGAATACAATTTTTCGTCTGAACATCTTGGAACCGCGGTATCTTGAGAATGGCTGGTTGATTTGTATTTTTTTTCGCTAATCTGTTTCTAAGCCAATAGAATCTGTTACTTGCCATTACAATTACAAATTAGTGTTGTAGGGCCATGTGGGCGTTTAGCCACCTCACACTGCGACCTAAGAGATATTTTGTGCTCCAAGCCCTGCTTAATTATCCACCCAGTCAATGTTCAAGCTCAATTAACCTGATAATAATGCCAGCCGGTACGTGATACGTACTATCTGTGATCATTGCTCTCCCTCCTAGATGTTTACTGTTGGAAGCGTACTTCTACATACGATACATACTATCTGGGCTCATTGCTCTCCCTCCTAGATGTATACTATATCATTTACTTCTGCTAGAAAAGTTTTAGCATTGGGACTCAAGGACTTCGAGAGGGCAGACCCACTCTCATATATTCCTCCCCGTGCCTCGTCTATCGCTTTGATTTTACTCTTGCGAGTTGCTGGGAATAGAAAGTCGCCTGTAGGTCACCCAGCTTTACTACAGGAAGGCAAAATAAAACTGGAGGGTGCCTGGTATCCAGAGCATATTTGGACTGAATAACCTATCAGCCATTCATCCTTCGGCATACGCTGTTCCACCTTAGATTAGGTTTTTTTGTCAAGGTTTTCTCCTTTAGCGCCGTACTCTAGCCTATCCCAAAAGGCCAAATTCTGCCTAATGGTTTCAGTTACCAGTGGTGCCGCGAGGAGGCAGTACGTACACTTACGCCTACTGGAAGGTTACGGAGCTGGTAGATTAATCTGGTAGTTGATCCCTTCAAAGACATTTTTATTGACTTTATATTTTTACGATTATCGAAAATTAACAGAACCTATGTCATAACAATGAAACGTTTTCCGAAGCAAAAAGCATTCAGTTGGAAAATCCAGAGATCGCAAACTGGTTATCTAGGTAAAATATTAGATAGCTAGCCGATTAGGTTTAAGAGTGATATTTTATTAAAATAACCATCATCATTGTTGCTATTCGATAATTGATATGCAGACTGGCCACATTGCGACTTAAAGAACCGAAAGGAATACAAAACATTGAAATAATCCGAAGTTGAGCCAGGTAAACTTTGCAATGATTAATACATGGCTCAACCTCAACACAAATAATTGTGAGGGGGGAGTTAAGTGAGCCAAATTCCAATCACTATATTTACATGACCAATCGATTATTCCAGCTATTAGACTGGTCAGAAATCGGGACAATTTCTTATTTTCCTTCAACCTAACGCATTTTGTTTTCAAACGCTTTAAATTAGAACGTTTTCTGTACACCCGTAAAATAAATTCAAATTCTCCTAAATTTTTTTAAGCTCTCGCACGAAATGATATCATTCAAGTAGCAATAAAATTTCCAATTCGAAGGTTTCGAAGTTACGATGTTTGGAGTTTTACTCAGCTTTCAATATTGCTTTTACCCCAAGTTCACAACTTTAAAGTTTAAACTATAGTTTCTGTAGAGTATTTTCATACTTATTGTATGTATGAGTATTATGTTTAAGACGGCAGTTGCTGGAATTCCAACTTTTTTTTTTGCGAAAGATTCCAAATACCTCCAAAACATATTTCTTACATTCATGACTAAAATCTACTAAATTTTAAAGAAAATCAAATTTTTTGTTGGGGTCATATGGTACGCAACTCTGCTGATAGTTTAAATTTACCACTAAGCCTAATTTTAAATAAAAACCTTCGAACTGGAGATTTTCCAGATTATTAGAAGATGATTTCATTTCGGGCAAAAGGTATGAGGTTCTATTTCACCTTTACAGCCGACAGCTGAATGCGTGCAACGACGATTTAATTTTTGATCGAAACCCACCCGCTAATGGATTTTTTTTCATTGTCGGTGGAGGTCTGCGTCATCGAATGACCGATATAAAAATCGAGTCCTTTCTTATTCCCATTTGGCATGGAGCCAGAATTGGAATTCTGAAGACATAATAGGTATTGAGATTAAATTAATTTTGGATCTAGGAAAAAGTCTTGAAACTGGGTGCGTTAAATATCGTAATTGTGGTAATTTAGTTTGTACTTGAAAAGATTGGCCTTTACTTAATTTAGATCTCGGGACTTCGTTGATATCAAATTTTCAATTGTTCAACTGTTATTTGTATTTTATTCAGAACCAGAAATCATGAAAACAGAATAATTTGATCCTAATTTGTAAACCACCACTTTGAGCAGAAACAACCAATGCTGATTACCTTTAGGTTCTTTGAACAGGAGTTTTCATTTGTTGCTAAATAATGAGCAACAAAGGCAATAATACAGTGGTAAGGAATTATTAAATCAAAATAGCTCACTTTTTTATTTTTAATTGTACTAAGTTAAGTCAAGAAAAGTAAAACAAGATGTACTTAAAATCAGACATTTACTTTCGAGGGTTGCTCAATTATTATGTGTGAAACATTTATTGAGGTTGAACGACATTTGACTTAGGGCTCGTAAAATACCCGAAAATTAAGTACCCGGGTAACGGGTAGTTTTTTTGCCAAATACCCGGGTACCCGGGTTACCCGAAAAAAAATAGGCAAAACCTGTTTTAACAGGTCTTTTATTGAAAATAGGTGATATGTGTATAATTATACAATTTAGCTTATGTAGATATATGTACGTTCAATAAACAGGTTAATTCATGTGTGATACTCATGTGAGATATTCACTTTTATTTTTATATTTATGAAACAATTCAAAAATAAGAAGCCATAACGTGTAGAAACGGCTAAGTAACTTCGAATTTTTGTAGTAGTTTTCACCTATAACGACCACCAAGGGACCGATTAAATTCCGTCGTTATATCCGAATGTCGTTATAGAAAGGTTACATTTCACCAATAATGACCTCAAGAGACCGTAAAATTTCGTCATTATATCCCTAATGTCATTATATCCATAGTCACTATAAATGAAATCTACTGTATATTTCCCGCTTCTGAAAACATCTCTAAGTAGTCCTTCGTGTAAATTATCCAAAATTTAGATCAGCTTATCTCTTTGCTCGACGTATAAATCTTCCATAGCTCATTATAACCAGTTGTTTCTTCTAGTTCTACCTCAGAAGAGCTTGAACTTTGTTCGGCCTTTCTAATGTTGATTTGCCTCGAGACTAAGCGTAATAAAAGCTGACTAGCTAACTGTTTTGCTGAAAGTTTAGATGCGAAATTTAAATATTCATTTTCTTTTGGATAACTGTCGTGATGCAAATATAGTAATAATGAAATTACTTCCGTTTAGATATTATTAATTTTGCCTTTTTTGCTTAATTCTTGTAGCGTAAGCGGTTCAAAAATAAGTGAGGTTCCTTTAATAATTCTAGACACTTGTCGATTATTTTTACGGGGCCTAATTCACCGAGTGCAATAGTGCAATCGCGATACAATATTTAATTTTACAAATCGATTAATTGTCGAAATAAGCGTGTTCCACCGTGTCTGACAATTTAGAATAAGTTGTACATTTGTGCCTTCCCGCGTTTCTACGTGCTTTTATGATGCGTGGTCCTGTTGGCCATTTTTCAAACTCGCAAAAATGTCCACGTTTGAACATCAATATCTATGAAGTGGAAAGGCCTACGCGTCGGTCTGATACACTGATTAAAAGATAATTTCAATTCCAAAAACGTATGCTCTCGAAAGCTAATATACGTCGAGTAAAATATAAACTATTAACCTAAATGTGAGTGTTGGTACTGGCTCGAGCAACTTTTCTTTAAAGCTCTGTATCTCAGTAGATACTGGAGATAGATCCCCTCGCACAAACAGTTTTTGCTCAAAATTGATCAAGGAATCACCCCTAAAGGATTAGTATTCAAGTACAAGACACCCTGTATATTGAAAATAAATAACGTAAAATTTGCAGGGTTCTTTGAATTTTTTCGCGATACCCGGAACAACTACCCGGGTATTCGGGTAGTTAAAAATTTCGAAAAATACCCGGGTACTCGGGTACCCGATACCCGAAATACGAGCCCTAATTGACTTGAATTTGGTTAACAACTATTTGGTTACCTATTTAGCACACTAATTTTAGAAGCTAAAATTAATTGCTCAGTTTCCAAAATTGCTAAAAAAATCTTGCAATCTTTAGCTTAATTTGTTTTGCTTGAATCAAAGTTGAACACAAAATTAATTGTGTTGAACAATTTTTAGGTTATGAATTGAAATTAATGAAGGAGGCTGCATGGAGAATATATTGCTCAGTTCATACTTTCAAATTTTTTTTATAAGTGGGTAGCTTAAAACTGTTGAAAATGTATAATTCTCCATTTATATCAATCTAAATAAAATGGAGTTTTTCTAAATTGCTGACAATTTAGAGCAAGTAACATAGTAAGGTGTTTTTTACAAGTTGCTCATTTTATAAATATGTTGTTCAGTTTTATATTTTGATATCTTCCACACCACACAAAATTCTATTTTTGATTTTTTGCTAAGAAATTTTTAATAATTAAAACTATGAAGCTCATGAAGTTGGTGGCTGGATAATTTTGTATTGAATATTAAACTGGATGAAGCCCTCTTGAGATTTTTTTTTTTAATTATCGAAAACATACACAACAGTAGCTCAATTTCGTAGACTAAAAATCCACACACATACAAGATTTTGTAGGCTCAGCTGGACAGATAAAACCCACGTAACATCATTTAAGCCAAAGGTCGCCTTAGTAATTCGTGCGTGTTGCTCAATCTTATAATTTTTGACATCCGCATTATAGAACACGATAAATACGACCAAGACGCGGTAATTACATCTAAACTAGATTGTTAAACTAAATAACTATTTTCAATGTAAACTTTAGATTAATTAGTTTTGCTCAAAATTAATATTCCTATTAATTGGCTTATAATCTGGGCTTTCAAATTTTTATTATTCTCAAAAAGCTTGATTAGGTAGTGCAGTGGTATTGAGAATTTATTATCTTTTTGACTGATTTGAACACACATTTTTAATGGGGATCAGTAGCTCAATTTTTGAAATTAAAAATTCGTGGCTTCTACATACAAAGTGCGATAGTTTGGCTTAATTCTTTAGATATACTAAAAACGTTCAGCTCTTCTTTTGACTGATTTCTATTTCTTTGTAAACAGGCCATTTTAGAGATGAGCTCATTCCAAACGCATCATCCATAATTTCTTTTGTCCCCAACTTTCGATTTTGGACTAATTTTATTAACGAGGCAACATCTTTATTTTTTTAACGGTTAATTTTTCTTTAAGAAGTTTTAACGTCTATGGTCAATAATAGTTGCCTGTTCCATTAAATTTTTAACAATAATGCTGAAGTCGCTACAGCTTTGGGTGTTTAAATTTATCTAGAGCGGTTTAAGAATATTTTATAGCTCAACGGCATTGCTCAATATTCGTTCATCCCCATATTTTTAGCTGGCGAAGTGCTGTTTTTACTAAGGAACAGTTTCAACGTACACTCTAAAGTACTCCATCGGATATGGCTATCTGAAAAAATATTCAGTTCTTTATACACTATCTAACTCTATAATGTGTTTGTATTTTTATAGAGTTGCACCCATCATCATGGACTTTCAGATTAATTCCAAGAAGTTAAAAAAATGGCACGGTGAAGTCTTGAAATTGGATTTTGCAACCCCGGGAAATATTCACAATATTCCCGGGAAGCGGGAAAACTAGTAATTTCTTAAATTCCTGGGAATTCCATCCCGGGAATTCCCGGTGAGGCAAGCCCTAATCGCAATGTGAGTGGTTCTTATAAATAATCTTAAACAATAAAAATAATTTAGCAGAAATTCCATAACCGTTAAAGTGTGCTATATAGTAGTTGATTACATTGAAGCTATTTAAAAAATTAGAAGAGACAATTGATTATCTCCGCAAGATTTTCACCTTTTGCTGATTTATCCTCTTACTGAATTCAAACAAATTTCAAAAAGCTTTTTCTTAATTTCTTTAATAAACTGTTCACTTTCGAACTTCACAATACCCAAAAGCTCTTTAAAAAAATGAAAAACTACAACAATGTTAAAGCTTTGAAAATTTTACGAAATTAAAAAGCTTCTGAAAGTGTTAAAGTTAAGTTAATTTGGAATCAAAGCCTTCATTACACAAAGGTTGACATGTTTCCATGTTTTATATTTACTTCGAAAGGATTTTATAGAATATTAAAAAAAATGTGTAACTAGCTTTAGAAAACATAATAAAAGTTTACTTACAAAATTCAAGTATTTGTAAAAGTTGGATTCAACCCACATCCTCCTTTCTTTCCAATATAGTATAGTAAAACCATTTTTTTTGGAAATGAGTTTTTAGAAAAAACTAATCGAACCCATATTCACAAACCCTAAAATTAATTATAAATTGTTAATATAAAGATGTAATATCACAATTACGTATATTAAACTATCAACAATATAATATTTCGAAATAACTGAACATTAAACTTTACAACATAATATAGTTTGTGGTTGTGGTGGTAATGAACACACACACACACACACACACACACATTGTATACATATATGATACACGATATAAGAACAATGAAATTAATTCGAACAGTACCAGGAAATTTTTAGTGATTTTTCATCCTACTAAATAAGAACAAAGGACAAATCAATAGAATATTAAGTTTCAAAAGCTCGCTCCATATAAACAGAATTTTTAATTAAAGTCATTTACAATTTTAATTAAAATTTTAATACGACAAAATCCATCGATTGATATTCGATTGTTATTCCCAGAATTTATTCGATTCTTTTATTCATAATTTATGTTGTTTGCAGTATAATTACCGGTGAATATGATCTCTGCGGTTTTCGGAAGTTAATCTATTTTGTAATCAGTAGAATTTAAATTATAAATCAGCCACGAGACATTTAAAACATAATTCACATAAATACATAACTTAATGCCATATAAAAACGAAAAAGCATGTTTTAGACAAATTTTTGGTATCATGCAATTTAGAAAATCTTGGTAATAAACATAATAGATAATTTTCTAATTTATCTCATGATGTTAAGAATTTTTTTTTAATTTATTTTAAACAATAATTTTATGTTCTGTGCACAAAATCGTTTCCAACAAAAATGAAATACATAAATTGTAAAAGTTAATTGTCGACTCCAAACATTTTTTGGCAATTAAACTTTTCTCGTAGATTTTTTTTTTTTAGTTATAAAAATAAAATAATAAACCTAACTGACCACCTTTCTTTGTGCGGACCAACCAAAAATAATAGCAATAATAATAACAACAAAAAACAAAATTTAAATTGTAAACTTTAAACATTTTTAAACAAAAAAATGTCACACCAAAAACAAAACAAAAAATTGAAAGGAAACTGGAAAGTCAAACCCAAATAAAAAAAACATAAAAAAAAAACTTTTCCAATGAAATAACAAAGGGACAAAATTTCCAAAAAAAAAAAAATCAATAAAGAGAACAAAAAAAAAGTTTCAGCCACAACACAAAAAAGGAAACAGCAGACACAAAAAAGTAAACCGAATAAGGGAAGCATATCTATTAATCAAACCTCTATATATACCTCCGTCGCCTATAAGTTTGCGCTGGTCACAGCTGGATAAATTTGATTGATTAAATTTCCCGAAACAGCAACACACGACAGAATTTTAAGGAGGGAAACTGAAATTTGCGACACGTACTGAGCAAAACAAAAATTGTCCTACGAGTGTATAAGAACCAGACAAACACCATGTAATTTTTTATTTAGCTTAATGTATGTACTTTAAGTAAACACAAAAGGAAATGAATTTTCATCAATTTAATGTTTTAGGTTATCGGATATTGAGCTACGTTTCAAAAAAAATTGTTGCTCAAAATATTTTCTCATTATAATCTAAATAATTACGTTGCCAACAAGCGGAATAAAGAAGATTGAACCAAATTTGAATAGATTTTGATTATTATCGTCATTAATTTGATTTCACCGCGCTTTTTTTTTGTGTTTGTTTGTTAAATACGTCGTATAATATAAAGCTCTTTAGAGTAAAAAAAACAACGATTTACAGGATGATATATTACAACGAAGCTTTAAGATATTTTAAACAAAGTTTTGGAACAAAACATAATATGTCTCCCCGTATATACAACAAAGTAATTTATTATTCTTATTATTTTGTCTTTAGCGTATAAAATAAATTTGGGGCACCCCCATCGTGTTCTATATAAATGTACAGAACATACACAATCTAATGCGAAAATGGTTATTTTTCGATTTAAATAATGTTAAATAAACAACTGTGTATATGTATGTTAATGTGTATATAATAACACCACCCCCCGTTTAACAATTTTTTTCTATTTTTTTACAAGGATAGTTTTGATAACGAACGGAAATGAATTTTTAGATAACTATTGTTCATGATTGATGTGGGTGGTAATTTTTTGTTTTGTTTTTCGGTTCCATAAATAATTCATGTGGCATTGCCGGTTTGATTGAATGTAACTATTTTAGTTTTAGAGAATAGTTTCTAAATTGTTTTATTTTTATCAATAATTTGTTTTGTTGATGCAATTACAATATATAATAAATATTAATTATTATACAATATGTTAAAGAATGCATTTTAATTATGCTGACATAAAGTAATGCAGGTGTTTTACACAAAAGCGGGTCTATAGTAGTACGTCCTTGATTTGACTACTAAGGCGTAAAGTAGGACGGTAAAATGAATTGTGAAATAGTTAGGGATGCCTTGAGCCCCAGAAAAGGGTTGCATAGATGAAAAGATAAAAAATAAAAAAAGTAAGTACGAGTAAAAAATGGCTGATTTAAATACATTCGATGGCTGAGAAAAATTTCAATCAACTTTTTCTAACTCTCAAACAATGCGACACACTCTTATGCCAATAACTGTTAACTCACCTCCACAGCTTGACGGCCGGCAAAATTTAAAATTAGGGTTTTTCAATGCAATTAATTATTTTTAACAAAAATTTCTAAGAATAGGTGGTAATTTTACCAAAAATTGGATTTGCCAGGACTTCTCAAAATGTCACAATAAAAGGCACGTAAATAGTTTTAACCATAAACTTTTAAATTGATTTTATTTTTTTATAATAATTTTGTGTTTTTGAATAAGTCGACCGTCAACAAAATAGAGTCGTAAAAACAGCATTTAAAATATGTTACAGTATTGTGACGTATACATGGAAGTTGAAGCGAAGTTCAATATGACGCGGAATTTCAACCCGTTGCAAATTTACGAGTTAATATTTGATGTACATGCATTGTTGATGAATGTCAATAGATAGTTTATCATCCCAATCAAACTTAAGGGTCCATAACTTCTGGAATAATAATTTCATTGAAATTGTCACCGGCGACACCCAACCAAGCGGATAAAATTTTTTTGAAATTTCTGATAGTAACTTGCGTTTTATTGAACTTTCACTTGATAGTTGACTAGTGATATGGAAACAAGAGATGTCTTTAGTAGGACTCCAACGCAACTCAAGAGTTTTAACGATCATAGTCTCATCCTTAAAATCTAGGATGGAAGGATCCTTCATTGCGTCCGGAATTATATGCAGAAATTGTATCGAATTTGATTTCCATTTTGTCAAATGTAGACCGGCTTTCCCGAGGACTCAGTAGTGCATCGTTTAACGACACTCTTGAAGATAATTTCATGAGCTATCGAACACGACTCGTAACTTTGTTGTGGTACTATCGGCCTTGATGAGGCCATGATGAGGTAAGTAAAACTGGTCTGAATGTTTCATCTGTCATCTTGACGCATCAATTCCATGTGTTCGAGCGATATGTAATCTGCCATGATTTTTTTGTACTTAATTGCCAGATCTTCGTCTCTCTCGAAACTGCGTTCCATATTAAGAAGTCTTTTCTCAGCAGAAGTACGAGAATGGTCCAATACTGGTTGAGGAGATTTAAACGGAAGCCGGCCACTGTATCTGCCTCCTCGTTTCGCTGGATCGATTTAAGAAACAAGGATTAACACGTTTGTTCATCAGGTGAAAGTATTGCTGCCGATGGAATCTCCTCCAATTTCCAAAATCGCTGAACAGTACGAGCCATGTCACGACTGCCGAAAAATATAACGGTTTTTAATTCGATGTTTTTTAACGTAACATTCGCGGATTTTAACAAGCGCTGTTGGTATAACTGTGAAATACTCGGGTTAGTTAATTTTTGATTCACAATCTTGTTGTTGCAGTTCGCTATAGTGGCTAAGGCATTACCTTGGTACCTAAGTGGTACTTTGGATGGTGGAATCTTTGCGTTGAATTCAAATGTTTTTCAGGGGAAGCATAATGTTGATCAATGATAGCTGATGATGTCGATGGAGTCGGTTGTACCAATGAATGTGGTTGGGCCGGGTATGGTGTGTCAATATGTAACATGGTATGATGTAGCTGGTTGCACTTTCTACATATCCCTGGTTCAAACAGATTTGGCACTCAGAAAATTGTATTACAACCTATTTTGTTAGTACAAATAAGCTTTTGCTACTACAAATTGTTGTTTTGCTAGAAAGATTGTGCATATCTTCTCCTTTCATTTAAACCCTCTGCAAGTTTAAATCTAAACCCTGCCCTGGCCGAGGCATCTACATAATTATATTCAAGATTTTTATATAATTAGTGGTAATAACGCTTCTTGTCTATTACGCTGAAGAGCAAATTGAGGGATACTAATTTATCATCGGCTAGAACTGCTATCTCATTGAAAAAAACTTAAATTGAACATTAACCTTGAACAGGAGTAGTTTATCAAAGCACTTCAGCTTTTATGTCTCCCGCAAGAGATACCAACAAAGGCAGTATTTACCCTACTTGACACTCGCATTTAATATAATATTAAAAATGTCTTCAATATTATACAACTCCTCTAGCTACCTCATTCCTACAAACCTTTGCATTTATTGATCTAAATGAAACTAAACCAAGTCTAACGCTCTATATAGCATTTCTAGCCTAAAATATGTACAGTACGTAAAGACTTCAATATATCAAGCAGACCTGAAACTAAGTTTTATAGTGAAGTTAAATGTCGAACCGATACGTGCGTCGGCAGACTGAAAATTTACTAAAGATTTTCATGTAAACTGCAACCCAACCGAAAATTGCCACCAAAATGATAGCCAAATTAGTCCGCCAACATTACGATGGCTGAATCGGTTTTATTTTTCAGTGAATATGTAAACTGTGGCCGACCGAAATTGCAGACATAATAAAGCTCAATTTAGATATTATTTTGGTCAAAACGAAAATGATTAAAAATGGCCCACAAATTTTCAATATAATGAAAAATGTGTGGCTCAATAAATAAACTGTGGATGCTTATTTTTGGGGAATGTATATGACCACCACTTACTTTAATCAAAAAAAGTAAATTTAGTTAAGAATAATTATTTATTGTACTGTAATCACACAAAATATTTTTGTACGACACGCCGTAACTTTTTGAAAGACATACACGATGTTCTCTTTGATTGTCCAACAGCAACAGAGCGATTTTTCTTTTTTCACCGGTGTAATTTTTTTTTAGTCCGTGTTGCATATGCTGGCTTGGACGGGCTTATATGGCCGGCAGTCGTAATCGGATATATGCTTTGGGCTCGGGCGAATAGAATCGTTGCGAAAAGATACATGCATTGCTGTTTGCAAATTTCTATGTATGACATGCCACGCCGCGTCGTTGGACAAATGTCACACAAGACATGTTACAGATCGGTAGCTGTTTGCGTTGTTGTCTCTTTTTATGGATGCTCTTCGAAAAAGTCACCAGCTAAGCGAATCGTTGTACTAAAGCTTGTTTGGCTGATGATGCATTAACATTTATTTTCCTTGTTGTTCCATGGTGTACGCGATGATATCATTCGATGAGGCCATTTCCTCGTGTATGATAAGCACTCGTTCTGAAATGGTGAGTTTCGGAAGTTTCATGATTTCGTCGAAGAGATGCGAATCAAATTTAGCGCCTCGATGCGTTGTAATTTTTTTGGAACACCATATTTCGCTATCCAACCAGAGATGAATACATTTGCAACAGTTAGTGCTGACATCAAGGTCGGTGTATTAATTTCTCTAACGGCGAACGTGTGTGGTGTCCAATTTTCGCACATCGGTACATTTCAGGCTTCTAACATATTTTGCGACACCGGTCTGAATTTCAGCCCAAACGAATATTTAATTTAATTTAGCGTTTTCGAGCATTCATTCTACTTCATCATTGTTTCGTTGATCTTCCGCCAATTTTTCGTAATCGATCTCTGCAGTTGAATAGATGCTTTCGACAAACATTTATACGTGGGTAATACCGGTGGTTATGTCCGATGTAATCGAGTTACTCCACTTGATAATCATTGGCTTTTTCGATCTTTTGTGCAAAAGCAAAACTTATTATCGGTATATAGGAAGAGACGTGAGCTTACGATCATACGTTATAGTGCAGGTGCCTGGAATCATTTTGAGTATAATATGGTTTGCAACATTTTAGTTGCTCGCCCATCGTCGGAAATTGAAACGCTTTAATGAGTACAATTTTTGTGGGCAGTGGCAAAAGCCCTCTTGATACGGAATATCCGAATTATAGATTCCCACTTCGCAATATCTATTGGCAAATTGTTTGTACGAACAGATCTTTATGATGCTCTTCGGGGGTCACTAAGGCGATGCACAAATCATTGACAAAACCGAACACCAAATCGGGGCCATGGGAAATATCGTGAATTAAACGTTGAAAATTCAAACGTCATGTTAGGCCACAGTTTTATTTAATTCACACGGCTAGCTTCCAAAATAAATTTAGAAACTAGATCCTACGACACATACAATTTCCACTCTTGAAATTTATTTTATCATTCTTTTGCCGAAACGCCCGATTAATCTTTGGTTGATCGATTATTGAATTTAGCAGATATAGATCCTACTACTTTTATAAGTTGGCCTCATTAATGTCGTGCTTCCTTTGATGGACTTCACCTAATTTCAAGTCTTATGCAATTTGCCGTAATATGTCGAAGTCGAAAACTTGTAGCTTCAGACTCCAGAGATCGCTGATACCAAACCGTTTTTCTGGTCCGGCAACAGTTATTTGTTCATAGTTTTGGATCAATATTACTGTTTTGTATCGGTAGAACCAATGAGAGACGCTATTCAAAAAACATTTTCATTTCAAAATATTTCCTCCAGGCCAATGTTTCATAAAGATGTACATCGAAATTAGGACTGTCATATACACGAAATTAGTTTCGCTTTATGTAATATGGCCCACCAGAGCACTAAATTCTCACCGTATTATCTCATTTTCAGTCCATAGTTTTTAGGTCGTATAGTTCTTATCACGAGATTCTTCGTAGAGGTCTTGTAAATATCGGGCTAGTGTATTGCAATGTCGAATACTGACCGACTCTATTTTTAGATGGAAATAACATACTGAGAAGACTTATAGATCCTGACAAGAGAAGCTCAGAGTCCAACCGTTTAAGCTCGAAGTGTTGTTCAAAGCGACAAAGCGCAAACACATAAATTTAGTTCGTTTATCTTTTCAAAAAGCATTAAAATTGTTGGTGCCGTATAGCTAAAGAATTATCAGAGAAAATGGAAAATCGTTATTCGGCCTAATTTTGCTGCGACCAATAGCCCTAAAAGAGAAGTTACCCGAATTAAAATTAAATGAAAAAGTTTGCACACCCAAATTCACGCCACTATTAATCTTGATAGCTAAGATGGGACACAGCATCGTCTACAGTTAGTTAAGTCGGTTAAAGCACATCCAATCTAGTCTAAATCGATTAAATTATTCTATGACGGTGTCGGAGGATTTATCAGAATTTAAGGATAAAACTCAACAATTATTGGATATTTTGGATCGCATAATCAACTAGCAATTTTCGTTGGATGAGGAAATGGTAAGCGCTAGCTGCAAATACCCTTTATACAATTAATCATCAACAGCCAGATGCTAATTTTGAGCAAGAATTTTATGAAATCCAGCATAACGGACTTTCTAACCCAGCTTTATATTTAATCAAACTAAAGCTCACCCATCTTCCAATTACCGAAAAGGTTCAGACCGTCCATATTTCTACGGATGCGGGAAACTTGGTACCCTATGAAATCGAATTATGTAAGGACCAAAACCAAAGGGGAAACGTTGGTCGGATTGCTACGAAATTTCTAACATATAGCAACTATCTGTGGTTGAAGCGGCCGTCAACACCGATCCCGAGTTGGAAACCATGATAACAAATCATCGGATGTAATTCCATCTCATTCTATTGCAAACCCGCTTCCAGTACAAATCATAAAGAGAGCGTTTCGGCGCAGATCACTTAAATACTGGACAACTCGTCATCGCATTTAAACTTTTATTCTAGGAACCTTAATTACCTCGAGAAAAATTAATTCCCTGTAAATGAAACTGATGGACGACCGTTTACAGATGTATACGTATTTTGAATAAACCATATTGTGGATTATTGGATAACGGACATAATATATCCGTCTGAAACTATCATAGGCCACATTAAAGTTCCCATATAATATGGGGTCAGATTCACGATATTAAATTATACATCTCGCCGAATTTAGGCCAACAATTATATTTGAGAATTAAATTTGAAATTAGTTTGGTTTTAAAATCCACGTACCCAAACCAAATCAAGCACCTACCTCTGCAAGTTAACTAAAGTCAGATTGATCGGTCTGTATTGTTTTCTTCTAACAATCTTCTATAAAAAATTTATATGCGATCATTGTAACGGCCAGCAATTCACTAAAAAATGTATTTGTTTTTGAAGCAATTCCTTAGTGCTACAAATCATAGGAAGATCCTACACCAAAGAGAAGAGATCTCAATAATTAAGCCAGGCGGCGCAAACAAAACAAAATTAGTTGAATAGTTAAGTTTTAATATCTTAAATGTTATACACCCCCAGACAACTTTCAGTGATAACAGCAATTCAGCCTCGGTTTTTCCAATTTGTTTGCTTTTAGCTTATCTAGCAAACTGATTTCGATCAAGCAGATGTGAGTTGATTCAAGCAGAGCATCGGCTAGAGCAAATTTGTCTCTATCTGACGTTGCCTCATTTGGAATACAGTAGTCATGCGGTAAATATAACGATGGGTACCGTGTCTACTAAAGAATCGGAAGCTAAATTAATATTTTCTTAACTTCTGGTATAATTTACTCGGTTTTGAGTCTACACTTAGTTTTGTGCATCGCTGAATTATTTTTGCTGCGAGTCGGAGTAGAAATCGATTATAATTGGCTTGAAGTGCAATCGGCAAACGACATTTTTTTGTTATCAACTGTCACATTATTGCTAAATTCTTAAGTTTATGTTGTGTGATTCGTGTTTGTGTGATTTCGGTTTTATGTTAATGTCGGGGGCATCTAGTTGTTTTTTTTTACAGTGGTCACTGTTATATCTCATTTAAACTTTTATTGCATACAAAACACAAAAATAGTCTCCTTCCTAAAATTAAATTCGGTATTGACTTCGGAAACTGCTACAAATATTTCATTAGTACATGGTATCAGTTCGTTAGAAACAATTTGTACCAAAAAAAAATATTTTATCAGGAATCTGCCACTAGTTTGACCCTTTAGGATTTTGTTCACGAATGATATTGGTTGTTGAATTTATTTTGCAAACGATTTGGTTCTTTACAATGTAGGTTGGGATCAGTGATAACGCTAGAAATTTTATTGGTGCTCGTTCTGAATTAAAAGAGTTAAGAAATTTATTTCAAGAACAAACATTTCAGAATGAAACAAAAATATTTTGTAAGAACATAGAATGGGATATAATTCACCTAAGATGTCGTAACTTTGGTGGCTTGTAACAATGTGTATTAGAAAATGCCAAGTGACGCATGAAATGGGTAATATTTCATTTTGTCTTAATTCACGACCATTAACAGCATTTTCCTGGTCAATTTGTCATTGCCTGAACCATCGTTACTTGAGTTCAATATTACTAAACTATCCGGATAGCATGTCTCACTATTCCTGCTTCAAGGTTTCTGGAAAAATTATGGCATGCTAAATACTTGAATAAGCTCCAGAAATGTTATAAGTGGCAAATAGCCTCATTAATTACTACGCATAACGACAAAATTCTTTCTTTAAATTGGTTACTGGGTGGATTTGGGAGGGGATATGAAAAATATTTATTAAATATTTCGAGAAAACCATTTCATACCTTGGTAAATTTAAATATCTTGATGTTCGAATCTAAAATGGAAGCTAAATGCTTCTATATTTTTCTAAAATACTTTTTTTCAATATTTTCTATGCCCTTTCTAATTATACAATACATAGAAGTTTTATGATAGGATAACTTAGATCGAAATTCTATATTTAAACAACCTTACATATTTCAGTTTTCTATGAGCATCGATCATTTTCAAATACAAAATTGGAACAGCTGAAATAATCATTACCATAGTTTTAACGAGAGACAATGGAATAGTATACTACCAGAGCCTTCTAGAGTATAGAGCCATAATCATTATGACGTATTTTTTAAGAGCTTTTTTAGTGGTATAACTTTTCACTGATTTCCATAGGAATTCATAGTAAAAATGACGTTTTTTAGCTTCAAGTTTTTCAATGATAAAAGCAAAAATGTTACAAAATTTTTATACAAAAGTGTTCTACATATCTTTAGCAGCAATATACAAGAAGGGTATATTGGTATTAAGTAAATATTAATTGCAAAATATTAAAATTTAAATTATTTCTAAAATATATTTTTTGAACTTTCATTTTAAAAAATACATCAAAGCTGGCTCTGACGAATTAAAATAATACTTGGTACATTTATCGTTAGTTTTACAAGTGTACGTTAGATGTCTCAGATTTATACAGAAAAACGCGAAAAAAATTATTTAATCACACAATTATGACACGTTCTTATTATTTTGTGAATTTGTTTTGCTTTTCCTACAATTTTTAAACTCAAATTTCCCCAGGTGGAAATTTTTGGTACGATTTTTCAAAAATTTTCACTGCCATCTATGCAATGTATATTGACTTAATGCACATTATTTGTAGTAAGCTTTTCTTTTTAATTTGACCAGAATGCTGTTGTTATGAACTTTTTTTATATTTTGGTTTAAATAAATCAGTTATTACAAGAAAATGCAAACGATTTACTTAAACGAGATTTATATATGTTGAAATTCAAACATTTATGAAAATATTTCATAATTGAGAATTTGCAACGTTTTCATTTACAAATTTGTCTTTGGAAAAACAATGATTTCCCATATGTTTTATGTGTTTTACTATGGGAATTTTAGTTTTTTCCTCGTTTCTAATTCCTTTATAAAAGCTTCGTTTTTTACATTATGGCTTGTATAATCAAGGTTGCTTTGATACTACTGACAAGAAAGCTTGTTAGCACTATACTATTCAATGTTACAAGCTTTTAGATTTAAATTAATATTTTCATGAACAAACGTTATCATATCAAACGATCTTAAGTTTATGAGTGATGTTAGGACTGCGCTTTTAATTGCACTACAAATTACTTTAATTGAAAAAGCTCCTCATCTTTTGTTGTGATCAGTCATAATTTAAATTCTTCTTCAGTAGCCCGTAGCGTTATAATAACTAACTAACTAAAGAAGTTCAACATTAAAGCTTTTATTCCACCTTGTACATTTGATTAATCAATTTGGATCAATTCTGTCTCATTACATACCAAAATGTAGCGCTTTTATTAATTGTGACATCTACATAAAAGCAAATTTATGCAAGTTCTCGTTTTAGGGCTTCGGATTTATCCTGAAATCTTTTAAAATGGTGCTTGAAGTTTTATGTTACGTCAAAAAAAATCCTAAACGGAAAATGGGAAAATTAAACATGTTAAGATAACATAAACTTTTTCAACCAAGAGCTTTTATTTTATTATTTAAGTTATTCTTGATCAGTAATTGTACTATTTTGTATTAACTTTGTTGTACAACAGGTCGAATAATTCTGATTAGCTTCCCATCGAAATTTGTCTAGATCTATCTTGAAAGCTAAAAGCTTTTTATTTTGTTAATATCACAAACCAAAGTTTTTCCTTTTTCTGTTTCCTATGCAATGCTTAATTTATTGCAAAATTTAGAAGATTTAGGATGAGGCAACTGACAGTTTTATTTGACTTTTGCAAAAATTCTTTATATAGCTGAGGAGCTTTTCATTTTGTTAATATAAAAAAATCGGAGCTTTTTACTTTATGTGAATGAGTTATATCAGTTTTTTTCGAATTTTGTAAATATTCTTTATATAGCTAAAACCAATTATTTATACAGCTTTAATTATTTATGTAGCTCATTAAGCTCCATTATAAGGTGCAATTTGAGGAAATTTTTACAATCAGATTTCTTGATAATATTTTGATAAATTTGAGACTAACCTTTTCAAGGATTTGAGTTTAATGTTTATTTTTCTAGCTATTTTTAATTCTGATCAACTAGGTCTTCCTAACTTTTCATATTTAAATTTAGCAGTTTTGTGAAATAGTCTTAATGACCTTTTAAATTTAAGCTCATCAATGTATGTATGTATATCTGTGTAAAATAAAACAATTCAAGTCAAATTTATATGAAATAATTTATAAGACCTATCCAACATTTATATTGAGCTTTTATATTTTGAATTAATTCGCGAGAACTAGAAGCTCTAAAATAAATAACTGAATAATTTTAATAGAATATAATACATTTAATGATGAGTGGGGGAGAAGGATTAGTTAGTCCCTCCTAATGAACATTTCTATACCAAATTGTGAATTGGTCGGCTTTTAAAACCATTGTTTTGTGCTTAAAAAGTGTCTTCTTTTAAAATAGGGAGACTCAGAAATTAATTAAGCTGGCTCTCCTGCTAAATATTTCTTGATACATACCATACAGTAGCGAACAAGCAGATTTTTTATTAGAACAAGTGAAAATGTTTACCTCTTTAAAAAAAATTCAAATATTTATAAAAGTTAAAATAAAGTCTAGCTTTAATATTTTCAAACCAAAAAAACTCTAACCACATTGAAACAAAATTTAAATTTTATAATTTCGTTTTCAGTGGTTAGAGTTTTTGGGTCTGTATAAAAGCTTTTTGGTACACTTTTCACTATAATATTTAGACTATTCAAAGATTTCTTGCCTATATAATATTTATTGTAGGTTAATGCCGAATTTAAACTGCTTAATATTTGAACTGTTTAGTGTTTTAACATGCATAACCATTTCTGGAGGCTAAAAGCTTTTTGAAACAAAACATCTTTGAAGATTTCTGGATTTAGTTGGCCTGAAGCTCAGAAAAAATTAAATATGTACTATATCCAAATATAATACGCTTTCATGGTTCTCAAGAAAAATCAAAAAAACCTAAAGATGTTTATCTTATTTTGAAGCACTAAGGTTAAAAGCACTCAGGTTTAAATCAAATATTAATTTAGATGCCAGTTTTTAGATTCTATTTTTATCTCGCCTGGGTGGTACACATGTTCCAGCCAGATATATTTTGTATTTACAAGAATTCTAGTTTTCACTTACACACCCAATTTATGTTAAACAATATTTAATAAAATATTTTCACGGTTATTCACATAAACTCATCGAAGTGTATCAAAATCGACCTGACTTCCAAGAAAATTTAACTTCATATAAGTAGCTACACAAAACAAAAAAAAAACAAATTGATCCCAAAAAATTTAGCACATTTATAACTGATAAAATGTAATCGTATAAATAAAATTATTTGGCCTGGAAATAAAATAATCTTGTTATTTTGTTCAACATTCACTTGAATGAATTTTATGTACACAAATTTCCCTATACGCTAAAAGCTTATTTATATTATCCAAATAATTTTTTCTTTTATACAATTTTAATAATTTTTTCGACTCATTTTACTAACCTTAAAAACTTTGTATTTCATTTTATGTACCAAAGATATTCGAGTACATATGCGATTTATTCCTCATCGTCCTCAAGTTTTTTTTGTTAGGGTGTATTCGTCTAAAAATACAACACATGTTAAATCGATTTGAAAATATCAAAAGTTGAACACCAAAAATGCGATAAAGCTTTTCAAGTTAACATTTTACTTATAGGATACATCAAAAAATGTATCCACATTTTTTGTTGTTGTTGATACATTTACCCAACCAAACTGAAAAATCGCCTAAGCGTTTAGATGAAATAATTTATTTACAAATAAATAACAACAAAAAAAAAATAAAAATTATTGATTCTTCTAAAATGGATTTATTTTGTCTTCGTTGTGTTTTGACCGGGAAAAATTGATTTTTTTTTTATTTTATTTTGGTACTTTAACCCAATATTTATATATATACAACGTGTGTTTCATACATTCGTGTTCCTCAAAATTTCGAAATAAAACCAATATTCCCATGCTGTTTCCCCTTACTAGTGGCAACACTGTTTTATTTATACATAATATATTATTATATTACTGTACATGACGTACGGTGAAAATTCTCCCACACAAAACAAAAACAAAAAAAAAAATCGTTGTATACTTTTTCACTGTGGTTCCTACCTTTGATGCCATCCACCCAATTCTTATGTGAACGGATTAAGTATTTTTTTTGTTACTTTTTGCTTTCCCACCCTTCACTCCCCTTTTAACCTGATCTATATACATATATTTTATGTTTTATCGGTACACACACACACATAAATATAAAAGCTTTATTAAGCTTTTTTTAATTTTTCTTTTGTGTAGAAGCGAGAATAAATTTATCTGTGTGTATAATATATATATATATGTATATACCGAAGTTTAATAGATGATGACTTTTTTGATGAGAAAAAAGCTTAAAGGTGGCACACACAAAAAAATTATATGGTTTCATTTATTTTAATGGTAACTGGTGTAGAAAAGTCGGGGTTTCCGGATGTATGAAGAAATTAATTTATTTTTTTACTTTTTGGATTTACGATATAAAAGAATTATATTTGTGTCCGAAATAAATGCCTTGTGATGGACGTGTACTGAACTGTTCTAATAAATTTGTTTTTAATACATTTTGGAGAATATCGGTTTTGTCTGTCTGCTTGGAACACTATAAGTTGCATTTTAGTTTGTGTCAGTTTCAACGTAAAGTTCCAAACCAAAAAGAATCAATTTTGGACACATTTTGGTTTTGGTACAATTATGTTGTGGAGCAGGAATTTAAAGCAAAATGTTATACTGAAAGATGTTGAATTTGAAGAAATTGTGTTTTAGAGATATCGGCTTTGAGAATTTTTTAAAATATTTTTCTAGGAAGACGTAAAATTATAATCACATTATTTTTGGGGTAAATTTTCAAAGAAGGTTTAGTAACGAACTTAGCAATATGAAATATAGGAAGTAATTTCTAAAATTGTTGAATTTCTTAAGAATTGCGTAGTTGAGAGAATGTTAGTCAATCAATCTTCTTGGATAACATAAATCTGAACATAAAAAAAACTGAAAGCTTTGAATAATTTATTGAAATATAGAATTAATGGAAGCTTCAGTATTAAGTATCTCAGTAAAAAATTTGAAAATGTTCCTTTATACAGAGAACTAATACAAGATTTACAGATGACTTTGATAATTGAAACATATACAAAAAATTAGAAGCTCTATTTCTTTGTTAAAGTGTCCTTGAAAAATATTTTTTTGTGAATTATTTGGAAACCCTGCAGTTTGCATACAGTTACAACCGTGTTTTTGTTGGACCGGAACTTTTAAAATTAACTTTTGTTTAAAAGCAAGCTTTAATTTCAATGTTAAGTGCAAACACTGCATTTGCATGTTGCACCCAATGTTTTTAGTTATATTAGTAATATTCTGTAAATTTTGGAAAATCTAGAAAGATTATTTTCTCCATTATAATATATTAACATTCTGGATCAAGTTCTCTTACAATTTTTCGTAAGTAGTAACTTCAAATAAATTAAATAAAACAATTTTAGCATCCACATTAGTATATTCTTATTAGTACCATATATGACAAACAATTAGCACAAAAACTCGATTTAGCTCATAATTTTAATTTTAAACGCACAATCTTTTAAACAAAATTTGCGACAGAGGAAGATATATACATTTAAATTCAGAATCATTTTGATTTAAAAATCTGAAAATTTATTAACTGACTCCCAACCAACAATGTTATGAACAAACTATTAATCCAAAAACGCTTCATCTTCGACGAATAAAAAAAATAAATTCTACATTCTAAATCTCAAATTCCAAATCCCAAACTTAAAATGTTTAATTTCAAATTCCAAGTTCCAAACCTCAAACTTAAAATTTAAAATTCCAAATTCTAAACTTAAATTTCAAATTGCCAACTTCAAATTCCAAATTTCAAATGGTAAATTTCAAACTTCAAATTACAAATTTTAAATCTCTAATTCCAAATTTTAAATTCTCAATTCCAAATTCCCAATCTCAAATTCCAAATTCGAAACTTGAAATTTCAAATTTTAAATTCTATATTATAAATTCCAAATTCCAAACTTTCAATCCCAAATTCCAAATTTTAAACTTTAAATTTCAAATTGCCAACTTCAAATTGTCAACTTCAAGTTCCAAATTTCAAATTTCAAATGGTAAATTTCAAACTTTAAATTCCAAATTTTAAATCTCTTGTTTTAAATTTTAAATTCCAAATTCCAAATTGGAAACTTGAAATTTAAAATTTAAAATTTAAAACTCAAAATTCCAAATTCTAAAATTAAATTTCAAATTGCAAACTTCAAATTGCCACCATTTGAATCCAAAAACTCTTCATCTTGGACGAATAAAAAATAAATTCTACATTCTAAATCTCAAATTCCAAATCCCAAACTTAAAATGTTTAATTTCAAATCTCAAATTCCAAACCTCAAACTTAAAATTTCAAATTCCAAGTTCTAAACTTAAATTTCAAATTGCCAACTTCAAATTCCAAATTTCAAATGGTAAATTTCAAACTTCAAATTACAAATTTTAAATCTCTAACTCCAAATTTAAAATTCTAAATTCCAAATTCCAAATTCCCAATCTCAAATTCCAAATTCGAAAGTTGAAATTTCAAATTTCAAATTCTATATTCTAAATTCCAAATTCCATACTTTCAATTCCAAATTCCAAATTCTAAACTTTACATTTCAAATTGCCAACATCAAATTGTCAACTTCAAGTTCCAAATTTCAAATTTTTAAATTTCAAACTTTAAATTCCAAATTTAAAATCTCTAGTTTTAAATATTAAATTATAAATTTCAAATTCCAAATCTCAAATTCCAAATTGGAAACTTGAAATTTAAAATTTAAAATTTAAAACTCAAAATTCCAAATTCTAAAATTAATTTCAAATTGCAAACTTCAAATTGCCAACGTCAAATTCCAATTTTAAATGGTAAATTGCAAACTTCAAATTCCAAATTCCAAATTAGAATTCTTTAATTTCAAATTTTAAACTATAACTTCCAAATTCCAAATACGAGTATTGAAATTTCAAATTTCAAGTTTCAAATTTTAAATTTCAATTTTAAACTTTCAAACTCTAAATTCAAAATTTATAATTGCCAACTTGAAATTCAAAATTTCAGCCTTCAAATACCAAATTTAAAATTCTAAATCTCTAATTTTAAATTTTAAATTCTAAATTCCAAATTCAAAATTCCGAATCTCAAATTCCAAATTCGAAACTTGAAATTTCAAATTCTAAATTTAAAATTTCAAACTCAAAATTACAAATTTAAAATTCTAAATTCCAAACTTAAAATTCCAAATTCCAAGCTTTAAATTTCAAATTCCAAATTTTAAAATTAAAGTTCAAATTGGAAACTTCGAATTGCCAACTTCAAATTCCAATTTTCAAATTTCAAATGATAAATTTCAAACTTCAAATTTCAAATTCCAAATTTTTAATCTCTAATTTCCAATTTTAAGCTATAAATTCCAAATTCTAAACTTCAAATTTCAAATTCAAAATTTCAAACTCTAAATTTCAAATTAGAATTCCAAATTTCAAACTTCAAATACAAAATTCCAAATTGTAAATCTCTAATTTCAAATTTTAAACTATAACTTCCAAATTCCAAATACCCAATCTCAAATTCCAAATACAAGTATTGAAATTTCAAATTTCAAGTTTCAAATTCTAAATTCCAATTTTAAACTTTCAAACTCTAAATTCAAAATTTATAATTGCCAACTTGAAATTCAAAATTTCAGCCTTCAAATACCAAATTTAAAATACTAAATCTTTAATTTCAAATTTTAATTTCTAAATTCCAAATTTAAAATTTCAGAATCTAAATTCCAAATTTGAAGCTTGAAATTCTAAATTTCAATTTTCAAATTGCCAATTCTAAACTTTAAATTTCAAATTGCCAACTTCGAATTGTCAACTTCAAATTCCAAATTTCAAATATTAAATTACTAACTTCAAATTCCAAATTTCAAATCCCTAATTTTAAATTCTAAATTCCAAATTCCAAATTCCGAATCTCAAATTCCAAATTCGAAACTAGAAATTTCAAATTCTAAATTTCAAATTTCAAACTCAAAATTACAAATTTAAAATTCTAAATTCCAAACTTGAAATTCCAAATTCCAAGCTTTAAAGTTGAAATTGGAAATTTCAAATTGCCAACTTCAAATTCCAATTTTCAAATTTCAAATGATAAATTTCAAACTTCAAATTCCAAATTCCAAATTTTTAATATCTAATTTCCAATTTTAAGCTATAAATTCCAAATTCTAAACTTCAAATTTCAAATTCAAAATTTCAAACTCTAAATTTCAAATTAGAATTCCAAATTTCAAACTTAATACAAAATTCCAAATTTTAAATCTCTCATTTCAAATTTTAAACTATAACTTCACAATTCCTAATACCCAATCTCAAATTCCAAATACGAATATTGAAATTTCAAATTTCAAGTTTCAAATTCTAAATTCCAAATTTAAAATTTCAAACTCTAAATTCAGAATTTATAATTGCCAACTTGAAATTCAAAATTTCAGCCTTCAAATACCAAATTTAAAATTCTAAATCTCTAATTTCAAATTTTAATTTCTAAATTCCAAATTTAAAATTTCAGAATTTAAATTCCAAATTTCAAGCTTGAAATTTTAAATTTCAATTTTTAAATTCACAATTCTAAACTTTAAATTTCAAATTGCCAACTTCGAATTGTCAACTTCAAATTCCAAATTTCAAATATTAAATTACTAACTTCAAATTCCAAATTTCAAATCTCTAATTTTAAATTTTAAATTCTAAATTCCAAAAACCAAATTCCGATTCTCAAATTCCAAATTCGAAACTTGAAATTCAAAATTATAAATTGCTAGAAATTCCAAAATCTAAACTTCAAATTTTAAATTCCTAATTTCAAACTCTATATTTAAATTTCAAATTGTAAATTTCGAACTTCAAATTCCAAATTTAAAATTTTAAATCTCTAATTTCAAATTTTAAATTCTAAATTCCAAATTCGAAACTTGAAATTTAACATTTAAAATTCTAATTTCACAATTTAAAATTTCAGACTCTAAATTTCAAATTTAAAATTCCAAATTTCAAGCTAGAAATTCTAAATTCTAAACTTTAAATGTCAAATTCCTAATTTCAAGCTCTAAATTTCAAATTAAAAATCCAAATTTCAAACTTAAAATTCCAAATTTTAAATCTCTAATTTCAAATTTTAAATTCTAAATTCCAAATTCCAAATAACAAATCTCAAATAACAAATTCGAAACTTGAAATTTCAAATTTCAAATTCTAAATTACAAATTTCAAACTCTTAATTCCAAATTTAAAATTGCCAACTTCAAATTCAAAATTTCAAATTGTAAATTTCGAACTTCAAATTTCAAATTTAAAATTTTTAATCTCTAATTTCAAATTTTAAATTCTAAATTATAAATTCCAAATATCAAATTCCAAACTCCAAATAACCATAGTATAACCGAAGGTACATTTCCGTATTTACTGAAAATTGCAACTGTTATTCCTCTCTTTAAGAAGGGCGATCGTCAGTTGTTGAATAACTATAGACCAATATCCATACTTTCTGTTATTTGTAAGATTTTTGAAAAAGCTGTTATATTACGAATGACAGAATTTCTGAATAGCTTTAACTATTTCAATAAATGTCAATTTGGTTTTCGTTCTGGTTTGGGTACAGAGGATGCTTTGATAGAACTTATGAATCCACTTCATGAAGGTATTAATAATTCTAGTACGGCAGCCGGCCTGTATGTTGATGTTACTAAGGCTTTTGATATGGTGGAAAACAATCAAAATTAGAAAAAAAAATATGGTGTACTACCCTGTAAATAAAACAACACATAACTAATTAAGAAGCCCATTAAAATACTGTACAACACACAAAACAAGCAAATCAGATTAAATGTTAAAAGAATTATTAAAAGGATTAGCTTCAACATTGTTGACATTTTAAGTGCATTGTTTAACCGTAGTATAACCGAAGGTACATTTCCGGAATCACTGAAAATTGCCACGGTTATTCCTCTCTTTAAGAAGGGCGATCGTCTGTTGTTGAGTAACTATAGGCCAATATCTATCCTTTCTGTTATTTCCAAGATTTTTGAAAAAGCAGTTAAATTACGAATGACAGAATTTCTGAATAGCTTTAACTATTTCAATAAATGTCAATTTGGTTTTCGTTCTGGTTTGGGTACAGAGGATGCTTTGATAGAACTTATGAATCCACTTCATGAAGGTATTAATAATTCTAGTACGGCAGCCGGCCTGTTTGTGGATGTTACTAAGGCTTTTGATATGGTAGATCATGGTATCCTTTAGGATAAACTGGGGAATATTGGTTTTCGCGGTTGCATATTCAACTGGCTCAAGTCATGCATCACTAATCGGTCGCAAAGGGTTACTTGTAAAAATAGTTTCAGTGACTTATCGGTGCTGCAAGCGGGTGTCCCCCAAGGGTCTGCAATTGGACCAATTTTATTTTTAGTTTACATTAATTCTATTTTTAAACAAAATTTTAAAGGTTTATTTTAAAGTTATTGCAATAAATCCTGTTTAAAATCTACAAAAGTATTTATAAGGCCCCAAAAGAAGAGTGAACCATTTTCCGTTACTTCAAAAACGATTTCGTTGACTTTTCGCAACTGGTTTACTAAAACTGGAAACAATTGAAAATTTGAAAAAAATATGGTGAACTACCCTGTAAATAAAACAACACATATCTAATTAAGAAGCCCATTAAAATACTGTACAACACACAAAACAAGCAAATCAGATTAAATGTTAATCTGAATCCTTAAAACAACTTTTATTGAAACGATTAAAAACCATTACTCTCCCATCTATATACATATCCTATACATAATACAATAAAATAACCCATTACATCACAATAATAACACGAATAAATCATTGATTGAATTGGCAGAGAATTTCAAAACTGAAACACCATAATAATATACCAGCTATAGCATAAGCATAAAAGCATCAAATTAATTCGTGTCACGTTTCTCGATTAAACACAACTAAAATCGTATAATATGCTGAATACACCAGTATACAGAAATGAGCACAAGCACCAATAAAAAAAAAATTTGTGCTACATGGAATAGAGAGAAAGAAAATCGACAAAAATTGTTTTAATGAGATGCAATAGCCCCGAAAATAACATTTTTCACCAAACCTCCCGCGTTCGCCATTTTCCTATTTTTACTTCGTTTCGTTCGTTCGTTTTGTCTTGGTTGGGCGCTATTATATGAAATAAATTAAATGTAAAATTTGTGTAGTAAATTAAAATAAAAACAAAAACAAAAATGTTATTTAATGATTTGATAAGAAAAACTTTTTTTTTTGTTTTTCGTTTGATAAGACTTAATGGAAATGAAATGAAAATTTTTTTGGTTCTTTTGTTTCATTTTTGTTTTTGTGAATTTTCGTTGAGAGAGTTAAAAGTTTTTTTTTTTTGCTTTTTTGTGTTTCTATACCAAAAAACTAAACTCAAATCGGTTTTTATTTTTTATCTTATTTTGAGGAAAAATATCGCTTTGTATTTTCCGATTTTTTCTACAGATTTGAATTTTTTTTGTTTTTTACTTGTTTTGTATATATTTAGCATTTGTTTTGTGTTGTTAATGATTAATGAAATATTTTAATTGGATTTCGAGTTACTCTGTGCACAAAACAAAAACAACAAAATATTGAGGTGGGTTGAGGGTAAAACATTAATTAATTAAAAGTTTATTAAGCGCGTTTACATTGGTTAAGGGGTATAAGGAGGTTGTATGCTTAATTGATTGGATATAATAAAACATTATGCCGGATGTCAGTATTTCGTAACCCTTTTAACAATACATAATATAGAAAACAAAACATAATGCTGATAATATCGGATTATTTAAGAAGAACATTGGACATGAGCAAAGTTAACTAAAAATTGTACGGTTTGATGATGATTACAATAATTTGCCTGGGTTTGAAGATGCTTTTATGTCATTTACCTATAGAATCATTCGGTATCGTATATAAATAAATTGATCGATAGCTTGTTAATTCATTGATCAAAAATTTGACCGAAACTGAAGCAAATTATAATGAAGCCTGTTCGAAATTACAGGCGCGTTACGATAATAAAGGAGAATAGGACCTTAATTAATAGCATATCGCAACCCGAGGATGTTCGATTTATATTACGTAAACTAAATATGGCGAAACAAAACAATTGTGGTCAAGAAAAATAACCAACAAAGCCAAACAATAGAAAATGTGGCAAACTCTTTCATAGTTTCATGCACTGCATTTCTCAATGCCGATGCTATTTCGTGAAAGTATTTGTTCCTATGAGAATTTTTTTCACGGATATACGATATTAGTGCGGCCAATATCGACCTGTTAACTCAATTTCGAATCCATGATACCATATTTATGTAACAGCTGTTTATATTTGGCGCTCCTAAACTGTGTACCATTATTGGAATGATCAGTTTGCGGTACTCCAAACACACAAACGATATCATTCAGGAAGTTTTTTTTTTCGAATCCAAAATGGTTTGTTATAATATGGATTTACCAAAACCGGAGCGGAAGTTAACAATTATTTAAAGTTCGAAATAGTTCACATCTGCTTTTCGGTCCAAACAAACTTGCCTTTTTTCAAACAATTCGTGATTGGTGCGGTTGCCATTGAAAAATTCAATATAAACTTTGGTAGCTTAGTATGGCATACGGAGAAGACGTTTGATCTGCTTTACATTTCCTGGAGATGGTACGTTTATCATAGCTTCAAATTTTTGCGGATCAGGCCGAAGTTCCATTTCGCCCACCAAATATTCCAAGAAGCATGCCTACCTCATCGCGTATTTACTTTTGTCGATGTTAATGGTAAGTTCTGCCAGTCCGTAATAGGTCTGTAACCAACTCCAACCATTCGATGCTTTAATGTGGTGGTGATGATCAGTTGGTCGTTGAAGTATTACCGGTTACATCAATCGATACATTGACCCATTGAGCCCAAACGGCATCAGGCAACGGCATCAGTAATGTATGTATTTAGTCTCTGTCAGCCTGCCAAAAAGTTCGTCTATTAAAGGGAGGGAATACGGGTCCTTTTCTGTAACATAGTTCAGTTAAAAGATTTGATTAGTTTGGTTTACGTACGATGCTGCACCGCATCAAAAACAAAATATGTGGATGAACTTGAAATCTTGTTCACATTCCTGATAACTGTGCCTCAAGTATTTGCAGTTCCAGCAAATTAACAGTCCCGATTGTTCATTTGTCTCTTTTACTGGATTATTCCTCTGATGGATGACTTTTATGGTTTGATTGTGAGGTAATGTGTAAATTGGCGAGTGATTGGTTAAATCTTAATTTTACTGGAATTTCTTTGGTTGGCATTCGGGCCTTGGTACTGTAATATTCGTTTAACGGCGGCGATAAGGACTGTCACTGAATCGTCTTGGATCGTAACCAGTTTGATCACACATTCATCTGTAACGTTTGCACCGCACTCTCAATTCTTTCACCGTTCTGATTAAACATTGAGCGATAGCATTACATTTTTTAATGCAGACACTATATTTTGACAAAGCCATTTAATGATGTCTCTCTCTGTTAGCCGATGTTGAATTTCTGAATTTTTATGGCAAATTCAGAGAATGACTCCTTTTGACTAACTACGGAGGATTTGTTCCCGGATTTCTTCTTCACAATGAAAACTGCTAAAGTAGGACAATATTGCCGCTTCCGCCTTTCGCGACGATGCATTTAGGTTTTGGGTGGGAAAAGATGAAGTACTTTTGTTAAACCACTTTCTGCGGTAGTTAAAATCGTAAATGTTATACTGGTCTCGGTTCCACCGAAATGTAGATTCTACCTTTGCTTTCTTTTATAGATGTCAAAACAGAATTGTGTCATTGGATTGTCCAGATACTCGATCATCTAAGGTGTTTCCACTTCGTGGCTGCTGGCTGGCCCTTAATGATACTTATTCTGGATCAAAATTTCTAGACACAATTCAAAAAAAAAAAAAAAAAAATGTTAGTCGCTATGTACAGAACCTACGTGTACAGTAATGTTACACAGCACAATTTATAGAGAAAATTTGTTTGGGACAATATGGAAATCATGTGACGTTATTTGATTCGAAATATAAATTTTAGAAGTACACACTGTAAAGGTTTCAATAAATTTTGCAGTAATGCATTTGACAGTTAATTTTAAATTAGGGAAACAAGGAGTATCCGGCTTAATCAATCCTTTGTTGATAACACTAATGTCTGCACCTGATGAAATCTCAAGATTAAGTTTTACAAATTTTATATTGTCATTATGGAAGTTAATTGTAAAGCGAAATATTTTGCTTGCTTTGACATCATTTACAAAATTATTTGTATAATGATTTTGATCAATAGCCGAAGATGGATGTAGACTTAAAGATTCAGAAGTCGACGGTTTTTTTCCAACATTTTGGTTCCTCCTTTGATTTGACCTTCAACGAGTTGGGCAAATGCTGATGTGGTGACCAAATTGTTTGCAATAATGGATAAACGATTTGAATTATTTGTGGAGGAATATTATTATTAGAAAAGTTTGGAGTTTGTGGAAAAGTTCGTGTAGAAATTGGCCTATTGTTGTTGTAGGTTGAATTTGATGAGTTATTTCAGAATTGTACAAGAATGCAATAACGATTAAAACAATGCGAAGCTATGTGTCCAGTTTGAGAGCAAATTTGGCACTTGATTGGTTTATTTTTAGGAACGAAAAATTGATTAGCTTTACGTGTATATGATGTCGATTTAAAATTTCTTCTTCAATCCTTTTGACAATTGCATCTTTTAAATTTGTGAATCTGTTTTAATATTTATATTTGTGAAGCTGTTTTAATATTTATATTTTTGATATTCTCTTCAAGAATACCTTTCTCGGATGTAGCAGAAATGCATGAAGTATTAAGGTCAGGGAGAAGGTTTTCGATGCGAATTCCAAAATCTTTAACACTTTTGTCAAAACGTTGATGAGCTTGTACGAGATCTAACTGTATATTTTCTAATGGCCTAACGGATACAAATTTTTGTTTAAGCTCTCTTTGTAATTCGGCCCACGTGGCATATGATCCAGTTACTTCAATTTTTCAACATTGTAAAAATCAATGTCAATACAAATCAATTTCAACATTGTAAAAATCTGTGTAATTTATCTGGAGTTGCATCAAACTCGGGTATTAGTTTAATGGCTCATCAAAGTTAAAAGTCGACATAATTGGTGGACAAGATTCTACGGATATTTTGTTAAAATTTTTGGTGTAGTATAACAGCACAATACGGTAAAATTGACGTTATTGGACTGACAATAGATAGAGTTTCATTATCTAACTTTGGCTCAGAATTACTATTGTGACTTTCTGGTTTTACAATTTTAATAGTTCTAAATCGCAAGAGTTTATAATCCTTAGAATTTTCATTCATTTCCAAATATGGCGCTTTTGGGTGCCTTAAAAGCTGGAATTTCTATGTTTCCTTAAGAAAATATTTTAATGCAATCAAGGTAAGCAGAAGTGTCATTTATTATAAAGGAACATTTTAATCAGTGTTATTATATTTGTTATGTTATTTGTAGTTCTCAAATTCAACTAATTTCACAATCGGAACCATCAACTTCATGTGCCGATGTTAATTTATCAGATTCTTCTGAATCGTTTTCAGAGCCATTTTGTATTACGGACTGTTGTACACAAACCGAAAAAATAAGTGGCATTGATAAACAACTACAAACGGAAGAGGCTATTCCAAGGGCCTGTTTGATAATTCGCACGGTGCGGTGCAGTGCATACTGTTTTCCTTGTCTACTTTGATTATTTTCTAGTGGTGAAATAAAGAAAAAAATGTACACTGCACTGCACCGTGCGAATTATCAAACAGACCCCAAGTAAGTCGGAGGTCGCTGCATTGAGCAAAACTGCTACAAAAAAGGACAAATAATTGATTCATTGAACAATATATTTGCCAAAGGGCTATTGCTGAAACTCGAGTGTCCAAAAAAGCGAATCAGATGGTCCATAGACGATATTTGCAATGCCATTTCAATACATGCAGCAGGGCCAAGAGCATATCGGTTGCTCCTTAAAAAAAAATATCCATTACCAGCAATTATAACTCTTAAGAAATGGTGCGCAAAAATTAAAGTGTATCCAGGCATATTGCGGTGCATTTTAAATATAATGAAACAGTTGGAAATGAAAAATATAGAAAAAATATGCATTCTCTCATTTGATGAGATGAAGATAAAAGAAAAGATTGTCTACGACAAATCCAGAGATGAGACATTAAAAGCTGCAAGATACGTTCAAGTTGGCATGGTACGTGGCTTGTTTGCGATTTGGAAACAGCCGGTTTATTACGAGTTCGACCAAAAAATGCCCAAACAGATCCTGTTTAACATTATTAAAGAGGTTCAAGCTTGTGGCTTTCACGTCATGGGAATCGTGTGTGATTTGGGGGGGATCAAATCAGGGACTAATTCGCTAATTGAGTATAACGGTCCAAAAATCTTCATTTTCGAATCCGGATAATCAAACCAAAAACATATATGTTTTCGCGGATGTGCCACATCTAATTAAGCTGATCCGAAATAATTTTATTGATAGTGGTTTAAACCATTATACAAGAATTATTAGAAAAGACCAACGATAAGTCTGATTTGAGTGTGGCATATAAAATATCGGCAACCAATTTAGCAGTGAAAGGAGCAGAGCGAAAAAAGTGAAGTTGGCGACGAAACTGTTTTCCCACACAGTCTCCAGCGCAATTTTCCGTGGTGGCAGTATTGTAGAACTTAAGCCAGAAAATTGGCTGGAATGTTCTGAGTTTTTCAAATTGGTAAGCTTAAAATAATTTAAATTTTTTTTTAAATTGATTTTTTTTTTAAATTAATTTAAGGTGAACGATTGGTTTGATTGTTTGAACGTGAGAGTCCCATATCATGACAGTCGGCCACGAATGAAAGGATTTGGTATTTCGGAGGAAATACAATTTAGTGTGCTAGAAAAAATGAACGAAACTATGTTCACAATGCGAGTAAAAAATAAATTAAGCATGCTGCCATTCCAGAAAGGTTTAACTTTGAATTGTTGTAATAAGTTTCCATGCTAACGATTTTAATTATTTACAGTCATAATGATGACCAATAATTCATTAAAAATGTTATATGATGAACTAAAGTCGCAGTTTGGTATTTCATACTTATTAACGTATAGGCTAAACCAAGACGTCCTCGAAAATTTTTTGGTTATTCGGGCGAAACGTGGGCTCCATGACCATCCCGATCGTCTTGAATTTATGTATAGATTGCGGTCCTACGTACTTGGAAGAAATGAAGGGAGCATATCGTTAGGTGGCAATACTTCGGCCGACGATACACCGGATTTGGATGTCGTAGGGAACTTAAGCGGAGATTTATTGACCATATTGACGTCGGATTTAAATGTAGTAGAAAACCCCGTCGATGAATTAGAATTACTCCAATATGACGGTTTGGAACATTTGGCAGGGTATATTTGTCATAAAATTAAATCCCCGGATTTGGTGGTTGAAAGTTCAGTAGTAAACACATCCCGGGATTCGTATTTTATCTGGACAAACCAGTTGACAGAAGGTGGGCTTCAGAAACCTACGGAGGAATTGATGGAGAAAATGGAAAAATTTGAATTCCTTTTCAAAACAAAATTATGTTCAACAATTAATAAACTTATTGGAACATATGATTAATTAAGAAATACAATTATTTCTTAATTAATTAATTAATTAAAAAAAAATCATTTATAAAAGCTATTTTTATTTTTAACAAACACAATTGTGCTATATAATCGAAAACAAGGCACCCGTGTCAGCCATTGTTGTTGATGTAACTTTTTGACATATGCGCAATATATTGCCAGTTTCTATATATCTTGATTGTTAACAATGACAGTTCTAAAGCGTTCATAAACGTCCGTTGTAACCACAGCAACGTGCTTTTTGTTGTTCATAACCCTAAACTAAAATTTCCCCTTATTGTTATAAACGTCATTTACAATTGAATATGCAATTTCGAAAAGGCCACATGTCTGCAAAAATAAATTTTTCAGGAATTAAAGAAAACTATCTATTTTCTAAAGTAGTATATACATTTATACAATTTATTTTAAGGTTAAGGGTAGGGTCAAAAAGTAATTGAAAATTAAATAAATATTTAATTTTAATCTTTATTTTATTTATTTTTTTATGTATAATATGCATACGAGATGTGCCCTTTTCGAAATTCATAAAATATAAAGTAAATCTAATTAAAATCAAAACGTATAAACTTTATGAAACTGTTAGCATAGGTATCAAAATCACTTCAGCGGCAGATAGAGATATATCGCTGTCGCCGATTAATAAAATGCATTAAAATTGAAAAGGGCACATCTCCAAAAGTTGTGACCTTTTCGAAATTATCGTTATACAAACCGACACTGGTGGCCGTATTAACACAAGAAATGTGCTTATTTCAAACCAAATAGGTGCGGGGGTATATTTCCATCACATTAACGTGAAAAAACGGTTTTGTCAAAATTTTCGAGATGTGACCTTTTCAAAATTGCTTATTCAATTCTATTCAATAGTGTCTTTTTAACGTTGACCCGACCAAAAAAACCGACACAAAAAATGTAACAAAACACAAAACTGCCAACTCTGTTTAGGTACTACAGAGAAATTTGAAAAATGTAGGAATTGTTATATATTGTAATAAAATTGTATTATTTACATTCAAACAATTTTATTTAATAAACATACATACTTATTATAAGGAAATGAATATACACAAAGCAAATTTTTAATTTTCACAATACATACAAGAAAAAATCATGGCCTTCAAAGCGAAATATTTTTTTAACGGTAATTGTGTGTTGTTGCGGTTTGTTAATTTTGAAATAAAATCAGTTAGACATAGTTATTCGATAAGAGAGGATGCGGTGCGCATTATAAAAATATTTTTTTGAAGTGGTAATAGGAACATATTTACGAGGAACATATAAAACGAAGAAAAAAAAAACAAAAGAACAAATGATTTTGGATGAATTGCAGCAGCTTAAATAATGTAGAGAGGAAAGGCAAGCCACAACTAAGAATTTCCTGGACAAAGTGCTCCAACTCGAATCGGCGGACAATCAAATTAAACAGTTGATTGAGATCATTAAAAATAAACAATAAATTTATATATAGATATTAATAAAACCAAACAATTTAATTTTTATAAAATTTGATTACAAATTTGATCCCTTTTTGTAGTGCCACTGGTTTTGGATTGGACCCTTGAGCCAGATAAAGTAGTTTCTACCGTGCTATTTAAATTTGGCGCTAGAAGACCTTCCCTTGTTGTGTAATACACAGCAAGCCGTAATTGTGGCTGGAGCCCACTCTGTCCTCTTCATATTTAATTGTTTTAGTCTCCGAAACCTTCATTACGTTAGGATTGATTTGAAGGTTGTGTTGGAGATTGAGTTGGAGTTGAGTAAGGGATTAAGAATTTTAGTTAGTGTTCGAACAATTTTGTTTTGCTTTTTTACGATTCAGAAACCTTCAAAACGTCGAGAAAATGGTTTTGAACAATAAAACTTGTTGGTATTTTTGTACAGCATTCCAATAACATTGTGGTCTGAAGTTAAATCGGTCAGTAACACGTTTTAAGTGCACTGCCAAAGTACTCAACAACATTCATCACAATAGGTGGGAAATTATTTTTAATAGGCCTTCTCAATTAGTTTAAAGACTATCAGGCGTGGCAACATATCGCTCATTTTTAATGTTACATACCAAAAATAAACCAAACCCCTTTTAAATCTTAGCCCAAACTTCAACATATACTATTTATAGCCACTTCAATATTCAAATATAACAGAAAAAATCTCATCAACCTTACACATTTCTACGAATACATGTGCTCTAACATATTACGAATACGATTAATCTTTTCGTCTATTTGTACGTTTCCAAAATTATTCTTAATTTTTTGTTGTTGTTGTTATTTCGTTTGGTACCCCATCCCATAAAGTTCGGTTTTTTATTTTATTTTTCATGTCATTCCTCTCTTTTGTGTACGTACGCTGCTTACATAACTTGACGGGTGACATATCGAATTTTTACCATTAAAGGAGTAACATAACTTTTTAGCACAATTTTCTTATACTCATCGTATATGTGTACCAATTTTTTTATTTTTTTATAGGTTTTCATTGCTTTTGACATACACACAGAATATAAAAATACCAAATTGAAAATGAGACAAAGTTGTTTGTATGTATGTGTGGTTCAAATTGGTGCAGATATGAAACGGAAATAATAATTTGTTGTTTATAATGGGTTTAGATTAAATTCGAGTAGAGGGTAACGCGAGAATAATGACGCCACAATAATCATAATAATAATAATAATCATAAAAAATAATTTACGTGAACGTGTACTTATATACATACATGTATTTTAAAAATACACGCGCACATAATTATTTCCGGGTAAATAAACAAAATTCATGTATGTGCTTTCAAATTGACACTTATTTTATATAACGATGTACGCATGCACACATTTCGTTATCTTCAAGACGACGTCGTATCACATACATATTCACATCCTTGCGGGTGTCAAGTACATTTGTGTTACTTTTCTTCTCATCATGTCTAATGAACCAAACTTAAATAGGCCTTTGGTAGAATATCTTTTGTATTTTGACATTTTTTGTTGTTGTAAATTTCCCAAAACATTTTTATTTGGAATACTTTGATGTGTTAAGTGCATGAAGTGTAATGATTTGGTTTGATGTTGAATAACAAGCAGAAGCTTATAAAACAAAATTTTACACATGAAATGGTTTTTGGTATATAGATAAGAATAAGAAGTTATCAGGTATAAATGTATAAAGGTATATATGGTTTGTTATAAATTTTTTTTTGATAAGGGTTTGTTCTGGTAAATGTCATTTAAATTAACCTCTCTGCTAAACGAATATTATATACACATACATACATACATACATGTTAAGTGAACATCTTTTTAATTTAGATTCAAATACCCCGAGTGTACAAATAATATATAGAGAGAACATTGGACCGAACGCAGACAAAAAAAAAAATTTTTTTGATTACAAAACTTAAATTAAATTAGGAAAACCCAAAAACTACAATCAAATTAAGATAAAACACAATTTTTGTATTATTTTTGAGACAAACCAAAAAATAAAATAAAATTCACTTTGCTTGCAGAAAAACAGTTGGTACCATGAAGATTAAAATCCTCCTCTCTATATACATATAAAATTTAACGAGATTCGAGTACGTTGTATATGTATACATTTAGGGTCGCCCCTCCAACCCCCCAAACTTCGTTAATAACAAATAAGATTTCTAAAACAAAATTTTTATTCCTTTTCAACATTTAGATACATTACGTAAGATAAATTGATTGGTTCAGATTTTTTTTTTTTGGTTGCTTTCAGTTTTTTTTTCCGTTTGGGGTTTGAGTATAGGAGTGGAAATGTCTTGAACCAAAATTTATGTATTATAATCTGATGAAATGAAGAAAAAGAGAATAAAATAACAAAAATAAGTTTAAGATAAATTAGGAAAAATTAGAAATATTTCCCATTTTCTTCCCATTTAATAATAATTCGGTTATTTACTTAGCGCAGAGATGATGTATACTATATGTATGTATGTATATACGAAATGAAATGACGATATATTAGATGCGATTATTGTGAAGATATTTTTGTCGACTTTTTTGTTTGATTTCTTGTTTTGTGAAATTAAATTTTCTGGATTAAGGTTAATTTGAGAGCTTTTTATTTATTTGTGTACTTATGTATGCCTATATGCTTTTAATAAAGTTAATAATCATAATATTCGTTATATGCTTTATCTACATATCGAGTATTATACCACAATATAATATGAACACAAATGGAGTTTAACTTCTTCGGCTTATTCAGCCTAAATAAGTCATTCCATTTTATTTTAGTATTTTGATAAGGGATTATATAGACCTGTTTTTTGGTGATTTAGCCATTTTTGGTCAACCGTTACATTTTCTTTTTCTTTTTGCTCTTTTCGAATGATGATTGAGTATTATTTTGTGTATTAATATTAAGACGATGAGTTGTAACTTGAATAGAAATTTCACTAAAAAATTCTTCTTCTCCTCTGTATTCAAAATTGTAGTACGGTATATGATTGAAAGTTACGTTGCACATCTCTATAGTTATTAAGTAATTTTAACACTTATTTAATAATCTAAGTAAGGCACTCTTCCCCAGTGGCACTTTTTTTATACAAAATGGCTTCAAAACATAGTTCTACATTTAGGTAGAAAAACTAAAACGTTCCAACAATTAATTTAGAACCACAAACTGCTTACGATTACATAAATATGAATGTATCAACATAATGGCAGAATTGGATAACTTATAATACAAATATAGCTTCTCTAGCAACTGGGTATGATTAGCGCAATCAAAAGCCTTAGCAAAATTCAAGAGCACCAAAATAGCCATTGAATTCCTTCTGTCCAAAGGTAGACGACATTAATGTCTCATATAATTTCGATAGGCCCATATAGCCGAAAATGAAAATTTCTGATAATTTTTCATATCATATTTAAATTAATGGCACTTAGGAACATTGAGTGTCTATAAATGTCTCATATGGTTTCGAATCGACATGATGCCCACTTACTGTGGTAGAAATTATTTAGTAGTGCTGCAGCCGGATTTGTATCCGTATTGATATTTACAAAAAAAATCAAATTTATTAAGGTGCCCACTCCTGAATCTGCAATTGCATAAATTTTCCAAGACCTTAGATAGAGCAGGCAAAATAATAATTGGACGTATATCACCAATACCAGAAATAACATCCATTATGGGTAGTGGTGTGATTCGAGCTATCTTCCATAAATCAAGGAACACAGACTTTGTCAAACATTGATTTATGATGAATGTTATAATTGGCAGGAACAGGTCAACAAATAATTTTGTTACCTTAAAGCCTACCATATCATAATCTTTTGAATCTGATTTAATTGCACGAATCGCATTCAACACTGTAAGTTCATCAACACCACCAGGTACAAAGGCATCATTTCCAGAACTACAGAAATCAATATCAGGTAAAGGCAAAACCCCAACAGATCCACAAATATTACAAACCCCAGATAAGATTTGTTCCGCAGAAAATTCGAGGACTGCATCACCTATAGAACTTGAAATACCTAGTTATTTCAAATTATTCCACGTCGTCTTAGAGTTATGAGCATTCTCAAAATAAAATTTATGTTTGAATTGATTGATGTTTTTAACAGTTTTATTTCTAAAATTTTAGAAGATACTAATTCAGCATCCAATCCAAACAATTTATATTTTTTTATGAGCCCGCTAGTGCTTCTCAAACTCTTGGCCGCGTATTAAATATTTAGTTTCGAAGTTTTCACAGTTAGATCTAATTTTTAATTAGTTGCTCCTTATGTAGAATTCTCTGAAAATTTTCAAAACCAAGCTTAACAATTTTCGAGAATTCTACAATTTTTGGGTATAGGATTTTTTGTACCTGTAAATAGGATGAATGCTGAAAGCATATTTTGGGTTGGTAGAACATTTTTTTTAAATTCGCGGAACACGGATATAAGACATCTGAGATCTTTGAACTAGAATACTGGATATGAAAGCCCTGGATTTTATTTTTTCGATTTCGGGGCTGCAGTATGCAAAGTTTGATGTTAATCTTGCTGTTTTTAAATTTGGGGTATTACTAGAAAAAGCGATAAGAGGGGTACAAATTCCTTGATTTATATGTATCTGCAATGTTCTTGAAGCAACTCTTATTATTTCCTATCATATATCTTCCTTTTCCAGAATTGTCTCTTCTTTGAACTATATTATACGGCACCTAGGCATGTTAAATGGGGATATTTCCACAACCTCCTTCGTTCCTTCTTTCTCACTGAATCTAATCCGTGACACCATTTTCGTTTTTTAATTAAATAATTTCGCACAGATTTAATTTAATTTTAATTCAAACTCGCACGGATCTGTGGTCACAAGGAATAATCGCTTAAGTTGACTTAAGAGGAAGATTATTTTAAATATTTAAAGTTTTCTGTCTCTACTCTTACTTACTAGATTTGACTTAAGTTATAATGTCATAAGGCCAAAACCTGTGCCCTCGCAAGCCGTAGTAATTTTAGTCGGCTCTCTAGAAAATTTACAGCGTTGTATATTTCAAGTAAAGAGGATCTTATTGAAACCGTTCACACCCCAAGCAGGTTACCGTCCAAATCAACAGAATTCTTATGCACCAAATTAGTCAAAGCATTTCATTGCCTTACTTTCTATGTAAAGCAAGGTATTCCAAATCTTGCATTGTAAAAGGGGTTTGTCCGATTCAATTTGAACAGACTGCTACTAATAATTACTAGAATAAGATTTTCGCCGCAAGGAGCTTTACGTCAAGAAAAAAAAGATCGTTTTGATTAATTGGGTGAGTTTCCAGCCCTCATGTAAAAATTTAGTTGATATTTCAATATTCGTTCATAAGTTATTATGAACACGAATGAAGGGATCGATCGACGGCAAACCGAGACCTTTCAGCATTTTTTTTTTACAAAAACGCTTACAAATTAATTTTTATGAAAATATACTACGGTATGCTGCAAAATTGTTGACAATAGTAAAGTTGGATTAGAGATGTTTAGAAAGAAATGTTTTGAACGCAAATCCATTTTTGATAGCCATGGACGGTTGACGGGTTTGGATAAACAAAATATGAAATTTTACTGGATATGCGTGATTAAGCTATTTTCCATTACATTTTTTCAAATTTTACAGTAATGTCTAAAGTATCCACATTTATGGCCAAAAATCTATTTTATATAATACAAAGTTTAAATTTAGAAATATGTTTTCAAAAATACAATTTAAAATAATATTATCCTAATAATTTAACAAAAATTTGGAAACTTCTTGTATATTTAATAAATTTTGAATTTTTCTTATATGTATACTTGCCAAAATAAGCCTTTTAGTAAGATTATCCTCCTTATATAAAATTGTCGCATCCTCTATATGTGATTGGTTAAACATTTTTGTGGCATCATACATTTGTTGGTAAAACCTATTTTTGAAATATTGTTTGACAAACACATTCTCTTCCACAGGAACACTTTAACTTGTATACTAGATTAGATTGCGACTCTACGGGAATTTTGTCTTTTAATTTTGTAAATAAAAAAGTATCTAAACTATTAAATGGTTTACCAACAAGTTTTAGATCATAATTATTTAATTTTTTCGCATAAAATTTTAATGTAAGGGATCGAAATAAAAAGTTGACGGTTATTACGTTGAAAACGTGTAAATTTTGATTTTCCCGCGCATTTTGTGAATTATTTGTCGAAATGAAATTTTTATCGATAGCCTTTCTAATGTTTCTGGCAATATTATTCTTTGGGTATAGCCTTTTGAAAACAACACGTTTGTTAAAATTTTGAAATTATCAGAATCAAATTCCCCATCCGATAATGTCAAAATTTTTTCCGCCAATAAAAACGCCGTGTTGTTTTTGTATGAAGATGTCACGATTCATAATTAGACTCGACCAACTTTTTTTATTATACCAGTTGTTTTTAAACTTCCATCTTCATTACGTATTACCAAAATATCAAGAAAAGCTAAACGACCCTGATTTTCAATTTCATAAGTAAATTTGACTCGCGGTTTAAAAATTTTAAATAATTCGAGAAGTTAATCAACATCTGAATTTGGAATAGCCGTAAAAATATCATCCACATATAGGATTAACGGAAGATGCTTTCAACACTTCAGTACAAGTATTTTCCATTACCAAGTAAACCAATGTTGGACCGACTTGTGAGCCCATTGGAGAGCCAAAAACTTGTATAAAACATCTTCCGTTAAAACTAAATTCTGTGTGATTCAAAACAAATTTTAATTCTTCCAAAAAGTTATATAAATCTAAATTAGTGTTGCTTTTTAATTTTATGTCATTCCGACAGGTTTTTACCAAATTGAATACCAACAACGAGTCTACGTTGGTAAAGAAACATTCAACGTCCAAAGATATTAACATATAATTTTGAGGTAGAACTCTATTTTGAACTTTATGTCTAAAATCGTCCGCGTTTTTTATCAAAGAAAAAATTATTTCCAACAAAACAATTTAGAATATTAGACAAGAATTTAAATTAATTGAACAGTGGTGATTCCAAATAACTTACAATCTGTCTCTGTGGGCAACCCTCCTTGTGGATTTTCGGTAAACCATAAATCCGATGATTGGTTCCATAACAATTTTGCACTGACAATTTTTACTAACCATTTCCAACAGCTTATCATTAAATTTAAATTTGTTTGAATTTAAAAATGACAATTTTAATAATTTCATAATGTATTGTTGTCTGACGAGATTAAGTTCATTTTCTCCAAGTATTCAGTTTTGTTCATGAGAACCGTTGTGTTAAGCTTGTCAGCTTTCAATACATAAATTTCGCCGTTTTCTTTCAATAACCTTTTTGCCTTAAATGAATCCCGAATTTTTGGCGTTTCTTCTATTTTAAAAAAGTGTTTGTTTGAAATGTTACTGCACTTGAAATTTGTTAAAATATTTCTAAACCTGTTTCTAATATTATTATGAGTTCCCTCATCTAATTTTGAGATGCCACTCTCTATATCCGCACCAATTTTATTATAAGGAACAGAATCCTTCCTAAAAGGTAAGCAAAATGTATTACCTACACCGAGAATTTTGGCCACGTCTAGAGGAATTTTTTGACCCGTCAAATTTATGATCTATTCACCTCGCGTAGTAATCACCGCTTCTACAGGTTGTATATTTTTCACAGCTGGTGACGTTGAAATCCGCTCGGACAGCACAATATTTGCGAACTATTGAATATGTCTTTCTTTAATATTTTCAAACAGTGCAACATATCGTTATTTAGTGTTTTTTAAAAAATCCTCATACCCGTTTTCAGGAAAAATCCTTTTAATTTTCATTTAATTTTCCTCAAAAATTTGAAATTTTGTATAAGGAATTTGGAAAATGCTTTTTAATTGTATATTTTTTGGAAAAACAGGTAATTTTCTGCAGCGTAGGCCTTCTTTTATAAAGTACACTCTTATTTGTTCCACATTATCACCAAAAAATGTTATTACGTTATGAAAAAAAAATTCAATTATTGGTTGTTTCCATTTTTCAACAACTGGATTACAAAATAGGTTTTTTTCTTATTAAATTTTATTTTAATTTATTAAAACGATTTACATATTTGTTTTTTAACTTAATTTTATTTTTTATATACCCCTACGTTTCGACGGGATATTCCGTTAACTTCAATCCCCCTGAAGATGACGGTATATACCGCAGTAACGCCGAAACATCACACCATCATTCCATTGTAACATCGCACCATCATACCATCTTACCATGATATAATCATACCATCATACTATCAGGCCCTGACTTCATCATATAATCCAACCGTCATACATCGTCATCATACTATCATAACATCATTCTAGAAAATATACCATATACCACACCATTCGATTATACTACTTTATCATCATAACGTCACATCATGATATATACCAACTTAACACGATACCAACGTTCCGACAATCATACCATCATACCATCATTACATCGTACCATCATCCCATATGCCATCATACCATCGTACCATCATACTATAATATCATTATACCATCATACAGCATACCACCATACATACCATCATATCATCATACCATCTTACCATCTTACCATCATATCGTCTTACCATCATACAATCGTACCATCACACCATTATACCATTATACGACAATACCATCATACCGTCGTACCATCATACCATCATACCATCATACCTATACTATCATATCATCATATTACCATAACATCTTACCATTATACCATTATACCATCATACCATCCTACCATCATACCATCATACCACCATACATATTATCATATGATCAAATCATCATACCGCCATACCAACATACAATCATACCATCACACCAACGTACCAGTATATGGCCTCACCATCATACCGTCGTACCATCATACCATTATACCTTCAAACAATCATACCATCATACCAAATTACCATCATATCACCATACCGTCATACCATCACCCCATCATACCATTATACGACCACACCATCATACCGTGGTACAATCATACCATCATACCACCATATATACAATTATATCAACATATCACTACCATCATACAATCATACCGTGATATCATCATACAATCATACCATCACACCACAATACCATCATACCATAATGCCATAATACAATCATACATAATCACCATTTCTATCACCATCAATATCAACGCCACTATTACCATCACCATCATTGTCACCATCACTAGCACCAGCACCATCACAATTAACATCACCGTTAAAAGAATTATGATCAAGAAATCAACCCAACTGGTGAAGTTTCAGAAATTAATAGTAACTTTGGACCTAATTATCATTCCTCAAAAAGGAAACAGAAGTTTCAGAAATTAATATTGACCTTTCTTCAGTATTAAACAACATTTGTTTAAAGTTTGGTCCAAATCGGTAAATGCGTGTTGAAAAAACTTTAAAACACACAAAAATCTTTAACAATACAAAACTTTATTTGATTAACGTGAAAGAAAGTAAAATCCCTTCTTTATCCCCATTGCATTCATAAATCTGCGACTACCTGTAAACAAAAAAAAAGTTTAGTAATCAATAAAAATTTCGTCCTTGAATTGATTTCTGTCGGTCTGTCTGTGTGTGTCCCTCTACAGCATAGATGGCTTAGCCAATCGAATTGAAACTTCATATTTAAGCTTTTTCACAAATTTAGAGGTTGCAGTGACCTTGTAAAAGTTCGCCGAAAGTTTCCAGCCCAAAGTAAAATGTCGATAATGCAGATTACGTTATTAATAGTCCAGCCGAAAATGAAAAATTTAGTGGTTATAAGCCGAAAGTAAATAGGACCTATAGAGTGTTATGTCAGCCTAATGCAGGAATATAATTCAGTTCAAGTTTCTCGTGGGAAATCTCAGAAAATTCGTTTTTTTTTTTATTATTAGAAAATTTGCATAAAATCAGCCTCTAGAGTATTATGTATGCAGATTGAATACATTGATGTGATTGTGAACTAAATTTTTTCCTGTGACAGCTGACAAGTCACATCAATAAAATACATCTTCAGACATACTATTCTAGAGGCAAATTTTATTTCAATTTTAAATAATTATTTTTTTTCCACGAGGAACTGGGGGCTTTGCCATATAAGAATATTGACAAAGGTTCTCAATGTTATCCATACTTCCTTAGTAATTTTTAGGCTAACCACTATCGATTGATAACGACTTCATTTTTTATTTTCGGCTGGAATAACACGACTTACATCACCACCACCTCTTACGTCCTTGAACCAAGAAATGTATTTAGCTATATCTCAAAAAATATAAGATTTACAAAAAAAAAACTATTAAATCCAAAATGTTCCACGAAAACAAAGAAAGTCTTGCGTTGTTCACACCTGAATTGTTTAATTTGAGAGCGAAGCGATATAGTGCATACCTTGTGTATGGCTTTCATCTGTAGCTTCTTCACATGCTCTCCTCATTTCGTGTCTAACTCAAATATTACTGCTCATAAATAGTGTAAATAAATCTAGGTACTGCGCCTAATCGATGCGATGCGTTCTCGGCCTGTAACGATATTGCAAATCCCTGATTCTAGAATCCTATCCATATTGTCGTCCTCGGTAAGAATATATATAATTTGTTGTTTGGTTTCTTTGCCGATAAATGTTTCACCATCTATCAAAAGATGGAATTAAGGATTTGTAGACATTCTTGAGTTCGTCAGCTTCAACTTTACTTTAATGGAACTACAAGTTTGCCTGATATTGAAAAGCGTAATGAACTATGTGTCAATATAGGTATGCATGATTTAAGAACAATACGTAATTGGTAATCAACTTTTGTCCTGCATTGAATACGAACATGCATTTATAAGCCAAACAGCGATAAACTCAAGCCTGTACGGAAAAATTAAAAATCACTTGTGAACTTTTACTAAATCTTCTGCCGCAGTCTTCTTCTGCTACATCGGAAAATTTGTTACCCTTCCAATTTGACATCCCATACCCGAAAACTCGTCTACTTTAAAAATAAAAATTAAAAATGGAAAATATCCATTAAATCACAATTATATTAAATGACACTTTACCTAATTTTTATCTTTGTTTATTTCTTTCCAGGTAAGAGACGAGTAAAACTTTTTTTGTATCTTTCGCCTATAAGAAATTATCGTCAACGAAGTCACAATTTCAAACGTACTTTATTCAGGTATAATTGAGTATATATTTATTAGGTTAGAAAACATCACACCGCATCCTATATTTATTTATTATTATCAATTCAGGGACTATCAATCAATCACAGTACAAAGTTTGAAATAAAAAAGAGAAAAACTTTTTTAATTTCAGAATTCTATTTATATAAACAGACTCCTTGAAGACAAATAGATAAGATGGCACGACAAAAATCGAACAAAAAAGTGTGTTTTCATATTTCAAGGCGTAATGTAACATTTTTTTACGTACATCTTCATCTATGCCGCAAGGACATCATAAAAATATTAATAAACAAAAAATTTCCTTCCTATCAGCTTTCGTACACGAGTGTGTTATATAAATTTCTTCTGTTTGTGTGTGTGTGTGTGTGTGTGTGTATTATTATTGTGATGATGATGAATGGATTCTGAATATTGAAAATAAAGTTTTCCATGCCGCTGATGGAAACAAATATAAAGAGTTGAGTTATAATAATGATAATGTAACGTCTAAAACTTTTTTTTTCTATTTAGATGTACGCGCGTATACGGATTATCTCTATACATTTTATTAAAATTTTTTGTTTCTCTTGACTTTTGGACGTCTTTGCATGAATGATTTCGATTACGGAATCTTGAATATACGGAACAAACAAAACAATAAAAAATGTTAGAATTTAATCATCATGTATAGAGTGTAAAAGTAATCATGGAAATATAAGTGGTGTGAGGGACATAGAGGAAAGGATTGAACTGAATATCTTATATTTGCCACCTTAGGGAGATATATTTACCTCATAGCAATTTGTAAGTTATATTCGTAATATTCTTATCTGTTATGTGAATGTAATGATGAACGAAATTGGAATGTTCAGTTTAAATATGTACGGATTCTTGACAGTTTTATTTAATTTTTTTTTTACAGAGTGGGTATATGGATCTCTGTTTCTCTTTCTTTCTTGGTGGTCTTTAAAATCGACATGTCTTTTTAAGTGCCAGGTGAATAATTTTCGTGCAATGTACCTCTCCAAGGTGTTTAATGTAATCCCAGAGGCATCCCCGAGTAATTTCTTAAATTTCTGTTTCGACTTCTCAACGCCTTTGGCTAAGTATGCAAAACTATAGGCTCAGGACCGAAGGGGGTTTAATTAGCTAACACAGTCTGTTTCCTTTTATGGCCAGGCGACCACATAAGTGCGATCTTTCTACTCTCGATTATCAGGTCCAAATTAGGCCAGATTATCCCTGCACTGGTGTTCACATTTTTTTAACCCGTCAGTGTACCTTACAGATGCATGACGACTTAGGGGAGATATGATGTTCTTGTTGTTTACCTGATAATAAATTGTTTGACCAATCCATGCTAGATTTACTAACTTAATGGTGTAATGTATACGATCGCCTATTGTTGTCTGAACGGGCGCTATGTCTCAGTCCTTTATTAAAAAAGGGAGGTTTAAGTTGTAAGTGCTCCTTTAGATCGATGCAAGAACCTTGTTCTTACTGCTTAGGTAAATTTATGGTAGGTCTATGATCAGTCTATGATTTTCCCCGCTCTTTCCCTGGTCAGTGCGTTTTGCCATAACCACTTTTGGTGAATTAGGAATCTCGGCGTCGTTGTTCTTTCACACATTCGCCTCTAGCCTGTTTTTGACGAAAATAGATACTTAGCCAAAACGCCCGATAACAGCCAAGCTGTCTTCCCGCTTCATCATCGCAACGATTTTTCAATGTACGCCAAAGAACTTTCAGTTATGGATAGCAAGCCGGTACAGTACTTTCTCGGACGTATAAGAACATTCGATACCCGGTGGCAACTCGTTTTATCGGTCATCCAGAAAATTACCTATGATTGACACACTATAGTTCCATAACAAAATTCTCTATGGCCATCAGAATCTGAGCGATATACTGCTTGACGTATGGGATGCGTCCGTCGGGGATTTCCAAATTGATTGCATTCACTATACGAAACTGATTGTGGTAGTTGTTTCGATTCAATACTTGGAGCAGCGATCTTCCGATTCTTGTTCAGACCCTATTGCCGTCTTCGACGAAACGTTCTTAGGAGTAGAATCTTATGACCGGTTTCATTTGGAATGGGCCGTTCTGCACTTTGTCTTCAACTGACACTACTCCAAAGCAATGTTGTGGAGTACACCTAAGCGCTTCGGATGTGTCAGGTGCTGTTTATCAAATTGTGCTGGCACTTGAGTGTCATGTGCCTGAAAACCAACCAAATTTTCCGTGCTTGAGTAGTCACTACTCTCGTAGTTTGAAATGTTACTCTCGGGAGTGGGGCCTAAATGGTCCTTGCCTCTTCTTAAGACTGATCCATTTGAAGGAGCACCTCGTTTGAGGAAAAGATCGTTCACCACAGCAGCGCCACTTACTCTTACAAGGATAATTTAATCAGGAGGTCGCCTATGCTATTCATCTTTCGGGGAACGGGTCTAAATCCATTATATTCTGTAAGACTGGAGTACATCGGAAAATGTGCGATTCTTCTTTGCATATTACGATCTTGAAACGGGAAAAACGATCTTGAAAAGGTATTTTTTTGAATTTCGCGTTACTATAAATCAGGAATTTCTGAGCCACAGAAATCTAAATTCAAGCAACTGTGCTCCTTGCTATCTCTAAAGGAGGTTTCGGGACCTGAAATTATTTTGCTCACGCGCATTTAGATTGCTTGATTATTTCCATACATATCGTAGAAAATTCGATTTTTTTAAATTTTCTTACATCAGGAAATTCAGAGCCATAAAAAATCCAAAATCTGCAATCGTGTTCCGATTGCAATTTTTCTGATCCGAAGGCCTTCGGTTCATTATTAAAATTACATGTCCTAAAAAGGATATTGAATACGAACGCAGTGGTAAAATGTAGCATTTTTAAATAATTTGTAAGCTCAATCATCCTATAGATAAGGAAAAATTTTCATAAAAGTGTACCACATGGCAGCTTGTTTTAAATGAGTTTTGGCAAGCTTCTAACATTAGGTGTAAAATATTTGAGGTAATTGTATAAAATAGCACCAGTGTTTAGGATAAAGGAGAGGGGGGCAGGGTGATTTATTTCCAAATATTTTCAGTTACTCTGCAACAAATTTCCTACCATTGTCATAGCTACGAGAAGAAGAAAAATAACTTCGAGTACTCCGACACCAGCGAAGGCATGTGTGGCTTACGGTGATTTCAGAAAAGATTTTATTTGTTTAAAGTGACTAGGTGGCATCTTGTTGAAGACGAACCGTCAATTAGTATTCTAAACATTGAATTGATAGTGTTTGTGCCGTCTATAAAGTAGCTGCAATGCTGAAGAAGCAACTGCTATTGCGATCTTTCCTGAGAACGTATGTTGCCAAGAAGCATTCGCAACCGTCTTGCTTCTCCAATACTCTTTCTTTAAACGGCTGTCAATCTAGGATTAGCTTATGAATCTTCTGAGATTTATACAGGAGAAAATGTCAGTGGCATTTTGCTGAGTGCTTCAAACGATTTTTGGATTTAATGGCGTCATTGCAATTTTCGGTTTATTTCAAAAGATTTAAAAGGGGGAGATGACCGATCAAAATATTTTTTATAAACTGCCGATATCTTCTATAGGCGTTGTCTAAATTGGATTTGAAACACCTTAACATAATTAACCTGTCTGTTGGATTTTCCTCAATTATCTTTGGTTATTATAATAGACCATTAAATGAGATTTTATTAATTTTTTTCATTCTCAGCTTACGGTGTAGTGCACCATGACAAGGTTTGGTTGGCAGCCACACGAACTATATAACAGCCGCAGTGCATAACAGTTTTGACATTTTCCTAAAATAAATTGCTTGAGTAATCTAATTTATCGCAACAGTGATCATCAACCAGAGTTATTTTATGGATCGTATTTATTAGCTCAACCCTTAGTTCCCAGCGCTATTGAAACTGGTCAATATCGCTTTTAATAGCTATTCTGCTCCTTTATCTAAAACATAAGCCTCTATTTCTGTCCAACTTTTTTTACAATCATAGATCCAATAAAATTTAGAGCGTTATTTTTCAGTTCGCGACGAGCGATAACCCAAAACAGAAAATAAAAAGTTTAATTCCTATCATTATAAAAGGTCTGGGCAGATTATAAATGAAAGCGTTTGTAACAACTGAAGTAACCTCAAATGTTTATGTTTGACAATTAATTTAAATAATATCTGATTTCCTGGGAATAAATACTCTACGATGCTTGATACCATTGAATGGAAATAACTTTTCTGAGCTAACTAAACAGCTGTGCAAAAGTAGTGGAGTTTGAACACAAAAATTAGCCGCACGCGGGTGTATACTAACTGCACAGGCAAACGCTTTTTTAGAAGCACAGCCAAACCCGTGTAACTCAATTACTTTATACCATCAGAAATTCGAATATGATCATTACAATCGATGTCTTGAAGAGTCCACAAGGGTTGCAATGATAATTATTATGGGTCATAAAGCTAGTATACAAGGCGTTTAGTACAGTTACAAACATTATGTATTAAAATGAGGGCACACAATGTATAATTGGTTAAGATATAGGCTTTCATTCACTTAAATCCTCTATACCAGATCGATGAAAGTTCGATTGGCTGATTTCCATCAAAATTTACTAGATCAGCCGATACATTAATCCATATGAGCTGTATAACAAGTATAAATCTCTATATACACAGCAAACGAAAGTTGAAAATGTTCCGGTGTCAAATACTTTTTTCCTTTATACATATGTATATGTCAAAGGAAGGAAACATTAAATTTTCAATTGTTAATTCATAAAATTACAGCTTTTTAAATCACTCAAAGCTTTCTGGATCTTTTGCGGTATATTACATAAAGCTTTTAAATTTGTGTATTTCATTATCATAAAACATTGTTTGTACCATACCCAGTATTTCTTCCTTGGACACACAACTGATTTTTTATGAATAATCGGTTGTTGTTGTTGTCAATGCAAAATTGTTGTTGTCAATATTTGAAATTGTTGATATTTTCGTCTTGCCTATGTATTTTTTGAATTTCTCCAACAAATATTTTTCTAAATTTTTATTCTTGGTTTAATATTTAGCAATTTTCAGTGACAATGGAGTAAGGGGTGGGCTTATTAAAATCATTATTTATTTAATTTAACACTTGAACTTGAGTTATCAAAATCCCAATCATTACTCTAATATTTATTTTATTAGAAAACCAATAATTTTTGATTTGACTCGTTCACCCCGTTTTGTCCTTGAACTTAGTACAACATTAATAACCCACTCCAAAACGTTGCTTGCGAATAAAAACCTAATAAAAATTTAAATCAATTCCAAAACAAAACAGAAAAAAAATTATGTAACCCATTCGCATATCGTTTTATGCTACATATTTATGGTAATATTGTCGGAACAAAAATAAAATTAAAACTAATTTACATAAATATGTAGTTTATGCACAGCCGAGGCAACGACAGCAACAACAACAACAACAAAAACAATCAGTGCCATAGAATAATAAAAACGGAAAATTATGAATTCAGTATACATACATATATAGAAGACATCCGGTTGAGTTTTCTACTTGCCCAACTTTAAATACGCACAAAGTTAAATACTGATAACATTAATAACAACAACAACATGCAAACCAGAAGGAAAGGAAAATTAAAATTTTATCAATTCAGCATATTATAGAAGAAGATGGTGACAATTGTAAAATGTAATAAAAGAACAAACAAAAAAAAAAGACAAAGATGCTTTAAGTAAATTTACATAGCAAATTTGCTTCCGATAATTTTTAATTAAATTGAAATTTTGTTTTTGTTTTAGCCTCTAATTGTGTAGCCACTATATATACTGTACAAATTTATATAGTGTGCGCGGTGTTCTGGTGGAGGGGCGGAAAAAACCGATTTTTTTATTTTCTGGTTTCTTAATTTTCAACATCTGTTTAGCTTTGGATTTTTAGCTTCGTCATTTTGTTTTTACATTCAATTGGTTTTGATTAGATTAGCCTCTGTATAATCATTTCATGTTTATATTATCTTGAAAAAAATTTTTTTTTTGTTTGTTCATGCGACTGCTTTCGTTTTAGTTATAGTAGCAAAAACACAACAATTGTGTCAAATGTCATGCAGTCAATTGGAAAAATTTTATTAACTAAAATGTGTTGAATAAGATTTTGACTAGAGATGTAGCGGATTTACGGATTTTGATTTTTTAATTTTTAAGAACAACAAAAACTCTCACTCTTCTAACTGCCAGAAATTATAATCGTAATACAAAGTTGCCACTAAAGGTTTCAGTAGTATAAGGAACTTAAACGAAGACAAACTTTAAACTCCTGAAGGCAAAAAAAAAATTCTGTCAAGCCACTATGAAGAGACTTGACAAGTTTGAATGATGTTCGAAGTCACTGTTGTGAATAAAAAAATATACGAGGCTTATATTGAGGTTTCGTAGTAATAAGGTTTTACAGATTGGGCTATTAACCGAACACTTATGTAGGTGGTACGTGGGCTACAGCCTTGACACTTCGTTTAGGAGAGTAGTTTTTTATCATTATTCTCTATACTTAAAGCCGTTATCATTAAAATACCAAATAAAATAATTAATTATTCACTATGGTCACCCCCCCTCCCCCCTACCCTTCCATTTAGCATCCCGCAAAAGTCAAAAGTATGTTCTTCAGATCAAAAGAAAAATTAAGAAAAATATTTGTTGCAGAAATACAAAATAAATAACGTGAAAATTACTTAGTGATCAAAAATTCTAAACGTTGACAACAACAATTTTGTAATGACAACAACAACAATCGATTATATACAAAAATTTAATTTGGTCTCCGCTGCAGAAAACGAGATGTGGTACTAAAAATGTTTTCTTGAAAAGGTATGTTCGCAACCCGAAAGCTTCATCCGATAATACCGGAAAAGCTCTAAAAGCTTTAGCAAGTTTACAAAAGCTTTAATTACAATTAATGTATTGTAAAATTCAAAGTTTTATTATGGTTTGGATTTGAATGATCACCCAGCTTTATGTAAACTTGAGAAGCTTTATTAATGATCTTGCTTTATAAATATTATTCGAGGTTATAAGTACAAATACTATTAAATAAGGTAGACGATATTCATGGATTACAAATATTAGTAACAGACAAAGCAAATTTAAATTTTTGGAAAATTATTTTGGTTTTACGTTTGAGCAAACTTTATCAAATTATGTATGAACTTTATTTGACAGCCACTTAACAGCCATAGCTAATTTGATTTGAACATTTCCGACATAGACATTTTTGGAGGTGTGTCTTTTAAAGTGTCACGTCTGGATATAGTAGTTCGATTAGAGTGTCTTGCTAATATTTATCAGTGGAAAAAGTCTCAGGCCAAATTTCTATTGGGGAAGAAAATTTGTTTTCATGGGTTCCCCACATGAAACTAACCTGATACTTTTCAAGAGATAATGATGGCTATTGACAATGACTGTACTTGAACTACTTTCGAGACATGACACTTTAAAGAATGAATTTATACAAATTTTTAAAGTTTTTTGCAGCTCCTCTCATGAAACTTACTGGGAAATTCCTATTGTAAGCAGTGACGACCAAAATGAGAGCATGTCACACATACCAGAAATACCAATTCAGAGGTACTTTTGACAATTTTTTAGTTTATACAGGGGTCGGCACTCGAAGTGTTACAAACTTCACGCTGCTCACGGTGCATGATAGCGCGCTCTCGTTTTGTTACCTTGGGCACGTAAACAATTTGGTAGAAAACAACATAGGACGTTTTTTGCAAGAAAAAATTTCCAGCTTCATTCTTCACAAGAATGGCCACGATATTCTCCGAACTAATACCCGATGGAATTTTCCTAACAAATCTAATAATTCTTTGTATTCAGGTTTCTTTGATTTTATAATTGTGTTTAAACTTTTAGAAATATGTATTGGCGTTTCATTCAAACCATACCCTGCATTATTTGTACCTTATTGAAATGAAAATTAATTTGGTTTGCACATTCTGCGAAAACCAAGTTGGATTGGCTAGCTAAATCTAATGAGAAGAAGAGGAAGAATTTTAAGAACTATAGCGTTGGTAATAAGGTTTGAGTTTTGGTACGAACGGACATGACTGTGCTTTTGCTACATACAGAAGCATATTAGAAAGATAAAGATTCATTTGTGTTTTATTTTTGTATCTATTTTCGATTGATAGCTTCTTAAAAGCAGGGCATATGCAAAATGGATGACACGCTTCTTTACGAAAAATATATGGTATATTGATTGACTGGTTACGGTTATAAATTAAATTAGGTGTAGTTTCAAGATTCTCCTTATAAGTGGCAAAGGTAGAAAATTTAGGTTTATCAAGGGATTGTACTTTTGTGTATTGTTTCTTTATTGGGCTAAGGTAAGGCCTTTATCCGACCTAAAAATTCTACAATTATCTCTTAGGAATTCTTCAAGTTGTAACCAAGTCTGTGGCTCAGATGTGTTAAGAGATGTCTCCCATTCTTTTTTAAGATTAGTTGTTAATTTCGTGGTTACGCAAGAGATTTTAAATAATTAGGCCGCCCGCTAACATCATGTCCACTAGCTTCTAAATAATTGACGTTACTAATAGTGGAATTCAGGTGTTTCGATAGTTACTCGGGATTGTCATTTGTTAAATGCAGATGATTGAGAATTTTATTAATGTGTTCTTCAGTTATTAACCTGTTTAAGTCATAACATCGAAAAAGGCCTGCCCAAGCCTGTTGATATGCGGCTGCTGAAAGTGTTATGTGGCCTATGAATTCACGTGCTTCACTCTTCTAATTGCTAACGAGATAATGTAAACTTCAAAACATCATCCAATTTGTAATTATTATAGTATACCGCAAGGTTAGTGTTCCTAAGGGTAATCCACTCACTCAATTTGCCATCGAAAATTGGGACCTTAATTGGTTCATATCGAGTTGAAACTTTTGTATTATTAATATGAAATTCAGGCTTAGCCTCATCTTTTGTAGAATTGCTAGCCATTGAAATGGAATCTAATAAGGCTTTCACCTTGAAAAATAAAGTGTCAAATTATTGGATTTGAATTTTGATTTGTTGCATTTCATGATCATCTGTTACTTCCGACCACTCAAAATTACTGGTTGAAATTCTTTGACCGACTTTGATAAAATTGACCGACGACCTTGTATATCATGCGTCGTAACTCCCGTGCCATCTGACACAAATTCCTGCGTTCAAGCGACATTTCTAAAGTTAAATTTTTTAGAGAGGTAGCCGTTGCCATAAAAGTCAATTATTGATGTTTAAACCACACAATCAGAAATAAAGGCTTTCAATACCACAAATATTCTGGGAAATCGTCTGAGCCCATTTATAAAATCTTACATCAAATATTATTTGGCCATTTAATATTATACATTTAAACCGCGTAGGTATATAAATTAATATTTCTTGAAAGCTCGACCCCAATTAAAAATCCGTTTACCATACTGTTGCTATGTAAACAATTGATCACTTAAATTCACCCCAGCAAAAATAAAATATTTTAATTCTATCAAAATAACTTATTCTAACGTTCTAACATTTTATAAATTCCATCCATAATATTTTGAAGTATTACCGCACTAAGAAGTAAAAATCTATTAATAAAAAAATTTACAAAAGCTTCACAACCAAAACAAAAACAAAAATTTTGTGGTGTATCTCCGCCCCTTTGCATTCATATAATTTTTTTTGTAAAAATACGATGAACGCGAGCGCCATTCAAAACCATAGTCATTCTTTATACATCAAATTGTTGCCAGATATTTTCCCACACAAACACACACACACACACATAACCAAAACACAAATTTAAATCACAATGATAAAATTATATAATTTTCAGTTTTATTTTGGAAAATGATGTTTTTTATTCATAAATTTTTTTTGTTTTGCGGTTTAGTTCGAAATAAGACGGAGCAACAATAAAAGCGCGATATAAGAAGACGAATTATAAAAAGAAAATTCATTATATTTCGAAATAAATCAAAGCGAAAAGAAAAAGTTTTCAATTCAATTTTCTAAATTGGAATTTTCGAAAAAAAAGAAACAACAACAGCACTACAAGATGATAACACGAAGAACAACCATTGTGTTGCTTAGAAAGAATAATTTTTATTCATAAGGATTCCTATTTATCCATATAATATATATTGTGCCGACGATACAAAGCAACAAAAATTATTTTTATTTAAGACGATGGAAAAAACATAAGATTTATGATTTAATTTTTTTGGTACGCGTGTGAGATATATAAACCAACAACAACAAAAAAAAAGGAAAAAAATCCCATAAATAATTAAAAAAAATAAAAATTACTGTAAATGGATTTTTTATACTAATCCAAAATCCTTTTCTTGCTGCTTTTCTTGTTAATTAACGCTGCGCCACAACACCAACAACACAATTATTTTTTAATTTAATCAAATTTTCAGTTTATTTATTTTTCTGCTCGTCTTATACTTTTCTTATTTAATTTAAATTTTTTTTTATTTATAAAGTGCCTAACTAAATAACGATTTCGTTCGCTGAAACGTGTGCAGAAACTTAAGAATGGGAATTTAATATTTCATAACACTATAAAATGATGGACATTGGAATTTAATTATTTTTTAAATATGGAACATTTAATTATGCGCGTATGTGACTTTAGTTTTATGGTTTTGTATATTGATATGGATCGAAAATATTTTGGTCTAGCCCAGTAATAAAAATGTTGATTTATTACACAGGACCACAAAAAAAATGAGTAGAGTTTCTTAAAGTATCTTAAATTAGACCAAGTGGATTATATGTATGTTTTTTGGGTCGCTGAAACCGAATCCGAAACCTATTTTGCCCCATCACGTCAGTGTTTTTTTAACCTCAAAAAACATCTTCAAACTAAGAAACCCAACAATATCAACCCTTAAACCTTATAACTCTATACCTTCATAGCTGAATAACCATGAGATCGATAACAAATAACCCTAAAACCCATAACCTCAAAATTTATAACCTAAAATGTCATAAATCTCAAATCCCAATAAATTACAAACCATACACACAAGACTCAAACCACAATCTCGAAGAGTTTAAACTTAATAATTTCATACGTCCATCACTTCATTTACCCTACACGGAAAAAATAAATTGGTCCTCAGCTAAGAAACCAGACTTTTAATTCAAGAAAATGTACTTTTTCTTGATTTAAAAGCTGATTTTCTTATTTCTTTCGAGCTTTTCTTCATTTCAAGAAACACAATTCTTACGTGAAGAAAAACTCGATAGAAATAAGAAAATTAGCTTTTAAATCAAGAAAAAGTACATTTTCTTGAATTAAAAGTCCGTTTTCTTAGCTGAGAACCAGTTTATTTTTTTCCGTGTGAAATCCCTTAACTCAATAACCACAACATCCTAAAACCGCAGTAATCGAAAACCTCATAACCCTATAAACCCACAGAAAAAAAATACTTTGAGGTGGACAGTTAAAACTTCACATCTCTATAAGTCCGTCACGTTTCAACTTGTAACCCTGTAACCGAATACCCCCATAACCCGAAAATGCAACAGTAAATTACTTGCACGTAAGACTTGAGTTCTGAGTTCAACAGTTTTGCCGTGTGTCGGCATCCAGGGCACCTCCACGCGGTGACGATGGGCAACAGAATTGTTTCGCGATTCGGAAAAGTCCCTGTAAAAAAAGTCGCTGGAAAATTTTTTCCGAAGAAACAATTGACGAATTTTAAAAAAGATTCTGCGCTTAGAAAAACGAAATTCTATTTCGAGCGTCGATTGGCGTATTTAGAAAAGTTTTATTCGGACTTTCTCGCTAATCAATCAGTTTGAAGAGGCATTCCTAAGTTCCGGCGGAAATAGAGGAAGCATTTATGCTTGGGTTTCCACCGCCTACTCAATCGCCATCGGATCGACGATCATCGTCAGTGATTACGCGGACGGAACCACCAAACATGTGGTTGCCAAAACTCGACCTGCTTAAATTTGCTGGCAACATTTTAGAATGGTATGGTTTTGAATGATGATAACACGACTTTATCATCCTCTCAAAAATTACAATATTTAAGAGGTCGTATACAGGGCGAAGCTAAGTTGAGAATACGGCACTTGGCCATCACTGAAGGCAATTATGTAAAGGCCATGAACGAGCTTGACAAAAATCATAACAATAAACGAATGCTATTCACGCAACAGATGGACGCTTGCCTGACGCAGCCAGAGCTTAAAAGAGATACTCGGGAAGAAATCCAACGATTATTAAGTTTTTCTTGATCGTCCATGCACACAATTTCTCAATTAAATGTCGAATCAAGCGAAGCGGTTTTCATTTACATTGCGTTGCAGACTACATCATGTTACTCGAACAGTCTGCTTTCAATGCTTCGATGCAAAGAAGACACAATTATGGAGTGATTTAGAGAACACAATAGAAATCCGACTAGCCTCTCTTCCATTGAGACACGCAGTTGATGCTAAGAAGCCATCATCCAATCCGAGTGAATCGTTCTACTCGTCAAAAAATGCATGGATATTTACAAAGCCCAATTCATCGTATATAGCAAACCAAATATATTCCACGTATCCAATTCAAGCTCAGCACAGTGTCCATATTGCCGAAAATCACACATTTTACGGAAATGTTCGTCATTTCTCAAACTATCCGTACAAGAACGCAAAGAATTAGTCGAGAAATTTAAGCGTTATTTCAATTGCCTTGGATTCAATAACTTATCGCCACATTGTCCCAGCCAGAAGAATTGTGCCATATATGGAGGTCGCCACCATACACTGCTTCATTTGGTGAAATCCAACGATAATTTCAAATACGATAAGTCCAAATTGTAATCACGCTATGAAATCAACAAATCGAAACCATCAAATATTATTAGCTAGTGCAATCGTCCATATTCGTGCTAATACTGGTCAACTCATTCCACTTTGTGCTTTAGTCGATCAAGGATCCCAAGCCACCTTAATCTCTCAAGCAGCAGCTCAACGTTTAGGCTTACCCAAGACATCCATTCGTGCTCAGGTCAATGGCACTGGTAGCTTTCAAACTAATCAAAGCAGAGCATTAATTTCAATTGCCATCAGAACGTGCTACGACAATCGTTTCGAATGCCACACTGATGCATTGATCCTCGATAAATTGACCACAAAGGTACCTTTATATCGCGTTGACTTCACCGATTGGGACCATATTCAAAATGTACCTTTAGCGGATCCACATTTTTCACAATCGAGCCATATCGATGTGCTCCTAGGGGCCCGAAGTCCACGCTTCAATCTTACGACCAGGTATATGCCGTGGAAAAATTGGTACTATACTACGTTGGGCTGGATATTGGAAGGTGAGAATAGTCAAACTCATCATTCGACCATCAATGTATCCAGCTTTCATTCTAAATCGAAATAGATTCACTTCTACGCAAGTTTTGGGAAATAGAAGAGACCCAAAACGAAAAAACATTGTCCAATGTAGACAATTAGTGTGAAGAGTACTTTCAGAAAACTCACAAGCGTCAATATAATGGCAAATATCTAGTTCAGCTGCCACTCAAGTCGCACTACAATTCGAATGCGTTCATTAGCTCATCTTAGAAATTGGCTTATGATCGATTTTAACAATTAGAAAGGCGTTTCCATCGAGATCCAACATTCCATTCACAATATTCTGCAATCATCAGCGAATATCTCGAACTAGGACAAATAGAATTAGAAACATCTCCCAAGTCGAATTACAAAACCATCAAGAATAACGTCGCTTCATTTCAGTGTTGCTATTTACCACATCATCCAGTGTTTAAGACTACTAGTTCCACCAAAAACGCCACACCAATAGTTACTGAACGACATTCTATTAATGGGCCCGGTGCTTCAACCAGTCTTATAAGCTGTAATCATCAACCGTGTTTCTTCAAGTATGTGTTAACAAGTGACATTGAGAAGGTGTATCGAATAATCGACATGTATCCTCAACACTCTCAATATCAGCGGATTTTATGGAGAAAGTCGCCGGACGAAAACATCAAAAAATATCGATTGAATACAGTGACATTGGCACGTCCAGCGCACCCTATACTGCGATTCGTGTAATGCATCAGTTAGCTCACGACGAAGAAGGTAATTATCCACAAGCTGCAGTCGCTCTGAGAAACCAAATGTATGTCGATGACATACTTTCTGGAAGTCATACAATCGAATCGACAATTGAGCTTCAACAGCAAATAATACAATGTCTATAATCCTCCGGTTTTGAACTAAGGAAATGATCAAGCAACGCAGCACAAGTACTATCATCAATTCCACTTGAGTATCGTGAGAACAAATCAGATTTCTTAGTCGGACAAAATGATTCGATTAAAGCATCCTATATGTAACTGATGAATTTCATTATAAAATCAATTTCGACCTAGAAATTAAAAATCACACGAAAAGTCCGGTTCTGTCTGGTCGCCAAAAGGTTTCTTAAACGATTGTGGTGCGAAGGACTTGATTGCACACAATCACAAAATGTGAATTTTCTGCATGTTTTTCAGCAACTGAACATAGAGTTTGAACAAGATTAAACAAATCAAAATTCCGCATTGGACAACAGCCAACAAACCTTTGAACTATACATACGTTTTGTGATGGATCAATGCACGCTTATTCTGCTGCAACGTATTTACGAATGTAAGGTAACTCCAAAACCGGTTCTTCCAATTCCAAGGATTGAATTGTGCGGAGCTGTTCTGGCAACGAAATTGCATCAATACGTCAAGTCAATCTTCCAAATTTCGATCAATCCAATACCCAGTGATTTTTAGACTGACTCCACTATTGTTTTGTCATGGATTTGAGGAGATCCAGATCGATGGAAAACATTTGTCAGCAATAGAGTTCACAAAATTCTCGACACTACCAATATCAATCAATGGCGTCATGTATCTACTTCAGATAATCCTGCGGATATCTCAAGTCGTAGGGTAAATATCGAACAATTGATCCATAAGGAGTTAAGGTGGTGTGGATCTCGTTGGCTCAGAGAGGATGCTACTAAATGGCCAAAATCATTCCACTCCGAAGAAAAGGACAGCGATTCAGAAATCAAGGAACCTTATATCTCGGCATCGATTACTACCGATCCTCAAGAATATATTACTCGTCGCTATTCGTCGTATATTCGTTTGAGCAAAATTACAGCATGTATTTTACGTCTCATCAATAATTGTTGTGAAAAACCAATCAACCAGCGCTTAATAACAAACAGCCACTCCCAACCAAAAGCAAACTAAGTGGTCTGAATCCATTCATCGATCATGAGGGCATATGAGAGTGGATGGTTGTATTCGAAATTCATTACTACCATTTGATCAAAAGCAACCAGTCATCATTCCAACATCGCATCACTTCACGAAAATACTAATCGATCATTGTCACCGAAGCTGTCTGCATAGAGGTATACAACTTATCATGAATCAAATTCGCAAAACTTATTGGATATTACAAGCACGACAAATCGTCGGTTTACAACTGAAAACTTGCCTTATGTAAGAGTTCGTCCTACTTTCTCGTTCGCACCCACTGGTGTTGACTACGCCGGCCCGATCAACTTTCGAGTCTCAATAGGCCGTGGAAACAAGTCGTATAAAGGATTTACCGCCGTCTTTGTATGTCTCAGCACGAAGGCCATCCATTTAGAGCCAGTGAGTGATCTCACTATGTTAGCATTCTTAGCCGCATTACAACAATTCTTTTCTCTCGTGGATTTTGTCGAGATATGAACAGCGATTGTGGCACAATAAGGGATACAATGAAATTTCATTCCACCCTTTTCACCACATTTCCGTGTGCTTTGGGAAGCCGGAGTCAAATCGTTAAAGCATCACTTGAAACGAATCATACCAAATTCGACACTTATCTTCGAAGAAATGGCCACAGTATTTTGTCGTATCGAATCGTGTCTAAATTCAAGACCATTGTTTCCATTCAGCGATCGATTCGATGATACTACAGCATTAACTCCAGGATATTTCTTCCGAGGAGACGCTTTATTAGCACCGCCCGCTAAACAACCGATCGAAAATTTATCGCCAGACAATCGTTGGCCTTGGCATCAAATACGGAAAATCATACATGAATTTTGGAACGTCTGGCACAAAGAATACTTATCAAGATTACAAACTCGTCCAAAATGGATCGCTATTGGAGAATTGGTTCTAGTAACAAACGAACGATTACTTAACAATTCTTTTTAGACTTTCTGATGTAGGCACTTGGCGAAACACACTTAATATCGGCTTGTTAGGCCATCATCAGGAGTATCTACTAAACTGTAAAAATAAAAATGTAGTTATTTATATATTTGGAAAAAGCAAAAAATGAAACAAAAAATATACAAATGAAAAATGTGGGAGTGGTAAACAATACAAATGGTGAGAGCAAAAAACATTAAAAATTAAAAGGGGGTGAGTTAAACACAGGTATATGATTATTGATTAGTCAACGGCCGAATAACAAAATTCCAGATGTTGTTGTTGTTTTTTATTTTTAGTTTATTATAACCCAACGTATTAGTCATTTTATGGGATGGTATGATTATGGAAATGAAACAGTGCGGGGTCGGTAATTGGTGAGAAACGGATTTCTCTCTGTTCGTTGAGGATATTTTGGTTAAGAAATAGCTTTTAGGTAGCTTTTCGGATTTCGTAAGATTCTAATTTGTCTAAACGTCTGCTTTTTGGTTTTGGTATTACATCACAGAATATAATAAACACAACAATATAGCGCTTTAGTCCTAAGTTGGTGAACAAATATTTTCGTTATTGTTTTTTTCGACTGATTTTGATTTAGAAAAGATAGAAAAAACATTTTACATGCGGTCAATGAAACAAAAAAAAATTGCAAAAATGTTTGTACCCACCTCTTTCTATTGATAAATAAAACTCAGTACAATTTTAAAACGAAAGAGAAATCGTTATACTTTATAATGTGCTTTAAAGAGATAGACGATCATGAATAATTTTTGATTTTGGTCTAGTTAGCTTTGCGAAACTTTAAAATCAAATCAACAAATAAACAAAGGACCAATACAAATAAATTAGAAATGCTACACAAACTCATACACAACCTTATGGGAGTTGCAAATTTTCTTTTTGTTATTTCTTTGATATGATTTTACAGTTTCGCAAAGCTAACTAGACCAAAATCAAAAATTATTCACGAATGTCTATCTCTTTTAAGCACATTATAAAGTGTAAAGATTTCTTTTTCGTTTTAAAATTGCACTGATTTTTATTTATCAATAGAAAGAGGTGGGTACAAACAGTTTTGTAATTTGTTTTTGTTTCATTGATTGCATATAAAATGATTTTTCTATCTTTTCTAAATCAAAATCAGTCGAAAAAAACAATAACGAAAATATTTGTTCACCAGCTTAGGACTAAAGCGCTATAGAAGATATTGTTCTGTTTATATATATTCTGTGATTACATGTACAACCAAAAAGCAGACGTTTAGACAACTTAGAATCTTACGAAATCCGAAAAGCTATATTTCTTAACCAAAATATCCTCAACTTACAGAGAGAAATCCGTTTCTCACCAATTACCGACCCCGCACTGTTTTATTCCAATACTCATACCATCCCATAAAATGACTAATACGTTGGGTTATAATAAAATAAATAAAAAAATAAAGAAAAACAACAACAACATCTGGAATTTGTTATTCGGCCGTTTACTCGGCCGCCGAGTAGTAGCGGTGGAAGTGTAATAACCATAAAATTTGACTGATTACGGCAGAAATGCCGAACAGTTTCTTCACCACATCAATTTCACCTATAATCAACGTTATCAGGTCATATTTATCATATCTAACACGTTAAAATCCAATTATATTTTTTTCAGTTCTCTCACAAATTTTCGTTTCAGTCTGTACAACTAACTGAACGAGAAATACAAATTAACCAAGAATCACAGCACTGAAAGAAAGGTATCCTGATATAGATCAGCCCGGGCGGCATATTCAAAGTTGAAAAATGAAAACAAACAATTTCCATCACACACCAAAGATGGAAACATTTATATTTAGCAAACTGAAAAACAAAATAAATCCCAAACAAATCCAAGTCCTGGTTGAGGCAGATCCAATGTCAAGGCCTAATCGGGGTAAACGTAGACGTTTATCATAAAAAAAACCTGGCTTCTCTTGCTTTACTAGTTGTTATAATGTCTTAAAGTGCGTTCATTTTGACAAAGCTGATTGATTCAGAAAAGGGGCAACATAATTCCTAAAAAGTCAGAATCAAAAATTTTCTTTTCACTTCAAAATGATGTTGCACAATCCCAACAGAAACGTGTTGAAATTAACGAATGGTTCCAGAAATTAATCCTGTTGTTTTAACGTTCTTTACAATAAAAATGTCTCAATACGGAATACGTTTAGTAATAATATTACAAATCCCAAATAGGATTATAATAAAAAAAAACTGACAGAAACAGTAAATTCTGTTCATATTATAATACTATAAACACAAATTTTATGTTATCTCAACATACTTTATGTTAACTCATTTTGTATAATAATACGTTATAATTTAATGATAATTCTCAAAAATATTTTGTGAGTGTATATGCGTTGTTATAATATAACTTGAAATTATACTTAAAGCAGAAAAGGTGTGTTTTGTACGATAAAGATTATAATTTATGAGGCAAGCGACAACGCCCTATACATGAACCGCCTCGAACGCACACCAAAAATTAAATGTTATGGCATCAACAAAATGGGTTTTATTACCGTTAATACGCAAAAATATGTACACATTAAAATAAAACTGTTGATGGAAGTGGGTTCATGATTTAATTTTTTTGTTTAGTCGATTTTCCCAGTATTTATTGTATATATTATGCGGCATAATGGTAAATCAATCAAACGAGTAAAAAGCCCTCAAGTAATACTTTCCATTAAACTTAACCAAATTATTCATATTATAGGTATAAAGTTCGTATTTTAATTTATTTTCCACATAAGATGAGCTCGCCCCGATTTACCAAGGATTTTTTTTATTTTATTAATTAATAAAATTAAAATACTGAAAGGCGCCATTAAATTTTCTCATGTACCAAAATAATAATTACGCGCCCTAGGTTGAAAAAGGTTAAATATAGACATTCTTTTGTATGGTATATCGATTTATTTCATGCATCTTCAACCTTTTTTAACCCAATAAAATCCGGTATACGCATATTAAACATTAGTAAATAATTAATTTGCCACCCTTAACCCTGTTACATTATATATTGTATGTAACGTATACATATATTTAGACGGTTGTTGTTTAGACACATTTACATTTTATTCCCTCGATTCCAATCCGATTTATGTCAATCACTTATTAAATTAGAAAATTTGATTTTATTGTTTGGAATAATCAACCCAACAATGAGTTTGCAAATGGTATAATTAAATTTAAGGCATCCGCATATGTATAGCGCGTACATTTTATTGGATTAAGAGGGTTTAATACGTTTGTTAATGTAATACAATAAAATTAAAGGAATTTTGATTTTGAACATGTAAGAGAGGATTGGTTATGGTTTATACCCAAAACCTAAACATACATAACGACTTTAAGTGGTTACATTAAAAAAATATAAATTTTTATGAGATTATGGTGATGCGGCGATCAACCAAATGGACCCAATATCTTCCTTGGGTTACTCGCGATACAAACAATTTTTTTTTATATGTAATTTACAGTTAATCGTATATTAAAAATAAAAATCAAACAAAAAAAAAATCGTTTAACTGGGAAATTGGCGGTTTAACATTATGCGGTGATAAATTTGAATGGGGTGTGATAAAATAAAATAAAAGCTCAAAATATGAAATTATATGCGCGTATACGTACATACATATATGGATTAGTCTCATAAAGTGGATACAATTTTTAGTATTTTTGTTTTTGAGATTTATACTGCGTGTACAATATGCTGGTTGAATGTCAATTAGGCTTATTTCAAATGGTATATATAGATAAGCCCGGGTTACGCGCATATAAATATTTTTTATATGCTGTGATCGGATCAGTTGACAAAAAGCTTGTGAGATTTATTTGTATATAATATACAATACATAAATATGGATCTGAAATATGTCAAGCGTGACGTAATTTTTAAAACGTTTTGCATTGTACTTTATAGACACTTTATACTTTAAAAATTTTACTTAAAAAAAAGTCATAACTTCAATTTTTTGTTTCTAGTCTTTTAATTGAAAAGCTTACAGGACTTTTTTATCAGAAAAATAGTTCTCAAAATTAACAAGTTAGTCGACTAGAAATTCAAGCGTGTACTTCATTTTTTCAAAACCAAATGTTTGTTGATTCTTTAATGCTCTATTAGATGAGCGTGGATTAAATGTTAAATATAGTTAGTTTAAATTAGTCACTCACGAGTGTCACTAAAAAATATTCTATCCTATATAACTATGATTAGGGTATTTTGGTCCATTCCGAGTTAAATTTGGTCAGTACAAACTTATTCCGACACTTTTCCAAAAATGTTTGGCAATCTCTGGAGCAATTGTGACTCTTAACCAAAAATATTTTCGTTTGATATGGACATTTTGATGGTCAGATTCTGCAAATACAAGGCCTACTTCATGATTCATAATATCTCGGTTCCAAGAGCAAGGATTAAATCCAAAAGCAAAGAAGAAACTGAAATTTAATATCTCTTAAATATTTCTGGCCAACTTGTCGGGTAAGTTCTTCTTGTCCCATTTTCAAAATTTTACCGAAATCGAATTTTAAAATTAAAAAAAAAACACTCGCCCCCCCCAGTCCCCCCCCCCAGTCCCCCCCCAGTCCCCCCCCCAGTCCCCCCCCATCCCAATGAAACTACCTAAATTTATTAATTTTGTATAGAGTAATAGTTTATTTGATAGGACAGTTAAGCATAAACATCTAAGAGAAAATATTCGTTATAAAGGAGTTAAGTGTTCTAAAACAACTCATCAATTTTTATTATTTTTGCACTGTTTGCCTATATCGGAGTTAAAAGAACAAGAAAATGGATGCCGATTATTTAGATCTTGACGAATTCGAGGTAGAGGGTGAAGCCAGACATCTCAAGGAAGATCCCGTAATAAAAATATAATAACCCGGTATTGAAACCTTTTCGTCCTAATTTATCCGCGTCTAAAAATACTAAACGAGAAATTCAAAAATGTACAAATAAACTACAACAACACCGTGAATGGATAATGAACATTAATATCGCAAAAAGGCCTTCGGCACAGGAACTTCAAAAAGTAGAAGTGAAGGTGTTTTGTTTGTTTGTTTCTATCTCTGCAATCTTTTCAGGGGCTCAAGGCACTCCCAACTCTTTCGCAGTTCCCTTTTAACGTCCTACCTTACGCCGTTACCAGCCAACTCGAGGACGTACGGCTATAGACCCGCTTTCGTTTAAACCACCTGCACATTGCATTGCTTCATGCCAGCCTATAGTACTGACATGAAAGGTGGGTCGGCCCATGGATTCCGCACTCTCAACAGGGGGTCATAGATGTGTTCATCGTCATCACCGATCGTAATCAGATGATGAAAAATCCCTTTTGCATCCCGCCCCTATAGGGATTCGAACCCGGTACCTCCCGATCCAACCGCCGTAGCTTTAACCACTGCGCCGTTTGGTCGGTAAGTGAAGGTGATGCACGTGATTGCCTGTTTAAAACGCTTAGCAAATACTAATAGAACTTATAAAGTTCAGATTAAATCATTGGCTGAAAAAGGAGAGTTAATATTGTCTACCGTGCAGTCAACTATACAAAGCGACGACAATTTAAATGACACCCTAAGTAAAGTAAGGCAATCAGAACAATTTAACACCAACCTAAATCTAGTTTCTTGGCTCATAAAATTGATGACCAATGTCATCAACGCAATGTAAATCAAACCAGCCAGAAAATGCGGACAAAAATTGCAACTCGTTCTAATAAACCGTTATCAATTAAAGTGCCAACAGTGCAGGATCCGCAATTAACAAAGGTACCTTTAAAATATGCTGTACGTCCTAATACGAACTTGAGCGAATGTATAAGTTTTTCTTTCACGGAGCTCCTGATGGTTTACCCGTTGGGCGGTTCTTATTTCGCATTGAACACTTCGCTCGCACTTACAATTTAAATGATACGTGTTTTTTAGAACGAAATCCTAACACCACGTTGGACACTTTGAAATCAGCATTTATATCCGCTTTTCAAGACAGACGAACTGATTCCGATATCAGGAGATTTATTGAAAACCGTAAGCAAAATCAGTCAGAATCTTTCAGAGATATCTATAACGACATAATGTCCATTACACTACAGTTTCGTGTCCCTATTGCAAAGTCCGAAATTTTACACATCCTGAGGAGCAATATGCGACCAGGTCTATACGTAGCTCTAGCAGAAAAATCAATTAATTCAATAAATTCATTAGTCCAACGTTGTCTGGCATTAGAAGACGCTTGGCGTCGTACTAAATGTGACCCTGAGTTATTATGCTACCAGCGGAATGTCCAAGAAATTATCATGGAAAATCCAGATCAATTTGGTTTTGACCCCGAAGTACAACGGTACTCGAATGCAATACAGGCTATACCCTCTCACACCGAAGAGGTCTGTTTTGTTAACAGATTTTCAAAACCAGCTCAAAAACCAGATTACGAAAAAAATCAAACGCATGGAGCTTACTCTAAGCAGCAACAATATATGAATAATTTTAATATTAATATTTGTTGAAATTATCAAGATATTGGGCATATTTTTAAAAACTGTCGCGAGCTTGTTAAAGGTATTTTATGTTTTGGTTGTGCCAGGTCAGGAATTCTAAAGACCGAGGTTCCGACCATCTGGCAGAACGATGCCTCGATTACTGACTCTATTGTATTACTGATCTATTGCAACCATAATACCTATAGTAATTCATCAATTTCACATAAAACACCAAAGAATTACAAACTCAAAGAGGCAATTTCAGAACTTACTGAACATTCCAAAGTTAAGAAGGTTCCAAAGCATGAGTTGACACCGGAATAATCGGAGCAGCTAAACAGAGCAATAGAAAAATTTCCGTCCTTTACAAATAAAGGTTTGGGAAAAACTGATCTATTAGCGCATAAAATTGATCTAGAAGTCGCAAAACCAGTCAAGCAACGCCATTACCCCATTTCTCAAGCTAAGCAGACCTACTTGAATCGGTAGCTTGATAGGATGCTCTCGCTCGGTGTAATAGAGGAATCAGAAAGTTCGTGGAAAAGTTCGACTGTGCTTGGATGCCCGTAAACTGAACGGAGTGACGTTAAAAGATGCCTATGCATTACCCATCAGTGACGGGTCCTAAGCCGGTTGAAAAACACCAAATATATTTCAAGCATCGACATAAAAGATGCATTTTGGCAGATTCCGCTAGATCACGAGTCTCGTAGTTTTACGGCGTTTACAGTGGGTTTACGGTCATGCCGTTTGGGCTTTGTACTGCTGCCCAGACATTGTGCCGTCTGATGGATAAGGTTTATTGAAGAAAGTCGCGTCGCTATTGGAAAAGTCTGATTTGATCATAAAACTGGAAAAGAGCAAGTTTCTTCTGAAGGAAATCAGCTATCTTAGCTATATCGTTGGGGATGGTTGCCTGAGAGTTGATCAAGAAAAAGTTAACGCCATAATAAATTTTCCGACATGCAGCACAATAAACAAATTGCGCCGCTTTCTGGGAGCACTTTGGGTACACACAAATCGTACATAGCTATTCTATTTACAGTGCGATGCGAGGAGGACCGTGGTGACTGGAGTACTTTTCAGAGAGATGAGAGTGGTGGCGAACGTCCCATCGCTTATATGTCCCAAAAACTTAACGCAGCGCAACGCAACTACACAGTCACTGAGCTCCAGTGCCTAGCTGCTGTGTTAAGCGTAAAAAAGTTTCATATATCGAGGGGTGTTCGTTCACCATCATTACCGATCACGCTACTTTTAAATGGCTAAAGGGGCAAAAGGACCTATCAGGAGAGCTCGCCAGATGGAACTTACAACTTCAAGGCTTCCATTTTGAAATTGAGCATTGCAAGGGATCGCAAAACGTAGTGCCTGATGCGTTATCTCGAGCGTACATGGAAGAGTTGGTCAACAACATTCGCAATGACGATATTTTATGTTTTGATTTGGATTCTCTAGAATTTCAATGTGAACATTACTTAAATTTGTACGATAGAATTCAAAATGTACTATCCAACTATCTAAACATGCGAGCTGCAAATGGTAAAATGTACATTAATCCCTCCAGAATTCAACATAGTTTTAGTGATTTGCCTACGAACCTCCGATGTCAGCCCATCTAGGTATTGCCAAGACGTTAGAAAGACTTCAGCGGTATTACTTCTGGCCTACCGTGGCAAGTGATGTTCGGAACTACGTTAATAAATGCCATACTTGTAAAACAGTTAAAGCTACAAATACATGCCTACAACCACCTATGGGTAAACAAATCACGGTACCTCAACCCATACAAAAACTATACATGAACTTTCTGGGTCCATACCCTAGGCCGAAAAAGGGTAATTCATATCTTTTGGTTGTCCTAGATCTCTACACAAAATATATATTTCTTAAACCAATTAGAAGTGCTATAGCTCCCTCTGTCTGTGATTTTTTGGAAAAAGCTGTATTTATGACCGTTTCCGTACCTGAGTCGATCGGCATAGATAACGCTGCACAACTTACTTCAATCTGCTTATCCATATTTTCCCATATTTTCACGCCAAAATACTCACCTCAGTGTAATGCGTCAGAAAGGGTTAATCGGCCTATATTGGCATCCATCCGTTCATATGTCAAAGATGACTATTGTACTTGGGATTAACAATATCGATAAAATAGCCGTGGCTTTGCGGAACATTGTGCATTCGTCAGCACAATTCTCTCCGCACTATCTTATGTTTGGACAACACCAAATACAACACGGAAGTGACTATAAACTCCTTAACGAATTAAGTCTTTTGGGTAATATGGAAGTGGCTGTTAACTCAAAACCAACTTAACTTAGTCTGTGTCAGCAGTTAGTAATTTCCCATCTCCAGCAGGCACATAATCGCAGTGTACACCAATATAATTTACGGAGTAGAAACCGAGAATTATTAATTGGGCAAAAAGTGTATGTTAAAAATTTTGTACAGAGTTTTGTTGGAGTTCACCAATTAAAAAATGTTAGGGTATAGATATAAGCAAACTTTTTTCTAACACAGTTCTTAATATATGTATATACCTGGCTTTGAAACTCATCTCGGGTATGAGTCGTCCTTACGATCTGTAACGATGAATCGTCACCTAGGGTGTTAGTTTGGCGAAATTTTATTGTAATCTATAACTCTAAATCTATTGTGAATTGTTCCATGTTTTTTTTGGGGTGGGGAGTGCGATAATTTTGCATAATGGAATGCAAGAGTTTTGCTGAAAATCCTCTAGGCCGCCGCGCCGGATTCAAAGTTAGATGAATGGAACAAAAAAAATTCACAAGGTTTAGCAACAATTGAATAATGATCAATGTGAATAATGATCTATTGGTTCATATTCGTAATACTACTTCGGCGAAGGGTTCATGGATATAGCGTTGCAAGAATACCACGAGAAGAGCACAGCAAATAGTTCGCTAAATGAAGTCGATTATGAGTTTACGTTTAGAGGAGGGAGGCGACATGAAAGTAAATCTATAAGGAAGATAAATGAATTATTTCAACAGATGATTGATTGAAATATTGATATAAAACCAGAAGACTGGCAAGCTGACACGATGATAGGAAGCTTACCTGAGAGTTACAATACGTTGGTTAAGGTATTGGAATCGCGTAAAGAAACTGATTTAACTACAGCAGTGGTTCAATCAAAATTTATTGACGAATATAAACGTCGAAAGGGCAGAGGCGAAGGCATGGCTCACAGTGGTAAAGGCTCTGTTTTAAAGGTAATACAGAAGGAATTGTAAGGCCAAATTAGGCGATTGAATTTTCAAACGTGCTGAAAGAAAGAAAATTAATTTTCGACCAAACGGGATGAAGATGAACTATCCGGTGGAGAATTTCTATTTATTACAAATGGAAGTGAAGTTGGATGGATCATTGATTCTGGTGCCACGTCTCACATTACATCAAATAATGCATTATTTATAATGCTCGATACAAACCATCGCGATAAATTTTTCGTAGCGAATGGTAAAGCTATTGAAGTTAGAGTGAACAAATTTGATGAACGAACTTCCATTATATTAAATGAAGTGCTATGGGTTCCCTCTATTAATACAAATTGATTGAAAAAGGCTGGGTCGTGAAATTTACGAAAGTCAAACGATGTGAAATCAGTCTAAATGGATTGAATCTTGTCATACTGTTTGTATACATAAATGGCGTAGAATTTTGGAATACCGTGACACACATGTGGACCAATGGGAACACCGTCAGATTTCGGTAAAACTATTTTAACATTAATAGATGCTTCTCCCGATATATACAACAATATATTTGTTAGAAAAGAAATCAGAGATGATGGAAATATTTAAGGAATATGTCGAAATGGTGAAAACTATGTTTAATAAAAAGAATCCCAAGTGAATAAGAACAGATACAGGTGGCGAATACGAAAACAAATTGAGTTGTATTTACAAATTGAAGGAATTCGACAGCAACGAACGGCCCTTTACTCTCCTCCACAAAATGGTGTTACTGAACGAAAGAATCGGACGCTAGTAGAAATGACACGGTGCATGGTCACTGATGTCGGAATGTGCCGCCACAAAAGAGACATACAATGGAGAATAAATCCATAGCAGCAGTTTTCGGTTTTATGACACTAAATCAAAAGTGTATAGATACGAAAATAAAACTGGAAAAATAATAATCAGCAGAGATGTTCAGTTTTTACAAAACAGGCCAAAATTGGAAACTAAATTTGATGTTCCTGTATGTGAATTAAATGAATCTAATCTGCTCTAAACGCATATAGATGTGGTGCGTCGGGTTCTGATAGTAACGATACTATAACCGACCTGAAATTTTTTCTGTTAAACAAGAATCGGATGAACCAACTATACCTACATACAATGGAGCTACAGGAAATCAAAACAAAAGAGAATTAGTTAAGGCAATAGAAGAAGAAATGAATTCCCTACATGAAAATAAAACATTGGAATTTGTGTTAATTTACCCGTTAATATAAAGCCCATCGGTTGTCAGTGGGCATATAAAATTAAGAAAACCGGCATTAAACTTAAAATTTAATTTACAAAATTTAGGAGAAGTCAATCATATCTTGGCATACAAGTGATTAGGCACGAAGATGGAATGTTTTCCTTCAATTAATCAATTTATATTAACTGAAGTGTTAAAGAAATTCGGAATGGAAAATTCAAAAGTTTCCGAAATACCATTGAATGTTAATTACGGAAAAGGTGGCGAATCTGAATTATTGCGAGATAACCAGTGTTGTGCCGCGTAATCTACATGGCGTAATTACACGATTGTCTACACGTGTAGACAATGTATGACGTAGACAATTCAAAAAATATAACGTCGACAATGTAGACAATGTCGACAATGTAGACAATGCGGCGACAATACACAGAAACAAAATTTTTTGATAAATTCATATTTAAGTGGAATTAATTCAATATGCACGTGCATAGTTTTAAGTGTGATATTTGTATATTTGATTCATTTGGCGCAGTCTTATCATTTTAAATGCCAGAATACTGTGCTAAAAAATTACAAAAATTTCATATTAAGTGTCTTGTGTTACTAAAAGTGTTTTAAAAATGTTAAAGTTTAAATTGTATGTATTTCTCAATTTTTTTTTCGCTGGCGCTATATCCCATAGAGGGATTTGGTCGCTTCATTTCTGAAGTTTCGTAATCATTTTAATGAGTGATTAATTTATTGATCCTACCCTTAACCAACCAGCCGTGATTTTTTCAGCACCCGCCGGGAATCGAACCCGGGACCTCCGGAGCGTAAAGCAAGTATGATAACCACTGTGCCACCGGGGCGGCACCGGGGTTAGCAATTGAAACGTAGTAAATTTATGATTTAATTTAATTTCAAAAACGTTTAGTGCCCCAAAGATTTATTTATAGTGAATTTTATATTAAATTTATGCAAAGTTTAAGCACAGTATCCTGCTATTTAAAATGGTAAAACTGTACCAAATGAATCAAATATACAAAACTCACACTTTAAATAACGTATTGAATTGAATAGCTTCCCCAATAATTACAATTTTAACAAATAAAAATAAAAATTACTCGGACATTATTTCCGTGTAACTTCATAAAGCAAATTTATGTTGTAGTTCACTTCTGTCCCCTGGAGTATATCGTAGATCGTACCATATTCGTTTATAGTTTTACTCAATTTTAAACGAAAAGACACTTTTGGTTGCTTCAAATTCTTCCTCAATATCTGTACACAATTCATCTTTAATCCTGAGGGAATAATATACGTGTAACAATTTTTTCGATTGCTCGAAAGTTAGACGATTCCTTATTGGCGAATGCATGTGTGCCCAGCCAGAAAATAATATTTCTTCAATTTGTGCTGATGATGCCGGATTTTTAAGGAATAGCTTTGCCATTTGCGATAAAATGGCCATGTTCCAAAAAACTATGGGTTTTTTATGTCTTTCTCATAGAGCATTTTGAAATATGTGCTTTGATATCTAAATTCATCCCATTCTTCGATCCCCACTCCGCTTAATTTTTTAAAGAAATTTTGTGTATTTTTTTTTAAATGATCCTTTGTAAGTTTGCCAATATCCATATGAGGATGCAAATAAAATGCTATATTATCCGCATCGGCAATTGAAAATGAAGACGATTGGCACGTTTTAATAATACTGCATATTGGTTCGAACATCTGTAAACTTTCCTTCACCCGTCCAATGAGCTGATCGTCAAAAATGAGTTTAACAACGTCTTGTTTAACTTTTTTAATTTTAGACTCAGCTGCTACGATCTTCATCTCCTCCAAGTTCTTGATTAGAGAGCGGTAAGCATCTCTGTACGAGCACCATCGTGCTTGTATTCTTTGAGTACAGTTTGTAGTCACCTTCTATGTTATTGCTATATTCAATAAGTTCTTTGCCAACAAGTTGGCGGTATGGCTATTGCAAGTACTATCCAATAAAACGTTTTTGGTAAGTTTTTCCATTTTTACCATAGTACCTACTTGCATTATTGGAAACAACCGTATATACTTTAGTGTTGTATAGCTGCTTACAAATGTCTACCGATTGCAGCAAAATTTCGGATAATCTTGCTCCTGTTTCGCTTTCACCTGTTAGGTACCAAGCTTGTAAGAGGGCTTGCTCATCAATGGCATGATGCAGCATAGATGTGTTGCTAGAACTGTTTTTCCAACCATCTATTAATAGCACTGACTCATCAGAAATACTGGCTTTAGCAAATGAAATGCATTTTGGATTCGCATTGTCTAATAAAGTCGTTGATAGTGCTTTTCTTCCTGGAAGTTTAGTAGCGTAAACTGGTCTTAACTATTTAATTAATGACTTAATATGTTTCGATTCCACCAATCTTAAGGGCAGGTTTCATCCGAATACTAATTTGGCTAATTCCTCATTCAACTCCATCACCATCTCTTCTTTTACACTTAATTTGTCAAATTATTTTGCAACTACTGAATTTGCTTTTTTAATTGAATTTTTTTAAAGTTCTGTTCTGAATTTATGAGGTTATGAAATTGTACCCACTCCAATTAATGTACCAACAATAAACAATTATTCTTAGCGTTTTTTTCGTATCCCTGCGAAATTATAGCATATAGTTCTTCGTTAAACCTAGAATGTTTTATTTTTGGTCTCCTTGCTCTAGGTTATCAATTCTGGCTATATGGTTGATTTAGGAACTTCAAATATAAGTGTAGTTCGCACAAGTAATTAAATCTATACATAGGAAAAAACAACAAGAAAAATTTGATTGTCTACGAATTTTCTACATTGTCTACACATTGTCTACATTGTCTACACATTGTCTACGTCAAAAACTATTGTCTACGCTATTGTCGACACTTAAATGTAGACAATCTTAAATTACGTGTAGACGCACAACACTGGAGATAACCACAACTATCGAAAACTAATTAGAAGTATATTGTACATATCAACAAATACCAGGCCAGATATTGCAACAAGCGTGGCTACATTATCACAAAAGGTTTCCAAACCCACTCAATAAGATTGGAATGACGCAAAAAGAATTTTAAAATATTTGAAAGGATCAATAGATTTACAACTAAATTTGCTCGTCAACTATAATGAAAGTGAGTTGATTCCGTTTGCCGATGCTATGTGGTTTTGTATTCAAAACTTATGGTGTAACAGGCAGTTGGAGAAGTAAAGAGCCGCATGTAGTGACTGTTTCTCCCTAGAGTCTGAGTTCATTGCTTTATGTGACGCAGTTCAGGAGGCGAAATAGCTGAGGCGAGTACTTAGTAATTTTGATATTGAGATGAATGGTCCCACCATTGTCCAAGAAGATGAACAAAGTATCCAAAGTTTGCCAAAGAAGAAAAATTCTCTTACCGTTCCAAACATATATCGACACAAGGGCGTGTTCAGTGAAGGATAATATTGACAAAGGCATTATTGAATGTATTTCTTGTTCTACTGTTGAAATGATTGCAGACATGATGACCAAACCGTTAGCAAAATCGAAATATAAGGCAATTTAAATTGGCTGCTGTTCAGCGTCTTAAAGAAAACCAAAATTGTTAGCTACAAATATGCATGAATTGTGATATTCGTTTTATTTATTTGAAATACAGATGTACATAAACTTATTGATAAAATAACGTAATTCACTGCGGTAAAGTTTATTCTGTAATATATCTAGTAACTTGAACTTATGTAAATTTTGGCAAATAAATGTTTAAAAAAAAAAAAAATTCTGAGCTAATGTGCTTAATAATAATATTATTATTGGATTAATATTCCCGCAATTTACGACAAGTGAGGCAATAAGCTCATAAAATTAAAATTTGCATATAATCGAAGCAAACACCATCCAAATGTAGCCCCATTCCCTTACACCTCTAAATACACTCTTCAGTTATATACAAATACATTATCGAATTCATCGATGTAGAAAAATCAACATAATACAGAACACAACGATGGAAAAATTAGTTTAAGTTAATAACTTTTGAAATTAAATTTTCTTCTATTTTGTAATTTTGTATATATTTTGCGTTGCATAGCAAGAAATTAACAAAGATAAATTAAATTCTTATTAAATTCAAATAAAATTTCTTAAAAAGTTGGGAAAAGTTTTTTTTTTGTGTTTTTCGTTATTCGCTCATTTTCCCCACAGTACACACACACACACAGTGTTCTTGATGTTTTACGTGAGATGCATACACTCGATTATATAAATATGTACTTAGAGAGATATACATAATTAAGAATTCATATACAGCATTGAAATGTTATGTAAACATTAATTTACAAATTTTATTTTTTTTATTTTTTGTCTGTTTACAAGATACTTGACAGTGACAGAAAATTTTGCATAAATTACTCATTTACGATTTACGAAAGAAACTTTTTTTTTTCTTTTTAACGTAATACTCGTCTATATTTAGTAATATAGTAATAAAGCAATAAAAATAACAATAATAGTAATAAAAAGTAAAATAAAATTTTATTTTAGTTATTATATGGGATAAATTCGGAAAATTTTATGTAAGAGAAATTTGGTCGTTTTCCACAATATAAAGAAAATTCACTCACTTAAGTATTAATAATACAGTGGATATAGTATATGTATGTAAATAGGCACAAATACAATATGGAAATGAAGGCAAAAGTCAATAGCAATGAAAATAAATTGGAGTTTTAATATTAGTTTTGTGTTTAAAGAATACACACACACATACACACACGCAAGAATATTATAAAAATTTGGAAAATGGTGTTTGCCTTTTATTTTGCTGTTTTCTTTATGGAATTTATACATAAGGCTTATTATGGAGCGAATATAATCAAATTATGGTTCAAATTGTTGGTGTTGTTTTGTTGCGACATTTTTAATATGAAAGGGCACTGTATTATAGCAATTTGTAACCAAAACACAATCGTGAGATAAATTTGTATTTAATATATACAGATATGTACATAGTTTTGTTTAGCAAAATTTGAAAACACATTTAATTTTATGTTTTTGTTTGTTTTTAGGGAGCTTTGTATAAACATACATAATTTGTTAACTTAAACATAAGCACTTAACTAACAAATTATTTAGTTGCGCCTACCAAATGTTTTCCTTTATCTAAACGGAGTAAATGATCCTTTGGTACTTGGCTCACACTTTCGTTGTCCATAAATCTAAATAAACGCTTAAGAATCACCTTTAAGTGCCATGAACTATAGGTACGAGTTCTAATAATGTACTATAGGTACGAGTTCTCTCTAATTATAGTAACGGACAACCAAAATCCTTTAGAAGCTTTTGTTTAATTCAGAATAATACAAGTGCGGGAAAGACTTCATTCCAAAGAGAAAAGAAGAAAATTGGGGCACAAATGGTTTAGCTAGTTTTCTAAAATCGCTGCCAAGCAAACGGATTAATTAATATCTCAAATGAGATTCTAATTTTTCCGGGAGCATAATTAATCGAAAACAACCTTATCCAAATTTATCTTAGACGTTCTAAATTTTACTGAACTGACACATATAGAAGTTAGCACCAAATTTTTATCGCGAAAAGGCTTTTTTCCAAAATACGTATGTGTCTCGATTAAAATAAATTTCATGAAATTTTGATTCCATTTAGAAACAAAATTTTCAAAGCAACAAACAAGATGTTCTTACATTTTAAACTGACATTTTAAAAACTGAAAATGGGCAACATTTTATCGTTAAGGCTCCTTCAACACGTCATGTCCATGGTACGACAACGAGCGATTTGCTAGTACGCTACACCAGTAATAAAATAAAAGAGACCGCCATAGCACTACAAACAAACACCCACCTGCGATAATAAGGGACAGTATTGTCAACTGTCCAATAATATCCAGGATTTATTATATTTACCTAATAAAGAAGCACAGAAATCCAAGATAAAGCGAGCTCGACAATCTTTAGTTAAATAGCCAACTGAGTCCGTGGTTTAAATATTCCTGAAAATCTAAGAACAGTAGACGGCGAGGTATTTATTTTATCTGAAAAACGGTTTGGCAGTGAGTATAACTTACTTATGAGCACAATTAAATCATTGCGAATACTCACAAAAGCAGACTGTTGGCTGATGGATGGAACATTTGACGTTGTTTCATTCATTTATCGTCAACTATTAACGATTTTTGCAATAATTTATGGCGTTACCGTACCGGCGCTTTTTTGTTTGATGACGTCTGCTCTCAAGGCTGTGTTTGCAACTACGCGGTTCCATGGTTATTATTTTCATCTTGGCCAAATCATCTGGCGCCGCGTACAGAAAGAAGGACTCTCAATTACTTGCGGTATAAATGAGGATATCACTCTTGATATCCGAATGAAACGATCGAAAGCAGGTCGATCCGGAGTCACGAAACATTGCTGTTTGGTTTGGCAGAAATTATGTTTTAAACGACAAACGAACCAAAAAACCTTCACGCTATGCACCGCATTTTTGGTCTGTTTATGAGCGAAATTGCAAAAGTGTACCGCGAACCACAAACAATGCGGAATCTTGACAACGACGGCTTCAAATGTTAACGGGGAAATCACACGTCGGAATGTATTGCCTAATTGACCGTCTGCGTAAAGAGTATATACGCTGCATAACAGGTGGAAAGGTTTTTTTTTTTGAAAGATTTTTTTTTATGTTTTGGGTAAAAAAATTTTGGGGAAACGGATTACTCCTAATGGAAGCAATTTTGTAGATTTGCACAAAATGAATTTCTTAACTCTTGTTTAATAAATATTTACAGCTCAGGTAATTAGTCAGCAAGCTATAAAGTAAACGAAGTTCACGTAAACGAGTCGAAACCAAATAGAGCTTTCAAATTTGCAAAGTTGGTCGCCTCACTAGTATATCTACCATTGAGAGATCTGTTCCTTCCATGATTGGCCTTTCTAGATGCTATAGAGCACGATAACGTTAATATTTTAGACAGCGCGCGTATTGCGATTTAAAATTGGGCGACAGGAGGAGAAAAAAGCGAAAATGAATCCAGAGATGAATTCCAATCGATAAATAAAATTAAATACTAATTGGCCTTGCGATAACAAACATAATGCATCGTCTGCGGGAAGGCAAATTTTGGCATCTACAACCAATTTTTAAGGATTAATCACCAATTTTTTTTACTGTATTTTGAGAATTAATTAATTAAGTTGTATATTAATGTGCTATCGATCCTAACCATTTTAATGTGATTTACAAATAATGCATAGAAGTATGTCAGTATTAAGGACCGGTTGTATTATTAAGAATTACGCGGATTAATTAATTCACAAATTAAAGTATAAAAAAAAAAATTTATTAAATTGATAATTAAAATTTGATCACACAGGAATATGACGAAGAAAAATTTTATTGAAATTTGGCTGTATTATTATAATTCGCTAATACAACCTGTACATAATACATCCTATATATATGTAAAATGTAAAATTGCGGTACAATCAATCAAGTAGCTATGGCCTGATGAGAGGATTGATTTTTTCATAATGATAGGCTCGTTAGTTCGAAACTGGATTAAATTCTCTTAAAATTTTCTCAAAATATTAACTCCATGATAAAACATTTTTAAGGATGGTTGCTGGTGGAGAGGATTTCTCTGGAAATCCAATGAAATTAAAATGATGCACAGACTCAAATGACAATGATCCGATTATGACATTCTACCCTATAAGCTATAACTGGGAAACCTATCCAGCCATATAGTTAATGGTATCGACTGCAAACCACTGCAATATATAATCGTTATCGAAATGCCGATCGGTCTATTGAAAACCTTCCTGACGCTGTTCAAACAATTAAAGAAACACTTATACGAACGGTTTTCTTTGAAATCACAACTGCATTGAAGAAGCCAACAATTAATTGTTTATTCAAAAAATTACTAGAGCTTAGAACATAAGTATTTTTATTTAATGAAAGCTGTAATACTGGGAATACCAAAATAGTTCAACCCAGGTGAAACATCATAACCCATAAAATTAAAGTATGAAATTTGATGTTTGCAAATCAAGATAAGGTTTAACCACAACGTCTTTGATTATACAGTCAAATAATTTGAAGAAATTTTTAAAACCCAATTTAATAAAAAATTTGAGCAAAATTTGAAAATAATCAATATTATTGAACTTGAATTGAATTTTGATTCGTTTTATCACAAATTTAACTCAAAATTGTAAAGGCATCCAAATCATTTGCCGATAACATTTTAAATGCGAACTTGCGTTTTAAAGAAGAATTTGCAACTAAATTTGCATTCACGGATGCTCCTCCGCAAGTGATGAGCCCCAAATTAAACAATGACTAACAAATTGTTTGTTATTCTTAGTGCGGAGCATTCGGGTCAGAAACAGAATGGAATAATTTTTACAAACTATTAAATTAACCCATTAAAGTATTGAAAGAGAAAATATGATTTGCAGCTAACTCTGATCCGTTTAGTGCTGGATGCATTGTTGACCATTGACTGATTTTATAGTTCTCTTAACGCTGTAAGATTTTATATGGTTCTTCGTAAGGTGTTTGGAACAAATCCTTGACCATACCGTTTTGCACAAGTACGTGAGTGTAAAATTATGATATTTAACTGTTTTTGCACGAAACAAGTTCTGCCAGTTTAGGGCAGACTACTGTTATTTTTCTCTTAAGATTCTTTAAAAACTCCGAATCGTTACCAAGATTACGCCAGATAATTTTGTATTATATCGTTCGCCAATCACTTGGCCACAAATGACATCATTTCTGCTTCAATGTTCTTAATTGTCATAGAACCGGTATCCCAGAAATTCATCTTTCTTCTGTTTTTTCTCGTTAACATTGTTCTTTTGAAATGCATCATATTATTGAAGGTCCAGATGATACGTACTCCTTTGGATTGCTGGCGAACAATTGACTCGATGCCGTGCAAAACAAAATTGTATGATGTGGCCAAGAAATGAAGATTCATAAACACACGAAATTATTTCCGTAAATGTTCAAAGGACTTGTCTGTGCGCAATAAATGCAAACGAGTCGAAATACCTATCCCATTAGACAGTAGCATCTTCCCAATTCAGTTCAAATTTGTGGCCAGTTTCATTTTCTAGAAGACGTTCCATTGATTTTGATGCAAGTTCACCTAGTGTTGTCCTCATTAAGCGCATTTAAAATATGAATATGAGCAAGTTTCCTTTTCTTATGCGCACATTGATGGTTTCGGGCCAGCCTGAATTAGTCGAAAATCGGCATTGTGTCTTGAAACCTCTCGAGAATGCTCCTTGCTCCTTTGTGGGCAAAGTTGCTCCTTTTTATAACTGTAAACTAAGATTAGCCATGCTTGTTACAAACATCTTGCTTCCTGCATTTTTCGATTTGTGGCATTTGTGCATATTTTTATGAGTGTGAAGTTTATGCTAAAACTAAATAACAAAAAAGTACACTGTTAAATTAGCCATTTTTCCAATTGGAATTTAGGTTATAGGAAAAGTCTAATTTTTTGTACTTTTGAATTTTTCGTACCACCAAACCCTGCGCATAGGAAACAGGTTATTTTCATCATTTTCCGGTAGCTGGATCATCTGTTTACCTTGTTGACCAAAAGTATCCAATTGCGCTGAACCTTACTATATTTCAGAGAATTTAAAACTTGACTGATTTTTGATGTTTTAAATAAATTTTTAGCGCCGATCCTGGTGATGTCCCTAAGTTCCGCACATCTTTTAGGAGTGCTAGGCGATATAGCTATCTATATCACAAATCTGATCCAATTGTGATGATCACTACTATATTTCACAGAATTTGAATTTTTAATAATTTTGGTTGATTTTAAAATTTATTATATCGCCGATCACAGAGATGTTCAGAAGGTATTGCCCATATTTTCGGATAGCTTGGTAAATTACCAGTATTTTAGATTAGCGTGATCCAATTGTGATAAACTTTACCATATTTCGCAGAATAAAGAATTTGGATGAATTAAACAAATGTGTACCACCGATTGCACAGATATTTACCGGGTCTGTTATTTGGATAGCTTGGCCATATGCCAGTCCACGTAGCCAATCTAATCTACTTGTGATGAACATTACTATCTTTCAAAGAATTTAGAATTTTTAATAATTTTGGATGGTTATAAAAATTGTTGTACCTCCGATCACAGAGATGTTCATCGGGGCTAGCCTATATTTTCGGATAGCTTGGCCATATTTAAGTCTACGTTGGTAACATAATCCAATTGTGATGAACTATATTATATTTCACAGAATTAAGACCACACCATTTAACTTTAATTGGTTTTGATCGGCATAATTACGTATTTCTTGGCAGACTTCTTTATAACAACTTTCGGTTTTTGTTGTGTTGTTGTACAGCAAATGGCCGGGATTATTATATAATTATCATTATACATATCTTATCTTGCAAAAAATTGAAAATAACTCTTTCATTAATCCGGGAACAATGCTAAATGTCCTATCAAAAATTCACAAACCAGAGCGCGAAAAAAATCATTTATTCGATAAATGAAACTTCTATTTTGCTTTCGACGTTCAGGCAGCCGCAGCGGTCTAAGTATAAAATAGCTAACTCCGTAAATTATTGAATTTAAAAATTTTCTCTCGAGGATATATTCTTAAAGGACTAAACTTTAAGGATATGCAAACAAAAATTTATCATTTTTTTTTTCAAAATTATAGACTAGAATACCTTCTTAAGGGGATTACATAAATGTACGTACACATTTGTAAGTTGATTTTGCATGACAAATCATAATCTGAATTGAGAAGATCCTTAATAAAAAAAAGCTTCATATTTTATTGCTATTTATTAGCAATACAAATTTCATAAAAAACATTGAAAACATTGCACGTTTGCAAAATGCAAAATGACATAATATTTAATAATAGGTACTTGTCTACACCAAGCATAAAACGTATTCGACAATATCTATGTGAAAACATTCTACAATCCTTTATAAACTCTTTCTATTTCCATCAGAACCCATTATGAAAACATGTTCTACTTCTTTCGCCGTAAATGACAACTTTTCTGTAATATAAGTTGAAAACAAACTTGGTGCAAAAAAAAAATTAAATTTTAATTCCAAAACATTAGCAGAAACTTATAATCATAAATCATAAGCATATAACAGCACATAAATAAATTTGAAAATAATAATTTTTCAATATATACGAGCAATATAAATTTATCGCATGATAAACAGAAATACCTACATTGTACATATAAACAAACAATAACAACAACAACCAAACAAAAAAGCTTGGCCGACATATTGGATGTCTTATCAATACGGTTTATTCGTTGTATTCAATTTACATTTTTTTGCTGGTTTCTGTGATTTTTTACCGTTTACGGAATTTCTGGTGGGGTATTTATATATACATACATACAAATATGTAAAAGTTTTTTTGCTACTGTATATGACAATCCTTTTTCAGTTTCCTTATCCTGATAATATTTCCTAATTCGAACCATTTCTTTTTTGTTTTCTGTCCTCGCCTGTAATGTGGGAATCGATTCGTGGAACAAATTTCATTATCACTTTTGGGGTATCGTTCGCATGTGTCTGTATATGGATTTTACTATTGTAGTACTGTTATTCTTCTATATACCATATGTATAATTAAAACGATGTTGAAACTTATAAGTTTATCCAAATTTATATAAATATGACGAAGTGTGATGCTATAGTAAATCAAGTTCAGAATGTTAAAACTAAACATACTCTTCCAGTTAAGTAGCACCAATTTTTTGAATATTTCGTTTAAAAAGACTTTTAATAAGGGAAACTAGAAATAACGGGCTTAATCTGTTTAAAGTTTGGGTATGCTTTTGTTACCGACCAACTATGTGACTGCACGTTTTCAAAAACGGATAGGCTCAACGGCTGGGGGGGTCTTTGTCACATTGTTCATTGGTGGTACAAACCATACGTGCAAAATAAAAACACAAAAAAAAACGAACAACAACATGGTAAAAGGGCCATCCTGTAAACATCATCACCACCAATAAAAAAAAAAATTACTCCATTATGAAATTTACAAATTTATATTCAAGAAAAAAAAATCAGAATTAGAGCAAATTTTGAATATAATAAACTTAAACTTATATTTACACTTAAACACTAAGCCAAACTTATTTTCATGAGAAAAGGAACAAATCATCAAATTTAGCCGCGAATATAATAAAAAAAAACTCACCAGACAGTTATCCAAAGAGTACTCCTTGTTTTTGTCCGCGTGCTGAAAATTTCTAAAAAAAACTTTACACTAAATTCACTATGATTTGTCTTTTTTTTTTCTTATGAAAACTCAATTTTAATTCATTTACAAAAATAATTTTTTAGACTAATTTTACAATAACTTGCACTTATTTTTTTTTTGTACTTTTCCGTTTGTTTTTTTTTTTTAAAGCAAGATTAAACTGTTTCACACAGTTGTTGGTGCTCTAAATAAAGCAATTAAATTTTCAATATCAACATATAAACTAGGATATGCAATTTGATATAACTAAAACTAAACTAAACTCTAAACACTATACGGAGATTTTTATATTTGAAATCCCGAAACAAATCCCGAAACTTCTATTGTGTTGCACCCGCTTGTGTTACCACCGCTTTGTAATTTTAGCGAGCAAAAACCATATTACTGGCACAAGAGTAAATGTCTTCACAATTTCGATTGAAGAAGTGCCTAAAGGTAAGTTTTGTTGTACGAATTGTACAAAATGAGAGGCCTGCATCCCTCGTCGTCGCCTGATGGTTATATTCCTCTTTTGTGGATTTCTTGCGGTATCTGTTAAATCCACGATATATATTTATTACAACAATATAATCAACTCTAAAAATTGTGAGAATAGCTTACCAAATATTATTTACTTTACAATTTTTGTTTGCAACGTGTACTTGCACAATTATGTACATAAGTACATAAAAACCAACAAAAAAAAATTTGTATTGTACAAAAAAAATTTAATAATTTATTGGCACGTCTGTTACGGTCGGCTTGGCCTCTCAAATTAATTGGCCTTATGATAATATTGACAACAACACTGAAATTTCCCCTATTCAACCACCTATTACTCTATTCTCCCCACCTACGCTATTTAAGTTAAAAAAAAAAATCCGCTGATCATTTGATCTACATATATACAAATGTGCATAGCAATAGGTATCGCACGATCCATCATTCAGATGACTCACCCCACATAGCAACAGAAAATCCGCTTAGCATTACAGATACAATAAAACAATTATATAGAAAAAATTCAAAATATTGAGGTCATTGACCGAAGATACAATCATAATGATAAATATCTTTGGTTGTTGTTGCTGTTTTCTACTTGTTTTGATTTATCTGTAATCTGTATTATACGTCACCATCGTTAGGTACATCGTCAAGATTTTTGCCTGCTTGTTAAAACTAGCACATCCGTAACAGGACAGGTTCTACGGTTTGATTCTAAATAAAACTGCTAGAAGCTGAAAAAATACCGGATGATGTGGTTACATAAAAATTGCAATAATTCAATGATAAATAAAAGTTGATGTTCATTTGTAGTCTGATTATAGTTCACTCAAGTCATTTTCGAATATCCTTCCCATGAAATACTCCCAATAATTGGCCATTAGTGTCTTCTATCTTATAGTTCACATTACCAATCTTCTCTTTAATTTTACCTTTCACAAATTGAGGAGCAAATTTTGCACAAAACTTCTTCACAGCATCACTCTGCGGATGAGTTCTGATATACACCGTTTGACCAACATCAAAGGTTTTATTCTGCGATCGCAAATTGTATCTGTTGGAACTTTTAACATATGCACTTTCTATATCCTTTTTTACTTGGTCGTGGATTAGTGAAAGTCTTGCCGGCAGTGGTAATATTATTTCACCCTCGGATATTTCGCCAAGATCTTTTAAAATCTTGTAATCTGATCCATGATTTATTCGATGGTACCCGAACAATAGAAAATGTGGTGAATTTTTGACCGTTTCATGCACTCCATTTCTCAATGCCGATGCTATTTCGTGCAAGTATTTGTCCCAAAGCGTATGTTTATCGCGGATATATGACCTTATCGCGGCCAATATTGATCTATTAACTCGTTCGGACAAATTAGATTGTGGTGCATATACTGCGGTTTTCGAATCCATGACACCATACTCTTGTAACAATAATTTGTATTCGGCGCTCCTAAACTGTGGACCATTATCGGAGTGAACGGTTTGCGGCACTCCAAACACGCAAAAGATATCATTTTTCAGAAAGTTAACTATTTGCTGTGATGTACCCTTGCTCATTGGTTTTAGAACTACGAACTTGGTCAAATGATCTAAAACAATAAGAATCATTGTATTTCCTAGACTTGAACGTGGATAGGGCCCCAATAAGTCCACATATACTCTCTGCCATGGTCTGTCGATCTGGAACATTTTACCTAATGGTGGGTTCATTGTATGGTTGGGAGCTTTTGTCATTTTACATGTTTCACATTGCGCTATGTAATCTCTTACGTGTCTTGCCATACCAGGCCAGAAATAGAATCTACGTAGTTTCTCTAAGGTCTTCGCCACTCCTCCGTGAGCTGATAATGGGTCATCATGTTCTTGTTTAATCAGATTTTCTTGTACCTTTGATGGCACCCATAGCTTCCAAGTAGGTATATCGGTTAGCTGTTGTGTTCTTTTTGGCTCGAGTCTGATATATATTATCTCTTTCTCAATTCTAAAGGCTGGAAATTTTGTTGGCTCGTTCTCTATTTTTGTACGAAATTCCACATACTCCTTTTCAGAAAACACATCCGATTGCAAATCAATTTGCGCTGTTAATTTAACTATACTGGCTAGATGCTCTTCTTTCGTATCGCAATATATTCTGGAAAGCATATCTGGAACAACATTCTCACTTCCCTTCTGATGTTCAATCTTAAAATTAAACCCCTGGAGTTTCAAACTCCAACGGGCCAATCGTCCACTCAGGTCTCTTTGCCCCATAAGCCATTTCAGACTCGCGTGGTCCGTAATCACCGTAAATTCATGGCCTTCGACGTAAGGTCGAAATTTGTTGACGGCTAAAATTGCTGCTAAACACTCCAGTTCGGTAACTGTGTAATTTCTCTGCGCTTTATTTAGCTTTTGCGACATGAAAGCTATCGGTCGCTCATTGTCTTCATGATCGTGTTGATAAAGCACAGCACCTACACCTTCCGTGCTTGCGTCACATCGAATCCAAAATGGTTTGTCATATTCTGGATTTACCAAAACCGGAGCAGAAGTTAACAATTTTTTTAAAATTCGGAATGCTTTATCTGCTTTTTCAGTCCAAACAAACTTGCCTTTTTTTAAACAATCCGTGATTGGTGCGGTTACCGTTGAGAAATTCAATATAAACCGTCGGTACCATCCTGCCATACCGAGAAGACGTCTGGTCTGCTTTATACTTTCTGGAGGTGGTAGGTTTATCACTGCCTCTATTTTCTGCGGATCCGGCCTAAGTCCCATTTCGCCCACCAGATATCCCAAGTAGCGTATCTCCCTCATTGCAAATTTACTTTTGTCAATGTTAATGGTTAGTCCCGCCGTCCGTAATAGGTCTGCAACCAACTCTAACAGCTCAAAGTGATCCTTCAATGTGGCCGTGATGATCAGTAGGTCGTCCAAATAAACGAATACTCTATCGTGGAGCTCGTGTGGTATTACCTGATGCATCAACCGACACATTGACTGAGCCGCATTGCACAGTCCAAACGGCATCACTTTGAACTGGTAGAGCGGTCGCCCTGGTACAGTAAAAGCTGTCTTGTCTCGTGATGATTCCGTTAGTGGTATTTGCCAAAAGGCGTCTTTTAAGTCCAATCCAGTAATGTATTTAGTCTCTGTTAGCCTGCCAAGAAGTCCGTCTATTAAAGGGAGGGGATACGCGTCCTTTTCTGTAACAGTGTTCAGTTTCCGTGCGTCTAAACAAAGTCTTGTCTTCCCGTTCGGTTTACGTACAATGGTCACTGGTGAGCTCCATGCACTCTTGCTGATTTCGATTACCCCTAGGTTAAGCATTACGGTCGATCTCTTCATACAAAACTTCTTGCACGGCCGGTGAAATGGGGTAGTACCGTTGCTTTATCGGTTTCACGCCTTTTTGGATTATGATGTCGTGTTCGTGTAAATTTGTTTTTCCTAGGCCTTCTTTAGTAAATGACGGAAATAGTTCTATTATGCGACTTAATTCTGCTTGGCCCTTTTGGTTTAACTTGTGTGCATTACTATCTTGCGCATTTTGGTAGTCAATCTCGTTAATTGCCATCTTCGGAAGAATATGAAATTTCTCCCAGAAATCAATTCCCAAATAGATCAATGATTGTAGGCTTGGAACTATGCAAAATTTGATTCTTTCGGTTTTGCCGCCAAATGTAACCGGCAGCCAGACATACCCCTCGATTTTGTTACTGGTTCCGTCTGCTGTTTTAATGGATGAATTTAACCGGTTATATTTAATGCCATTATCTGATAGAAACTCTATTGAACCCTTTCCTAAAACACTCACACTAGCACCGCTGTCCAATAATGCATGTATAGTTTTGGAGGCAATTTTAATCTGAGCGTAAGGTCGTGGATCGTCTTTGTATAGGTTGTTATTGATTGAAGAAATACAGCGTTTAATGAAATGACGTTTTTGTTTAAAATAGTTTATGGCTCGGATGTGTTGTTTATTCGGGTAATTACGTGTTACATTAAAATTTAATTTTGATTTGCTTTGATCTATATGATCTACTGGAGGTGTGATAATGGATTGAGTTAGTCTATTTTTTTTTGATTCAACGGTTCCCGTTGATTTAAATGAGGACTCGCATTCCTTCCCGAGTGGTTTACCCTCGACACATTCACACTCGGGCGAATGTTTCCCGATGCAAATTTCAAACAGTTTGCGCAGTTTGGTTTGCGTACGTCTGCTGCTCCACATCCAAAACAAAATATGTGATTGAAATCTTGTTCACAGTCCTGATATCTGTGCCCCATATCTTTGCAATTCCAGCAAACTAGCATTCCTGATTGTTGTGTTGCCCCTTTTTGTTGATTACTCCTCTGTTGGATAACTTCGATCGCTTGGTTGTGAGGTAATGTGTGAGTTGGCAAGTGATCGTTTAAATCATCATTGTACCGGCGTCTGTTAGGTTGGCAATCGCATTTTGGTCCTGTAATATTCGTTTGCTGCAATTCATTACACAGTTCGTTAACCTGACGACGACGATAAGAACTGTCACTAAAACGTCTTGGGTCATAACCAGTTTGATCCCACATTCGTTCGTAACGTTGGCATAACACTCTCAATTCCTCCACCGTTCTTATTAGATGTTGAGCCGGTAACGTTACATTTCTCAATGCAGGCACCATGTTTTGACAAAGCCGGTAAATAATGTCTCTCTCGGTTAGCCGATGTTGAAGCCTAGCGTTTAATTTTTGAATATTTAAGGCAAAATCAGAGAATGACTCTTTTTGACTCTGATGTCTACGGAGGATTTGTTCCCGAATTTCCTCTTCACTATCAAAACTGCTAAAGTAGGATACCATTGCTGCTTTCATCCTCTGCCACGATGCGCCTGGGTTGTCTAATTTGAATATCCAGTACCAATCCTCGGCTTTTTTGGATAGGAAAAGATGAAGTACCTTTGTTAATCCTCCTTCTGGGAATCCATCGTCTCTCGCCATTTGCTCTATGCGGTAGGTAAAATCGTGAACATTACTGCTCTCGGTTCCATCGAAAGATAAATTCCACCTTTGTTTTATTTTATAGGTGTCAAAACGGAATTGTGGCGCTACTGGTCGTACATCATTGGGTTGTCCGGATACTCGATCACCTAAGGTATTTCTGTCTACTGCTACATGACTGGCTCTTACTGATACTTGGTCTGGATCAAAATTTCTAGACGAAAAATCTGTTGCTGGTGCCATATTACTATGTTCTTTGTTTAATCGGATCCTGTCAATCTTGCTGAAAAATTCTGCTACCGAATTTCCTAATTCTTTTCCATCGTTAATAAGTGCGCGAGATTGTGCGTCTTGACTATCAGCTTGGGTTTTAAACTGTTCCGTCTGTAAATGAGTTTCAGGAATTCTTGGACTAGAAGTCATGTTTGCTTCTACTGGGGGCGCTTTCTCTTGTGCTCCTCGTATCAAATCTACATTTTTATCTTGCCACAATTTCGAAAGCCAGTTAAATGTTCTGCGGATATTACTATACACATTGTTTAAATTGGAAATATCCCCAAAAGTATTTATCAACCTTCTCGTGCGCTCCTTGTAGTGAATAGTTTTGATTAAAGCTAACTCAATAAATTCAGCAGAAGGAGACACACCTTGCTCATTAAGAGCATTCGAAATTTCTTCAAATTTAGTAATACATAACTGAATTTCTGTTTCTGGGTTGGTCGTAACATGTGAATGTTTAGGCTTTAACTTGTCGTCTAGGCTTTCACCTTCTAGACAGTTTACTAAAATATCACTAGAATTAGTAGCTTTCCTGGACAACCCTCGAACAGTAAATTCGACTTCTTGTTCTTTTTCCGATAATTTACTTAAATAAACTAAAGGATCCATCGTGAATATAAAAAATAATAATGGTAAACTAAAACAAGGAATTTGTAAATATAATGCGAAATATTAATTCAATTCCAATTAGAGATTACGAAAAAAAAACAATACAAATAATAATACTTGGTAAAATAAACAAAATTCCAAATTATAGGTTAATTAAAAAAATTAAAGCTCAAAAAAAAAATTTGAACTAAGTATGACTATTCCAAACAAAGCTATAAACTACACTGTCACCAAAAAAAAACGAAATATCTAAAAAAATAAAGTGCAACGATAATATTTACTATAAATTTATCAAATCAGAACTAAACAATTTAATTTGAAAACGGTTATAAATACCAAAAAAAAAAATTTAGAATATCAAATGACACCTAATCAAGTGCAAATCAAATGAAAATTATCCAAAATAAAAAACTGGTGATGATGAGTTCGTCGAGATGACACCAAATATGTAGATTTTCTTTTATCGTAACAAAATTAATAATAATAATAATAAAAAGGTTCGTATTGGTTAGGTATCCTAATGAGAATTTTACAATGAGACACCGTAGAGATGTACCGCAGAGTCACTGCAGATTCGACCTTCGAAATATCTCAATGCAAAGTCAATCGTTACTCACCCAACCACATACTTAAGAAAGGACAATAAAGTGAATTTACATTTAAGGATATAAAAGTGTTTCCGTGCAGAAGTTATTGTTGAGTAGTTGAAAGGAATCCAAGAAATCATCCTGTGTCACTATCAACAACCCACAACAACAATCAATACACGTACTTTTTAAATATAAAATAATGGGATAAGCTAATGGAAGAAAAACGCTAACCACCCGCTATTGCAAAAAGAAATAAAAAAAGAAATGTAAAAGTAAAAAAACAAAAAAAATTAAGAATAATAATAACGAGAAAAATAACATTAAATAAGCGGTTCTTGGGGTTAGGTTTGTTAAACAGAGAAGCTGTTTGGATGACTTTTTGGGACTACCTTCAATATGAAAATTCTGTTACCAAAGAAAACTCAACCATGCGGTTTACTTGACCTTCGGATCATATTAACATACGTTAGATGACCTTCAGGTCCCTGTTTCGGCGCCATTTTGTTACCGACCAACTATGTGACTGCACGTTTTCAAAAACGGATAGGCTCAACGGCTGGGGGGGTCTTTGTCACATTGTTCATTGGTGGTACAAACCATACGTGCAAAATAAAAACACAAAAAAAAACGAACAACAACATGGTAAAAGGGCCATCCTGTAAACATCATCACCACCAATAAAAAAAAAAATTACTCCATTATGAAATTTACAAATTTATATTCAAGAAAAAAAAATCAGAATTAGAGCAAATTTTGAATATAATAAACTTAAACTTATATTTACACTTAAACACTAAGCCAAACTTATTTTCATGAGAAAAGGAACAAATCATCAAATTTAGCCGCGAATATAATAAAAAAAAACTCACCAGACAGTTATCCAAAGAGTACTCCTTGTTTTTGTCCGCGTGCTGAAAATTTCTAAAAAAAACTTTACACTAAATTCACTATGATTTGTCTTTTTTTTTTCTTATGAAAACTCAATTTTAATTCATTTACAAAAATAATTTTTTAGACTAATTTTACAATAACTTGCACTTATTTTTTTTTTGTACTTTTCCGTTTGTTTTTTTTTTTTAAAGCAAGATTAAACTGTTTCACACAGTTGTTGGTGCTCTAAATAAAGCAATTAAATTTTCAATATCAACATATAAACTAGGATATGCAATTTGATATAACTAAAACTAAACTAAACTCTAAACACTATACGGAGATTTTTATATTTGAAATCCCGAAACAAATCCCGAAACTTCTATTGTGTTGCACCCGCTTGTGTTACCACCGCTTTGTAATTTTAGCGAGCAAAAACCATATTACTGGCACAAGAGTAAATGTCTTCACAATTTCGATTGAAGAAGTGCCTAAAGGTAAGTTTTGTTGTACGAATTGTACAAAATGAGAGGCCTGCATCCCTCGTCGTCGCCTGATGGTTATATTCCTCTTTTGTGGATTTCTTGCGGTATCTGTTAAATCCACGATATATATTTATTACAACAATATAATCAACTCTAAAAATTGTGAGAATAGCTTACCAAATATTATTTACTTTACAATTTTTGTTTGCAACGTGTACTTGCACAATTATGTACATAAGTACATAAAAACCAACAAAAAAAAATTTGTATTGTACAAAAAAAATTTAATAATTTATTGGCACGTCTGTTACGGTCGGCTTGGCCTCTCAAATTAATTGGCCTTATGATAATATTGACAACAACACTGAAATTTCCCCTATTCAACCACCTATTACTCTATTCTCCCCACCTACGCTATTTAAGTTAAAAAAAAAAATCCGCTGATCATTTGATCTACATATATACAAATGTGCATAGCAATAGGTATCGCACGATCCATCATTCAGATGACTCACCCCACATAGCAACAGAAAATCCGCTTAGCATTACAGATACAATAAAACAATTATATAGAAAAAATTCAAAATATTGAGGTCATTGACCGAAGATACAATCATAATGATAAATATCTTTGGTTGTTGTTGCTGTTTTCTACTTGTTTTGATTTATCTGTAATCTGTATTATACGTCACCATCGTTAGGTACATCGTCAAGATTTTTGCCTGCTTGTTAAAACTAGCACATCCGTAACACTTTTTACTGGCCTCTACTACATAAGTTTTACAAAAAATAATAAACCAAAGGTGATCGTTTTTACTGATATTCTCAGATTATAAGAGGTGTTCCAAAAGCCATTAGATAAATAATAAAATTTTAATGATATTTTTCCTCTTAACCAAAATATGTGTATTGGTTTTTTGATGTTTGAAGCACAATCAATTTTTTAAGAGGATTCTATTTTATGGAAAGATGATTAAGTATAGAGCAGAACCACTTGAGTACCCTTTTCTGCGTTTAGTCATCAGTAAGAAACTCGATGTACAGGAACGACGGCAAGAACGCAGCAGAATGGATTTTCAGGTCCCATTTGGGTCATTAATGACAAATGCATGCAGAAGCATACCGCAGCAAGTGCTCTTATCAACTGTTCGGTGCTTTGAACGAAAGATGCAACTATGAAATCTGTGGCCAAAAGGTAAAACATCTTATTTCACGTTTCAAAATTTTTTTAGAGAGTTAGAAAAGATTGAATATTATATTCATTTTTCACTTATATCGACTCAATTTGCTATGGCTTTGCGACCAAAGCCTTTGGCCGCAAGGTGTTACTACTTAAGTTAAACTAAGTGAGGTTAGAGGAGAGATAGAGCACGTTGAATTTTAAAAAAGGTAAAACAACATAAGTCGACTTAAGATAGTTTACCTTTTGAGCACAGAAATGTAAAATAATTTTTTCACTTGAAGTTTTCTGAGTTTTGCTTTCTCCAAATGGGACCTGAAAATCCATCCTACTACGTCCTCATCGTAGGCTCTGCACATCGATTTGACTTTCCTCTCGACTTGCCAATGCCGCGCAACGATATGTTCAAGCAAGGGTAACTAAAACAGCCGATGAGCATACTTCTCGCCTCAAAAGTAAAAGAGCACAACAAATTGCATCGAGAGCGATCAAAACAACTGATTGGCATACCTCTCGCCTTATGTACTTGTCATGCTCAAACAAGAACGATTGAGACTACTAAAGCGCATATTTCTAAACTGGAATTGGATCGGTTGAGAGACTCGGAATTAAGAGCTAGGGAGACAAGTCAGGAACGTAACGAAAGTCTATGATGTCAACGTGAGGCCTATATGCTGTGAAAAATTACTACCCTATTCATATAGTGAAATATCGTTTGATTCTACCAAAATCATACTTGCCACCAGAATATGCCGCTAAAAATGATTTTCTGTTTGCTATCGACGTTTCAAAGGACATGCAACATTATTTGCTCTCGATATCTTAGAAGTTAGTGGAAAGTTACCTGAAATGCTACATCGATCGAGCTCCGATTTAGGAATTGCTATAGTGACTGAAACTCTGAATAAATTGAAAGTATCCAGAAATTATATTTAACATTTCACCGTTGCAAATAACCCACTCTACAAGGATGTAAGAATAAATCGAATGGCGCAAATAAATACGCGGAATGTTATCTGCGGTATTTAAGCTCAGCCAGAATGACCAAACGATCTTGATCACCAAGCTACTGATGCTCCAACTCGCAGTGTCTATATGCGAATTAATGAATTATCGCGGATCGTTCGTGTTTCCTGGAATCAATTTAAGGAAGAAATATTTCATTCCGGACATGCTGGATATCGGGATATCAATGCTTCGCCGGTGCTGGATATCAGGATATCAATGCTTCGCCGGGCCGGGATACAAATGTTTTAAATCGAAACATGATTGAAGGTGATGGATTTTCGAATGAATTGATTGGGATACATTTCCAATTGATAATCGCGGCTATTTGCATATCAGAAATCTTGTGTTGTAAGATACGACGCTTATTATTGAATAATGATGATTGAAGTGCCGCGCCGCCTTCAATGACAGTTTATGCGACAGGGAAAACGATGGAATTAATTTCCTAGATCTTTGTGCTTCTATAAAGTTATTGTTTGCCAAAAATAATGTTGGAATTTTGATTGTTACAAAATGGAAAAGCCTGTATCATCGAATGCGAATGTGCGACTCTATTGAAGAATTATTCATATTATCTGCAGAGCTTCGCATTACAGTGCTGGTACACAATTTTCATATTACGCAAAATTCAGCAATATTTGGAGGCACATCCATCGATACAGGTATAGATGAGGAAGTTCCTACCGAAAATGAACCAGAACCAGACCCAATAAATGCATCAGCCACCAGATGTTAATAATGAATTTGAGGAAAGTAAAAACATCAACAAAATTGTTCGCGAAGCTAAGGACAATATTGTGAATATTCATCAGTATAATTGATTCCGCACCTTTGTCCATGTGGCAACAATGGCTTGCCCGGTAAATATTACGCCATTGGATTATTTCTAACAGCGAATTCTGGACTCTGATACTCGTTTTCAAAGAACAGACTATTATGCATTCTCGATGTTTGAATATTTTCGGGTGCAGTCGACGATTAATGCATGTGGTAGAGCTAAACGAGGACAAGAAGGTGTTCTCGAGGACCTTCATTTATATTCAAAGAATCTCAGAGGATCGGCATCATATTGGCGAACAGCCCACAACGATTTAATTGCATTTATTCGTTCTCTTGGTTCTCTAAATGGATTTATTACTTTGAGCTGTAATGATTCGAATTGGCTTAATATATGCGCAAAACTGTTTTGATTGCAGATGGCAGACTCGAAGAAGATCCCAGCCAATTAAATCTTGATAAAGTGGAGGTATATATAGCGTTTAATTGAATCGTCGAAGAATTAATGTTTTTAATCTTGGAAATTCACATGCCCACCTTATAATTTGAATTCAAAACGCTCCATAATTTTAAACTCCAAAAAAACTTGCGTACTACATCGATCAAGTGATCTCATGCCGCTTGCCAAGCGAATAAAAGGATGCATATTTAAGAGCACTCGTGACACAGCAACTCTAAATATGTCCATTTGATTCTCCTAGCCTTGCCAACAAATAGATATTGTGACGCCACATTCGTTTATTCGAAATGGAGGATGATTCTGCACTCTAAAACAAACAACGGACGAAAAATGGGCTCATATTTCGGTGCCAAAAAGCCATAAGGGCATTCCATTTTACGTTTTATTTCAAATTTGAAATCTTCGTAATCGATTTTATATCATATCAATTTCTTCAAGAAACGTTAACGTTGGTGTAGCTCAAGCCATTCGTAAAATTCGTCGCGATGAAACTAATATCACGAGAAAGCTGATAGAGTAGCGATAAGTTTTTGCATTAGAATGTGTTTATCGACTCTGCCACCTGCTATTTCGCTCAGGTTTAAGAAAGTGTTCTTGAATATAAAAATGCCCGATCAACGATATCAAGTGCTGAGATTTGAGGATAATCAAGCAGTTCGACTTTGCTCAACCATATTTGTGATATGCAAATCGTCCAAAACAACAAAAGCAGAGTTAGAATTTCTTAAATACGTGCCTACTTGAATTGACGATAAATTTTGAGCCATTTTTTGCAAAGGAAACGGGAGGTAGTGAAGAAAGCACTGATGCAGAAGAGGAAGCCCCGATGGCACAGTGGTCAGCATGCTTGCTTTAAGCTCTGGAGGTCCCGGGTTCGATTCCCGGCGGGTGATGAAAAAATTACGGCTCGGTAATGTAGGATCAATGAATTAATCATTCATTAACAGTTAAAAATAATGATTACGAAACTTCATAATGAAGCGACCAAATCCCTCTATGGGATGTAGCGCCAGCAAAAAAAAATGAAGAGGAAGAGCCAGCGACAAGACACAAAGACGCATCAAGCTAGCAAATAACACTAAAATGGTAATTAGAAATATTCCGGCTATTGTACAAGTGCCATTCTTTCAAACGCCAATGGATAAGGAAGATTATTTCTATATAGCCTGCTCAATAACAATAAATATTTGAACCCTTTGCTGAATTCTTTGCTATCTGGTTAAAGATGAATTTGCAGCTTTAATTTCTTCTTCTGGAATGGATCCCGTTGATGACCCAAGCATAAATGGGAGGACTCAGGACTACATAATCGTCATCACTGGAAGTAGCGGTGAGGGGTCGTGAGTTTAAAATTTTTTCGATTTGGTATAAAAGGGTGTGAAATGAGGAGATGCAGGAGGAATAAAATGCCAATCTATACCATTATCGCTTAAATATTCTGAAACTTATAATTATTAATAATTTCTGTTTCGTTTATAATTCTGTTTGCTCCGATGAAATCTGTGTAGATATTTTTTTGAACACGCCTTCTTGCCGCAAAACCTTTTAAAGCAGATAGGAAGGCTTCGGTTGTCATATAGCTTACTGCCTTGATATGTACGGCCTCATGTACGGCGGTTTGTTCCACCTCTTCCCTTTTTTCATGCAAAATAAAGTGGCCCAGCGAAGTCGATGCCGCAGTTGGTGAATGGTTTGGTCGGTACGTTACTCATTCTGCTGGCAAATTTCCAATCAATTGAGTGCTGATTTTATGTCCGTATTTAACGCATATTAAACATTTTTTCGAAATCATCTTTATTTTGGACCGACCATTGATTATCCAATAATTGTATCTCAAAAGATTATTGGTAAGAGTAGGGCCCACGTGTGAAATTTGTATGATGTATTTTCTATATCAATTTCCCAGTGAATACATCATTTGACAGCAAAATGATTGGATGTTTGCTATCATATTCGCGGTCCGCGTTAAAAAGACGATCACCAACTCTAATAATTTCGGTGCAGTCTAGGAAAGGTGCTAAAGATAGCAGCTTGGATTCAGTGTTCACTTTTTTATCTCGTCGCAGATTTTTGATGTCGTCATGGAAATGTCCTCGTTGTACTCATTTCATACAAATTATTTTAGCTTGTTCAATCTCACTTGCCTTTAGTTCGCCACAAGTTTTGGATAAACGTTTTGTCCTAAAATTTGTGATAAAGCGTGTTATAAAAGTTGTGATTTCGTCTATCCAAATAACTTCACACTGAAAAAAATAATTCAATGAATCCATTTCATTAAATTTTTCGGAAGAAAAATTCTTTGAGCCAATGAATTTATTAACTGGTCACATTAATTCTAAAATAATCACGATTATAAATTAATAACCGGGTTGTCAATTCAATTAATAGACATTTATTGATGGATTTCTCTATGATATCCTGAAATCTAGGGAAGTTAATAAAAGTTTTAACAACTTTATAAACTAAGTTAATAAGGAAAAACTAGTAAAAACCAGTTTATTTCACTTAAATGATTAATAGATTAAATATACGTATTTATATGATTTTCTGAAAGAATAATTCGTTGAATCGATAAAGTATTTATTGTTTTAATATTGCACTTATTTAGTCTTGATTGCGAATTAACTCCTTATTATGGTAGAACATATTTCTTAAATTATATAAAAATTTCATTCAGTCAAAAATAAAAACGAATTATCTGATCTGATTTGTATATAAAATGTCCAAATAAATTGTCTGGTGGTAATGGTGTTCTTGACCGAAATTCAGAGTTAGAATTGGAATGAGATTTTAACCTAATTTCGAACTTGTACTTAATAATTCCGTAAATAAATGTTTCATTATCGTACCACACCACTCTAGAATTATAATATATTGCTTGAATCAGTTTTTTGTTTGCGTCTCATGAATTTGTCTTAGCGTCAGTATTTTACAGACGCAATTCAACGAATGGACGGCTAGACTGTTTTCATTCTAGTTTCCAATATTCAAAAATATGATTTCGTTTTGTGATTGCAGGAAAGGAAAATTGAAATCATGCAGTGGGCATTCGGTTTCTCACTTCTTCTTATTAAGATAATACCGACTGTTATGTAAGCCAAGAAAAGTTGTTAAAAGCGGAAAGTTATTTTTTGAATAATTGATCTTCATTTTAATTGATAAAATATAGCCTGTATGCTTCAGTATCAGTCAGTATCAATTTGATTTAAAATAAATATAAATTGCACCAAAAATGCTATATGTTAAAATGCTCTTGTTACATTTTATAAAAAAATCCACCTGCTTAACCTTGATACACATAATAAACAAAATTATAAACTTAATAAATATTTTAATGGCGTTAAAGGAAAAATTAATCAAATAATAACATTTTAATTACTTTATAAACTATCTGTTGAATTTTATAAATTAGGTAATGAATTCAATGAAGCTTATTAAAGTTAATAAATATTTTCGTTAACAACATTAAAATTTTAATTGAAATAATGAAGCTGTAGTGTTAAAATTGTAATGACTTTCTGCTTCTCCGCGTCATGTTCATCTAATCGAGGTCCTCGCTGTCTTATTTGTCTAATAATCGCGTTCGTCTTCATTTCAATTTTGAGCGTTTAATTGAAAAGGTGTTTATGTGAAAAAGTTAATATACAAAATGTTAATATCAGATACATAGATATTTAATGTATATACACAGACTTAATTATTCAGGTAAGCGAAAAATTGTTACAGTGTTATATTTAAAGTGCTTGAAATAAAATATAAATACATGCTTCCTGATCTTAGAAAGGAAAAATCGACGTGTATAATAATTCCGTACTAAACATGTTTTAAATAATTATGGAAAATGCGTTTTGAATCGATATTAAAGTTTTGAAATTAGTGTATTTTAAGCAAAAATGAAAACTATTTTCCTTGTTATGCGTTTCTCCCGTTTTTATTATTTTTGTTTAACTCTAATGAAACGTTTATTATTAGCTATCAATTATTGGCATCAATATTAAATTTAGCCAAAAATGTAGTTAGATAAAATATATTTAGCACGGCAGTAAATGGTTGTCTGAATAAACTTTCATTTTTCATGGCGGTAGAAATAAATATTAATTTGAATTTTATTATATTTTATATAAATTTGAATTTGCCCGCATTATGCAAGCTTGCCATTACACATAGACAACACCGCTGCAGTATTTGAGAAATATCCATTCTACAAACAGATTTCGGGATATCGTTTAGTAAGTTTTTAAATTAGCAGAAGTATTAAAATAATAATTAACAAAATGTTTCTTTATTTCCAGATTGACATGGATTTCAAGGTCCTATTTGCAGAAACTAGTGAGATTTTGCTAAAATGCCGGAATGTAAAATGTCTCTTAAAAAATTTCTATCAGAACCAGGAAACGAAAAAGATAGGGGTATTGTTCCATGTTTAAGCAAATTGATGGAGAATGATATTTCGAAAAGTAAGTGAAACATTACACTAAAATTTAACTTTACTTATGTCGAGTGTATTGGGACAAAAAAACTGGTGTAAATAAGAACCGGAACTTAGTAGAAATTGATTTAGTGCAGTTTTTTTTTTATTTACGTCAGTTTTTTTGGTCCTAAACTCGACATAAATATATTAAAAACATTAACATAATGTGATATTTAATTATATATTTACAGATAATTTGGACTCGTTGTCGTTGTTGCTATGGGCATTACATAGCTATTTAGTGCCAACAAAAAAGATGGTAACAAACTCCAACACGGGCCAGAAGGCGGTTACAAAATTTACTATTAAAGACTAGTGAGAGCATTCTTTATATATCGTCCCTCTAGTAATGAAACAGCGTATAAGAAAAATAGTAGTTTTAAAATAATTCGTATTTATATGTTTATTGAAAAAACTTTTTGAAATAAAATCTTTTATTTGATAGAAAACTTAATTTTCTATGAAATAAAAGATTTTATTTTAAGTTTTTTCAAAAAACATTTAAATGCGAATTATTTTAAAGCTGCTATTTTTCTTATACGCTGTTTCATTACTAGAGGGACGATATAGGGAAGACGACCAAGAAATTGAAGATCATCTCCGATTTTTAAGTGCTAAACAAGCGCCTATTCAGCCTATAATTTTGGCTGTGGGAAATACCGCTGAAGAAATTAGTGAGACTTTGTGTATATTTCGATGGTGTTCGATTCGAATTCAATAATATTTTGCTGGCAACGGACATATGCTTCAAAATACTCCATGTTTTCAATTAGGAGTATCCTATCGATGCTACAAATTGCTATTGTTTTGTACAGGAACTATTTAATGGCATAAACATAGCTAAAATTGAAAATACGAATGTTAATGTTTTATTGAACGAAATACTTTGCACCGAAATAAAAAAAAAATAAATAAATAAAAATTATGTAGTTACTTATTGTAATTTAAAATTATATAAGTGTTGAATTTTAGAAAATGTAAGTTAGTATTTTTGTTGGTTGTTAGTATTTTTAATTTTATTATAAAATTTTATTTTATCTAAATTTTATTATTTAATATTTAAATATTAAAGATTCAATTCAATTTATCTTATTAATTTATAGTTTAATTTCTTAATTTTGGTTTATTTTGTTATTTTGTGAATTCCTTTATTGGATATTTTTTATGAAATACATTAATTAATAAGAGAAAATATCGTTGAAAATAAAAAAAATTTATGTTGAACATTAAAGCAAGCGTTTTAAACATTACCCTTAAAACCATAATATCCCATATACATATATATATGTATATATATATATATATATATATATATATATATATATATATATATATATATATTATATATATATATACATATAATATATATGTATATATATATATATATATATATATATATATATATATATATATATATATATATATATTATATATATATATATATATTAACCCCCTCCCCCCAATCATTGTTGCGACAGTTTTGATTAATTTATTCGTTGATTTAAACACAAATTTCATACATCGTGAAATGAGGTTACCAATCCAATATTATCTATTACATTGTGCCAATGAATTAGTTATTTAAATTAATAAATATAGGTGTTGTATCAATCATTTTGCTTCATAAATATTAGTAAGATTGATTAATTAATTCATCAATAATATAAACCATAGCATAACATTTAGTGAAACTTCTATTAAATTAGTACATTGATTCAATAAAATGTTGCAAGGTCAACCAAATTGGTTACAAAATGATAATTTTGTGTTGCGTTGTATTAATTAAAAAATTTATTAATTTTTTTTGACAAAAAAATATAAATAGTTACATTGGATATATTAATTTGTTAGCTTTTAATAAATGCTATTCTAAACTAATAACATTGAGTTTATTCAATCAATCAACAAAGTTTAAGGATCCAAGTTATTAAAAAATTCATTGCAACAATAATCTTTTTTATTGTATATGCGTATGTTTTTTTTTCAGTGATTAACAGCTTCAAACGCATATGTTGTTGACTTCCTTTTGTTTGCTTCTGCATCAATCTCCATTTGGCTGAATTCTGCGTCAATTTGAGTATGAGGCCAAAAGACTCTGATTTTCTTAACCATTCGAGACCGTGCCACCATTGATTCAGATTCGCAAGTTGTTTGGGCTACACTCCTCTGGACTATAATCTGGGGGATTATCGGAAGATGTCACACGTCCCCAATGCTGTCTAGGAAATTTGTTCATTTTGCAGGATACGTTGACAACCATGCTAAAACGAAGGATGAATCTGTCCATGCATAACATTTTGCTGTATGTTCGATTGTTTCTTTGACGGTAAACATTAATTTCGATAATAAATGGGCAGCACGCAGCTCCAGCCTTGGTAAAGATACTTTTATCACCGGAGCCACTTTAGTTTTGGACATCAATAAATTTAGGGTTGTTTCTCCTTTATCGTCTGTTACTCTGCTATAAACTACTGAGCTGTACGCCACTTCACTTGCATCCGCAAAGCCGTGAAACGAGATGATCTGGTAATGATTGGTGAACCGCGGAATTTTTATAATTTCAAAATAAGTGAATTCATTTCTGATTTGTTGATACTCATCTTCAATACTTTTTACACTTTCTGCCGTAGGCACTTGGCGAAACACACCTAATACACACATTTTTAAAAAATTTTTAAAAACACTTGTTAAATATTTCGCAAAATTTTGCGAAATATTTAACAAGTGTTTTTAAAAAAAATTTAAAAATGTGTGTACTCATCTTCAAAGTACTTGGGTAATTTGTCATCCCAATCAATTTTTAGAAATTAAAGTTTTTGAAATAGTATTTTTAGTAAAATTATTGATGGAGATAAAAAACCTAACGGATCAAAAACTCCTGATGTTTCAGAGATAAGCTGACTTTGAAAGTTAAAAAATCATCCCCCAGATACCAGTGTAGCCCCAAAATTTTCACTGATGAGGTACCATTGCTACATAAATCAGTTGTATAGTAATCATTTACTTCAACACATTTACCAGAAATGTTTGACTTCCACTTTCTCAAACTAAAACCACCCGCTTGTAACACACTAGTAATCCTATCGCACTTTTTACATCTCGTGAGCCAGTTAAAAGGTCATTAACATAAAAATCGTTTATTTTATTTTAAGCCAGTTGTTGTAACACTCGTATAGCTATATATGCAAAACAAGCAAGTCCAAATATCACTCTGCTTAATTTATAATGTCGAATTTGCAGATCAGAGCTCTCGCGCAACAGGATCAGTTGATAATTACAATCATCTGATGCTACGATAATCTGTCGATACATTTTTTCTATGTCGCCATTTAGTGCGATTTTATTGCTTCGGAAACGCAATAATATAGCCCAAAGCGTGGGTTGAATGGTCGGTCCTTTCATCAACATGTCGTTTAAGTCATATAATCATTCGGTTTTATTCAGCAATCTAGCCACTAACAGTCATAAAAATGTTCTTTCGTTACATGTTGATTTAACTATCCGCTAAATTATACACGTAGTCCTTGCACTTGGCTGGCATATATGTAGGTAATTGGAACTCTAGATAAAACTCACCTTAAAATAATTCAGCGGAGCTATATTCGGACATTTTTTACAAAAAACAGGAATAATCCTGTTTTGTAGCATTTTAGTCGTTATATTAAATCGAATGGAAAACCCAGGGTAAGAAATGCATGTGTTACTGCAAATACCTATCAAACTCATAACAATAAACTTCCATCACACAGAGACTTCATACATTAAGAAAAGAAATATAAAACTTTGTTTTATGTGCAAAAGTTACAATTCCACATGGGAATTAACAGAACGTAATATAAAAATTCCATGAATTCGCAAAAGTGCAACGAAAAACCACCAACAATGAATTTGAGGAACAAAAACTATTTTATAAACTTAAAAATTGATGTTTATTGTTGGCGACAGAGAATTTCTGGAAGATAAACTGGGTTATGGGAATGAGAGAATCTCTGTGGTGGAATTTTCAACTATATGCCAGTTGTGCTGTGCGGTATTTGAATTTATATACATTTTTTACTGTGCCAAAAAGTTTCAGTCTCGATTATATCACTTTTGAAACTTTAATCGATTTAAAAAAAAAACTTATTGGCTTTAAACATGAATTTAAATTGAACAAAATTGATTCCAAAAATGTTAATTTTAATTGAAAATTTAGTTGCGACATATATCCAAACCATAGCTTTAATTTTAACGTACAAGTGTTAACGATGCAATCATATAACGATTTAATTTAAAGAAGTCACGCGACAACCGGAAATTTGCCTCCAATCAACTTTTTAACGTTTTTTTTTTTATATTTCTAGTACGGTTGTTTTTTGCTCGTACACACAACAAAGAGTTGATGATGGCGATGATGATAGTTTTACATAGTGTACATACTACAAAAAGGAAAAACGTTGCATGTCTTTAGGGTATTAATACTAAAAATTCTCACAAATTAGTGTTGTTGTTGGTTTATGGGTGTACAGCTGTGCTTTTTGGTATGGGTTATTTTACATTAAACTTTTAAATAATTTTTTGTGCTTTTAGTTTTCTAGGTTTCGAAACGAAAGTGTTTTTTTTGTTATATTGTGACAAGGAATTTATTTGCATTCATGAACTTTATGGCATAATTTAAATTATTTAGAAGTGCATTCGTGTGCGGTTCAAGAAAAATTTCAAATTTTAAAATGTTTTATGTTTTTGTGAAAAAGCTTCACCGCAATATAAAATATCTTTACAATTCATTTTCTTTTAAATTTATTTTATGTTGTATAATAATATACAGACAGCATATCATTTTCATCATTTCGCATCCATTTTAATTTTCCAAGTAATTGAAAACTGGAGAAAAATGATAAAAGTTAAAAACAAATATTTGTGTAAACTTTTGGTCTCTATCTGTATGTAATATCAGTCATAATGATTGTGTAGTGTATATACACTTTGGAGAATTCATTTTGAGATATTTAGAACTCTGTCAAACTTAATGTTCTCTATATAATGACTTTTTGTTTGTCTAATGATTCTTGTTTTTAATTAAAACATTGATGCCAATATAATGTTGGGAAATTAAATACAAAAAACAATTTTTTATTTTTTATGTTTTGGTTGAATGACATTACAACATTGTCATGAACTTGATGTAGGCGAATATATGTGCATTAATGCCTAATATCCATTACTATAAATTTTATTCAATAGACAGCGAGATTTTATTGTTCACAACAATGACACAAAGTAGTTTTAGTTTATTGAGAATTTATGGTATACAGACATATGATGTTTTATTATTTGTGATACGAGTATAGGAGTGTATGCATTATGCAGCACATAAAAATCACAATCCCATAATATACGATTGTTGTATGTAGGATTTTTTGTCTATATACGTATGCCCATTATTCATATTAAATAGTTTGAGTTTTATGCAAGTAAAGATTTATTAAGTATATAATGCCGCATTCAGAAAAATAATGAGGTTTTCATGTGAGCATGTGCGACTATATCAAAGAATTATATTGCCAGACATATTTGTGTCTCTAAACTTCGGAGCCACTCTTCATACTTGCGGAATAGTGACGGAAAAGAAAAATTGTTTCGAAGAGAGCCACCCATATGATCTTCATAAAACTCTAGATTTAATTGAGGCGTGCGGTAGGATCGCACACACAACAAGACTAAAACTAACCTATTGCGTGCACTTGACGCTTTTGGGCTCACAAAATAATATTTTCTGTGCTAAATTCGTTGGATACTCCTTGAAAATGTGTCCAATCTTATTAAAGGTTGTAAACAGTAAGAGGAATTTGAGAATAAATTTTTTGAAACTATGTCAAAGTTGTTAGAGATATTGAAAAAACTCCAGGCGAAGGTAGCCAACCACAACGAATTCTTTCGATCTGCTGTTAGACCAACAGCGAGTGTTTCTCGAGAGTCTTGCTGATCGCACGCAAACTATTAATGAGCGGTTCATAACTCAGTCACCTGAAAATATGAAATTACCACACGTGCAAATTGACAAGTTTTACGGAGAATATGAAGCTTGGCCTTCATTTTATGACTTGTACACGTCGTCGGTGCATAAGTTAGACAATATTTCTAAAGTGCATAAAATTCAAATTTTGAAGGAGTTGCTAAGCGGTTCATCGTTGAGTATCATTAGAAATTTTCTGGTAACTAACACCAACTATACACAGAAGCTTGGGAGAAACTTGTAAAACGGTATAACAAGCTCAGAACAATTTTAAATTCACTCATTGACCGATTCATTGAACAGCCATTCGCCTTGAATAGTTCACCACAGATACTTATCCAGCTAAGTGATACTTCAGACGAAATAATCAAAGGCATCAAAGCTTTAGGTGATGAAGCCGAAACCGTGGCTTATACGCTTATATTACTAAACAAAGTTGATAAAGAGACACGCATAGCTTGGGCAAATGACACTTTAGACCAAGAATTTTCAACAATTTATAAGTTCCTAGAACGCAAACGAGTTCAAGCCTAACCGCATTTGATGCACGTAAATCGAATCTCGCCTTATTACCGACAGCGTTGGTATATGTTCATATGTTCATTCAAATAAGCACATGGCTCGAGCACTATTAGATTCTGGATCTCAATCTTCGTTCATCAGCAAAAGTTTATGCACAATATTAAATCTCGAGTCGAAAGCAGGATTAGCAAGAGGTTTGGTAACATTAACGCTATAGAGTCAAGGTTTGACCATCACGAATGCTTCGAAATTAAGGCATTCATTCTCATAAAATTAACGTCTACAATTTCACCGTCGAAAATAGATGCTTGTTGTGCAGAAGAGTTCACTAGTCAAGAAATCCAGTTAGCCGATCCTGCGTATCACATCCCTAGGAAAATTGATATTTTGCTCGGAGCGGACATATTCTTCGAATAGAAATCAGCTCATCGCGCAATCAACCAAATTTGGATGGGTTATATCTAAGCGGTAAGCAAAGAAAATTTTGAGTAAAAATCTTTTTCAGTACAAATACAACCAGATAAGTTATCCAGATCGCTTGAGAGATTCTGGAAGTTAGAAGAAGTTCCAACGGTTTCAGATAGATCAGAATCTGAAGTGGTTTGTGAAAGCCATTTCTTGCCACAAACGGAGCTCCGATGGAAGATACATTATCAGACTACCATTCAATAGGGAATCCGGAGAATTGGGACACTCGAAATTGGCAGCAGTCACCCGGTTGTTGTCTATATGAAGCGTAAATTTAACAAAAATCCAGACCTCCAAGAGCAGTACGCCAATCTCATGCAAGAATTCTTGAGTTTAAGACTCATGTAGGAGATAAAACCCAATGAAGTCGAACGCGACCAGAAGCAGTGTTTTTATCTACTGCATCATGCTGTAGTGAAGAGTGACAGTACTACAACGAAATTGCGATTAGTATTCGATGGATCGTATAAATCTTCAACCGGAATATCATTAAATGATAAGTTGTTAGTTAGTCCGACAATTCAAAACGATTTGGTTACTATTTTGATGATGTTTCGGAAGCACGCAATAGCTTTTTCGTCAGATGTGAAGAAAATGTACCGCCCGGTAAAGGTCAATAAGTCCAGCTTCTGAACCCCATAAAAACGTTCCGATTAACGACAGTAACGTATGGAACATCTTGCGCTCCCTTTCTGGCAGTCCGAATGCTGCATCAAATAGCCGAGGATTATAAACCAATTTTCCCAGTTTCATTACAGCGAAACGTGATTTTTACGTTGACGATTGTCTGTCAGGTGCAAATTCAACGGAAGAAACAATGGTGGACATGGAAGAAGTTTCAAATATGCTGCTTAAAGGTGGATTTAAATTGCGTAAGTGGAGGTCAAATTCAATAGAGCCGATGAGCAGCATTCCATCATAATTGAAAAATGAGGAATCTTAAATATCGATGATGACTCCACAACCGTAAAAACGTTAGGATTACAATGAAATCCAAAAAGAGACACATTTTCTTACAAAATAAAGATCGACCATCATATAGTGTCTTCTAAGCGCCAAATGTTGTCACAAATAGCATGAATCTTTGATCCGTTGGGCTGGGTCTCACCTGCTATAATAATATTTAAAATAAGTCTATAAAAATTATGGCTCTGAAAATTAGACTGGGATGATCCACTTCCGGAAGATATAGAGCAGAAATGGACGGCGAACCAATCATCTTTATTGGAATTGAAGAAAGTCGAAGTTCCCAGATTTTTGAAGACAAATTCTACAACAAATGTTCAAATTCACGGATTTTGTGAAACGTCAAGAGGTCTTTTGCTTGTCGGAGGAAGATTGGGTAATCTAAATGCACCATACTACGTAAAACATCCAATGATTCTCCTGAAAAAACATTTAGTCACTGATAGGATTGTGAAAGAAACACATATTCGGTATTAAACATCCAGGGCCAACACTACAAACGAGCATATTACGCCAGAAATATTGGATACTAAATTGTCGAAATGCAGTACGAAGTCAAATCAACAGTTGCGTAGAGTGTCGTAGACAAAGAGCAGCTACCGCGCAGCAATTAATGGACAACCTAGAGAATTACTCCAAGTCGACCGTTTCTACATACCGGTGTGGACTGTGCTGGTCCTCTTTTCCTTAAGTCCAGGGTCGGTAGAGGTCGTATCCCAATTATGAAAGGAAACATTTGTTTATTTATATGCTTTGCCACGAAGGCCATCCATATCGAGCGGTGTCACGATATAACAGCCGAAGCAATTAATTCAGCTCTGCGGCGTTTTATTTCACGATGAGGTATTCCTACATAAATTATTTCAGATAATGGCACGAATTTTGTTTTGAACAAATTTCATTGGCAGAAAATTGTACAACATTTGATGCAAATATTGCTGGTTATTTATATGACTGATCCCAGGGACCAGCCATTTGATTATTTTTACATCAAGCCTGTATTCGACAAAAATCATATGCCATTGGGATTTTTGATTTTTGTTGAACAAACTTAGTCACTTCCATCGTTGCTTACGATACAAAAATCGGCTAAGTATTTTCTATTTACTTTACTCATACTTTTACATTGTTTAATTAGACGAAATATTTTTTTTTGATTTTTTTGTTGCTTCGAATTTAAAAAGTTGAAAAAATTCAAAACGGGGGATAAACACAACTGGGCAAAAATACATTCTAGAGCGAAAGAAATAAGTAAAAAATATCGCAGAGAGAGCTCAACAAATTGCAAACTATTTGTTCCATTAGAATCGGTTCTACCTTTTGAACAAGTAAACATAATAGCAAAAAAACAAAAAGCTCCATTACTTTAAATATCCATCATACGAAACAGGTCTGGTAAAACATACCACGAAAAAACCGTTTCGGCCGCCATTTTAAATGCCAAATTATTATTAGAAAACCTGAACTTGAAATGATCTTTGATCCCTATCACGATACTCTATGGCTAACCGTAGAATTTCACGCACTTTCAGAATCCATAGTCAAAACTAAGTGTTTCCATTTAAGAAAAAGAATTCACCTTGAAATTTGACTTCAAAGAAATTGAAAGTCATCATTATAAAATTAAAGCTCCATTGACAACTATTTCACTACTTTTGATTTAGTTTGATATGTAGAAATGATACGCTCATGAAGTTTATCCTACATAATTATGCACTTAATTAAAAAAGTGTCTGTCCTTATGAAAGGTGCATCTTAAGAATTTCCATGTTGATCACCAGTAACCGTAAAAGTTTTTTTTGATAGAACTACAGGTATGCCAAGCCATTAGAAAAGCTAAGAATGCTTTTCATATTATGACATTGCCACATTGTAAATAAGTAGTTTAGGATTTTAATAAGAATATCCGTATCTTAAGCCTATGCCTTTAACATGAGTAAATTGCCATATTTGTAAACATGCTTTAGTTTTACGATAGGCATGCCAAAAAGTCATAATGACAGTGGTTATGAAAAATCTTAAGATACGGACTTTTTTAAGGAACTCCTAAACTCTATATGTTCACAAACATGGCAAAATGAGCATGTGAAAGGCATTTGGTTTCCAAATGGTTTGGCATGCTTCAAAAGATGTTGTACGATTTTTCGCTGAAAAGATTTGTTTAACCAAAATCAAAAGAACCAAAGCACATACCTACTTTAATGCTGTAATGAAGAACGCGAATTGTAAAGCATAAAAGTTGTGACTCTTGATGTGCTACATAACACAAACTTATCAACATCAATTTCGTCAGCACAATTTGATGATTTCTGGACTGGTCATTTCATTCTACAGCCAATTTCTGTTGAACAAATTCAACCACTTTTATCGTTTTTTCCACGAGGCTATTTTGAATTTTTTGCTATATTTTGCCGAAAACTTCACTTCTATTCCATATACACTTATGTTGTTTTTGCAGGTTTAATTCGATTGTAATTTACGGTGAACTTCATTAGAGTAATATAGCGTCTGACTCTGAAGTTTGTGCTTAATTCCATTTTATCGTTTTTATTGTTTTTTTTAATTCCAATTTTGGGCCCAACTTCACTACACTAAATGTTAAACACAAAAAAAACTGAGCTAAGCATGATTTTTTATACTCGGCATGCGCAAGGTCTGGAATCTTGTAGTTAGCCCTACGACAATATAAAATACCAGTTAACCAAATGTTTGGTTCAAGTTGGCAAGTTAACCAAATGTTTTCTTAATAAATCGGTATTGTTCACTGCTGTGCTATAGGACGCTAATAATGTTGTGTTTTCTTGCAGAATGTACCACTAAAAAAATATTTGTTGTTGTTCACCACTTAAGTTACAAGGGTTGGTATAGAAACCTATTAGTTATTAGGTTTAGGCGACACATAATTTTTTAGCCTATCCGCTACATCGATTGTGCTCCAGTCGTAATAATGTTATCGCTAATGTACTAATCTAATCACGATATTAAGATTGCCGATTGAAAATATTTCCAAAAATAAAGCTTTTTTAGCTATACGGTTTTGGCTAATCGTCTAATTTATTTTATATTTTCGTTATCAACGTCCAGACATGGATTATCTGCTATACACAGTATTAAGTTCACGTCTTATAATTAAATCCGTTATCGTTGTACGTCTAAACAAAATCCAATTAAATAGTTTCAGCACCATATCTAAGTATATAGCCTAAGCTAATAATTTAATAAGAATTTATCTAATTAATTCAAAAACTAATCTCTATTTATAATAAATTGTTTCTATATTTTTCTTATCTTTCCAGATCAGGTGAGTCGTCTTGAGTATATACATACCTATGCAGAGAATAAATTCTCCAGCATCACTAAGTATTTTTTTTTGATTAAATTAATAATGTTTAATCACACCAACTATCTATAGTAATTAAGCCAGGCTAAACAGGTACCTTCTCTAAATATAATTATATCTTCAATAACACGCAAACAAAATCCTAGAAAAATATTTTTTTCACAAATAACATTGATAACGCACGAATAACAATAAGTTTTACTTATAATTTTTATTGTTTAACATAATTAGCTGGAAATAAATTAAATGGCAAAAAAATATTTTTTTGTTTATTCAAATTGTTATTTTGCCGAAAATGTGAAGAAAATTGTGTTCATCTTAAGATAAAAAAATTAAAATTACACAACAACAAAAAGTGAATTCAATTGTAAAATTCTTGGTATAAATTTAATTAATTAATTTTACATAATTTGTTCAGGCGTTTACGAAAGGCTTGTGTAACAGATTAAATGTTTTACCTTGAGTTTTATGACATCACCTAGATACATTATAGAACAGACATCCTGATTGAATAGATTTTTGTATGGCGCGAACAATAGAGATTCATTAATATTTTATTACTTTACACATCATAATTAAAATAAATTTTTTTCTGTTGTTTTTGCTTGCTCGTCTTCATAATATATGTCTGTGTCGTGGAGATGCTCTATATAAGAATTTTCTTTGTACGTCGTTGGTTTATGTGTGTGTGTGTGTTCTAAGAAATTAATTATTTTATGATGTAAGATTAAGGCGGAATATAATTTTTAATTAAGGAACTATTATTCAAGTGTAGCGTAACACATCGTATGTACACGACATAGAAATCTTATGTTGTTGAATGGGGGGTTTATGGTTCTTCTTTTTAGTATGTGCGAGTGTCTGCTGATAGCAGCTTTAATGATTTAATTAGGTTTTTCGTTTTGAAAAATGGAGATTGAATTATTAGTTTGTTTGTGTGTATGCCTGTGTGTAAGTAGAAGGATATGGTTTTAGTATATTGTAGTTTTTTAGGTTGATGGTGTATTAATTAATGGTTCATAAAAATACAATCGCATATCGCACTTAAATCGGCTTATACTGGCACTTAAAATTATTTACATTTCTGTTTTATACTCCAAAGACATAATGGCGTCGATACCATTTGTAGTTTTGTGGAAAATACCCGTTGCCCTCTTAAATTAATCTATTCAAACAGAATGGGGACTTCGCCCTAAAATTAACGCATTTCCGTAAATTTTTCCAGCTTCCCTAAAATAACTTTTTTTTTTAAGTTTAATTTTAAGGATCAATCAAAATCGGGTCCATGATACGCCAGGTTTTTACTTCTGTTTTTCAACGCAAATTTTTAAAGGAGGAGGGCGACGAATATTTTGAGCTTGGAATCGAGCTCAACATCTTAAACCGAGACAATTGTCTTTGGCTGTTCTGTTGGTAGGCTTAGTAGGTTTCAGTAGATGACGAATGAATAAACTTCTTGAGTTTGAAACGAGTGACAACTACGGTGATCAGAAGTTCCAATTTCCTTGGAAATGTTCTTATTTTTCATACATTTGCCGGCGCCCGGGGAAAAAAGACATTGTCATGAAAACTCAGAGGAGGGATCAGAAAAATAATACTGTCCATACACCGTAAATATTTTGTTTAAGAAATCAAACTCCGGCCCAAAAAATTCTTCAATGCGTGAATAATTCTATTTTAGATTTAGAACTATTTATATATTTAATTAATTGGTTTAATATCTCAGATATAAATGTACGGCAAATGTATGAGTTCCATTTGGTGTTGGAGGCTGTTTAGAAAATACCAAATATGACAAATCTAATTTTTGAATATTAGTAAGAGTAGTCTTCCAAAATGTTTTTTGCCTTTGGATTATGTTTTAATTTACAAATACTGATTCCAGCAAAACCTTAGGGCCGAAAAAACGCTCCATCTCTAATAATAACTTTTATATAGGATAGGTATTAGAATTTGTAATATGTATCTATAAAATATTTCAGATATAAAATTTCATTAAAATCTGACAACAAATCTGCTTGTCCCATTGGATGCTGAATACGAAGAGATACTCTGAATTGACTAAGTGTATAAAGATAATTTAGGCGAATATAATTTTTGATTTAATGTATCAACTAAAACATCATTGGTAGTCTTCCGCATTATTTCTTGAATTTCAACCATAGTTTAATTAAGAAATCCCAGATGATGTGGCTGAAGGGATTCTTCAATTGACTTCATATGCAAGTCTCAGATGTACAATTTTATTAAAATCCTTCCACAAACATGGTTCCTAGTTCTATTTTAAGCTGGAGACTTAGTAAACTACCTGAATTGGTTGTCTTTGTAAAATATTGGTGAAACATTTTTTTGATTAATGGTAACAACCAAAATACCATTAGTGACTTATGTTCTGCAATATTTTTTGAAATTGGCTCGTATTTTACTTAAAAAATCCGACCCAAATTGATGTGACCTAAAGAATTCTTCATAGAGTGAAAAATTCGGTTTTATATTAGAATTGGCAAATTTAATTTTTTGATTTATGAAACATCCCCATCTTTTATTTAAGAAACATCCCGCCGCTAAATGGAACTTCTGTCTGATCTAATTTAACCAACACATTTGATGATAAATGAATTAGTTGCAGCACATTCAAATGATGAATCAATGTGGCAGATTTTACAACTTTTATAAACAAGATTTCACTACAAATCGGCTTTCTAACCATGGTCGTCGGCTTGAAACCAATTTTATTTAATTTTTTTGCTGTTTTGCAAATACATAATAAATTTCGGGATTTAAAAACAGTCCTAGTTTGTTAGGTCGAAATGTTCTACTTTTTCAAACTTTTCAGACTTCGATCAGGTTTAGTCGTTTTTGACGTAGTCACCCTAGTGACAACTTCCAATGGTGTCCTTTTTTCTAACTAATGCCAATGCAAATGTGTTTCTTAATTTGTGGACGTGGTACGATGTTGTGTTTTGTCTTGAGACTAAGCATAATAAAAGCTGACTAGCCAACTGTTTTGTAGAAGGTTTTGATGTGAAATTTAAATATTCGTTTTCTTTTGGATAAATGCCGTGCTGTAAATGTAGCAATAATGAAATTACTTCCTTTCGACGCCGTCCATCAATTTAGCTTTACAAATTTTCAAACAGTTCTTGAGAAAGAAGTGTGTTTATCTCCTTTAGCTTTTTAAATACCGTAGTAACCAGTGACTTCAGCTATTATTAGTGTTAACTTTCTTTGCTCAGTTCTTGTAGCATCAGCATAAGCAGTTCAAGAATAATTGAGATTTCCTTTATTATTTCTCGATACTTGATGATGATTTTTTCGGTGCCTAATTCACCGAATGCATTAGTGTTACAATATCGTAATTTTATAAATCGATTAATTGTCGAAATCATGGTGTTCCATCATCTGGCAATCTAGAATAAGTTAGAGGGCTCTGATATTGTATACATATATATTGGAGAAAAATAACGGAAAGTTTGCATGGTGCTTATGAATTTTTTCACGATACCTGAAGCAATTACTCCAAAATACCTAGTTACCCACCAGATATCAGAGAATACGACCCTACTCGTGCCAAACAGTTTTTTTTAAATGTTTTGGGAATGAAACAAGTGACCGCAAAATTGGCTCCGAAATTGTTGAATTTCGGCGAAAAGCATTATCGAATGGGCGTTGTTAGAAATTGTTAAATGAACTCTCTTAAACGGGTCATAACTTATGGTAGAACTGGAGTATACGAAAATGACGTCGGAACTAAAGTTCAATCGTTCCAATGGAAGCTTCCTAAAGAAGCAAAATTGAAGCAAACTCGTCGTTCGACCGAATGTGAAAGTTCTGCTCACTGCTTTGTTCGATTTTAACGGCATAGTGTATCACCATGAGCTTTATTCACCAGGCCACACGATCAAAGTATACTGCAAGACAAATTCGGCTCGTTTCCGGACAAGATATTTCGAAGTCTAGATTTTGTGCAGTGCAATATGGCAATTCTTATTCTTTCTTATGGCGTTGCCAGACTGCAGTTTAATAAGTTGGTCTATGAAACAAAACGCGATTGGCAAAAAGTAGGGTTGACACACTACGGCGAAACTCGAAAAATTCACTAAATTATATTTTTTAAATCGCAGTGTGTCAATGGTATTAGGCTAGGTCTCCTAAATAGAAGAATTACGCCTCAAGGCAATTTCTGCAGTCATTTAACCGTAACAGCTCAAAACGATTTGTGGAGCGGGGTTTTATAAAATGTGTAGCTATATATTTCAGTAAAAGACCTACTGATTTTAAAAATTATGTTATGTTGAGGGAGAAAAGCCCATGTAAGTAATCAATCGGCCATGCCTCAGCTGGGTGGTTTTAAGGGTGCCTCCCCAGGTCCAAGGAAGTTGCCTTTTTCGGTAGACCGATTTTCAGAATAATCCACTAAGTCCTCCCAATTTATAAAAAAAGCTTAAAACTGAAGTATCTGTTCTATTGGTGAAACCCGACAGACAGACCAACCGACACCACTTCTACAGACAGACACCACCCTCTAGCGTAACAAAAAATTATAACTTAACCACTTTGAGTCCATTAAAGAGTAGTAGAAAGGGACATTACCATTATTACTATTAATACAACTGAATATATCGTTATTAATTCCTATACATAGGTAAAGCCTTTAACCGGGAATAATAACATTCGTAAGTATTCCGTGCATTAAGTACTGTTTGCCCGAAAGTGATTTTTTTTTAGTGGAGAGATCCTTTAGAGGATTTAGAATCAGAGGTTTTTTTTTGGCAGTTTAGCGTTGTTACACAGTCTCGTCACATGGGAAGTAATTCCCAACCGTTCGTCAAAGTCGATACCCTAACCCTTTAAACCATTTTTAGGTTCCGATTGTTCGAAATGATTTGATTGCGAGATCGGTTGGAGGTCCACTAGAGTCAAAATTGCTTTAAGCTGCACCATCACAGTTTTTGACGTATACAGTGATATTTTATTTAACAAGCACCATTCGTACATTTTGTTAATTGCAATGTGACCCTGGCACTGAAGGTTGAGTCTCGAATCGTCTCATACTAAAATAACATGATCGTCCGCAAAAACTATTTCATCATTGCCTTCTGACAAGTATTGAATGCAACGTTCCAGATTAATGGACGAATAACTAAATCCTGAGGGCTCTATAGTAATGCTCTTGGAAACTGAACCGAATTTTCGCTAATTGACGCCGTTCTATCGCTACAGTAGCTCCTTAATATATCGTAATATCTCGTATCTGCTTCTCCGTGCCGGAGAACAGTCAACTTTGCTCAATTCGCGGTTTAATGCGATATGTAAGTAGCTTTTCCAGAAATTTATCCGATACGGTGAGAAGTATAATAAGTCGATAGGGCGTTCCAGATATCTAAATTTGAAGTTTTTCGGGATGATGCTACATTTTACACTTTTTCTTGATAACTACACTTTAGCCAAGAATCGAACTACATTTTTCGGGTTAAGATTTCGGGCTAACTTCAACGATTATTGTGATAGTTTTAACGAATGCAATTATTTTTTACTTCTATTACTAATTCTGTGTGCCTCAGGTCGATTTTTTTGACTTTTCATTTCGAAACCTAACCAAAAGACGGGACCTTCTTGTTAAAAGGCATAGAAAATGATATAATATGGATTGAGGACCAGGATTAGAATGCTACTAAATATTACAATTGTTTGCTGTAAAACATTACAGATTTATGGGCGTTTTAAGTTCCGGAAAATAGGGGGTGATTGGACAATTTAGAGACAGGCCAAAATTTAGGTAATAATAAGCTAACCGGAGAAGTAGCTAGCATTAAAACGAGGAGGCTATACCGTCTTCTTTCAAAGTTCTCTCAAAACTATAATTGATATACCTAAACTTATTTAAAAGATAAGAAGAACATTCCGGGCTTTAAAACGAATAAAAAGTTAGGTTAACATTTTTGCCTTACGGTAGTGTTGCTTAAAATTTGTGGTGATTTTATTGTCAAAACTAATCTGCAACTCATCGAGCAATGACATCCGATATACCCATAAAATAGAAGAACTTTCTCATATAAGTAATGCGCGATGTTTAAATTGAGCAAATTAAAAGCAGCGTTAAAATTCAATTCGTGAACTTCAACTGGTGTTTTTATTTTAAATATAATTATTAATTAGAAATACATCAGGGCCCATTTGAATACAATTTCTCAAGTAAATTGAATAAAATCAAGACAAAAATAATTTGTTGGGCTTACTGCAATGCTTGCTAGTAAACCAAATTTTTTAATTGTGATCCTAGAGCTAAAACAAACAAATTTTTTGACGTTCCTACTCTCGGAATGAAGGTGCGTTCTCTTTTACGTAATAAGAAGGACCGAGTCACCGAATCACTGTCAACATTTTCTAAAAACTAGTATTTACAAGATATTTTTTAAGGTAGGTTTTTATGCTATATACCATGGAGAGATTTTAAAATTTTAACTTGTTGTAAACAAGTTCTAATTTTATGGTCGATATCACCGTTCATAGTTTTTCACCAGAAAACGCTACTTCCCCTACATTTTCATTCTCATAATCTCCTCGTGGATACTGTGTAGTAAGTTCAAAATACACGGTATTGCTTGGTTTGGGACCACTAATCTATTCCCGTAAAACAAACATCCATCCTGAGTTCTTTAATCTAAAATAATAAAATTGCTTCACGATTATTTGACCAACCATCCTTGATATAATTAAAGACTTTCGATAATATAAAATCTTCCTGTGTAAACCGAACACAATTTTCCGTACGTAACCGTCTGTTCTCTGAAATATTTGCTGTTGTTAGAAAATTATTGGTGTCTGTACCTGCTATTTGGAGCCTTGATAAAGCATCATTGTTTGCATTATTTTTTCCCGATCAGTGATGCAATTCATAATCGTTTGTCCAAAGACGCCTATCTTTGTAATCGAGACTCGACTACGTTTGATGTTCTTTTTTAGGACTAAACAATTCTTTTAGTGCTTGTGTCAGTAACCAAAGTGAACTTATGACCGTAAATATATTTATTAAACTTCGTTACCGCCAAAATCACAGCCAAAGCTTTTCGTGAAGCTGAGAATAATGTTTTACTTGTGGGGAAAGGGTGCTAGAAGTAAATAAAACTAATTTTTCTACTCCATCAACTAAATGTGATAACACAGCGCCAACGCCATACGGACTGGCGTCAGTTGCAACTATAATCGGCTTTGAGGTGTCGTACAATTCTAGCAATTTATTGCTTATACTACCAAATTTTTACATTTCTGAAACGAATTTTCACAGGCCTTACTCCAAATATATTTTGTTTGTTTCCTCAACAGTTTGTATAACTAATGTAATTCTGCCGATAAGTTTAGTTTGGAATTAACCTGCCATAATAGTTTATAAGACCCAAAAATTATCGCAATTCCTGATGATTTATTGGAGCTGGAGCTTTAAGGATTGCTGCTACTTTATCCATATTGGGGCTTATACCCTCAGCTGATATGTTGTGACCTAAAAAATTTTCGTAATTCTTGAAAAATATCCACTTTTCGACATTAATTTTTACGTTGTATTTGCTAAACCGTTCCTAAACTAAATTCACTATATGCCTGCATTGTTCAACGGTATTTTCTCCAATCATAATGTCATCTAAATATCGTACGACACGACCTATACCGACTAAAATTTGATCCACAAGGGACTAGAAAATTGCGGGAGCACTTTTAACACCAAATGGTAAACGAGTAAATTTAAAATATAACCCCCGGTTATTTGTTGGTATGCCCCGCAAAAAAAAATATCCAACCAAGTGCGACCCATGAGAGGCCTACTGGCTTTCTGCGGTTCTAAAATAATTAGATCCAACCACTGAACTTTACCATCACGAATTTCAACTCGCATTCTTCTCTTCCCAACAACATTGATTATTTCACTTTAACAGCAGAAAATCTGTAAAATATATTTTCATAATTTAAATTACTGAAAATTGTTTTAAACTTGTCTAAAGTCATCACAGTTGCAGGCAGGTATCGATGTCCACTTCCATTTGTATAAGCTCCTCCTCCATTTTGATTGTAACCCATAACGGATTATTGGTTGAGCTGGTAATTGATTGCAATGCATTTATATTATTTCCATCCAGCCAATTAATTTTTTTCAAGCTTAAATTAGCTCGTTGAAATCCTTAACAGCTTGATGTGTTGAATTTCGTTGCAAATTTGAACTGCGTGCTGACATATTTTTATCGCAATACGATTTTGATCTCGATCTTTCATTCCGTGGAAAACAGATATGTTAGATTTATGGCTAATTTTACTGCAAGAAAAACATTCCCACGTCCTCACAGGACAATTTTGTGGATTATGCTGTCGATTGCACCGAAAACAGCGATTTTGGACGTTCCTATTTCCACCTCTTTGTTGACCCTTGCCACGTGACTGACTTTGACTTCTACCGCTTCTGGTTTATTGGTTACCGTTTTTGTTTTCAATAACCGCTAATTATTGTAATGGTTTTTCACGTCCCACCATTTCGCAACTTACGGCTATTTCTGCAGCTTCTTCAAAAGTGAGACTCTCTTCTTTAGGTAGATTGGCCCTTAAATAATTGTCACTCAACCCAAAAACAAAATGATCTCGCAAAGCTTCATTAAAAAATGCACCAAACTTGCACGTTTGCGCCAAGGCTTTTAACTGTACAATGTATTCCTGTATGGATTGACCTTGTTTTTGATCTTCTTCGTGGTAGCTTCCTTCCGGAATCTCGTTTACTTCCGGTGAAAAATGGTTCCTAAAAATATTCTGCTTTTTAAGTACCTACTATAATACCTAGTATAATAAGTTTCGGCACCGGTAAATGTAATGTTCTCTGTTCTTAATACGCTGTTCATACTTTTAGGCTATATTTGGGTTGCTAAAAATGCCACCGTAGCGGAAGACCGTATCATCTAAGTTCTGATTAAGTATTTCGATATATTTAAGGACTTAAATGTTTGTTTTAACACAACATTTTTAATTGGGCATTTAACTAGCAATGTGATTTAGTATCGTTCATACAATTGGCCAATAAATAAAATTACAATGCAGATGCAGAATTTTGGTGGTTTAGTGAATATGGTTTTTAAATGTAACTCTCCAAATGTTGGAAATGTAACCCTATTATTATTTATCCCTTCGCGTAAACGTACCATTTAAATTGCTAAACCATCGAGAATGGTTAGAAACTTTTCTCGCCAATCTTTCACTTTATTTGGGTTATATTTTCTGAGTAATTGCTGTCAGAGCAATTTAACATTTTTTTATTATTTCCCACGTTGCCTGGCGGATAAACGAGGATTTTATAGAATTCCCTTAATAAATATATTTCGACACTATACGTAAAATAATTAAATTTTCTCGCATCATCTTGTACAATACGGTGATGATGACTACCGCAAATAACAAAAATCCAAAATTCTCTGCTACACGGGGGTATACAGCAAAAAAAAAGTTATTTTGCCCAATAAATTATCACTCCAGTTCCGCTAAATATTTATATAGTGAAATTACCATAAAAACCTAGTTATATACATATACCATCCATAACTCTATATGTATTGCATAATATAATTAATGAACTCATTTACATAAACCTGTAACAGTTAATTTACACAAAAAACTAGTAAATGAATTAAAACAGTTTTAAATGGGATACAACGGGAACAAAAAGCAGAAAATACACACACACACTCACAAAACAAAAAAAAGGTTTAATTAAGATAACAAAGTTGTGAGAACTGAACGAAATAATGGATTGTACTCGAATTTTCCCGCTCTCTCGTCTATATTTACCACCACCGCCACCCTAAAACCCATTAAGGATTTCTTGTAGTTTCCGAGAATAAATTTATATACCAAAAAATAAAAATAAAATTTACATATTTTATTAATTTAATTTTTAATTTATTTACAAAAATATATACAAAAAAAAATAAAAAAAAGATTTGGTTTAAAGCAAAGCAAATACTCCTCTTCATATTGATATGAACATTGCTGCACAGTACAAACACAGTTATATAAACCCGATGAAAGGAGAATGTATATTCAAATTACAAAAAGGGATGCATAAATTTGGTACATTTCTTAAGTTGATTATGAATAATTCGTTTTTAGGTTTTGTATTTTTATTGATTTAATTAAATGTCGTACAATAGAATTGCAAATTATATGGGTAAGTATATCTCTGAATTTGTATGCCTTTCGTCGATGTCTGTTATGCGGAACATTGTTAATTTTATCGAGCGATATCATTGTTTAATACTTCAAGGATGTTATCTCCTTTTTTTAACAATTCATGAACTTTTTCTGTTTGATTAATTTATCATAGCTGAATGGGCCACTATTATGTGGCCTATGGTTCAATTAACTGGAGATTACATGAAATCTATAGAGGTATATAGGTTTGTTGCGCTGTCAGCCCGATGTAGTCGATCAATAAATCATTCCAAACACAAACAATTTCTAAATTTATTTTCTATCTACTAGAAATGGTATTCGACTAGAAATTATTCAAATATAATTAAATTATTTTTAGAATGGTTGGGGTGTGAATCCTTTCGACTTAACATGTTTAGTAAAAAAATGCATGTAATAAATCTGTCGATGTCTCCTCTATTGCTTTGCAAATTTCCAGTTGTAAGTTTTATTGTAATTCTTGGTAGTTAGAGAGTAAGCAAAATTAGAATTAGTGATGTCATACTCATGAAAATGTACAGAAAGGAGCAACTCCTTCTCGTTTTTTGTTCAAAGATTCAATCTTATCATTCAATAGACGAAGAGAATCAAGTCTATAATTATCATTTTTGTCTGGAGTTGATCTGTGCGGTTCTGGAAGCGTTTTTATACACATTTTGAGCTATAACGAAACAATTCCAATCGCATTTATCATAAGATTGGTATATTTGCCTTTTCTAAAGCAAACGGTTTACTCGAATTTTTTGAGACGTTTGAAATTATTTTACTTTTTTGAGATAAGGTGAGATATGAGATTTGATGGATGAAGTTCGTACCTATGCTTTTGAATTTAATGACAGTCAAAATTCGATATTGACATTTCACGAAGATTTTAAGATTAATCGACGTTACTGGATATTTTCGATATTATTATTTGGCATATCCCAGATTACTTTTAGTTTTTATATGATAATCGAGATTTTCGAGATTATTCGAAACTTTTCAAATTATTTTGTTAACTGAAACTGAGATGCATAAAGTGCATTCTTCTAAATTGCTTTACTCAAAATTCAACATTTTTTTGAGATTTCTCGAGGTTCTTAAGATTTTCGAAAATTCCGAAGGATTTCAAAATTACATATTCTAGTTTTTTCGAAACTTTAGAGATGCATTTGAAAATTTTATGAATTTCCGAGACTAGAAAAGACTTCGAAAATCGTTAAGTTTTCTCAGATTTTGCTAGATTTCTCGAAATTATATAAAAGACTGGATGATATATTCAATGGGTGAAATTCTTGTTTAGATATTCGGAGATTTTCGTAATTTTTCGAGATTTTCGGAAATTTTTGAGATTAATTTACTTATCACAGATTGCTCTTAGACGTTGTTCCAGATTATTCGAGCATTCTGAATTTTTTCAAACCTTTGAAATTATTGTTTGTTTATTTGAAATTTGATGTGTGAAGTTAATTCTTTTATATTATTTGAAAGTGTTTTCGATGATTTCGGGATAATTCGAGATTCGAGAAAATTTTGTGAGGATTACTCGGCATATTGCAGATTTCTCTTAGATACTCGTAATTCTCGCGATAATTCGCAAATTTTCTAGATTTTCCAACATATGTGGCTGTTTAAAATTTGTTGATTCTAAAATACACTTGCAATTTCATAAATAAGTATTTAATTTTTCCGTATAATTTCAAAAATTGCTTGCTTATTTGAGGTTTCTCGAATTATTCGAGATTTCAAAGAATGTTCCAGATTTTTTCGGATTAATCAGCGCATTCTAGATTACTCTTAGATTTTATTCAAGGATAATTGAAATTTTCAAGTTTATTCGAAAATTTTCTGGAATTTTGAAATTTTGGGAGATTTGTGTAATTATTTAAGTTTTTCGAAATTGCACGAGATTTCTTGAGGTTCTCGAAATTATTCGAGATTATTTTTCGAAGTATTCCAGTTTTTCGGTTTTATGTTTGATTTCTTCAACATTCTAAATTTTTGAGATGCCCTATTCCAAATTAATTAATTTTCCTCTTAGAAAGTGGAGTTATCTTAGAGATTATTCGAGGCCTTTTGAAATTTCTTGACATTTTTTTCTTTCTAAACTTTATTAATCAAAATTAATTTGCCATTGTTTAAGATTTCTTGAGGTTTTTGAGATGATTCCAGATTTCCTTAAGTTTTATGTTTGAAACTCTTCTAAATTATTTGACCTTTTCAGAAATGTTGTAGATTTTTAGAATTTAATCGGCATATTCCAGAGTATTCGATAATTTGAGAACTTTCGAAATTTTTCGAAATTTTAAATTGTTTGTGTTAAATTATTCGAGATGTTTAAATATTGTCGACGTTATTTGAGATAATTTGGGATTGGGACTTTCAAAATATTTTGTTTCGGATGACTCTTATATTTTCTAGACTCGCGAAATACAACTAGTGGTGTTTCGGTCACAAACAAATGAATCATATGAATATAAACAAACAATTAATATTTTTGACATTTCGCAAAAAATGAGTCATTAATATAAGATTGATGGTTTGGATTTTTCAGATGTCGTGTAAGTGCACCGGGCCGTATTGCACCAACTATTTATCACGTATTACATATCAACTTATGATAAGTTAGTTTTTTCGATAATGATAAGTGATAAGCGTTGCAGATCAGAATGTCTATAATTTACCAATTGACAAATTATCAAAATTTTTATTCTGTAATTTAATAACAACAGCAATTTTGCATGTACATATATACTAACACATGAAGAGGAAAGTTTCTCAATTGAGAGTTGTTATTTCCGGTTTAGAATCAATTGTAAAACTTTTTTTTTTGCTTTTAAAATAAAATTTTTTTTCGAATTGTAAATAATTTTTGAACAGTACTTAAACGTAAACAATTTATTTCCATATCGATTCACAAAGTGTGCATCTATATTAATCATTGTGCCATCGGTGCAACCAGTTACCTGAGGAAACCACCTATATCTTAAGAACCTTCAGTGGGATATCCTGAACATTTTCGAGTTAACACATGGTTTCTGCCATCAGGTTATCGATGGTGGTATCTGCTACTTGATGAATAACCCTATCACACAAAAAAATATCGCGGTGTGAATGGTATTTTATCCGAAAAAAACTTTATTTTTGATCCAATAGTACCAAATTAACTCCGCAAGATCGGGTACAAATTTTAAAATATCCAAAAGGATCTAACAGTATACTTTTGCACCGTTTGGAGTAAACGCAAAAGTTGTCAACAGCGGATTTTTTTAAAAGGTACTTCTCAGAGATTATTTTCGTTCTATCGGAGTAAATATTTACATCGTTTGGAGTTTTCGTGAAAAAGTAAAATTGTAAGAGAATTTGGCTGTATTAGTTAAATTCGCTAAATCAACCTGCACTGAAAAAAAATATACTGCGTTTTATTTACGAATGGCGTTCGTTAACCACAATTCGTACTATTAATGTACAAATTGCTATATTTACGTAAAAAAATGAAATTTAGAAAAAAATCATAAGAATGTTTGCATTAATAGTAAGAATCATAGTTCGTAAACTAAAATATTGTTTATTTTATTGTACTATACGTAAAATACAATCACATGTTGTTTGCGTATTAGTGCAACTTGCATCATTTTATTAAAAAATCATATTTATGAACAATTCATAATATTTATGAATGAGACTATGTACGAAATTCGTCATATTAACGAATCTGATAATTATTCGTATGGAAATCATACACTACAAACACAAATTAGATTTCTGCTTGGGTTTTTGATTTTGATTTAGTTGAATATAATTCACTAAGTCGATGCACTTTAGTTTATATATAATGTATAAAGCGAGAGTTGAATTATTGTATTATTGTAGTTCGATCTTAGCTAGCTGAAGAGTAGACCTTACTTTTTCTGTACGAAACCGAACTACCAACACAAGAACTCAAAAAGATTTCTATTTTTTGAGAGTTGATACACTTTGTATTGACTCTGCGGGAAAGAAAAGGGGGAGGGGATAATATTTCTACTTTGATTGGTAGATATATTATAAGTGATTGGCCTCTGTTATTTTTCTGATTTACCAAATCGAAAATACAGTGAATGTCATTTAAATTTGAAATATTCATTTGAATTATTCATAACCACTAAGTATTCCATTCTTCCTAGATACATACGAATATTTTCGTATGCACAAAATAATGAATTTCTAAACTTATATGTATGAATTTATTCGTTAATATGATGTAACATTTCGTTAATGTTACGAAAAATTTCATATTATGTTTAATTTCTTACGTTAACAATACGAATTTGTTCATCCACAAATGCTTTCAACTGCATTAAAATTATAACATCTTTCGTATCTTATATGAATCAATTCATAAATATTACAACGTAAGTATGAAAGTTAAAATATTTTTTTTTGTGTTTCATCATATTAACGTATGATTTTCGTACTATTAACGAAGGGTCGTATTGGCTCCATTTTAACGAATTTTTCGTACTATTAATGCAGTTTTTGTCTGCATTGATGTAGGATTTTTTTCAGTGTGCATATTCTTTCTGTATATAAAGAATGTAAATTGTGTTTGTGATACAATCAGTCTAGTAGCCGCGGCCTGATGAGAAGATTAAATTTTCTTACAATCTTCGGAACATATTATCGTTGAGTTTCGTTGAGTGATTGTTCGTAAATACTAATATACTTCTATTCTACGTGTTAATTTGTAATACCCATTAAAAATGGTTAAAAACCGGTTGCATATTAGAAATTACACGAATTAATTAATTAACATTCAAAATTGAAGTAAAATAATAACTTTTATCGGTGTGATTTCGCACTACAAAAATCTTTTAATTTTATCCCATATCCTTAAAAACAAGTATCCGAAAATGTGTTTCCAATTTCTCTTTCACGCGTGATTCTTTCTATCCGTCGAGTGTGTAAGCGTGCTTCCCTAAAGAGTGATTTGTGGTTTTTTATTGTTAAAATGTTTATCCGATAAAAGTAAATTACGATCAAAATAATTACTAATTTAGGATAAAAAAAGTTTTATCCGATCGGTGGGATACTATGTGACACCGATTCGGTGTCAGGAGAACTCCGTTTTTTTTTTCTGTGTACACACAGTCGATTTATTAGTTCCATGCGTATTGGCAATCCCTTGATATTGCGCGCCATTTCCTAACCAATGCAGAGTGTCAATTTGTTCATGTGACAAACGAAAATTTTCTATCACTCCCGAGTCCAGAGAATAATTGGTTCTGGTTTTAACTACACGATTTTTCTTTCGATTTCACCCTTGAATAATCTTTATAATCTCAAAAAATGTGTTTGTACTGTTTTAAATTAAACAAAAGTTCTCATCTTACAATAATAGGAAAAAAAAAAGTTTTTAACAGACTTCCATAATGCCACTTCAATTTGTATCACTTATCAATTTATTTGAGTAGTGAAATTGTTCTTATTGATATTTTGGATAAGTTATCATTAATGTAGTTGATAAGTTAAAACTTTTGGTGCAAAGAACTACGAAAAACCTTATCAAAATATTACTTATCTGATAATTAATTAATCTTATACTTAATTTTGATAAGTGAGTGCTTAACACTTATAATAACTCAATTAAATACTTATCAAATTTCAATTTGTACAACAGAAAATTATAAAATATTATGATAAGTTGATAAGTAATAAGTGAAGGTATTTTGAGGCACCTTAATTTCATGAACCAGGGCCGTTTTCACCTTTGCGCTATAAAATCAACAATTATCAATAAAAAAATCTTAAATAATTCATGGATTATCTTTAGGCAACCTTATTCAAGAGACAATAGTTTTTTTGCCCGAAAAAAACCGAACATTTTTTTCGTTTTGGAACAAAAACTTCTTGTTTGTCCAATATATAATTCTTAGTCATTCTTTTCTCTTTTCAGTGTGGTCGAGAGTGAAACTACTCTTACTTAAACTAAATGCTTCTTTTTTTTACTCAACATACTGCCAACAGTTGGCGAAGCTGAATGCGCCCAATGTTGATATAATTCTCTATAGAAACCCACCCGTTATCGTTTTTATATTTGGTTGTTTTCCTTTTTTGACTTAAACTTAGCACCTTACGTTCCCTTGTGCCATGGTTTTGTGTACAAACACAGTGATAGTTCAGTTTAATTTTGCAGATAGAATAAGTACGTCCAGGGCGTATGGGCTCTTCTGTTGACTGAATTCTATTTCTTTTTTGCTTTTAACCCTAATCCGCATAGGTTATTTTACTGGCGTAAACGCATACGATGAGTTCTCGGACTCGGACTCATATGTAATTTTAAAGAAAACTGAAAACATTTACTACATTATTGAAAATATTTTATTTACAAGAATTTCAATAACAAAAACAAAATTAAATTTGGCACTTACTTAACTGGCGAACTTTCTTAAGTGCTGGAGGAAAAACGTACCACACTTAAGCGTTTTATATGTTACTTTACGCATATCATTTCTACAAAATTTAGTATGGAAATTGGTTGGTTGAATTATACTAAGATCCAGTAAGTGCCTCCTGTAAGTTGCTGCATTAACACCTTCTTAGTGAAGTAGACTTGAAGAACTGATAGACCTGCGTTTATTTCTATTTGGTTCAATGAATTTCTGTTCTAAATTTGCAAGAAATATTTGTTAATCGTCCTTTTTCGTTTGCTAATTGGCTTGCTGTAACATTACAATTACTGCTATACTCTGTTCTACATTTTATAAAGTAAGGCCAGCGGTTATTAAGTCGGTTTCTTTTTTTGAAGAAAATATGTGTCACTCAATTAAAATGTTGGCTCAATTTTTCTTATTGAGCTAGCCTAAACTTTTGAAAAACGGAAAACAATTCATTCATTAGACTTCCACGATTATTGAGAAGTAAATTCTAAAGACCTTTTAATTTGTCGAAATCTACTAAAATATGTGAAATCCCATACTAAATACTCTCTGTACAAATTCGAAACTACTAAACCTACTCGAATGTGACGTTGCAATGACTATTACAGTACACAGCTATATTCTTCTCCATTTTTTTGAAGTCGCTCATTGTATTTTTAAAATAAGGAATTCCTCAGAAATTTAATGGGTTTATTGTTGAACTATCGCAAATCTACCAAATTTTCATTTCATATTTGTCAAGTTTAGATGAAATGTATTACTGGAAAAAAGCTTTTCTCGAAATTGTTACGCAAATATTGGAATCTTTTGATTTTGTTTTCTAATGGCTGAAAACATTTCTGCAGAAATGACTTGATATTTTGTTTGGCCCTTTGTTTGACATCTAATTCGAAAGAATCCGAACCACAGTTAGGGAACTTACAAAGGGTTATGGTTAACCAATTAATCTAAACTTTTCATTTAATCGATCCGATAATAACCGGTCTTTACCGAGAATATTTTGAAATATTTATTAAGCATTGTGAAAAATATAATTTCTCAAAAGAATTAGAATCAATAGCAAATTTTCGGTTATTGTAATCCATTCGGTAACAGGACAGTTCCTACCGCAGATTTCCCCGCGGGAATATTTCCTCGCCTGATGAGGGAGCGTCCCCAGAATTTTAATTTTTAAATTTCCATTTTCCAGAATTTATAATTTTTGTTTATTTTCGTTTAAAAATTCAATTCTCCATTTTCCAGAATTTTTAGCAAGGAAATGTGTGCGAGGAAATGTGGGCGAGGAAATGTGCGCAAGGAAATGTCCTGGAATCAATCCCCTGGGTACAAGCAAAAAATTCTTAGTAGGCGATTCTAAATCTTAAATAATAATTAATAGAATACATAAAGCTCAATTTTCATAAAAAATTATTTTTCGGTTAATTTTTAGCTAACAAAGTTAAAATGAGTCTGTGAGACTCAACCCATGCTGATTAGGGTTAATGGCCCTACCACATAGAGGCCATTTCCGATTATGGGCTCAACCTAAATGTATCATCCATAATTTCCTTTGTCCAACTCTGGATCTTGGACGGATTTTGTTAACGACGCAACATCTTTATTTTTCCTAATGGCTAACTTTTCTTTAAGAAGTTTCAACGTGTGCGGTCAGTAATAGTTGCCTGTTCTTTTAAAGTTGTTAACAATAATGCTGAAGTCGCTACAACTTTGGCTATCTGAAGGTATCTGAAGTTTTATTCCGCGGTTTAAAAACATTTTGTCGTCTAGCTATGGCATTGCGCAATATTCGTTCATCCCACATTTCGTAAATTTTCAGTTCCCGATAATATTCAATTCTTTACATTCTTCCTAAGGTGTCTTTATTTTTTATAGCGTTGCACCCATCACCGGCGACTTCTGATTAATTACATGAAGTTATAAAATGATATTATCTAAAAATTGGTTTTTGTACTCCCGGGAAATATTCATAAAATTCCCGGGAAACGGGAATACTTTGAATTTCTTAAATTCCCGGGAATTCTATCCCGGGAATTCCCAGGACGCAAGCCCTACATCGAATCCGTAAACAAATTGAGTTGTTGGGTTTTACATAAATATTTATAACAGGCTAATGTGAATTGGCGTTTATGCTACTTCTTTAGGTTGAAATATGTATTTATTACCAAACATATATAATATGTTCAAAGAACACGTCATATTTTGTAAACATTAAATTCAACTTTCATAAATTTATTGATTTTGGCATATATCTTGTACGAACAAATTTATATTCACTTACTTAAAAAGTTAATCTTGTAACTTTAAACGAAAATATACAAAAGCAACAAGATCGGCAAAAAAATTTACTTTTCCGCCTTATAATAAGCTTTTAATGTTGATGTTTCCTGTGTTTTCTGTAAAAAAAAATTGGGAAACATATTTTTATTTCCCTTTTCATTCCCCCCCATCTCCACATTATTTTTCTTAATATTTTTCCCATTTAACTGTAAATAAGGTAAGCGGATTAAAAAAATAAAAAAAAACCGTTACAGAATATTAATCCAATTTTCGGGCGGAAAAACAAAAACGTAGCGAACCGGATTTTTCTTTTTTGTACACAATAAATACACGTGCGAATAAAGGGTTCTGATTTCAAGGACGTGACATATATTACTTGTTTGTAATTTATAATCATATTGATTTTAGGGCTTAAATTCTATTTTATTAGTCCCTTGTAACGCGCAAAATACAAAACGGAAAGTAATTAGAGCGTAAATGATAATGCTTCAAGACTAAGGATATACAATTCTTTGGAAAATTTAATTACACTAAAATGTAAAAAAACAGATTGTGATAAGGGCACAAAAAAACGTTAGACCAATACGAAATTAGATGATAAACAATAAAAATTAAACTTTCGAGCTTTTTCACTTTGTGTACACAAAAAACAATGAAGCTTTTTATCCATACCGTTAACATTTTTAATCTTTATTCCTTTGGTTGGTTTTTTCTTGGTTGGTGTAAAAACCTTAGAAAATTCCTAAATCTAAATATGTTTGTTCTTTTATACAATACCAATATTTACATTTTTTTTACCTTTTCAAACACAAACGTATGGCTAGATGATGATGGTTGCCGAGGGTGATTCTTCATTATTTCATGGTTTATTGTTGTTTAGAGGGGATAAAGCGATATATCAGATTAGTTGCTAAGTACTTACCAAAATAAATAATGTTATTTATTTTTATAAAGTTATTGAAATTAGGTGTATGTTTCAGCAAATGCCTAATTTAGTTCATTTATGTAGCTTTACTCTAGGGATCGCATAAATACGTGTCGCATAAATATGTGTAAAGTTAAGTTGAAATCGGTCAAGACGTGTGAATTTGTTTAAATATCTTGCACATATACAGGTTTTATAATGGCCAATTAGGATAAAACTTATCTATTTCAAAACGGATTTTAGTGTGAAATTTGACATCCGGGATAGAAACGGGATCCGAAAATGATTTTTGGATACACTTAATATGGCAAAGTGGGATGAAACTTGACTATTTCTCAACCGATTATTATCAAATTTGACATGTGTGTTGGAAATAGGATTTTAAAATGATTTTTAGATGAAATTCTGGAATATAGCCAATTAGCATAGAACTTGGCTGTTCCTTAATCGATTATGATGAAATTCAAGATTTGCGATGGAAATGGAATTCTAAAATGATACTGATAATTACGAGACTCTACACTACCGTTAGTAATTTTAATTCTTCAGTGCATGTCCGCCCTTATAACTACCGACCGATATCTGTACTAAATTACCTATCTAAGATCTTTGGAAAGGTCATTACCAACCAACTTAAGCTTTATTTTCTGGAGAATAGTGTTATAAACCCAAATCAGTTTGGGTTCAATTATAATTCCAGTACACAATCAGTGGCGGCGGCTATCGTTAATGAAATTTTGGTAGGGCTTGATGATAAATATTTTGTAGCAGTTTTGTCAATCAATTTAAAAAAGACCACAATCTCACATAGTATTCTGATTTCTAAATTTAAAAAGCTAAATCCCACTACTAACACTTTTAAATTGTTCTTATTCTTATTTAATAAATCGAGTACAATATACGGTAGTAGATGGTGTTGAAAGCCTTAACTTTTACTTCTCCGTTCAGGTGTTCTTCAAGGTTCTATTTTCGGCTCGATTGCATTCAATATTTTATCAGCGATATTTTTACCCTTATGTTGAATGGAAACATTCTACTTTAGAACAAGTACATCGAATTACTGATGTAATCGAGAAATCACTTGAAAGCAAACAAATATGTTCAACTATATTCCTTGATGTAGCGCAAGCATTTGACAAAGTATGGCACCAGGGGTTAGAATTCAAACTTCATCGAGATCTTCCAGAGCAATTTTTTCAAATTCTAAAATCCTACATATCAGAGAGGCACTTCCGAGTAAAGTATGAGAATGAATACTCCCAGCTAAAACGAATAACAGCAGGAGTTCCATAAGGGAGTGTTCTTGGACCAATCCTTTATCTCCTATATACTAGAGATATACCAATTATAGAAGCAACAATGGCGACTTTTGCAGATGACACGGCAATACTTGCAACAGCAAAAAACATCAATGAATCCACTAGTAAACTTCAGAAGGCTACTAACCTGATATGTAAATGGACAGAGAAATGGCGAATTAAATTAAATGAAGCAAAATCAGTCCAAGTGAACTTTACCAATCTAAAAGTTAATCATATACCAATAATGATAAACTCTATAGTAGTACCGCATGCGAACACTGCTAAGTATCTTGGCATGACTTTAGATGCTAAACTTAGATGGAAAGAACACATAAAAAAGAAGCGAGAAGAACTAAACATAAAATTTAGAAAGATGCATTGGCTCTTAGGGAGACAATCTGAACTAGCGATCCATAACAAACTGCTGTTATACAAACAAATCCTTAAACCTGTATGGACGTACGGTAGCCAACTCTGGGGTTGTGCCAAGAGGACAAATATTAAAATCATACAAACAGTTCAAAATAAAATCCTGCGATGTATTGTTAATGCACCGTGGTACATTCGAAACGACAACCTCCATCGAGATCTAAAGATCGAGCTTGTCGTGGATGAAATTAAGCATCATGCAACAAAACACCTACAACGTCTGCACCAGCATGAAAATCTGGACATACGCTGTATGCTGACTACCACACCAACCAGAAGACTGCAAAGAATAAAACCATTGGACTTATCGCGACCAGGAGGTCAGTAGACTTGCTGTGGCGAAAATCCAGGGGATGAGTTACACGAAATGGGGGATAATCTTGTGATTGTGCCGACTAATCAAATACTTTATAATGCAATGTAAATTACTAAATGGGTGTAAGACTCAGTCGTAATATAAATAAAAAAAAAATAAAAAAAAAAAAAAAAAAAAAATAAAAAAATGTTGAATGGAAAATTAATAATGTACGCTGACGATTCAATGTTGATATTTAAATCCAAAGATCCATTCCAATTAATTAAATAAATGTTTGAAGATATTGTAACGAACTGGTCGTTACTAATGTTCACCTGTGTGTTCGTCATGATTCTTTGTGTTGTTGGCATGTCTATTTTTGATGAATTGAGTGTCACGACATTTTTATTTCCACTTGCGCTGTGCGTTGGGTAAATGATACATGAACGCAGTCTGATAATAGATGGTGTGTGTATTGAGAGATAGATGGCCTACAAGTGTTGCATAATTTCGCCGATGAAGATTAATTGATGAAAAGGGCGCGCGGATAAGCAAGAGGGTTTTTTTTTTGTTTTTGCGAATGTTAATTTGGTGAGGAAGGGGATTGAAGATCGAAACGTCAAACAGTTCAGACGTACAATACAAAATATTAAATTAAAACAGAAAATTATAGTTTTTGTTTCTAATAAACAAGTTGAACTAAAATTAACATTAAAAATTTTAAGTACATAGTACATAATTAAAACCGAAAAATAAAACGGGAAAGAAGATAAAACCCAGTTGTCGTGTTTTGGTGTATGAGACGTGTACGTGTGTATACAATACAAATCCACGTCAAAATTTGTTGGTTCTCATCATTGTTATAAATAACATCAGCATTCTCCCGTTACCAAGGCGTTTGGGGAGGTTATTAGATTGAAGGCATTCCCATCTTTTTGTTCTTAAGCGGGAAGTCATCCGGCAGGCACATTATACGTCCGGCGGACGTGTTCCTTACAAATTGGAGGTTTCCAAGTATAGCGGCCAACCACAGCAGCCACATCTTCAGCAGAGTGTATTAACAAAATGTCTGTATAACCAATTTTTTTTTTTGGTATTTATAGTTTCAGTTTAATTTTTTTTGTGCTTTTATTTGTAAATACAGTTATATGATAAAATTCAATTGCGGAATTTATTTCCTTCAAATCAATTCGCGCGATTTTTTTTTGTTTTTGTTTCTTTTCCTTGCAGGTGTCTTCTGGATACGAAGAGCTCATCGAATCCACGGGATGTTACAACTGACGCGACTGTGTTTTTTTTTTAGAAGTAGATTCTGTGAATTGAGAAATATGTAATATTGTATGACGCTTGTTTTATGTAAAATCTTTGATCATTTTTGTTCTTTACATTGTGAATAAATATTATAAAAATTTTGGTTGTACAAGTTAAACGATGAAGCATTAGATTTCTTGTGTTCAGGAGGTGATGATCATGATGTTAGTGTGTGTGACTGGGTGAAATGGGGAATTGACCTTAATGCAGCTCACAAGGCCCTGAATGGACACCACCACCACCCCCAAAACAGACTGCGCGATAGCCGGAGCAAACGCTGCAGGTGGTGACGTCGGGGCATTCTGTTAACGAGGACAACCCCAAGTTGTTCACGTTACAATATCTTAGCTATTGAAAACTGGTTGTCAGCAAATAAAATGTCAATAAATTTTTCAAAAACGAACTACGATAATAATTCAAAACCGTCAGCTTCTAGTAGATTTTCCATCATTCATATAAGTTAATAACCAAACAATTAACGAAGTGAGTTGATTATGTTATCTAGGAATTATCATTGATGATTCGCTGCTTTGGAAAGAATATATTAATAAGATCACAAAACTCATATGGCCCAATGCATTTGCATTAACGCGACTTAAAAATGTTTTGGATGAAAAAGCTCGCTGGTTAATATATTTTGCATACGTTCAATTAGGACTCAGTAATATGAGTCTCTTGTGGACTATTGCAGCTCCAACCAACCTTAATACTATTAGGGTCTTGCAAAATAAAATCGTTAAGATGATTAAATTGATTAAACGCACCAAGTCTATTTATTCGTCATTTATCCTTCCGGTAGATGTTTCATTTTTCATTTTTTTTTCACAAAAATAATTTTTGTGTCACATTCCCTTCTATTAGTTGGAAATTTGAAAATTAATCATAATCGGTTAAAAATAGCTAAGGTATATCCCAATTATTATTTTATTGTGCCTATTCAATACATTCTAAAATTCGAGTACTAGAACGGTTATTAAAAAAGATCATCATTGAACCTGTTAAATATGTTAAGTGGGCAAGTCCAATAGTTGTGGTAGTGAAACCTCAAAAAGCTGTTCTCGTTTGTGTCAATTTTAAAGTGACCATTAATAAGTTCTTAAAGTCTGAGCATTATCCAATACCAAGGATTGATGACATATTTGCTAGTTTAGCTAAATGTACTTATTTCTGTGTGATTGAACTAACTGGGACCTACCAACAACTTATAGTGTCAGAATCTTCTCGTAAATTACTAATAATAAACACACATAAGGGGTTGTACTGTTATACTCGTTTATCTTTTGGTCTAAAAACTGCTCCAGCTATCTTCCAGTCGAGTATGGATTAAATTTTATCAGGTCTTAATAATGTGTCTTGCTATCTTGATGATATTTTAATTGGTGGTAAAACCAAGTATGATTACGAAACTAATCTTCACAAATTATTAAGTCGTTTGAACAAATAAAAAGTGAAAATAAATTTTGAGAAATCTAAATTATTAGAACAAACGGTTAACTATCTATAGGCCACGTTATTTTAGAGCATGGCATTTGTTCACTTCCATTTCTAAGTTTATAAGCATATCTTAGGTTGCTAAACTATTATGGAAAATTTATCCCTAACAAAATTCAAAAAAATTAATCCTCCATAATAATTTGCTAGAAATGTATGATGCTGAAAAACCAATAGTCCTTGCAGCAGATGCAAGTCCATACGGAATGGGTGCAGTTTTATCGCACACAGTAAATGGTCAAGAGAAAACCCTATTAAAGTTAGCCGAAAGTTTCCAGCCGAAAGTAAAACGTCGATAATGCAGATTACCTTATTAACATTCCAGCCGAAAATAAAATATTTTCTGGTTATCAACCGAAAGAAAATAGGATATATGGATTGTACTAAAAAAATTTGTAAATCGTCTTACGTGGAAAACTTTGTTTAACCTAATCGCGGAAAATATCGAAAAATCAGAATAATTCACAAAATTGGAATAAAATCAACCTCTAGAGTGTCTAGAGTGTACATCTGAAATTGAATCGTTTTTATTGGATTTGTCAATAGCTATCGCAGGAAAAAAATTCAGTTCAAGTTTCCCTTCAGAAATCGCGGAAAATTCGATTTTCCAAAAATCATTAGAAAATTTATATAAAATCAGCCTCTAGAAGTTACATCAATAAAATACATAAATAAAAACACTCTAGAGGCCGACATTTATTTTTTACTTTCGGCTGGAACGTTTTTCAAATTTTCCGAAATTTTCCACGGGAAACTTGAACTGATTTTTTTTCCAGCGATAGCTATTGACAAGTCACATCAATAAAATATATCTCCAGACATAACATTCTAGAGGCGGTTTTTATTCCAATTAAAATATTTTTTTGGGTTTCTCGAGTTTTCCATAATTTTCCACGCGGAACTGCAGCCAGGTTTTGCCATATAAGAATAATAACAAAGGTATTCAATGATAATCATGCATCCTTACATTCCTTAGTAGGTTTTAGGCTAAACATTACCGATCGATATTAACTTAATTTTTATTTTAGGCTGGGATAACGCAATCTGCATTACCGTTTTTACTTTCGGCTGGAATAATACAATCTGCACTATCGACTTTTAACTTTCGGCTGCCAACTTTCGGCTAACTTTAACAGTATCAATAGAAACCAGTATTTTTGCGTCAAGTACATTGTCACCCGCGGAGCAAATAAGTATTTGCAGCTTCAAAGAGAAGCACTTGCTACAATGTATACGGTGAAAAAGTTTCATAAATATATTTTTGGATTACCATTCAAAATATATAGCGATCACCAAGCCTTAAGGGAAATATTCAATCCAACAAAATCTACACCATAAGTGGCAGCAGCAAGATTGCAGAGATAGACAGTCATATTATCTATGTATGATTATGAAAATGGTAAACGTTGACGCTTTATCGCGTTTACCCAGTCAGTCATCAACAAATATTGAAGAAGATTCAATAAATTATTTCAATTTTTCTGATGAATTTCCTATTAACTTCGAGAAAATAGAGGAGGCAACGAAAACTGATAAAATATGAAGTCAAGTTTACGAATTTGTGAAGTATATAGTTGGCAGAATAGAACCACGGAAAAACCTAGTGAAGTTAAAGAATACTATGGCAAAAGGTTATACCTTCTTGTGAAAATAATTGTCTGTTGTATATGAGTAAAGTAATAGTTCCAGAGTCTCTTAAATTTGAGGTGTTAAAATTATTATATGAGAATCATTTAGTCATCGTGAAAATGAAAATGGTGGCAAGGTCATATAAATATGTGATGGCTAGGAATTGATAAAGATTTAGAGAAATTATAGTAAGTGAATGCGTGGTATGCTAACAAACGCAGAACAGAAAAAAAGAAGTAATAGAAAGCTCTTGGCCGGAAATCAACTATATCCATTTGAGAGGATACATATATAGATTTTTTGCATTTTTAGAAATATACCTTTTTACTAATCATAGGTACAGCAAATATTTAGATAATTTAAAGACGCAACTAGTTTAATTGATAAGTTGGTAAAATTATTTTCGGTTTTTGGTGTACCCACTATGCCATTGTTTCCAACAATGGTCCTCCAGTTTGTTCCAAGGAATTTGCAGATTTTACGAGCAAATAAAAGATCCGTTTATTGAAGGCTCCCCCTTAAAATTCACAATCGAACAGTCTCACTGAACGAAATGTACAGTTAATTAAAAAAGTATTATACAAAACATTGTTGGATCCAGAATAAAAAAATTTAACCATCGAACAAAGTTTTAACAAGTCTTTATTGCATAATCGTAATACACCATCCATAATTACATCTAAAAGTTCGTCGGAATTAATTTTAGCATTTAAAGCAAGATAAGTAACAGTAAGGAAAAATCAAAAAATTGTAAAAATAATGATACTTCGAACTATATAAGCTAGATAAATCTTATTATAAAAAATTTTAAAAATGAGAAAAAGTAATGTTCTTAAGCGAATATGGTAATTATCTATGTAAAGTGGATGCCAGCGCACATTTAATTTAGTCCCGTAACCTACATCATATAGCTAACTAACTACACCAGGTTTGACCATCAAAATAATCTACGGCTGTCTGCACTACAGAACAAATATCACCCTGGAAAACCAATTATTGATACAAGTGGAAATAATAAGGAGATGGAGACTCAGTCTAATGAGACAGTACCAGAACAGTATAACAAAAGGCGATCGTTAAGTGATTGAGCAATTACAATAAGAAGATCATTTCCAGTACACATGTCGAATTATATTATAATCGGTTGAGAAAAAGGCAAGTTACATCCTACTTGGTCATATTCCAGAACTTCATCTAAAAATAATTTGAGAATTCTATTTCCATTGGAAATTCTGAATTTCATCAAAATCGGATATGATATAGAATCCCAATAAAATGTTTATAAAAAAAATTACAAATCCTTAGTTTGACTGCTCACTAAACCCTAATCGAACCCCCAATTCAGTTCTAATTCAACCCGCAAATGGAACCCAACTCAACACTCAACTCAATTCTCAAACCAGCATATATATAAAAAAATAGTCAATATTTATATAACCAGGTGTTTTGGGTCAACTCGTATGGCACGTACCCCACCCTCTTGACGTACAGTATCCAAAAGCTTTGTAAATCTCCGCCTTGACCATAGAAACAGATTGGCGAAAAAAATCTAAATCGGACAAGCCATTCTCGAGATACCATGGGTACAGACATCCAGACATCCAGACGCCCAGACATCCATACAGACGGACAGACATTTTTTTTTTTGTGCTTTTTCTGACTTAGGGACTTTTAAAACGTCGAGAAAGTGGTTTTGAACCAACAAAATGTTTCGTCATTTTTGACAGGATTTCAATCCTACGATCTTTTTAAACCGAAGTAAATGTGTCCAATGAAGAGTAATTGTCGGATCAATGAATGTTTGGTTTGCGAATGGAATGTTTAGTTTCCTAAAAATTATTTTGGGCTTTTATTAATTTAAAATTCTTACAAAATCGAAGAGCAATATGCGGAAGTTATGGACTAAAAGAATGATCTTTCAAAAATGATTTTTGAATTAGTGAAAAAAAAATTTTTAATAGAAACTAAAGCGTTGGTTTGTGATGAAGTTAATAGATTAAGAAAAGCTTTCGATATGAAATTGCTTTAAGAAACTTTCAAGGAGAGAGGCATAGAATAAAATAATGATTTCAAGAATTTTCCGCAAATTTGTGTTTCGTTTGTTTTCGAAAGCTCTAGAAACACTTTTTTACTATGATTAAATTAATCTATTGGTATAAAAAATTTAATAGAAAATTGATTTTGATAATATAAAATTACACCAACGATGCAATATAATAAATATTTTGGTCGTTTAATATATGTATATATTCCAAGGAGTACAAGCGTCGCCAGGAAACATTATTTCAGGAAAATAAAAAATAATTTCGACCATAAAATATTCGAGAACGGTACTAAAATAAAAGCTTAAATGATGAGGTGCACTAAAATAGTCATTGAGCTGATAAATTATTATCACGAAATTATCGCGCGCACCATCAAAATATAAATTTCAAGCAATGTTGCCAATGAGCGCATATAAATTGCATTAAAAAATCATAACTCCAAACTATATTATACTATATACCATCAACTATAAAAATGTACATGATCTGGATTTTATGAGCTGCAATTAAATCAGCATTTTCCGAAAGCAAAATTCATTGCCATCATATCATTATACCAATTTTTTTTTTGTTTTGTTAAAGTCGGTGTACGTACTACACTACAATATACACTAATATGTATACAAAAGCTGGGAAAAAAGCAATCTCCCGTCAATATTATATAAAATTATATTGCCAAAAATAAAGTTATATTACGGTCATAAAAGCTTATGTACACGTATGAACAGAAAATAGCTTATGTAATGCCGCCCAAACATACACCAAATATTTATTGATAATTTCATGTTGTTTTGTTGTGGGTTGCCGGTTTGATGGTTCTCCTGTATATTGCCATTCAATAATCTTAACACTCATTTCCCAATGTACAGTATTTTTTTATTTTTTATTAGTTGTTGTTGTTGTTGCCATTCCGATTTTCCTTATCAAAATTGTATGTGCTTCCTAAAAAAGAAAATTATAATCAAACGATATTGGCAGAAGCGAAAATATTTTGTTTTATAAATAAATAACTAGAAAACCACTTTGAACCAATTCTCCCAATTTTTCCTAACTTTTTGCTTTGATCTAAATTACATCATTAGTTTACTCGTATAGATACGACGGATATTATCGCTATGTTCATATTTTCGTTTTTATTTTTATGATTGTAATTAATGTTGGTTAATAGCTCTCCCAAAGCGTGTTCTTATACCATAAACATAATATTAATAATAATATGGGGACAAATAAAATCGTATGGAGTGTTTTTGTGTAATCGAAAACCATGCCAAATCGATCGAACATTTCATTGGAATCAATAAAAATTGATTTTATTTTTATTTCATTGAATTCGCATAAATTCTCTATACCTGATTTTCCGAAAACAAAATATTTACTATATTTATAAATTAGTCGAATCGAATTTTTGGGTAATAATATTATTTGTAATACGATATATTTATTTATTGTCACCGTACAAAAAAATAAAAAAAATATCCCTGTAATAATATTACCGCATCGCACCTGTAATAAATTTTCCGAATCATAAAAATAATAACAAGGGTTTGCAGGGGTGATTTTTGTTTTTGGATACCCGTTTTGTTTTACCCGCAAGCAATACTATTATTTTATTACACTCGTCCGATTTGAAATATTTAATTTTTTATGTAGTATTTTTAGTTACCTGGGAGGTCGACCCTTCGCCGCCCAAATTTATGCGAGCAATTTTATTATGATAGAATAAAGTTATTTTTAACAACCATGTAACCATGTTGACATTTAAAGCTCGATTTATGAGCTTTACCATAATCATTTTTAACACTAATAAAAAATTGCAAGCTTTTCTTATTTCAAAGTTTTCATTCTCCTCAGAAGCATAAAACATCAATTTCGATTCAATATTTAAAACTTTTTAAAATCATTCAAGAGATACCCAGTAAAAAATGTTTTCTTTTCGAACCTTTCCTTATAAAGTTGATTAAGGAGTTATTTAGCATAAAATAATTAAATTAAAGCGTACTTTATTCTGAGAATCTCTTGATGAGAATCTCTTGAGATGTTATTAAATTCGACCGGTAATTTTAAAACTGTTGATCTCATCGAAATGAATACGATCAAATGCGATTTAACACCTACCTGCAAAATACTTGTAAACATAATTATTATGATACGTCAATCGATACGACAATCGACACCACTTTGTATTGCGTTTTCGTTTATACAAAAAATGAAAAGACAACACAGAGTCGTGTCGATTGTCGATCGACTCGACAATCATAATACGGGAAAATAAAAATAAATTTATGGACTAATATGGGGATTTTATAACTGTTAAAGTAGTGATTTCATAATTATTTTATTAAAATAATAATCCATTTTAATGATAATAAATATGTTGTGCTAAAGTTTTAGTGAATAATAAATGTACAATTGTGGTATTAGTTATGCCATTAGTGAAATCTGTCTTTGACAAATTGGTGTATAGTGCTAATGTGGACATAGTTATCTAGGCTGTATGGCTATTTCTAATGGAATTACTAGTTAAAATACTATTGTATGGGCACTGTTCTTTAAAACTGTATACATTTGGATTTAAACAGTGTGTATTATCGGGTTATTGTATTATCTGCGGTACTTGATGTTAATCCTTGGATACACATCAACTTCATTTGATTGTCGTTAAATTTAGTGCTAATTATTGGACTTCTACATACTGCCTGTAGTGTTGCAATTGCGGATAATTTAAATAATGGCTGGTGGTAAAAGCAAAGCGAAAACCAGAGTAACACGGGCTGATGCGCCTAAAAACCTATCCTTGGAGGACATTGATGCCAAAATGGAAAATTGGTTTTCATTGTTGCAGCAGCAAATAGTGAAGTCTACTTCAGCATTGAGTGATGATATTAAACTTGTCAAACGGGAACTTAATAAAAAAATTAGTGTAGTTGAAAAAAATTTTGATTTTCTGGATGGTAAAATCATCAATGAAATGGGCGTGATTAAAAAAAGCTACGAGGTTGTAGTTAATGGCATTCCAGTGTTGGATAATGAGAATTGTTCACGCAGCTGTTCAGCTGTTTGAATATCAAAAGTAATGTGGAAGCCGACATTTTTCGAATCAAATCGTCTAGTAATAATAATAAACCGGTGCTTATAATTCGTTTTGCCACTATCTTCCATAAAAATCTTTTTATGACTCAGTATTTCAAGGTTGCTAGAACTCTGAAGTTATATTGTTTACCTGGCTATAGTGGTGATGAACGGATCTACATTCAATATAATTTGACTGCTGCATCATACAAAACTAAAAAAGCTGCCTTGAGATTATTAAGGGAGAATAAAGTTGCGAGTGTAAAAGTCATTGATGGCAAAATTGGAATTCAAGCTTCTAAGAATGGCAAATATGTAATCTGCGTTAGTCTCGAAGATATGAACAGTTTACTTCTTTATTTGTAGATTCGCTAATTAATATTGATTTAGAGCCTTGTTGCTTTTTCAATGTTTTGGTTATGGTGTTACAGCATGCTACCCTTATCTGCGTTTTGGATATTGGAGTCGGCGTTAGTATGGAGACTTTTATAAGAGAATATAAAGTTTCCCTTTTTTTTAAATGTTTTATATTTGTGTGCTTCTTGAACGTATTGACTGGTGATGGGTATGTTTCCTTCGGGGAATAGGGATGGATTTCACCACATGGCCATTCGCAACATAGTACTCAAATCATCTTATAAAACGCATAATGAGGGTCTGAAGTTCGCGCATATTAATCCAGGTAGTCTGCTGACTCATTTGGATGAACTTAGGATTATTATGCATGTGATTGATATTTATTAAACATGGTTGTATCCAGATAAACATACTGATAGGATGGGGGTGCCGTAGCGCTTTATATCCGTAAGGGAATTAAATATAATTTAATTTATCAAAACGCACCACATTCTAAATTTAATGTTTTGTTTATAGAGATATTGAACTCTGTCGGCTGTAAAATTCTGGTGGGTGTGATCTATATACCATCAGCTCGTACCAAATTTATTAATTCAGTGAGTAAATGTTTTGATAGATTATTTAAAAATTACAATGATATTCTAATATTGGGTGATTTTAATCGGGGTTTGTTAAGTGGTTATAGCCACGTCAGGAAATTTAATGAATTTTTGCTTAGGTATGGGCTATCTAGTGCCGATCTGACTGAAGCCACTAACTTTAAAGGTGATAGTGCAACTCTAATTGATCTTGCGATATCTATTGCTTGCGCAACAACTAATGATTTTATTTATGGTTCATATGGTTTTGAGTTCAATAAGTGCCAAAAGCCTGTTTATAGGGTGAGAAATTTTAGTAATATTGACGAGTTGGCATTGAATTCTTATGCAGCTATATTAAACTGGAGTAGCATTTATCACCTTCCTGATATTAATCATAAGCTTAAGCACTTTAACGAATTGATACTCCACATATTAAATAAATTTGCTCCAGTAAAAAGTGTTCAGTTAAAGAGTAATAACTCCATTCAATGGCTAACCAAGGAAATCCAGTGGCATATTAATAGGAAAAATTGCCTGCATTATGGTTGGCGTCGGTCTAGAAGAGTGGAGGATTGGGAAAATTTCAAGAAGTATCGCAATTTTGTTAACCAACTTATTCGCAAGGGTAAAATCCTTGATTTCTCTAAAGTATTTGATGCTAATTTGCCATCAAAGACTTTATGGAAAAATCTGCAGACTTTTGGTGTTACTCAGGCCTCAGCACCGCCCTGCCAGTGTGAGTCGTCTGATTTCAGTAAATTTTTTGCCTCTGTCTTTAATAAATCTAGTAACTATGTAACTAAATCCCCCAAAAGGGATTTTGTTAAACAGAACATAGCAATAGAGGTCTGGTTGCGGTATTGCACTGGCTGAAGCTCGCCGCTAGGCGTGGGGGTTACCAGACATATTACTATGCTTGAAAACCGCATAGAGATAAAACGAAGGGGACTAGAAAATTATTCTACCGTGCCACGACCACAGTGGTAGATAATCATAAAAACAAAATTTGCGTTCGACAGGGACGCCGGTGCCACTCCGGCGACCCTGCTCAAGGCCTAGGTCAGCATAAGGCCGCCCATCCTCACGCGATCACACAGAACTATTTATTCACTCATCACTAAAAAAAATTGAAGCAAGAAAAAGAAAATCATAAGAAAAATCTGCAATTACGAATGGAAACCGGATCGGAAAAAAACGGAAAAATGAAATGCAAAAAAAAAATTTTGAAATAAAAACGAACCGTTAGCAAAAATTACACAAAAAAAAACGTGGTGCGAATCGATTTGGGTGCGTCATACGGTACGCCACCCGAAACCTGTAAACCCGTAAAAATATTTATAGATATATATATAATAGAAAAAAAAATATAATAATAAAACACGCCAACCCAGTCAAGTTGGGTTACAAAATTTAAAAAAAAAAACACACGGTGTTCCAAGGTTATTTGTTTATTTTCCCTTGAACACCTTACCTGAACAAACTAGGCCCGACCGACCTAACCACAATACAGCGCCGTCGCAGGAAACACAGCAGCCCCCTCTGGTTTCTCGAACCCCACTCCGTTCGGCGGAGTTGCTGCCACAAACCCAAACAATCACTTCAGAAATATATATATATATATATATATATATATACCAATTATGTATCTCGACTGATTTATCTTAGATCAGTTAGCATGGGACACCAATAAAATTGTGTTCCTACTTTTATATTTACAATTTGTAAGTAAACACCCCGTGTACACTGCACTAAGCGGGAATATATTAGACCGCTACTTTCACAACCCCAACACGAGACCAACAAAATGTCCTTTCACCACAAATGGGATGATTTCCAGCCGTGATCCCAAGTCCCTCAAAACCAAAGGTTTATGATTGATTTTTCCCCAACAGACAATAATGATACTTTCCAAATCACGTGAGTTTTATTTGATTTATTTTTATTTATTAACTTATTTTAACTAGTACATATAACTTTTGTAAATATTTATTCTTTTATTATTTTTATTAGAGGCGAATTACAATTCTTACAATTTTACTAAAATGTTTATAAAATTTTTCATTAATAATGGCCCCGGCCCTGAATATGTTTCTTTCTATCTCCATAAATATAAGCACAACAACAAAACCCAACTTTTTTTTCTTAATACAATTTTTCTCTTTGCAAAATTACACAGATTAACTAGAAGTTAAGCATTTATTTTTTTCTCTCTGAACAGTTTATAATTAATAATCATAATATTTTTCCCAACAGGATTTCTTTCATTGTTTTTTTTTTTTTTATATAAAGCAAAATGATTATTGGGCTATCTACACAAACTTATATACTTTCTCGTATATTTTTTTTTTTTATCAAAAACAGTTTTTTATTTAAAAATTTGTTTTTTTTTTTTTTTTTTTTAAACAACAAAAAAAAAAAAAAATTTTTTACTTATCACAAAAGAAAAAAATGGCCACACGCCGTTTTTGCATACAAAAAGAACAATAATTTAATCAAACTTTACACTATAAGCATTTTTTTTTTCTTTTCACCAACTTGACTTATCTTCATTCAATTTCAAAACTAGACTAAAAAAAATAAAATAAACCCGACGTGTACAAAAAATAAATTTTTTTCCCCCACCCAAAATTATTTACTCATATAAAAAAAAAAAAACCCGACCGATAAATTTCGGATGACGTACACATACGACATCACCCAAAATCGATTCGCACACACCAACACTAATTAACCAATTTTCTGGAACATTCCATTTACATGGAAAATGCACGCGCTAACCAAAACAAACAGATGAAGCAACACACCAACCACTACACGTCATTACATACCATCAAACAAAAAATGATAAAACGAATCGAGTAACCGACCAAAATACGGAGAAGTATAAAATGCTAAATGGTACACTCTACCAAAAAAAAAATATATTTTCTATTACAAATTAAGCCAAAGAAAGAATGACGTATAGTGGAAGAGATTTTATGCAGCGCAGTGGATAAACATGCAACCTTGTTGGGATTTCCAACCGTAATTACAGATTTAGATTAAATAGAACATAACAACCACAAGCGGTTGTTACAACTATTAGGCGTACTACACCAACTCATAGTTTATTTTCAAAACGTTGATTAAGATGCAGTTATTAGAACTTTAGCATCAATTAAATCTACTGCAGTAGGATCGGACGGTCTTGCTCTGCAAATAATAAATTTGCTAAGACCGACTATTGTACGCAACCTAACTTTTATTTTAAATTGTTGTTTAACCCAGTCTTTCTTTCCGGGCGCGTGGAAGGAAGCTATCATCATTCCTGTCAACAAAACGTAGTATCCAAAAAGTGTAGATTAATATAGGCTTATTAGTATTCTACCATGTTTATCTAAAGTCCTTGAGAAAACCATGAAATTGCAAATTAATCTTCACTTGTCGAATAATAATTTATTAAACGATTTGCAATATGGTTGATGATTTATCAGAGAACACTGAAATGGATAAAATCTCTATTCTGGTATGTCTTGATTTTGCCAAGGCCTTCGATACTGTCGATCATAATATACTGCTTCATAAATTGTTTCACCAGTTCAAATTTTCTGTATCCGCAGTATCTTTCATTGAATCATATTTAGATTCTAGACAGCAAAGGGTTAATATTAATGGTACTTTTCCAGATGATGTATTAATTACATCTGGTGTACCGCAAGGCTCCATACTTGGCCCTATCCTCTTTAGTATGTTTATCAATGACATATCTTCATCTCTAACGTCCATCAGATATCATATTTTTGCTGATGATTTCCAGTTGTATGATGCTGATTTGCCAAGTACATTTGAATATTGTATCAGTCGTATTAATACAGCCCTGAACACTATTAGTGAGTGGGCCATTTGTAACAAAATCAAGATAAATCCTGCTAAATCTAAAGCATTACTAATTAGCAGACTGAGAGGTTATTCTCCTGTTGATGTTGGTTTGACAGTATTCGGTTCTAATATTCCAATAGTTAAGAAGTTAACTAGTTTGGGGCTGGTTATTAATAACGTCTTGAGTTGCGAGGACCATGTGAACATGATATGCGGAAAAGCTTATAGTATTCTTGGCAGACTTCGTGCTGCGGCTAAATTAGCACCACTAAAGACCAGAATTAGATTAGTGAAAGCTATAATAGTTCCACAGCTCGTACACTGTGCTCATATCTTTTCTGGTACCTCGAAAACAATGCTGAGTAAACTGAGAATAGTTCTAAATTCTTGTGCGAGATATATTTTCTCCAAGAAGTTGGGTGAACCGATTACTATACCTTAGCTAAATCTATTATGGGGTGTCATTTCTATCATTATTTAGAGTATTTAGTCTCTGTATTTATCTATAAGTTAATTACATCTGGGCAGCCAACATATTTGTATAGTAAGCTCAGTTTCTCTAAATCATTGCGGACGTTGAACTTAAATCTGCCTAAAAAATGTAAAACTGTAATTCGACAGAGTTCGTTGCTTTGGGGTGAGGTCTTCTTCCACGGTCGGTACCTTCAAGAAGCATTCTTTCTCTTGTTACTCCCTTAAGGAGCTTTAATTCTTAATACTTTTTTTTTTTGTCCCTTGCTAAGACTCCACTATTCTACTTTTGTTGGTATGATATGCTTGACTTGCATTTATTAATAATGTTTCGGTCAGCTTTGGCCGCCTTTGAGTAGGGCAGTACTGTTATATGCACCATTTTTATATTTTCGTCTGGCTGCACTACACTCAAAATCACCCGCAGAAGCAGTGTTAAGCTCAACTTTAGCCTGTCTTGTAAATCGATCGTCTCATTTGTAATATAATCTCTAATATGCGAAAATATGGGTTAATTCCATGGCACATCACTTAATTTAATACCTGATTTCTAGATGTCACAGTATAATTTGGAATTTTATAATTTTACGTGCTCATCTTGAATGACCTTATCCAAATAGATATCTCGCAAATCAAGATAATTGCTGCTAAAAAAAATAGAAAAAATTGTAAATTTAGTAAATAGTCACCCGAAAAACAATTTACGATTTAAGTAATATAAAATAACCGATGAGGGACTGAGGGACCAAGCAGTTTTTGGTTGGGCACTCGTTTCCTCAAGTATTATAGGATAACCACGATTTGTAAGACCTTAGGCGGTGTTTATTAACTGAACGAAGACCGATCGGTAATTTAGCGGTTTTTTGGTTGGTCAAATCCTGGTTCAATTATAATACTAAAAACCGATTTTATTATCTGATTTGTTTGTTCGCAAAATAGTACACAGGAACCAGAATTAGTTAGGCGTTGGACAGTGCTTGTTGACTGAATAAAAACCGATATGTGGTTTGAAGACTGATAGTCTTTTGTCGGTTAAATACTATCACAATTAACGTGGTAAAAGTTTAGCGCCATCTTACATAGCGACCGGTTATTTAGCGGTTATTATACTCATCGATAATTTTGTGACGAACTTTAAACGGTTAATGCATCGTGTATTTTTTTTTTGTTCTTTCATTTATCATTACGAAATTTAACCAATTGTCTGAATATTATGAAAATGTTTCGGCTTTTTTATAGACAATGTATTACTTGTAATGTAAATGACATTCACTGTATTTTCGATTTGGTAAATCGACTCTAAATTTTTACATTATATGTAAAACTAGAGTGTATCGACTTAGTGAATTATATTCAACTAAATCAAACTCAAATTATTTATCGTTTATTAATCGTTGATCAATCGTGAGTTTTTATATTTTTTAGATAAAATCGGCTGTATTTCGTACTTTTTTTAGGTTTAAGTTTAATATTTTACATTATACATTTAACCAGAACCATCTTGATGTGAATAGAGCCGGCATGTGAAAAATGAACTTAAAATAAGGGATATAGAAACACTAAAAATTCATTTATTTTCATAGTGCTTATATGAAAAAACGCGATTTCGAATGACGATAAAATATGAATTAAAAGTTAAACCCAGTTAAATAATTTTTTAAGAAATCGCTAACAAACAACTCAATGTCTTACTCATTTAAAACACAGATTCTCAAATTTCCCTATTTTCCAGCAATAATCAAAAGAAAATAAGGGAAATTAAATTAAAAAACATTCTACAACAACAACAATGTGTATTAAAAAGAGAAAATTCAGTTTAATGACGACATCATATCTCCACATCTTAACCCAATGGTAAGAAAAAAGACAACACGTCTTCGCTCAACAATCAAAATTTAAAAAAAATCAAAAAGAGCCAAACAGAATAAATTACATCAATACAATGAGTGCGAAAAAAACAAAACATCAAAACAATCTAGCATGCTTTGCAAATTCAAAATAACTATAGAAACATAAGTATTCGAATTCAAATTGGAATGGAGGCAATGCAAGAGATGATTATTGTTTTGTTTATAAGTTTCGAGTTGGTGACGTATATATTACAAAAACAACAATATTTAAAATTTCAAAAGTACTTTATTTTTCATGGCGATTTTCACTAAGAAATAAACATTTTCAAGACTTGATTTTTCAATCAAATAATATTACATGTTTCATGAACCTTTTCATATAAAAACAAAACAAAAGCTCATATTTCTAATAAACTAAAACTGTAAATGAAAATACCCGTTTTCCCATATAAGTTCATAGTAAAGAAAAAATTGTATGTACGTTATTTTAAGCTTAGTAAAAAATACAGTCGATACTGGAGGCCCTTATTTATACAGTAGGCTCTGATTTAACCGACTTGGAACTGTAAATTAGGTTACGGTTGATTTTTGTTTGTCGGGTCAATATTAAATTTGAAATGATTCAATTTATCCATGACCCGGTCGTAGTTAGTCGACAAATTCAACAAACTCCCATTATTTCCATTCAATAAGTTCGTGGCAACTTGATCAATTTGATCGGCGTCATTTGATTCGATTTTATCAAAACATTATCAAAGTTACAATTATTATTGAACACTTTGAAATTATTGAGAGCCTCTTCAGTAATTTCGGATAATTTATTGCGATAGATAGCCCAGCTTTAAGTTGTGCAACACGAGGATGAACATTTCTATATGTGATAGTCCAAAATTATTAAATTCAATGTTCGACTTTAGATTTGAGTGGATCAAAATAATTGTGTTGATTAAAAACAATTCATGCATCCCGACGTTGTAGATGAGTTTACGTAAATCATTTTCGGTATAATTTTCACGATTGAAATTTATTTCGACACAACGATTAAGCATGGCTCGCGATATTTTACCATTAAGCGGGTGTAGTATTAAAAATATTCGGAAATTGTGATGCTTTCCGATCAATTAACTTTGCTGATTTGCTAAGGTACCCAATTCGGAAAGTAACATCTTTCCATTGGGCTCGAGCACTGAATTGAGCCGATCCAATATCGCAGATGAACATAATTGTAAAATAAATGCTCCAAACATAAAATCTCACCATTTTTGATTCGATTTGACCACTTTGGAATCGATCCATTCAAATCGGCCGCCCGTATTAAGAGAATTTGTCCTCTCTAGTATTCTCAAAAGAGTATTAAATTGTTTTTTTTTTATTTTTTATATACAGTATATTTATATTTTTTATTTCATATACTTATTGTGTCTTGAGTACGGTATATCGGAGCCTGCTCTCAATTTAATCTGGAAATCGCCACTAATTTTTCAGCCCTATGAGCTTAAATTGTGAAACTTTCAACAGAATCCAATCCAGATTCTCGGTCGCACTGAGATCGAGGTCGAACACAACAGCCGATTAACAAAATGTCATTGTTTGTCACTACTGGAAACTAAACAAAGATCTTAGGACTTAATTGGTTCAGACTATTGGGAATCTCCAACCAAGGTGTGCATTTAATTCGACTAACGAAATTTTCAAGCATATTGGAGAAATACCAACACCTATTCTCAGCCGAATTAGGAGAATTTTGTGGTCCACCGGTTTCATTAAAATTGGACAGTCGTACCACCACGCCGAGTCTCTTTCACTCTTCGTCAACCAATCGAAGTGGAGCTGCAAAATATGTTAAACCAGGGAATTTGGAGTCAGTGGAGTACACTGAGTGGGCGACACCTATCGTCACTGTGATTAAATCTGATGGAACAGTACGGATTTGCAGAGATTATAAATCTACCGTAAATAAAGCGCTTTCAAAGCACGCAATTTCTGATTCCATCAGCTACTCATTTGCTCTCTATGTATGATGCCAAGAGGGTCGATATTTGCCAAACTGGATTTGACGCAAGCTTACCAGCAACTCACAGTTGAATGACACCGTCATGGTACAAACCATCGCAACTCACAAGGGGGCTTTCAAAGTGAAACGTCTCAAGTTCGGAATCTCCACGGCACCAGGTATTTTCCAGAATTTTATTCAAAATTTACTTCGTGTAATTTCAGGTGTAATTCCATATTTTGACGATGTTATTGTTATCGCTGCTTCTGACTTATGCGAGATAAAAAGATAAATGCGTTATCGGATGTGAAGTTGTCGATTTCCTCGGTTACCGATTCGACGTCAATGGTGTTCGTCCCACTGAAACCAAAGTTGAAGCCATCCGAAATTCATCGCCACCGACGGATAAAGCTTAACTCCAGGCTTTTGCTTGGGCTATTGAATTTTTATCATGCATTCGCCAAAGTAAAACCTACTATTGCAGAGCTTCTGAAAAAAAAACCTACATTCGCCAAAGTAAAACCTACTATTGCAGAAGTCTGCGCTTTCCACCGACAATGTTCTCATACCTTACAATGAGAAGCTGCTAATACTATGTGAAGCCTCTTTATATGTCATCGGTTTGGTCCTTTCACACAAGGGGTTATAATGAACGTATCAATTTATTTTTTTTTTAGGACGCTAACTGCCACGGAACGTCGGTATGCCCAAATTGATAGAGAAGCTCTGTCAATTATCGCCGGCATCAAGAAGTTCTGTGACTTCTTCTATGCGGTCGTGAATTTACGATCGACGAAGAAAGACCCCAGTCTTTCACGTATTCTCTCATGGTGCATGAGAGGATGGCCTGAGAAGGTAGAGGATCATTTTAAACCGCTTTAAAACAACGTAATACAACAATTAAAAAATAACAATATCACAGAATAGTTAAAACAAACTGGTAATTTTATTTTTAAATTCACTTCCATCATATTATGGTCGTATATCCTCAATGTATGCAGCCCACCCGAGTGTAGTGCGCTAGTAATCCATGGCGAGAATCTACGTAAATTTTGCTTGACCATTTCAGTCGAAAGTATTTTTCATCGTCGTAGATTCTTGCTCCAAGTGAATAAAAGTTCAACTGGTATCGTTTACGTCAAAGCGTGTGCTATTTATTCGGTCCGTCATCTTTGTAACGCACGGTATTCCATAATCATAAGCGATAATCGAAACAGAGTTCGAGAAATTCTGCAAGAGAAATGGCATTCACCATACGTTTGTCGCTCCTTTCCACTCTACATCGAATGGGCAAGAAGAACGAATGGTACGCTCAACCAAGGACAACTTGAGGACAGAAGCGTCCGGACACACTCGTCATCGTTTGTCAATATTCTTGCATCACCACAATACAACGCCGATCACAAGTACTTGGAAAATTCATATCTGGGCCCGAAACTACGCTGCAGGTCTATTATGGATTTCGGCAACCGTAACAAAGACAACTGGACCATTAAATTGATTAAGATTTAAGAGCATTATGGTAAACTAAATATTTATTGATAGATCCTTTGGACACAATTTACAGTACATTTATAGTGAATAAACACCAAATTTCAATTTCTAAATTTCTTGCGCCGATCTCAGAGAGGTTCCCCTGAAACGATGTATGGTATCCGACTTCCCAACAACAATGCAATTGGAAAAAACCACCCTCATTAAGAAATCACGGAGATTAAGAACGAGAATGAACTACAACCTAAATTAAATGCTGTTGGGAAGCCCGATATCGTACATTATTTCAGAAGGACATCTCTGATATCGGCGCAAGAAATGTAGAAATTGAAATTTGGTGTTTATTCACTATAAATGTACGGTAAAATGTGTCCAAAGGAACTATCAATAAATATTTGGTTTACTACAATGCTCTTAAATCTTAATCAATTTTTTTATAATTATTTTACGGGGTGAATACCATTTGGTTAAGAGTTTTGAATATTTTTTTTTCTGGATCTAATGAAAATTTCCGTAAATTTTAGCCGAGGCACACATTTTGAAAAAAGCCTTTTCGGGTTGAACATTTCGTGCTAACTTCCTATAGTATTCTGATAGTACTCGTAGCCCCCCATCCTCAGAAATAATTTTGATTAAACGTTTTATTTCAGTATTTATGTAGGAATTACGGCCATTTTCTAGACATTTGGATTGCTCTTCTAGTTCTTGGAACTTGCACACTATTGTTCTTTGTAAAAGAGACAATTTAAATGAATCTCTATTTATATTGGGACGAAATGCTAAGATTATTTTAAAAATGTTATTGATTTATTCTTTCAAGTGATTCCACCAAGCTGATTTCATTTTTTTGGACAGTGATTGGTATTTGACACCAATCTAGGCTAATTTGCAGTATGCGAAAGGAAGAACACTTTTTTGTTATAAATGTGTAATTTTGTAAATTAGGTCCTTTCCTATCTTCAGTAAAACTTTATTAAATTTTAATTTTATTTTAAATTGTTTAAACAACAAAAAAAAAACAATCAATTAAACACGATTTGTGTACTAGGCCTATCTCCTCGAAGTTGCTTAGGAGCAATTTCATTTGATATCCTTTTTTATTCGCTTACAAGTACCACTAATAATCAGATATATTTTTGATTTGCATATAACATCAAACTCGTCCCACAATTTATCATAAAATAAATAAATTAATCAAAATCAAAACATTCAAATTAATTAATAAACACATCGAATTGAACAAATAATGTTAAATCATTATATTGTTAGACCGACACGAGAAAACCCGGAAAAGCACAAACAACAAGAAAAATACCAAAAAAAAACAAACTTGTCATGATTAATGATCACCAATAATTTAAACAAATATTTTATTTATTTGACCCAATTACTCTTCCAAGCACACGAACAAAATTTATGAACGGCATCATTAATTACAAATAAAATCTTTTTTTATTTTTACTTTTTTGAAAAGAAAATTAAATTCTAATTTATTTTTTTATTTCATTAAACAAAAAAAACTTCTTCCTGGTCGTCTTCTTACCAAATTCGATTTAAAATAATTATCACGTAATTTAATTTTTAAAGTCAACCAAATTAATGAAAGTGATTATTTATATAAGTCGATGGCCTTCTGGTTGGTATATAGTTATAATACAGAGCAACAAAAAAAAAGGTAAATAACCTTTTTATACTTTTTTAATGGCACAGCACAACCACAAAATTGTGGCTACGGGGGGCATATTGACTGAAAATTATGGGATCTAAAATAATTTTCGGTTGTGGGCTAGATGGTTTTTCCGATTTATTCTACAGCGAAAACCCTTCAATTCCGATCAATTAATTTTAGTAAGTGCTACAAAATTGTATTCGCACAGACACATTAATTAACAGCATCTCACTAAAAGCTTATCTCTAGTGTGTAAAATAAAATGTAAATGATTTATGATTTCCACTTATTTTTACTGGAAAAAAGGCGAACTAAAAATATTTTTTTATGATTATTAATAGGTTTGTGGTTATAGTAAAACTGTGGATATAGCAAATATATGGTATCTATAGGAATAATTTGCTCGTTCAATCAGGCAAGAATGGTGGTCTGTTGTTACCTACAAAGATACACCAACAAGCACTAGTCTATAGAACAAACTCTATATTCATAACACTTGGTTATCTTTTTATGATCGTTACTAAAGCGATATTAAATTTTAACCAATATGGTTGAAAAAACCACGGTAGTAAAAAAAAATATTTGTTCTGCGGTGCATTGGATGACCTATTATAGTAAAATAAAAAAAATGTTTTATTTTTTTAAAAATACTGAAAAATTATGCGGTCGATTGTTGTATTGGAAAATAATGTTTTTTTTTGTTGTGTAATAATAGTACATTTGTAAAAAAAATATTTTTAACCAGGCATTATAATTAAAATGGATTTTGTTTCACATAAAAATATATAAATGATATGTTTGGGTTTCGAATTTCATAGGTACACCAGAATCAATAAATTTGAACAATACGCAAACAAAAAAAAAAATCCCATAAAAATTTATTAATTTGCATTTTTTTGTTTTAAATTTAAAATAATTATTTCAAAAATGAAAATTCCTGTTGTTTTATTAACCAATTGAAAATTGATTAATCAACACGGGCGCGGTATGTCGTAATGACATTATAGATTTTTTTTAGTCGTTGTTGGTTTTGGTACAGAAAAATTTGTTTGAATTTATTTAGTCTGTACCTAATCAGGACCTAACTCGTGTTTGTTTACGTCAAAGCTATATATATGTGGGTTTCAAATCCCTGAAAAAAAAAAATTGTGATATACATCCCTTAGTTTTTGTAGTAGACAACCTATTTTGTTTTTATTATTATATAAGGAGCCGGTGATGTACGTTGAAAAAATAAAGGCGCCTATATAATTTTTTTTAAATATTCTAACAATAAAATCCCACATTTTGGGGGCTCAACCCGAATCTTAGTTGATAGACGTGACGGGGAATAATTCTTCTCCATAAAATTCTGATGGAATTTTAGACGGGAAAGCATTTATTTATTGAATTAAGTTTAATAAAAAAAAAAAAAAAGGACATCTTGTTTTGTGCGCAGTTTCTTTGTTTAAGAAAAAAAGAAACGAAAACCACAAAAAAAAGGGGAATTAATAAGAATTGTGTTTTGTTGTTGGCAATTTTGTTGCGACGTTCAACGGTAAATTGGTTTTGTGAATTTGCATTTGTTAAAAATGGAAGAATTTGAAGCAAAAACAGTAAAAGCCATGAAAGAAGAGTTATCCAAGTTCGGGCTTAGTACGGATGGAAAGCGAAATGAATTGATTCAATGCTATGAACGAGCGACGACGCTAATCAAGGACAGTTTCACAAAAAACGTTTGCGGTTCCGAATTTGAAAGTAGAAGAGATGCGGATAGGTATGCCGAGAAAAATAATTTCGCATTTAAAGGCGTAGAAAATTTAGCGGCGATGACAACTATCCGATTAAAAAGTGGTTGATAAAGTTTTATGAAACATCAGAACTATTAGGTTGGAGTAATTTACAGCGATTCGTGTATGCAAAGCGACTTTTGACGGGCACAGCCAAGATGCTATTACGTTCTACGAGCGCAAAGGATTGGGAATCATTGCAACAAGTGTTACTCGACGAATTTCATGTGAATGTTAGTAGCGCTACTGTTCCCCAGATGCTAATAAAGGCTAAAAAGAAAAAAAGATGAAACTATACATCAGTACATTTTGCGTATGCGCGAAATTGGTGCATTGGCTGACATCGAGAACGAAGTAATTTTGGAATACATCATTGATGGTGTTTGTATTGAGGATTCAAATAAAATTTGGTTATTTGATGCCAAAGATTAATTAAAGATCTTCGACTGAAGTATGAAGCATTTGAAAAATTATAAATTAAATCGATGAGCAAGGCTACCTCAATTAATGTTAAACCTAATCAACAACTGGAGCAACCAGTGCCGAGTGGTAATAAATCAATAAATTCCCGACGTAATAAGATTAAGTGTTACAACTGTAATGAATACGGTCATCTGTCGAAGGATTGTCAAAGGAAATCCGATGGCGTAAGGTGCTTCAAGTGTAATACGTTTGGACACAAAAGTTTCGAGTGTCCTACTTAATCGGAAACGAATGTTACCTTGTGTACGAGGAAAGAAGATCGAATGAAAATTGACGTATTAATTGAAGATATGACAGTTTGTGCTCTGATAGATACGGGAAGTTCCGTAAATTTGATCCGATCTGACGTATATTTGAATTTGAATACTATGGAACCTCTGAAATCCAGAGCAACGTTGACGGGACTTGCTGGTAAGAAGATTGAGACATTTGGAAAATTTGAAGCGAATATCGTTATTAACGGTGACCATTTCCATGTGCCGGTACATGTAGTGCCTAACGATGTTATCCCCGTAAAACTTTTGATTGGCTGTGATTTGCTTTGTGAAGCAAAAGTGATTATCGATGAGAACGGTGTGGATATCCGTAAAAACGACGAATTTTGTGCGATACTATCGGAAGTTAAAGATGAAATTATTGATGTCACGCATATTATCGACCGAAGTGATGCTCAGGTCGTTAAGCAATTATATCAGCAGTATTCACCGATACCGACGAAAACTTCAGATGTAAATGGCAAAATAATTTTGAAGGATGAAACGCCAATTAGTCAGAGTCCAAGACGTTTGTCGATTTACGAGATGGAGCTGGTTGATAAAATAGTGGAAGATTGGCTGAAAAGCGGAATAATCGAACCTAGTTCATCGGAGTTCTCTAGTCCAATTGTTTTGGTTTCAAAGAAAGACGGCTCAAAACGTTTGTGCGTGGATTACCGGAAGATTAACCGCCAAATTGTTAAAGATCGCTTCCCCCTTCCGCTGATAGAGGATCAGTTGGATCGGCTACAAGATGCTCGGGTATCTAGCTTGCTCGATTTAAGAAACGGATTTTTCCATGTTGCTGTTGAAGAACGAAGTCGCAAATATACATCGTTTGTGACACCAACAGGGCAGTACCAATTTAGGAAAGTACCGTTTGGGCTATGTAACAGTCCTGGTGTATTCATGAGGTTCGTGAATAACATCTTTCGTGATTTAATACGTAAAGGGATAATGTCGCTTTATCTCGACGACATCATTATTCTGGCAACTGATAATGAATCAGCGATTGAAAATTTGAAAATTGTACTGAAATTGGCTTCTGAATATGGACTCGATATTAACTGGAAGAAGTGCAGATTTCTTGTTAGACGAGTGGAATATCTCGGGCATGTTATTCATGACGGCAAGATAAGTCCATCGGAAAGCAAGACGAGTGCCGTGAGGAATTTTCCGTAGCCCAAGATAAAAAAGCAGATTCAGCAATTTCTCGGTCTGACGGGATATTTTCGCAAATTTGTATACAATTATTCGGTAATCGCCAGGCCATTAAGCGATTTGTTGAGGGAGGGGGTGGATTTTGTGTTCGGAGAAGAGGAGATAATGGCGTTTAATTCGCTAAAACGACATCTAACGAATAATCCTGTGCTTCAATTATTTAGACACGGACTACCCACTGAACTCCATACAGACGCTTCAATGCACGGCTACGGTTCCATATTGATGCAGCAGCATGACGATGGAAAGTTTCACCCAATTTATTACGCAAGCTGCAAGACGACAGACCCAGAGAAAAAGTATAGCAGTTATGAGTTGGAAGTATTGTCCATCATTTACGCACTTAAAAAATTTCGCGTTTATTTGATTGGCACGCATTTTAAGATTATTACGGACTGTGCCGCTTCGAGATGACGATGAAAAAACCAAGTTTGACGCCTAGAGTGGCAAGATGGGCGCTGTCTCTCGAAGAATTCGACTACCAAATTAATCACCGACCAGGTACCCGAATGAAACACGTTGATGCCCTCTCACGCAGTCCAGTTCTAATTGTTGATGACGATATTGTTTCTCGTTTGAAGTGTGCTCAGCAAAGTGGCGGGTTCATCGCTGCAGTGATAAAATTACTTGAGAATGGCCCATACAAAGATTTTATGGTAGAGAGCGATCTTTTGTACAAAATAAAAGATGGTAACCAACTGTTAGTCGTCCCGCGTAAAATGCAAGCAGAAGTGATAAAGCGTAATCACGATATTGGTCATTACGGTGTACGGAAGGTGCAAGAGCTGATCGAATGAGATTTCTGGTTTGAAAAGATGTTTGACAAGATTACAACATGTAATACTTACATCCAATCGAAAAGTGAAATCTACCTCTTCACACTATACATTTAGATCATCTCGGGCCAATGGCGACAACTAAGAAGCAATATAATCATGTGTTAGTAATGATAGACGGTTTTACGAAGTTTGTGTGGATGTATGCGACGAAATCCACAACGTCGAAAGAAGTGTTGGAGAAACTCCAAAAGCATAGAGAAGTGTTTGGTAATCCAATGCGCATTGTGACTGACAAGGGAACCGCATTTACCAGCAATGAATTCAAGGAATATTGCGAAGTCGAAGGTATCGAACATGTTGCGATAACTACAGGCTTGCCAAGAGGTAACGGCCAAGTTGAGAGAATTCATCAGTCAATAATATCTGTCCTCTCGAAGCTATCGATAGACGCTCCAGATCGATGGTTTAAATTCGTCGGAAGTGTGCTACAAAGTCTTAACAATACGCTGAATCGAGGCATTAGTGCTACTCCGTTTGAGTTATTAGTTGGCACTAAAATGCATCAGAAAACTGATACGAGAATTCAAGAAATTATTAATGAATAAATTATTAAGAATTTCAGAAACTCTCGAGATAGTTTAAGAGAAACTGCGAAGAAGCAAATAGAAAAGATACAAATTGAAAATCGACGATCATTTAGGAAAAACCGCAAAGCTCCTACGACCTACAAAGTCGGAGATTTAATAGCTATAAAGAGAACTCAATTGGGCCCAGGTTTAAAATTGAAGCCAAGATTTTTCGGACCATACAAGGTGTGCAAAGCTAAAGAAAATGAACGCTACGATGTAGAAAGGGTAGGTGAACATGAAGGCCCTAAGAGAACGTCAACAGCAGCCGAGTTTATCAAGCCTTGGTTGGATTCGTCGTTCGAATCATCCGAGAAACATATACAAATTGAGACGTAGGCTTTCTCTACAACTCGAGACCGGATTCTATTTTTGACCAAAAAGGAACCATAAAAATCGATGCCAATATTTTCAAATGGGCGAGAAGGTGTTACACGGTCTTTTGGAAGTTGCCCCATAAGTTGAGAAAGTGTCCTAGGACAAGTGCGACACACTGAACGCACTGTTTTATTACTTTTTTGCCCAAATTTCGTCCGCCGATGATCCAAAATCGCTCTCGAACATTTAATCGATTGTTTCGGCCAATTCCCATTTGGATTCTGAAGAAAACTTGGACCAAGGAACCAATTTTCACATTTTAGGAAGTCCTTGGGCATTAAGACCCGAGAAATCATATCCGCGGGATTTTCATCCGTTGGAACGTAATACCAATTCTCGGGATTCGAATAATCCTGGATTTGCGAAACCCTGTTCGCCACGAACGTTGCGAATCGGGATGGAACCGATTTAATTCGGTAAAGGGTTATTTCCGAATCCGTGCACAAATGAACGGATGAAAACTCGATTTCCATAATTGACAATACTTTATGGACAAGCTGTGCCAATAAGAGAGACGCACACAACTCGAGGCACGGGATAGTCTGCGATTTAAGTGGAGCTTCTCGGCTTTTAGAACATAGAAATCTAATGTTACAATAACCTTCATAATCAACAGTGTGAACGTATATGCAGGATCCGTATTCCTTCTCTGACGCATTCCCAAAGCTGTGAAGCTCAATTCTCTTTGATTTCGGAGACATGATACATATAGGAACAGACAATCTGTCTATCCACAATAATTGTTGCTTAAACAAAATTCATTATTCCCGTAAATCTGACGGCAGATCCGCTATCTAGTAATGCTCGACACGGAATTCGATCGCCACTTGCATTTCGAACCCAAAGCACAGCTGTACCCAGTAAAATTTGTGACGAATTTTCCCTGTGACCGAACCTTAAATTAGCTTAAATTGGTTTGTATATTTGTGAAGACGCGAAATGAGCTTTGCAGCCACATTGGGTTGGACTTGGAACGGACAACTCAAATTTTGTTCCGAGAGAATACTAATCTGCTTCCGATGAACTGGTTTATTCAACCGGAGTAAGTGAGATGGCGGAGCGACTGACGTCTTTTTTGCTTCCAAAACTCGAACCTGAGTTTGCAAAATCTTGACAAACGTTTCAAATTTTAATATTTCGGTTAAATTAGATTTCGTAATTATTTCCTAACGTGACGCGTCATCAGGCCGCTTACAAAGATGGTGTGATAAAAATAAATCCCAGTGTTCTACTAGAGCGCTTAAAGATTTAAGAGAATTATAATGTTTGGTCACAGTATCTAAAAATGCCTAAAGTGCTGAAGTGCTTCAAGAAACTTCAAAATTAACTTTATATTTCTGATAATGACAAAAAATCAATACTGGATATATATGGGCAGTCTTCAGATCTATTCTATTTAGAAGGAGATAAATTAACTTCCAATTTATTGTATCAGCAAAAGATTGCTCTTTCTGATGACAAGCCAGAATACGTAAAAAATTATCGAATTCATCAAATGCATAAACAAGTTATTGAACAGCAAGTGCAAGATTCATTCAACGCCTTCGAAATTACAGTTTGAAAATGAACCCCAAAAAAATATAAAATTTTACGAACCGAAGTTACTTACCTAGAACATCATATATCAGATCGTGGTATTTTACCCAACACAGCAAAATATAATGTTGTGTATAGGGATTGCTGTCGATGTTAGAAGATTTCTAGCCATTTGTAATGCCATGTGTGTCCAAAATTCATTTGGACACCAAAATGTCAAAGTTCATTCGAAGCTTTATAACATGTGTTAATCAAACCACCTTTATTGCAATATCCGAACTTTACTCACAACGGATGCATCAAATACCGCATGTGACACAATTTTACCAGCAACTTTTACTAAGGGCGAGAGAAATAGAGATCCTGCATACAACGAACTATCTGCAATATATTGGGGTTTCTCGTACTTACGATCACCAGTATATCTCTTTACTCGTTAGTATGAAAAACCCATTATCTAAACTCACCAGAATACGACTGGATCTGGAAGATTACGATGACGAACTACATTGTATTAAAGGCAAATCAAATGTCGGTGCATTTCCAAGTAGAAGACACATTTTTAATGTTCAGAAAAAATCTTGACTTTGACAATTTTGTAGAAAACGGTAACAACTAAGTTAACAAGATGTGCAATTTTCAGATGCCTATTCTTATTCTAAGACCAACTGTTCTTAATTGTAATATTCGCTAACTTATAAAATTGTTCCGTTATTCCAAACTTAGAAAAATAATTTTGTAATCATTCAAAAAACATTGGTGTAGTACTTAATTAAAAAATATTTGGAATTAAACCTTAATTTTATTAATTAATAATTTTCTAATTAAATCGCTCATTTTTCATATAAAAAATTACTAGAGAACAACGATTTGAGTGATCGATCGTTTCTACCTTATTACGCCATAGTGTCACGATCATGGCTCTTTTAAATTCGAACTAATTTTTGTTAAAATGTCGCCCTTGTACGAGTAAAATTTTTTGTCAAAAATTATCGATTACAAAAATTATCGAATATTTTGGACCGATGCACAGTGCGGCCAAATCGAAAAAAGGTGACCAAAAGTTCAAAAAAAAAGTCTCTAGATGAATTTTGTTTTCCATTGGGCTGGCTAAAGTACATGCCTAACGTTCAGGAATCACTCATAGAAGTAAACATTTCTTTCTATCTGTTCTAGAATATTCGTCACAATGCTACCTTTGTTCGAGTAGTATCAACATTGTTACGCAAATAGTAAACAACGCGCCTGTTAAAAGTAATACAGAAAATCAACCAATACAAAAATGGACAAAATGGAATGAACTTCTGAAAGTACGTAAAACATGAAAATAAATTGGAATGTACTAATTTTTGCCATTTTTGATTAATTTTTTTATTTTATTCAAAAAGAATTTTATTTAAATAAATAATGGCGAATATTATCTATGACCTTTTGTCATTTTTCGGGAAGTTTCATAATTCCATCGGAATAGAAGTTCTGGGTTTTATCGGTGAAAAATTTGGTCAGGTGAGTTTCACAGTCCTTTTTTGAAGCTAACTTTAGACCATCAAAGGAGTTTTGCAGACATTCAATCAAATAGTAGTCAGAGAGTACAAGGTCTGGGCTATACGGTGTTTACATCGAAACTTCTAAGCGAGGCTCTCTCAATTTTTGCCGAGTCATTAAAAATTTGAAGACAACAAGCTTCCTATTGATCAATTCAGAATCAATCGTTTGACCAGGTTGTAAATCTTCATAGTACCCGTTTTTTTATTCAAATTCCACAAACACTCAGCCTAACCTTATAGGGCGTCAATTATGGCTTGAAAGTGTTTCTTTTGTGTTTCGTTTGGTGGTTAAAGTTTTTTTGACCTGGATGTCTTTCAAACGACATTCTCGTATTTTACACATTTTTCATCTCAAGTCATGATTTACTTCATAAATGGGTCGATTTTGTTTCAGTAGAAAATTTGCTAATGGAAATTCAATCATTCAAATTTTTCATCGACAATTCCTGCGGCACACAAACATCGAGCTTCTTTGTGTATCCAGCCTTACACAAATAGTTTACATCTGTATTGTGATCGATATTTAATTCCTTGATGATCATGATGATTATGTGTCGGTCTTCTTCGATTTTTTGTAAGATTTCATCGACTTTTTCAGTGATTGGTGGACCAGCAAGGTGCATCTTTTGTAGCGGTTCACCCAATGCACCACTACAATTCTTCTGGCACAAAGTCAAGCTCGCCGGACATTGGGTGCCACCTGTCCAACACATTGGGCATAATGTCACATGACATCTAACCAACCAACCCCTGATCGGCTTGTCCAAAAACGAACAAAACACAATACAACACAAACGAACAACAATACTCGACGACGAACACATTACAAATTCACAAATTAAAAAATTAATTTTTCATTTTAAATTTTTAGTCTGCTCTCGATTTTAAATGCGGTGATATGCCGCCCAACTCGCGTGGTGTTGAAAATGGTAATAAATAAATAAATTAAATTCAAATAAATTAATAAATAAATTAAAATTAATTAATTAAATAAATTATTTTGAAATAAATAATAAAAAACTGAATTTTACAGACTCGTTTTCAGCGACCCAAACAACTCCTGAATGCAGGCTTTGAGATAATTTACTCGAGTTTTTGACTTTTGGCCACCTTTTTTGGAATCGATCGCACTGTGCGACGTGTTTTCAAGACCTTTAAACTTGTGGCTATATTAAAAGCTCTTTGGATTTACGATTTAATTTTTAGTTAACAAAAATGGGCTACTTCCCCTTGTTAGTACAGTTTTCTTTTAATTTTGTCGTTTTTTACTACGCTTTTTGGTAACTTCGCGATTTTTCTTTCAACAAAAAAGCTTTTGTTAATTAAATAGCCCTCTGAAACGAAGTAAAAGGTAAACAATTGTGAATTTGTTGTTTTCCTCGTTTACTATTTCAAACTGCGACATTCGTCAAAAATATGGTCGTCAAACTGAATGTCCCTGATTTAAAAGCGCTTAGTCCAAAGTAATTAATTTTCCATCAAAATAATTTGGTCAAGTTGTTCTCCACCCCTTATATAAATTATATCACGTTCAAAACATTTTCCATATATACCCCCACACCATCATCATATATATCAAAAAATGTTTGTTCCATAATACCGCTCAATTTAAATATAATTTATTAGCACACCAGATCATTAAAACAAAACAAGAAAATATTTCCACTAATCTCGAATTCATTTTCATCTCGCACATACATAAATCTGTAGAGCTATACGATTTTGGCGATTTTTTTTTTTGTTGTTGTTCGTCAAAATCAATTTATAACAAACCATTAAATTTGGAGCTTTTAATGTAAATTTTGGTTGTTGTTTATGTATGTTCTGGAAAATCCAAAGCATATTTTTGTATATATAGGTATACATGAGTACATGTTTTGCTTATCAAACAAAAAACATATTTTTTGTGTATAATGCCGTTCGCAAATATCAGGAATTTGCTTTCCCAATTTTTTTTCCATTTTAACACGTTGACTGATTCCCTGTATATATGCATGTATGTAAGCGAGTACATATTATTATCATAAAAGTATGTACACATAGCTATATAAAATTCAATTGTTGTGTATATAATATGTTGTTGTTATTTTCATGTTTGGTGTTTATATTTTCATATTTATGTATACACATTGGATATGTAAATTCATATACGTATATCTCAAATATAAAAAATTCCATGAATACGCAAACCATCGACATCGCCGAATAATATTTTTCCTGGGAATTTTTTAGGTATACAGTTGATTCATAAAACATATTTATGCGTTTATAACGAACATAATATATAGAACCTTTGTTGATCGGCTGTAGCTATACATATATCCAGGATAATACAAAATAACACCCTTTACACACAAACACATATTTACAAAGCTACCCTTAATCATTTTTAACAAAGTTAAAGAAAATAAAACATTAAATTTTATGTTGTAAATTCTTCGAAAAGCATATTTTTGTTGGTGCTGCTTTTTAGCATACACAAAAAATTTTTCCTTTTATTATTCTTTTTATATGATAAATGGTATTGTCAAAATTTTGAAAAGAAAATTTATCAACAATAACCAAAAAGCTCTTGTAAATTTTATTTCGGTTTTATTTATTTATTTATACATATTATATGTGTATTTATCAAGAGCTTGAAAGCACATTTCTTTTTTGTTTGCTAAATAATATTTCTAATTTTAATGTTTTAAAAATTTCAAGCTTTTTTGTCACAAATATGTTTTTGTCACAATTTTATTTAATTTTTTTTGGCTACTGAGCTTTATACAATTCGTTAAGGAAATTATTGAAATTCATTGCGTGACATTTTATTTCCTCGCTTATTATTTGTATTATGCCAAGGCAAGAGGGTACAAAGGTTGATGATCCTCAGAAAATGGGTTAAATTAATCATTGTAATTTATACTTTGATATTTTGTCGTTTAACATGTAGAATCGGAATTTTAATTTATCGAGCTTTTATAATATTTTTGCTTAATATTTGTGGTATAGTAACGTGGAATGCACATCATATCAACAAAATATACCAGCTCATGAAAACTAACCTACCAAAATTAAAGAAAAGATACCACCACCAATCAACATTATTGGCGTAACTGAATATGGTACTATCCAATCTTTAATGAAATCGGTGACTAAAAAAGAATACAGAGTTGTAGCACTGAACAATAATATTTGGAAAATCAATACAACAGATATTGAAAGTTGTAGAGCCTTGGTTAACATACGAGGACAAAAATGATCGTCCGATCAAAGTGATGGCCAGAGGACTTCATCCAACCTGTACAAAGCAGGATATAATTTGAAGACCTTACACACCAGGGCTTCAAAATGGAGGATGCGATAAATATCGTAACAAAAAACATTAACTGATCAAGGGGTCAAAATGAATAAAAGGGGGCTTCCATTGTGCTTACTTTTAATAGCACAGAAAAATTGGAAAATATTTTCAATAGGGCAGTCCTTAACATGAGAGTTTGAATAGAAGTGTTAAGAAAATCCACAGGCTTGATACCTCAGTTTAAGAAATGTCAAGGATATAATCACACGCAGAAATATTGGAAACGAGAGCCTAGATGTGTGAAATATTGGGCGAGACGCCCAAGCTTGTATTTGAGGAAACACCATTTGGAAAATTTAAGTATTTTTATTCTTTTTATTACCTACAAATTAATTTTTGAGTGAAAAAATAAATATTAGTGAATTAAATTCAATCTTAAAAAAAAACAGTTTTTCTTAATTATTTCGGTGAACTTGTGAAAATTTTGTGGCATAATTTTTGTGTTTGGCATTAGAAAGTTGGCCAATACAACGTAAGAAATTATTAAAGGGCTAAAGGCAGTGGGATCATAAGGCGAGTCTAGAGACCCTTGACTGATTTACATTGTTATCAATAAACTAGACGACCAAAGTAGACAGTTCTGGCAACAGATACCGAATACCAAAGAATGGTGTGGCGGGAAAATCCGTTAGCTCCGCTAGACCATTATCGATTAGTAACCGTAACGTACGGAACCGCTTCTATCCCATTTCTAGCAATAAAAATCCTGATCAAATTAGCAGAGGAATACCAAGATCAATACCCAATAGCAAGTAAAGTTGTTCGAGAAGATCTTTATATCGATGACTTAATGACAGGGGCCAACACTGAACAAGAAGCACACGAGTTAAAAGAGCAAGTCATTAACATATTAAATTCCGGATGTTTCAAACTTAGAAAATGGACCACCAATTGCCCGATATTATTCAATTCCATCCATTAGATGATCAAGAATTGTCTTCTATTGAAATTTATGAACTAACCCGATTAGTAAAGTTATTAGGCCTAGAATGGAATCCCATCTGACAGTTTTCATTTTAAAGTTTCAATCGCATCAAAATCATCAGCAACCAAACGAGAGATATTATCCGAAGCATCTAAAATTGTTGAACCCATCGGGTGGCTCTCTTCTTCAACTATAATTCTTCAACTTAAAATTCTTCAACTTACAGTGGATGATCCGCTACCCGCAACTATTTTGAAGAAATGGATACCACTACGAGAAGAATCCGTGCAATGAGAAAGAATCGCCATACCTCGATGCTTCAGAATACGCATATTGAGCTATAATTTAGCCAGAACTAAAAAAAAAGATGCAACCTACGAAACGATTAACATAACCTCGAAGACTATCCCGCCTATAAAACAAGTTTCAATTCCTAGACTAGTAGAATTATGTGCGGCTCTCCTATTGACACGGCTGATGAGAACAGTTACACAATCAGTACAATATCCGGACTGATTCCGCCAATGTACTATGGTGGCTATCGTCCCATCCTCGATCGTGGAAAATGTCGCAAACAGAGCTTCTGAAATTTTGGAAACCACTTCCAGAATAAATTGGTGCTATGTACCTACAAAAAAAACCTGCACAGGCATGCTACCATCGCTGTTAGTCAATTTTGAACTTTGGTGGAAGGGATCAACTTGGCTGCGTCAAGAAGAGAATAGACCCTCTGTAGTTACCAAATATCATGCTGTAACCGAAAATAAATTCCTTGCAGAGCTACCTCAGAGATATCTCAAATTCTCCAAGTTGGTTAGAACTGTCGCCCGAATATTCCATTTTATTAACAATTTAAAAGATCAATCAGAAACGAACCGAAGGAAGATCTTTTATCACCAAAGGATTTAAAAACTGCTTCTTGGAAGTCGAATACGTAACGCTAACATCCAATATGACATGAAATTTCCAATCATTTTACCAGCAAACCATATTATTACCGAACTTGGATGAAACACATATAAAGTATTTACATGCGTCTCATTCAACTATGATAGCCACCATAAGACAAAAATATTGGATCATCAACTTGAAAACCCTTGTTCATCAACGCATTCACAAATGTATGCCATGTACACGATACAAAGCCAGCAAAATTAGTCAACTAATGGGCGATTTACCATCGGAACGAGTCAACTTAAAACATGCATTTTATAAAACCGGAGTGGACTATGCTGGACCTATTTGGTTAAAAGCTATGACGGGAAGAAAAACTACTCCACATAAAGCTTAAATCGCGTTTTGGGTATGCCTAGGTAGCAAAGCAGTACACATAGAATTAGTGAGCGATCTAACCACCGATGCTTTTATAGCTGCCCTGAAACGCTTTATGGCCCGGCGTGAGTACCGATATATTTAGTGGCAATGGCACTAATTTTGCCGGTACAAGAAATGTCTTTGCTGAACTTCAAAAACTAAATAAATCATTAAAACACAATCAATTAATTTCCAATTGTTTATTAGAATTCAACACAAAATGGCATTTTAACCCACCATCCGCACCGAGTTTTGGTGGCCTTTGGGAGGCTGCAGTCAAATCGACTAAATATCACATTCGACGAATACTAGGAAACACAATTTTGAACTTCGAAGATATGGCAACATTTCTAACACAAATTGAAGCCATATAAAATTCTCGACCGTTGTGTTTACTATCACCAGCACCACACAAAGAAGCGGTCAACCGCTAACCATGCTTCTAGATCCGCACTACAAACCTATCAAACAAAACAGGTTAGCACGTTATGGCAGCTTATCCAGCAGCTGATCCAAATGGCAACACAAACACAAAAATTTAAAAATTGATGACATCGTACTGGTCAAAGAAGACAATGTATCACCAGCGACTTGGCCACTATAGAAAATCATCAAAATCCATCTAGACAAAGATGGAATGGTTCATGTAATTATTTTAAGAAACAAGGCTGGTACAATCAAACGACCAATAAGCAAACTCGTCTTACTTCCATTAAATTGAACTTAAGAGTTTAACGTCGGCGGTCAACTGGTTACCTGTTCAATTGAATTCGCCACCAATTCCACATGCAAACACGGCTAAATATTTAGGAATGACCTTTGATGCTAAACTCAAGTGGAAAGAGCATGATAAAAAGAAAAAAGAGGAGTTAAAGATGAAATATAGAAAAATATATTGGCTCATACCAAGGAACTCTGAGCTAACATTACATAATAAACTGCTATTATATCGGCATATATTGAAACCTGTATGGACAGCTATAGGGCTGTTCCAAGAAAATTAACGTCAAAGTAATTCAAACTTTTCAAAATAAAGTGTGCCGTAGTATGATCAACGCACCATGGTACATAAGTAGCGATAACCTTCATAAAGACCTAAAAATGGAGTACGTCGGTGAAGAAATTAAGAAATATGCTAGAAAAAACGTACAGCGCCTCAGTCAACATGAAAATGCGGATTTGCGTCGTATGCTGAACAACCAAAATCCAGTAAGACGGCTTCGGAGAACGAAGCCCTTAAAACAAGGACAGATAAATTAATAAAGTAACCAACCTGAAGCTAACCGATGGGTTATACTCCTCAAACAGTTAATAATATTTAATATTTGTAACAAGGTAATCCAACTTAGGAAGTCCTTAAAAATTTTGTTTTTCATCTAAGACAATATTTAATGCATTTTATTTAAAAAAAATTAGCATTTGAGCAGCATAATTACCATCCAAAAGCTATCTAGAAAATTTAATTTCCATACCATCTTACACTTGACATAATCCCAACAAGCCACACACAGTAAACAATAAACTACTTAGCAACTTTTGCGATAATTTTTTCAATAATTAGATCAACAACAAAATACAAACTCTTTTGATTTACATAATCTCTCTACACCAAAATACAAAATGAACATCAGCACATTAATCAACTTCATATAGTCTACACAAAATGTTCATTCAACTACTTATCCAGTATATATGTATGTATAAACGCAACTTAAAAGCTTTCTGTCGTTCCATTTCACACAATCGATTACATCCAAAATAAAATAAAAAAAAATCCCGAATAGCAAAAAAAAAACTTTGCATAAAACTAAATCAGCACAAAAAAAATTTTTTGTATAACATATTCTGTGTTATCTCTCTCATATTAGTTGTATCAGGAGTACAAATTGAAAATGCGGGATTTTTTTCTATTTTTGAACGTTTATTCTGAAAAAATGGTAACAAATGAATTATTCAAAGTATTGTCCATCGCTAGCCACAACTTTTTCCCATCTTTCTGGCAATTTACGGATACCGTCGCGAAAAAATTCGGCCGGCTTGGCTGCTATCCAGTCATCGACCCATTTTTGGGCTTCTTCGTAAGAATGGAAGCGCTGGTCAGCTAGGCCATGTGTCATCGATCGGAAAAGGTGGTAATCGGAAGGAGCAATGTCTGGGCTATACGGCGGGTGGGGTAAGACTTCCCATTTCAGCGTTTGTAGGTATGTTTTGACCGGCGCTGCAACATGTGGCCGAGCGTTGTCATGTTGCAAAATTACTTTGTCGTGTCTTTGCTCGTATTGTGGCCGTTTTTCTTTGAGTGCGCGGCTCAAACGCATCAATTGAGTTCGGTATAGTGCTCCTGTGATGGTTTCGTTCGATTTCAATAGCTCATAATACACCACACCCAGCTGGTCCCACCAAATACAGAGCATGAGCTTGGCGCCGTGAATATTTGGTTTGGCCGTCGATGATGATGCATGGCCGGGGTAACCATATGATTTTTTGCGCTTCGGGTTATCGTAACGGATCCACTTTTCATCACCAGTGACAATGCGATGCAAAAAACCCTTCCGTTTTTGCTGTTCGAGCAGCAGTTCGCATGCAAAAAAACGGCGCTCGACGTCTCTCGGCTTCAGCTCATACGGCACCCAATGTCCTTGCTTTTGGATCATTCCGAGGGCTTTTATACGATGGGAAATGGCTTGTTGTGTCACTCCCAATGAATCTGCGAGCTCTTGTTGAGTTTGACACGAGTCTTCATTGAGTATTGCCTCCAATTCAGCATTCTCAAACTTTTTCACTTGGCCCGACCGCTCTCTGTCCTCAACGTCAAAATCACCACTTCTAAACCGCACAAACCATCTCTCGCACGTTGAAACCGATGGAACATGACTCGGACAAGTCTCGGAGACCAATCGATGTGCTTCAGCAGCACTTTTCTTCAAATTAAAGAAGTAAATTAAAACTTCCCGCAAATGCTGTTTTGTTGGCACGAAACTCGACATATTGAGAGCTCAAAAAAACTATGAATTTGACACTGCGACAAATTGACACATACTGAAAATTAAAGCTATAAGACGTAGCTTTGACATGAACATAGTCACAGTACTGCCTGATGCGTATAGCGTTAGTAACGCCATCTGTTATCAATCCCGCATTTTCAATTTGTACCCCTGATATGTGAAACATAATAACGAAACTTAAAGCACACGCCAAAGCTTTTTGACCTACATAAATTTATTTCATCTTGGGTTTGGATTTTTTTTTTTGATTTTTGTCGATATTATCCAATAAAATAAAATATGAATGTCTTAATGTCATGTATCTATCTCCATGGTTGTATGTAATAAATTGCAAATTTTGCAAATAATTTAAAAGATATGTGTGTGTGGTGGCGGGTGAAGACACCATACTATCATGTCAATGTGGCATTTATTGATATTCCAAGTCATTGTATGAATAATTTATGTTACTTTGGTATATCTGTGTAGCATGAAAAACCATCAAGTTGTGATGAATACTTGAATTTTATTTTTATTTTTTTGGTATAGAGGCGAAGCCCACCTGAGATTAATAGCTTTTAACATATATGTTGCCTTATAATATGTGCCGCATCAAATTTTATAACAGTAATGTTTTTTTATTTTTAAATATGACAAGGTTGTATGTATATAAATTAAAATATTTGTTCATCATCAGGAGATGATGAAAAACAATTTTCGATTTTGTGCTCCGTATTTACAAAACTCATTTACTGTACATATTTTTATCTCAAAATATTCATCTTAATGTTTATATTTTATATAATATGTTGGTACAGGTAGGAATTACATATAAAGAATTTATAACAACAGCACCAACTGTAAACATGAAAAGTTTGTCTGAGCTTTCGTCTTCTGTTATTTATTTTATTTGTACAGGATTACCTCGTAAAACTCCACCTTATTTTGTTATTCAAATATTATCACATTTGTACCGCGTTATACGTGGCCTACGTGTTGTTAAAAAAAAACATTCAAGACTAAAAACGAAAAATGTACATAAGTTAATATACCAAACGTGTATGTCTACATAATATTATGTTCAGGATGAAAACATAAAGATTACTAATCATGGAACATGACAGAGAACATAATTATTTAATCCTGTTACATAATTCAATACATTTTACTATACTATCAGTTTTATTTCATTTGGCAAAAATGAAAGATGTTTTGCATAAAGATTAATGATTTTTTTAGGGAAACGCCTATGTTGCTCGCAAAATATCCAAAATTATGACAGGTTATAGAGAAAGCGACTATAAACCGAATCTAAAATATTTCCACTTCCATGCAGAATTATAAGGTGTCGTTCATAAATATCGTAACATATTTAGAAGCAGAATTAAACCGACAATCTTCAAAGATTTTCATTAGTGGTAACCACTAATGATAGGTCATTATTAGTTTGAGTTTTCAAAATATTAAATAGAATTTAGTGACGTTACCAAAGTAAGTTTTCAAATTATCGTTGCTCGTTTAAAGTCTCGAATGAGTGCTTACCAAATTTAATAAATTTAGAAATATATCCCTAGATGTTAGGAGCTCCAAAAGTATATGCAAAATTGATCTTTTCAAGGTTACAGTGAACTAGCAGTAAAAGCAATCTCTTGCCCAACCTCATGAGTACCTGTGGAAAAACAAATTTTGTATTTGTTTACGGCGTGTTAAGAGTAGGAGGACGACTTCATAATGCTGAAGTGTCATTTGGGGTCAAGCATCCGATCATCCTGCCATCAAAGCATCGCCTTACGCGTTGAATTATTAGTAACGAGCACATTAAACAACTTCACGCTGGGCTTGCTTTACTAATATCAATATTGAAGCACCGATTTTTTATTTTAATTTTGACTGGGAATAACCACCCCATTGGATCAAAGACCTTGGCTGACTTCGACAACATGCTTCTTTCGGTCATTTTGTAATCGTTGAGTTTTACTTTTAAAGCAGAATGTGTCTTTATTTGGGCCATATTATCTTGAACCAACCTATTAAATTCTGGAATCGTTTCCAACACTTCGTGCGAATTTGACGTCCATTTAAAATCCGCAGATTTAAGACCGTGATTATGTCTAATACCACTTTATTTGCTTCTTCTTCGGAACTGGCACCTGAAATTAAATCGTCCATGTAGAAATCTCTCCTGATGATTTCTGACGCCCTCCTATACTTCTTCTCGTAATCTGAAGCAAGTTGAACTAGTGTTCGAACCGCTAAAAATGGTGCACTTGCCGTTCCGTAAAAAGCTTGTGAATGACGTCAGCTGTTCCTTGTTTGAGTTTTGCCAAATAATTCGTTGATGTTTGGTATCTTCCAGATGTACCCAAATCTAACGGAACATTTTCTCAATATCCGCAATAAATATAATTTTGTGTCTGCGAAATCTTAATAAAATTTCAAACAAACTCGGTTTAAGGGTTGGACCTACAATTAACTCGTCATTCAATGACGACCCGCAACTTCGTAGTACTGCTACTCATCTTCACCACTTCTGCCCAGTTCCATATGCTTTAATCCGTTGTACTCCTTCTTGAATTATTTATAGGATTAGTGGAATGACGCATCTCTATTAAAACGATTTTCCAAATTATAAAATCGTTTCATCGCCATAGATCTTGAGTTTCTAATCTTGGGGTTAGCTCTCCTGACCTGTAAACGCACTATGTATCTTCCGCCCTCTGCTCTTCCAATCATTTCGTGATAGTGGTTTAAGCACATTTGCTCCTCTTCATATACTTGTGACGTGAGGCCTCTCCTATCTCTTTTGTTTCCTAAATTCTTTTGAATGTTGCATCGATGTTTAGTTGCAGATTAACTATGGAGCTTCGTTACAACGTTCATTTTGAATTAGTGTCCCAGCCATTATCCAAGTATTTTGGGATATTGCACTGGTATTTAACATTCTTTTTCTGCCATCACAAATAACCTCAAAGAGATGATAGAATGTCGATTCGTCCCGATTGGTAAAACCCTAGATCCGCTAGCTGGAAATTTTTAAATTCTTGTAAATTTGTTAAATTAAAATTAGAATTTATTTGATGTGAGGTGATTTTTGGCACTATAAGGACTTCGCTTCCATGCGCAGTTTTCTGCTGCAGCGCGCATCACTTTTGTTTGCGACGAAAATAATTTGCCTTGAGGTGAACGTTTAACTTCTACCTTCACCCAAAAAATCCAAAAACTGCTGAAAAGATGGAAAGTCCTCATCGGCGGTTTGTAATAACCAACTTTGCCTTGTTTCTTCGTCCACCCTTTGCAATGTTATTAAAATTACCCAAGAATCTCTGCCTTCTGATCGGGTTCCTAGTGCCCTTAACCCTCGTATGACCTCATCACAGGTATCGTGTAAACGAGCTAAATTGATAGTAGTTACTTTATTGAAATTAGGCTGATCTAAGTATGTTTGTATGAATGAGTTCACTGTGTAACGTTTCTTATCATACCGCTTACATAATCTTTGAAATGCCTCCAAGACCACCATACCCGCTTGTCCTTTAAAAGTCATACTCTAACTTCTGTCTCGTAGATAATGTGGTGTTCTCATGTATAGTCGTTACATATAAATCATGGAATGATTGTCATTCCCGGTAATCTCCATCAAATGGCGGAATAGTAGTGCGTGATTACGCATAACTTCGGAACCGCACGCTTGCGTGTTGTTAAGCGTTGGACGAAATTAACGGCACGAAAATTGTTAGCTTGTAATTTTGGCACTATAAAATAATATTGCACGTCTACTGCATCTAGGTCGCTTTCAATTACAGCAACCTTTTCTAACATTTTATTTTCAATTTCAATAAATTCCTTATATAGCTCATTGACTCTTTTTAAGCGCAATTTTGTTTCGTCGTATTCAACAGACGCAACGACTTATTACACAAACTCAAACTGCTTATCTATTTGAGCTTTAACATAATCTCTTTCCGTTTTTAGATTCTCCATTTGGAATATTTCAACTAATTTAAACTATGAACAAACTTATGAATATGGAAGCAATGAGTCAATTAGCTCTTTATCTTTATATATAAAAATGAAGAATTGCTGTGCGTTAGTCTCGCTAAAACTCAAAAACGGCTGGACCGATTTTCAAATTTTTTTTTTTGTTTTGTTTGCTATAGTTCAGGGATGGTTTAGGAAAAAAAAAATTTGAAAAACCGCCAAGTTCAGCTAAAAAAATCAAAAAATTAAAAAATTTCTATATTATCTCTATATCTTTATATATATAATTCTTCTGTGAGTGTGTATGTCACTGAACTTCTCTTAAACGACTGGACCGATTTTGATGAAATTTTTTGTGTGTGTTCAAGGGGATCTGGGAATGGTTTAGATTCACAATTTTATCCGCTGGACAATGTTTTTTTAATTAATTTTTAATTTATTAGTAGTTGTTGATTTTGGAATGTTTTACATTGGATCCGAAAAATGGTGTAAAAAATGTATGTGCGCACATCAGTTGAGAACGGCTCAACCGATTTGGCTCAATCTTTTTCTATTATGTTTGAAATTGCCAGGAGATGGTTCTTACGAAAGAAAATTTTGGGAAAATCCTTCGGAAAAGTCGGAAAATTCAGCAAATCGAAAAATTATGTTTTTGTATAGGATTTGGCGCGTAGCTAACCAGATGGTAAAAACCAGATGTTTTGTAGAGGAGAAAAATTGGAAAATCTGAGTGGAAAACTAGGAAACTTCCGGAAAAACCCGAAGAAAATTGAATTTTTTTTTCAATGAAATTTTTAATTTTTTGTATGTTTTGATGACCGATTGGGCTTAATCTTTTTTTATTGTGTTTGAAATTGCTAGAAGATGGTTCTTACAAAAGAAAATATTTGGAAAATCATTTGGAAAAGTCGGAAAATTCGGCAAATCAAAAAATTATGTTTTTGTACGAGATTTGGCGCGCATCCAACCCAGAATGTCTTTTAAAAGAGAAAAATTGAAAAATCGAAGTGGAAAACTCGGAAACTTTCGGAAAAACCCGAAGAAAATTGAATTTATTTTCAATGAAATTTTGAATTGTTTGTATGTTTTGATGACGGATTAGGCTCAATTAGGCTCAATCTTTTTCTATTGTGTTTGAAATTGCCAGGAGATGGTTCTTACGAAAGAAAGTTTTGGGAAAATCCTTCGGAAAAGTCGGAAAATTCGGAAAATCGAAAAATTATGTTTTTATACGGGATTTGGCGCGTATCCAAATCAGATGGTCTTTTAGAAGAGAAAAATTGGAAAATCTGAGTGGAAAACTCGGAAACTTCCGGAAAAACCCGGAGAAAATTGAATTTTTTTTTTCAATGAAATTTTGAATTTTTTGTATGTTTTGATAACCGATTGGGCTTAATCTTTTTCTATTGTGTTTGAAATTGTCAGGAGATGGTTCTTACAAAAGAAAATTTTTGGAAAATCCTTTGGAAAAGTCGGAAAATTCGGCAAATCAAAAAATTATGTTTTTGTACGAGATTTGGCGCGCATCCAAACCAGATTGTCTTTTAGAAGAGAAAAATTGGAAAATCGAAGTGGAAAACTCGGAAACTTCCGGAAAACCCCGAAGAAAATTGAATTTTTTTTCAATGAAATTTTGAATATTTTGTATGTTTTGATGACGGATTAGGCTCAATTAGGCTCAATCTTTTTCTATTGTGTTTGAAATTGCCAGGAGATGGTTCTTACGAAAGAAAGTTTTGGGAAAATCCTTCGGAAAAGTCGGAAAATTCGGAAAATCGAAAAATTATGTTTTTGTACGGGATTTGGCGCGTATCCAAATCAGATGGTCTTTTAGAAGAGAAAAATTGGAAAATCTGAGTGGAAAACTCGGAAACTTCCGGAAAAACCCGAAGAAAATTGAATTTTTTTTCAATGAAATTTTGAATTTTTTGTATGTTTTGATGACGGATTAGGCTCAATTAGGCTCAATCTTTTTCTATTGTGTTTGAAATTGCCAGGAGGTGGTTTTTACGAAAGAAAATTTTGGGAAAATCCTTTGGAAAAGTCGGAAAATTCGGCAAATCAAAAAATTATGTTTTTGTACGAGATTTGGCGGGCAACCAAACCAGATTATCTTTTAGAAGAGAAAAATTGGGAAACGAAGTGGAAAACTCGGAAACTCGGATAGATTAGTGTTGAATTCGATGAAAATGGAATGGAATGTCCACTCAACTCAATCATCTATTGAGAATAGAGTTGAGTTGTTTGATTTTTTCTATCTTCAAAATCAATTTTCGTGAAGGACAAAAGTATTTGCTCGAAACGAAGTAATTTGGGGCGGGACGAAGTTCGCCGGGTCAGCTAGTCTATATATAAAAATGGTGTAAAAAATGTATGTGCGCACATCAGTTGAGAACGGCAGAACCGATTTGGCTCAATCTTTTTCTATTATGTTTGAAATTGCCAGGAGATGGTTCTTACGAAAGAAAATTTTGGGAAAATCCTTCGGAAAAGTCGGAAAATTCGGAAAATCGAAAAATTATGTTTTTGTATAGGATTTGGCGCGTAGCTAACCAGATGGTAAAAACCAGATGTTTTGTAGAAGAGAAAAATTGGAAAATCTGAGTGGAAAACTCGGAAACTTCCGGAGAGACCCGAAGAAAATTGAATTTTTTTTTCAATGAAATTTTGAATTTTTTGTATGTTTTGATGACCGATTGGGCTTAATCTTTTTTTATTATGTTTGAAATTGCCAGGAGATGGTTCTTACAAAAGAAAATTTTTGGAAAAGTCGGAAAATTCGGCAAATCAAAAAATTATGTTTTTGTACGAGATTTGGCGCGCATCCAAACCAGATTGTCTTTTAGAAGAGAAAAATTGGAAAATCGAAGTGGAAAACTCGGAAACTTCCGGAAAAACCCGAAGAAAATTGAATTTTTTTTTTCAATGAAATTATGAATTTTTTGTATGTTTTGATGACCGATTTGGCTTAATCTTTTTATAGTGATTGAAATTGCCAGGAGATGATTCTTACAAAAGAAAATTTTTGGAAAATCCTTTGGAAAAGTCGGAAAATTCGGCAAATCAAAAAATTATGTTTTTGTACGAGATTTGGCGCGCATCCAAACCAGATTGTCTTTTAGAAAAGAAAAATTGGAAAATCGAAGTGGAAAACTCGGAAACTTCCGGAAAAACCCGAAGAAAATTGAATTTTTTTTCAACGAAATTTTGAATTTTTTGTATGTTTTGATGACGGATTAGGCTCAATATTTTTCTATTGTGTTTGAAATTACCAGGAGATAGTTCTTACAAAAGAAAATTTTTGGAAAATCATTTGGAAAAGTCGGAAAATTCGGCAAATCAAAAAATTATGTTTTTGTACGAGATTTGGCGCGCATCCAAACCAGATTGTCTTTTAGAAAAGAAAAATTGGAAAATCGAAGTGGAAAAGTCGGAAACTTCCGGATAAACCCGAAGAAAATTGAATTTTTTTTTTCAATGAAATTTTGAATATTTTGTATGTTTTGATGACCGATTAGGCTTAATCTTTTTCTATTGTGTTTGAAATTGCCAGGAGATGGTTCTTACAAAAGAAAATTTTTGGAAAATCCTTTGGAAAAGTCGGAAAACTAGAAAATTTAAAAATTATGTTTTTGTACGAGATTTGGCGGGCAACCAAACCAGATTATCTTTTAGAAGAGAAAAATTGGGAGACGAAGTGGAAAACTCGGAAACTCGGATAGATTAGTGTTGAATTTGATGAAAATGGAATGGAATGTCCACTCAACTCAATCATCTATTGAGAATAGAGTTGAGTTGTTTGATTTTTTTTATCATCAAAATCAATTTTCGTGAAGGACAAAAGTATTTGCTCGAAACGAAGTAATTTGGGGCGGGACGAAGTTCGCCGGGTCAGCTAGTGTAATAATAAAGAAATAAAGTCGATAATATAGGTCGTTACACAGCCACCTTAATGTCAAATTGAATGAAACATTATCGACTGTCATTTATTATTTACAATATTTTATGTATGTATAGTAAATTTAATAGCAATAGGAAAAGTACAAGTTTATCATTTATGAAGGTGTGCATCTCAAGGTGTGCATCTCACATATAATGCTTAAATCTAATTAATTATTTTCAGGTGATGATTCTGAACAATTTAAAGTGCATAAAAAGCAGTTGCACTTTATTTGTTTGTTAATATTTTGATGCATAATTAAATTTATTTATTTTTTTTAATAAATTTTATTTTTTTATTTAATTTAATTTATTTATTTAATTAATATAAATTAACATTTTTAAATTTATTATTTTTCACCACCATTGGGCACTTTTAAATCCCCGCGCGAGATGGGCGGCATGTCGCCGCACTGATGATCGAGAGCAGACTGATAAATAAAAAATTTATTTTGTTTTATGTTCGTTGTGTTGTGGACAAGCCGGTCGGCGATTGGTTGTTTGTATGTCATGTGACATAATTCCCAATGTGCCGATACAGGGGACACCCAATGTGTGGCGAGCTTGTGGTTGAACCGGAATAATTGTAGTGGTGCATTGGGTGAACCGCTACAAATTACAACTACCATGAGTACATCCAACTACCCTGTATTGTGAACAATTACAACTACCATGAGTATACATTTTTCAAGAAATTTGTGAAATTTAGGAAATTTCTAAATAATCTCATTAACTTTAAGAATACTAATTTCAATAAATTAAACCAATTTATTAATTTATAGATGCAAAGAAATACGTTCCAAAAATTAAGAAAAAAATCTTACGAATTTAGATAATTCAGACACCAAGAATTTTGAATTCAGCATTCAAGAATTCATTAACATTAAAAAAAATGAAAAAATTGGTTAATTTTTAAGAACTTATGGTTTCCATAATTTTTGAAAATTACAAAAAATTTAAGGATTTGATTCTAGAAAAAATTTTAAAATTTCAAAATTCCGATTATTTGAAGCATTTTCGAGATATTTAGACTTTATAGTTTTAAAAATTAAATTTTGGTTAAACTTCGGTTAAAATTTCAATAATTTAATGAACATAAGTTTCAAGAAATTGAATATCTAAAAATATCTCAATTTTGAAATTGTTTCCAACATTTCAGTACCGTGGTACGATTCACGAATTTAGAAATTTCAATTTAAATGAACCAGAATTTCTGGATATCTTAGAGGCTAAAAATTGTTTAGAATCTAATAGGGATTCATAAAATTTTATGTAGACCGATTTAATGAAATTTAACGTTAAATTTAATTTAAGGAATTTTTGCAATTCTAAAACTTATAAAATTGCAATGAATAAACTAGTTTTGTAACTGTTTTAGGAGTTTTAAGAATTTCTGGAGCTAGAAGTAATTTGAAAATTTCATCAATTTAATTAATTGTAGTTGTTTAAAGAATTTCAGCAGCTACAAAAAATCGAAGAATTTCCAAAATTTCAAGAAAAAAGATTTTCTAAATTTTTGGTAATTTAATTTTAGTATAATCAGAATTTTATGTAGTTTATGTTTAAAGTAGCAAATTTTTGTAGTACACTATGGTAATTCACCAACAGAAAAAATTCGACAAATTATAAAAACGTGAAGAAAATATCAGAATTTTTTTTAAAATTTACAAATCTGAAGCCTACATTTCATTTTTAAAAACCAAAAAGAGTTTTAAAGCTTTTAAATATTTCTTATATGGTACATTTACGAGACTAAATAATTTAATCAGCTTATAATGTTAATTTAATTAAAGATTTAAAATATTTCTAATGGTTTTAGTATTCGAAGTTACGGTAAAAACATCTTCTTACGTACTCCAAAATATCCGAAATAATGACAGGGTCCTTGTAGTTTATAAAGAAAGCAACAATAAATCGAATCTAAAATTTCTGCTTTTCTTAGTTTATTTCGTTTCAATGGTTGCCTCAGAGACAAGGTTTACCAAGGTCCCGAAACCGTCAAACTTAAAAATAATAAACATTAAGATTCTAAGAATTTGAATAAAGATTTCAAAATTGTTTAATGATTTTAGGATTTGAATTCACGGTAGAAACATCTTTTAAAGTATCTCACAATATCCGAAATTATGGCAGGGTCGTAAGGGCCATAGTAGTTTTTAAGGATAGACACAATAAACTGAATCTGAAATGTCTGCTTTTGCTGTTTTCATTTTGTTTTCAATGGTTAGTTCTGGGACAATGTTGTTTACCGAGGAATTGCTTCATTGTATATTAGCCCCCTCCCCCTCCCCACTTGCATTATTACACAAAATTTATACATGTCATACGATCCACATACATCATTAGACATTTATCAAGCCATCTCGTAAAAATAACCTAACACAGGCGTATCTCTAATTGGTATCATCTAGCGAAAAATACCGTAAAATACTCTTGATAACAACTTATCTACGATAACTCATTTTTTTGCTTTATTAACTCGAATAGAGTCCAGTGCCGGTAAAACTTAGGCGCCCAAAATTATCCAAAAGCTAACATGATTCACAACAATCTTTGGTTATAAGTGCCGCTTGTTATAATCTGTTTAAAATTATAGTGTAAACTATACTACCCTTATCAGCGCTATGGACAAAGAGATAGTAATAACTGAATATTGTTTAATTTAAAATCTAATTTGCAACTATATAAATTTATTAAATCTTTACATTCAGTTTAAATCAGATAAAATCAGGAAAATATAAATTGACAATAGACAATCCCATGTCTCAAATGTTTCATTCGATATTCCTTTTAATGTGTGTTTACACTCTACATAGTAAAGAGAATTTTAATCTAAATTTCCATTTTAATTAGACTCAAATCCGCACCAACTATGAGAAAATTTAAAATTTTATTTGGATTGTGTGGTAAAGTTAATTGTAGAAAGAGCGTAGAATCAGAGTGAGGTTCGAAATTTTGAAATCTTTGTAAAATTTTAATATTAGAATTTCCAAAAATTATAGAATTGCATGCTTTCTTAGTACTATTACTATCTGCCTCAAATGGATATTTTGATATATGTATGATTAAATTTAGAGTACTCTACGGATTATTTCAGAATCGTTGAAGAGTACCTAACTGTCCGGATCCCTCATGTTTCCTGAATTGAATGACTCCTCTTCAGAACTATCAATAGATTTTAATTTAATTCCCATTTCTGTTACTGATAATATGGTAAATATCCGAAATTTAGAAAATTAGAAACGGATGTTCTATTTTGTTGCGGAAAATGTTTGGAATTAAATGAATTGTTGATAGGAGAATATTTTTCAATTGCTTCTTCTTCTAATGCTTTAGAAATCATTTCTTTTAATGTGGAAAATCTGCATGATTTTATTAATAATTTTAGCTGATTTTGTAATTCTTCTTGGAATGATCTGAGTGCTATTTTATTTATATTGTTGATGTCTTTAATTGAGTCAATATCCGGCTCTAAAAGACAGGCCCTATTTAATTAATAGATCAATTTTTCAACTCTATTTGAACAGGTTTTCACATCCTCAAAGCGTTGTTGTTTAATACAATTTAATTCTAATTAAATCGAGTTTCCCCACAAGCTCGACTGAGTTAATCCAAAAGTTCCTTTTTGACGTGATAACGTTTTACACCGCATGTTCAGAAAACTGACCCGAAATATAGCCCTTGGTCGTAAGCAATTACTCATCAAATATAAGCACTACCTTTAATTTATCGATATGATTGCTTAGATTGGTCCTTCGGCTTTATGTGTCACGCATAATATTATCGCAATGACATCATCAGGCAGCAAAGGAACCCGCGCCGCGAACCTCTGATTTCTGCCTATTTAAATGCTTGAACCAGTGTGGCAAGAGAATAGCTCATCCGATCGGAGATCCGATGGGGTCAATTTTTGCGTAATAGTAGTGATTCATTAATTTTAAATTCAATTAATTAGTCTCCACATAAATTTTAATTAAAAATTTAAACTACAAAATAGCGATTTATAGAGATTGAGGGCACTATAGCGAGAGAACGCACATGTGCCGATGGAGAAATTTTAATGAGATATACCTAACCAGTTTGCGGTTATAGTTTTAAATTGTTAAACATTGTCGATTAATATTTAATGCTTTGAATAATTATTAAGTTTAAGGGGTTTGACTGTGTGAAAGCCCAAATAGTTTTAATCTTAATAAATTGTGTGTGTTTGGATTTTCTTTTAATTTATCATTAAGCACAAATATTTGATTTAACTGAATTTCCTTGTATAATAAAATCGCCCAACGTATATTTTTGTGTAACACACATACTCATTTTGGCTGTTGTTGTTAACCTTTAAGTAATGATATCCGGAACATCACGAATCAAAATAAAGCGAGCACGGCTTATCTCATTTAAATTGTTTGAATTATTTAATGTTCTCCTATAACCTTTTCGCCACCTCGATGACGTTTCCCGACTTTAACAGTATTAAATCTTGTCCACTTGTACTAAATTCAAATGTGGTCTCATTTTTATTCCTTGCTGACCTTGCTCCGTCAATTCTGTATCACATGTAGGTATAGATGATAAAGCCGTTAACTCTATTTACATAAAGGTAAGTAAAACTTTGCTATATGTCCTTGAAAACACGTTTTGCGCACATTTATTGAAATTCCTAAAATTACAATCTGGAGCCAAAAACCCCATAATTTTCCTTTACAATTTATCAATTCACTTGGAAAAATAGTGTTTCGGGTAGTAATCAAAAAAAAAGAAAACTGAAACAAAAACCGCTAATTACAAAAACAATTAGGTTATGAAAAATTAAAATAAAAATTTTCACGATATACACAAAATGTAAGCAAGTTGAGCAGAAATAATTTTCCTATACACATAAACATACTTAACAAAAAATTTACCAACATCAATACACCGTTTTCTCTTTTTTATATGTATCCTATTGTTCATATTCCTATACTTTGTAAGCTTTCATTATTGTTGTTTTGTTTTGGAAAAACAACAACCGTACGACGTTAAAAATGTTGACTTTCTTGAAAAATACAAAAATAAACATTTTGGAAAAAGAACGGAAAATTTTAAAGTACTTTTGGTTAGGCAAATAGGGTGGTTTAAAGTAAAACGATTCTCGTCAAAATCATCCAGTTTCTTATGTTTATAATTTAATTCCATATAGTTATAAATAAGAACAATAAAAATTACAATGAAAATGATGTAGCAGAAGGAATTCATCTTAGCTCGGGTGTGTAATAAGAGTACGTACGTGCAGAGATAATTTTTATTTCGCTACTTTGTTAATTATCCAAATGTTAGAACCATGTTTTATTCTTAATAATATTTATGTGTATGTATACATATACGCAACAACAGCAGAATAAGGCAAAACAGGGTAAAATATACAAAAGAAAATGGAAAACCTCAACGGAATTACTATGAGCAAAGCTGTTTTATCAAGCTTTCGAAATGAGTTGAATTATGCTACAATCCCACATTTTCTTTTTTTTACAATCTTGATGATATTTTTTTTCTTATTAATCTCCTCTCCGTTTCACTTTAATTCAAATTAACTTTTGTTGCTTTTTATCTACTCCTTTGCGCTAAATACTCGTACCAAAAATAAATTTTATATTATTAGTAGCAGTAGTACTTGGGTAACGGGTTCTTTGCAGCATAAGAAGAACTAAGACATAAAGAAAAAACGCAAAACCAAAAAAAAAGGGAAAATTATGTTGAATTGAAATGAACAAAAGTTTTGTTGTTGTTTCTGTTTACTTCTGTTAATGAAAAGTGAAAATTACTTGAGAAAAAATATTTTTCTCTAATTTATAAAGCACACACACAACAACTAACAAAACTACTTAAACCATTAGATTTAAAGTAATATGATGTACAAGTGTATGTTGGAGTGTATATCCTAAAATAAAGTCCCATGGGATATGGGCTTGCGGAGAGCTTTTTTTATTAAAAAATTTTTGTTGGTACATGCTTATGTGCTTTTGTAGTCATAATTTTAATAATAGTATAGGGTGATACATACTTATCACGAATGTGTTGTTATGCTGTAATTTTGTGCAATAGTTTTACAATTGTATATTATTTCTTTTATGTCACATCAGTCTAGTTCAATATATATTTTCCATCTTAGACATTGAAAGCTTATATTTAAAAGCTTTTAAAATAAATTAATGAATCCTAAATTTTATATTTCAATGAAGTTTTTCTTAAAATAAAACAAGATTAAACAACAACAACAAAATTGTATATGGATGTGTTTAAAAAAGTATACATTCGGGCGAATTAATACAAAATATTTGTCCATGAAATATGTATTATAATAATGAAATTGTATTTATTTCATGCATAAGAAAATCGATATTTCGAGATTTTCAACGATAGGCACATATGTCGGCGGCAGGCCTATATGTGTACTTTGACAATGCCAACCTATTTAAAAAGTTAAACGGGGTTTACCTAGTTATTCTTAGATTATACGAAAATTTGAAAAATTTTGTCTGATGCATGGCTAAGAAAATCGATATTTCAATGCCTGTGAAAGCTTAACAAAAAAAAATAACAAATATTTCGTATACGTATCCGTATCTATCTATATGTAGTGGTAATACAAATTATACGCCTAAATGTAGATAAATAAAACAATACATATTAGATTGTAATACAGTGCCGAGTTTTGTTCAAAAAAGACTCCAAATTAGATTTTCCTCAAATGTCCGTAGTATGAACTTGATGAAAAAATTATGAAATGGCCGGACCCTGTGGTCGGCCATATAAATAACAAGCAACATATCAAATGTTGTACGATTTTCCGCGGACGCGAAATTTGTTCAGAACAAAAATCAAAAGTCCCAAAATCAAATGGTTTTTCTCGAATATCTGTAGTAAACACTTTATGAAAAAATTATGGAATGGCTGGACCCTGGGGTCCGCCATATAAATAACAAGCAATATTTGTACCAAATGTTGTACGATTTTCCGATGACTAAATTTGTCCAACAAAAATCAACAGTCCCAAATTCAAATGGTTTTCTCGAATGTCTGTAGTAAACACTTTATGAAAAAATTATGAAATGGCCGGGCCCTGGGGTCCGCCATATAAATAGCAAGCAATATTTGCATCAAAGTCATAGAGTTGTACGATTTTCCGATGACTAAATTCGTTCAACAAAAATCAAAAGTCCCAAATTCAAATGATTTTTCTCGAATGTCCATAGTATGCACTTGATGAAAAATTAGGAAATTGCTGGGCCCTGGGGTCCGCCATATAAATAACAAGCAATATTCGTTTGTTTTTCAAAATTATTGCTAGAATAATTCTATACCAACAAAAACATGGTTTGAAACTATTCCAAACGGAATAAAAATACAAGCCATTGTTGTTGTAAAATTCTCAAAGTAATGCCGACTTACTTTGGGAATTATACAACAACGATGCCGTGTGTTTTATTCCATAAAGAATAGTATACACTGCTGAGATCGCTAACGAGTTCTATATGTATATACATAGCTTCAATGTACAGACATGCAAATATACATATAGTGTAACGTTGTGTGGCCGACTGTAATTTAAAATTATTTATGACGATGTTTTTTTCTATGTTTATAATTTCGCATACTGGTTTTCATGACTTTTCAATGAAGAATTTGGTACGTAGTATCATAAAACAAATTACTGCAATTTGAAATCATTCGATATCATACGGTGCACCGATTAAGTAGTGACTTGAAATTATAAGTATTAAATATTGGGAATATACACCCAAATTATTGGATATAACATTTTGTGATTTGAATTGCTTGTTGCCCTTAAACTTTGATGATTCGATCTCCATTTTCGTAAAGAAAAGCCTCCTTTTTCCAATTTTCTTTAAGATTCATTGCGTTGTTTAAATTTCCAGCGCAGGATAAAAAATCATTAACATAAAAATTTCTATCTCTCATCTCATCATTGGCTAATTGTTGGAGTGCACATATTGCCAAGAAAGCGGAACAATCTAGACCGAATGTCACCCTCGTTAACTGGTAATGTCAGAGGTTTTGATCAGAATTTTCTCGCCAAAAAATGGTTTCTCTTTTTCGGACCCTTTCCTCAATTTGAGCAAAAACTCTATCTGGTGGAATGCACGAATGGCCTGGCACTGGAAAAACCAACTCAATATTTAACACGTTTCGTGGAGCTTTTATGAGCAACCAGTATCCACACATTCCAAACATACCAGAGTTTTTATTTTGTCCGCCACATCCATCGGCCGCTAAACGAACTGTATTTATTTCGTTTAACTCTGCGAAGCACCATTTATGGTACACCGCATACGCAATTTCGTTTGCTCCTTTAGAATGGCAATACTCGGTCCAAATAATATAAAAATACATTATTTGGGGATAACGATGAGTACCCGTTTCCAACAATCATTACAAATAAATATAAATAAAGCTGACGGCTGTAGTATGCGCAGCTTGATCTGAGACTTTAGGCAAAACCATATTATTTTGACAATTAACTTGTCGAGCTGATTGTTGGTGTCGCTTGCGCCTATATAGAGGAAACATAATTCTAAGTACTCAAACTCATCACCATCATCTTTATGATAATAAAAGTTTATGTAAATTAATGTCTCAAGTGACTTTTTGGATTACTTATTGACAATGAACGCATTAAAATTTCAATTGTAACTCCACAATAAATCAACGTACCAATGGTTTCTGTATATTATCGTTCCCCTCTTACCCTAAAAACAAAATAAAAATTATTTCATCTTGTTTTTATCGTATTTTGCGTTCGATGGATCTGTTGTTCTTGTTGTTGTCATTTTATTCGCTTAATATTACAATGAATTGAAAACGTGACAAGATTTGTATTTACGATTTTACCGAACAAAAATTTATCGAATTTTTTATTTAGTGTGTGTAGGGCACAATTTTTTTGTTTTGAAACGTACGAATTCGTATATTTTTATATACAGATTTAGATAAGAAACACGAATCTCTTGCCATGAAAAGAGATTTTTCATAATTTTTCTGCTTGTGATAAGGATAACAATTTTTTTTTGTTTTTAAACATGTGTATGGGATGTATAGTAGTCAGAGAGAAAACGAAAAGTTTTCCAATTTTTCATTTAAATCCTAACGAGATAATCAACTTTCTGTTTTTTTTTTGTAGTGCTTTTACAGATTAATGCGAAATATGAGTGGTTCATTATTTTTAATAATGTAAAGATTTTTAATGAATGTTCTCTTCAAAAAGCTTAAGATAAATGCGAAGTAACACATTTTTGAGATTTAATTGAACGAAGTAATAACCTTCATACGTTTTTTTTGGGTCAATATCCATTCATATATTTTATTAGACCATACCTATAAACGTACACAAAAAAAAATTGGATTATCCGCATAAGAGCGAAAGTAGTAAAAATATGAGAAATCAATAAAACGATAAGAACCCCACGAGCACAAAATTTTCCGTAAATTTATAAAATTTTTCATTTTTTTAATAGGAATAGAAACTGTACCAGGAGTAGGATGGTATAAACAAAAAACTTTAAGAAAATATTTAAATAAAAATTAATCGAGTGGAAACGTTGTAATGGCTGTTAAGGATTATTTAGTAATGAAGTTTTATCTTGTTAGTACATGGGAAATGACAAAATAATTTTGTTTTAATTTTTTTTTTTGGTTTTTAGGTTTGGTAACATTATTGTGCACCCTTTCGAGATGAATACAATTAATTACGCTTAGCTTTAAGGTAAATGAAAAATTATTATCAAATTAGTATCGACTTGCTTACACAAAATTCGAGTATCTGATATTCCGCAAAATCAGCCAACTAAATAAATGAGAAACACCCTTTCAGGGGCTAGTTTTGAAGAATAATTTTAAGATCCGTCGCTTTGTGTAAAATTTTTCACATATACTGAATCACCAGGTTTGAAATTTCGTATTCGAGATCGTAAATTGTAGTATTTAGCACTATTTTCGTGAGACTTTCTCAAATTAACAATATAGCATTACGAAGCACAATGCTTAATTTGTTGGTATTATTATTAATGGAGAAATATCCATCTTCGGTAAAACCAAGAAATTTATAGAGTTCATACTCATTTGGATATGGTCCCAGGAAATCGAAATAAACAAATTGGAATGGTCTGAAAATCTCCTGAAGCGAACTCATCAATCGTCTTGTGATGTAGTTCACAGGCTTTCAGGTTTTACACGTTCAATCCAATAAAATTTACGCTGTAAACGTTCGAAAGTTTTAGCGATTCCTAAATGCGCTGAGGTAGGATCACCGTGAGCTCTTTTTATTAAGTTCGCACTCATAGGAGTAGGAACAATTATGTTCCAATCCAGGAAAAATATTTTGTGCCCCACGCCAATGGATTATTTTAAGATCATTGGGTTGCCGAACCGTTCCACCCAGAAGCGGAAATTTCTGCCTTCTGTTGATTCTGTGTTTAGCTTGTATGCGATGATCCGATACGCGAGTTCGAATCTTTCTTCGTTAGACTTCACACAATAGTCTCGTTTAAACATCTCACATAGGCGTTTTGGGTTTTCGGGAGAACCATGGATGAAGATCTGTATGAACAACAAACATTCCTGCAAACCTTCAATCCACTGTATACGACACGAGTCCATGGGAAAGACAGGCTTGCTTGCATGTCGCATATTGAGTGTTGTTAAACATTAAAAGATGATTGAAACTTTTAGTATTCTTAACGTGATACAATAACAGTTGCATGTCATAGAGTTCCGGTTGGGCGGCGAAATTTACATTATTGGTTCTGCCAATGGCGCGTAGACGACGTTTTCTAGGCACCCATTTATAATGTTCTGGTATCTGCTAATAATAATGGTAAACTATTTCCGAAAATCTATTTAAACGACAGTCTTCTTGTTCTTCTAGTATCAACGCTTGATTATGTAGGAAATAGGCGCCTAATATTAAATTCTTCTGTCCGATGCCTCCCAAATCTTCATGTACTTGGTCTATTTTTGTGATTCTGTATTAAATATATCTATATTGGCAGTGTTAGCACTATTTTACACAATTATCTTAAGCTGTCAAAAGTTAGTGTAAGATGGGTTCCCCGAATGTTGACTATGGAACATATAAAATATCGAGTGGAAACTTCTAAGGTAATATTAGAAATGTGTGAAGGCGATCCGGTTAAATTTTTAAACAAGATAGTCATCGGTGATGAAACGTGGATTCATCACTATTATCCAGAGTCAAAACAGGACTCCATGCAATGGATAGCGCAGGGAAATCCACCACCGAAAAAGTTTAAGGTTCAACCATCTGCCGGTAAGATAATGGCAAACATTTTTTGGGATGCTGATGAAATTTTGATGATTGATTACTTACCTCATAAGACCACAATAACAGGGCTTACTTATTATGTTGGGCGTTTGCCTAAATTGAAAAATTCTATCAGGGAAAAACGACGAGGTCAAATCAAGCAAAAAATATTAAATATTAGGCGACCGTCCTGTCGTATGGTTTAAAAGCAATACATTTTATTTTGTTCTCTCTACCTCTACGTATTTTTATTATTAGTGTCACAAGTCGGTAGATTTACGTTAACAATAATTTAAATATGAATTTAAAATACAAAAATGATTTTCGGTTCATATTTCGGATTTCAAGTCAGCCAGACGTATATTTTGATAAGTTTCTTCTGAGTTTTTTTTTTTTTTTGTAATTTATTCAATTTTTTAATACTGCCGCTCAAAATGGGAACATACATCAACCGTGGATCACTGTTGTATCGTTTGGAGAGAATCAAAACTCAAAGTAGGTGATGATGATTTGCAGGAAATAATGTCTAAATGTTCATCAACCCAAAAATCAATATTTCCTGAAATCAGGCCCTTTACTGCCTGAATTATACGGACGGGGCTATTACACCTATAACTATACATTACTCTTCCTGCATAATCTGCTATGAATGAGCTTTAGCTCAAAGTTGATTGTGTAAGTGGGATTAGGATACATTTTTGTAACAAGTCACGTAATTAAATAAATAAACAAGCAGTAAGAGATTGCAAGTTCTAAGAAATACCGCATCCACCATACAGTCGAGATCTGGCCCCAAATGATTATTTCCTTTTTACACATTTGAAAAGAAAAATTAAGGGGGCTAAGACTTTCAAATGACAGTAAGGTAATGTCCGCTGTAGAAGAATATTTTGAAGAACAGGAGGAATCATTTTGTTTGATGGTTTGTACAAATTAAGTGATAAACGTAATAAGTGCGTTAGCGTGGGTGGAAATTATATTGAAAATTAAAAATATATTTGAATAAAATTTACCGTTACTCCCCTCGTAGTATTGAACTCTCCTCGTAAACAGAAAAATGTTTAACCATATTCAACTTTTAGAGCTGAGCTCGGTGGCCAGGGACTTTTTAATAAATCAATAAATAATTTCAAAACTTCCCTACGAAATGTAATTAATTAAAATTAGTTGTAATTTCCTTGTATGTATTGTACGATATTTTAATCATCGTGATCCAGATTGTAAATGGAGCTTTGCTCTGTTTTCTGTCTGAGTTATACATAAAATAAAATGAAGACCAATAAAAATTGGAAATCTTTACCATCTCAAAATATAAAAAGCCAGTAATATTCTGGGAAACTGTAAATTGTATCAGTATTATACTATATAATTGCCTTGTTAGCCAACTAACTGATGAAAATATTTCAGTGACTTTCTAAATTTTTTTTACCAACCAGTTTCGTCCCATTTACTGTCATAAAGCACATATTTTCAATGTTAAGATTAATCGAGCATAGTTAACCAAAACCACAATTATTTTTATTTACAAGAATCTTTAGGCAAAAAAATTAATAATTAATTATAAGCGGAATTGAAGGATACATATGTATCAGCTATATAATTTATAAAGATATTTCATAAGCTCCTACAAAAAAAACCAAACTTGTAACAAAATTCAAAAATTCTAAATCATCATAATTTACTGGAATTGAAACAGATGGTAAAAATATTAATAAAAAAAAACAACTTAACTTTAACGATTTGCATCAGACCGGGTTTAATGATTCAAAATAATTAATGCTTAAAGCTCACCGTACTTACAACTTTTTAATCGATTTTTCTGACACCAAATAAACTTTTACCAGAAAATAAAAAATTTTAATGATTATTTAAACGGCATGAAAGTTGAATGGAATTCCAAAAAATCCAAATCAAAAAAAAATATTCAACTTAAAAGCTCTATAATATTGATGATGTTAAAGCTTTGAAATGTTTCAATAATAAAAGATTTATGCCATCGATATATTTTGAAGAACCTATTCTACGAAATCGGCAAACAAAAACAAAAATGGAGAAAAATCAACATGTTGAAAGCTTTCTCTATATAAGTTTTGTTTTGACATACATACATACATAAATGATTTTTATGTTTTATGTGATGTGTCTTTTTTATTCTAAACTAGTAGGATGAATCGTATATACGGAATGAACAATGCCGTGCTACATACATATAAGAGGAAAATGTTAAAATTGTCTTCTTTCCATTTTATGTTGTTTAAATTGTCGCTGTTGTTGTTTTATACTGTATTGTTAAAATTTTATTTACTTTATACATTTCTTTATTTATTTAATTTTATTTTTTTTTATTCATCTCCAGTTATGCTAAAAAGTTTTCAATTTTCATGTTTCTTTATCCAAAAAAAAAAAGCTCGATTTTTTTTTTGTACTTTAAACATAAAGTTTATATAACAATAAATATACAAGAATAAAAAAAAAATATTTGTGTAGGTACGTGAAAGAGATGTGTTGTATATCTGTACAAAAAAAGAGCTCAAAGTTAAAGTATTTCTGGATTGAATATTTTTATAAATTTTTATATTTCCTGGAATTTAGGATATTTTTGTACTTTGACCTAAGGGGGGAATACGATAACACACATATTCGTATAACTATACACGAATTTTTGTTGAATAAAATTTAATTTGTTTATGTAACACGCACCCTTATACATTATGTATGTGGTGTATAAAAAAAAGCATACAAATTGATTTCAATTTTGGTTTCAAATTAAATTTTCGAATACGTATGTACGTAGGTATGTGACATATACAAAATAACAACAAAAAAACACCAAATAATCATTTATATGGCGTGACACACTTTACATTATGTACAACATACCCACACAGCATATTTACAATAACACCAATTTTTATTCTAACCTCAAAATGTTATTAATAAAAATAAAAAAATTTCGAAAATTGTATTACATTTTTTTGGAGGAGGAATGGAATCACGAATTTTTAATAAATTTTTTGTTTTCGAAATTTTTATTGTTATAGACACCATTTTCATTCATATACTTGGGTAATCGTACTATTTTCGAATGTACGAGGAGAAATCACGTAATGGTACCATTTGGTGTTAAAGAACAATAATGGCAAAATAAAATTTGAATATATTTACTGAGTTACCCAGGTGAGTAAATATTTCGCTGTTTCAGATTTTTGGTTTTATATATTCTCAAAATTGATATGTTATTATCGGTTTAAGAGTGTAAATGAGGTAATTGAATGGTAAACTGAGGATTTATAAATTTGTTGAGAAAATGTAAAGAATTTTTTTTATAAATACTGGTTGAATGGCGCCGGAAAGTGTACCTTTGTGCCTTGTGTCACATATCAGAAAATTAACAAATCAAAATTATCTACATAACTATTTTAGCAAAATGGGCTGGCTCTCAGTTAAATTTGATGAAGGAAGTTAACCGTGCCGCCAAATTGACATATTTGTTATTCCTAATAATTAATCATAAGTTTGAATATTTTTTAGAAGTCGTGCACAACAAACACAACCTACTTTCAAGCAAGTAACGTAAATTACAACGCAATTTAATCCGGTTTGATGTTGATACACTATACAATTTGAAACTATGGACATAGTCGATGCATACAAATGTTCACCGTATGTTATTCAACTGCGCATTAACCTTCACTCACTTACTAGCACAGAGGACGAATAATAAAATTAATAAGTGCGTGAGCTTCTTATTTGCTTGAAGCTGTACGACATTCTCTCATATCTTAGTTAGGTTCAATTCGACAAATAAGTATATCGATAATCTCGAATATTCTCTATTGTTCTCTATTATTATATTTTCAAACCTCCCTAGAATTCGAATAGATATCTCAAAACATTCAAAGCTACAAGGAGATGAGCTACCTATATTCAATAAGCATCGAATATATTGTATAATAAATCAATATGTGATTAATAAACAATATTTAGTAATCCCTCTGTTAGGTGTCCGCTAAGTTTTCCAGAATTATAATGTCAACTCAATCCGGCTTATTAATATCGAGCCATATCGATGTGCCACATGGTCTGTTATAAGCTTTAAAATATTTCTTTTACCAAAACCCTACTAACTATCAGATATTTATTTACATTTCTCATGATAGGTAGTTAGTCAGGTTATAGTTAATTATAATCTCTTTAACTTAAGACAATATTAACACTAAAGCTATATAGACAGATACTTGGTTGGATCTGATTTTATTTCCTTTATTGGTACTGCATAGATTTTTCTAGTGTTTCATATAGAGATGGACCAGCTTATATCGAAAGTAGGGCATCCAATATTTGGCCTAAAAGTAATTCCGGAATTTTCGAATTTAAATATTCTCGATTCCGGAATTCCGAAATTTATTTTATTTTGTTTAAAATATTAGATATTTTTATAAAGGACTTAGAAATATAGAATTTATAAAGTTTATAGAATTTGAAATTCTGAATTTTTTTAATTCTTTAAACGCAATAAATTATATCAATAAATTCTACAAATTCTATAAAGTTTAAAAATCCAATAAGTTTCTTAAATTAAATCAATTCTATCCTTCCTTCAAACGTCTTAATACATCTATAAACTCTTTAAATTTTTAAATTTTATGAATTTTATAAATTCCATAAAATCTACAAATTCTATGAAGTTTATAAATTTTATCAATAATACAAATTCTTTAAATTTTTTAGATTCTATGTGTTCTATTAATTGTTTCAAGTGTGTCTGTTTTATAAATTCTACAAACTCAAATTTGACTTATTTACATTCTACATGTTTCTAAAAAATTTTCAATTTTTATAAATTTTATAAATGGATAATTTGAATGCGTGGATCACCACAAACTCAATAAATTCACTCAGTTCTATAAATTCAGTAAATTCTGTAAATTTTAATATAAGTTTTAATATGTCTATATACTCTATAAATTTTTAAATTTTATAAATTTTATAAATTCTATAAAATCTACAAATTCTATAAATTTTATCAATAATATAAATTCTTTAAATTTTGTAGATTTTTTGTGATCTATTAATTGTTTCAAGTGGGTCTGACTTATAAATTCTACAAACTCGAATTTTATTTGTTTTATAAATACAAAAATTTGAAAAATACTGTAAACTTGAATAATTCTGTAAATTAAATTATTTCGTTAAAAATATATAAGTTCTATATATTGTATGAATAAAGTTTAAAAATTAATCAAGTGCTTTAAATTCTACAATACTTTTTCTTTCTTATAAATGCTGTAAATTCGACAAATTATTTAAATTTTATTAATTCTCTAAATTCTACAAAGTTATAATGTTATAAATTCTAATACATATATTTATAAACTCTATACATTTTAAGAATTTGTTAAATAAATTCAAATAATCCTATAAATTACATAAACTGCACAAATATTACAAATTTTTTAAATTTTATAGATTCAATGGGTTCTAGGAATTGTTTCAAGTTTATCAGTTCTAAACATTCAATACACCCAAATTTTACTTGTTCTAAAAATGCCATAATTTTTATAAATTCTATGAATTTTATAAATTCAAAAAATTCGATAAATCCTTTAAACTTTAATAATTCTATAAATTCAATAATTTCTATAAATTTTATAAATGTAATAAATTCTATGAATACTTCTATAAATCATATGCATAAAGTTTTAAAATTCAGTAAGTTCTTTACATTCTACAAAGCTCATAAATTCTTAAATTCTTATAAATTCTTGAATTTTAAAAATCCAATAAACTTTGTAAATGTTTAGTCTGTAAGTATGATAAATTCGAATATGATTTTAGAACCCTCTAGAAAACTTGACGCATCGAGGCTTGTGTCATTTAGGCTAGAATTTTGATGGCGATATTTCCAGCTGCTAAATACGCTCTTTTAGCCTTGTAGGGCACTATCATCGTTCCAAAATTAGAGTCCTTTTCGAAACGCAAAACCGTTTATCACGGTTTTTGATATTTTTCAGCTAATGAAGTAACAAAATTAAATGTTTTCTGAATTTGTTTCTTTGTCGGACTCGTTTCATTGTCGCTTTATACAGTGATTTATAGTTATTATGTACTAAATACCTTTTTTCAGATTATAAACTAAGAAAAAACACAACACATACATGGCAGGTGTATTTTAGAGACGAATTAAATTAAATTTGTAAATGCATCAGGTAGTTTTCAGGAACGAGCATTTACTGTTCCGTAATCCATTTATTAGGTATCATATCATGGTGAACGGAAAAAACAAATACTCTAAAACTTCCAAAAGTAGCCCTCTATATTTTGACCAGCTTCCTAAATTGACCACTCTTTGCCACTCTCTGAAATATTACATATAATTTTTTGGTACATACAATTGAAGGAAATTTTTCTTTTTAGCTTGATTTTGAATTTTCAAATTTTTATGTTGTTCTATTCCTTAAGCTAACCACCTCCGTAGATTGAGTACTATTTCTGGATCCTTTGAATAATGACTTTAGAGAAGCTTCCCTGTATATACATGGGGGAGAGTTTCCGGTTGTGGGCACAGTTTTATTTTTGACCTCATAATTATCTTTTAAGTCCGATTATGGGCACCCTTCGAGAATTCGCTGAAAATGGGAATAGTTTAAGGAAAACGCAACTAATTTGAAAGAATTTCGAGGTTTATTAATTTTAATGGCCTTCAGTGGCAAACATAACAAAAAAAGGCTTTTTAAAAAATTATTCAACTTCAGTCAACTTCGATGGTAGAGGCTTCAAACAGATGAAGTAAAGTCAATATCATCATCAGATAATGTAGAGTTTTTTTTAAAGCGCTTGGCCGACGGGTTGCCTTCTTTTTTTACGATTCTTTGGGGGGGAGGGGAAACGAACGGCTTTAATTAAAAAAAGAAGGTAACTACAACCGGTTACATTTAAGTACCTACAACCGAAAATCACGACCATTCTCGGAGTAACCAAGCAAATGTGATGAGTCATGATTTTGATATAAATCGATGTGGCATCCTAAATCACAACGAAAATACATAGACATATCGATACCACTCACCTGTTTGAGATTATTCACTTTTATTTATCGCACTTTTAAAACATTGGAAAATTACTATTGAGTTGATTTTTACGGACTTTTTTTTTAATGTGATCGCAGCAAATGAACAAGCTCGTCCAGTCACTTCGATATTAGCTAGGAAACTATGTGTTCTATCAAAATACAAGTACGACAACAGTCAGATCAGCCATAGTTGCATTCTGTCAAAAGTTATGCAGGGGTGCTCACAACCAAAGAGTGCCCACAACCGGATACTCTCCCCTATTTTTTTAGTATCTAAAAGAGAGACTATAATTGCACAAAATTATGTGAATTTATTTAATTTACTGTGAAAAATAGAAATTCTTTAATTCCGGAATAATCGAAACCAAATTATCGGCCGGTATTCCGGAATACCGGAATTTCTAGTTCCGGAATTGGATGCCCTACTCGAAAGAGAAAAAGCCACGTGGTTTTGCTTCTGAACTATGACGGCTAAGGGAGGGGGGGGGGGGCTATCATGTAACGTTGATTTGTAATAATTATTTCTTTAAGCAATACCGCCAAACCCTTATCTATATGCCTCTTTGTATAAATTCTGGTATTTATTGCCTTTATGAATAACAAAGGTTTAATTATTACTTGCTTCCATCGGCATACTATTGCTTATATCTTAATCCATTTTAATTTATTTGGAGGCGTCTGGTTGTAAGCCGTGCCATAAAGGCACTACCCTATTAAATAGTGTTCCTAAGACGACAGGAAGGTGAGTTCTCATACGCCACAGAAATTAGCCCTGACAGTTGGAATATATTTTTTAATCATATACCCTCTGCAGTAATCACAGTTGTCACATCGCCGGAACCAGTCTTTCAGCAGCGGTATTTTTGGAGCATGATAGAATTTTGAAATTCAACTGTTTGTTCCAACAACCCTAAACAAGTCTCATTTTATATGAACTTTTAATTGGCAAAAAGGTCCTTTATTAAACTCTTTTTTACCTCAATATGAATGAGATTAGTTTACAAACACCTTACTTGGATTGTTCTAAATTGCACGGAGTAGTATCTTCTCCGCATTGTGTTAATTATGTCAAATATAGGTTAAGCATTCTTACTGTACTTCTTAAAAGGATTACATTTTTGGTTTCAACATCGATTTTGAATAGTCTTGTTGACAAACAAATTTGGCTAGATATTACTCCTTTCGTTGATTGGACTCGAATGCGTGGAACCAACACAATTACCAATGTTAGTTTCCTAATATGTTTTAGGCATTTATTTTCCTTGCACATATTTTTTTTTACACAACAAAGGGAATTTTTGAGGCTTTCAATATAATCTATAATATGAAAAAATCATATTTGCTTATTATTAGAATATTGGCCCAAATCATTAGCCAGCTAAATTCTTCCTAAACAATTACGTTCCCTTCTCCGAGCTTTACAGTCTTAATAAGCGTAATTGTATCAGGGATCCAAATATTTATTTCTCGCGTAGCTCACATAAACCTTGTCGCCCCACCTAACTAACCTAAACTAGAATTAGTCGCTCCGGAGGACTTTTTTTCAAATCGCAAGTGGTTTGTTTTATTTAACGAATTTTATCCTTCATTTTAGCTTTTGTATGGGAATAATTCGCTTTTCCCGTGATATACAATCACGCAGCCATAATTAGAATTTTGTTGTTTATGTTGCCGGTATAAAATTTTTGTCTTCATGTAATTTACGGGCCCCTAAAATTCACGGGCCCTAGTTTGCTTATGCATTCATCTGCCTCTATATGTGAGTAAAGTGTGTAAACCAAGTGTTTTATTTTATAATGGATGTGATTAATTGAACATTTAAAATTACCTATTCGTAGGCTGGAGGTGGCACCCGTTGGTCGCTAAAATAGTTAACTCATAAAATCAGTGAACCTGTTTATCGTTAGTTCCTCACCGAATATCATATCGATACGAAACATTGTTATTCTAACCATTAACATCAAAATGGTGGATATCCAGTCTAAAATCCAAAAAGGTTTTTCGCTTACGGGAACGGTAATAGTTATAAAGAAATGGGTCAGTAAACTATTACAACAGACGAATTCTAAAGAAATGCAAGCTGTAGACCGCGAACAAATAGAAACACGTGTCTAGAATACAATAAACGAGGACTTCATGGATGATGGCGAAATATTTGGATGCAGTTTTATTGAAATGCATTTTTATAAAATTGGAGTATCTTATTCACCAAATTGAACGCCTACTCAATTATGAACAAGCTCCAATAATGGTAAAGAGGATATATTCTGCGGTATTACAATGGACCGTCAAAGGTCTAAGTGTGGCTAAGTAGCCACTCCAACTTAACCAAACCTAACCTACAATAGTTTAGCAATAAAATACATTTAAATAAATTACATTAATTGTTGATACCTAAATCAAGATAGTGCTTGTGGTTACAATTTTTTTCCTTTTATACTATCTTTTGCTTAGATATCGAGGTTTAGAGTTGCTCATCCGAAAGAAAGAAATTTATTCCGGCTGCTTTCAGCGATTGTCCTTGCGCCTTATTGATAACAAGCCAAAGTTGAACTGGAAACTTTTTTCGTTTGAACTCGTTAATAATATCAGACAATTTTAATGGTATCCTTGGGATTGACATTCTCCTTTTTTAATAAACTCCTTTAGATCCAGGTGGCTGACCCTTCCCATACGTGTATACAATTAATTTCATTTAACCATTTATCTAAACTCAGTTTCGTACATTTTATTTAAAAAAAAAATCGAAATTTTAGAAAACAATTATTTGGCGGCACCTCCATTGGCTGAACTCCTTAAAAAATACGACGAAAACCTGCTTATTTTGGTATGAACCCCTACGAATTTTGTGTGAGTTTTTCTATAATAGAAAATTACTGGAAAAGTGTGTATTGTGCCTCATTAGACCATGCCTAGTCTTATAGATTGTTAAGATATAGTGATATTCAACTTAATGAAACAGGAAGAATTTTTTCATTATAGAGTTTTAGTAGCAGTCAAAACCGGTAAATTCCTTACCGATGTTAACCCTTCGTTTTGACAAATTTAAATGTCATTCAAATGAGTATTGGTAGAGGAACCAAAGATTATCGGTGATAAGGTTGTGTTAACCATATCTTTAACCTGCGGAATGGCTGTACGCGTACTCTGCCTGGTCGGCGATGGTTTCAATACTCCAAAAGTTGCCTTGTTTTGTGGATTTGTACTTTAGCAATGATTTTACTTTTAAAAACTGTAAACGTAGTTTTGGGAAGCTAAATCCGATAAAATTATTTTACATTTGGAAATACCAATTTTTTTTTTTTTTTCAATAAACAAAATTGTTAAATCTGTTAGTTTGCAAAAATCTTAGATAATTTAGTCACTGAATCTGAAGCAAAGTAACTTTATTGATTCAACTTATTTCCCAGTAATTCGTTCAAGCAATACTGTAGTTTGCCATTTTCTCAATATTGCGTCAAAACTCATTTTTACAATGAAACATTGCAACATTTGGATTATGCAACATTCACAGTGTTTGATGAGGTACCCGATCACTAATTTGTAAACTTATGAGTTTCTGAATATGTTTGAACTTGCGATTACCCATAATTTTTTTTTTTTTTTTGGGTATCGTCAATATTGGTCGTATACATTCCAAATAGGGCTTGTCCGTTCCCGGACCTTTTACATTCCTGGGAAACAGGATTGTGATTTTGTGAATCCCGGGATTTCCCAGGATTCAAACTATTAAATTTTAGGTCGAGAAATGCAAAGGAAACAAACTAAGTAAGATTCAAAATAGTTTTAAAAAAATGTTATATACTGATTTAATCAGCAGACTCCATTCTCTCATAGTTCCAACAGTTAATGGAGCTGAATGCGCCCAACGACGATTTAATTTTCGTTAGGAGCCCACCCGCTAATGGAAAGTTTCTCTCATTTTCGGTGGATGTCGGCTAGATAGTAAAGCGGGTCGTTTTTAAATTTGGCTGTTTTTCCAATTTTGGCTTAAACCTGGCACCTTATTTTTCCTTGTACGATATCTCTGTCATCGAATAGCCGATATAAAAATCGAGCCCTTTCTTAGTTTCATTTGAGCCAGAATTGTAATTCTGGAGACCTCAAAAAATAGGTCTTGAGATTAAATTAATTTTGGATTTAGAAAAAAGTCTTGAAACTGCTAATTTAGTTTGTAGCTGAAAAGATAGGCCCTTACTTAATTTAGGTATCGGAACTTTGTTGATATCTAATCTTCAATTGTTCAACTAATATTAGAATTTTACTCACAAATCATGAAAGATATATAATGAACAACAAAGGCAATTATACATCTAATTGCTCACTTTTATTAATCTTGATATACACATATTACAATATTTAAATTGGCGACATCAAGAAAAATAGTTGTTCATTTATTTTAATAGACTGAATAGTGTGGTATACTCATTCACTAAAAGTTCACAGTAAAATGCAATTACTTCAAATAAAAACAATTATTAAGCAAAAAAACTGTCAATTTAGGACCCTGTTTTTCAGCTAATTTTTTAAAACGGTTTAAACCTTTGTAACCTAATTAGCTTAAGCAGAGTAGTGGTAAACTCGTTCTGAATGGTAACGAATTATTAAATCAAAGTAGCTCATTTTTTTTTATACTTTTAATTGTACTAGGTTAAGTCAAGAAAAGTAAAACAAGCTGTACTTATTATCAGAAATTTACTTTCGAGAGTTGCTCAATTATTATGTGTGAAACATTTATTGAGGTTAAACGACCTTTGTCTTGAATTTTGTTAACAACTATGATTACCTATTTAGCACACTAATTTTAGAGGCTAAAATTAATTGCTCTGTTTCCAAAATTGCTAAAAAAATTATGAAGAATTGTGTTGAACAATTTTTAGGTTATTTATTGAAATTAAACCCTGGCGGATAACTCATTTTATTGAATGGTATCCAAATTCATAATGTTACTCAAAATAATGAAGGAGGTCACATGCAGAATATATTGCTCAGTTCGTACTTTCAAATTTTTTTTTATAAGTAGTTAGTTTAAACCGAAATCTGCAATGTTCGAAGTGCTTAACACCAAACTGTTGAAAATGTTCATTTATCTATTTATATTACTCCAATTTAAGGTGCATTTGTTCTAAATTGCTGATAATTTCGAGCAAGTAACTTAGTAATGCATGTTTTACAGGTTGCTCATTTTTTAAATATGTTGTTCAGCTTTCTATTTTGATATCTTCCACACCAAACAAAATTCTATGTTTACTAAACAATTTTTACTAATTAAAACTATGCAGCTCATATAGTTGCTGGCTGCATAATTTTGTATTGAATATCAAACTGGATAAGCTCTCTTAAGAACTGCTTTAAATTATCGAAAACCTACACAACAGTAGCTCAATTTCGTAAACTGAAAACCCATACACATACAATTTTTTTTAAGGCTCAGCTGGACAGATAAAATGCACTTAACATCATTTAAGAATAACACAACAGGTTTTGCTAAGCCAAATGTCGCCTTAGGACTACGTGCTTGTTGCTCAATTTTAAGATTTTTGACATCCGAATTAATAAAAATAACAATATAGAACATAATAAGGACGGCCAAGGCGCGATAGTTATGCCTAAACTTAAACCATAGAAAATCACAATAAAGATCTCATTTGACTAAAAGCACAAAAAATAAATAAAAAATTTCCATTCAAATGTTATCGGTATATTGCATATACGTATTATATTTCGCACTATCCGTGCAATAAAACGATAACTCAAAAACATAGGTTTTCAGGAGAAGGCTTTGAAGTTTGAAATTATGAAGGAATCCCATGTAAAAATGTTTCATTAAAGTTGAATTACTTGTGCAGGAGGACCTGAAGGAAAACACTGGTTAGACAGGACGATAGAGCACCTTGCACAGATTTCAAAAGTGCAATCATGCAATAACGCGATAAGTAGTAGTTATCGTTTTATTGCACGGTAGTGCGTTGCAATGGGTTCTAAAATCATTGCCTTATAAAATAGACAACACAACGATAACATTGGAATTATCAGAACTTTTGTTTTTTTCCTTTAGTTATAATGAAATGAGAGATCTAGTATGAATGTCTGTGGTTTAATGGTGCAGCGTGCGGTGCAGGTCATAGGAAATTTAGTTAAAACTAACAAATTGATTGTTTGGCTTTACTATAGACATATTAGTACGAGTAGTAATGACATTCACAGTATTTTCGATTTGGCAGATCATAAAAATACCAATCACTTCATCATAATCCGTTGAAAATAGTTAATTTAACTAGATTTATTAGTTTTGCTCAAAATTCTTATTCCTATTAATCGACTTATTTTACCGCATAATCTGGGCTTTCAAAGTTTTATTATTCTCAAAAGTCTTCATTAGGTAGGTGTGGTGGTATTGTACTTTTATTATCTTTTTGACTGATCTGATCTGAACACTAATTTTTAATGGGGTAATAAATCAGTAGCTCAATTTTTTAAATTAAAAATTCGTCGCTAAATACACTGTGATAGTTTGGTTTAATTCTATAGATAGACTATAAACATTCCAGCTTCTTCTTTTGACTGAAATTCTATTATTTTTGCTTACTTTCAAATGGCCCTACCATAAACAGGCCATTCCGTAGTTTGAGCTCATTCCAAATACATCATCCATAGTTTCCTTTTTTCCCCAACTTTCGATCTTGGATTCTAGTGTTTTTTTTAACTATAGAATTGTCTGGTTCAATAAACTACTGGAAGTCGTGTGACCTTCATATTTTAATCAAATTGAGTAGCTTCTTTAGCTGATTTCTGAACCTCTCAGATGTGTGTCAAATTAGATGCGTTACACTTAAAAAATTTTAGCTACACGAACATCTCTGTTTCAGAGAAGTTGGTTGCGGATGCCGTTGATGTTTGTTTTGCAATATTTTTGTTAGTTTGAAAATCTATATCTGGAGTGAATCATATATGTTATAGCTATTTTTGAATCTAGCATAGTTCCCAATATTTAGTTTTACGTTAAAAAATTAAATTGCCAACATTAATTTAATTTGTGTCTACATTTTTTTACTAAAATTTTGTTTAGCTATTAATGAAGCTTTGTAGCAAAATATTTTTAATCAGCATGGACTTTTAAACTTATTCACTAACCCATGCATTTTTAATTTATTTTTTCAGGTATGTTGGATCACTCTTTTGTCAAAATGCATAAATAAGTTATTCTTATACATTGAAAAACTTGTCGCTTGGTAAGTAAGAACTTGTATGGAGGCAACGAAAAATAAACAACTTTTGTAATTCAAGAATATGTCTTTATAAAATGAAAGATAAATAATTTAATATTACGCTTATATCAAAGCACCACTTGGGATTATTCATGTCGCACCATGCAACATAAAGTCTTGCTATAACGTAGGCTCATAAAAATTACATCGCTTAATTCGACAAACGCGCACAACATTTTTATTTTATTAATAAATAACCGTCTATTTAACTTTGAAAAATATGCAAGTTATCCCCTCTGGTAATTTTGTCATGAAATATATTTTAAATCACTGACAATAAATTAAATTTACTGGAAAAATAAAAGTAGGTACCTAGAAAATATAAAGTTGATTTCACATCAACCTTGTCCAATATAGAAGAAGTAATTCACCTCTCAGGCGCGTCTTATGTATTCGTACACCAAATTTAATAATAAATTCTCAAAAAATTTCTTATTTTGTATTTTTAATCTAATTTATTGTTATTTATGTTACTTTATATAAAACAGAATCCTGTATCCCAGCCGTGTGATAAAATAAGATATAAGCACATAATATAATAGCGACTCTCAGGTGATAAAGCAACACATACACAGATACGATTTTATCTGCCAAAATTTATTTTTTTGGTCCGTTACGCTGTATTATGTACGCTGTTTCTAAGAAACGGTATTAAAGGTCGTGTGAAGAGATCATGAACTTACAATGTATGTACTATATGTCATATAATTATTAACCCAGACAATAAGAGTCGTATATATAAGGAGCTTTTGTCTGCAAATCAAACAAAAGCTTCATTGTATTTTAAATTCTGAGTATACTGATTCACAGAGTCACATCTAACAGTTTATTTTAATTCAATATTTTAGGTTCATTCATTTTATCAATAATACATACAATGTGAAACTTAACATGATAAAAGCTTTTATTTTATACTGTTATTTGTCGCCTTGTCTGGTGGCGTGTAAATTAATAGTGTCGTATCGAACTAAACAATCTTGCAATGTATTTTATGACTATTTTTGTCGTCTTCGTGTTGTTTATGGCGCTTTATACTATACGTAATCTTCGCGCATATATCGAAACTTTCAATTTGTTTTTAAAATTAATGAGTTTTTCTTTTTGGATTACTTGAGAAATTTTATTGGTTTATTGTAGTCATATATGGATTGTATGTTTTACAAGTTAACATGATTATACCAAAGGTGTTTTGGCTTATCTTGTTTATGGCTGTTGATTACAGTCTCGTTATTAGTTTGTCTAGGAAAATTGTTTATTGGGAAAGTTTGGTAAATATTTTAGACGATTTCCAACAATATAGCCAACAATTAAAAGAATACTGGGCAAATCAACCAAAAATCGCACCTAAATTTTAATTTGAACATTTCTATAATGAGTTAAATTTTGTTTGAACATTCCAATTCTTTATATCAAAGTTCGTTAGTAAAATAAATTAAAACCTGGAGACATAAGGTTTTGGGATTAGAATAAGCAAAAAACAAACAACGATTTATTTATCGTAGGCAACATAGTAAATAACCCATTTTAGTTCATACTTTTAATTTAGTAGGTTGTTGTTGTCAAAATTATCAATAAAATTTTGTTGTTGTCAATTCTATGAAATATTCAAAAATTTCTGTTTTCCGATGTTGTGATTTAGTTTTGAGATATGTTGGACACAGTTTTTCCAATTTGTTAAAAACATTTTAGTTTTTTATAATAGTAGAGAGCTTCATGAGCTTTTACAATTTAGAAAAGCAAACAATCGTTTAATTATCGTAAGCAAAACTTTAAATAATTGGTTCCATATTCGAGCATTCTTTGAAATTCTCATATCACTGCAGATTTTTCAATTTAGAATAAGAAATTGTTGTAAAAGTGTTTTTGTTGTCAACACTATGAAGTATTGAAATACTTGTGTTTGTTGAGATTGAGATTTAGTTTTAATCATATTTTTGACAGTTTAGTAAAATAATTTTAGTTATACACAGTTGTAGAGAGCTTTATGAGCTTTAAAGATTACAACAAGCATAAAACAAATAACGATTTAATTATCGAAACCAACACCTTAAGTAATTTGGTCCCATATTCGAATAATATTTGAAATACCCATTTCAGTATAGGCTTTAATTTAGTAAGTTGTGTGAAAATTTTGTTGCTGTACAATTTATGAAATATTCAAAAACTTAATGTTTTCCCGCGTTGTAATTTATTTTTGAACTATTTTTGGACATTGTTTGGCCAATTTGATGATTTTACTTTTACACAACTATAGAGGACTTTACGAGTTTTTAAAATTAAGAAAATCAAACGATGATTTAATTATCATAAGGAATACTTTAAATATTTTTGTCACATCAGATTTAAAAATTAATAAGTTGTTATTGTGAAAATTCTTAATTAAATGTTTGTTGTTGTCAAGCCTATCAAATTTTCATTTGATTTTTTTTTCGAGGTTGAGATTCATTTTTGAGCTATTTTTGGTCAATTATAGGCCATTTTGCTAATAAAATTGTAGTCGTACACAATTGTAAAGAGCTTTATGAGCTTTGAAGATTTCAACAAGCAACAAACAAACAACGATTTAATTATCGTAAACACCATTTTAAATATATTGGTTTAAGATTCGATCATTTCTTTAAATACCTATTTTATTTCAGTGCGTTAATTTATTATTTGTTGTTGTCAAAATTCACAATAACATGTTGTTGTTTTCAAATCTATGAAATTTTCAAAAACTTGGTTTCTGGAGGAAGTGGTTTCGTTTTAAGGTATTTCTGGTAAAAGTTTGGCTATAGCTTGAAAATATTATTTTAGTTATGCACATTTTTAGGAAGCTTTATGAGCTTTTAATGTGTTTTGAACGAAAAAGGAGTTAATTATCGTAAGCAACACAACTGATTTCAATTCACATTAGAGTATTCAAAGGCTTACTTACATATTTGGTCTGCAAAGTTTTATTTGATGCTAGGAATAACGTTACATTTTCGAAAGGGTCAACAAACTAAAACAAAAAGAGTGGGATTTTCATTGTAATAATGATAAAGGTTAAAGTGCTTTGCAAAAAGTTGTTTAATATTTTTAAAAAAACAGTCAGCCCCATGACTTGGTTATATATATATTTACCTCAGAACCGTTCTTGAATTTTGTTATGTCTCTTCCCAAAAAGATTTAAAATATTAATTAATAACTATGAATATTAAAAGAAGAAGCTTTCCAGAATTTCGGTAACGTAAATATAAATGTAAAAGGTAAACAAAGTTTTTGCCTACAAATAAAAAAATAAATTGTTTAAAGGTTTTGAATTTCGAGGGATCTTCCGAACATAAAATAAAAAATAAAAGAACTTAACCTTTGAGTAACCCAAAATAGTTCAAATTAAATCTGTACGTCGCCCTCATTTTCTAATTAACAATCCCTTTATTTTTTAATTAGTTTAATTAAATATTTATAAAAAAAAAGTTTTTCAGTATCCCACATACACATAAGTAAAATTTAATTTAAAGCTTTTTTGCCGAATTAAAGTTCATCCCTTAAAAATCAACTTAAACAAAAAAAAAAAGTTAATTTTCTTGGAATTTGTTTTACAAACGTACACACAAATTTAGATCACGTTTCATCTTCTAGAAATCTTCCATGTAAATAACGTATAATATTGAAATTAGAAACCATATTAATATCAACATTAATCTTTTGGGTGCGTACATTTATATAGGTTATTTGTGTGTACTTCGCAAGCAGCACAAAAAAAATGAGACAAATAGAAAAGCACACATAAGGCAACATTACAAAAAAAAAAAAAACTTTTTCGATTACTTTTTATTGACAAAATAGAAAATTTAATTTAATTTTTTTTTTTCAAACATTATTTCTCGAATTTCGTACCCGATACCTAGTGTCTATTGAATATCAAATGATTTTTTATTTTGTTTGTATGTACATATTCTATACAGATATACATAATAAAGGAAAGTTATTTGTAACCAGTATAGTCAGTCATTTAACATGTCATGATACAGCAGAAAATTAAATAGAACCGTTACTGTACAGAGCAGCACCTTTTGTACCATATACTGCTTTCGTTTATTATGTAACACGTACCATTCATTAATATACTTCTTCGTATATACGCAACAAAAAAAGTCGAGGAATACATAATACAGGAAGTAACATAATCAATTTGTATGGAAGTGTGTGTGTGTTTGTGTATTTATGTACAAAAAGAAATGAAAATTTCTATTCTATTTTGTCTTCCAGCTCATTTATCTCATCTATATTATGTAAGAGGATTTTTGTTATTTTTCCAAATTGAAATGTAATTTTAAGAGCTTTATTGTGGTGGCGGGAACTATTAACGTATTTTTTCGTCTCAATAAAGCTACAAAATTATTTTCCTTTATACGTATACATACATAGATGAGTTTCCTAACATTTTTCTAAATTCGGTTCTATTTCAAATTTTGCATTTGCCAATAATTTCATTTGGCTATAGCTTTGATTTGAAATTATCCTCTTTCAATATTTGAGCTTTGAGTTTTCGTTCATTTAGCACTAATTAGGTTAACTTTGAAATTATTGGCATGCTGATGTTTACTAACTAATGCTTAAAAACTATTAATTGAATTTACAAAGTTTATAAAAGTGCATGAGCTTTTAAGTTTTAAAAATTTATGATATTCTATTCAAAGATAATATTAATGAGCTTTAAGTAATACCTAAACTATTTAGTCGAAAAGTGTTCCATAGAAGAGCGGTTAAGCATTGCTGCTCTTGCTCTCGTATAGTAAATACCAAAATAGAACAAAAAAAAATTTAGAATATTTTTTATGAACGCTTTTATCTAATAGAACTTATGTTAGATATAAAAAGAACATTTTGTGTGGGCGATTTAAAAGGAATGTCATTTAGATTTAGCTTCCGGTGTAGAATAGCGAACAGCGATTGAAGCTAGGTAATAAAAGGCATCGTATTTTGTGAAATGCGACACGAATAGGAAATTTTAATAAGTTACCGAGCAGCAATGGTGGTCATAGCGAGATATTCGTGTGGGAGTAATAATTTTTGTTATCGAAAAATTGAAAATCAGTATGTCAGACTGTCCCCTCTCTACAGCTCAGATGGTTTAACCAATCGTACTGAAAGTGCAGATTTAAACTTTTTTGATAAATTGGCAGCTTTACTTAGTTTTGTGGTGGATCCGAAACTTTGAATTATCCCTTCATAAGGAGTAACGATGAGCTTTGCTGATATTCCTATAATCTACCCGAAGTTATAAATTTATTGAAAAACGTTGCTCCGTATGCCTTAATAGAATGATTGCATTTTTGCCTAACGTTTTCAGCAAAACTAGCAAGTAGGTTTTGCGCTTGATTCATAAAATTATCGATTTATCAAAACGATTTGTGTTATCGATGTGGCTGTTGCAGTTCCCGAATATCCAAAATGGGATACAAAAGTGGAAGCGAATAACCATTGGAGCTTTTCATGGATTATTCTGTACTGCACGGCACTGTACTGTGATCATTCTGTACTATACGAGTCTTGATTTATCCGGTAAACCTTATAACATTTACGATATTCATTCAAAAGCTGAAGCCTTGTTATCATGCTATTATCTCAGTGTAGATAATTACAAAAAAGTTGTTTTACAAAAATTAATATTAATTTAAAGTGACTGGGAGATGGGAAAAAAATATTTTTTTTAATTAAAAAATTGCGAGTAATACATACCATAATGTTGAACACCCTCCAACCAAAAGTAAAACTACTCATTAATATTTCCTTATTTTGCGTCTATAATCAACTTCCTTTAACCATATACATATTTCCCAAAACGGGTTTCCGTCATATAGTTATTGCGAACGAGAAACTTTTTCTCTAGCATGGTGTGTTGGTTGCGCGCCGACAAAATATCTAGGTATGAGTGGTAATAGCAATAGCATTTTTTATTTTTCATTGTAACGTAAGACAATATATTGTATTATAAATCTTAATTAATTTTAATTATATTTGTTTTACCAAAAGAAGAAATAACTATACACGAGGTATTTATACACAAAGAAT